>JBBGZY010000084.1:6127500-7430132 GCA_037952925.1 Lithobates clamitans
ATAAGGTCTCTGCAGGGTTGCATGCAGAATTCTTTATTATTGCCACCTTAAGCCATACAAATGTTTATCAAGGAAACATATTCTTATATAGGATTAGAATTTTGAATTCAGCCGTAAGTGGCAGTTAGAGGACCATATTAAAGTGACACTAACCTCTGATATTAAAAAAATAAATATATAAAATCTATTCAAATACGTATTCTTAACCGAGAACAAGTCCCTTCTTTGCTTTTGGACGTCCCCAAATCCCCAAATTCTTTTTTTTTTTTCCTCCTGTGATCTGACTTCCTGTTAGAGGGTGGCTACGTTCATTCTCCGTGGTCTCACTGTATGTCTAAACATGGCCACCCTCTCATGCTCACTCCCAAGATGGACTATGGACCATGGGATATGTAGTGTGCATATAGCAGATGTTCAGGAGCTCACTGGGTACATTACAAGGAGACAGAAAAACACCGTAAGGAATTTTCATGGAAAATAGATTACAGGGCAATCATGTAGCGGATGTGTATGGCTTCCATTTGTGGAATAAAGATATACTTTAGTGTCACTTTAAATTAATTACATTTATTGGGCCCTGCTGAGTGGTATTACCTAGGTCCAGCTGTAGTGTATATGTAAATTCTAACAATATATTTCTCTTATTTGCTCTCTTTTGGTTAAACCTACCATTGAAAGTGTTTTATTATATCGGTTAAACATCCTCTTTTTCTGGGGCCCCTCGCCGGTGCTCCTGCTTGCTATGGGGTTCACTCCTGAGCTGCATTTTGGGTGCCCATTGACACACAGTACAACTTGTCTCAATGGCTTCCGCTGCTGCCTAAATCTCCAGTGAGGAGAGAGAGAGCTAGAGAGGAGGTGCTCTCGTGCACAGTGCTGAATCAAGATCAGGCTCAGTTAAGTATTAGGGGGGCTTGGGAGGAGATACACATAGAAGGTTTTTTACCGTAATGCAGAGAATGCAATAAGGTGTAAAAAAACTTCTTCTCCTCTAAAGGAGTTGAAAAGGTGGAAGGTTTTTTTATCTTAATGCATTCTATGCATTAAGATAAAAAACCTTCTGTGTGTAGCAGCCTCCCCAGCACCCACTAATTACTTAACTGAGCCCCATCTCTTCCCAGCGATGTCCACCAGTGACTTAGCTGTCTGGGACTCTCTTCCTGATTGGCTGAGACACAGCAGCGATGCCATTGGCTCAATCAAAGTCAGTTAGCCAATCAGGAGAGGGGGGGCGGGTCAGAGTCAGGGCTCCGTGTCTGAATGGACACACTGAGCTGTGACTCAGCTCAGGGGCCCCCATAGCAAACTGCTTGCTATGGGGGCACTTGACCGGGGGTGAGGGGCCAGGAACAGCGAAGAGGGACCCGAGAAGAGGAGGATCCGGGCTGCTCTGTGCAAAACCAACTGCACAGAGGAGGTAAGTATAACATGTTTGTTATTTTTTTAAACTAGACTTTACAATCACTTTAATTGTTCCCGAAACCAAAATGAATACCTGGTTGATCCTGCCAGTTCCCTTTTTCCTTGATGTAAACTGACCTTGCTAAGCTCGGAAGTTGATCCATGCTAGTGTAGTTAGTTTGCAGCTGTGCCCTCCGCCCATCCCTCCTCTTTTGATTGACATTAGCTTCAAATCCCTAGTCCAGTAAGCTGCAATACTATAAGTTTTTGTTCTTGGGTTTAGATAAGGTTGCCAAGGGTGAGGAGATGATAAATACCATATAAAATGACCATGTTGAAATCACAGCATAAGACACAACTTTACAACTTAGTTGTCTGTATTCTGTGGACCCCAGTCCAGTGTCGTGTCATATACAGTGAGGTGTGGCTCTTTTCCAATACCCACAGTACTACTACACTGCTTCCACTACAGAAATAAACATTGGCTTCTCCAAGACAATAAGATGACCAACCTTCTGAACCTTTTTATCATGACACAATATTACTGTACAGATGGGGTGAAAAGCACCACACCTGCTAGGTACCATTCATAAACAAGTCAATATCTGCTATTCGTGTTTACTCACTAGCAGCAGTCCCCAGTTCACAGTAGGTCTAGTTAAAGCGGTAGTAAAGTTTTCATATTTATTTTTACATACAGGTAAGCCTATAATAAAGCTTACCTGTAAGTACAGTAAATATCTCCTAAATGTGCACCATTTAGGAGATATTCACTTTAGTAGCACCCGGTGACATCACCACGGCATGCACACTGAGCTCTCAATAGATGGCATGCTGTCCACTGAGAGAGCTGTGCCACGGCCGCAACTCCTGCTTGCATGTGCGGGAGTAACAATATCCCGGCTAGGCCAAATAGCCAGAGCTAGCACACCTGGAAGGGAGACCTGGTGAAGATGGCAGCTTGTTTAGTCATTTCCACTTCTGAACTTGCGGTTAATGAAACGCAGACGGTTCTAGGAAGTAATACATGCGCTGTAGTTTGTGTATGTGAGCATCTACATCTTGTAAGTAAATTTTAATTGATTTTAAACTTTATATAAAAATGGTATCATGCTATTGGAGGCTGCCTCTGGTTTTGTTCTCTCCCTTACAGGAATGCACCTTGGGGATTAACAATGGGAAGGTCACCAGCAGAGTGGACATACAGAAGTTGGAGCAGCTGACAGTACTTACGTTTGAAGCACTTTAGACCTTCCATAAGAAGTCAAAAAGTTTTGGTGAATGTGGTACAATAGGAGGGGAGTACGGAGTGTATTGCACTGAATACAGAAGACTATTGCACAAGTTAAAGCAAAACATTTACCCCTAAAAAAAAAATCAGATTTACACCACTCATAAAGAAATAAAATGTACAATCGGATTGGCAGCTATAAGCAATAGGTGTAATTTACCCTTCCATCCTCATGTAAATCAGACCTCAGTTGCTTTCACAGACTCAGACATTCCTAATTCCTAGATAAAGTAAAACCATTGGGCCCCATCCAGCAATCTGCCAAAGCTGCTATCTGTAGGAATGGCTGCTATTTCTAGGAGATCCCTGGGGGTTGTCATAAGGATTTTTTAAATTAAATTGTATGACTCAGTATGTTTGGCATTATGTCTCACTGTGCAGTTTTAAACTTTATGTCAGCCAAAAACTTTTTTTTACAGTTTTGGATAGCGAAGGAAAGGATTAGAACCACTTTGGAGTTTAACTGTTTTCTAGAGCTGCTTTGGAGAAATGTACCCTCAACGAAAGTCCTGATGAAGGTAGTTGCACTAGGCAGAAATCAACGGCAATTCTGCAGCAGGGACATGTACAGCAATACAAATCTGCAACAGGGACATGTACAGCAACACAAATCTGCAACAGGGACATGTACAGCAACACAAATCTGCAACAGGGACATGTACAGCAATACAAATCTGCAACAGGGAAATGTACAGGAATGAAAATCTGCAACAGAGACATGGACAGCAATACAAATCTGCAACAGGGACACATATAGCAAGAGATTTTTATTTCTGTGTGTGTTGCTGTTATAAGAACTCCCCCTCATTTCCTGTCTAGAAATTTATTGTCAGCAGGACAGGAAGTGAATATGATTTTTTTTTAAGGGAGCCTAGGAAAATGGTGAAAATGTGACAAGGAACTTATCCCCTCCCTGCTTTATCCAAAACCTTTAAAGGTTTTTTTTTTACACAATACACTACTAAACGCTTTTTGCAAGCGTTTAAAGGTGTTGTAAACCCTCGTGTTTTTTCACCTTAATGCATCCTATGAATTAGGGTGAAAAAACACCTGGCAGTCACTCCCCCCCCCCCCCGTTTTACTTGCCTGAGCCCCTTCATCTCTTCGGTGGGGACACGCTGTCCCTCTCTCCACAAGGTCCCGGCTCTTAATTGGATAGATTGATAGTAGCACATACATTGGCTCCTGGTGCTGTCAATCAAATCCAATGACGCGGGCGTCAGGGAGCGGGCCTGAGTCCGGCATTCGTGTCTGTGGACGCAAATGCTGGACTCGGCAGCGTGCCCACAAGATAACCCCCTCGGGAGAGCGCTTTTCCTAGTGGGGTTATCTGAGGAGGAGCTGTGAGAGCCACCGGGGGACCCCAGAAAAGGATGTTCGGGGCCACTCTGTGCAAAACGAGCTGCACAGTGGAGGTAAGGATGACATGTTTGCTATTTAAAAAAAAAAAACGATCCTTTACAATCACTTTTATCTTTTTTTAGCCTATGTGTCCATGCACATTATAGGTGTTTACAGCAGTTTAGAGGCAGAAAAAAAACACCAAAGTCACGTTCAAAAGAGGAGCTTTTGAGCATAAAAAAATGCTCAAAAGTGCCTAAACACACATTAATGCTATGAGCATTTACGCACATTAATAAATTTTAATGGCCATAATAAATTAACATTTTGGCAAAAAAAATGCATTAACACCAGACATATGAATGTGCATAAACGAGCGTCTTTTTCTGCTGCTAAACTCCAGTGGGAAAAAAGCATCAAAGACATTACAGTGTGCTCCCCATTCATTCATGTGGTTTGAAGGAAATCTTTTTTTTTTTTTGTGAATCTGTTACAAAGTTTCTTTCCTAGAGAACCTGCCAGTAACAGCACTTCCTGCTGCAGGCTGGGTGCACTAAGCCACTGCTTCTCAAATAGCGGCAGTATTGTTGGTTTGCCGTGTGCGATTGGCTGTTTGGCTGGCAATCCCGTCTATCAGAAAGGAAGCCCAATGGCTGACTTAAAGGGAAAGGCATGTCCAGCTGACAATGAAACTGCTAATTGCCAAGTAGCAGTTTAGTGTTGTCAGTCTGCCTAAGTACACGCATACGCAGATACATTGAGAAATGGTAAAGGAATGAATGCCCCCTGAACCTCCTTTAGGGCAAATGACTGCTGGCACCATGGCATCACTGTGGGCATGAACCTAAAAGTAAAGTTAATTGGCTCCCTTAGGACTGGCTACAGAGACCTGAGGTGACTGGGTGCAGCCTGAACTCTAGGAAAAGGCTATGCTGGGGCACGTCCCATGGCTCTGAGGAGATTCAGCTATCACAAGAGTTCCCACTGTGGTGTTTTGTCACAACTTTATTGGTTTTGACCTTGTTGGCAATTGATGTTGCTTTTGATGTGACTTTATGGACTCTGCCCTAAAGTTGACTTCTTGGGTCAGTCTAATCCCTGTCTGGCACTGACAGCAAGGATAGGCCTCTTAGACAATGTGAGTACATTTGAAAAGTTCAATAAAGCAGTGGACTTGCTCTACTTCCAACCTAAATTGGCTTCCATGTCTTTTCGGGAGGTAAGGTATTGGTTTATTAGTTGGTCATTTATGAGCCTATACTTCTCAGCAGTCAATGAATGGCAGACTATGCTGTCAGCTATCTGCTAGACTTATTCTTTTTGTTATTTTACGGTTCACTTTAAAGATACCACATTGGCCCCCTGATACAGCCACAGCCCCCTGACCTATTTTTACTAGTAAGGCTGTGGAAATGTGAAGAGTCAAGTGCATGCTAACCACTGATGGGAAAATGACACTGGCATTATGATGGAGTAGAGCGTTAACTGTCAGACAGCCTAAGATATAGTTTTCTGATGTATTGCTGACAAAGACAGAAAAGATATGCTGACTGCATCAATAAGTTACTTGCAATACTGAGTGAGGAACTTGATATTCTAGAGCATGCTGTAAAGCAAATATAGGCTTCTCATCACACTAAAGAAAGCTAAAAAAAAAAAAAGGTCCGGAGACATACTGCAAACATACAAAGCTGAGCCATGCCATAATCACCAGCCAAATGTGCTTGAAGCAATATGTTTATCCAGGCACATATCTGGATCCTGACCTGGCTCAACACTACCTTGGACTGACATGAAAGAGACGTTTTCTAAACAGTAATTAGGTTTTACATGTTCTTGGAATGGAAACCGGCCACGTATCTTAATATAGCTCTTACAGTGACAATGGTAAATGAGAGACTGTAAAAAAAAAAAAAAAAAGTTCTATTTGCTTTAAGTTACGATGATGGATCAGTAAGGTAATGGTTACCAGAGAGGAAGAAAAACAGACGTTTAATGCAGTGCTCTGTAATGCGGCCTCATGTGTTATTTGTCTTACAAGTTAAGCATAAAAATATGTGCAGAAAATATGGTATGGTTTGCCAGTACCCACAAAAAAAATCTTGTCTGTGTCACACATAATAGGATTAGACTTGCACAGAGTATTCGGGTTCTGTATAATAATATGTATATACAAGTTCAAGTGTACCTGTCTTATAGACAAAGAGGACTGTGATATTTTGTGATCCAAGTCAGAAGCCAAAAAGAATCCTGGCTGTAGTACCCTATACTGTCATCCAAGTAGGTCTTAGCGGCTCACAGTATTTGGGATATTTTTACTGCTCCAATGCATGTCTTAGAGGAGTTTTATGCTTTTGTAATAAAAAATAAATGAAACACACATATTACTATTCCAAACTGCTAGAAACAACCATTCAAAGAAGGACTAGGCACCCTCAAGTACCAAACAAAAACACTTACTTGACAATCCATTGCAAGAGATGCAATCGGTTTACTTTAAAGCATTAAAGATGAGCTCGCATAAGCATTAAAATAATAAATACAGGTCAATATATTCATGTCTAACTACCTGTATTAGCTTCTCCAATAAAACCGTATTGAAACATGAAAACAACCCTCTTTTTTCTTCCTTGCTTTTGCTTCTCCCCTGCCAGAAGCCCAATTTTTGGGTGTTACCAAAGTCCAGCTCAGGCAGAGCTCAAGTGCCACCATTCACCTTTCATTGAGTGCATAGGGTGTGATGGCTAGTGGGCTCTCACCCAGTTTATTTGTTTCACCACATCTGTCTTATTTGTTGCTAGGATGAAGGCAACCCTTGACGCCTATTGTCTTTGATTGCTAGGATGTAGACGGCTCCTCCTGCTTAGCATGCTTGCTTGCTGGTACGCAGGTGGCTTCTGCCACACAGCATCCTTGGCTGCCAGGAAACATGTGGCCAGCCTACACTACATCATTGATTGTTATGGTGCAACAGCCTTCTGCATCCTAGCAACCAAGGACACTGTGTGGCAGGAGCTGCTTATATCTTAGGGACCAATAAAATGAACAAAGGGATAGAACAGGGGAACTGACAAGCCCCCTCTCTCTGCATACATAGTGATGGCGCTTGTCTTGGTGAAGTGGCTGCTTCCTGAGACAAACACTGTCAATCATAGTAAATTAAATATTCGTCTCCTTGCTAGATGTGTAGTAAAATGCATTTAGTCGCTGACAGACAGGAGCAAAAAAAAAAAAAAAAAGTGTAATGAACCTTCTTCTTTAACACTTTAGAGTATAAATATCTTTGTACCCACTGTGGTTAGAGCATGCCTGGTGCAGGTAAATACAGATTAATTTACATATTGATACATATTATTAATGATGCCATTCATAACAACTCAGATTGGATATTTTACTACAGGAATAAAGTTTACTGAATAAAGTGAAGCCATGTATACTGTGAATTTTCTTTCAAATTGGATTTATGGAAGTGAACACCTTATTTACTATGGCCAGTGGCCATTTGCGTTGTCAAGTGAACCCTACAGAATCAAGTTGGTTTTTCTTCCTTTGACAGTTTTTAGTAAATAATCCTGTTGATCTTTTTTTACCTAAGATACATCTTTTGACTTATACAGCTTTATTTTGTATTACATGAAAGAGGATGTTTTTTTAATCAGTCTACAGACATATTTAATAAGGCAAAAATGCAGTAACCCCTACTAATATCAATGTTTTACTATTTACGGTGAATTTAATTTCATTGCTGGGGGTTTTTGAGTTTTGTGCATTATCCTTGCCCTACTTGCTGATGTACAACAGTCATATGGAGTTATCTGAAAGTTGCACCAAAATATTGAAGGCATAGCAATACAGCCACAGGGGGCGCTCTTCTATTGAATCATGTGTAGCATTTACCAGAAAAATGAGACACAAGGCAAGCAACTCCCACTGAAAAATGCTGAGATGGGGAGAAGTGATGCACATAGGATAATTTTTCCCTGGAAGAAAGCTAGTGTCCATAATTAACACACATTTGTTGTTGTCATCATCAATCTTTCCAGTCTGTATACTGCTGCAGGATGCTAATGCGTGAGTAAACCGTAACATTTATTTTATTCCTATGCAGCAGCATCTCTGCCTCTTGATTACTGGGATTATGCCCATGACTGCAGCAGTAGGACACCTGCCAGGCTCCTTCTACCAATGTGGGTCATGACGTCAACGCTTTCCCTAAAATTTCATGGAGACATTAACAAGAGGTCAACTAAAGGTTGAAACTATAACTATCTATCCCGTTTACATGAAATTAGCTCTGTGTGCTTAATCACTTTATCAAAAAGGATTGTATTCATGTTAAAAGCAAAATTAGACAATCTCCAGCGGCACTGCTATCATATAAGGCCAAATTAACTTCTAGTTAGGACTGCCTAAGGAGCAGTACACTACTTTAAATAGCTTCATGTGCATTTCAAATTTGCTATATCTGGTATCAGGATATGAATATCTGGATCAACGTTATTAGAATTTTTAACATCTCTTACCTTTATATTGTTTTTCTATTTCTGAAAATAACATTTAAAGTCATCAGTCTAAATACTAATTGTCTGGTCCAGGAGCGTTTTCTGAATGCAGAGGCAAGTATGCAAGATCATAAATTGGGCCCCCTTCCTCACCCTGGGTTGTCCAAGCTGACAGAAAAACTAAAGCTGGGTATACATGTATCAAAATACAGGCCAGTTCAATAGGAACCAAACAGTATGTACCCTTCCTTGTTAAAGAGGCTTCTGTTGAACAGACCTGCTGGACTGGGCAATGGCTGTAGTGCTGTTTAGAGTACTATGATGGGTGGTGGGGGGAAGGCCCTGCTGTCAGAATACAATAGTGCAGTGGGGATGATCCCTGCATCCACATTGCTTGCGTGTAGTCAGGAATCTGTGAGTGTTTTCTTTTTTGGCCGCTGGCTGAATTAAAAAAAGAAACACACTCCGTGTACACTCAGCTTTAGGCTAGGCAAACACGCATAGATGTCAATTCCTTGAACCACATGGATGGAGGAATATGCACAGCTGGCTATTGTATTCAGACAGCCACAGCCCCTGTGGTTGTCTGAATTCCCGAGACAGTGACTGTGCTGGATAAAATGCAGTCACTGTTCAGTGTTCACCCGAAAAAATTCCACCAGGCTCTTTTCATTTTGATATCATCTGTTGTTGAGCTGGACAGCTCCAACATGGCCACCCACAGCTAGAATTTTGGCCAATTCAGCAGGAATCAGACAAAATTTAAGCCATGTATGACCAACTTTAAAGTGTATGTTAGAGTCCATACACACTGGGCAAAAAAATGCTGCTTATAGGGTGCTTACAGGCATTTTGCATTTTTTTCTGCAGCCTATGTGTTCATGTATACTGGTAAATTTACATGCATATTTTCAGAGGACTGTTTAGTGGCAGGAAAAAAAAACCCTTCAGAATCGTGTTTTTGAGAGAAGCTTTCGGGTAGGAAAAATGTTTAACGCTCATAAACGCACCTAAACAAAATGTTTAGTCGCGTTTCAAGTGTACACTGAAAAATGAGCAAAGGTTAATGTTTTGGAAAAAAAACACTTATAAAAGCAAATGCCCTTAAACTCTCCTAAACCCTTGTGCAATATCAGCTCCTATGAGCATTTCTTATGCTTGTTTTTTCTATCAGAGGTTCTGGCATTTTTTCTGCTCCTATAGTGAATGGAACCTAAAGTCAAAACTTTGTATGTGGGGAAGGGTTAGATCCAATGTCAAGATTTTATTGCGGTTTGCGTCTCCATAGGTAGGATTCGTACTTCTATTTGTACTGGTGACCACTCTCGCTGAAACAGAAAGTGATGGGTATTTCAAGATTTTAGGGTTCTATCATGCTGGCTGGTTGTCAGACTTCCCGCAGCTTGATAGTGATGACTGGGATGATGTGTGGAACTTTACCTTTTCTATTCTAGACTGGTGTCAGCACATGGTACCACCTGATACAATTGAAATTTCAACATAGAATTTATTACACTCCAGCTAAACTTGCGAGAATCTTTCCAGCGCATCCTTTTAACTGTTGGAGGTGTGCTGCCCCTGGGGGGATTTTCTGCACATTTGCACACCCATCCAGCAGTTTTGGGCAGAGGTTATGGAGTGTGTTAAGTCAATTACAATGATTACCATTATACCATCTATAGCCCTCTGTTTGTTGGGCCTGGTGGACCCGTTGGCACACAAAAAGGGGATTTGTACGCTACTTACCCAGCTCCTGTATTATGCACGTAAAATAATCATTTTGTCATGAAAGAAACTAGTGACCCCTACAATTATGGCCTGGAAGGCGTTTATAAATAAAACCGTACCGCTGTACAAAGCTACGTATCTTAATAGAGGGGTACCAACTAAATTTGAAAAGGTGTGGGGCGGTTGGATGAATGATAATTTTATAGCTTCGGACTAACTGCCTATTGTTTAAAGGTTTATATTGTGTGCAAGATGCTAAATATATGCAGGCCTTGGTGAGAACCAGGCTCAATAAGTATTGGTATCCCTGGGGTGATGTGATTTGACTATGTAAATGTATGCTTTGTTTTCCTAATTTATCTTTTTACAAGGTATGGCCTGGAGCTGCATTGTTCACTGATGCTGGTGTATGGTCATGCTGACTGTTGATTGTTTTAATGTTTATAACTTTATTATGAAAATTTCAATAAAAAGCAATTTAAAAAAAAAAAAAAAAGAACACAGTGGACCCAATACCTGGTCTGTAATTTAAACCCTGGTTCGTCCAATGACAGTAAGCTAAGGCCTCCAGTATCAAAACAAGAGGAAGATTGTACAGCGGCACCTAGTGTGACCTGTTCTGTCCTTGTTTCATGGATGGCATTGTATCGGGAAAGACTGTTATCTGTGCTATTTTCTTTTCGGCAGCAAAGCCAACAGGTTTCCCATAAAGAATCATGGTGTATATATAAATATAATAAATACAGACTTCCTAAATCAAAGCACTACAGTAAAGACATTGTATATCTTTTTATCCATATTCTTTACATAAGCTCCAGATGCTCAGGTGCAGAGCAGTCTGCAGGAAAGTCAAGCTGATATTCTTGCAGAGCAACTATTCCATCATAGCCCAGCAATCAGAGAGCCTATAGCGAGGCTGTATCTCTGTCACACAATGCCACCACTTGATAAAGGAAGTCGACAGCTGTGCACAACCAGTAGACTGTAATGGGTAGTGACAGCCTTTCTCAAAAGCTTGTATACGCATTTGTGACTGCGGCACCCTTTCCATAAAAAACAAATACAAATGTAAAAGAAGTCTTGCTTTTTTCTGATGCCCGAGAAAGCAATGCTTTGTTGTTTTTTTTTTTTTTTTTTTCATGTTTATATTAGCTCTCCAATGAATAGAGAAAGGCAATAACACCAGCATATTAAACACAAACAGTACATCCAATGTAGTGATATAAAATGTACGCAATTAAAATATAAATGCTCACAATGTTTATTATTTAAAGCGCCACTGTAGATTCCGGCTTCATTTAACATCCAGATTACTGTCCTGTTTTTATGTTTATTTAGATATGGTAAACTTCATCAACCCAATCTAGTTTAGACCATTTGTTTGCATTGTGGGATCTGTTAGAAAAACTATGAAGTGTGTACTATATAAGCCAGTTTTTCCTAACCTCTTGGGGAACCCTTACTAAAATAAATTAATCAGGGGTCAATGGGAAATATGCCCCTAATAATGGTGGGTCAGTAGAAAAATGGCACTTGCACAGTGGTGGCCAGAAGGCTATCCTCAAAGTTTTAGTTCACATTTTCAGAAAAGACAAATAGGTGAAATAACAGCCTACACCCTCCCCACCCCCTGGTTCCTGCTGTACTTACCTCTGTGGATGATGTGCTGTCAGTGCCTAGGCAGCTTGTGTAGCAGTCCAGGGATTTAAAACTCCCTCTCTTCTCCCTGCAAAGCTTCCTGGGATGGCTCAGAGCGCTTCTGATTAGTCAGCACTGGCACATACTCACAGGAGGTAAGTACAGCAAGAATCAGGGGTGGGGGATGCGGGGATGGTGCAGGGGGTTAGTTCAAAAAGGTGAACTAGCACTTTAAGACCCCTTTCACATTAGAAGGATTCCATTCCGATCAGCGGGGAAGAAAACCACCAGGCCTTCAGGAAAAAACTAAAGACCTTCCTTTTCTAGAAGCTGGCTACAGAGAATACATCTAGCGCCTTGAGGCGATTCAGTTCGCAATTTGCAGCGCTTTACAAATTATTCATTCATTCATTCATTCAGCGGGGGATCAGCTCACAGATCCCATGCTGATAGGAGCAGAGCAGGCAGATAACACATCTGTGTTTGTTCAGTTTCTGCAGAACATATACGGACAGTGCTGATCTATGGGTGGCTGGGTGATAGCAGACTCCGCTGTCCATATACAGACTACCTCTGCTCTGCTGAACGGAAAAAGGAGCATCCTTCCAGGTTTTTTTTTTTTAGCAGACCCGATCAGACCCGAGTTTAGGTAGGTGTAAACAGACACAAGTCCGTTTACACCCGCCTGTCCATAAAGATTAATGGACCTTCTGATTAGATCCGCTTGAAAAACTGACAGGAAGACCCGATCGGAAATGCTGTGTGAAAGGGGTGTAAAGACAGCTAATAAGATAACTGGTCTCATGCTGCTGGCTCTGCCAAGTTGTGCTGGCTCTAGATCTATGCAAGCACCTTCAAATAAGAGGTCAATCACAAACAGTTCAAGGAACCCCTAGCAACCTCTGGAGGAACCCCATAATTCCACAAAATCCTGATGGAGAATAGCTGATATAAGCTGACCATCTTTTAGTATAAAAACATAATGGACATTTGGTGGTGCAGCCATTTCATGGCCCACAAAGCTGCGACTAGAGAGGTACTTAAATCACAAAATGATTACATTTCATCATGAATTGGCAGAATTGCTTTATCGTACAGGCTTAATATCCGTCATTCTTCTATTTCCCATTCTGATTGTATAGATTTGTTTATAAATAATGAATTCAATAATTATTTGAAAAAGCAACATATTTATTGCAGCTTGATCGTCTTGTAGTGATGGTCAAGGGGAAGTAATGAAAATGGCTGGGCTGGAAATTACTCTGGATGTCGGAGACCATTTATGTATCTCAGGGAGAGCATTTTACTGCCAGCTCCCCGTGTGTGAAGTAGCACTCACTGTAGAATGTTCACCCATACCTCTCAAACATGACCTCTGGTAAGTAGAGAGTGATGTATTACAGTACACTGATGCTATCCTAAGGGAAAGCAAATAAAACAGATCACATTCCACTGCACTATCCAGTTGTGGTTTCCGAAAGGATAAGACTAGCACATATATACAATGCACATAATGCAAACTTGTCAAGATGTAAATGATGCCGGGGGGAGGGAATAGGACATGATTAGACACCAAAATACTCTATACAAAAAAATGGAGCATGGCTATTCCTGTTTTAAAGCATGCAGGGGCATTTATATGTTCTTAATAGTCATTTCTGCCAAGGTCTGCCATCAATATGTCTTAGATCTGTGTTTTAAGTATCATTAAACAGTGGACTGGAAAACAAACCCATCCTTGTATCTGGAATGTCTCTTATGATTGTTTGAAAACTAAATTTAAGAGGAGCATGTCCGTACTGTTTAGCTGTCCAGAATGGATAGGCTGCTATGACTAATAAACAATGTGTTCATCAGAATGATTCAACACCAACATCTGAGCAGATGAATGATGCAAGGACTGTTTAGCACTAGATGGATAGGGTGACCTATTAGTACCCTACAGCTTAACAATTGGTAAATTTACTCTATACATACTCATTTTATTAATATTGGCGACAGATATCAGTTAGGGTCCCCCAGACCATTTTTAGGCTATACTCTTGCAAGTATTGAATACAAGAATGACAATGACAGGAAACCAATAACAACAACAGTAACAGTTTTTCAAATATTCTGGCCTTTAATAGCCAGACTTTATAAAAAATAAAATGCTCCTTCCATGTTAGCCATAATTGCCTTTAAGTCTATAATCATCCATCCATTTATGAAAACCAGAATTACCAGAATTAAAGATCAACTCCACCCAAAAAGTTTTGTCTGGACACTGCTAACTTCTATCCCATGGAGATTGCTGTGGCAATGGTTTACATATAACAGCTTTGGTCCTGGCATACTCCCTGGCATATATCCAAATTATTTGTTTATTTTAAACTCTACAGAATTCATTTATGACACCATCATCTGGTTTTGTGATCCCCAAAATAAAATACGTTTGGGTAGCACCAGCTTTTCTCAGCAAACTTTCAAGATGCTTCAAGTAATGCAGAAGACAAGTCATGGTGCCTTACAGGAGAAGAATGAAATCATGGTGCAATTCCAAACATAATAATCCTTAAAAATTATTTGAAAAAGATAATGTTACCACTGAATTATACAAATTAAAATTATATGTAAATATAATAAAATGATGATAAAATCCTGCCTCCCTTGCCCTATCCTTTCCCAGCCCCTCACCCTCTTTCATCTGGCTTATGTTTCTTTTTTCTGCTCTACTTTTCTCCCTATTTTCCCCTAGTTAATCCTACTGGCATAAGGCCTTTTACAAAACTGATGTTTCACATTTGTGAAGTGTAATCTTCATTAGTAGACAAAATAGTTTACTAAAGTTTCACATTATTACAGGTTGCAAATACCGACTTTTCTTTTTTTTCTTCAATTTATATGGATAATCCTAGTCCTGGAGTTTTTGATCCTGGGTTCTGTAAGAGGGGTTGGGGGCACAGCCTCATTGATCCTGATGGTGCCTCCTAGTCCACAGTGTAAGCCCATTGGGGTGGACTGGGGGGATCCAGGAGGGGTTGATTGGGCCTTGGTTGGGCCCACTTCCCCCCCACTCCTCTTTCGATTCCCAGTTCTTTTAGACTCCTTTCAAGGAGAGTCAGTAACCTTTGCTAGGACTTCAAATCAATCTCAATGATCTCTATAGGTTAATAGTTTTATTGGTGATAGAATTGTTTGTCAGGATATGTTGGATGCGTGGTATTCTAATATATATGGCTTTGCAAGCCGGAATTTGCAATTGCTATCATTATTCTTTGTTAAAAATTCCAATAAATACATTGAAGAGAAAATCATGATAAAATATTATGTAAAAAATCATAACATTCATCCTTAGTAAGTGCTGTCTTGGCAATTTGGAAAGTGGTACGGCAAGCAAACAATGTCATCAGTTCTGTCCAAAGGGTTGCGACTTAAGCCCAGCAGCTATACCACTAAACAGATCCTCCTCCTATGCAGTGTAGCAGAGGTATGCTTGACACAAATATAGCTGGCCAGACCTGAAAACCTTTTGCAGTTAAATAGGTTATTTGCACTTCAGCTATGTACTTAGCTGTTTTCCTGGAGCTGATAGATAACTTTTTGATCTCAAATGATCAGTCCACCCAAAAATAATGTTTCAGTGTTTGGTGGATGCTGGATAGTTACACACCTATGCAGTCTCTTCTATCTCTTATCCCCTGTACACACGACCAGTTTTCCCTTTGGAATAAACTCTGCAGGTTTTTCTGACAGATTTCCGACAGAATTCCGCTCAAGCTGTCTTGCATACACACGTCACACCAAATTCCGACCGTCCAGAACGCGATGCCGTACAACACGTAGGACGGGACTAGAAAACGGAAGTTCAATAGCCAGTAGCCAATTTTTCCGTTTCGTACTTGCTTCAGAGCATGCGTCGTTTTTGGTACGTCGGAACAGCATACAGAAGAGAAGAGAATTTTTGATGTAAAAAGTCCAATGGGGCATACACACGATCAGAATATATGCTGAAAAGCACCCGTCTGACTTTTTCTGTCGGACATTCTGCTCGTGTGTACACGGCATCAAAGACTCTACTGGAGAGATCTCTACATTAAAGCTGGTCAAAGATGGAACGAAATTGACTCAGCCTGGTACGGTACACCTATAACTAAAATATGCATTGTTTGACTCTTTTAAGTATATCTGTCATAAGGGAATTTAGTAGACTATTATTGCTGACTTTTGCATTTGAGAATTGCAGTTCCTTAGTTGTTATGTTTTGAGGAATTCAGATAGTTCTCCCATGCATTTACTGTATGTGTGACCCAGGTCTGTGACTCAAATTTATGAAGCTAGACAAAGCGACAACGCCATGTGCCGCAATGCACACACTTCCTGCAGTGCATTCCATCATAGGTGCATTTTGGAGGTATGTAGGGATGCCATTTGAAATGAATGGCACCACAGTGCACCAACACCTGCATCGTGTTTTGTGGTAATTGGTACATATTAAAAGTGTACCACAGTATGATGGGCTGAACAGGCCCTTACAAGGGGCAGCAACGATGAATAAGAAGCAGCTTTTACATCCTGATTCTTCTGCAACCATTGTAAAAAGTCTTGACAAATTAAAACAATGGTACAGTCATAAAATCTGCAACACCAAGGGACACAGCAGAATCTAAATCTCTTTTTATTTGAAAATTCCTTCTCTGGATTTAGAGCCGCGGATAGAACTTGCTGATATGTCACTGCTGCCCCCAGACAGACACCAGCAATTTCATGTAATTCAGAAAAATACACAGTTCACTATATTGCCCAAATCTTGGTTAGACAACTCTGCTCATAAATGACTTTCCATCTAAAAATAACGTTTAGAAATACCATCTATTATTTTCAGGTAGAGCAATGTCTTGTGCGGCATAGTTGAATCATAAAATTTAAATTGTTAACAAGCCAGACAACTCCCACAGGTTATCAAGCTACAAAGAATTAATTTTCCTAATGTAAAAGCAATCATTTACTTATTGCCTATTTATTTTCCTGTACATGTTTCAATTTGTTTGACATTTCGCCAGACAAACTTAGAATTCTCCATGTACTACACAAAATGTCTGCAGCAACACATCGTAAAATAAATAAATGAGTAAATTTTAAGCTTGAAAAGAACTGAAAATGCTTGCTGTAATGAGGGACATAGAGCAGGGTATGAAAGGAAACAAATGCTGAAAATACAGAGAAATAACACTCCCTATGCTTTGTCTCTTGTTTTATTAGCATTTGATGAGGATCTCTGATCATGTTTTGAAGAAAACCTAAGTATAACCAAATATATATTTTTAAAGGGGTTGGGGGACCAAGAACGGCCATATCCCCAGCAAGATTGGAGTCCGATCTAACTTTCAATGAAAAACCATTTCACCAAAAGATGCCTCCTATAAGCAGCATGGAAGTATGGGGTGAAAATAAATCTGGGCCCAAATAACACTATGGAAACAGTAATGGCCCTTGTAGGAAATGACTAAAATTTTATGACCTGAACTTTCACTACCGGGAGGGACATTCTGACTCTAGAGGATGTATGAAGTGTTGACAGACATTGAGATACATCCCTTATTCATTTGTGTGATTTTCTTGGACACAAAACATTTGCTTGCCTTTGACATCTTACTGTAGGTGCATGAAGACACCCAACCAGAATATGCAAGGGTAGATACTGGGGTTCTTCTATAATAAGGGTATTGGGAACACCAGCTCATACATTTGCCCCAAAATGCTCTTGATTATAGCCATGCCCAAGCAAAGTTTTCAAGAATGGAGTGTTAGATACATTGGGAACAGGTTAACTGTACCAGTAATGACATTTAAAATGTTTGACATTATTGACATCCTCAGAACTATAGAATTTATAATATAACCTGCGATAATGCACCTTCAAAATGATAAATGACATGCAATTTCAGACTACTCTCTATGGGGTTGATTTATTAAAGATAAATAGGTTGTTCGCTTTGCAACTGAATTTTCCACTAGCCTAATAATGTGGTGACATTTCACTTTGCAGAGTACCCAACCATGTTCAAAGAAAATGTAAAATATTTTACTTTTGCTTGCACGTGATTGGATGATTGAAGTCAGCAGAGCTTCACCTCAATCACCATGCTAAGGGAAAATTCCCTTGCAAAGTGAACAGCCTGTTTACCTTTAGCAAATCAACCTTTATGTCTTTAGATATTGATTCCTAGGGGTAAATGACAACACACTCATACTGTATAGTGAATGAGTATGAATAGGACACTAAATAGGTACTAATTTCTTTCCACTGATGATGCATGGTTACCAATAATTCACAATACATCCATGTTTACATCATTTAAGTGCATTCTCACTGTACTCTGAATTTTGCTTAGACACAGTAGTGTACAATTATTTGCCAATAAAGGCTGGAATATGAACTAAATCCACATCTAATAAGGTTTATTCAACTGTGATATGATGAGCAATTTAGCAAGAGTACTTTTTTCCAATTAATACATAAATAGAGAGATTCCCACCGCAGAATTAATGTAGACACACTCACTGCTGAGCTTTGTGAAAATAAAAGGAAAATATCTAAGTGGGTGAGCAACACTGGCAGTCTTAGGCATATAAGCTAATTAGCTCTAGAAAACAAGGCTACTTATGAAATAAGCTGCACAAATGTACATACACAGTGAAAAATACATGTGCCTGTTTGGAGCACTGCTTTAGGTATCTACAGATCATTGCTGCTGTTCTCTTGCTCTAAAAAAGCTTATCATAGTTACAGGTAATCAAGCTTCTAGTATTACAAGCCAAGTAAAAAGTGCTTTGTGTTCAATCTAAGTCCACCTATCAGTTTTTTTACTTTTGGGGGGGGGGGGGGGGGGGTCAATCTTAAGTCTGGTGCACACTAGCAGTTTTTTTTTTCAACCCAGTGGGCTGAACGAAAAAAAAACAAAAAAAAACAGAAGAGCTTGGGAGGGGGCACTGTACTAACTATCCAATGTTAGTACAACGATCTCCCCTCTGAGCTATTGTGTTCTGCCAGGTGTCTGGCCCCCCTGCCAGAACACACCAGTCAGCGCTCTTAGCCATTGGTTGAGAGCACGGATTGGGAGCCGATCGGAAGACCTTTGTTGGTCATGCCCCTTCGACAAATGTTAGGCCGGCTTCTGTCAGACTGGCTGCCATACACACAGGCTGAATTAATAGAAACCGGTCGATACCATCTGATATTCAGTCTGTGTGTATAGGGCTTTAGGATACCCCTACATGTGGCAGTTTAATAGTGATCAAATATTAATTGCAAAGCAATCAAAGGTATAAAATGGTGGTTTCGATCAAGAAGATAAAATAAAAATTGGCCATATTAATCGCAGCAAAATAAAAAAAAAAATCAGATAGTATTTGACTTCCAACTGTCGTTTATTTGATGGGACTGTCCCTCTTTTGAGGCTGAATCCCTCTGTCCCTTGTGCAACCTTAGTTGTACCTCTCTTTGGTCTGATGTGTACATCTCTATACAAGATTGACTATTTTACTATCAAAAGTGGTAGGCTCATGCTGCAGTAACATTATTATTCAACTTCTATATTATTGCATTTTTTTTATTTAGAAAAGCCAAATTAAAAGGACAAAAATGGTGTAGCCAATCGTTTTTTTCATAATATATCTTTGTGGTCCGTGTAACTGGGGTCGTGGGAGAAACGTGTCCTTTGCCTGCATACTGTATGCTAAATGGTGTCCCTTTTTTTATCATTTCAAAAAGTTGAGAGGTATGTTGAAGTCTCCCCCCCCTCCCCATTTCAACTGAACTTCAATTTTTTTTTTTTATGAACTGCATTAAACTTGTATACGTAATGCCCAGTTTCAACTTCACAACTGACCGGATACTGGTGATCCATTGAAAACGTGAGTGGTAACTTGCCTGGTTTTTGGCGATTTGCTGCAATTGTTATTGTGATTCCTGGTGGCTCAAAAGTACCTGAAACTATCTGAAAATTGATAGGTGTACAGTTGCTTTATGTTTGAAATCTGTGGTGTAGGTGTAGTTTTGAGCACTTATGGACAAATGTGAAGGTCAGCTTGGTGATAGCAGGATAAGACCAGTCTTGATAGAACTACAGCAGCCACTGAATGGGGCAGCTATACAGAACCTCTGAAAGGCTATCCAGGCAATATTTGTGTATTCTTGCATGTGTATGTACGTATGCATGTGTGTATGACCCCAACGATTACCCAAATATTTTATAGATATTTCTTATAAAAGGTTTACTTTTTTAAATGTATCCATACTAAGCTTGTGTTCCATCTATTATATAGCATAGCAATAATAGTGCTATAAGACAATATACAGTGTCACCAACCAGTCTGAGCGTATATCAGTTACCTGCAGCCTACTTTGTGCTCTTCTCATAGCTACAAGGTGGTTAATTAACACTGGCAAATGGACAACTTGAATTGATCAGCTAGTGGCAAGTCTTTTCTATAAATAATACTTGTCTCATCTCTGATGGTATTAAAGACATGATTGATTAAAGAGACAAAGGCATTCGTTTCTACCCTGTAATTATAGACTTGACTCCTCTAGACACCTCTCTGGTTTTTGTTTTAGTGCAGGTCTCTAAACATAGAAATAGGAGATCCATTTAAGAAGATGTATCATAGCCAGTGTATTTCTGTTCCAATAGATCCAATTGACCTTTACGTTGGATTATCCTGTTTAACACCAGTGTCTGATGCCCCTTCTGCATTGTTAAAACCTGGGAAGGTTACTTGCTCTTAACAATGAATTATTGATTAACTGAAGATAATGGACAATAAACTAAAAAAACTGGTTCATTATAAGTTAAAGTGTTACTAAATCCAGTACTATGAAAATAGTTTTTAGCGCACATTGACCTCTCCCCCACCTTAAATCTACCTGATTTATAGCGATTGGCGGGTGGCAAGTCTGCAAAATGCTACACACTCAAATAGGGAAGCGCCGCAACCGCCCCACAACCACGAGTAATGCACACAGTTGCAGAGCATTCAGCAGCAAAAATGGGGTTAAAACATTGTCACATTGATTCATAAAGTCAGTTTTCACAATTACTGCCTGCCCCTCTTAAATTCTGCAGCAAAATACCTTCGCCGATGTGCAGTCACGTTACTGCCCACTGCTCTCCTTCCCCAATCTAAGCACTACAGTGGGAGGGGCTGAGATTCCCCTCTGACGTCAGCTGGGTGGTCATGTGACCACACAGCAGCGCTGTGAAATAAGGTATTAGCTGCAGAATTTAAAAAAAACAAAAACACATACACTGTGTAGTATATCTTGTTAGAACAGATGGGCTGGCAGTAATTGTGATCACTAAGCCCCGGTTCACACTGAGGCAGCGCGACTTGCAGCACGACTGCCTCAGGCGACCTGGACACGACAGGGGCGGCGACTTGCAAAACGGCTTCTATATAGAAGTCTATGCAAGTCGCCTCAAGTCGCCCCCAAAGTAGTACAGGAACCTTTTTCTAAGTCGGAGCGACTTGCGTCGCTCCGATTAGAACGGTTCCATTGTACAGAACGGGACGCTACTTGTCAGGCGGCTAGGTCGCCTGACAAGTCGTCCTAGTGTGAACCAACCCTTACTGCCTCACAGAATAGCGGCAAGTGGGGAGGGGTGGATATGTCAATCGGCTCACACACTGGAATTTAAAGGCAGGTAGGGAGGGGTAGACTCTAAACACAGCAGGATGATGGCATCACATAAACTGACCACGGTATCATGGATCAGCAGCCATGATTACTGTTGTCGGCACACCAAGGGGGACACAGGAACAGGCAGGATCAACCAGGTATTTTACAGCATAAAAATGGACAAATGACACTGCACAAGCACTATGCGTTTAACATGCTTTAAAGTAACAGGATTTTTCTTTTTTCTTTTTTTAGGGTTACAACCTCTTTAAGTTCACCTTTTCACAAAAAAATGAAAGGATAAACTAACACCCTACACCATTCGCACCACCCTGGTCTCCAAATGAGTGTGATTATGATCCATACCAGAAATCCTAAGAAGGGGAAGAAGAGTAAGGATTCCAAACTTGTGGACCGCTGCACCAACCGGGAGGCAGTGACAGCACAGTGACCCATGAAAGTAAGTGCAGAGGGAACCAGGGGGATGGGGGTGGGAAGAGTGTAGGGCAGCCTTTCTCAAAACTTTTTACCCCAGAGGAACCCTTGCTAAAATCAATTCATTTGTGGTCAGTGAAAAAAAATGATCCTTACATTGATGGTTAGTAGAAAGAACCCTTAAAGTGGTGGTCAGAACCACTACAACCAGCTAAAAGGTCCTTGGCTTCATGCAACTGGGTCTACCAAGTGGTACTAAACAGGCACCATCAAATGGTAAGTCAATCAGCCACAGCTCAAGAAACCCCTAGCAACCTCTAGAGGAACCCTGATTGAGAATGGCTGGTGTAGGGTGTTAGTTTGCCTTTTCATTAAATGTCTGCACTTTAAAAAGGCAGACAATATTGTTTTTAGATGTTTTCAACATGCAATTTAAGTGCATAATATACTTTATACAGTATATAACCAAAAACGTATCATCTTTAGGCTGTAAAACACAAAAGTCCATCACACTCCTGAATTCTACAAACTTCTTTATGTGAGCAGCATAGGTCTTTTAGCTGTACTAGTCCTTTAAGTGCAGCCTTTAAAGTCTTCAACCTATAAATCAGGTCAGTTCGGTTTGAATTACAGTCAGCTACATGTACAAGTTACTTTATCTCTGTGTACCTGAAAATCTGATTATAAACTCTGGAAGGAAGGGACTCAGCGATTGTGAAAAATTCAATACGCAGCTCAGCATACACCTCAGCAGTGTGTAGCAAGTAAATTATTAGAACAAAAGAAGGGGGCAATGTGCTGATATTCCAGCAGTTGGTGAGACAGCAACACTTCTTACATTTTTAACCACAGGGCAGCGCTTTCCAATTTTTTCACCGAGAGGGGTGTAAATAATGTACCCTTGCATGCATTTCTGCCAAGGTGTGCTAAAATCAAATTATTTACACTTTGTCAAGGTCATCTCGCTATCAGTGTTACCTTATCTGCTTTGTATATAATTCACTACTTCTATGCTGGGTGGGCTTGGATTCATCTGGCTCCTACTGATTTTTTTTTCAAGTGATATGTTATTATAATATAAAATATTAAGACTCGAAATTGAATTTCATTTTAATTTGTTCATATTACTAAACTATTCTTTCCAATTTATCTATATTTAACACCAGGGCTGGCCATAGACTCACCCAGATTCGGACAGTTCAGCAAAAAACGGACACATTTTGACACTTAAGGAGAGGAAATTCACCCTCTCTATTTGTCCTGATTACCATTATCATTGAAAGTGACCGTAAAAGAAAATCCTAAAGTTCCCCAGAAAAATAATAGAGGGGAAATGTTCCAATGGGGACACTAGCCCTGCTGAACTGGGGGGGGGGGGGGGGTCCCCAAGAAATTCCCTTAAATTGCAGGGATTCCCTCTCACTTTCTGTTTGGCTATGGGACAGGAAGTGAAAGTAAATCTCCCCAATGGGAGATCAGCCTGCCTATAGAAGGCAAGCTGATTGTACAGAAGTTTATCTATCAACTAACTTCAAGTGGAGTTCCACCCAAAAATGGAACTTCCACTTTTTGGATTCCTCCCCCCCTCCGGTGTCACATTTGGCACCTTTCAGGGGGGAGGAGGGAGCAGATACCTGTCTAATACAGGTATTTGCTCCCACTTACTGGCATAGATCACCGCGACGCTTGCAGTGATCTATGCCACTTGTGGAGCCTACCCCGTCCTCCCCCACTGTATTCTGGGAGACACACAGGTCCCAGAACACAGCAGGGACCTGAGAGGACGCACAGCGCGTGCGCAGTAGGGAACCAGGAAGTGAAGCCGCATGGCTTCACTTCCTTATTCCCTTACTAAGGATGGTGGCGGCAGCCGCCGAGAGCCGAAGGACGGATCGGCTTCGACCCGCGACATCGCGGGCTCCCTGGACAGGAAAGTGTCCATATATTAAAAGTTAGCAGCTGCAGTATTTGTAGCTGCTGGCTTTTAATATTTTTTTTCAGCGGACCTCCGCTTTCAGTACAGCCTGTTGAGTTTTTCTTATGTGATCGCAGCCAGCAGCTATAGCCGCCAGCAGTGATCATTGTATTCTGAAGACTGGGAAACTTCCAGAACTGCCAGAATACAATAGCTCCATGGAAGGGATTTCACTGAATATATTGATGGGGCAATATTGATGGGCCTTTGGTTGAAGGAAAGAAAGTTGCAAAATCTATGCCTTGCATAACTTTGAAAAGTATAAAGCACAATATTTTGATCCTTTTTCTATACCGGTACATTTATTAAACTTTAGCTTTACTCACACTTGTTCATGGCCTGGCCAGTACTTTATTTTGGCTTTTAAAAGAGTTGAGAGGATTAGAACCCCTGTTGGGCTTTTACTGCTATTCAGGAGAAGCTTTTTCTACATTTACTGTCCTGGCAAAAACGGTTTCACCAAACAGGAAGTAAGGAACAATCTCCAACAGCAACACAGACAAATGTATATATTTTGAACAGAGCTGCTTGGTCAAGATCATTGGTCTATGCAAACTCCCATTCTGTTGACTGAAAAATGATGGCGCAGCAGCAGCTAAGTTAAGAGGTCATACCTATGCTCACTCTGCTTTCCTCTTGTCAGCATGTTCCCTGTAAGCACATGGGCATGCGGCACATCGAATTGACCCCCAGTAATGAAATTTCCTCACCCAATCTGAATCATGCTTTACTGAGGCTTATATGAGGCCGATAAAAAAGACGAATTAAGTTACGTTTTTTTGAAGCATACTGTATCTAAAGGCCAAACTTATTTTGTACAGAATGGTGTCTTTTTCTTTTGGCTGCCTGTGTCCCATTGGAAAGATTCGCCATACTTCTTGTCTCTGAAACACATCATAAAGAGGAAGGAAAGTGAGGGTTTTCATTGGAACATGTTTCCTTATTGGAAGACTTTAATGGTCATCCCCAGGACAGGAATAAATGTAAACTTTGGATTCCACATCACCCTTTGTCTGGTCACCAAGACAAATAGAGAGGTTCTAACCCTTCCACATTCTATTTGAGACTTAAAAAAAAAACACATACACTTTAAACTAGTTGTGTTTAAACATGTATTTTCATATGGATTATATACAGCCAGTACCTGGATTTACCTGCTAAAAACAGATAAATCCCATGAATATTATTCCATAATTCCCCAAATGTTCCTGGTATTTTTCACAACTCGGTCCTGTCCTTTATTTTATGACAGACCAGTCATTTGGACGAGTGCCCCCTAGCAGTACAGGAGGGAGCGTTGTCCCCCTTCCAAGTCCACGCACATGTGCATTGTGCTCCCCACTAAGCAGATGAGCTCAGCTGCTGAGGTCACTTCCAGCAACAAGAGATAGCATTGTCAAAAGTTCCACCTATTTTGAATTATGACTACAAAGAAAGACTGCATCAGGACACTCTGGGGCATGAGAAAAAGTCTACGCGTTTCATACTATAGCATCGCTTAATCATGAGTCATGATTAAGCACTGATTTAGCATGAAATGCATTGACTTTTTATGCCCCACAGTGTCTTGCTGACATGTTTTGATGTTTTTATGATTCAATATAGGTGGATGTTTTCCGAGTGCAGTTGTCCAAACTCCTGTTCTTTGCATATCCTTCAGTCTGATGAGCTGAGCTGGCATCCATGTGGAGTACTTTGTTTAGGACCATGTCGGCAGGCCTATCTGGAGCAGCTTTACCTGCGCATGTGTGAGGCTCAGAAGGACCTTGCTCATTCCTTTACATCTAGGGGGTGTGTGGCCTAGTAGCCGGTCCGACTTCGATAGGACAGGTCAAAGCTATGAAAAAGCATTTGGGGTAGGCTTCACTCTGTGTACAAAAGGCCTACAGGTATGGGAAGAGCATAAATGGGTGTTTTTAATTTTGGATTAGTTAAAAATTAGAGAATAATTGTGGACTGCATTAAGGATTTTTTTTTTTTTTTGATGATTTTTAAGATGAACTAACTCTTAAAAAGTTTAGCTCATTCTTTTATAAAACATGCATGTGCACTGATTCCATTAACTCAATCAAAGTTTGTTTTCTTAAACCAACAGACAAATGTCAGTGACAAAATTATTATTTTAAACGATGTTAAAGCAAAGGTAAACATTTCCAAAGCATTCATTAGACAGAAGCGAGCCTATACCACCGATCAGACATTTGAGTCTTTGTCCTCCGTAGAACAACGCCTTAACCACATAACCACTCCTTTTACACCCAGACTAAATAGAATTGTGCTTTACCCAATGACAGATGGAACAGCTTAAAGTTTGCCAGTATAATAAATGGAAATTTGAAAACGTAGCTCCAACAACAATTCTATGGATAGTAGAAAATGATGGCCTCATTAGGCATAGTTAATTTCACACTGGTCCAATTTCAGTGTAGAAAATGCATCTATACAACCACCCTAAGAACTACAAACACCAAGCGTACGATTCATCTACAGTCACATAAAGTCAACAGATTTCTTTGAGGTGCAGTCTCCAACGTTTATTTATACGAAATGAAAGATCTCCAAAAATAATAATTTGCACATAGCATGTGTGGAATATTACCTCTGTTTCAAAAGAAATGCCTCCCTGAATGTGTTTTTTCAAACATTCAAATCCCAGTTTAATAAAGCCAAATGGCAATTTCTTTTTTTTTTTTTCAAAACTGCATTTGATATCCAAAGCCGGGCTCCATCTTAACAAGGCACTTTGAAATCCTGCAATTATGTATTCATACGCTAGGAGTCCGAGGTTTTTTCTCTCCCTCTCTTTTTTTTTTTTTTTTCAAGGGAGGCAAAGTGTGATAAATATATTTATAACCCGCTGATTTAATGAAGATGCTTTTGATGTTAAAGAAAAAAAAAACACAGGGAGAACGGAAAATATTAAGGCCGTTTAAAACATCACATTAGCCTTGATCTATAGGAGAACGCTTTTCCCTACAGTGGCTGATTTGAAATATGTAATCAATATACACAACCAATTTAAATAGGAAATTAACTTTACACTATTGTCGTGTCAGGCTTAGGAGTTTTTCGGTGAATGGAGAATTGTTTGCTTGACAGCTACAAGAAGTCTGTCTTGTACTCAGTATGGGAGGAAGGTATTATGAACTGTTCCGTTACCTGAGAAATTAGTTTGTAAAGTCTCTTTCTTTAAAATAACAAACATGTTATACTTACCTCCTATGTGCAGTTAGTTTCACACAGAGCAGCCTGGATCCCCCTCTTCTTGGGTCCCTCTCCGCTGCTCCTGGCCCCTCCCTCCTGTCGAGTGTCCATTCAGACACGGAACTTCCGGTCGGCCCCGTCCCCTCTCCCTCCTGATTGGCTAACCAACTTGGCGGGAGCCAATGGCGCCGCTGCTGTGTCTCAGCTGATCAGGAGGGAGAGTTTCGGATGGCCGAGACATTCGTTGACATCGCTGGAGAGAGATGGGGCCCAAAAGTATTAGGGGGTGCTGGGACGGCAGCTACACACAGAATGCTTTTTATCTTAATGTATAGAATGCATCAAGATAAAAAACCTTCTGCCTTTACAACTCCTTTAAAAGAAGTATGGAAATCATTTTTTCATACTTACCTAGATGGATGCAGCAAATGTCCAATGCTGCATCTTTCCTTCGCTGGCTCTAACACTGAGAACCGAGCGATCAAACACCGCCGATCATTTGATTCTCACAGCTCCCTAAACAGAGAGCTGGTGACGGTCAGCCAGCAGCTCTTTGCTTTGCCCCCTCCCCCTCCCTTGCTCACTGGAGCGTTGGGCTGTGGAGGGGTGGGAGCTGCCGGCTCAGCCTCTCAGCAGCTCGCTGAGAGGCTGAGCCGGGTCCTGGTCCAGGCATTTGGGCTGATCCCAACCATATGGTCACGATCTTGCCCAAGCCTGGACTGACTCTGACGTCAGCCGACAGCAGGCTTCAGCCAACAGTTTCCATTCCTGTGATCCACAGGAGAAGTATAGCCAAATAAGCTTTGGTTGTACTCCTCCTTTAATGAGAAGTTGGTATGGATGTGGAGCACTGAGTATAAAGCCTAGTTACTACTGTTGCAAGGTGCCATACAAGGCAAGCTGGGCCACCTACCACTTTTTATTCCTAGCCCAGGTCCCCTGAACTGCACCAGATCTGGCACCAAGGGTGAAGGCCAAAATCTAATAAATGGGAGCATACAGCACAGGTGCTAAGCCAACCAAGCAAAAATAATTTGTGCAAATATGAACTCTCAGACAAACCAGCCACTTTGTAGAAATACCAAATGCCAAATCTAGTTTGCTCAAATAAAGAGGAAAGGATCACCACTACTCCCGACCAGCCTAGGTGAACAAATCATAAGAAGCAGCCTCAGCCTACAAGTCTCGACCAAACCACATGCTCTGATGCATTTCGCCCCATCCACCGAGGTTTAGTCATCGGGGCGAAATGCATCAGCACAGGTGGCTTGATGGAGACATGTAGGTTGACGCTGCTGTTTATCGTTTATTCACCTGAGCTGGTCGGGAGTAGTGGCAATCCTCTCCTCTTTACACTTACTAGGATTGGTATAAGGATAAGCCCGTACGCCATGCTCTGGGAAACAGGGATATGCTTTTCACCTCTACTTTGAGCGGCGCCAAAAACAATAACAAGTTGCTGTAACTAACTTGCTCATAACTATTTGAGGCTGAACGCCTTACATAATGCATACATCTCCCTCACACTGTCTGAATCTAAAATGTTTAACAACCCTCATACAAGGGCATAGTTTATCTTATTTAATGTGCTCTCTTTTTCCCCATATTCTTTTTTTTAACAAATGTTTGCTTTGCACTAAGCTGTTAAAATATTTAATGAAAAAAGTTGGCCAAGTGCAATCAAAGGAACAGGACCCCAAATACGGTCACACAATCTATTTGGGGAGTCCTATGAAAAAGGTAGTTTATAGGTTTTTTTCAGACTTTTTTTTCCATAAACATTTTTATTGATAATATGTTATAAAAAAGTAACAGGCAGATAAAAACAACAAATAGATGCTACGTTGTCCAGCTGTAAACGGCGAGCAACTCTGATTCTGGATTTTTCATAAGAAAAAAAAATAATCAAAACAGGCAATTCTTCTTCTTGAGTTAATGCACATACTTAACTGAAAAGCAACATTAACAAGGTATAGGTACTTTTAAAATTAAACCACTCTGCTGAAATGAACTTTATATAAAAAAATAAATGCGCTATTATCTGTAATTTTTAATTTAACACGTGTAATGGTTAATTATAAATGTACAAGTATTTCTATTTGCACTGTGACTTGTCATTAGATGTAGGGGCTTCAGCTCAGGATACGATATGTTAATGCACGATCATAAATATAAAAGCAGTTTAAATCACTAATGTTGCATATTTGTGGCAGAGCCAAGCTATGTTATTCTGCCTTTAATGATGTTCATAGCACATTATGCTTACAGAACACACCATAAACAAATCTAGTCACACAAAACTGTCAAGCACAACAATAACCTTCATTTTCTATTCATACAAAAATTTGTGAGAAATTGACATTAAAGTAGTTGTGAGCAAACTATATTATACAGTTAGATCTATGCAAGCATCATTACTGCTTTTGCCTAGTTTCAGAAATTATCTTTCTTACCTTTTTTAACAAGGTTAAAAAGTTCTGTCATGTGACCATGCATCTCTTTTTCCTGACAGTGGGGGCAAGGTTACAGGACACTCTGCAGAAACACAGCACGCCTGTATTCTGTAATCTGTTCAACCTTAGGCAAGATGAAGGATGTGCTTGAGTATGGCTGTATGTTCAAGGGGCAGGCTTGATTGGGAGGGGTGTGTGCCAGAGGCAGGCTGTGATTGGGAGGTGTGTGTGCCAGAGGCAGGCTGTGATTGGGAGGTGTGCCAGAGGCCGGCTGTGATTGGGAGGGGTGTGTGCCAGAGGCAGGCTGTGATTGGGAGGTGTGCCAGAGGCAGGCTGTGATTGGGAGGTGTGCCAGAGGCCGGCTGTGATTGGGAGGGGTGTGTGCCAGAGGTAGGCTGATATGGGGAGGGATGTGTGCCAGAGGCAGGATGTAATTGGAAGGGGGTGTGTGCCAGAGGCAGGCTCTGATTGGAAGGGGTGTGCGCCAGAGGCAAGCTGTGATTGGATGGGGGAGTGTTCCAGAATCAGGCTGTGATTGGGAGGGAGGTGTGCCAGAGGCAGGCTGATAATTGGAGGGGTGTGCCAGAGGCAGGCTGCGATTGGAAAGGGAATGCGCCAGAGGCAAGCTGCGATTGGAAGGGGGTGTGTGCCAGAGGCAGGCTGCGATTGGAAAGGGTGTGCGCCAGAGGCAAGCTGTGATTGGAAGGGAGTGTGTGCCAGAGGCAGGCTGTGATTGGAAAGGGTGTGTGCCAGAGGCAAGCTGTGATTGGAAGGGGGTGTGTGCCAGAGGCAAGCTGTGATTGGAAGGGGGTGTGTGCCAGAGGCAAGCTGTGATTGGAAGGGGGTGTGTGCCAGAGGCAAGCTGGTATTGGAAGGGGGTGTGTGCCAGAGGCAGGCTGTGATTGGAAAGGGTGTGCGCCGGAGGCAAGCTGTGATTGGAAGGGGGTGTGTGCCAGAGGCAGAATGTGATTGAAAAGGGTGTGTTCCAGAGTCAGGATGTGATTGGGAAGGATGTGTGCCAGAGGCAGGCTGTAATTGGGAGGAGGGGGGGGGGCGTGGTGGCTGAACAAATGATCCCAACAGAGGGACGCTGTAGGTCTGCACAGTGTCCTGTATCTCTGAATGGCCAGCCATATTATGAAAACAAGCACAGATCAGCTTCTGTGTTTTGTGTGGTTCAGCTTAGAACCAGGAAGAAAAGAGAGTGGCAGGACCAACCAGCTACTTCAGATAGAAGTACCGTATATACTCGAGTATAAGTCGAGTTTTTCAGCACATTTTTTTGTGCTGAAAGTGCCGTCCTCGACTTATACTCGAGTCAAGCACTTTTCTGCAGCAAAAAAATTCATTTTCCGAACCGACTTTGGGGCCCCGTATCGGGGCCCCAAAATCAATTCGGAAAATGTAATTCTCTGCTGCATAAAAGTGCTTGACATTTTCTGAACCGAATTTAGGGCCCCGCATCTCAGGGCCACTTGGTCCTAGAAACCCCAGCTTTGGATATTTTATGGTGCTAGTTCCACTGGGTTTGCACACCAAATTTGGGGTTCCTAGCACTAAGTGGCCCCGAGATACGGGGCCCCAAATTCGGTCAACTGTGTCCATCTGCAGCAATGTCATTTCGGGACCCTTTGGGTTCAGAGACCCCAAATTTTGGCTGCAGCTAGGGGGCATCTAGGAACCCTTAACTACCGAGTTTGAAGTTCGGGGGACCTATGGCTGCAAATGGGCACAGTGAGGCTGCAAATGGGCATTGTTGACCCTCTTTTCCACTTACAGTAGCTGTGCATTTCTCACCCTCGTCTTATACTCGGGTCAATAAGTTTTTCCCATTTTTTTGTGGTAAATTAGGGCCTCGACTTATACTCGGATCGACTTATACTCGAGTATATATGGTAATACATGAAAATTATGAAACTATAATTTGTAAAATACACTTGTGTGAACACACACAGAGAAAAAAAAATATTTAGGGGAAAAATACTGTAAAGCCTGTTGGCCACAGATGCTGTGTACAGCCCTCTACAGAATATAATGGCTATATGCAGATATATACCTGCATGCATATAGACATACACCCCTGAATGCAGACAGTCCGTATGTGCTTCTTTGCTCAAGTGCTAGTGTATACCTGCATACAGCCATTGATTTCAATGAGTGACTGTACCACCCCCTGCATTCTTGTACATTATGGCGAGAGCCCCCTTCTCCCAGCAGAATTTTTCTCCTTACTCCTCTGACTATACTGACTTGCAATCAGCCCATGATTATCTCCACTGCAACTAACTTCACCACTTCTTTCCTTATAGTACCGGTCCATATAGTAATCTGTATATACTGTATATGGCAAATGGGGGGCCCTGTAATAAATGCAGTGCCAAGAAAAAGTATGCAAATCCCTTGGCATTATCTTGTTTTCTGAGTAATGTGCCATAAAACGTGATCTGAGCCCAGACCTTAACCCCATAGAGATGCTGTGGAATGACCTCAAGAGAGCCGTTCACACCAGATATACTACAAATGTGTCTGAGCTGAAGCAGTTTTGTAAAGAGGAATGGTCAAAAAATCCTCCTGAATGTTGTGCAGGTCTGATACAGAGCAACTGAAAGTCTTGCTTGAATTTATTGCTGACAAAAGGTGGTGGCAAGCTATTAACCCCAAGGGTTCACTTACTTTTTCCTCCAGCACTGTGAATGTTTAACCACTTGCCTACAGGGCATTTACACCCCCTTCCTGCCCAGGCCATTTTTTCAGAGCTGTCACATTTTGAATGACAATTGTGCGGTCATGCTACACTGTACCCAGATGAATTTTTTATCATTGTCTTCACACAAATAGAGCTTTCTTTTGGTGGTATTTAATCACTGCTGGGATTTTTATTTTTACTTAAAAAAAAAAAAGACCAACATTTTTGAAAACATTTTTTTTACTTTGTTTCTGTCAGTAAATTTTGTAAATAAGTAATTTTTCTCCTTCACTGATGTGCACTGATGAGGCAGCACTGATGGGTACTGATAGGTTGAACTGGTGGGCATTGATCAGGTGGCACTTATGGGCACTGATGAGGCAGCACTTATTGGCACTGATGAGGAGGCACTAATATGTTGCACTTATGGGCACTGATATGTGGCACTGATAGGTGGCATGGTTAGGTGGCACTGATGGGCATTGATGGTTGGGACTGATGGGTGACACTGATTAGCATTGGACAGCAGTGATGGGCATTGATGGGCAACACTGATAGCCAGCACTGACTGGCATCACTAATGGGCACTGATTGATGGCACTTGTGGGCACTGACTGCTGGCACTGGTGGGCACTGATTGCGGACACTGATTTGGTGACACTGTTTGTGCTATAATGTAATCAGGGCACTGATGATCAATACCCTGATTACATGTTTTGTTGTCCCCTGCGAGGAGATGCTGCTGATCGGCTCTCCTCACACCCTGTCAGTGTGAGGCTAGGAGCGCTGATTAACGGCATCTCCGTGTTTACAGCTGTGATTGGACACAGCCGATCACATGGTTAAAGAGCCGCAGCTCTTTACAGAGGTCGGGGTGGCGCCGTGTCCTAGCAACATGGCACGGGTGCGATCGCCGCACTGTGCGCGAGAGTGCCCATTCTGGGACGCCGGCAGAACTCAATGATTACTGCCGGTGGCTATAGCTGAGCAGTAATAGCCACCGGCAGTAATTGCATGTAAAAAATACGACAAGCTGGTTGTACCCAAGTTGATTGATGGATCGACTTCAGTACAACCAACCTGCCCATAAATCGATTGAATATCGGCTGGTTCAGCAGGGACAGGGAAAAAGTATTGGGACACCAGCCTTTACACGCACATAAACTTTAATGGCATCTCAGTCTGAGTCCGTAGGGTTCAATATTGAGTTGGCCCACCCTTTGCAGGTCCATAAAGACATGGATGAGCAAAATTCCTGACCTCAACCCAATAGAACACCTTTGGGATGAATTAGAACAGAGACTGCGAGCCAGACCTTCACATCCAACATCAAATGCCTGACCTCATGAATGCACTTCTGGAAGAATAGTCAAACATTCTCATAGACACACTCCTAAACATTGTGGATAGTCTTCCCAGAAGAGTTAAAGGGTGGGCCAGCTCAATATTGAACCCTACGGACTAAGACTGGGATGTCATTAAAGTTCATGTGAGTGTAAAGGCAGGTGTCCCAATACTTTGGTGTGTGTATGTTTATTATTTATATATATATATATATATATATATATATATATATATATATATATATATATATATATATACATATACATATATATTTTTTTTGTTTTGTTTTGTTTTTTTGTTTTTTGTTTCTTGTTTTGTTTTTTTGGGTTTTTTTTTGTATTATCAAAAAACTTTGTAAATGACTATGGTGATGTTTCACTGCTAAAAAATGAGTACTTACTGGAGTCGTCTTTTAATTTATTTTATGATTATTTTTATGATCTATGTTTCAAATACAAGCAAAGGGTATAATGATAATCATCATCAGAGAGACAACGAAGATAATCATAGTCACATTTCATCCTGGTAACATTAGGAGTCAAACAAGGCGCTGGCACATTATAGTCAAATGTCATTAAGGCGATCTTCTTTCCACGCGGTAAGATAAAGCGGCGGAGCAGCGGAGTGCGGGAATGGATACATTTAGCTCCTGTGTTGTAGTTTCCAGCAATCAGAAGGGCTCAGGTCTCCTCTAACCAAGATATGCAGTGTTGATGTGCAAGCTTGTGTCAGACAGCTATGATTCCTATCGACTTGCCTCTGCCACACGCCTATACATCATGGCTGAAGTGATCAGCCACGCTTTACAATTCACTGCAAGCCTGAAATCATCCACAAAGGTTAAACTGAAAATGTTTGGAGCTTAATTCATATGCTACAAATAATATGACAAATGCTGGCTCTATTGTGGCTCCTTAGATCTTCAGAACACACGGCTTCCTATCCAATGAAATAAAATGGCAGCACCTCGCTTTGCTTTCAAACAGGAAATAAAACACTGTGTCAGGTTCAAACACACCGAACACCAAAAAAAAAAAACCTCAATCCATCCACTCCCCCCTCCATCTCTCACATCCAAAGTGTAGTATTTCTCTTTAACACTCGGACTGACAATTCTGCCCGAGATGCAATTATTTTCTGCACTGCTGTGCAATACACGCGGACGTATGTGACATCATAAAGGGACAACCAAAGCCCTAAATCACGGATTTAAAGAAAAGGTGCGCTTTGATAGGGCCACCTGAAATCCTACATATGCATTATCCTGTTCAGTCCCAATTTCCATAGGTCAGTCCCTACATACGGGAACTATGATCATACACATCATTCTTTAATAAGGCAAAGATCAAAATGACACTCACCTCTGTCAGCCGCATCTCATCTTTCTGTTATCTGACTGCTCCCAACTGAAGGAAGGTGACACAAGGGGACTACATACTACTCTGCCATCATTCTCACTGTCTTGTTAAACTAAAGGTATAGGAATAAGTCATTTTTCGGGCTAACATGCTTGTTGTAAAAATGTTCAATATGCGATAACGATTAACAATTTTTATACCTAATTGGTAATCATATAGATACACGGGGGCAGCAATATTTGTTAATTACATATGCAGACTCTGCTTCCTGCTCTGCAGTGCATCACAGTGGTTGTGTTTTATCGCTCTTTCACAATGCAAGTTAAAGCGGAGTACTACCCAAAACTGAAACTTTCGCTTTAAAGTGGGTGTAAACCCACTTAAAAAAAAAAAAAAAGAACACCTGCAAGACAAAGGCATAGCATACTAGCTCATTATGTAATACTCACCTGAGATCGAAGCCCTCGCTGCAGTGCCCGTACACCGCTCCGGCGGCCGACATCACTCCCGGGGGTTACTTCCGGGTATGGAGGCTCCGGAGCTGTGATTGGCCAGAGCCGCGATGACGTTACTCCCGTGCATGCACGTGGTAATGGCACACTCACTGAAGCAACGGCACGTACGTGCCATTGCTTCGGTTTGTGTCAGTGCACATGTGCCAATGACATCGGCACATGCAGATACAGGGGGCATCTCCTAAACAGTGCAGATTTAGGAGATATCCTGGATAGCTACAGGTAAGCCTTATTATAGGCTTACCTGTAGCACAAAGTGGTCCGTGAGGGTTTACAACCACTTTAAACCCTGACATGCCAGATTTAAGGGGGGGGGTACCCAGTTTTTACAGGCACCCAGCTCCCACTTCCTCCCCTGGTGCTGCGGTGCCGGAAGGAAGATCACCTCTCCCCCCTCCCTCCGTGCAATTTCCTGGGACACATCACAGGTCCCAGAAGATTGCCCGGCCATTCACAGAGCGCAGCACTGCTCGCACATGCCCAGTCCGCGCCCGGCTATGAAGCCACAGCTAGGCGCCCACAGTTAGAATGCTGTTGCCGCAGAGAGGAGGGATAGAGGAGCGGGGCCTCATGCGTTCGCATCGCTGGACCGTGGGACAGGTGAGTGTCTGATTATTAAAAGTCAGCAGATACACTTTTTGTAGCTGCTGAGGTTTAAATGGGTGGAACTCCTCTTTAATGGGGTTCAATTATAAAAAAAAAATGTGCTCACAAATAATCTCTGTAATCAGTCTAACCTTTTCACACCGAAGTAACGCAAATATGCGCCTTTGGCTTCAAAGGGTTGTACCAGGGTGATGCCAGCAGCTGCAAGCATCACCCCGATACCGTTCTTTTTTTTTTTTTTTAGCGTTGACAGTTGCCTTTCATGCCGCTAAACAGTTACCTGATCATTAACACAAGCAGTGGTAGGGGACGACACCCCCCCCCCCCAGCCGCTTTCAGCCCGTCCCACCGACCAGACCAGACGGCACATCCACTAGCTGGCCGGAGACCTGAACAATGCCGCAATTGGCTTTGACCAGGTCTCAGATCTAGTAACCCGGGAGCGATGTCATGACATCACTTTCTGTTTATTAAAGACTTAAATCAGAACTTCAGTCATTTTTTCAACTTTCCATCTATTAAATCCTCTGCCCTTGTTGTTTTAACTTTGGATAGTAAAATGTTTTTTTGCCTGCCAGTAAATACCTTATACAGCCAACTTCCTGTTTCTTGTCTAGTCATTAGCCTAGGCTTATGACATCATGCATAGCTCTCTCTCACTCTCGTGAGAGTTTGCCAAGAAGGGGGGGGGGGGTGAGTCATAAGAGGGCCAATGAGAGCTGCAGCGCTGAAGATGTGCCTTTATGTGCCTGTGTAAATCCAGGAAGTGAACAGGCAGCAACTTTAATGGAGGGAGATTTCTGCAGCATATTTGGCAAGTACAGCATCACAGTATATATAAAATAATATGCAAAGTGGTTGGAGGGAAGCTTCAGAATGGCAAAGATATTTTTATTACAAATTATCTGAGCAGACTGCAGTTCCTCTTTAAAGGCGCCAGATTTTTTAAAAAATGACAGTATTCAAAACAGCCAAACTTGGCGTCTTATAGACCCCCAGATCCCTCCATAAAGTGTACCAGTCACTGACTATTACTGTCACAAGGGAAGTTTACATTCCTTGTGACAGCAACAAAAGTGATTATAAAAAAATAAAAAATAAAATAAAAAGGGACAGTGTAAAAGTAAATAAATAAATAAAATAATAAAAAAAATTTTTTTAAATGTAAAGCTCCTCATCCCTCCATGCTCACGCGCAGAAGCATATGCAAGTTGTGCCCACAAATTTAAACAGTGTTCAAACCACACATGTGAGGTATCGCCGCAATCATTAGAGCGAGAGCAATCATTCAAGCACAAGACCTCCTCCCTAACTCTAAACTGGTAACCGTTAAAAAAAAAATGAAAGTGCCACCTATGGAGAGTACCATAGTTTGTTGCCATGAGCGTGCACAATTTTAAAGCATGTTCGGTATTTACTCGGCGTAACATCATGTTTCACATTTTACAAAAAAATGGGCTAACTTTACTGTTTTTTTTTTTTTTATTCAAGAAAATTTATTTCTTTGAAAAAAAAATGCATTGAAAGACCGCTGCACAAATACAGTGTGACATAAAATATTGCGATCACCATTGTATTCTCTAGTGTCTCTGCTAAATATATATATATATATATATATATATATATATAATGTTTGGGGGTTCTAAGTATGGTAATTTTCTAGCAAAAAATACTGATTTTAACTTGTAAGCAAAAAATGTCAGAAAAAAGCTTAGGCATGAAGGGGCTAATATGTTTATTTTCTATGATCATCAGCTCCATCTAGTGGTCACAATGCAATATTTTCCCTAAAATACCTCAATCAAGAAAAGACTGCATTATGTGCATTATGACTACGAGATGAAGCGGATAATCAAAGATAATAAACATGCTAGACAGATCATGGCAATTATTTGTGACTGCTCTGCAAATGCTTGAGGCAAGGAAAACCCCTATGAATCCACTTAATGAAAACAAGGCACTTCCTGTATGACTGATATACTGTATTCTTGCTGATGTACTAAAGGTACATCACTACTGTACTACTACACCACTACTGTAACAGGGAAACTACACTGAATGCTCATGTAAGAGGGGAACTACACTGACCACCAATGTAAGAGGGGAACTACACTGACCACCAATGTAAGAGGGGAACTACACTGACCACCAATGTAAGAGGGGCACTACACTGACCACCAATGTAAGAGGGGCACTACACTGACCACCAATGTAAGAGGGGCACTACACTGACCACCAATGTAAGAGGGGCACTACACTGACCACCAATGTAAGAGGGGAACTACACTGACCACCAATGTAAGAGGGGAACTATACTGACCACAACTGTAAGAGGGGAACTACACTGACCACCAATGTAAGAGGGGAACTACACTGACCACCAATGTAAGAGGGGAACTATACTGACCACAACTGTAAGAGGGGAACTACACTGACTGCTCATGTAAGAGGGGAACCATACTGACCGCTCATGTAAGAGGGGAACTACACTAATTACCAAAGTAAGAGGGGAACTACACTGACTGCTCATGTAAGAGGGGAACCATACTGACCGCTCATGTAAGAGGGGAACTACACTAATTACCAAAGTAAGAGGGGAACTACACTGACCGCTCACGTAAGAGGGGAACTACACTGACCGCTCATGTAAGAGGGGAACTACACTGACCACCAATGTAAGAGGGGAACTACACTGACCACCAATGTAAGAGGGGAACTACACTGACCACCAATGTAAGAGGGCAACTATACTGACCACAACTGTAAGAGGGGAACTACACTGACTAGTAATGTAAGAGGGGAGCTGCACTGACTAGTAATGTAAGAAAGACACTACAGGGACCACCAATGTAAGAGAGGAACTACACTGACCACTACTGTATGAGGGGAACTACACTGACCACCAATGTAAGATGGGAACTACACTGACTAGTAATGTAAGAGAGATACTACAGTGACCACCAATGTAAGATGGGAACTACACTGACCACTAGAGTAAGCAAGACACTACACTAATCACTAATGTAAGAGAACACATTACCTGACATCCAATGTGAGGTAATACAGTAATTTTCAATGCATGTGCTTCTTTTCTAGCCATAACTATTACTTGTTTCATTTCATTATAATTATTAAAAAATGTATTTTGTTGTATAGATTAGAACAGCCCTGGGTGTCAAAAATGCTACGTACACCACATTCCTTCTTCTTTTATTTATTCTTATCTCAACTCAATGTTCATGCTAATGTACCGTGAGCGGTAAATATAGTAATTACCGTATTAGCAGGGGTTCCCTGAGACCTGAAAGTTATTTCAAGGGTTCCTCCGTATTAAAAAGGTTGAGAGACTGTCTCAGAACACCACATCTGATAGCACAGAAGAATGCGGGTGAATGAAGTGAACAATCCACACTTATAGAGGTCACCTTTAGTGAAAACCACAGAGGAGGCAGCCGCAGGTAGATTGGTCCTTTAATGTAATGGACAACCTAGCTGCCCAAAAGCAGAGTAGGTGGAAGAGGATGACCAAGCTTGATTTTTACAGGCCTCGTTTACATATGTGTGATTTGAAATCGCAGTGGTTCTAGCCACAATTCCAAATCACGGCAAAACTCGCAACACACAATTGGGTGCCATTCATCTCGGTTGTCGAGCTACAAAACACACAAAACACAGGTGCAAAGTCACTCGTGGCTCAGAGCCACAGTTTGGTCCCCGAGCTTCTTTAGAGTGACTCTCGCACATATGCGCGTCCACAAGAGTAACAAAATTACGAGCAGGAAGTTGCCGCTATGCGTAGTGTGAACAAGGCCTTAAAGTGCTTTGTGTATTTCTTCCAGATCTGTGCAGTATTTCAACTAGAAGCAACTCCAGTACTTTGCAAGCTTCCTGTAATAAAGACCAGTCCCTGCTGCTCTCTCTCCTTGTGAAGGGTGTCTGGTCTTGTATCCGCCCCCCTCCTATAGTTTTCTGCAGGCAGCCTGTAGTGGGTGGGGATCGCTGTTCCCCTCCTACAGCTCTGCTCTCTGCCCAGACACAGTGATCTTTGCACATCTATTTTCACAATGTAATATCTGGCTTTGCAAAGGCATTTCATGCACAAAAAAGTGGATTTATATCATTTGAGTCGTTAATGGGGCGCGACTTACCATGTGACTTTGAACTCTAAAGTTGCACGGCAAGTTGCGGCAGTGTGAACTGGGCGTTAAAGTGATTTTACAGGATCTTTTTTTAAGTCATCAAAATCTCATACATACCTGCTCTGTGCAATGGTTTGGCACAGGGCAGCCCCGACCCTCGTTTTCTGGGGTCCCCTGCCAGCTCTCCTGGCTCCTCTCCCCTCCCCCATAGCAAGCCACTTGTGTGCAAAGACACACACAGCATTGCTCAGCCCCACCCCTCACTCTCTCCTCTCTGGCTGCTACCTTGATCTCCAGTGAGGAGAAAGAGATCCGAGAGCGCCACTGCTCTCGGGCACAGCGCTGGATCAGGGGAAGGGAGTTGCACACAGAAGACAATGCATTAAGGTAAAAAAATTAATAAATAAAAATACCTTCCACATTTAGGATAATTTTTTTTAAATATAATTTACTTTAATATAAATTTGCAGTGGATGAAGCTAATCACACTCGTAAAACCACTACCGGTTTTAACCACTTCCGGACCACCACACGCCGGTATACGTCCTAACCTTGAAGAGGAATATCATTGTTATGGCAGCAGCTATCGGATCCTCTTCCTTGCTGGGTATGGAGATCAGTGAGGGGAAGATGGGCCCCCACCCGTCTCCATACCATTGCAGGGCGGAAGCGACGTGAAAATGTCACTTCCACCCATAACTCTTAAAGGGCCATTTTTTTTTTTCATTTTTTTTTTTTTGCATTTTAGTGTAAATGAGATCTGATATTTAAGAGGTCCCGTCATGCTTTTTTTTCTATTACAAGGGATGTTTACATTCCTTGTAATATGAATAAAAGTGACACTTTTTTTTTTAAAGAACAGTGTAAAGATAAAAAATAAAAGGTAAAATAAATAAGAAAAAAAATTTAAAATTTTTAAACGCGCCCCGTCCCGCCGAGCTCACGTGCACAAGCGAACGCATACATGAATAGCGCCCGCATATGAAAACGGTGTTCAAACCACACATGAGGTATCGCCGCGATCGGTAGAGCGAGAGCAATAATTCTAGCCCTAGACCTCCTCTGTAACTCAAAGCATGTAACCTGTAGAATTTTTTTAAACGTCGCCTATGGAGATTTTTAAGGGTAAAAGTTTGTCGCCATTCCACAAGCGGGAGCAATTTTGAAGCATGACTTTTTGGGTATCAATTTACTTGGCGTAACATTATCTTTTTCAGTATATAAAAAAATTTGGGCTAACTTTGTTTTATTTTTTTAATTCAAAAAAGTGTATTTTTTCCAAAAAAAGTGCGCTTGTAAGACCGCTGCACAAATACGGTGTGACAGAAAGTATTGCAACGATCGCCATTTTATTCTCTAGGTTGTTAGAAAAAAAAAAGTATAATATTTGGGTAATTTTCTATCAAAATAAACTGTTTTTAACTTGTAAACACCAAATCTCAGAAAGAGGCTCGGTCCTTAAGTGGTTAATATAGTACAATAATACTCCAAGCTCTGCCTACAGACTTTCATTTTCAAAAGTACATTTGTATTTTTGTATCTTTGTACATTTTTTTTTTCTTGTTATCAACATTGTTCGCTGACATACGGATTACTATTGAAAGCATGCGTTTCATCGGTTGCCTGGCAACTTACATCTAAACATCAGATTTCTGAAAAGGTCATAGATCTGTCCAATCACGTAAAACACAGAAATGAAAGAAAGAAAAATAACATGGACAGCTTCTTCCTGGATCCAGCAGAATGCGTACATAGTAGGTGGGACGCGTGTTTTCACAGATTAAACAAGACAGATAAAATGTCGTTTTACTGTGTTACAACACCCATATACACAATGAGATCACATAAAACAGAAGAAACAATCCTGCACGGGGAAGCAGCAACTACATGACAGTCTTGTCTATTTAGGGTCGCATGTACTCCAATCGAACTTTTGCCAATTTTATTCACTTACATGTCTTTTTAAATTTACTTTTTTCTAATTAAATAGACCCTTGGGCACCGTTAACACCCAGAGGTGTGACCGATCGTTTCTGCGCGTGTCCCATTTAGGTCAGCCCATTCATTTTATTGGGCTGCCCTATGCACGAGAAATGCATAATAAAAAAGGTACATGCACCATTTTACAAATCATGCCGCACCAAACCGCATAGTACTACGTCACCACGCATTTTGGCACACGTCAACTTGTGAATGTTTGCAGGATGAATTCATATTCCAAGTTTTTTTTTTGTGAAAGCTTTAAAGGGGTTGTAAAGGCAGAAGTTTTTTTTTTATCTTATACCATTTCATGCATTAAGATAAAAAGCCTTCTGTGTGCAGCAGCCCCCGTCAGCCCCCCTAAAACTTACCTGAGCCCCATCTCGATCCAGCAATGTTCACAAGTCCCTTGGTCGCCACAAGTCCCTTGGTCGGTTGAGACACAGCAGCTGTGCCATTGGCTCCCGTTGCTGTCAAATTCAGTTAGCCAATCGGGAGAGGGGGGTGGGGCCAAACCGCAGCTCCATGTCTGAATGCACACATGGAGCTGCAGCTCAGCTCGGGTGCCCCCATAGCAAGCTGCTTGCTGTGGCGGCACTCAACAGGAGGGAGGGGCCAGAAACAACTAAAAGGGACCCGAGAAGAGGAGGATCCAGCCTGCCCTGTGCAAAACTACTGCACAGAGGAGATAAGTATAACATGTTTATTTAAAAAAAAAAAAAACAACTTTACTTTACTTTAAAGTGATTGTAAATGATCACTTTGTAAAACAGCCCATTCAGTTTAAAATAGAAATGAAAGACAAAACATTTTTGTATAGATATAAAAAAACATTATAAATACCCTTTCTTCCTTTTTTTTAAGTGATCACATTCCCTCTGTTCTCAGCTGCATAAGAGCTGGTGGAAGAAGAATCATCAGCACACTGAGCTTCCCAGTGAATGGCTATGCAGCGGGGGCCTGTCAGGACAAGTCTGATTATTGGAGAAGAGCACAACGAGTTCCTAGCACAGATAGAGAACTGACCATGGTGTGCTCTCCTGCTTAGTGTGGTCAGTTTTTAATAGGAAAGCAAGGGAACTAGCAGGAACACCAGGGATTTCACATAAAGGAAGCAATACAAAGAAAACAGGATACTTTCTCATACAACTACATGGTACAGCAGACACATATCAGGAATATGTTGGGGTAACAAATGCTTTAATTGAACAAGCTGAAGTTTGAAGCTGATTGGCTATCATGCACAGCTGCACCCGATTTTGCACGCTCTCCTTTTAGTATATCAACCCCACAAACAACATGCTGAGTTAAAACTGATACACCCAAATGCTGAGCAATATGAACACCCATCTCTGGCCACCATGTTAATTTGGAGGTCGGCAGGGCAGTAAAAAATCCTGACCAACCTTCTGTTTTTACTGCCCCCATGTGAACTAAACCTAGGCATTTTTTTCAATATCTTCCAAAGTCTAAGGCTCGATTCACACTAATGCGTTTTTTGATGCATTTTGCATTTTGCAGAAATGCAGGGAAATCTTTTAACTTGGGTTCCTATGGAAAATGTTTACATCAATGCATTTTTGTGCCTCTGCGTTTTTGGAAAGGGTCGGGGACTTTTTTGCCGCAAAATGCAGCATTTTGCGTGTAATAGAATTTAATGGATCCGCATCCAAAACGCAAGTACCGCGTTTTTACCCGTGATTTTACCGCGATTTGCAGCAGTTTTTTTACACTGTATATAGCCAGATGCTAAGGAGGGGGCTGGGAAGCCGTCATCGGCTTCCGGCTCAATGTACAAAAAAAAAGAATTGCCGGCTGAAAAAAAAAAAAAAAACGAGAGAAAAAACGTAGTGGGGTCCACCCCCAGGCCCTTGGGTCTAGTATGGATTCGGATGCCATGCCAAAATTTAAAAAAAAATGGCGTGGGGGTCCCCCCAAAATCCATACCAGACCCTTATCCGAGCATGCAGCCTGGCAGGTCAGGAAAGGGAGGGGACGAGTGAGCGCCCCCCCAACTCCTGAACCATACCAGGCCGCATGCCCTCAACATGGGAGGATGGGTACTTTGGGGCATGGGGACAAGGGCCTCTTTCCGACAACCCTTGTCAAAAACTGTCTATTGTATTTTTTTAACACTACACTACTTTTTTTCCAGGTGAATGGGTAGGGGTACAATGTACCCCATACTCATTCACATGGGGGGCCGGGATCTGGGGGCCCCCCTTGTTAAAGGGGGCTTCCAGATTCCGATAAGCCCCGCTGCCCGCAGACCCCGACAACCACCGGGCAAGGGTTGTCAGGAAGAGGCCCTTGTCCCCATCAACATGGGGGCAAGGTGCTTTGGGATGGGGGGGGGCAGGAAGATCATCCCCTCCCTTTCCTGACCTGCCAGGTTGCATGCTCGTTAAGGGTCTGGTATGGATTTTGGGGGGACACCCATGTCATTGTTTTTTTTTAATTTTGGCATGGGGGTCCCCTCTGAATCCATACTAGACCCAAGGGCCTGGTATGGACCTGAGGGGGGACCCCACGCTGTTTTTTTTCATGATTTTTTTTTTTTAGCCGACATTTTTTTCTTTTACATTGGGCAGGAAGCCAGCTGACAGCTGATGACTCATCGGTTGTTAAGGAGGCAGTGGCCGGCTTCCCGGCCCATTCCTTAGCAACCAGCTATATACAGTGTAAAAAAAAAATTTAAAAAATGCAAACCGCAAATCACAGGAAAATCAAGGTAAAATCATGGTAAAAACACGGTACTTGCGTTTTGGATGCGGGTCTATTGAATTCTATTACAAGCAAAATGCTGCATTTTGCGGGAAAAAAAAGTCCCCGACCCTTTCCAAAAATGCATAGGCACAAAAATGCATTGATGTGAACATGTTTCATAGGAACCCATGTTAAAAAAATTTCCCTGCATTTCTGCAAAATGCATCAAAAAACACATTAGTGTAAATGGACCCTAAGACCTTAAAAGTAAGGTCAAGGATTCACTTGTCTTCCATTTTCTGGATGCAGACTGACACAAACCTACAACTGAAACTATCATGACAACATCATTATAGAAAACATAAATTGAAATCATAATAGGTATATAAAAATAAAAAAAAGGTTAAGCAGTTCTAAATTTGCCTAATATAAGAGAAGAGTTCAGCTGTGGTTTCTCTACTGTAGTTTTGATGACCTCAAAACACCAAACTTCATGCAAACGCTACCAAAAGTACAAAACTATTGCCAAGCCAACAAAATATGTACAGCCACAAAAGTTTCCATTGCGTAAGGTACAGTATTACATTACCAAGACAAATAAATCTTGTTTGTTCTTTCTTTTTGTATTTTTCTTTTCTTTTTATTTTTTTTTACATTTTTTCATTTTAACTTGACCACATATATTTTTAACCAGAGATTTCAATCAGTTATTGTGTACCTATAACTCAGAACACACATGTTTTCACTTATGTTTTTCTTATCTTCTCATAGTGATAAAGAACAAATAAAAAAAAAAAAGCTGGGAGGGGGAATCGGATAGTCTGATGCTTTCTCATACATATTTTTTAAATCTAATATTATATATATACTGCATTGCATCCAGACAGGGAGGCAGGTCTGGCCTTTACAGTTATATACAGTATATTGAGCGGAAAAAAAAAATACATACATACATATATATATCTATATATATATCTATATATATATATATATATATATATATATATACATACATACACAGATATATATATATATATATATATATATATAGATATATATATAGATATATATATATATATAGATATATATGTTTATGTATACAGTATATTTATTCCCCATAATGTACTGTATATACCTGTAAAGGCCAGACCAGCCTCCCTGTCTGGATGCAATGCAGACATACAATATTGGGACATGGTCATTCTGAAACGTTTGCCTTCTTCCAGGAATGCTTCTTTTGATGGTGACCCCACAATAGGGATAAAACTTTTCTGCAAAAGGAAATTTAATAACTTAACTTAATACTTAATAACTTAATAACCGCCATTCACTAAAATTAGAAGAAAAGTGGTTTAACCTTAAACTGCGTAGAGGGTTCTTTACTGTAAGGATGTGTAATACTCTTCCACAGGCGGTGGTTTTAGCAGGGAGCATTGATAATTTCAAAAAACTATTAGATAAGCACCTGAACAACCACAACATACAGGGATATATAATGTAATACTGACATATAATCACACACAGGTTGGACTTGATGGACTTGTGTCTTTTTTCAACCTCGCCTACTATGTAACTATGTAACGAAGCTACTATGTAACTATGATGCCTGCTCATATCTGGAGCTGAAGTCACCCCTCTAAGCATAGAAATGAGAATGAAGGCCCCAAGTTTCATACTTTACCCCATTTAAAGACACCGATTCTGCTTCTTTTTTGTCAGAGGGGTTTCCACCACTCAGTACATACAACTGATTATAGCCTCATTCATACCATTTCTATTGAGTTGTGTTTGCATAGATTAACACAGGCACAACACAAGGGCATCCAGAAAAGAGTTCTGTATGTGCCCTGTTCCCTCAATAATGTTGTGTTGAGGTGCATTGTTGCGTGTTATATAATAATGCTGACGTGCTGCATTTTTACGCAACGCATCTCAACTCCCTGCATACCACACTGCATTGCATAAACTTAAATAAAGTGCAATTTTTTGATACTTTATGAAAGTAAAAAAAAAAAAAAAAGTAAACAAACTATTAGATAAGCACCTGAACGACCGCAACATACAGGGTTATATAATGTAATACTGACATAAAATCATACATATAGGTTGGACTTGATGGACTTGTGTCTTTTTTCAACCTAACCTACTATGTAACTATGTAATGTGTTGTAAATACGCAGCGCCCCTCATTGCTCCCACACAACCTACTCCAGCACGCACACCCTTTAGCATTTATGAACGAGCCTTCACTGAGATGTTTAAAACTGTACACATGTTCCCCCAAACACTACATGGCTATTCTATAACTTGTTGCTGGATCATGGTGACATAAAAGAATAAATGCTCAATAAACACAAAGATATAAAAAGGTACAAATACTGTAACTGCTGATTTTTAATAATAGGACACCCACCTGTCCAAGGGTCTAATGCCGTCTACACCCAAACTGTTTTTTCACCAGTCTTTGGCTCCCTGGTACCGGTTTACTGTGGGCAGCTGCATGTGATCCTTTGCGGCTTCACACCTGGCTGCCCACTGCACATGTGCGAGTTGTGCTGTGCATTGTGAATGGTCCTGTAGTCTTCTGGGACCTCTGACATGTCCCAGAAGGTGGAAGGACTTGCAATGAAAACCTCCAGTTGGATCGCCATGGCAATTCAACTGGAAGTGGAAGCAGGTACCTGTCAAAACCAGGTACCTGCCCCCCCCCCCCCCCCCCCCCCAGAAAAAAGTGCCAAAAATAGAAGAGGGGGGGGGGCATAAAGTGGAACTTCCCCTTTAGGATGAAGTTCTTCTTTAATTGTACTGCACCAAAAGGCTTGGTACTGTGGTCAAACCTCCAACGGGGAAAATGATAGCTGCAATTTGCTTTGTGGTTATAATTTAGGCACTTTTTAAAATATTAATAAATATATAAAATAAATAAATCAGGCAGCAAAGACAACCATTAGAGGTTAGCGTTTACTTTCATCATTCTAATTTGAAATGCTGGAATTCGGTTGACACTGGTCATTGCTCTTTGCTTCTTGCTATAAGTAAATATAATTTCAAGTGAAAAAAAAAAAAAGTAATATTTTGCAATAACGCATATATATATATATATTTATATATAATATTATTCTTTTTTCTCTCTTTCCTTTTATACTGTATATCCACACATACATACATAAACACATGCTGTTCAACAAATTCGAAGCACGTTGCTGCTATATATTGAACCTTGAAAATTAGGCATGGAATCTGGAATACAGTTTCATAACCCAATATTAAACACATCTGAAAGGAATATTAAAAGATTCAATTACTTGATGGAATATTAAATGGTGCATACGCGAATGTGCACTGAAGAAAAGACAGCAGTGCTTTGATATAGTTAATTTAGAAATAGCCTGAACTTTGTTGGATGGACATTTCTAACCTTTTTGCAGATTCAAGAGAGTGTCAGAATCAATTTCAGTAATGACCTACTGTGCGACGAAGGGATTAAGAGGTGTACTGCAGTGTTTGATAATACCAATAATAAATTCCAATAACATTTACAATACTGACTCAAAGTGCTGGAATTGATATGCAGTCTACTGCTCTACTGATAAGTTCAGCAGTTTCATGCATAGGATATTTCCGCCTGAATGTGCATACAGTACGTACGCGGCTTAGCTAGATTTTTTTCTTATGTGTTTCACTACTAACTGTTCAATGATTTGCTGTTTCAGCTGCGTGTCACGTCTATCAGATAACCAGGGATGAGAACTCTCCTGCATTAACTCAAAGATTCGCAGATCTCTGGGATCCAGCCTGCCCACTGGCTGACCAAAATAGTGGGTGATGTTGGCATTTCATGGTCCTTGAAGAGGAGGTACCTAGAAGAGGGCTGGATGTGTTCTCCTCCATTAAAGTGGACCTTCGTCCGCTTTAGACAGTTTTTATAATCCCCCCTCCCATTCAGTTTCACATTCAGACATTCTAATATTTTTCTTCCTAATATATATATATTTTTATGGGACTTGGCCCTGCACTTCTGGCTTTCTTGTCTAAGCTAGAATAACTCCCCACAGCTCATGTCATGCATCTCAGGAGGCTTCAGGGAAACTTCAGCTGCATGTTATCAGAAGGTCCGGCTGCAAGAACTCAGAAAATATGTCCGGGGCCCCTTAATGATGCAGAAACAGAAGATGGCGTATGGCCTGTGGCAGGTTACAGAAGACAAGGTTGGATCTGCTGGTCCACAGGTTTTTCTCTAAAGTTCAAAAAAACCCTTTCATTTTTTTCATCAGTTGGCCTGTTAAAGGTCTTGTCAGAGATGTTAGCGGTGGGAAGGTCTGAGCAGAGGTTCTACATCAATGTCCTGCAGATAAAGCAATATTTTGTTGATGTAATGGGCTGTGAGCAGAGCTATCCATGGCTATTCACTGAGAGAGCTATGAACAGTGCCAACATCCAAGCAGCTACAGCAGCAGAAAGGGTGACAAGACTACAGTCCATCTACCGTTTTTGTTTGGGTGCCTGAAACAAAAACAAAAAAGAGAACACAACAAAACTAACAGTGTATGGCCTTATGACCAAGCAATTTTTCACTTAGCTTATGCCCCTTTCACACAGGTACCTTGTCTTAGCAGGGGATCCTAGACTGTTCTCCTGCTGTGTTGAATCAGAACAGAAACAGATGTCACATTCCTCCATCTTGTTATGGAGGGAAAACTGACCCTTGCAGTCCCTGTGGGCAGACCCAGATGTAAACAGACACAAATCCACTTCTATCTGGCTGCCCATAGGGATACACTGAATTCTGATTTGATTTGTCTAATCAGAGGTAAAAAATGAACTCATGGAATGTGAAAGAGGTCTTAGTAAACCTTCTGTATTCCTTCAGTAAATCAATCACAATGTTCGCTTTTTACACAAACCCAGTGATGGCAACTAAAACCCAATGAGTGATCATGCATTCTCTAAGGAATGTTAATTCCTTAGCTGTTAACCCCTGCAGTGCTAGCGGCCCCCACTAAGGGGAAGGATAACCAAAATCCACAGCTCTTTAAAATTAGAGAGCAAACATTGAAGTTCAATGATTAGATTTCTACTATGGCCAGAGTGGACACTTATGCAAGAACTTCAATACGTGGATATAAGGAATTTTGATACCAATAGAAATGTTTTATTGCATCGGGTCCTGAAGAAATGTGGAGGGGGGGACAGGCAGCGTGTAACACAAAGTTTGTGTCCCTTGGTTATTTAGGTTAATTACAATAAAAGCAACACTACTTGTGATTGCAAAACATGAATTATGAAGACATCTCACCACTAGCACATGATTAAATTTAATGTACCCCTCATATTTAAATCAGAAATCTGCGGACATAATAAAAAGAAAAGGACTATCAACTATATGAGAGACAAATGGGCATTCCTATAGACGTATATAAATATTGTCTGTAACAATTTAATCTACTGAATAAACATTATCAACTAAACATGCTCGTCTAATCACAGCAAACCAACTTAAAGCATAGAGCCATGCCCATATAGCCATTGGCCAACGAAAGCAAACCCCCAAAGTTATAAAGATGAGGGGGACAAAGCAAAACTTTAAGAGCTATCCAAACATAACAGTGTACACTACACCTTTCCATGCAAGCCATGTTTAGAAAGGATAAGAGGTTAATAATATACCCTTCAGTTGCCTATGCAACACAGTGCTACAGTGTCAGTCTCTGTGTATTTTGGAGTTAGGCAAAAGCACAGCAGGCCCTATCTCATTCCTACTACCATGACCATATCACAGTCTATGGTGCACTTCGAACCTTGGAATCTTTACTTTTGCTTATTCCTTTATTGGCAGCTTTTTCACTTGCGTGCCTTTTCTTTACAAGAACCTGGTGTGTAAATCTCCATTCACAATGGGGTGATCTGAAGAGCATTTCCAATAGCACTTCAATGCTCAACACTCAGATTCCAATGTTGCTTTATTGTGCCCATTCACACCTTCAATGCTCAACACTAGGATTTACAGTATAGTCAATGGTGCTCGTTTACACTTGAGCACTTCAATGCTAAACACTAGGATCTCCAATATAATTCATGGTGCTCATTCACACCTAAGCTTAGTGTCACTTGAAACTTGCTCCTCAAAAAAGTACATAAGCTATTTTGGGGCAGAGTGACATGTTTGGCCCCAACAGACTTCAATGGGAATTCCTGAAAAACTTCTTGTCTTTCCATTGGCTAAACACCACATACAAACACCACAAACCCCAACCAAAAAAAATAATGACCAAAGGTGTTTAGATGAAGTGTGAATGGGGCCTTCAAGAGCTTCTTTGAGGCTTGATCATGCGCTTCTGGCCCCAATAAACTTTCGCACCCAACAACCATCTCCTCCTTCTAATAACTAGCTTTGTATTGGCCAAAACAAAAACACCGACACCTGAAAACATGCAAAAAAAAAAGGGGTTCACAAACTTGTAATTAAAACACATGAAAAACAACTCAAGATTGATTTTGGCCTAAGGCTATGTTCACCGTCAGGCTGGGTAATAAAAGCGTGAAAGGATGACAGAATTGGGCTCTTTATTGCCAAAAACAGAATTACAGGGTAATGAGGTACTGAGCGTACCAAGTCTGCCATTGTGTTCATGCCTGCCGCATACTATTTCAAGAATAAATTGCCAGCATAGCTTACCTTACAGGCAGCAGGTTTTGCCAATATAATAGATACACAAGTGCTTATAATAACTTAGCATGAGGAATGTATTCAGGTCACAAACATAGTAAATGAGTTCTAGATACAGTCCGCAGGATTAAAAATCATTATTTTATTGAGAGTATTAAATATCTTTTATAGCAGCCTGTGTGGCACAGAAGGAGCTCTCTTTAATTTAAGTAGTGTAATACCTTCCGAAACTCTTGTTTATACTGGTTCATAATCTCTTGATTATAAAGTGCTACCCCAAATAAGCATTATGCTACCTGCTGAACATCAGTTAATTACTTTGCAAATGACAGTGGGCGTATAATCAACTTCTCTTGTGTAGAATCATTCTTTTACTATAATTAATGTGGTAGGAATTAAAATTGTCTTATGATTGGTAACTAGGAGTAGGTAATACGTGAGATAGTGTGCCAACGTTACTGGACTATAATTCTGCATACCACTGGCGATTGTCTTTAGATCTTTCAGCCGTTCGAAGAAAAGACTTAATGTTAACCAGCTAGTGTGACTGTGCAAATATTGTAATACGGCTGGCATTTCAGGGTAAATTATCTGCTGCAGATGAGTAAATGAAGAAATACAGCTCCTGTGGAAAGGAATAGTTCACAGTGTCTTCCAATACTTAACCAATTGCTTACTGGGCACTTTCAACCCATTCCTGCCCAGGCCAATTTTCAGCTTTCAGCGCTGTCACTCTTTGAATGACAATTGCGCGGTCATACAACACTGTACCCAAATTACATTTTTATCATTTTTTCCCCACAAATAGAGCTTTGTTTTTGTGGTATTTATTCATTGCTGGGTTTTTTATTTTTTGCTAAAAAAATGAAAAAAGACCGAAAATTTTGAAAGAAAAAAAAAAACAGTTTTATAGATGGTTATAAAATTTTGCAAACAGGTAATTTTTCTCCTTCATTAATGTACGCTGATGAGGCTGTTATGAGGCGGCACTGGTGGGCACTGATAGGCACTGGTAGGTGACACTGATAGGCAGCTCTGATAGGTGACACTGATGAGGCACTGATTGGCAGCACTGGTGGGCACTGGTAGGTAGCACTGATTGGCAGCACTAATGTGCATTGGCAGGTGGCACTAGTGGGCACAGGTGAGGCGGCGGTAGCTCTCCCTGTTCAGGACCGATGTCACTCTGACAGAAGCTGGTGATTGGCCGATGATTAATCTTCTGTTTACATCAGCCAATGGCAGCTGATCATGTGGGGCTGACAGCTGATCACTTGGTAAGGCGTTGACTCGGTAATCACAGAGCATGCTCAGCAGGGGGGCGCCCAGACAGCGCATGCTTGGGAGGATGTACATGCACGCTCTCCCAGCAATTAAGGCCCACACTGTAGTGGTCTTTCGGCTATAGCGCGGGCGGGAGGGGGTTAAAGAGACCCTGCCACCAAATTACAAACCAACACCAAAAATGTATTATATTGCAGCTTACCAATCCTTACATGTGGTGGCTGCATTAGTTTTCTTTTTTAAGCTTTGTCACCTGGTGATCTGGCCAGTAATACAACTCCTGTATTAAAGCGGGGTTCCACCCAAATTTTGAACATTATCTCTATGCATTCTCTTCCTTGCCTAGATGCTGACATGCTGTGTAAAAATATTTAAATCGCCGTAATTACCTTTTTTTTTCTAATCTTCTTAGCACTTCCTGGTTTTCCTCCCATGGGAGTAGGCGTGTTTCTAGCCTCTCCCAGGCCTCCCACAGTCCACTGTGAGCTAGTCTCAGGCTTCCCAGCATGCATTGTGCAACAGCGTCATCACAACATCTCGGTGAATGCTGGGAGCACAGCATTCACCGCATCCAGGAAATACATGCTTGTGGGCTTCAAATGCCCACAATGAAGATGGAAACCGCCTTCAGTGAATTTTATAAGTTATTCTTTACAACGAAATCGGACACAGGCAGACTTATTACACAGAACATGTGAGTAGATAATCATGAGAAGAAAAGTTTGTGAATGAACTCCAAAAAAAAAAAAACGATAGATAGGTGGACCCCCGCTTTAAAGTGTCCCTACACCAGAGGAATGAGCAGAGAGGACACAGCAGACAGCAGCACTGTCAGTCTGAGGGGAGAGGAGTGTTAGATTTACTAGCAGATTTAGCTACACAAGCAAATTGAAGCCAGACTCCAGCTCCCATGGCAGTTACACAAGCAGTTACTGCAACATTTTTTTTTTCCCCATTTGGGGTAAAGGTTTTACATAGATAAAAGCTGAACATTGTAAGAACCTCTGTCAGGGGTAAATGGTTTATTTCAACACTCTTAACGGATACATTTGTAAAACAATTTGTTCTGTTGAAAAACAACAGACTTACTGGCTAGATCACCAGGGAAAATAAAAGAAAGCCCAAAAAGAAAAATGCAACCATCACAGAATAGGTAAGTTACATTATAATAAAGGTTTGCTTTTGGGCTTAAAAAAATGCTGTTAAAGCAGTTTTAGCCTGGGAAATCTTTTTTTTTTTAACGTCAGCAGCTACAAATACTGTAGCTGCTGACTTTTAATATAAGGACACTTACCTGTCCAGGGAGCCCGATAAGTCAGCACCTGAAGCCAACACGCCCCTCGGCACCGGGTGCATGCGCCGGAATCCTTACTAAGGGAAACTGGAAGTGAAGCATTGCGGCTTTGCAGCCTGTTTCCTATGGCGCATGCGCGAGTCGTGCCGCTCGTTCTGAATGGTCCCTGCTGTCTTCTGGGACCTGTGTGTGTCTCCCAGAAGGCAGCGGGGGAGGGGGAGTAAGAGGGGCCGGACATTGTGTAGTTTGATGTGGTGATCTTTCCCCGGAAGTGGGAGCAGATACCTGGATTTGACAGGTATCCGCTCCCCCCTCCCCCCTGAAAGGTTCCAAATGTGGCATCGGAAGGGGGGAGGAATCCTCATTTACATTAAGTGTGTTGGGACTGTGCTGCCCCCTATGCTCCTTCCTCCAGAGCAGGGGGAACTCTAAGACAAGGCAAAAAGCCTTGTTCCTTATGAGGCCAGTTTATACTGCCATGTGCACTAAAAATAGGCACTATATAAACCCAACAGGGACCAAAAGAACTGAATAAAAAATAATTTCTACTGTTATGTCATTTCAAAGTTCTAACAAAAAAAAGAACAAAAACAAACAGCGTGATTTACCGACAATGGCGCATTGCCACTCTTTATTCCCAGCAGAGAAATGCGGGTGTGAACGAGCCCTAAAGGCGTACTTGCAGCATTTTCCCTTTCCATAAATTATTTTTTATTCACTTGCAATGTGCTTTTGAACTTGCTATGAAAATTGACTAGTCAATATCCCAGCACAGGTCTCACCCTCCTGGCAAATCCTAACCCTCTCCTCTTCTGAGAATGTCTACCTACTCTCTGTGCTGGCCCAGCTCCTCCACCCCTTCCCTCACCTCTCTACATAACCTTTTCTGTAGCCGCTGGGGGAGGAGTGCAGAGGAATACTAAAGAGTGTCACTTGTGTAAGTGCGAATCTGCTGAAATCAAATCCAAAATGGCAGGGGCTCAGCCCAGCCTCAGGGCTTTTGGATGTGTACGCATTTTACAGGCATCAGAATAATTTATTATCATTTTAGAATAAAAATGATAAAATGAAATGCATATGCAGTCTCCTTACATAAAAAGACATCACATACCTCAAGGTACTTACACCACTTCTTACAAAGAACACCTTATTTGGACTTTACTGGTACCAGAGATGGACACCCATATAAGGGACACCCATACAAAATTATAAAAAATACATTTTATTACAAATCATTAAAAAGGATATTTAAAAAAAACATAGACAAACAATCCCTAACAATACAGTTAGAACTTTGCTATATTATCCAAGAGATCGACGTGTTTCACATCTACAAGCTTCCTCAGGACCTTTTTATCTTGGTAGCAAAGAGAAATGGTGCATCACTTAGAGATGGTGGAAAAATGTTCGGTATGAGCAAAACACTTGCGTGTTAGGTTAATTCCCCCTTCCCTCAGCTGTGACCCGCTGCATTGTAACACAAAGGTGTAAGCTTGGATACACGGTTAGTTGCAGCATCACCTATTAATGAAATCTGTTGTTGTGGCACAACAGTTCAATTGTAAGGCTTATATAAAAAGGCATCAATGTATCTGAAGAGCTGGACCTTTATCCATTCCACAAATTGATAGAGATCCTTTAGATATCCTTAATTAATTTAAGCAGCACTGCATTAAATAAACCTGTTGAAATGGAAGTATAGGCCCTGCCATTGTTGACTAGGTGGAGGCATCAAAGTGGTTCTAAAGGCTCAAGGTTTTTTTTATTTAAATGCATTCTATGTTTTCCCCCACAGACCCCCCTAATACTCCAGCGATGCACTCTGGGGACTCTCCCTTCTCATTGGCTGAGACAGCAGTGGGAGCCATTGGCTCCCACTCCTGTCAATCACAGCTAGTGAGCCAATAAAAGTGAGAGAGGAGGTGGGGCGGCCGCTGTGTGTGTGTGTAAATGGTCAAACAGAGCAGTGACTTAGAAGCGAGCCTGCTTGGATGCCCCCTGGAGCAAGCTGTTGGCTATGGGGGCACTTGGAAGGAGGGAGGGGCGAGAAGCACCGGCGGGGGACCCCAGAAGAGGAGGATTGGGGCTGCTCTATGTAAAATCACTACACAGAACAGGTAAGTATAATATGTTTTGATTTTTTAAACTTGCCTTTAATACTGTACGTCTTAAAGTTCGCCATCTGAACATCTTAAAAAAACTAATTAAACTGGAGCAAGCATGCAGCCAGTGAAGTTGAACATGTCCAAATTCCGTTTTCACCTTGATGTAGAGCATGGAAACAAAGAGCAATCCTTTGATCTTTTAGTGTCTAATGGTTCATTTACAAATGAGTTGAAGAATACTGCATGCTATTACTGTTGGTTTTATAATTAGTCAGCTTATAACTTGCTCATGCAAGGTCAATAAAAACAGTTCTTTTAGAATCAATGTGGATTTGTCTCTTGTAATGAAGCTATTCTTTTATTGGTACAATTATAATTGAACAGTGCAGCCAATACAGTAATATAGGAAAATTGGTTCTAGCTTTGAAGAGAGAGTTCAAAGGCGGATGTTCTCATCCAGTAAAGAGTTCTGCACAGTTCCATCAATGGCACAGATATCTGTGGCACGTGTTGAGCGTGCAGCTTGTTTAGTAGGTTTTCAGAAAAAATAAATAAAATAACACATACACAAAATATATTCACTTTAAAGTGGTTGTAAAGGCACTTTTTTTTATAACCTTCATCAATTCTATGCATGAAAGTAAAAAACCTTCTGTGTGCAGCAGGCCCCCCATACTTGCCTGAGCCCCCTCTCGATCCAACGATGTCCAAGAGAGTCTTGCCTCTCTGGGGACTCGCACTCCTGATTGGCTCCTGCTGCTGTCAATCACAGCCAATAAGCCAATCAGGAGATGGAGGGGGCGGGCCGAGCCGTGAGTCCGCGTGTGAATAGACACACAGAGCAGCGGCTCAGCTCGGATGCCCCCATAGCAAGCTAATTGCTGTAGGGGCACCAAGTCAGAAGGAGGGGACCCGAGCTGCTCTGTGCAAAACCCCTGCACAGAGCAGCTAACTAGAATATGTTTGTAATTTTTTTTTTAAATAAAAAACAAATCTTTATTATCACTTTAAGACCTGGCTTTTTCAGGCACTCTTTAGTTTAAATCAGTATTTTTTGCTAGAAAATTATATATAAACCCCCAAACATAATTTTTTTTTTTAGCAGAGACCCTAAGGAATAAAATGGCGATTGTTGCAATTTTTTACGTATTACAGCATTTTGCAAACGCAATTTTTTGAGAAGAAAATACATTTTAACTGGTTCTCGACCGTCTCAAGCAGACATACTGCGGCAGAATGGCTCTCCTGGGCGAAATCCCATATATATACAGCTTTGCCCAAAAGAGCCACCAGAGGGCGTACGGGCACCACCGGAGGTGCGGGGGGCCCGATGCGTGTGCCTGGCGGGTACGATCTCCGACGGGCAAGCGCAATCGTGCATGAGAGCCAGCGTGGGGATTTGTGTGTGCAAACACATAAATCCCTGTGCCGTCAGAGGAAAGAAGACAGATCGTGTGTTCCTACAAAGTAGGGACAGCGATCTGTCATCTCTCCTATTTAGTCCCATCCCCACACAGTTAGAACACACTGAGGGAACACACATTTAACCCCTTGATCGCCCCCTAATGTTAACACCTTCCCAGCCAGTGACATTTATACAGTAATCAGTGCACATTTCTAGCACTGATCGCTCTAGAAATGTCAATGGTCCCAAAAATGTGACAAAAGTCTCTGATCTGTCCGTCGCAATGTTGCAATACTGCTAGAAATCACAGATCAAGGCCATTACTAGTAAAAATAAATAATAAAAACGCCATAAAAAAGCCGTAAACCTTTCCCGTAGTTTGGAGACGCTATAACTTCAGTATACACTTTTTGCGATATTTTTTACCAAAATATGTAGAATACATTTTGGCCTAAACTGATGAAGAAATTTGTGGGATTTCTTTTTTTGAATTTTGGGGATATTTATTACAGTAAAAAGTTAAAAATATTGATTTTTTTTTCAAAACTGTCACTTTTTTTGTTAATAGCGCAAAAAATAAAAAACGCAGAGGTGCTCAAATACCACCAAAAGAAAGCTCTATTTATGGGAAGAAAAGGATGCAAATTTTGTTTCGGTACAGCATTGCATGACCGCGCAATTGTCAGTTAAAGCGACGCAGTGCCAAATTGTAAAAAGTGCTCTGGTCAAGAAAGGGGTAAAATCTTCCAGGGCTGAAGAGGTTAATGAATTAAAAAATACAAAAAACACAAAATTCATCCCAATTTCTTTTGTAAAATGTGAAAGATGTTACGTGAGTAAATAGATACCCAACATGTCACGCTTTAGAATTGCGCACGCTCGTGGAATAGCGACAAACTATGAATCTTAAAAATCTCCATAGGCTTTCAAATACCTTATGCCTATATGGTTTAATTAGCTACTAATGGTTTCAAGTACGAACTTTCATGCAACCTCCATCTTTGTCCCACAAATATACCTTTAATGAAGAAAAGCTTTATGTTTTCCGAAATCCTGAAGACTCAAGTTTTCAAGACTTTTCTTAAGGAGTGATTTACTGATATTTAAGAGAACTTGGGGGTGACACAACATAAAATACAGCTCCTCCGCCATTTGTTATGTTTGACAGAACAGTGAAAAATGAGGATAGGGAGCTTTGTGTTCAGACTCGCTTTGAAATCCCTCTCCATCAGTGTCTCCTAAATAAATACATTTATCTTATTCTCCAATTATTTATGTGGTGACTGAAGTGTGTGTGGCTTAAACAAATCACAGACCTTTTTTTTTTTTTTACGTAGATTTCAGCTGCATCTTTACTCCACAAAATGATACACACAAATTATTACCTACTATTAAACCAGCAGTCCTGCCAAGGGGGAAAATACACAGTTATCACTTAAAGCTGAACTCCGGGTTAAGCTAAAATTGTCTAAATACAAGAGGCATGTGTATTGTTACTGTGCTTTGTGTATATCTTCCAGAATCATGCAGTTTTCCAGTGCAAAAAAGTTGCCTCTGCGAAAAAAGTTCCTGTAATAAAGACCAGTCGCTGCTGCTGTGTCTCCTTGTGCAGGGAGACCGGTCTTGTACCCGCCCCCCTCCTGTCTTTTTTTTTTGTAGTCAGCCAGTAGTAGGAGGACTTGCTGGGCCCCTCCCACAGCTCTGCCTTCTGCACAGGCTATATACAGCACAGTGATAACGTCAGCACTACTTTACAAGGCAGTAACTGGGTTTGTAAAGTCCTTTGCAAAGTGTATTAATAACCTTTGTGGTTATAGAGGAATATATTTAAGTCAAAGCTTTTGTGCCTGGAGATCAGCTTTTAAACCACTTGACCTCCGGAAGATTTACCCCCCTTCGTGACCAGGCCACTTTTTGCAATACGGTGCTGCGTTACTTTAACTTGCGCAGTCATGCAATGCTGTACACAAATAATTTCTTATCATTTCTTTTGGTGGTATTTGATCACCACTGTGTTTTTTTGCTATGAACAAAAAAGGCCGACAATTTTGAAAAAAAAAAATATTTTTTACTTTCTGCCATTAAACATAATCAATAAAAAAAATGAAAAAAATTGAATTTCTTCATAAATTTAGACCAATATGTAATCTACAACATGTTTTTGATTAAAAAAAATTCCCAAGCGTATATTGATTGGTTTATGTGAACATTATAGTGTCTCCAAACTATGGGATATATACTGGAATTTTTTTATTTTATATATATACTAGTAATGGCGACGATCAGCGACTTTTAGCGGGACCGCGATATTGCAGCGGACAATCGGAAACTAATTGACACTTTGCGGGAACCAGTGACACTAATACAGTGCTAAAAATATGCACTGTCACTATGCTGATGAGACTGGCTGGGAAGGGGTTGAACATCTAGGGCGATCAAAGGGTTAACTGTGTGCCTAGCCAGTGTTTATGTTTACTATGTGTGCTGCTTTTACTAGAGGAAGAGATGGATTTTAATTCCTGCTTTGCAGGAACGCAGCATTCATCCCTTCCCCCATGTCAGAATGGAAGTCTGCCATGTTTCCGTTCTGAGTCTCTGCCCAACGATCAGTGGGTGCCAGCAGACACCTGCAGATCGGCTTCTGCTGTGAACTATCACAAGCAGCACAGCTCCAGCGGCGCACGCTCGCCCCCTGCTGGGGGAAGTGCACAATAACACACACACACCCACACACATACATATACGTGATCCTGTGCACAGCAGCAGTAAAAGTGAAATAGGGTGGTCAGTAAGTGGTTAAAACTGACGTGAAATCTGCTTATTTTTGCTTTCCCTGGTTCCTACACAATAGCGTTGCGGGAGGGATTCTCAAGCTAATTTTTTTCCTTCTATCCGTAGCTGAAGGAAAGCAAATTGCATAATGTATGGCCTGCCTAAACAATTTTAGTATAGAAGAGGCTGAAGGTAAGGCTGGATTGGGAAGTTCCTAATCCTCAAGATAAGTTCTGGACAACCCCCCTGTGTATACCCTGATTTTTATTTTACATTTTTATGTTGATCCATCACTCCTATGCAGGCAATGCTGTTGTCGCGCCTTACCTTGAAAATGAATCAAAAATTATGTAAATAAATTAAAAAAAAACTATTATTATGCAAACTTCCTAATGAATTAACACAAATCAGCATAATGTATCCATCAAACTGAGAAGAGGGGACATTTACTAAAATCAGAGCACTCAGGTATGTTTTTGTGTCCAGGTGTTTTCACAAACCAGCATTGCCTTTCCGGGAGAGCGAACATCCCAGCAGACCCCATATTTAAACAGTGCGAGTGCTGCTCTGGTAATCAGTGAACATAAAAATCGGTTCACGTGAGGTGAACAAACACAATTCCAGTGGTTTGCTTCTATGTGGAGTTGTCTGCAGTAATGAAGCTCTTCTCTGATGCTTGCAATTATGATGAGGCAGCATGCAATAAAGAAGAATTGCCTCTTACTTTGAAGTACACAATTCTCAGGTTAATGGTGGATTCCAGCTTAGAAAACCTTTTGTTTCTGAAGCTATCATAGAAACACAGACAGGGTTAATCTGCTTCCATACTCAGAGGTTTAATACCAAACATCTTTTGTCTGGGCTTCTTATACAGGATGAGCATAGCTAATAAAGAGGGCATAACCACAATGCAGATATGGGACATCAAAGACCGCACCAAGCTGATATTAATTTATAATGAAGCAAAGGAACATTTTGATTATTCCCTATTTATTGTTTAGGCTTACCCAACTGGATATCCAGGTATATCTTTAGAAATCCACCTTGAAGCAAACACAAAGCACTCTTAGGAGGTCATGCTTCTCAAAAAGAGAAGCATATAGTCGTCAAGTGAAAATTCAATAAATATGTAGCATGCAATTGTGCTGCAGTCAATTTTATCTCCAACAGATTAATAAAATCCCTTAAAGGAGAAGCCCAGCCTGAGCTTGTTTGGCTGGGCTTCTCCAATGGACCACGGGAGTGTAGTTCGTTTTGCACTCCTGTGACCCGTCACCAAGACCAGTATAGGCACAGCGTCATCCCGACTCTGGATGCACCAGGTGTCTTGACTGATAGGCGTCTCAGCCTCTCAGCGAGCCGCTGAGACAGCCGCACCTCGCCCCTCCACAGCTCAGCGCTCCGAAGGAGTGTGGAAGAGCAGAGCAGGAGAGCTGGTGATTGACAGTCAGCAGCTCTCCTCTCAGGAAGGTGAGAGAACCGAGCCTTTGGCGGTGTTCGGTGGCTTGGTTATCAGTGACGTGGTGGCGGGGCACAGATGCAGCATCGGACCGAGGTAAGTATGATTATGGTATAAAAAAAAATCCCATACTTCTCTTTTAAAGCATAATTCCAATGGCGATGCGGTGTGATTTGTAAATTAGAGTATACCTGTACTGAGATAAACCTTTTACAATGCTCATGTCAAACTAAAATTAGGCTTCTATAGGTACCAGAGCATACTTTTAGATATCTGCAGGAGCTTGGCCCCATTCCCTCCTGCTTGGTTAATGGACATCATAGCTATTGACCGATAATGAGGCCTGGGAGGGGGTGAGACCAAATTTTTACTTTGTTTCTTAGCGACTTACGGACCACCGTTGGTATACGTCGATACTTTGAAGAGGGTTATCGTTGTTATGGCAGCAGCTAGCTGCCATAACCCTGGTATCCTCTTCTTCAGCGGGCAGTCCGCTTTCAGATAAAAGTGGTCTCTGCAGCAGATTCGCTGCAAGATCACTTCTATCGGTGGTGAGAGAGGGGCCCCCCCCTCCCGCTGCGCTTCGGTGACCTCCGCCACTTACCGGAGCCGTCGGAGGCTATTGGGTCCTGTCACGTCTGTGGTATGGAGATGAGTGAGGGGAAAATGGCCCCCACCTGTCTCCATACCACTGCAGGGTGGAAGCGACGTCAAAACGTCAGTTCCGCCCAAAGCTCTTAAAGAGACTTTTTTTTTCAAATGACATTTAATTTTTGTTTTCTTTTTTATTGCATGTTTGCGTAAATATGAGATCTGAGGTCTTTTTGACCCCAGATCTCATATTTAAGAGGACCTGTCATGCTTTTTTTCTATTACAAGGGATGTTTACATTCCTTGTAATAGGAATAAAAGTGACACAATTTTTATTTTTTTTAAAAAACAGTGTAAAAATAAAAAATAAAAGGTAAAAAAAAAAAGAAAAAAAAATGTAAAAAAAAAAAAAAAAGTCCCACCAAGCTCGCGTGCAGAAGCGAACGCTTGTGAGCAGTGCCCGCATATGAAAACAGATTTCAAACCACCCCAGTGGGGTATCGCCGCGATCATTAGAGCAAAAGCAATCATTCTAGCTCTAGACTTCCTCTGTAACTCAAAACATGTAACCTGTAGAATTTTTTAAACGTCGTTTATGGAGATTTTTAAGGGTAAAAGTTTGTCGCCATTCCACGAGCGGGTGCAATTTTGAAGTGTGACATGTTGGGTATCAATTTACTCAGCGTAACGTTATCTTTCACTATATAAAAAAAAAATTGGACTAACTTTACTGTTGTCTTTGTAATTGAAAAAAATATATTTTTTCCAAAAAAAGTGCGCTTGTAAGACCGCTGCGCAAATACAGTGTGACAGAAAGTATTGCAAAGACCGCAATTTTATTCTCTAAAACTGTTTTTAACTCACTGAAACTTCAGAGAAATCACTTTGACCCCCCCTAACATTTATGGCTATGCTCATCTTAAAGTGGTTGTAAAGGCTGAAGGTTTTTTACCTTTATGCATTTTATGCATGAAGGTAAAAAGCCTTCAGTGTGCAGCTCCCCTCTCAACCCCCCCCCCATCTATTCGAACTTAGCTCAGGCATGCTGGCAGGAGGGTGTGGTTAGTTGAGAAAAGCCCTCCTGGGATGTATGACATAATTTGCCTAGGCCTGGAAACCAGGAAGTAACTAAAGATATGTAAAAACAATGTTTAAAACAAGTAAATATGATATACTTTCCTATCTATGTATTAATATTAGCAGCATAAGGATTAAAAATAGTCAATGTTGATTGAGAGAGTGAAGTTCTACTTTAAATAGATTTTTGTCAACCAGGTGGTGTTTTCAGGGCCATCTAATGCTTGAATATTGGCCTAATCAGCAGGAATCAGCTGAAATCTGGGCCATCTATGTGGCCTTATGTCCTAGGACATCAAGGTTAAGGTCTTGTTTCCATGGGGCATACTAAAGCCTACACTTCAGGCAATTCTGGTCTGTGACTTAGGAAATACTGGAGCCTGTAGGGCTGCTTAGCAGCCAGCCAACCAGCATTCTAGTTACACAATTGATATACATAATCCTGATATTTTTTGTGGGGCTACAAACAAGAATATCTGTAAAGAAATGCAAGATAGCGATTAGTGGAAAAATGTGGTTTTATTTAATACTAATATAAAAAAACATGATTTTTACCATATTAAATTGTACATATGATGTGGAATAACGAGGTACCTTGAAAATCATAATTTTGTGGGGTTATTAAAATGTCAATGAAAACAGGTTGTATTAATTCTAATGACTTTGATTAAAATGTGATGGCAATCAGTGCCTCTGAGTTTGAGTTTGCCGAGAATGTTTCTCACTTATTGTCTACAGGAGAGGTTTGGGTGTGTAGAGTCACTTCACCTGTGTCACAAGGGTCACGGTGACTTTGAATACAAAACTAAAAAAAACACACACAATTCTGTAGGCTCTGTTTGGAAAACTACAACTTTATGGCCCATTACACAGTAAAAGTACAAAAAAAAATGCTGTCATCCAGTTCATGAAAGTGTTAACCTATTTTGATGGTCTCGAAAAAAGAAAAAATCTGTTTCAAGGCTAAAATTGAAGTCGGCAGGTTCCTTTTCCTAATTGCTTAATAACAATTTAAAAAAATAGCCATAACAGCAGCTCTACTGCAAAGAGACCAAGCATTATCATTAAATGGGTCTTAAAAGCAGCAATGGAATGGCTAGGCAGCTGCATTTCTAATGAGGAGGCAAATCTGGCCCCATCAATCAACAGGAGAAACTAACAAATACAACTATTTAGCAGTGAATTAGGAAAAAAAAGACATGGCTTTGTTGTTTCAACATGGAACTATTTTCCTGAAAGAACATGTCATTGAAGGACGTTATAGCAAAAGAGGAAAATTGAATAGTAAGTTGGTTGAGAGACAGTTTAAAAGCAAATCTGAGATGTGTATAAAGTATAAAAGCTGAAATAACAAGAAAAAATCCAACCAGTGCATAAATCTTTTTCGGTTTCTAATTATTGCTTTGAAAATCAAGTTTCAGGTCTCCCATGTGTCCCTCAACACAATGGACTGAGCACTGCTGACCAACAGATAGACAATTACATTGCAGAAGAACGGTGTCACAGCTCTAGGGCTGGGAGTACATATTTATACATACTCAACACCCCTGGTTTAGCTCAATACCAAAAATCTCTCATTGCCTAATTTTAATTCCTAATTTTAGGTTTTATAGCTTATAACTTGGGATAAACATAGATCCAATCTCACACACATACACACATGCATCACCTTTGCATTCCCACTTCTTTATAGTAGCTATGCAGTGTGGTAGAAGGTGAAATAGTTTGCAAAGGCCTTAAAGAGAGAGAGGGAGCTAGAGAGCAGGAGGTCTTCAGAGGACCAAAGTGAGCGGTTTGGTTGGCATTTTGAGGGTTAGTTTTTTTTTTTATTTTTATTGAAAGCCTATGGCGTGCAAAACACACCCAAAAACTTCACCCGGTGCATAAAAAATGTGCACACACATAAAGAGTGCTCACAAAAAAGTGCCACGGGTACACAAGACGTGCCAATTCCCTGATCCCCCGGGGCGTTAGGCTCCTGCGGGGACAAAGGTACTTACAATGGTCTATCTGGCCGAAACCAGACAGACCCCGTTCTCTGGAGGGCCTGCCGAAACAGGACCCACCCAAGTACTAGGTGGGGCTCCCCCGAAGGGAGACCCCATGAGAGAGGGCGAACTAAGCCAAAAGGCCATGTCCACCCCTTCCCAAGACTTTCAGGGCTGGCCCGAGGACCCGCATCCTTACTCATCACACAGTGAAACAAACGTGACAAAAACAAAACGTGACCAGACTACATGACCAGGCCCTCCGGCCAGGAATAAAAAATTCCTCTGGTCCTAGCCAAAAGGCCTGGCCCAAGAGGCAGGTGCAAAAAAAGCTGTGTTATGGTGCAGTGACCGTGGTGCCCAAAATCAAAGTGACTGCCACTCACAGTGATCTTATGGCACCCCTGGCTGCCACCCAGGGGCACTACTCCATAGGCTTTCAAGACCTACCCTGGCCCACAGCCTAGACCACGATAGCCCCCACCGCAGACAGAAAAGGCATGAGGTTCAGGAAGCTTGGTGAGAGCCCTTGCCCCGAGGGCTCCACCTTCACTCCCATCACCCCTTCCAGTTTCACATTTGGGTAAATGGATACTAGCCACTCCCCCCCTCCAGCAAAAGGGGAGTAAGCGTTCTCCTACCCAAATAACTGTCAGCAGCTAGAGCCACCACAATCCAGGCCAGAAGGCCAGGGACCCGACCCTTCGGCCAGACCAAAATGCAGCACCCATCCCCACCAGGAGCACCCTTCCAGACGGCTCAGACTCAACCATTGGCCGGTCCCCAGTATACTGTCGGGCAACACGGCGTAGTCCCTGCTGAGTATCGCCTTTCCAGGTACTATGACACCATTGGATTTGCTGGCCCTCCCCAACGAGAGTGACACAGCGCCTCCTCTGGAAACTGATAAGAACAGATACTACACTTGATCTTAGCCAAAAGGCCGAGAAGCGAAGAGGCATTTTGAGGGTTAGTGATGTAGCTGCGGGCAGAGTTGTGGATGCCTTTGTACGTTGTTGTTAGTATTTTTATTATTACTAGTTGGGTGAGTGGAAGCCAGTGGAGAGACTTGGAGAGAGGGGTAGCAGACACTGAACGGTTGTTAAGATAGATGAGTCTGGCTGCAGCATTCATGATGGACTGAAGGGGGGGTAGTCTGTGTAAGGGAAAGCAATAGTCAAGGCGAGAGATATGTTTACATATAATAAATAATCATAAAATTTGCTGGGCAGGTGAATATGTTAATTCAGGATAAAACGTAAGATGAAAATTAACACATGGGGACCCTGGGGGTTGAGCTCTTTAATTCTGTAATATTTGACAGTGTTTATTTTGACATTTAATGTAGTTAAACATACATAATAACAGCCATAATCAGAATTTAGTAATCATCCAAGCTAATTTAGGCATTTACAAGGTGAATATGCTGGCAAAAGATTTAATTTAATGTAACAGGAAATCTCAAATGGTGTTTACCTTAATATCTAATTCATTAAGAAGAATACTTGTGCTGTGAGATCAAAGCCCGTATTCCAACACTATAAAACGTACAGTTATCCCAAACTGAAGAGCAAAGCTTCCCAATATTACGGACTACACCAGACATATTGATTACATTATGGGTCGGCCGAGGCATCTAATGAGCACTTCTACTGCCAGAGAGCGTGTTTACTGAGAAACTTATCATGGTCATTACCTTATTGGAAAAACAATGCAAAAGCCACTGGACAATACAAAAGACAAGCCTGGCCGGCAGCTATTTATATGCCTACAGTATAAATAAAACAGAGATGTATAACCTGGGCTGGAATGTACAAAATAAGTGTGGAGTGGATAGGGATTTATGAGACTATAAAAAACCCCAGCCATGGCATAACTTCTTTTGTAGCCACACTATTGTGTTGTACACAGAACAAGACATGGCACGTTAAGGCCTGGATATGCCGTACACTGTTACTTTATTAACAGTGCAGGGTTAATGTATAATGGTCATCAAACCTGAGATGGAAACAACAAATTAATGTCTACACTCTGGTTAACTTTTAAACATTTTAGTGAATCAGTACTGGTTTTTAATATTGGACGTTGTCATTATTGTCTACTTGTTTCTGTGTATTCCTTTTACTCAATCAGCTTTGGTGGGCACTTGCTTATGGCTGCATGGCTAGGGGAAGGGGGTTCTATTTCTATTCAATTACATTTTTTTAGGGGGGGGGTCCTATTACAGCTTAAGTAAACTTTTGGCCTTTCCTGAGCTTTAGCCATACTAAACAAGTATGAACAGAATTTTTGCACATTATGGCATTGTAGACTGCCCCCTTCCAGCTCTGTGACATCCACAATTTTCTTTATTACTTCTACCCATCTTCTTCCTGGTTCAGGAGTATTCAGCTGTCTTAATTGGCCAGGCTGGGATGGTAAACCTCCGGAGCATGGACATTCATTCACACGATCGGAATTTCCGACAACACAATCCGATCGCACTTTTTCCATCGGAAAATCCGACCGTGTGTATAGGGCATTAGTGTAGAAGTAGTTTTTTTTGTTTTTGTTTTTTTAATCAGGGAAAAGGTTTATTAATGATATAAAGGGTTACAAATATTCATCAAGTGTATTACATGTCATACAATGAATATTGTACATCAGGGTTAAAAGCCCTCATCTCAGGTTACGTTAAAATGGAAAAACTAGTAGTAACTAACAACATACCATAAGGCAACAACTGGTTGGAGTGTCATAAAAGAGCTCAGAAGTGCACTCAAAATGTCAGCATTTAGCTAGATAGATATACACCGAAGGAATACTCCTAACTTTAAAAGGACAAAAGTACAGTCATCAACTATTAGAACCAAAGAACAACAAGGAAACCTAGATTTGGAATAATCGGTCTAGAATAAGCTGTGGGGGGACAAACCAGGGACGTCAAGCCAACATTGCCATATGAACTGGAATTTCTTGGGTAAATGTCTATGCTGATAGGTATTCTTTTCCCTAACGAGAATATATTTTACCTGCTCAATCCATGTACGACTCGGTGGGAGAGGGGAGAGCCAGAATTGCGTAGCAAGTTTCCTTGCTAAATATAAGAGATGGGTGACAGCTATGTAAGTGGATGGGGTATATTGTTCAACTTATAGTGTCCCCAAGAGGCAAATCAGTGGATCCCTAGGAAGTCGTATGTCATATGTCTGGTTTATTACAGTAATAATTTCTCCCCAATAACGAACAAATTTGGGACATTTCCAGGTACAAGAAGTTGTACTTGTATTCACAAAAAAAAAAAAATTCAAGGCATTTTATGAACAGAGGAGGTGCTGAGCAAATGACCCACAGCCAGAAGTACAAGTCTCAGCACCAGATGTTCAGCAGCGACAAAAGACTGCCAGTTAAATAAAAGATACTGTATGTGACAAACCCTGCAGTAGCCAAAGATGGGGCACGCACCACTAGAACTTGTTTTTACTGTGCAAATGGCCAAAATGATTTTAGCCATACTTTAGCTTTAAAATGCGCCTTTCACATAATATTGAGCTTTTAGACTATCAAGAGATCTTTTTCTTACATTTCCAACAAGCCCACCGCAAAGTTCATATTATTCAAGGCACAACATCAGCACAATATAGGCTTACATAATCAAAAGAGAACAACGGGGGAACGGACCATACTATAGAGCTGCCTGGAGTGGTTACAATGGTCACCTTTTATTCAATAGGTTAAAAAAAATAAAAACTTGCTGCAATTGCTCAGCACCTTATATAATGCCCTTGTCAGCTTTGCTGTACAAAAAAATATAAATCAGGTCATGTGGAATAAAAAAGAAACCATATATTGAATGCTAGTTTAAAATGTAATTACTGCATACACTTATTAGAATACAGTATTTTTTTGTGAATGCAATCAGCAAATCCTAAAATTTTTACAGTAAGGTGGCACAAGAGCAACCAAGATTTGCTACACCAAATAGAACAATTTACACGCTTTGTTCTATGCATCTATGCCAGTTTATGTGGTTGGCTGAATATCCCAGGGGGTATAGTTGTGTTTAGTGTCAAGACATCACACAATTCTGATTTTACCTTGAGTTGCCAACCTATTCTTATTGATAGTATGGGAAATGTAATATTTTTTTTGTTACACATCCCTTTGGCTCTATCCCTTCTTTTCTTTACTCACTGTACTTTGTACAGAATCTGTCAAAACTTAAAACAGCTAATAAATACAGAGTGAACAAAAGGTGGCCAAACAATGTAAGATTTCTCAAACAATATGCTGAACAGAGAAATCTATAGCTTTCCCTATTTATGCCATTTGGGATCTTCCTTGGCGGCTACTGTATTCTGACAGCTGACATCCACAGCTGTCAGACAACCCAAACAGTAGTTTTATCTGATTGAATGCAGGTGCTGTTAAGCCAACAATTTCCTGCCTTTTTTGATTTTCAGATTAAAGGATGTCAGGCTGGAGGAGACAGGCAAGGCCACCCACAGCATGGTGGTAAAGTGTCTGAGTGGTTAGCACTTCTGCCAAGCTAGGGTTGTCAGTTCGAATTCCAACCACAGCACTACCTGCTTGAAGTTTGCATGTTCTCCCTGTGCCTGTGTGGGTTTCTTCTGGGTACTCTGGTTTCCTCCCACACTCCAAAGACATGCTGGTAGGTTAATTGGTTCCCGTCTAAATTAGCCCTAGTATATGAATGTTAATTAGGAACCTTAGATTGTAAGCTCCTTGAGAGCAGGGACTGATGGGAATGTACAAATATACAGTTGTGCTCATAAGTTTACATACCCTGGCATAATTTATGATTTCTTGGCCATTTTTCAGAGAATATGACTGATAACACAAAAACTTTTCTTTCACTCATGGTTAGTGTTTGGCTGAAGCCATTTATTATCATGTAACTGTGTTTACTCTTTTTAAATCATAATGGCTACCCAAATGACCCTGATCAAAAGTTTACATACCCCAGTTCTTAATACCGTGTATTGCCCCCTTTAACATCAATGACAGCTTGAAGTCTTTTGTGGTATTTGTGGATGAGGCTCTTTATCTTCTCACATGGTAAACCTGCCCTTTCCTCTTGGCAAAAAGCCTCCAGTTCCTGTAAATTCTTGGGCTGTCTTGCATGAACTGCACGTTTGAAATCTCCCCAGAGTGGCTCAATGATAGAGGTCAGGAGATTGAGATGGCCACTCCAGAACCTTCACTTTATTCTGCTGTAGCCAATGACAGGTCGACTTGGCCTTGTGTTTTGTATCATTGTCATGTTGGAATGTCCAAGTACGTCCCATGCGCAGCTTCCTGGCTGATGAATGCAAATGTTCCTCCAGTATTTTTTGATAACATACTGCATTCAACTTGCCATCAATTTTGACCAAATTTCCTGTGCCTTTGAGCTCACACATCCCCAAAACATCAGCGATGCATCTCCTCTCCAAATGTAGCATTTATGGTTGTGGCCTAAAAGCTTAATTTTGGTCTCATCACTCCAAATTACTTTGTGCCAGCAGGTTTGAGGCTTGTCTCTGTGTTGTTTGGCATATTGTAAGCGGGATACTTTGTGGCATTTGCTTAGTAATGGCTTTCTTCTGGAGACTCGACCATGCAGCCAATCTTTCTTCAAGTGCCTTTGTGTTGTGCATCTTGAAACAGCCATACCGCATGTTTTCAGAGAGTCCTGTATTTCACCTGAAGTTATTTGTGGGTTTTTCTTTGCATCCCAAAAAACTTTCCTGGCAGTTGTGGCTAAAATTTCAGTTGGTCTACCTGACCGTGGTTTGGTTTCAACAGAACCCCTCTTTTTCCACTTCTTGATTAGTTTGAACACTGCTGATTGCCATTCTCAATTCCTTGGATATCTTTTAACATCCCTTTCCTGTTTTATACAGTTCAACTACCTTTTCCCGCAGATCCTTTGATAATTCTTTTGCTTTCCCCATGACTCAGAATCCAGAAACATCAGTGGAGCACTGGATGAAAGATGCAAGGGTCTGTCAGGAGTCCAGAAACTCATTGACCTTTTATACACACACTAATTACAAGCAAACAGATCACAGGTGAGGATGGATACCTTTAATAGCCATTCAAACCCCTTTGTGTCAACTTGTGTGCATGTTATCAGGCCAAAATCCCCAGGGTATGTAAACTTTTGATCGGGGTCATTTGGGTAGTTTCTGTTGCCATTTTGACTTAAAAAGAGTAAACACAGTTGATTGATAATAAATGGCCTCAGCCAAACACTAACCATGAGTGAAAGAAATGTTTTTTGTGTTATCATTCATATTCTCTAAAAAAAATGGGCAAGAAATTCTGTCAGGGTATGTAAACTTATGAGCACAACTATATATATATATATATATATATATATTAGCCAGTTCCTAATGAACCTTGCTCAGTTTAGGGCTAGTTAAAGGGTTAAAAAACTGAAACAAAGCTAGTCATAGACATTATAAGGTTCCTGAATATGCTGGCTGGTCTTTGTTGATGGATTCATAGACATGAATCTTCAGCTCAGAAAACAAGAGCAATCACTATTGCCCCTTAGATCAGGGTACACTTGGATGAAAATCTGTCTGGTTCTGCAGGGACTGGACAAATTTTGATCTGTGCGTGGCCCTCCCTGTTCAACAGAATTTGATTGGTAAAAGGAAAACCTTAAACGATCAGCGACTGCAGCCAGTCTGGCAGAGTCCCTGCTATCAAAATACAATGTCCCAACAGGGAAAATTCCTCCATCCACCTCGCTTGTATGGATGGGGGAATTCATTTGTTTTTGTTTTGTTCATCCTGCCGACTTAATGAATAGGAGTACTGAACGTGTATACCCAACTTTAGGCAATGTATACAGGCAGGATTTTTCTTCATTCAGCCAGCAGGTTGAATGAAAAAACTCACAGATTACCGCATCCACACAAGTTAGGTGGACGCAGGGACCTCCCCTGCAGCGCTATTGTATTCTGACAGCAGGGACTCCCCCTTGTCAGAATACATTGATCAGTGTTGCAGCCATTGGCTGCAGCGGCTGATCAAATGCTGGTTTTCCAGCAGGATCATTCCACAGAATCCAGTGTAACGACTGATTTCTACTGAACAGTCAGAACCATTGTCTGCTGAACAGGCTGCATTTCGATACGTGTATACCAAGCTTAAATCGCTCTATTCTGCACATTGCTCTTTGCTCTGTGACATAAGCCTGCTAGTAGCAGTTTGCAGGCTGCCATATCACAAATGTCAATAAGGTAAACTGCTTAGTGGTGTCTGACATCGACCTTATCACAAATCCAAACAGCCCTGTTTAAGTATGCTGGCCTTTACACATTTCCCTAAACAAAGGCTTACTTAATTAAGAAGATGTATTGCACCCCCACTATCACGGGAATCGAAACTTTTAGGAGATTAACCAGCTGTCTGCTCGCCTCCTGCACTTCCTATGTAAGTGATGAGTAAAATTGAACAAGTGTTTAATAATTACATGAGGTTAACAATGTGAGCTTTGTTAAACACACCATCTCGGCTTTATTTAAACTTCGCTATCTAGAAAAGGGTTTCAGGCTACAATTTCCAGCTCCCTTGGTAGCTGCTAAAAACAGTCTAGAAATAACGGATTTGGTGCTCAGGGGGAGAGTAAATATACTGTGTAACAATAAAACTACTACACACCTTATGCAATACAAATGGCAGCGTTCTCTGCCATAAGGTACAAGACTACTATTTTTATTCTGTACGTGCCTACAATCAGAAATATTCCTTAATAACAAAGGCAACAGAAGTAATAGAAAATAATGACCGAGCAAACCTATATTTTCCTATATTATATATATACATTCCTATCTACTGCCGTTTTCAATCCCGGAAAAAATGTCACGGGGTACATTTATATTCAGATGTCTGACAATGTAGTTTGCTGTCATAGAAAAACTTTCTGAAAGCATCTATTGATCTACAATGTAATATGTATAGGTAGATCATTATAGCTATTCCTAGGTGAGTACAGTGAAGGTTAACAGAAGCTGTAAATCCATAGATTCCCATGCTTCATGTCTTTAGCTACAGAAACCAACAGATATTAAAGGGCTATGATAAATGGATTACATAATTTTCATAAACTAATACAGCCAAGACCCCTTTTACACTGAGCCGCAGCCGCGTTATCGGTAAAGCACCGCTCGTTTTAGCAACGCTTTACCACTGTTTAAGCGGCGTTTTCGTGCTGCTTTTCCGCCGCTAGTGGGGCGCTAACACGGCCGCGGCGTACCTAGTATGTGATCCGCACAGCGAGGTAGAGAGTGCCCCCGCCGCCCCGGCTGTGCTGCCATTGGCTGCAGCACCAACCAATCAGGGGCTGCAGGCCGTTGATCGGCCGCTGGTACCCGGCGATCGGCTCTGGACATTACCAAAGAGAGCTCTGTGTAGGTAAACAAACACAGGGCTCTCTTCTGACAGCAGCAATGCGCTGTTTTTTTCCTCCTGCAAAGCGCATTGCTTCGTAAAAGCATCACACACAGCACACAGTAACACATGTTGGCCACACATTTAACCCTTTGATTGCCCTAGATGTTAACCCCTTCCCTGCTAGTGTCATTAGTACACTGGCAGTGCATATTTTTAGCACTGATCACTGTAATATGTCACAGGTTCCCAAAAAAGTGTCAAAAGTGTCAGTTAGGTGTCCAATTTGTCCGCTGCAATATCGCAGTCCCGTTATAAGTCGCTGATCGCTGCCATTACTAGTGAAAAATAAAAAATAAAGAGGAAATTCCATAATATATCCATAACATAGTTTGTAGAGGCTATAACTTTTGCACAAACCAGTCAATATACGCTTATTGGGATTTTTTTTACCAAAAATATGTAGCAGAATACATATTGGCTTAAATTGATGAAGAAATTCGATTTTTTTTTCCATTTTTTTGTTTTTTTATGTTTTATAGCAAAAAAATGTAAAAAATGTTTTTTTTCAAAATAAAAACCAGAGGTGATCAAATACCGCTAAAAGAGATCTCTATTTGTGGGGGAAAAAAAGACATACATTTTATTTGGGTACAGTGTCGCACGACCGAGCAATTGTCAGTTAAAATAAAGCAGTGCCAAAATACAGCCGTATTTTTATATGCCCGAATAAGCCCATGTGACTGACGGGATCACCTGGTGATAATAAAAAGGGGGAAAAAAACGAATGCAGCCACCACATCTAGGGACTGCTAAGCTGCAATATATTAACCTTCTGCTCTTAGGTTTAAATACATATTAAATGAGGAGCTATGTCAAATATCACCACACCAAAACTTCATTTTCACAACCAATTTCCATCACACAACCCTGAACGGGCCCTGCGGCAATATTATTCATTACATTTTACAAAACCGCCTGATGATTACACTTATTTTTAGTTACAGGTGATATATACAGGTAAACATTGGAGCAGACTAAAAATACAAAACTGTGAAATTGTAGACTTTTTTGTAAAATTAAAAAAAAAAAAACCTTGACATACTTGACATAAATGTCATTCCACTAACATGCATTCCAATGGCAATATTTGACATATATAATTTAACTTGGTGGGCGTACGTGAAATTGTGTGTATTGTCTGCAATAAAGAAGTGCAAAAACGCTATAATGAATCATTTTAATACTTATAGCAGACTGTGGTGGCTTAATATGCATTATGTGCTGTTTAAGAGATCTAACTTCCATCTGTAGCAGACACCGACATTAAAAAAAAATAAAAAAATAAATGATGCTTTGGAGATGTGATTATGGTCTATGAAATTAGGACGAGCGTTGTGTTCCCTACAGCTGGTTTTACGGGAAAGTCCGCAGACTCTTTTGGTTTCAGCTCTCATAGTTCTAGATGTAGCTGTGGGCTATAGAGACACATCTATCTTTACATCAGCCAATACGATGGCTAAAATATAGTACATAATTGAGGCAGACACTGCAAAACAGTACCAGGAGGGAACAAACCTAGCCACCGGGAAACCCACAGCTTCATGATCAGGTTCTATACAAGGGTAAGAGAGAACATCCTGGACACCTTTAAGCGATTCAAGATAAGATATAACATGTAAATGAGTGGATTTTGCTGCCAAGATCTAGGCACATGCAGATCTTTTTGCAGGAAAGGGAGTAGTGACAGATAATATAAGTTTATAGCAGGCATCACTTTAAATGGCAGACCGTAGTCTGGGCCTAGACTGAGTGAAAGCTCCATCTGGACTACCAGCCAGCCAGCTTCAGTGATACCCATCCCCTGCAGTGATGGGTTGTTAGGACCGCCAGCATCCTAACAACCAATGATATCACATGAGTGCCCTGTTGTACCTCCTCCCAGCTTCTATCCTCTGCTTGGCACTAAAAGGTGCAGGGGTAATCTAGTAGGACACCTGATGTAAGGGGGCACTCTGATGGGGACACCTAATGTAAGTGGACATTGTGATGGGGACACCTGATGTAAGGGGACACTGTGATGAGGACACCTGATGAAAGAGAGCACGGAGATGGGGGCATCTGATGTATAGGAGCACTGTGATAAGGACACCTGATGTAAGGGAGCACTGTGATGGGGGTACCTGATGTAGGGGAGCACTGTGATGAGGACACCTGATGTAAAGGAGCACTGTAATGGGGGCACCTGATGTAGGGGAGCACCGTGATGAGGACACCTGATGTAAGGGGACACTGTGATGAGGACACCTGATGAAAGAGGGCACGGAGATGGGGGCATCTGATGTATAGGAGCACTGTGATAAGGACACCTGATGTAAGGGAGCACTGTGATGGGAGTACCTGATGTAGGGGAGCACTGTGATGAGGACACCTGATGTAAGGGGACACTGTGATGAGGACACCTGATGAAAGAGGGCACGGAGATGGGGGCATCTGATGTATAGGAGCACTGTGATAAGGACACCTGATGTAAGGGAGCACTGTGATGGGAGTACCTGATGTAGGGGAGCACTGTGATGAGGACACCTGATGTAAAGGAGCACTGTAATGGGGGCACCTGATGTAAGGGAGTACTGTGATGGGGACATTTAATGTAGGGGGGCACTGATATGATGAACACCTAATGTGAAGGGACACTGTGATGGAGACACCTGATGTAAGGGAACATTGTGATGGGGACACCTGATGCAAGGGAACACTGTGATGGTGACACCTGATGTAAGGGAGCACTATTATGGGTACGCCTGATGAAATAGCACACTGTGATGGAGACGACTGTGATAAGGGGACATTCTGATAGGGACGTAAGGGAGCACTTGGATGGGTAATCCTGATGAAAGAGGGTACTGCTGACATGCAGATTCCGTGAACTTGAGCACTTTTTTGTACTAATACACACTCATGTCCTTGATGCAATAGTTACATTGGTGGTTGTTGTCGCACCGCCCATCTTCTTTTGTAATTGTAGGCCTACTGGCCCATTCCTTTTCCCCTTGTCTTTTATTGCCTCATTGGCACCTGTTACCTTTGACACCATTGTGTTTTGATGCTCGCTTGCTTCTTTGGAAATTTCAACAAACACTTTGTAAAAGAAAAAGATTACTGTTACAGGGATACCTGATGTAAGGGGGCATTGTGATGGGTAAGCTTGATGAAAGAGGACCCCGGTATGGGGACCCCAAATGTAAGGGGGTACTCTGATAGGGGCACCTAATGTAAAGGGGCACTATGATTACGATAACTTATGTAAGGTGACACAGATAGGGACACCTGACATAAGGGGGCATTTTGAAGGGGACACAATGTAAGGAGGCACTTTGATAGGGATATCTAATGCAAGGGGCACTCTGAAAATTTGACAAAATATAGGATTGAAATGCTCTGGAAATTGTGCATTGTTTATTTTTTGTTAGACATAACATGACTACATATACACTCGGCTCTGAGTCATAAAAAAAATGCATAAAAATAAATAAAAATAAACGCATGAAAACGCAGCTGCACAGGCGTAATAATCTTGGAAGGGTCTCAATCTGAACCCACATCTACATATGTAAATACAAGTCCTCCATAGCACATACGAGTTGTGCTAGTAATGGTTCTCCATCTGTACTTTAGCTTTGTGATACTTTAGGATGGTGAAGAAGGACCATTTTTGGTGATGGAGCGTGTCTCCATTCATTTTGCTGCATGTTATTTCTCTAGTTTGGGAATTGATTTAGCAAGTCTGCTTTTTGCTCTACTCTAGGGACACCTGACCTTTCACAAGCAGAGACGGAGCAGCAGAGCTGCATAAGCAGATCTGGAAATGGAAATGAAGAGATAAAAAATAAACATGGGATCATAATTTGCTACTAGACTGGAATGTATCCTTTATTAGTCTGATAGGGTTCCTATCAGATTGTCTGTATCTGCCTTGACTGAATTACTTCTCCGAGACTGTGAAATGTACTCTCACTGTCTGAAGTCCCAAATCCACCTACAGGGCTTGTTTTCACTGTTATTTATAGTCACCTGTCAACATAATGTTACATTTCTTGTTTTAAATGTTCTGTAAAACTGGTATGGGTAGCCTGTAGCTCTCAAGATATCAAAGAACTACACTCTACAGCATGAATCTGATCTGAAGTACCCCGTAAACTGGTTATTAGCAGTAAATGGAACAGCTCAAGTGTATTCTTAAAGCAAATCTGTGCTTTCAGGGCAGAGATTTAGGGTAGAGCCACAGGTTTACTTTAGCAGTGGAGGGAGCGCAGACAACGGGTGGACCATAGAGGCCTATGGGTGAGGTCACCACTCCCTGACTTTACCAGCCATTGCTCTCTCCACTCCTCTGCAACCACCACTGGTGGACAAAGGGGAGATCACATGACTGTACTGGAGTGGCCTGATAATAAGTATATGGATATTGCTTACACAGGTTAGTCAGAATAGGTGTTAGAAGGAGGGAGGCAGCAGTTTTAAGAGTAGTTTTGCATAGAATTCCACTTTAATGGTTTTGTTTACAAGGCCCCCTTTTTTTTTTCATTCCCACAGTTTGTTGGCTTGGTGGTGTGCATCTGGGAATAGACAGATCAGAAGTGCTAAAAATGAAACCGTCAAAGTCTTATGTTGCTGTGTTTTGGGCCCCTTTCTCATCAGTTTTTTAGACGGACCCAATCAGACCAGGTATCCGTTTACACCCGCCGACATCCAATGCGATTATCTGCTAAAAACAGACAGATGGGTTACCCGATCCCTATCTGTCTGGAGGATCAGATCGAATGACAGTCGAATGTAAACGGACTGGCAGTCCGTTTACATCTGACCGCCCATAGAGGAAAGCAGGCTGTGTCTCTGTGATGCAGAGCGGACACAGACCTGTCACCCCCCCCCCCCCCCCACATATCCCCTACTGAGCAGGCGGTTTTGCAGGCAGAGTCAGCAACACCTCTACTGATGTGTGTGTAGAACTACAAGTAAGAAATGTATTCCTGAAATTTTTCTTCAACAACCTTTGGTGGAAAATCTCAGACGATTAAAAAAAAACAGAAACAAACTGCCACAACTGCATGTCCCAGCAGGGCAGCTACTTTTAATTTCAGAAGGCTGGAAAACATTATGTAAACGCTTACAGATTATGGGCTTGTGCACACAATGTAAAAAAATGCTGAATTCCGATAAAATAAATACGGTAACATTGTTTTTTTACAGATCTGCATTCAGCAGTATTGTATGCTATGGGCCCATGCATACAGCTGCATTTACATCAATTTTATTTAATACGTAAAGATACAAAAAAATCAAATAAAAAATATAAATAAAAAAAAAGTGGGGTCAGTTATTTATTATTATTCTTACTACTATTACAGATACTTATATAGCCTACAATCTATGTGTAAATTTCAAGTAGAGGAATGGAGGAAGAATTTTCAGATGTCTCTGGAAGCATTTTACTGACTATTAAATGCATTTTTTTTAATTTTACGCAGAATCCTGCTTCCAGTCTATGCCAGCAAGATCCGCCATAGATATCAGTAAATCAATTGCAGCCATGTGCATGAGCCTTATAACTGAACCACAGTGGCAATTACTTTTCTACACATGCACATCACCTAATGTATATTTACTGATTTCTGCTTCCACTCCCCCCAACATTAAAGACATTACATGTAAAGGAGTAGACTCTGCATGAGAAATTGATAAGCCATTTAGTTAATATGTATATACCACTATGATTAAGACTCTGGCTGGTTGAACGCATAAGCAGACAGTTTTATGTGAATTACTTAATAAAGAGAGTATTTTATGGTTACGAGGTGGCCAATGTTGCCGATTTTCTAGTGAATGCTTAGCATCTGCAAGAGAAGGACTCTACCACCTTTCTAGAGGAAACTACTAATATTTAGGATTTTTTTTTTTAATGTCACCGTTTTTTTTAAACAGTTTTGTGTTCCTTCTTAACTTTAGCGTACTTAGGTAACCAATGCTTGTGACCTTTTTTTTTTTTTTTTGGAATCTGCAGTTGATGAAAACACGGGAGACTGGCAGAGTGGACAGGTCTAGCTGGGATGTATGTCATTGCTGAGTGCTGAGATCTTGGTGCAGTCCCCTAAAGATCAACTCCTTGCAGAGCTTGAATGTCATTGAAGACAAAGGCTACATCAACTTTCTTACAAGATGCCATTGTCATTAGAATGTTACAGCAGGCTTCAGCTGTCAGCCATTTGTTTACTTTCTATGCTCCACAGAATTCACAGAACACAGTTCCTTACATACTGGCATATTTCATCCTATACTAGCTCCAGTCATGCATATCAAACCCAATAAGGCTGGGCCGAATAGATGTTTTTCTAAACTTTTATTCACTCATAAATAAAGACATTGGTTTAAAGGAGGACTCTACTTAGAAGGCTGAAGTGGATGGGATGTGGTGAATGTGGATAGTAAATGCGACTTGATTGTCATTGTTCTAAAACCGACAGTCTGAATTCTCCCTGACCCTTTATTCACTCATAAATAAAGAAATTGGTTTAAAGTAGAACTCCACTTAGAGGGCTGAAGTGGATGGGATGTGTTGAATGGGGATAGTAAATGCAACCAGATTGTCATTGTTCCAAAACCGACAGTCGGAATTTTCCTTGACCATTTATTTTCTGCTGGTGAACATCACAGGTTTTCAAAGACACAGAGGCGGATTTACCAAGGACATTGAGAATCTTCACTCAAATAAATTAAATAAAAATTGCTACAACTATCCAATCATGTGAAAAGTAAAGCCGTGATTGGATATTTAGGCTACTTCTATTTAGGCAGTTTTCAGGCATTTTAGCGCTAAAAATAGCCTCCCCAGTGTGTAAAAATAGCCTCCACTCTCATGCCTCCCCAGTGTGAAAGTCCAAGTGCTTTTACACTGGGGCGGTGCGCTTATGGGACGGGAAAAAAAGTTCTGCAAGCAGCATCTTTGGGGCGGTGTGGGAGCGCTGTATACAGCGATCCTACACCGCCCATACCCATTGGAATGAATGGGCAGTGCGTCCGAAGCACCAGAAAATTGCTTTGGAAGCACAGCAACACGGGCGCTTTTAACCCCTTCTTCGGATGCTGCGGGGGTTAAAAGCACCCCGCTAGCAGCCAAAGAGCGTCGCTTAAACAACCAAGAGCGCCACCAAAACTAGCAGCGCTTTACCGCTAACGGACCCGCCACCCCAGTGTGAAAGCAGGTGAACAGCTAGACCATGGGTGCTCAACCTGTAGCCCTCCAGCTGTTGCGGAACTACCCATGAGACATTGCAATGCTGACACAGTTACAAACAATGACTCCCAAAAGCTGAGGCATAATGGGACTTGTAGTTCCGCAATAGCTAGTGGGTCACAGGTTGAGCACCCATGAGCTAAACCAAGGAATGGTAACCAGAAGATGGCGGGAGAGGGAAAATCATGAAAACCAATCCACTGCTTGGGAAACAGACCAGTCCCAAGTAAAGACTCTTCTCAAAAGGTTTAGCAATAGTAAACTATCAAACAATATATATATTTCTTTGGCTCTAAATGCATGATGTCTATGTGTCTACATAAATTGGCATATACACAATTACACACACACACCGTACACATCCCATGAACAAAATGACCAACAAAAGTTTCTCCATGTGAACAACTATTTTTTTTTTTCCTATTTGCTCCACTAACAGCCTAGTACAAGCCGAGTAAATCAGTTTGTGTCAAAGAGAAAACAAAAGTTGTTTCTTAGGTCTCTCGGAGGAGTCATTCAAAGCCATGGCCTCTTTCCCTTTCTCTGATTTTCTGGCAACATTAACACACAGAGGAATGTGCTTCTACTGCATTAGCGAACGTCTCACTGTGTTGTTTTTGGCTGATCCAAAAAAACTTTAACAAAAAAAAAAAAGAACAAACAAAAACTTTTCCCTTTTGAAGGCATTAGTAGCTTTTATTTGCGCAGAAAAGAAAAGAAAGACTAAATACGGTAAGTCTCAAGGTCAGAAATTCAAGTAACATTTGGATACTTCTAGTAATGTTTATAATTTTCAGGTTGTCTCTTGCCTAAATAGTTTCAGCATCCGTGCTTGGACAATAAAAGTCTTATTTTTAAGTACATACAAATACTTTCTTTTTATAAAATTTGCTTGAAAATGACAGGGGTCGATTTGCTAAAACTGGAGAGTGCAAAATCTGGTGCAGCTGTGTATGGTAACCAATCAGCTTCTAACTTCAGTTTGTTCAGTTAAGCTTTGACAATAAGATCTTGAAGCTGATTGGTTTCTATGCAGAGCTGCACCAGATTTTGCATGCTCTGGTTTTAATAAATAACCCCCTCAAGGTCCACCAGAGTGATTGATTTTATTTTTATGAATTTTCAACAATGCATAAAAAGCTAGAGTTATGGGCCAACCGATTGTTAGGAAATCACGTTTGACGATAAAACCTGGAAGCTGATTGGTTTCTATGCACAGCTGCACCAGATTTTGCACTCTCCAGCTTTAGTAAATCAACCCCACAATATATAATTGTTTTAATCTTTATACAGTTGCCAGTTCTTGAAGATAATGGGCAGAGGTTAGAAGGGCAGCGACAGGGCCCAGAGTCCAAAACAAAGGCAGCAAGGTAAGTCCGAGGTACAGAATCTCAAAACTCCGACAAAGGGGATGATTTACTAAAGGCAAATAGACTGTGCACTCTGCAAGTACAGTTGCACTCATTTTCCCCAGAGCTTAGTGAATGTGGTGAAGTTCTGTTGAGCTCCATCATCCAAGTGAAAATGCAGTTTTTTTTTCCTTGCACCCAATTGGATATTATTTACAAAGTGAACCATCACCAAATTCACTAAGCTCTCAGGAACGTCTACTGCACTTGCAAAGTGCACAGTCTATTTGTCTTTAGTAAATCAACGCCAATGCATTCTGTGTTTTTCCTTCTGTTAAAGCACAGCAGGAGCTGAGGATGATAAAATATGTGTATTAAATTAGGAAGCACTTGAAACTGATCTGCTACGTCAGTTTTGACTGCGTATTTTGCCATTATGTTTTATATGTTAAAGCAGAGTTCCGCCCAGATTTTTTTTTTCACCCGTTCTGCTGCATTGCGTTAAATACTTTAATGCGTGTGATAAAAATCGCTGTTCAATTCCTGCTTTTTTAATTCACTCACCATTGTTTTCTGCATTGCTGAGCGCTTCCATCTTCACTGTGGGCACGTGAAGCCCACTAGGAGTCTCTTCCAGACTGGCTACCCAGCATGCACCTCCCGATCTCGCGCGTGCGCAGTCTACACAGGGCGTAACACAGGAAGATTATCTTGTTGCTATAACAGACGGCGATGGAAGAAGTTCCTGCCCCGTTCTTATGGCAATGCAATCCTGCGGTGATGCCCACTGACTCCTGGGAACGATGAGAAAAATCGCCCTGGAGCCAGACCAGACCTGGCACTATATACCCACCTAACCTGGCAGTATATACCACCCTGACCTGGCACTATATACCCCCCAGCAGACCTGGCACTATATACCCATCTAACCTGGCAGTATATACCACCCTGACCTGGCACTATATACCCACTTAACCTGGCCGTATATACCACCCTGACCTGGCACTATATACCCCCCAGACCTGGCACTATATACCCACCTAACCTGGCAGTATATACCCCCAGACCTGGCACTACATACCCACCTAACTTGGCTCTAGATATCACACTAACCTGGCCCTATATACCACCCTAACCTGGCACTATATACCACCCTAACCTGGCACTATATACCACCCTAACCTGGCTTTATATATCATCCTAACCTGGCACTATATACCACCCTAACCTGGCTTTATATATCATCCTAACCTGGCACTATACACCACCGTAACCTGACACAATATACCACCCTAACCTGGCTTTATATATCATCCTAACCTGACACTATATACCACCCTAACCTGGCACTATATACCACCATGACCTGGCACTACATCACCTAACCTGCCAGTATACTACCCTAATGTCACTTGACGTCGACGTGTGGTGCGCTGTCCGCCCGCCCTCCTGGGGGGGAGGCGTGCCAGATACAAGATCCACCACGGCTGCCAAATGCTCTAGGTACGCCCCTGGGTGGAACTCCCCTTTAATTGCAACATACAATAATGTGCAATAATGCATAGCAACCAATCAAGTTTCGCTTTTTACACACTCTTTTTCCTTAAAAAAGAAAAAAAAAAGCGAATTGGTTGCTCTGAACTGTATCTTTGACGTTGCACTTTATAATAATATTTATAGAGATAACTTCTCTACACATGTTAGTACTTTATTATTAGTATGTATGTGAAAATGCTAATTTATACATCTCAGGCAGTCAGTTTTTTATAGACTTATTAAGGATACTTCTATTGCAATCTTTTGAAGAGAGAAGCTAACATTCCATTCCCAGCAAAAGCATCTCAGCAAAAAATCTAGAAAACGTCTCACAACGTCTGAAAACTGGTCTCTCTAATTCAGCCATGACCAGGATTAATCAGAAGCCAAACACATTTTAATTGGCAAATCATCATGTGGTTTCTCGTGATGCATTAGAGTTGCGAAGCACATTAGACATGAAATTGCAGTTTGAATTCCAGAGCCTATCAAAACATACAGAAAAAAAAGGGCAACGTTCTGCAAGTAGGAAAAAAAAAAAAAGAAACTCACACAATGAAATCATTGCTGATGTCTATTTAATTGCCATTAGTCACATGTGACATTTTTGCAAACATGTTAAAAGCCCGCCACATGTGCCTCAGCCAAAGCTGGCGGAATTAGCTGAAAATGATTAAAGAATCTATCAACAAAAATAACCACATGTTAGAGCCACTACAACTCATTTCACTGTTCGGGAGTAGGAGGAAAAACTGCTGCTCTACAAATCCTACGCATCTGGCGACCAAAAAAAAATAAAAAAGAAGAAAAGAAAAAAAAATAAAGAGTAACAATCCAAGTGAACCTAATACAAAAGATAGTGCAGCGCTGAATTATAAATCAGTATGAAATGTCCGTGAATGAACCATAAGTATCAACGGTGGTGCAGGGTGCTTCATGCAGATCCAAAGTGCTTTTAAATCAGTGCTCCCCCTCCTTTCAGTCAAACCGCTCACCTTGTAAAAGGGACCCCTGAACTAACAGGAAGGTCTGATAGGCGTTCACCACTCGATTGGTGGTCAAAGTAATATCTTGGCTGGAAGGCAGGGACCTCTTCTTTAATAGGGATCACCACTTAATTGTTCGGTTTACATGGAATGAACAAAAAAATGCATAGTGCTCTCTGTATACTATTAAAAACAATACCTTTATTAAAAAAACGGTACTCACAAAATTAGCACTATGACCAGTGCTAGGCTTAAAAACGTATGACAATGTTACAGATGACAGTCTAAGATGGCTGCAGGGGCGTCTAAACCAGGATGTAACCAATCCGCACGCGTATCGTCCGGAGGACTTCCTCAGCGGTTTATGGATCCTTAGGTGTAGTCAGTATTGAGTATACAGACCCCTGTTTATATCATCTGTTAATTGGTTACTCCTGAGTAGCGCTCATCCAATAAAAACGCTCAACTCAGGAGTAGGATGCATTGTTAGTAATGGTTGCCATAGCGATCAGCGTCGTGATGTCACGACGTCAGGCCGCAAGGCTAACTCTCTGTATTCACTTCCCCTTCCTGGGTAAACAGGAAGGGGATCCACCAGCTGTGATTGGCTGTTGCTAATACCGGGGGTGTGTTGGAATGACCTATGACGCGAACGCGCCATCCGTGTGTCCCGCCTATCGAACACGTGGTTCACTAAGTCTAGTGGAAGCCACTTCCTTCCGCGTCAGGGACGTTCTATAATGTAAAATCCCAGCGCGGTCGGGACATCGCTCTGCCGCGATAGCGTCATCATAATGACGCGGTTTCCGGTCACATGATCGCCTACGTCAATAGGCACTGCCTTCATAGTTAAAGACAAGGGCTGCGTGAGCTGTAATGGGATGAAATATGTCACATGGTACCAATCCCTCTGCAACTGAGAAGAAGTGTAAGCAGAGGAGGGATAGTTATACCAGGTGGCGTCTTCTAAAAGGCACAAGCAATACCCAAAACAGCTAATGCAATCAGCACCATTGCGTTGGGGAATTCTAGTTCAACAGACATAATCCCTTAATATGATTGTTAAAAGATAAGGTATATTGGTGAAAATAAAATAAATATAAAAAATGAATGGAAATGGAAAAAATAGTAATACCCACCATATATAACTAAATGTAAATAAGACACATCTCTGCAGCCACCTTTTACAACACGGTCATCATATACATAAACGAATCAGTAAGTACCAGATATTCAAATATATAAAATGTACAAACATAAAAGCCTCCCTGTTAAAAAGAACTATCTGTCAGAGATGAAACAGTTCAAATCGAACTCGACATTGAGCCCCTTTGGTACTCCCACACGGGTCTCGTACACCCAGAAAGACTCCCGACGGCTCAATTGTCTAATAAAGTTACCTCCTCGCCAGTGGGGTGTAACCTTTTCGACTCCCCAAAATTTCAATTTAGCGGGACTGCGCTTATGACATAATTTAAAATGCTTGGAGACATTATGTGAGTCTAGTCCTTTTTTAATGTTGGTAATGTGTTCACCAATGCGGACATGCAAGGGGCGAGACGTTCTACCGACATATTGGAAGCCGCATTCACATTCCATCATATAAACCACCCCTGTGGTGGAGCATGTGATAAAATCTTTAATCAAATATGTCTTCTTTGTTGCTGTAGCTGTAAATTCTTTCCGTTTTTTGATATTTCCCCTAGCTTGTTTACAGGCTGGGCAACGTCCACATGCATAAAAACCTGTCAGGAGGTTAGATAATCTATTTTCGGAAGCAAGAGGTGGATCAATAACCCCCGGGGCTAGCTTATCTCTAAGGGAGGGGGCCCTTTTATAGACAAACTGGGGACGTTCAGGAAGGACGGGGCCAAGCGTTTTATCTTGCTTTAAGATGGGCCAATATCTCCGAATAATCTTTTCGAATTTCTTGTGTTGGACGTTATAGTCCAAAATGATCCTTATATTCCCTAAATTGTCTTGTTTAACCTTAGGACCATTAGAAACTAATGTAGTTCTATCCAACTTGCGGACAGTCTCAATATGTTTCATAATGTCTGATTTGTTGTAACCCTTTTGGACAAAACGTGTTGATAGAATTTCAGACTGTACAAGAAACTCCTGTTCTTGTGAACAATTCCGCCGAATGCGTACAAATTGTCCCTTGGGAATGTTGCACAACCATTGTAAATGGTGGCAACTACCAAGGGGGATGTACGTTGCCCAGCCTGTAAACAAGCTAGGGGAAATATCAAAAAACGGAAAGAATTTACAGCTACAGCAACAAAGAAGACATATTTGATTAAAGATTTTATCACATGCTCCACCACAGGGGTGGTTTATATGATGGAATGTGAATGCGGCTTCCAATATGTCGGTAGAACGTCTCGCCCCTTGCATGTCCGCATTGGTGAACACATTACCAACATTAAAAAAGGACTAGACTCACATAATGTCTCCAAGCATTTTAAATTATGTCATAAGCGCAGTCCCGCTAAATTGAAATTTTGGGGAGTCGAAAAGGTTACACCCCACTGGCGAGGAGGTAACTTTATTAGACAATTGAGCCGTCGGGAGTCTTTCTGGGTGTACGAGACCCGTGTGGGAGTACCAAAGGGGCTCAATGTCGAGTTCGATTTGAACTGTTTCATCTCTGACAGATAGTTCTTTTTAACAGGGAGGCTTTTATGTTTGTACATTTTATATATTTGAATATCTGGTACTTACTGATTCGTTTATGTATATGATGACCGTGTTGTAAAAGGTGGCTGCAGAGATGTGTCTTATTTACATTTAGTTATATATGGTGGGTATTACTATTTTTTCCATTTCCATTCATTTTTTTATATTTATTTTATTTTCACCAATATACCTTATCTTTTAACAATCATATTAAGGGATTATGTCTGTTGAACTAGAATTCCCCAACGCAATGGTGCTGATTGCATTAGCTGTTTTGGGTATTGCTTGTGCCTTTTAGAAGACGCCACCTGGTATAACTATCCCTCCTCTGCTTACACTTCTTCTCAGTTGCAGAGGGATTGGTACCATGTGACATATTTCATCCCATTACAGCTCACGCAGCCCTTGTCTTTAACTATGAAGGCAGTGCCTATTGACGTAGGCGATCATGTGACCGGAAACCGCGTCATTATGATGACGCTATCGCGGCAGAGCGATGTCCCGACCGCGCTGGGATTTTACATTATAGAACGTCCCTGACGCGGAAGGAAGTGGCTTCCACTAGACTTAGTGAACCACGTGTTCGATAGGCGGGACACACGGATGGCGCGTTCGCGTCATAGGTCATTCCAACACACCCCCGGTATTAGCAACAGCCAATCACAGCTGGTGGATCCCCTTCCTGTTTACCCAGGAAGGGGAAGTGAATACAGAGAGTTAGCCTTGCGGCCTGACGTCGTGACATCACGACGCTGATCGCTATGGCAACCATTACTAACAATGCATCCTACTCCTGAGTTGAGCGTTTTTATTGGATGAGCGCTACTCAGGAGTAACCAATTAACAGATGATATAAACAGGGGTCTGTATACTCAATACTGACTACACCTAAGGATCCATAAACCGCTGAGGAAGTCCTCCGGACGATACGCGTGCGGATTGGTTACATCCTGGTTTAGACGCCCCTGCAGCCATCTTAGACTGTCATCTGTAACATTGTCATACGTTTTTAAGCCTAGCACTGGTCATAGTGCTAATTTTGTGAGTACCGTTTTTTTAATAAAGGTATTGTTTTTAATAGTATACAGAGAGCACTATGCATTTTTTTGTTCATTCCATGTAAACCGAACAATTAAGTGGTGATCCCTATTAAAGAAGAGGTCCCTGCCTTCCAGCCAAGATATTACTTTGACCACCAATCGAGTGGTGAACGCCTATCAGACCTTCCTGTTAGTTCAGGGGTCCCTTTTACAAGGTGAGCGGTTTGACTGAAAGGAGGGGGAGCACTGATTTAAAAGCACTTTGGATCTGCATGAAGCACCCTGCACCACCGTTGATACTTATGGTTCATTCACGGACATTTCATACTGATTTATAATTCAGCGCTGCACTATCTTTTGTATTATATCATGTGAAAGGATTTATATATTTGCCTTTAGTGTTCAGCAGCTTCGTTTCATCTGAGGGTTTTTGCGCTGACTGTTTGTCTCTTTGTCAATCCAAGTGAACCTAGCATATAAATATACTGCATTCCAGGAACTAAAACAATTGTATTGATAAATAAAAAGAAAAACTAAAAATCAAACATGTTACAATAAAAACAAATCGTTTATATATATAAATATTATTTAAAAAATATACAGCAAAAATGTATAGCACTAATTTATAAATATCCCCAGCAGAGGGAGCTATTATGGGCAACATTGTTAAAATATACATGACTTTTATGACGAATGAAATGCCTCTGAGAACCTTTTTTTACCGACAATCAAAGAAATTTTTTTTTTTTTCCTCTTTCCAAGACTCTCAGCACAAACTGTCTATCTCCTATTCAAATGCACTTTAGCAATAGCTCAGTGCAAGTGCATTCACTGGGTCACTTCAAGTTACCGGCCGTGGTGACAGGTGCTTAGCAACGCTTTTCTAGTGGACCTTGTCCGGGAACAAATACCTGGAACGTGGGATTTTAATCCATCTTGCAGTATTAATTATCACAAGGATCTAAGCATTCAGGCAGCCCCTGCTCTCCACTGCTCCAGTCTGCCTGAATGGAGTCTATTGAAAGTCAAAATGGAAAGTTTGAAGTCACAAAAACTGCTGCACTTGTTTTCATATGAAACTGTGGAGGAAGAAGCAATTGGCAGATTTGTGAACCATCTAGGTATAAAAAAAGGGAAAGATAAAAAAATAAAATGTACCTGACATTAAATCGGGAAATAATTTTGTCTGCACAGCTCAGATTTTTTATGTGTGTCACTGGGGTCATAAGATACCGAATTCATGTGCAAAATGTAAGAGGGGAATATTCTCTGAAACACAAGCTAGCGGATAGTGCACAATAGAGAAAGGTTTTGGGAAATGTTTCTCTTCTTATGCAGAACCATAATATGACTTTAGATATTAACTGTGATGTCTGCAAGGCAGATCTATACTGGGAAGATCAAAAGAAGAACCATTCACTACTGGGACCAGCAATGTGGTCTACTCTTGGTATATTTAAATTGATCTTAATTTATACAGAGCCCTAGACCAAATCATCTGTACTCTAGAACAGATATTGAAGATAAAAAGTGATACAATTATTTCCTGCTAAAACAAGAAAGCCATTTTTTTTCTATGTGTATTGTATGTTAGAATACTGTACATTTTATTGTACATACATTGACATTCTTGTCACATAAATAAAAACTCTGCATCCAATAGTGCTTGATGTTGGTAGGTAAATAATGCATTCAATTAATCTTCTATGACCCCCCCAAAAAAAGCTCCATTTCATAAAAAAATACTCATCCTACAAAAATAACATAATAAATGTGTTTGAGCTGACTGCCGACAGTTGCAGGTACAGATGCCAGTTCAAAAAGTTGTTAAAGGCAACTTAAAAGAAGATTTCAGTCTGATAGAGGTTGAGGTGCCAACCAAGAGGTAAGAGTGGAGGCCTATCATGGTGGTGCTTTGAACTAACTTGAAACAAAAGTTGTTTTGGGTGACCTGGACATCAAATCTGTGTATATAGAATTACTTGGGCATCAAATATGTGTATATGGATTAACCTAGAAATCAAATATGTGTATATAGAACAACTTGGGCATCAAATATGTGTATATTGAACAATCCGGACATCAAATCTGTGTATATGGATTAACCTGGACATCAAATCTCCATATATGAATTTCTTGTTCAAGAATTGTATTCATTTATCAAAGTGGAATAACAATAAGACAGGTAAGTAACACATTTCAAAGCAAAGTGGTATGCAAATACCCAGTGAAATCATATTGGACCCAGAGACATTATTATTAATTGGTAGGCAATTACAGACCCTCTGTATATGGATTAGTATGGAAATCTGTATATATAAAATAACATTTACATCAAATCCGTGTATATATAATAACCCATGCATAAAAAAATATGTATATAGAATAAACTGGACATCAAAACTGTGTATATGGAATAACTTGGGCATCAAATATGTGTACATAGAATGACCTGGACATAAAATATGTTTATAAGAAATAATCTAGACATCAAATATGTGTATATAGAATGACTTGTACATCAAATATGTGTATCTAGAGTGACCTGGACATCAAATATGTGCATATGGAATAACCTGGACTTCAATTGTGTTTATAAAAAATAACCTGAACATCAAATATGTGTATATAGAATAACTTGGGCATCAATTATGTTTATAAGAGATAACCTGGACCTCAAATATGTGTATATGGAATACCCTGGACATCAAAATTGATTATAAGGAATAATCTGGACATCAAATAGGTGTATACTGTATGGAATATCTTGGACATCAAATATGTGTATATGGGATAAATTGGACATCAAATGTGTGTATATGGAATAACCTGGACATCAAATCTGTGTATATGGAATAACATGGACATCAAATATGTGTATATGGAATAACCTGGACATTAAATCTGTGTATATGGAATAACCTGGACATCAAATGTGTGTATATGGAATAACCTGGACATCAAATGTGTGTATATGGAATAACCTGGACATCAAATGTGTGTATATGGAATAACCTGGACATCAAATCTGTGTATATGGAGAGATGGCATGGAGGAGTAAACATCAATAAAGTGTTATGTTAAAAAAAAAAAAAAATCCACCAGTAAAAGGACAGTCTACAAAAAAAGTTAAGAAAAAAAAAAAAGGATAGTCTACAGAAAAAAAATTATGAAAAATCTAGCAGGCCTGACAAAATGAAAATGCAACAAGTGTTGTATAAGTGCCTGGCAGAGCCTAGTCATGCTTTAACAAACCACCGTCAAGCTATGTCAGTCTTTTGCTATGCAGCACCTGGATGGTGATATATGCCAATAACAATGATAATTATTTCAGTTCAGTTCCACCCAAATCAAGTTTTTATAGATTAGGTATTTGATTTTGCAAGAAGCTAAAATCTTCTGCGTGATCCAACAAGTTGTGGCTGCACTGTAAACAGGCCTTAGTAAAAGCAAATAAGTTAACCTAAGAAAAAAAAGTTTCATTGGTCCCTTTACTGCAGGAGAGACTACAAGACATTGGCAGGCAAAGGCACCGTTGGATCCCCCTAGCCAGAAGTATATTATGGATTCTTTGCTCTTACATGAGTCACTCACATGTAATGTAGAGTAAAATAAATCACTGTATACATCAGGTCACACTTCATCAGGCACCCCTTGTGCAGAATATCAGATGTTTGCAGGGATTTTAATCATAGGCTCCAAACTGCTTTTCTTCTATTTAATACTCAATCCCCAGAAGGGAAGCTAGACTACAAATGCACAACCCTTCCAAGACTTAGAAAAACCCAAGCAAGTCAGTCCAGCTAAATCATTCTGCAGATCTGCACCATCTCCCCAAGCTATTCATCAACTTCAACCTAAAGAAGAAGAGCAGACCACAAACTTTCAAACTCCTAAGAATTGTAGTAGGGGGGGGGGCACGCTAGTTACCCCAACAAATTCAAAAGGCACCCATTCTTCATTTCTACAAGCTGCCATGCACTTTATATAGAGATCAGACAGTACAGGTGGGTAACTCTTCCACCGCCAGGGAGAGAACTATCCACAGACCGCCAAGCAGAGGCTTCGGTGAATATACAAGCACACAGTGTCATGCATTATTAAAGAGGAACAACATTAGAACCTGCCAGTAAAATATAAAACTGGGTTCTTCCTATTAACACACAGCAGCCATCGCATAAAAGGTTTCTACCTTGGGGTAAGTGCTTTCTCTGCTCACTTTGCAGATGGCCGGGCATGACCGGCCGAGGAGGAAACGTGAGACCTGGAATGGCAAATAAATAAATAAACTTTTCCAAACCCCCCCCCCCTCCCCAAATAATAAAAAGAACACCGCTGCTTTTTTTTTTTTTAATTCTCTCTGGTCCCTCACCGGATCCCTATTGTTCACAACATACACATGGAGAGAATCAGTTAAGTCTTTGTCTGCAGGATTTCATAGCAGTGCATTCAAAGTGGAATTTAAAATGCCTGCATAGTTTCACCCCCCCCCCCCCCTTTTTTTCTCTAAAAGCCATGTCCAAGGGAGGGGGGAATGCAGAGTTAATAGAGAGCAGATGAAAAGCAAACACAAATACCATCACTCTGAATTAAATTCAATATTCTGTGAAGTTTCGAACCTGGTGTGCATAGTTTAACCAAATAACAGAAGAGAAACCGGTGGGACAGGGAGGGAAAAAAAAAATAAAAAATCAGACAAGCAATTAGTGACAAGTATATCTGGGCAGATCTATAGACATCCATATCTCCAGCTCTATCTCCATAGATCTTTAGACATCCACACCATCGGACATCTAGGATCCAACACAGGCATCCCATACCTTCTTGGCCAGAGAGTGGCTTTGTGAAGCCCAGCAGACAACACCATGTTGATTTAAAGTCTAGCTGTATTTTGATACAATTTATCAGGCTCAATGAAGGATTGTCAAACACACAACTCCTCTGGCCGGCTTCAGGAACAATTTGAAAGTTTTTGAGAACAAAAGGTTTATTTTAAGAATGAAAATCTTGGCTGGCTCCACTGCAGACTAGAGGGGAATCTGCTTTCAATTACAGAAAGTATTTGCACTCCATTGAGATGAGAGGGGGGGGGGGGGGGGGAAATCAGACCTTTCAAGAGCAGGCACAATCTCAGGGCAATGCATCTGATTAGGAAGCCTAAATGACAAGGTGCCACCATGGCAATCACAATCACTGGTTGGATTGGAGGGTGAAGCAGATCTAAGGAGGACATGGGACTGCAGCACACCATCACACTCACCTAGGTACTAAGATAGAAGAGGGATCCTGCAACAAAGGGATGGAGGCTGTGCAGGGATGGCATAAGGTGCTCAATCAATACTCATCCATCACATATCACAGATGCATTGCAAACATAAAACAGAATAGAAATAAAAGTAGAAAAAAGACTTTTTTTTGTAATTACCTCTGGTTAAGTCTTGTCTTGTAGGTGTCTTCTAAGGGTTAAAAAGCCAGCTCATTTGAGATGCTAATGGTGCTGGTGTTGGAGAGATTCTAGCACAGGGAGCCTCCTCCCATTCCAGCAGTAGAGGATGGAGAGATGGTGCCTCTGTGTGTGTATGGGAGGGGATGGTGACCAGCCAGGCTGCTGCTCCTTGTGCTGCTTCTTGTGCTGCTCCTTCTGCTGGGATCGGCTCCTTCCCTATGGCTGCTCGGTGTATGTGAGTGAGTGGCAGAGCCCGTACAGCACGTTGGAGCAGTCTATAATGTATCACATTACACAGCCTGGCTCTCTCTTCTAGCAGCGAGCAGCAATCAGACATGATAGGCTGAGACTCCTCTGTTTACACCCAGGCAGGAGGAGGAGGAGGGGGCTGAGCCTGCCTCCTTTAACTCTTCTCTACCTAGGATGGCAGATCGGCCACCTGTCACCAGTGCCAGGCCAGTCTGATGGTGGGGATAGGTGCTGGGGGGGGGGGCTGGGGGGGCTACCTCCCCCCTCCCTCCTCCTCCTTCTCTCTATGTTGGGGGTCTTGGATTGTGTGCAGCCACTTTTTGCTGCATGTGTCACTGAAAGCTGTCACTGGATTGGATGGATGGGAGCTGGGTGTCTGCCTGGAGCACATGTACATTCTGCCTGGAGGGTATCCTGCCTCTACCCAGCTAAATATGCCTCTCATTATCACACCTGTCATAGGGCACACCAAACTTTCTGCACTGTACCAAGAGGAGAACAATTCAGGATTTTTTTTTTTTCATATCTTGTAGGCTGGCAGACAGAGCTCTCTAATAATAGGATGTGTCTATCTTATCGTCCAGCGGTGCTAGAAGCACAATCAGTCACTGGGACGTAAAGGGATCATTCGCATGGCACCTGGAACCCGTACTGGGTGTCGTTAATGAGCGTAGCCCCCAAATGTCTTCAGTTTGGAAGGACTGTCCCATTTTTAAAAACAAATCCTTGTGTCCCTCTTCTCAGTTGTCCCATAACGCCCAGCTGCCCTCTAAACCCACTTTTTAAACCAAATTCCAAGGCTCCTCCTTTCTTCTCAATTATCCCATACCACCCAACAGTCCCACTTTTCCAACCAAATTCAACAGCCCTTCATCTGGAAGGACTGTCCCTCTTTTAGAACCAAATTCCTCTGTTCCTCATCTCACTTGTCCTATACTTTCCAATTATCCCTCGTTTGGAGGGAATGTCCCTCTTTTTGAACCAAATCCCTATTTTTAGTTGTCCCATGCCTCCCAGCTGCCCTCTTTTACACTTCTAGCACCAAATTCAGTGGCCCCTCTTTTCTTCTCAGTTATCCCATACCACCCAATGGTTTGTCTTTTACAACCAAATTCAACAGCCCCTCATTTGGAAGGCTTGTCCCTTTTTCAGAACCAAACCCCTTTGTTCCTCATCTTGATTGTCCTATACCTTCCAATTGTCCCTTGTTTGTAAGGAATGTCTCTCTTTTAGAACTAAATGTCCCTCTTCTCAGTTGCCCCATACCTCTGAGCTGCCCACTTTTAGAACCAAATTCTGTGTCCCCTCTTTTCTTCTCTGTTATCCTATACCTTCCAATGGTCCCTCTTTTACAACCAAAATCAGCAGCCGCTCATTTGCAAGGATTGTCCCTCTATCAGAATTAAATCCCTCCGTCCCTTTTCTCAGTTGTCCCATACCTTCCAATGGTCCCTATTTTACAACCAAATTAAACTGCCCCTCATTTGAGAGGGCTGTCTCTCTTTTAGAACCCAATTCCCCTGTTCCTCATTTTGCTTGCCCTATATTTTTCAATTGTCCCTTGTTTAGAGAGAATGTCCCTCTTTTAGAACCAAATCCCTGTGTCCCTCTTCTCAGTTGTCCCATACCTCCCAGTTGCCCTCTTTTAGAACTAAACCCACTTTTCAAACCAAAATCCATGGCCCCTCTTTTTTCTCAGTTATCCCATACCACCCAATGGTCCCTCTTTTACAACCAAATTCAACAGCCCCTCATTTGGAAGGACTGTCCCTCTTTTACAACCAAATTCCTCTGCTTCTCATCTCACTTGTCCTATACTTTCCAATTATCCCTCATTTGGAGGGAATGTCCCTCTTTTTGAACCAAATCCCTCTGTCCCTCTTTTCAGTTGTCCCATGCCTCCCAGCTGCCCTCTTTTAGAACTAAATACACTTCTAGAACCAAATTCCACGGCCGCTCTTTTCTTCTCCCTTATCCCATACCACCCAATGGTCCGTCTTTTGCAACCAATTTTAACAGCCACTCATTTGGAATGATTGTCCCTCTTTCAGAACCAAATCCCTATGTTCAGCATCTCGATTGTCCTATACTTTCCAATTGTGCCTTTTTTGTAAGGAATGTCCCTCTTTTAGAACCACATTCCTACCAGCTGCCCACTTTTAGAACCACATTTTGTGGCCCCTCTTTTCTTTTCGGTTATCCTATACCTTCCAATGGTTACTCTTTTAGAACTAAACCCACTTTTAGAACCAAATTCTGTGGCCCCTCTTTTCTTCTTGATTATCTCATGCCATCTGACAGTGCCTCTTTTACATCCAAATTCTGTGGCCCCTCATTTGGGAGGGCTGTCCCTGTTTTAGCATAAAATCCTTCTGTCCCTCTTCTCTGTTGTCCCATACTTCCCAGCTGTCTTTTTTTTTTAGAACTAAACCCACTTTTAGAACCAAATTCCATGGTCCCTCTTTTCTTCTCAGTTGTCCCATACCACCCAATGGTCCCTCTTTTACAACCAAATTCAACAGCCCCTTATTTGGAAGGACTACCCCTCTTTTAGAACCAAATGCCTCTGTTCCTCATCTCGCTTGTCCTATACTTTCCAATTGTCCCTTGTTTAGAAGAAATGTCCCTCTTTTATAACCAAACCCCCCTGTCCTTCTTCTCATACCTCCCAACTGCCCACTTTTATAACCAAATTCCGTGGCCCCTCTTTTCTTCTCAGTTATCCCATACCTTCCAATGGTCCCTCTTTTACAACCAAATCCAACAGCCCCTCATGTGAAAGGACTGTCCCTCTTTTAGAACCAAATTGCCCTGTTCCTCATTTCGCTTGCCCTATACTTTTCAATTGTCCCTTGTTTAGAGGGAATGTCCCTCTTTTAGAACCAAATCCCTGTGTCCTTCTTCTCAGTTGTCCCATACCTCCCAGCTGCCCTCTTTTAGAACTAAACCCACTTTGAGAACCACATTCTGTGGCCCCTCTTTTCTTCTCAGTTATCCCATACCACCCAACAGTCCCTACTTTTACAAGCAAATTCAACAGCCCCTCATTTGGAAGGACTGTCCCTCTTTTATAACAAAATTCCTCTGTTCCTCATCTAACTTGCCCTATATATTCCAATTTTCTCTCGTTTTGGAGGGAATGTCCCTCTTTTAGAACCAAATCCTTCTGTCCCTCTCCTAAGTTGTCCCATACCTCCTAGTCCTAGCTGCCCTCTTTTAGAACTAAATTCACTTTTAGAATCAAATTCTGTGGCCTCTCTTTGCTTCTCAGTTATCCACCCAATGGTCCCCTTTTTACAACCAAATTCAACAGTCCCTCATTTGAAAGGACTGTCCCTCTTTTAGAACCGAATCCCTCTGTTCCTCATCTCGCTTGCCCTATACTTTCCAATTGTCCCTCGTTTGGAGGGACTGTCTCTCTTTTAGAAACAAATCCCTCTTTCCTTCACAGTCACCTGATAACTTCCAACTTTCCCTCTTTTGGAAATATATTCCACAGCACCTCTTTCCTTCTCAGTTGTCCCATACCTCTAAACTAATCCAGATTTAGAACCCAATCCCTCTGTCTAGCTTTCCTTCTCAGCTGCCCCTCATTGGGAAGGACTGTCCCTATTTTAGAATCAAATCCCTCTGCCCCTCTTCTCAGTTGTCCAATAGCTCCCAACTGTCTTTCTTTTAGAACCAAATCCCACAGTCCCTCGTTCCTTCTCGGTTACCCTATATCTTCCAGCTTGTCATCTTTTATAACCAAATTCCACAGCCCCTCTTTACTTCTCAGTTGATCCATACCTCTCAACTGTGCCCCACTTAGAATCCAATCGCTCTGTCCTTTTTTCCTTCTCACTTGTCCTATAATTTCCAACTGTCCCTCATTTGGAGTCAGTGCCCCTCTATTAGAACCAAATCCCATAGATCCGTTTTCTTTCTCAGTTTTCTTGTACCTCACAATTGTTTTTCATTTAAAACCCAATCACTCTGTCCTTCTTACCCTCCCAGCTGTCCTATACTTTCCAGCTGTCCCTCATTTGGAAGGACTGTCTCTTTTTTATAACTAAATTCCTTTGTTTCTAATCTTAGTTGTCCCACAGTCCCTCTTTCCTTTTCAGTTATCCCATACCTCCCAATTGTCCCTCTTCAACAAACAAATTCCACCATCATTCTTGCCTTCTCAGCTGGCCCATACCTCCTAACTGTCTATCATTTGGAACCCAGTCCCTCTGTCCATCATTCCTTCTCAGCTGTCCGTTACTTTCCAGTTGGCCTTTGTTTGGAAGGACTGTCCTTCTTTTAGAATTAAATCCCTCTGCCCCTCTTCTCAGTTGTCCCTTACTTCTCAGCTGTCCTCTTTTAGAACTAAACCCCGTAATCCAGCTGTCCGTCTTTTACAACCAAATTCTACTATCCCTCTTTCCTTCTAAGTTGTCCCATACCTCTCAACTGTTCCTCTTTCAGAACCATATCCCATAGCCCCTCTTTCCTTCTCAGTTTTCCCATACTTCTTAACTGTCCCTAATTAGGAAGGACTGTCCCTGATTTAGAACCAAATCCCTCTGTCCCTTTTTCTTTCTCATTTGCCCCATACTTCCCAATATTTACAACCAAATTCCACAGCCCCTCTTTCTTTGTCAGATGTCTTATACCTCCCAGCAGTCCCTGATTTGAAAAGACTTTCCTTCTTCCAGAACCAAATACCTCTGTCCCTCTTCTCCATTGTTCCATACCTCCCAACTGTTCCTTACTTGGAAGGACTGTCCCCCCTTTCCATACCTTCAAATTGGTATGGGATTGTGTAAAGCATGTGCTCAGACGTATGCCCCACTGCACACCATCTGCATTCAGGGCATACGTCTGAGCATGTGAAGGTGCTTTTTGCAATCCAGTGCACAACAACAGCTGTGGGTACTGGGAAAGTTTTTACGAAGGCTCTAGACGCTGTACAGTCCCTTTATGGCCATGTATATGAGCCCTTATTCTAACCTAAATCAAGCCCTGATCTACCTATTTTATCTTTATTATCTTTAAAGAGGTTTCTTCTTAAGATCCTCCACAAAGATACAATGTATTTTCTCCTCCTCACAGATGTTCTGAAGAGAAAGTGATACAGGGGAAGCTTCTCAAGCTAGTGATCACTGTAATTAACTGTCACCGTATTGTAGAAAGTCTTACCAGGTCCTAAATGTTCCTCTGAGACCAGAAGCTGTTGGGTGACAGCTCAGTTTTGTTGCTGAATGTGATTGAGCGCATTCACAGCACTAACCCATGTCCATATATGTGGCAGCATGGTACAAGGCCCAGTTAATGTTAACATAAAAAGGGTTACAGCCAGAACTAAGAGGTCAACTACTAAAACTGCACCCCTCATCCCCCAGTAGCCATCTGACAATGTAGCCAGTAATAACTACTGCTAGTCTGGCTTCAAAATAAAAACATGCCTGGGACAAGTGGTGGCAACAAGAATGCAGAGGGCTGGGCGACTGACGAGCCCCCCCCACTATGTATTATCTTTGCCACCACTTGTCTCAGGTAAGGTATTGGCACCGAGAAAAGTGATGGTTATCAAGCAACTATCTACTTGCTAACTACACTGTTGGATGGCCAGAGGGGGGCTCCTGGTCTGATGTCCTAGTTAGGATTACAAAGTACATAGGAACATGGGGAAACGTACTTCATGTACATAAAGAAAATTTGAAGTGAGAATTCTTTTTTAAAAAAAGGTGTCAGGAGTGAGCATCCCCAACCTTAGTTTAGAAATGAGCAGTTGCCAAATATAATTGCCGTACAAATATTGAGGACGTTCAGATTGTGCCAGCATGTCTGACAGCCCTAGTGTTTATTGCCAGCCTAACTGTGCCTTTAACAGCGGGTCTGTCACAGGAAAATTATTACTAAACAGCCAATGTATTCCTATGGCCTGCACTCAGTGGTGTCACTAGGGTTGGTGTCACCTGGTGCAGTAAAACATAGGGGTTGATTTACTAAAGGCAAATACACTGTGCTGTTTGCAAAGTGCAGTTGTTCCAGAGCTTAGTAAATGCGCAAAAGCTCTGCTGACTTCCATCATCCAATCATGTGCAAGCAAAAATGCATTTTTTTTTTTATTTCCCTTGCACGTGATTGGATGAAGTGAAGGCTTACCTCATTTACTAAGCTCTGGAGCAACTGCACAGTCAATTTTCCTTTAGTAAATCAACCCAATGGTGTCACCCCCCCCCTTCCTCCCCGCTAACCTGCCACAGTGCTCTGTCCTGCCACATGGCACTGAGCAGGCTACCACATCGGCATGGCTCTCCTCCCCCTAGCCTGCTACAGTGCTCTGTCCTGCCACATGGCACTGAGCAGGCTACGACATTGGCATGGCTCTCCTCCTCCTAGCCCGCCACAGTGCTCTGTCCTGCCACATGGCACTGAGCAGGCTACCACATCGGCATGGCTCTCCGCCCCCTAGCCTGCCACAGTGCTCTGTCCTGCCACATGGCACTGAGCAGGCTACCACATCGGCATGGCTCTCCTCCCCCTAGCCTGCTACAGTGCTCTGTCCTGCCACCGGGCACTGAGCAGGCTACCACATTGGCACGGCTCTCCTCCCCCTAGCCTGCCACAGTGCTCTGTCCTGCCACATGGCACTGAGCAGGCTACCACATCGGCATGGCTCTCCTCCCCCTAGCCTGCCACAGTGCTCTGTCCTGCCACATGGCACTGAGCAGGCTACCACATCGGCATGGCTCTCCTCGCCCTAGCCTGCTACAGTGCTCTGTCCTGCCACCTGGCACTGAGCAGGCTACCACATCGGCATGGCTCTCCTCCCCCTAGCCTGCCACAGTGCTCTGTCCTGCCACATGGCACTGAGCAGGCTACCACATCGGCATGGCTCTCCTCCCCCTAGCCTGCCACAGTGCTCTGTCCTGCCACATGGCACTGAGCAGGCTACCACATCGGCATGGCTCTCCTCCCCCTAGCCTGCCACAGTGCTCTGTCCTGCTCCTGCGGAGTGACAGTAGGAGCAGGACAGAGAAGTAGATACTGGGCAGGCTAGTGCATTGGGCTCTCTCCTATCTAGCCTGCCACAGTGCCCTACAGGCTAGTTTCAGGCCGGCAGCACACTGTCACAATGCACACCCCAAACCAGGCCCCTGTAATTGATGTGGTCGGTGCCAGCGCGCCAATCCCTACACTGTCACAGATGGGGGTGACACCATCGTGGTTGGATATCACTTCCTCTGGCGGGTGTCACCCGGTGTGGTCCGCACCCCCATAGCAAGACCACCACCTGTACTCATGGGGGCCCCCTATCCATCCAAAGCTGTAAAACTCCAGCCAATGGGCTACGCAGTAAACACTCCACCAGACAGGGCCACACAGTGAAGAAGTCAGGAGAGGGGCTGAAGGTAAGTATTTAGGTAGGTGATTTGTGGTGTTTATAAATATTGGAGAAGTCAATAATTTAATTAGAAAGATTAACATGTGTGGTAAATAAATCCAACCCTGCTATAAAATCTTTTTTGAACTGAAAATATCGATTTTGTGGAAATGCCAATGCGTGGTGTGCTTTAGTGATAGACTCTGCCCAGATTTCCTGAAATCAGGAGCTTGTTAACATGGGTTGGAATGGACTTTGCAGGATAATCATCTTTGCCATCTATTACTACAGCAAAGGCTAGAAGTAGAAAACCCAGAAAGCGCCATGACACATAGATTGCGTTCCGTATTAATAGTTCATTCTCAGTTATGGCGTAGTACAGTAATAAAACTGCAGTGAGAATCCTGGTGCTTCTTTTGAAGTGGAACAGCAAATAGATTTAAATGATGCAATTCGCACCACTATATTATAAAATCCTTATGGTGCTTTTAAGATTTTACAACACAACATTGAATTTTGCACAATCAAATATTCATCAAATGCAGAGTGAATGCGCAGGAAGTGACTGAAAAGTAATTGAAAATTAATTCCGATGAATTGTTACACCTATAGTACTATAACAATAAAAAGGTGTAAGGATTCTTAAAAGGTTTATAGATTTTTGTAAATCGGGTTAACAAATATTCATATTTCTAGCCTTTCTGCTTCCTGTGGGGGCAGCTGACAACAGTTCTTTATAAAAGTAAAAGTTTATGTATTAAAAAATACAACCATGCGTGTGCACAAGAAAATGCAAGTGTCAGCAATTAAACGTGTATAGCCATCCACAGCGCGTTCTGCAATGCATGTCGGGGGGCACGATTATCTTGCAATTGTGGGTTCCAGGTACAGAAACAACAGGCAGATTTTACTCTGTACGGCTGCAAGCCTTGTTGTATGGCCATGTGCAAGATATACGGTATATATATATATATATATATATATATATATATATATATATATATATATCTATATATCCTTCAATACCACTTTAACCCCTTTTTATTATTTCAATTTATTTCTAAATAGATATTAATAAAAAAAAGTTTATTTAAAAAAAGGGGTGCTTTTTGCAGTGTGTATATATATATATATATATATATATATATATATATATATATATATATATATATATTATAGACTATATTACCAAAAGTATTGGGACACCTGCCTTTACGCGCACATGAACTTTAATGGCGTCCCAGTCTTAGTCTGTAGGGTTCAATGGACCCATAACAAGCACAAGCCGGCAACTCGACAGCTTCTTCATAGAAAACTTTATTATAGCATCAAAGCAGTAACATGTTACTGCTTTGATGCTATAATAAAGCTTTCTAGGAATAAGCTGTCGCGTTTCCGGCTCGTACTTGTTATGGATCCATTGCAAATTTAATTAGCCGGAGCACCAACCACACTGCACGTTAACTTGCACTATATAGCGGTAGAGCTTGGGTGAGTTTTCTTTTGTTACATTGTTCTGTAGGGTTCAATATTGAGTTGTCCCATCCTTTGCAGCTAGAACAGCTTTAACTCTTCTGGGAAGGCCGTCCACAAGGTTTAGGAGTGTGTCTATGGGGATGTTTGACCATTCTTCCAGAAGTGCATTTGTGAGGTCAGGCACTGATGTGGATGAGAAGGCCTGGCTCGCATTCTCCACTCGAATTCATCCCAAAGGTGTTCTATTGGGTTGAGGTCAGGACTCTGTGCAGGCCAGTCAAGTTCCCCCACCCCAAACTCGCTCATCCATGTCTCTATAGACTTTTTTTTTTTTTGCACTGGTCCAAATCATTTGGTGGAGGGGGGGGATTATGGTGTGGGGTTGTTTTTCAGGGGTTGGGCTTGGTCCCACAGTTCCAGTGAAGGGAACTCATAAGGCGTCAGCATGCCAAAAAATTTTGGATAATTTCATGCTCCCAACTTTGTTGGAGCAGTTTGGGGATGGCCCCTTCCTGTTCCAACATGACTGTGCACCAGTGCACAAGCAAGGTTCAAGACATGGATGAGCGAGTTTGGGGTGGAGGAACTTGACTGGCCTGCACAGAGTCCTGACCTCAACCCGATAGAACACCTTTGGGATGAATTAGAGTGGAGACTGCAAGCCAGGCCTTCTCATACACATCAGTGCCTGACCTCACAAATGCACTTCTGGAAGAATGGTCAAACATTCCCATAGACACACTCCTAAACCTTGTGGACAGCCTTCCCAGAAGAGTTGAAGCTGTTATAGCTGCAAAGGGTGGGACAACTCAATATTGAACCCTACAGATTAAGATTGTAATGCCATTAAAGTTCAAGTGTGTGTAAAGGCAGGCTCCCAATACTTTTGGTATATATATTTGTTTTTCTTATTAAAAAAAATGGTTATTTATTAATAAAAAGAGGGTATAATGTCACTACCTTCTCTTCTGATGCTCTCAGTTTCTCCCTTCTTTGAGTGTCTCTTTTAGCAAGCCAGGTTCAAAGTAGGTACCTGTGAGTGTGCATTCCCAAACCAGTCTATAGACTCATACAGCACAGTTGGCCACACGCCCTCCTTACGGGAGTTTGTGTGACAGCAGCGGGAGCCAATTGCTCTGCTGCCCCGAGTTTCTCCTGTGAAAGTCGGAAGTGAGGGAAGTTGTGCTGGAGCTGGAGACAGTGCTGGAGTGGTGACATGGAACCAGGTAAATGGGGTTTAGGGGCAGAAGGGAGTAGGACAAGTAGCGGGGTGTTTTTTACCTAAAAAAAATGAGTTTTTTTCCTTTGTAGTACCAATGCCGCTGGATGGCTTTTGGATGCAAGACCTTGCTACCAAAGTTCTTGCTGTAGGCATTCTATAGGCATTCAAGTCTGGGTACATCAGCCTAAAACCTATATTTACAAAGCACTATGGCAGTGGTTCTCAACTCCGGTCCCCAGGACCCACTAACAGGCCAGAATTTAAGTATTAGCTTGGGGAGATGCAGACTAGAATAGTGCAATCACTGAGCAGCAAATGATATCACCTATGATGGATTTCAGTTATCCTGCAAACCTGGCCTGTTAGTGGGTCCCGAGGACAGGTGTTGAGAACCACTGCACTATGGGTTATTAGGGCAGCACATCGCAGCAGATTGCTTTGCAGCTTCCTGTGTGATAGAAACCTGTCCATGTGATAATTGATAAGTCTGTGATGGCTGGAAAAATTTCTGTTAAAAGGAGGTTCTTTCAACACACCTGAAAAGTAATCATGCCGATGATGTTAAAAGGAGCTCTACCTGCTGGCTCCATAGAGATCTAAATAGTATTATTATGCAATATTCCATATTTAACTGACAAATTTTTTTTAACATTTTACTTTTTTGTCCTTACCATAATAAACAATGAAAGCAGCTGTGTACACAGTTGTGGCATGAAGGTCATTGGGAAGAATACTGAGTGCTGCAGGGGACCAGAAGATGGACACTCCAAGAAGTGTCAGTTTCTTCAGTGATTTTCGGGGTTGATTTTTCTGGAGTAGAGTGTGGTAACTCAGACAGCAGGATAGGGAGCTCTGGCATTGAAATTTTAAAGTGCCCGTATGCAGCAGCTCTTCTTCCCTCTCTCTATTCTCACAGGAAACACAGCAGCAGCAGAAGCCATTGGTTCCTACTGCTGTCAGCCAAATAGAATGAGGAAGGAGGGGGGGTTGGGTGTGTGGCTGAGCCAGGCTGTGGGTGTTTTATGAAGCACACAGCCAGGATTGGGATGAAGCCCACACGAATGCCCCCATAGCAAGTGACTTGCTATGGGGGCACTGGGAGAAGAGGAGGAGCCTAGAACGCCAGCGGGGGACCCTAGAAGTGGAGGTTTGGGACCGCTCTGTGCAAAACAATTGCACAGAGCAGGTAAGTATAACATGTTTTTTTTATTTAAAAGAAACAAACAAACAAAAAACTTTACAATCACTTTAATTTTAGCAATGGAATCATTGGTTGAATTTTCACTTAGTTTGGTGAATGAGGTTAAGCTGAGTAAAAACACACTTCGGAAGGATTATTGCTGAATCGGCCATAATTTGAGTTGTGGGTGCCTCTGTCAGAACCACTGGACTTGACAAAAGTGGATTGTTCAATCGACTCTTGTCGCACGAGTCAGGTGCATTCCTTAATCCTTTATCAATGGTATATGTAAAAGAGAGTGGTATATGTGGTATATGTAAAACTGTTGCTTAATTCAACCGATTACACAATCACCTAGAGTCCTGCTGGCAGGTGGGCAACCATGTATCCAACCAGCTAAGGCTGACCTGCAACCTCCAACCACCTCAAAGCATGCAAGGATTTGTAGTACATTTATATGCTGGGGCATAGTCTACCTATAATGGTGAGATGGTGGTCAGCGAAATTGTTATAACAACTCTGATATAAGTATGCAGTTTTGGAAAGGAATGCATGTTTATGCACTGAAATATCAGTTCTGGGTGGATTCGGAGCTGAAAGAAACCAACATAGAAATGATACTGCCAGTATGGTCATAGGCAACAAAATGACCTTCACCTGAATTGGCCAATTATGGTATGCCTTAATGCATCCTGTGATTCCTACAAATACCCCGTGGCTGACTAATCTGGGGGGAAGAAAATTGAACCAGAATAGATTTTCTCACACAGTTGCAATTATGTCCTCAGGATAAGGATGACACCAGCGTTGTCTGCTTAGTGCATAAACATGTATTTTTATCCCCAACTATCTTGAATACTTAAATCACATTTGTTATAACAAACAAATTAGCTGAACACCATCTCACATCTATAGGTAGCTTATGTCCCAGGGTATAGTTGTACTACAAATCCTTGCATGCTTTGAGGTGGTTGGAGGTTGCAGGTCAGCCCTAGCTGGGTAGACACGTGGTTGCCCACCTGCCAGCAGGACTCAAGGTGATTGCATCCAAGAGAACCTCAGATCAAAGTATCTGCACTTATAAAGGGAAGAGACAAGTATTCTCTGAAGCCTAGTACGTTTCAGATATTAGGTAGCCAGGCAAAGTTTGATTACTAAAGAAAGGAAAAAGACAAAAAAATATCTTTTCATCTGCTGATTAGAGCCTTCAGAGATGACACACAGTTTGCCAAAAAACCAAGAGGGAAAACAAGACAGAAAAATTCAGAGTGATCTTCAAAACATAAAAAAAGATTGCCTTGACATCTTACAGCTTAATATGTTAATAAATAAATATATGTATGTATAACCATTCTTCATAAGAATATGATTTTTTTTTTAAAGGATCCAATGCCAGCCAAAGTGCTCTAACTTATACGGCTTTCATCAAAGAATACGACAAAACAAAAGAGAAGCACGCAGTGTGCATACACATCACAGAGATGTACTGCTGACCACTTCACATCATGGCAGGCTGCAATGTTCCATTACTGTCAAGTTATTGCATCAAAAAAGTGTATCTCGTGCAATGTCAAATAACTCAGGCATGACACGCCACAGGAGCCACAACTATGTTCCAGAAAAGAAATGGCTAGCAAGCTAAATTGTGACAGCGTGCTGATAATGTAAGGGATTATATTGGAAAAGTTACACAAAAAAAGGCATTTTTGTCAGTAAAAAGCACTGTGTATAGGTAAAAAATCTAGAGATTCTTGAAAAAAAATTAGAACATCTCTTTGTAAATGTTGGTTGGTTAAGGTGTATAGTAACTATATTTGGTTCTCATTTATCAATGTCATGATGTAGCTAGCAGTAGGTAGTCTCGCCTAACAGGACTTCTTCTGAAACTATAAAGATCAGTGACGTCCCTTCTTACTTGACATCTATGGATGGATTATGTTTTAATAAAACCCCCCACCTCCTCCCTCAAATATTGAAACAAATATTATGAAAAATAATACATACTAACAGGTTAATTTAGCTATTAATGCACTGATTGTGTATGTACATTTATTCTCTTTGCGAATGGGGGGAAAAGACATATACAAACATATTATAACGTGCTGTTCAAATGTAAATCATTGATTTAAAACAAAAAATACATAATTTGGCCACTAGGCGGAGCTAAGTATCATAGGAAGTTCCAATAATATAAGCTCCATCTAGTGGGCAAACATGATATTTTTAAAATCAATGTACATGCACTTTCATTGGGGAAATGGCTATTCTAATTCTTTATAAAACAACTTCTTATTGTACTTGCAATAAAACATGCAGTTGATAACAGCATGCTTTAAAAAAAAAAAATAAAACACAAGGACTTACTAGTGGTACACAAAGGGCAGCACAGCAAAAGCATGGAAATAATAGCAGTGTACTTAACAAAATAAATAAAAAATCAAGGATTTATTAGAAGCAAACTACTAAGAAACATGGGGATAATAGTTGCCTATATTCTAAGAATATACAGTGAAACACACAGGACTATGTCGCATACAGAGCACAGCAGGAAGGACTATGTCAGTGCACCCCTTGTATATAGTGGTCATAGTGACCCCTTGCGCATTGTGGTCAGTGCTCTCCATTCGTGGAAGTCTGGGTGTTTCTGCTATATGGTGGTCAGTGTGACCCTTTCATTGCTGTCACTTTACTGTCTTTATGGTGTCCAGTGTGTGTCCCTCTTATTGTGCTTAGTCTGTACCCCTTTATTTTTGCCTGTGTGCCCCCTTTATTGTACTCAAACTGTGCCTCTTTTATAGTGGGCAATATGTGTCCCCTTTACAGCGGTCAGCATATATCCCTTTTATTGTGGTCAGTGTGCCCCCTTTATTGTGATGTGTTTATGCCTCCTTTATTTTGATGAATGTGTGTCCAATATTTGATTGGTGGTCACTGGTTATTGGCCCCTGCTTTCACTGGTGGTCAGTAGGAGCAAAGTGTATACATGAGTAACACTGTACAGTCCCAGCTCCAGGATCTCCTGCAGAATGAAGTTGGGGGTCAGATCTTTAGTAGGCAGCATAGGGCTGGACATTTATCTGCCCTATACCTTTATAAAATGTCTTTATACTGTAAAATGAAGCAAGCCACCATTAGTGGGAGTTACTTGCTCTGTATATCAATCCACCCAATGTGCAGCCTGCAGTGTATCAATCCATCCCGGTCTGATGCTGTATGTGTTTAGCGCCAACTACAGCAACACCCCCTAAGTGGCAGTACCTAGTTCTGACACCACTGCTGCACCCCCTAGATATGCCACTGCTGAAGACATGTTACCACTTAGCCAAGTATGGATGCCCCTGATAGTCATATGAACTGTGGGAGTTACTTGGATGAACAGCAAAACATCTTCAACGTTACAGAAAATAATCAGTACATGTGACTGATTACTCATAGCATGTATTGGGGCCATTTTTAAGGATTGAAATCCCTTTTGTCTATATCAATGAAGGAAGTCTAAGTTGCATATGACGCCTGCTATTGCTGCCCTCTCTTTCTAAAAAAGCTAGTTGCCTGGCTGTTATGATAACCTACTAGCTTCATTGCTCACCCATAATTAGTATGCAAATCTGGAGTTTTAATTTTATTCTGAATTTCCAATCAGAAAAGTTGTTCTAGTTCAGGGGTCTCTACATTTTTTGAGCAAAGAGCCAATTTACTGTTCTTCAGGCTTTAGGGGGGGGGGGGCATATTGTGACCCATGGGGACAGAAAATGCCTCGGCATCAGTGGAAGAAAATGATTCCCCATCATTGGTGTCAGTTGGAGGAGTGGTGCCCCAAGGGCTGGATAAAGGCATGCAAAGGGGCACATCCAGCTAGACAGCTAACATTTTCAAAAGATGTTTAGTAATGATAGGTTCAAATCATAAGCTACTGGTATTAGGACTTCCATGTGTGGGGGGAACGCACTAGGCAAAAACATGCATACATTTTTGCATGTGCATTTCTGCGCAATAACGTTAGTTTATGCACATTCTAGTTAGTTAATGCATTCTATTGGCCATACTATTAATTTATTCTGGTTATTAGAATGTATTAAAATGCCAATACATATTTATGAGCGTTTTTCAGCCCAAACACTCTTCTTCAGAATGCGCAAGTGATGTTTTTTTTTTTCTGCCTCTAAACACTTTTTTTTTCTGCCTCTAAACGCTCCTGCTTCTGAATGCTTGTAAATGCATATGGAGGGGCATTTAGAGACAGAAAAAAAAATTGACTCTATGGAATGCTTATTTTGATTATATTAGTAGTCAACATAGTGGCCAATCACAGTGATCAGTGGTACACACGGGCGTACTATTCGGTATCAAAGGTGCGACGGTCTTTCCGACGGACTTTCGACGGACTTTTGACGGATTTCCGACATACTTTCGGACTTGGCGATACACGATCACACCAAAGTCCGACGGATTCGTACGTGATGACGTACGACCGGACTAAAATAAGGAAGTTGATAGCCAGTAGCCAATAGCTTCCCTAGCATCGTTTTTCATCCATCGGACTAGCATACAGACAAACTGATTTTTCGACCGGACTCAAATCCTTCGAAAGATTTGAAACATGTTTCAAATCTAAAGTCCGTCCGATTTTCGACCGAAAGGTCCGTCGATGAAGCCCACACACAGTCGGATTGTCCGATGGATTCGTTCCGGCGGATGAGTTCGGTCGAAAAGTCCGCCCGTGTGTACATGGCATTAGAAGGAGGATTCAATTAATGAATGAATAAACGAATGAAGGGATCATAGGCAGCTGCAGATTCAAAGTGGGGGATTTAAACTACTTTAATTGTGGGATCAATTTTTCAGCTGTTTCACCTCCCTCCTCTGGGTGTAAGCTGTACATCTTACCTACATTCTGACTCTGACCGGTATATTAACATTTTATTAAAAAATAAAAGTGGTTATTAAATACCACCAAAGGAAAACCTGTATTTGTCTCAAAAACATTGTTACATGAGTAATTGTCAGGCAAATTCTCACATCATTGAAAACTGAAAAATGGCCTGGTAATAAAAGGGCCAATCCCTCCATTGGCTGCCACTCAACCGACAAATTAAATTCAAGATACTAACCATAACTTACAAAGCCATCCATAACTTGGCCCTCAGCTACATCACTAACCTGGTCTCAAAATACCAACCAAATTGTTCTCTGTGTTCCTCCCAAGACCTCCTTCTCTCTAGCTCCCTTGTCACCTCATCCCATACTTCTCCTGAGCCTCAACCACCCTCTGGAGTGCTCTATCCTAATCTGTCCGACTATGTTCTACTTTGTCCACTTTCAGACAATCCCTGAAAACCCATCTCTTCAGAGAAGCCTATCTGGCCCTCACCTGACAGCTGTACATTTATTTTCTCCATCAGCTCATCCCCCACAGTTATTACCTCTTGTATCTCTTGACCTTTCCTCTTAGATTGTAAGCTCTGATGAGCAGGGCTCTCTGATTCCTACTGTTCTAAAGTGTATTGTAGTTGTACTGTCTACCCTCAAGTTGTAAAGTGCTGTCTGCGCTATATAAATCCTGTATAATAATATTACTAATAATAATAATACGCAGGTTAGTACTCAAATGTTTAATATACAGATAGCCACTAGATGGAGAATTTAAAAGATATGGAACAGCAAGCAATTAAAATCAGAAAGTTGCATTAAAATTGCTTTAAAAAAAGTAAATAAATAAAGACTAAAAATGTATATTTATTGAAAAACTACAATTTTGTTTGTGTAAACACTGAAACACTGATTTATCTGTCATTTTCCTAATGCAATTTAGAAAACAAAGAAAGAACCACTATGTTGCCGCTATGTACAATATAGGCATTTTTCTTTACGTGACATAATGTACACTATTTTTGTTTTGAATAAACTTATAAATCCTGAATAACCAACTAGCATATTGTAGGTGTAGTAAATTGTATTATGTAATACATAGGTATAGATTTTTTAGGTATTGTATATTGTAGTATGTAGATAAAGTGCATTGTTTGATATTGATGTATTTTAGTTGTTTACCATTTAGAGCAAAGTAGCTCAATTTATTTTATCTTTCTTCTATTCAGTATTAAGCCCATTGATATGTTGATGCAGGTTCACAGAACAGACTTAGTGAGGACAGTCACACTGTCATACTTAGCACAGCTTGTGACATCACACATCTGATTTGTTGGATGAAAACTCGCTCCGCTCTAGTTTGCCAAAGTTGTTAAGTTATACTGAATTTCTGTGATTAGCAAAGCTGCTGGAATATCTTGTTGATTAAACTATTTATCAACCTAGAGGATGTTTAAATGGCATAAAAGGGAAATTTGAATGCCACAAACCAAGTTTTGGAAATAAATAGAATGAGCAGTCTATGTTTTTAGTAGTAACGAAAAAAAAAGTTTCTTTCAAGTACATGAATCAATGATGTATATATGGATAAGACTGGGAAGATAAGAGACATCATATGCATTTGAAATAACTAAGTTTTTGCAGGTAGAATTTTCCACCAAAATTACATATTGTATTACTAATAAAGTGACCCTGCAAGGATGTGTAAATCAAAGGCACACAATTCCAGGGTCTGGACCTCATGGATAGAATGGTTTGTATTTGAGTCTCCAAGTATGCAGTGGTTTCTTTCGGGAACAGCCCCTTTTGACACTCCATGAATGCTGGCATGCAGAATTCACCTTACGTTGACTCTTGATTTATCAGCTTAAGGTTAACCATCACTGTCTTAAATGACAACATGCATAGTGGGACCTCTGACCTCTGGTTCTTGACACTAAAAAGACCTGTGGGTCTGATCCATGAAAGCTGATACCATAGTCCTTTGAACAGTGCTTTACAACTCAGTAAAATAGCTTTAAATTGAATTAACTTGAGTGATCTGATCCTTGCCTGCAAAACGTGTGTCTTATATAATAGTGAGAAGTCTTATAAATGTAGTACTGTTGTCTGGCTTTCTTTAAAAATGAAAAATCCACCACATAAAACCCTTTTAAATACCATGACAAATATTGCCATGATGTGAAAATTAGCCGTTTGCTCAAGTCTTTTTGAACAACACAGGAGAGTCTCCATCACACTACATAAGAGGCACCACGTTCACTTTTTACATTCTTTATCGCAGTTACCTGGTTGCAAACTGGTATTGCAGCCTGAGAACTGCATTAAAAGGATGTTGTAGAAACTTTGGACAGTCTGGATACGCAGCCCTTCTGTGGATGTCAAACTTGCATTTACTAAAGCAGAACCCAGTAATCAATGAATACATTTGACAAAGATGTACCAGGCAGACGTACCAGGCAGTGAGTTCCAGTCACTAGGAACACAGAGGTCTCCTTAGATTAGTCTTTGCATTTGCCCTCTGTGTCCTTACAGGTCAAAGGACTCGTGGTTTGAAAGAGATGATCAAATAAAAACATTTCAAATCCCAAGACAACCTAAAGGTCAACTCCCAAAGGGAAAAGCCAATACTAACATTGGCTTAAATTTTCTTAATCATGTCCTCCACAGATGTTTAACCATAGTTAACAGTAGTTCAGATATTACATTTGACCTCTTATATTTCTTGAAGTGTGGCCTAACATTTGTCTGGTTTAGTAAGTAGATTCAAGTTATAATTTGTACCAGTAAAAAGGATATTTCTTATCTGTTGTGGAAGGTCTAGCCTTTTGAGAAAACCTAAATATGACTAAATTGATGGCACTTAAAAAATGGAATCCCCTACCTTTACTAGTAATGCATGCTAGTATAAATAAACCTCTAGTGCACGGCATCTTATTTATACTTTCCTATTGGAATCAAATTATAGTTGCTACTTGAAAGCAGCATCACTGTAACATAGCTCTATATAGAAGCCTATACAGTAGAGCCTTTTACATCACAAAATATATTACTAGTAGCAACAATATTGTCTCATTGTGTACAGATTTTTTATTTGTGCTATCCATACTTTCAGAGCACCTTCACTCTTCACTCACAGAGCACATTTTCCTCCCTGGCCATCTCACAGTACATCCTCTGAATCCATGTCCTGTCCATACTGCCTGCTGTCATATGCTCTGCACTCTTGTTCTGCACCTACTACTCATTGTCATACCCTCTGGATTCTTCTCCTGCACACTGCTAAATGTCAAACCCATCACTTTCCTCTCCTGCCATACAGGTCATTGTCATACCCACTGCACTCCTCTCCTGCATGCTGTGCTCAGTGTCATACCTGTCACTTTCCTCTCCTGTCATACTGGTCATTGTCATACCCTCTGCACTCCTCTCCTGCATGTAGTGCTCAGTGTCATACCAATCACACTCCTCTCCTGCCATACTGAACTTTGTCATACCCTCTGCACTCTTCTTCTGCACATAGTGCTCAGTGTCATACCAATCACACTCCTCTCCTGCCATACTGAACATTGTCATACACTCTGCACTCTTCTTCTGCACATAGTGCCCAGTGTCATACCCATCACCAGTGGCGTCGCTAGGGGGTGGCTTTTGGGGCTATAGCCCCAAATCTGGAGCCCATAGCCCTGAGTCTCTGCAGGGGTCCCCAAGGGGAGGGGAGGCTCTCTGGGGACCCTGATTTAAGTGGGGGGCTCTCTGGGGACCCTGATTTTAAGGGGAGGCTCTCTGGGGACTCTGGTTTAAGGGGGGGCTCTCTGGGGACCCTAATGTAAGGGGGGCTCTCTGGGGACCCTGATGCAAGAGGGAGGCTTTCTAAGGACCCTGATGTAAGGGGGGTTCTCTGGGTACCCTGATGTAAGGGGGGGTCTCTGGGGACCCTGATGTAAGTGGGGGGCTCTCTGGGGATATATACACACACAAACACATATATTGCTGTATATACATGTATATGCCCACCCAAGCGTATGACTTTCTTTACTACGCTGCTATGGGCTCTAGCCCCAGATCTTTTGTAGACCTAGCAACGCCCCTGCCCATCACACTCCTCTCCTGCCACACGGAACATTGTCATACCCTCTGCACTCTTCTTCTGCACATAGTGCTCAGTGTCATACCCATCACACTCCTCTCCTGCCACACGGAACATTGTCATACCCTCTGCACTCCTCTTCTGCATGTAGTGCTCAATGTCATACCCATCACACTCCTCTCCTGCTTGTGGCGCTCAGTGTCATCCATACTCCTCTCCTGAAAATCTTACTCACACAAACAATTCTTCAATATTATTTAAAAAATAGCCAACCTTACCCATACTCAAAGTATAACTAAATTGGCCTGCAAGCTGTGGCCAACTACCAGTAGTGAAAGCCCTATATAGTATCCTGCATGGTATAATACGCATAAGTAGGCAAGTGTTTCAAATTCAAATTCCCTTAAAAGAAACCTGTCATTTTATATCATACCTTGTCGTCTTTACCACACCTGTGCAGCAATTTAAATATGTCAACTCTGGTCAGGTACATGGTTTACAGATATCCTGGTTCACCCATCCAACCTCCATGTAACCTCTACAGATCTACAGTAATATAAAATGAACCAGAGATTTCTATGCCTGTTTCCAATAACTCATTGTGATCTAATTAATTCCATAAAAGAGAAACACTTCTTCCTATTAGACATTCCAAATATGACAAGACAAATGCTTTAGTAGCCAAAACCACCAATATAGAAAAGATGTCAGTGTCGTTACCACATGGAAATACTTCAGAGGAATTAGATTGGAAACTTACTGCACAGTAAAAAGATCAAGAAACAGATTGACTGCATGGAGCACTGGGCTGCTCAATTTCCTTTTGTTTTGTTAACAAGAGCTTGCCACCTGCATAGATAGCAATAAGAGACGCAATGTGTAAAGTATGGAAATCATATTCATGGGAATGACTTTTAAGAGGGATGATTTTCCTACTTAAAGAGGACCTTCCACTTTTCCAATAAATATGTGTCCCTTGGTGTTTTTCTAATATTTCATGAACTAGTAATTCTGAAACAGAAACTGGCTCATGTAACATGTCTATGAAGAACATTTAGCCCTCATTCACAACTGACTGTAGTGTTTAAGCATTTATAATATATACACGGCAAAGCTAAAACATATACCATGTTTTGTGAATGGAGCTATTCATGTGTACACTTACACATGGAAGCACATAAAAACTATGCTTGACCTAAAGCATCTATCACAGGAGGAAAAAAGAAAAAAAAAACATACTAACTTAAATCAGCGCAAATAAAATGTGCTAAATATATTCAAATTACACTAATTTAAATAGTATTGAATAGGAACCTACTTGAAAAAATTCAAGAGAATTAACAGCTCTTTCCTAGTGATAACATAAATCAAGGTGTATCATCTTGCTTTTGTGATGACGTAATTAAACAGTGGAACTTTCTGAAGCTGACATCCTTACATCATCATGTTATGCCGCAAACAATGCAAGTGGTGGTTTGATTTCAATCATACGTATCTCCAACATTTTTAAAATGTTTTCCTCTACTGATTTTAAAATTATTTTTGTTAGAGACACAGTAACATGCACTATTTGGAACATTTCTTTCTATGTTCTGGATCCATTGGTGGAGAGCTGGTTGATCTATATCAGTGGATGGTTTAATATCCTGTATCCTCTATGGGGATGGTACCACATCGCATACTGACCTCATGTCCTGCGATCCATCTCTCTGGTAAGCCTCTTTCTTCATGTGGTGGTGATGGTAATTGATGTTTACGGTCACAAGAGTCTCACTAAGATTTAAGAAGTAAAGTCATATGCAGGGGGCATTATCTCAAGACACCCTGGTCGATATGTGTATTGACTTTGTCACTGAGGAGTTTAATTTTATTTTTTTTTAATCATCACAGTACATATATAAATATACTTTAAAGACTTTGTATATCAGTCTTGCTGGAAGCTGCTGTTTTTCAATTGTTGAATTTGAAGTTTTCAGATGTGAGTTTTTACCTTTGCCAATTGTTTAATAAATAAAGAGGTGTAAGTAGGCATTTGAGTGGAATGGGGTTGGGGAGGAATGTGATGTTGCTGTGATTTGATTTGAAATGGAACACTTCCATCGCAACATGGTCAATAAAAGTTGGACAATTCTTGTCAACAACAATGCTAATATTAACACGATAAAAAAAAAAAAAAAAAAAAAAAACAGTCATGAGCGCAATATGAGGACTGCCATTGTTGAACTCAAACTTACAATGTTTGTACTTGTTATACTGATTCTCTGGCTTCAGATTTATGGCAAGTCATCCAGAACAAGTATGCAGTTCAGGAACTCTGAACAGTTTTAAGTATATGTCTTTTCACTGGCATTTTCAGAAAAGAATGTCAGCAATAATAGTTTCCATGTTTCTCTTATGCAGCGAACACAGTCGGAATTTTTGACCGGACTGGTCCAACGGACACCGACGGACCAAATCTGGCGGACAATCCGATCGTGTGTGGGCTTCACCGGACCTTCAGCGGACTTTTCCAGTCGCAAATCTGACGGACTTTAGATTTGGAACATGCTTCAAATCTTTACATCGTAACTCAGCCAGACACAGAAATCCGCTCGTCTGTATGCTAGTCCGACGGACAAAAACCGACGCTAGGGCAGCTATTGGCTACTGGCTATCAACTTCCTTATTTTAGTCCAGTGTACGTCATCACGTACGAATCCGTCGGACTTTTGTGTGATCGTTTGTAGGCAAGTCCGTTCGTTAGAAAGTTCATCGGAAGTCCGCCAAAAGTCTGTCGAAAGTCTGTCGGACAAACTTGGTTGGGGTTTAAAGCATTTCCTCCCTAAAACAACAGATGCTTTGTGCATGTAAATGAATCACAACCTCTCTGTCAGTTTGTGTGTAACTTACCTCTTTCAGCTGTATACAGCAGGTTTCTGTGTCTGTGATGTCACTCCTCCTCTTGGCTGAATTTTTCAGTGATCTGAATTCCTGTTGCCTGCCCTTACCAGTCCTGATACTACATGTCCCATGATCCTTTGAGCCTCTGTAGCTTCAGAGTAGGCTATGTAAGTCACTGGTAACAGTTCTGGGAGTTGATGTGGGTGGGTCCTAGGGTTACTGTAGGTGTGTCTTGGCCTTCATGTGGGTGGTGAAAGGTGTAATTTCCTGTGTTATTCCTGTCCTGCAGCATGCCAAAGAATAATGGCTTCCTAAAGACCAAAGAGGAAGGGCTATGTGAGGTTATTGTGAAGGGGTTTCCTTCACATGTAAATAAATCACTTCACAGAGAGCAAGACTCTGGGAGGAAGGGGGCTGATCTAAGGGGTGGAGCTTTCCCTGTTCACACTGGTCGGCATATTGAACTGGGCAAAATTCATTTTTAAAAGTGATCCATTCAATCCTGCCCAGCAGTAACACAGCTAGCTTTCAGGCTGTGCATGAAGGGGTTTTCTTCTTGAAAAATGCTGTGATCTGTGAGGTGGGACTTGGGAGGTTTGGACGCTTCCTGTATGTGTGACTGGGCAGGATTGAATGCTAGTTAGGATGTATTCAATCCCACCCACCATCAGAACTGTGAAGGGAGTTACATCATCTGCACAGTGTCAAAGACTACAGTAGGGAGTGTTTTAGGCTAGAGATGCAGCAGGAAGTGGCTGTGGAAGGGACAGAGTCTATCAGCAGGATATACAGAGTGTCACATGATACAAAGCCACAACTAAATCCAGAATATCAGGGGATCTGCAGACAACAAAGCATCTTGGTACAGAGGTATGATCTATGCTGGGATTGATCATTCCATTCAGTTCCAGTGAAAAGTAAGTTGGAGTTCAGCTTTAAACCGATGACCCTATTGCTGCTAGGCAATTTATAGAGCTCTATAGAGCTTTTGAGTAATATTTGGATGCATGGGAAAGTATCTGAAGTACCCAGATAATAGCAAAGGGTCAACATGAACATCTTAAGCCCTAGTTCACACTATGAATTACACAGGAATGTGCAACTAATTCCAGTGCAATTCACATGCAATTCACTGAGATGCAATTCGGGTCCATTCATTTTGAATGGGCTCAAATTTCACAGCATCACACCAAAAGTAGTGCATGCACTACTTTTGGAAGTGCACTGTAACTGGATTTCATGGCACCTTTGTATCATGCGATCGGATGCAGGTAAATGCATTATGTGTGCGACCTACATTTGGGGTGTCATTAAAGTATCATTGACACCTGCAGCAGATCGCAACTGCAGTGTGTTTTCCTGTACTACCTTCTAGTGTGAACCTAGCCTTAAAGCATTTCTGTCAAAGAAGTACTGAAAAAAGTACTTTTTGCTGACCCTACGCAATAAAACTAGACTCTGAAAAGAGATAACATAACATCTTCTGAGAGTTATAAGGGCTCCCAAAGCTGCAATGCTCAATAAGCAAATAACAGTTTCCAACTACAAACTCAGAGCAGTGGTATGTGCCTTTTATAAAATCGTTATGTCAGACGTCAGACTTGAAACTGGAAGTTGCTTAGGAAGATATAGAAAGGAAGTGCTCTCAGTGCCAGCATAAGTCAGGACTATTTTTTCTGTATGAAATGTTTAACCATAGGAACAACATGAAAGGAACTCTATGACAGCGCCACTATCTATGTTGTAGGTCAAGCTCAATCTTGCCCCCAAAGCTCAAGTGCATTAGTGGTATTTCCGTCCAGCAATTGTGAATTATATAAAAGGTAGCTGTCATGAATGTTTTTCTTTTGTGTAGATATTTCTCATTGTGAATTGGCCAGTGTATTATCCTGGTAAACAGACATATTCTCACCTTGCAGTTTAATTTGAAGTGAAGGACATAATTTTGAAGCAAATGTACAATAAATAAAGAGGATTCCAAGCAACAAGATGACTCACACGCCAGCTTTCTGGAGTTACAGAGTGTCAGGAAACGTCCATATAAGTAGCAGATGTGAAGCTTCTTGTTATCTGGGGCGTCATTTCGAAATAATGAAATTTGAAAAGTATGTGAAATTGATAACCTTGCCTTCTCTGGTGAAAGAGAGCATAGACATTTGTCTCCATGTCTACGACTTGACATAACTTTTGCAACATAACACAACTCTTGGGGGAAAATAACAGGGTCCCTGTGCTTTCTAGAAATTAGTTTTATGGTTATTTAATTTTTAATGTAACAGATCTTCTTTGCAGCGTTCTGCAAAACACCTTGGAAAGAGTAACTACAGAGGCAATGGGTATTGGGTAATAAACCAAGTGAGTCCACTTGCAGCCATGTCTTTTGCTGTCCATATCAGAAAGCAGTAGGAGAGGTTTAGGTAGTAACTACGATAACCAGACCGAGGAGAGCTATCTGCAAAGAAAGCATTTTGTTCACTGCTCACAAGATCTGCTATTGACTGTTTATTTGAAATGGCCTTATGATTGGCTTTACTATGCCGTCTGATGTCTAGCAGAAGCGTTCCAGAATGCTTCTGGTGCTCTGATACATACTTCTTCCTTCAAACACGGAATCTAAAAATTACAGTTGGCTGAAGAATCAACACACATGGAAGTCCAAAGGCCTTGCTTTGATGTCTTCTGTTTCTGAAGTAGTGGAGTATACATTTTTCCACTGGTGTTGATCAATTTCAATCAATATTGTATAACATTAAACAGCTTGGAAAATATGTTTGGTCTGGCTGCAGTCTACTTCACAACATTCCGTAAGTGTTTTATATGTGGGACTGTAACTTGCTGATTTTACAAAACTTCATATTTTGTTTATTTGAAATCTTAATAATTGAAATATAGGGAAAATAAAAAGCAGAGTACTTCTTGAAATGTTGATGTAGATGTTCTGTTTACATAAAGAAAGAAAACGATTCAATATTGATTAAATTAAATTAATTAATTATGTTATTTAAAAAAAAAAAACTGATTGCATATTACTTCCAATTATTGTTTCTAATTCATTCTACATAAATAAACATTAACAAGAAATCAAATTTGTCATTTTGTTTATAAGAACAGCAATTCTCCAATTAATTTAAATAAATTACTTTGATAAATGAACATACTTGATAACTGTAAGGTTTTCATCCATAGAGTTTGGATTCTTAGGTACATCTTGCTATCTTAGAGTTTCTACACAAGTTGTTAATTTCTTTTATAGTTTTATTTCACCGTTATATTCAACACATGCTATCTGTACTACCCTGTTTCCTCGAAAATAAGACCTAGCGTGATTGTCGATGATGGCTGCAATATAAGCCCTACCCCCCAAATAAGCCCTTGTTAAAGTCCTTGTAGGTCTTATTTTCAGGGTAGGGCTTATTTTCGGTGAAACAGGGTAGGGCTTATTTGGGGGTTAGGCCTTATATTGCAGCCATCACCGACAATCACGCTAGGTCTTATTTTTGAGGAAACAGGGTATCTATAATTGGTGACACAATATAATTGGTACGATATCAATTTGACCAATTCACCTTTATTCCCTTTGTATTATGATGGTAGCCACATCCTGTAGCATTACACTGAGTAAGAAGATCATAGTTTGAGATCTTCCAGGGCTGGAAGACACATAGGGGGTGATTTACTAAAACCAGGGCACTCAAAATTAAGTGCAGGTATTCATAGTAACCCATCATCTTATAACTTCAGCTTGTTGAAATACGCTTTGGCAATAAAACCTAGATGCTGATTGGTTTCTATGCAGAGCTGGACAAGATTTTGCACTCTACAGTTTTAGTAAATCCCCCATAGAATACTACACAGACTATTAGCCATAAAGGATGGCAGCTTGGCCAGTTCACTCTTCGCCTTTCACTAGCATACTGAGTCTGTTGACAAGACTCAACTCTGGTGAAAGCATAGTTCAGTGTGAACACAGTATTGTGCTGACCCCCAAATGTTGATTATAGTTTTAATGACATTTTTGCTTTACTGAGACTACTTCTAATGTTCTGTCATAAATGTCTTCAGTGCAGCCATTCTATTTTACAATGCTGCCAAATTAGCTGAATTTTTCTGTGTCTGACAGGCCTTTTAGTGGTTGATCTTAATTCCCACCACCCAGCAAAGGTACTCAATTAAACTGTCTTCTGCATATGGCACCCAATATGGGACAGTAAAGCTATAGCATTAGTACTAGAATACTATAAACATTATAGCGCTCTATAAGCAAGCCATAGTGCTTTCCTTCACTATAGCTATATCTCTAACTATATCTATCTATTTCTCCTTCTACAGTATCTACTGTATATATCCACAGAATCTATATATCTGGGTATGTTCTGAAAATTCTTTCAGCTGTACATTTGCTTATTTCTGACACAGAGCAGGCCAGGGTAGATACCAGTCTGCCTGGATCCACTTGCCCATCTATACCTGTTACAATTAGTGTTGTTTATATAATTACATTTTAAAAGAGAAGGATGGGGTTTGGGTTTTTTTCCTGATACTTACCTAGTTGGATGAGGCATCGGTCCGATTCTGCATCTGTCCACCCAACGGCTCTAACACTGAGAACCGAGCGATCAAACACCGCCAAATCTCTCGATTCTCACAGCTCCCTGAGCAGAAAGTTAGTGACTATCAGTCGGCAGCTCTCTTCCCTGCCCCCCCCCCGCGTTCACTGATCCAATGCTGCATCTGTACCCTGCCGATTCTGCAGTGAGAACTGAGCGATCAAACACTGCTGATTGCTCAGTTCTCCCCTCCACTCTGCACTTATTTACAAAAGGCAAATCCACTTTGCACTACAAGTGCAAACTACAAGTGCAAGGTGCACTTGAAATTGCACTGAAAGTGCACTTGGAAGTGCAGTCGCTGGAGATTCGAGTGGGACATGCAAGGAGGATAAAAAAACAGCATTTTAGCTTGCACGTGATTGAATGATAAAATCAGCAGAGCTTCCCCTCAATTCGGATCTACCCCTCAGATCTACAGCGACTGCACTTCCAAGTGCACTTTCAGTGCAATTTGAAATACACTTTGCACTTGTAGTTTGCACTTGTAGTGCAAAGTGGATTTGCCTTTCGTAAATAACCCCCAATTGCTGCAATTGCTGAACTCTTGCTGAAAATGCTAGTTACCTGGCTGAAATGGGACTCAATGTCAGTCTCCTGATTTGCATACATACCCCAGGTCATTTATTTAAAGTACTGTCGGTCCAGTTAGTCATGATAGTAGCTGGGAAACTAGCATTTTTAGAGGAAGAAGTTAGCAATTGCAGTATCCTTTCCCTCTAAGTTCAGTTTTTCTTTAATTCAAAGGAGAAGTAGAGCCAAAGCTTTTATGGTCCTATTTCAATTATGGATCACAGGAGTGCAATTCATTCAGATCTACAGCGACTGCACTTCCAAGTGCACTTTCAGTGCAATTTGAAGTACACTTTGCACTTGTAGTTTTCACTTGTAGTGCAAAGTGGATTTGCCTTTTGTAAAAAAACCCCATTGTGTTTCTCCCATGACAGGAGTACTTAAAAAAATAACTCAGCACGTGACCTACAAGCATACATGCTAATTACTGCATTTGATAAGACTTCTACTATTCCTGCTAAATCTTTCCGTTTAATGTTGAAGGGCTGCTAAAGTTGTATTTGCTCATGACTTTTTACATATCTGCACAATATGTAGAATGAAGTACCGCTGGCTCAATAAATCACTTAATTAAAAAATAAACTGATCCTTTACACTGAAAATGTAGCACACATGTTTTTCCCAGCATTCTGTTATCATGGAACGACGTGCATACAAATGAGAACTGCGGGAAAATTGTTTCTGCAAATATTCTTTATGTTCTGCACAAATACAAACACTGGAAAGGCTGCTGCAAACCCGTGTAAACTCATCTGTTTAAGGAGCACATTTCCGAAAACTTAGAAGCATTTATTACCGTTGACACAAATGACAAATGACAAAACAGTGCCTCTCCGAAGTGCTGTATGATGTACTGCCTGCTTGCTGTGTAGTAACCCCTAGAGTGTGCAAGAAGGGCAAGAAATGAACCCGCCACCTTTCAGGCTGAACGCCTTAAGTAGAGCTACACACCTCCTCCATATGGCTTCTCAGTGTGGCTCAGTAACACAATGCTTTCTTGTACTTTTAAAAGAGTGTGATAATTAACTGTCCTGCCCTGGGCTATTTGCTTAAATGATGTGATCAGTTTGTGCAGGTTTTTCTGGTAAAGTCTATAGGCCAAGCGTCTGACTTTGGAGACAGTTCCTGGAATGCATAAAGCACAGATACTTCACTTATCATCACAGAGAATGAAATAGGACAGCTGTTAGGAGGGATTACAGCAGGGCAATCCAGCCGTATCTGTGTGCATCAGCCTGGTACATCTATTAGCAAGATGGTTTGGGCATAAGACTGGTGCAGAGCACTTGGGCAGGATGACTAATAACAGCCAGAAGAAGGAAAATTGTATTGCCCATGGCAACTACTCTTATTCCAACTGTTACTCTTTCAGTCTAGGTGAGAAGAATGATAATTGGGATCTTACGAGTTGCTGAGAATAACAAAGACATTTTACTTTCATCTAATTTTAAAACCCATATGATATAGTGAAAGATAGTCCTAACATTGGTTCATTTGAAGGTAAATTGGACAAAAATCCTATGTCTGTAGGTCAAGTAGAGACCTGCCAAGGACAAATGATGGGGCAAGTTATAAAAACAGTTTGGTTACTATTGCCCTCTTCGTATCCACAGGGTGTTTGGCAGCTACTGCTCATATCTCAGCCCCCATCCACATAGTAATTGTAGCACCCTCTAGTGTAAAGGTAGTAGGTAAATTGTTAGGCTTGGCTGGCAGCCAAGTCTGTGTTTAATCTGGGTCAGGGTTAGTGATCCAGAGAGGCTGGATGACTCATCAGGCAGCACCTCTGGTACCTCCCCCTACTTGCTGGAACCTTGCAGAAGTTTACAGAAGAATGGTGAGTGCTGCAGTCTGGGAGGACTGTGGGAAGTAGCCAGTAGGGCTAGTGAGAGGGGCAACTGCAGCCAGGCGGGCTGGCAGTGCCTGAAGAGGTAGCCACAGGAATATAGCTGGAAACTGGACTTTTTCTCTACACACCAGGGCCTGCGGTCCCTGCTTGTAAAGGGCTTTCGTTTAATCTGAGTCCCTTACCAGATTTACTAAACAGTGTTCCAGCTGGGTCTGAGTTGTTTCTGCAAGCAAGTGATATTCTGGTGGATGAGGAGTATATATAGTTAGAGTGTCCCTGAAGAGACTTTGTTCCAGTCAAGTTGGCATTCCATAGTACCCCTATCCCCACCCAAGTTTATTAATGCCTAATAAAATACAAAACAAAGTTGCTGGACTGTTTTCTGTCTCAAGCAAGCCTGTGGAAATTCAGTGTGCCTGGCTTTGCAGGGTGGGGGATCCCTATTCACCAGCGGCTCCTGCGGGAGATGTGCTACATAATAAACAATAATGGCTTATTAAAAGGCTGGCCAAGACACACACCATAGGGGTATGGCTTCCCTCAGGAATAGTTTGCAAGTGTATTGCACTGTATACAACAATGTACTGGTATTTGTCATAATCACCAACTATCATTCTGCAACAATTTAAAGACATTCAGTAAAATGAACTAAAAATGCATTAATCACAGTACAAAAAACAATCTATTGGCCCGAAAGTGAGAAACCTAATACTAAAGAGTTTGGATAGGTTAGGAGGGAGTTATTTCTATTGCTGTCTGTGCCTACATTGGGGAGATTGCGTTTAAAGTGTTACTAAACCCAGGACCCTGCATTCACTATATCTGATCTCCCACAGTACACAGAACATGGAAATGCAATTATTTTAGTAAATATCAACTGCTAAATACCTTTTCTCATCAGCAGTATATAGCAGTCTTATGATTTCTGTCAGTGTCTGGTTAAAGCTTGTAGGAGGAGTTTTCATTCTACTCTGACTGTCCTATGAGGCTGCTTTTAAAAATCCCCCCTCCTTTAACACTGTAGGAGGTCTATTTTTTTTTGGGGGGGGGGGGGGGCTGTTACCTAGTTATGCCAGGTATCCGCTTCCACTTCTGCTGGAATCACCTAGGTGATTCCACAGGAAGTTGTCCCCCTCCCTTTCCTGCTCACAACGTCTTGGGACATGTCACAGGTCCCAAGAGGCTTCAGGATCATTCACAAAGCACAGCCTGACTCGTGCATGCTCAGTGGGAAGCTGGCTGAGAAGCCACAATGAGTCACAGCCGTCTTCCCACACTAAACATGCCGGCACTGGGGACCTGAAGACCGACGAAGAACTGGCTCGGGTGAGAATGGCGCTAAATTCCTGGACAAGTAAGTGTCCTTATATTAACAGTCAACAGCAACAGTATTTGTAGCTGCTACTTTTTTTTCTAGAGACTGAAGAACGTCTTTAAGAACTTGTGTTAGTTTTTTTTTTTGCTGTCTGTACTAGTGTCACCACAATAAAATCTCAGACAGAAATAAAATCTGACAGAAGGGCTACTTCTGCTCACTGTATCCAAAACTAAAGAGAATTGGCTTGGAGTTGGACTTTAAAGTGGACCTTTAATACCAAATGGAAGGCCTACTTTTTTGACAGTTACCTGCCTCCCTAACACAAATTGGTGTTTAAAAGCTCCCATGTCCTGGTAGGCACAGGTGACGTCACATGCCTTCTAGCAGAGCTGAGAGTTTGAAATCCCATGAAAATGCACTCCCATGCCTTCCAATATTTTTTCCTGGGGAATGATTTGTTTGCAAGTTATTTGTGTCGGGGGGTCATGGGTCTTTGCAAAAAAGTGGACCTTTGGAAGGTCTGCTTAATGGTTATCAGGAATCAAATATTATGGCAAGTGGAAGACTACTACTAGAGAAAGAGACTAAAACCAAGCCAAGTAATTGGTTGTATTTACAATTACCTATTTGTAAGTTTTATCTTGCCCCTCATGCCATGTATTTAATTGTTGCCTCTTACAATTTTTTAAATTTGATATTCTTGATATTCTTAAACATGTTTTCGACCGTACATATATATCATATACTCAAATTTATAGCTCTAACATTCTCTTACTACCTTTTGCTGCTAGACAGTACAGTCTGCACCAAACGAACCCTGAAGAAGGAACTATTTTCTGAAACATGTCGGGTTTTCTGAATTTATTGTGAATGCTGGGTCTAGTACCCCAAGACCAACCTTCTAATTCAGTACTTAGATACATACTGTAAACCTTATGACTATAATTATTTGGTTTTAAAATTTACCATAGGTATAATTTTTCTTTTATATATAAATATTTGTATCTTTGTACCTACAAAGATACAAAACATTTGTATCTTTGTACCTACGTTTTCTATTCCCTTACTTCACTATATTCCCGGCCCATAAAATCCCAGGGGCACTCCTCCATTGTTTTTCAATGGTTATCAGGAAGACTTGAAACTTGTTCATTTTCATATAACAAAGAGCATAGCGGCTCATTTACCCTTCGGGGGCAGTAAAAATAGGTAGTTGAGCCACATTTTTTATCACCCACCCCCCACCAGCCTTCTTTAAGCTGTAAAGGCAGCCCGATACACATACACATGCTGCAGTTGTAATGCCCTCTGCAATATTAGGTAGGCAGTACCGAAGCCAAACAAGACCCATTAAGTGACTGGGGATGCACCACAACCACATGCAATAGATTGCCTCTTCAGCTCCTTTCAAACACCTCTGGAAAGCTATCCAAGTCTGCCGTACATGTAAACTTATCCAAGCACTGTTTAAAAAAGGATCTGGCCTATAAGTTGAGTGGCCACCCGGACACTTCATGAAACAATTACTAGAAGGAGGAATGGTTTTCAGAGCTGGCTTTGTTGGTTGGAGCGGGGTGGCTCAGTGAAAATTGTTTAATTAAGACCTTATGTGTTTTCAAATCATGGTACATTTGCAGACCTGTTTTTCACAGATAGCTGCCTAATGCTGTCATTACATAGTAATCTGAAATGCACGCGTTCTCATAGCAGCGCCGGAAAACTGACACGATGCAGTAAACACGTACAATTAAACAAACACTTTGTTTTCACACTCGATCTTGAAATATCAGTGTGAGTTGCACATTACCTATACCACCCAGGCAGAATGTGCCAATATATTTTGATGATCTAATTACAAGCAGATTTGTGGACTCTTCATTTCTTTTGCTAATAAGCTCTTTCGAAGGCGCGCCGCGCTTGGCTCTGTTGTCTTAATAAATACTTCTAGAAACTTTGCAATATGATGTTGTTGAACTAGGTATAGTTTTTAAAAGTCATTTCGGTGACTCTAATTACAGATGTTCAATGTCCTTAAAAATCAAGAGTCCTAATGGTAAGCCTACGAGGAGCTAATATCTTCCTACTCACAGGTAGCCATCCCCTGTGAGAGCAGCTGGCTAGTTCTCTGCAGATAGCAATGTAATTGCTTATAATGTGGGCCTTAGGGTTTTGTAAAAGGATTTGTTATTTTTTGAAAATCTTATGTATTTCTTTATACATGTATAAGGAATAGAAAATAGTTCATTTATTTTATCAATCGATATGCAACACTTAGAAAAGCTGACAAACATTTTAAAATGGCTATCAACTATGGCATTTATTAGACTCCAATCTAAATGATATATTAAATCATGATATGTACACTATATTACCAAAAGTATCGAGATACCTGCCTTTGGATGCACATAAACTTTAATGGCATTAGTCTTAGTCCATAGGGTTCAATATTGTGTTGGCCCACCCTTTGCAGCTATAACAGCTTCAACTCTTCTGGGAAGGCTGTGAACGTTTAGGAGTGTGTCTATGGGAATGTTTGACCATTCTTCCAGAAGCGCATTTGTGAGGTCAGGCACTGATGTTTGACAAGAAGGCCTGGCTCACAGTCTCCGCTCTAATTCATCCCAAATGTGTTCTATCAGGTTGTGAACAGGACTCTGTGCAGGCCAGTCAAGTTCCTCCACCCCAAACTCACTCATCCATGTCTTTATGGACCTTGCTTTGTGCACTGGTGCGCAGTCATGTTGGAACAGGAAGAGGCCATCCCCAAACTGTTCCCACAAAGTTGGGAGCATGAAATTGTCCAAAATGTCTTGGTATGCTGACACCTTAAGAGTTCCCTTCACTGGAACTAAGCGGCCAAGCCCAACCCCTGAAAAACTACCCCACACCATAATCTCCCCTCCACCAAGTGATTATAGTTTGATTAGGGAGCCTAGTTTAGGTTCAGAGTTTACTTTAGTGTTGCAGTCTAGCGCAGCCTATGTTGTCAGTAATCTGGTGATCTGAGAACCCCTGCTTGTGAGGCAGAAGAGCTGTTCCCAAAAACAATCACTGCTGACTCTGTGATTTTATATAAAAAAATACAATGCTAACATTTTCTTGCAGCCTGCAATCACATTATTGGTTATTATTAATATTGAAGCAGAAAGTGTGGAAGTTGTACAAGCTTCCGGAAAGATGCACCCTGTAAATATGTAAAGAGCTCTCTGAAAACTGGTTCCAGGGTATACAGAGAACATAGAAATTTGGTCATTTGATATGTAAAAATAAAACCTGTATTGAGCCCCATATGTGTGTAAGCAGATGCAGTTAGCTAGTTTGCCACTAGGTGGCTCTGTCCTAAAATAAAATGGCAATAGCAAATTATGCAATTGGGTGTTAGGTTCCCTTTTAAACATTGCCGTCCTGTAATTATGCAATAGGTGGAGTTAGTACCCATATTAATGCCAGGAGGGGAAAAGCCAAGTGATTTGGGGCATGAAAGTAAAACACCTGACAGCCAAGCAGATGTAGTCAGCTACTGCAATGGCCCTACATTGCATTGGCCTACACCCAGAAGAGCCAGCTGAAGTCATCCTGACTCATAAAAGAAGGTCTATAAGACTGGGAGCGAGATTCTGAAAGGCCTTTTTGGCCAGGCTAAGTGTTCTCTGTCGTAAATGAGATCCTGGGAGAAGTGTACAGAATCTAGAGGTGCACCTGCAGTTGTCCTGCTTCTGGAACAACATGTAGGGACTCACGAGCTAAATCCATAAAGCCTAATGGGCAAGTCAGAGCCCTTTAAGTGAATACTAATGACTCTGTGACTGACAGTGACACCTGGGACCATACCTGGCTGGGTAGAGCTATGGAGTGGGACATGGAAAGAGGGACTCGAACAGTGTTGCCAACCGTCAGTATTTATACTGGCAGCCAGGCGGTGCCTGAGCGTGTTGTGTGAATGTCATGGTGCAAGGGAGCTGAGAAGTGACCGGAGCCTCATGTGTGGGTCTGGGGGATGGAAGTAAGGCAAGCCAGGAGCGGACTGTCAGTACTGTTTGGACTGGAGTGGACTGAAGGGACCACCTGGCGTGGAGAGAGACTGTCACTGTGACTCAGGAGGGGATGTGTCGTGTCGGTGAGGTGTCATCATCATCTGTGCTGCTGCACACTGCTGTCAGTGTCACTGTGAGAGTCAATTGTTATGTGTGAATCACCCATTCTAATTTCTTGCCCTTCTGAGTCCTGTCCCTGAGCTACCTACTTACTATATCAAAAATAAAATGAGAAATATGTTTTTTGCCTTAATATCTATCCTAAATCACATTGCTAACTGCATATTGTACTTGTTTGTAGCCTAAATACTGAAATGTGCACTTAAAAAGGTAATTATGTTACTTTTGGGAATGCCAGTTAAAACTTGGCTGTGCCAGTAAATTTTGGGTGCCATGTCAGTAAATTTCAATCTGGTAGGTTGGCAACACTGGACTGAAATACTATAGAAGGCAGTTTGTTAATCTCAGCTGACAGGACAGGATGCTTCACCTTGGAATCTTGATTTGAATAGAGCAGAATGATACAGATTTAGTATACAAGGAGATGCTAAAGGAAATTGATGTGCAAAGTTCTGCTTTCACACTGACTGCTACAGCTTGTCCACTTTTGCGTATGGCGATATATGCTGAAGGCAACTGTCAGTATGTCTATGTGATGTGATGTGTCACTGCCATCTTTGAAGAACAGTAAAATGCAGAAACTATAAGGCACCTTTCACACGGCCGGGTAGCTGCAGCTTCTGGATTCCTGTGGGAGATTCTTGCTTTCTCGAATGACGAGTTCTGCGATCAGCAGCAGCCACTCAGCCCATTTAACCTAATTGTGGTCTGACAGTGGCCACTGCTATTTGCATGTAGCCACACACAGAATAGAGTTCTGAGCCTGTGTGTAGGATATCAGTGTGTAGGATAAGAGGCAGCTGAATTTGCTCATTACATATACAGGCTCTGCTTCCTAGATTGCTATTCAAGGGCTGTGCTTTACTGTTTCAACCACCAACGCAGGCCAGTCCATGTGTGGCTATTTTTAAGGCTTTTAAAGAGGGAGCATGGATCTATATTTAACACAATTAAAAATATATAGAAGAACATGCATGCAAACAAGCGAAAGTCACTAACAAAAGAATATGAAAGCTAAAATAATAAATCAAAAAATATGCCCACTGGGGACACTCTATACATTCTCGCAGTAAAATACATATAGTACATTTTTCATTGGGGCATATTTAACGCAACCTCTCTGGTTCAGTCCCTAGTGCCTTCAGTGAGAAGGAGAGATAATGATTTAAAAATCAATATTTTTGTTAGTGCTTGATGTTTTTTTACACTGTAGCCCTCATCAGTGTTCACTGGTTATAGTGATGGGATTGGGGGGTGCAGAGTATGTTCAGTATAACATGGCAATGAGTGCTCCCTTGTTATTTTCATGGCACTGGGCATCTGCAGGAACTTGGGTGATTGTTAATAGTCAGTGGCAGGTACCTCATTACAACTGCTGTGTCTGTAAAAAGTTGAAGCCCCTTACTTTTAATAAAGCCAACTCCTGTTTCCAGAATGTGTATGCACTCTGCTCAGGCGTATGGACAGCCAAGTTAAAGACTTTTTAGTCATTATGTGGTTATACTTAATGACCATGTCACACACGTTACAGCCGGCCAGTAACCACAGACAGATTGCATGAGATTTTTTCTTGTTCTTAAATTACAACTTACAATATACAGTTCTACAGTGTCAGGAGAACAAATTCTTTGTTTAAACAAAAGTGGCAGTTACTTTGCATCTATTCCATTATACACTATACAGTATAGAGAATTAATTATATGGATTAGGAATTCTTCACATGCATAGAAAGGCATAATGGACTGATGCATAAATACTGGAGCAAATGGAAAAGCCCTTAGCAGCCAAATATGCCCATATGGCACTTGTTCTACTTCAGGTAGAAAAAAAAAAAAACTATGAATATTTTTACTACAGGGAACAGTTGCATTCTGTTTCCTTCATATTTGATGAGTAGTAATGGGCTGATTTATAAAAACAAGATCAAAGAAAAAAATGGATTGCTGATTTATTAGAATTCATTGTCTTACCTGCTCTAAAAAAGCGAAAATGGAACTCCAGATAAACAGCTAGACACATGATTGAAATGCATATGTTTTCTTTTTAACCACGAAAGGCTTTGTAATTTTGGCAGCCATTCTTTTGATGTACGCCCATCTCCAACCTTCTGGTTTAGCTTTACTGCTCTTAGGACAGTTCCCTGTCAGAGGGACTAATTCACTGGCCAAAGGGGGAGGCTGAAGGCTAAGGGGTGACATAGACGTTGGTGAATTACTTAAAGTATAACTAAAAGGTAAAACCTTTTTTTTTATAGTTGAAAGTTTTGAATAGAGTGGAGTGAAATTAGAACCCATGTCAGGTTTTTATTGCTTGGTTGTAGATGAAGTGAGAGGTATTAGTTATACCAACATCCCTATGAGAAGAATATTTTATACGAAAGACGCCTGTAATCTGTACAATCTTCATGGGATGGAGAGAAGCTCAAGCTTGAGGAGCCGGTACTAAGCGGATTGGACAGATTCTTGCCATTCTTCCATTAAAATTCACCCCCTCGTTGTTGGTCCTTGGGTTTCTTGCAGACCTCCCACCATCTGAGACGCATGGGTGAGATTGCACACCTTCCAACCGGCTTCTTTTTAATACATGGCTGACAAGCATTAGGGTTTACCCCAGCTATAATTACACTCTAGACTCTGAGGAGCACGAGTGTGCAAGGCTGCTAGTAAAAATCACGGGACCCCGCACAGCCTACCTGACAGGGTCTGCCACCCCCACCCCCGAAAATATCAAAATGATTTTTATGCTAAAAATACACTAAAATCATTATTAGTGGACACAAACACAACAAAATTCCTGCTAAAGCTTTAAGTGTGAATGGGGTATTGGGGCTTATTCACATGGCGCTGTGGCTTGTGTAGTGTAAATCAGTGGTCTAAACAGAGCCTTGATGTCTCACATAGATTCATCAGTCCCTATTTTGCAGCCTCAGCTGCACAGATGATTGAATAGGAAGCATTCTAAGGCTCCCTGTTCATTCACAAACAGAAGCGTAGAAAACACAGTTTACTTTGCTTCAGTAATGAATGGTTACAGGAAAGATCAGTACAGATTGCTCTCTGTTTTCATTCAGAAAAGGAAGGGGCTGGTAAATAGCATACTTGCTGACCTCTTCCCCCACAATCCATGCTGAAACATCACTCTTTGTGCCCGCAGCAGCTGCCAGCGGGAGAAAAAAGGAGGGGAGCCAGCAGTGCTGCCGGGGGGGGGGCACACAGGGGGGCCCGGCCACCAAGGGGGATGGGGGTGCAGATACTAGAGCTGACCCCCTGCAGTGTCGCCAGAAGAAGAAAGAGGAGTAATAGTGGTGCAGAGGGAGGCACAAGAGGATCTGTGTCTGCAGTAAAGCAGTACAACCGGCCCTCCTGCTCAACAGGTATCTGGGCCCCCCTTTTGAACTGATGTGGCCCGGATCTTTTTCTTAATCTCACATTAAGTATGCCTGGATGCTATAAAATAGAACCTCTCTTTTCTTTTTTTGTCTCAGTTTTATAAGTCATCCTAATTATGTTTAAAAAATGAAATCTCATTCAGTATATTGGGGAATCACTATGGTGATTATAATTCTGAAGGCTCTTTTCCACCATTTCTGTTGCGATTGCATGTAAACTCGATGTACGGCTCCTTTTACTGTAGAACACCTGTTGGAATATCTGGAAGTTTTCTTATTACTTTCTGTATCCAGATTATACATAAAGAATGAAACAGTACAGGCCTTGTGGGCATTTTTAGCTCTCACAATTATGTTTGTTAGCATGCGGCTAAGTACAGTAAGTGAGAGCTCTGAACATTTCAAACAGAAAATTTAATCCATCACATCGAAGGCAAATGTAGCTTTTTTTTTTTCAGATGGCTAGCCAGAGTCAGCGAAATAATAAGGGTAGAATTCAAACAACGCTTCTAACTGATAATGATATATTACATTTCCACAGCTGAGGCATTACAGAATTTACAGCTAAAATTCTGTCGCGAAGGGGCCAAGCGCACTGGCACATTTTGTCACGTCCTGGCATCTCTTCTGAGGTGAGGCATTAAACTAGAAAAGTCACCTCACATTAGGCCTGACATGCATCTCTTTACAGAGGTTTGTACAAGGCCAGAGTTCTCTCCCTACGTCCAAGATTCACAAAAGTTGGATAGCAGCGCTCAAACATAAATAGCAGAGTGCAGCAAACAGGTATCCTCCTCTGGTAATGACTTGGGCCATTTGTTACATTGGGCCTGATAGAGAAAAGGGCTATTCATCAAAGTGTGATAGTGCCAATTCTGAGGAGCAGCTGAGAAAGGCTTGTTCAATCACAATTTACTGAATAACTCCCCCAGGATGATCTTATGTCGTACACACAAACTGTCTGACAGCTTGGCCAAAATGACAAGGCCCCAAACACTAAGAATATTGTTTCCACATTCCATTTGTGTCATTTCACCAGATACAATAAGACATTCCAGAAAGGGCTTATTAACCCCTTGTCTTCTGAGAGCTGCAATAACTCAAAGCCAAATGCTGCATTGAAATGCTGTACTGATGTACGTGATATGTTTCCTTCCAATAAAATACCCTTTCCTTCTTTATCCTGAATATTTTGGGGAGTAAATTTGTACAAAGTTTTGGGTTTAAATTATACCCTTAATTGGCTAACTTAAAGTACAACCAAAAGTGCACAGATTTTTAAAAAATAAATCATGAATAAACCTCATTAAAATTAGACACAGGGCTGTGCCCCCCATGAGGCCAACTGAGGCGGCACTCACGGAGGCAGAAAGAGGGTCAGCACTGAGGCCAGAGTGTCCATACCAGACACTCCATCCTTAGTGCTATTCTGCCCTTGGGCCACACAGCATCATTGGTTATTATAGTGTTGGTGGCTGCATGCATCCTACCAACCAGTGATGTGCTGTGTGGCCCTACTGCCTGCACCCTAGCAACCAATGATGCTGTGCGGCCTGCCATCAGCATGCTAAAAACAGATGGGAGGTGGTTATAATTGAAATGACTGCCTAAGGTATCATCTGCCCTGCATGGTCCTGATTACACATATTAACAGTTATCAATGAATTGATTATCACCTCTGTAAGCATCTGTTGCTCCCAACTACATCTGCCTGCCCATAGACCTAACAAGGCCGCAGACAAAAACTAAACAGGCAAGGATATCACAAAAGTAACATCTGTACCATTCATCTCTGATCCAGCAGGGGATCTGTACATGAATCCTCTGTAAACAGGAACTGATATGGTCAGTGATCAGCTAAAATATAATTAAGGCCCAAATCAGAGAAATTTTAAAATTGTCCCTTGCAGTAGGGCTGCACCCATACCACAAGGTTTAATTGTTTATTTTGGTCTACAAGACTTGTTAAGGTGGATCATCTACCTGACCCCCTGCACCTCTGCACTTGTAGACTGGTCGCCAGAGTGTATTTTCCCCCATGCTCTAGTGGTCTAAGGTCTTGACGTCATCAAGATCAATGCAACACAATGTTATCATGCCCAATTCATAACCATGCATTTGATGTGATAACATTGAGGGACAGTCCACTGCTGGAGCGTGGAAAAGCGTCATCTGCTAGGGGAGTGAAGGATCAGGTAGGTTAAGGTGCTTCTTCTCAGGACTAAACAAGAAGATCATTTTTAAGTTTCCCTGAAAGTTTTAAGTTTTCCCTGTCCTTCAGGACTGTTTAGGCAGATTTTTTGGGGGGACAATTGGAAGGAAAGGCCAGAGGGCTGAATAGTGTAGGTATAGTGAAGTAACAATTCTGAGTTTAGTTTACAGAACACACAGCATACTGTACAAGAAAAGAATACCCTTTTCATATTCTCTAAGGCCTTTCCAATAAACTCATCATTAAGGATGAGCCGAACAACCCCCTGTTTGGTTCGCACCAGAACAAGCGAACAGGCAAAAAATTTGTGCGAACACCAATAAAGTCTATGGGACTCGAACATGAATAATCAAAAGTGCTAATTTTAAAGGCTTATATGCAAGTTATTGTCATAAAAAGTATTTGGGGACCTGAGTCCTGCCCCAGGGGACATGTATCAAAGCAAAAAAAAGTTTTAAAAACAGACATTTTTTCGGGAGCAGTGATTTTAATAATGCTTAAAGTGAAACAATAAAAGTGTAATATTCCTTTAAATTTCGTACCTGGGGGTTGTCTATAGTATGCCTGTAAAGTGGCGCATGTTTCCCGTGTTTACAACAGTCCGAGAGCACATTTAGGTAACGGGTGGTGGCCTGCCAGGTTGCATGCTCAGATAAGGGTCTGGTATGAATTTTTGGGGGGACCCCACGCCATTTTTTTTATTTTGGCGTGGGGTTCCCTTCAAAATCCATACCAGACCTGAAGGGTCTGGTAAGGATTTTGAGGGGGACCCCCACGCCATTTTTTAAAATTTTTTTGGCGGGGGTTCCCCTTAATATCCATACCAGACCTGAAGGGCCTGGTATGGAATTTAGGGGGACCCCCACGCCATTTTTAAAAAAAATATTGGTTCAAGGTTTCCCTGTGGGGAATCCCCATGCCGTTTTTATCAATGAACTTTTATGTGTATGTGTATTGTCGGACCGACAATTCATTAATAGCCGCGAGTAGTTTTAAATGACTTTTTTTCCTTTGAAATGTAATTTTGCTGTCAGACTGTTCTAAACAAGGGAAACATGCGCCCCTTTACAGGCATACTATAGATACCCCCCAGGTACGAAATTTAAAGGAATATTACACTTTTATTGTTTCACTTTAAGCATTATTAAAATCACTGCTCCCGAAAAAACTGCCATTTTTAAAACTTCTTTTTGCATTGATACACATCCGCTGGGGCAAGACCCAGGTCCCCAAACACTTTTTATGACAATACCATGCATATAAGCCTTTAAAATTAACATTTTGATTTCTCCAATAGACTTTTAAAGGGTGTTCCGCGGCTTTTGAATTTGCCGCGAACACCCCAAATTGTTCGCTGTTCGGCGTACTGGTGAACAGCCGATGTTCGAGTCGAACATGAGTTTGACTCGAACTCGAAGCTCATCCCTACTCATCATATTTATCTTAAAGTAGAACTATAGGCAAAACTTTTTCTTTTTCACTTTGGATAGAGCAAGGGAGGGTTATAACCCCTGTCAGATTTTTTTTTCGCCATGTGTGTCGTATTGCAAAGATTTCCCTTCACTTCCTGTCCAATAGCCAAACAGGCAGTGAAAGTGCATATTAAGGGAATTCCTTAGGGATACCCATTGTCACCAGAACTAGTGTCTCTATTGGAAGATTTCCCCTCTATTACTTTTCTCTTTCCATGATGATGGTAAACAGTGAAAATAGAAAAGGTGAATCTCCCCAAATGGGGTCGCATTCAGCAATACAAACTGACAGGTGTTCTAATACCTCTACACTCTATCCAAAACTAAAAAAAAGTTTTGTCTTAGGTAATACTTTAAGCTGGCCATTAGGGATGGGCCGAACACCCCCCTGTTCAGTTCACAGCAGAACATACGAACAGGCAAAATTTTTTTTGAACACGCGAACACCGTTAAAGTCTATGGGACACGAACGTGAAAAATCAAAAGTGCTAATTTAAAGGGTTAATATGCAAGTTATTGTCATAAAAAGTGTTTAGGGACCTGGGTCCTGCACCAGGGAACATGTATCAATGCAAAAAAAGTTTTAAAAACGGCTGTTTTTTCGGGAGCAGTGATTTTAATAATGTTTAAAGTGAAACAAAAAAAGTGAAATATTCCTTTAAATTTCGTACCTGGGGGGGTGTCTATAGTATGCCTGTAAAGTGGTGCATGTTTCCCATGTCTACAACAGTCCGAGAGCACATTTACATAACGGGTGACCCTGCCATACTGACACCATGGGGAAAACCATATGGAAGTCCCCGTGATGTGGCCGTGTGTCAGTGGGGGGCGGGGTCACCGGGTGGCCCGACCCTCAGTTATATAAGAACTGTCAGAAGAACAGAAGTGTCACACAGCAGGAACCTCCCATGGATTCGGATCGTCCGAAGAACGAAGCGGGAAATAAGAAGCCGGAGGAAGATGCGGACGAGAAGACCGAAGGAAGGAAACCACCGGGCAAGGGTTGTGGGGATGAGGCCCTTGTCCCCGTCAACATGGGAACATCCTACGGTACGGTTCGGGGGGGACGCTCTCTCGTCCCCCCTCTTTTCTTGCGGCCTGCCAGGTTGCGTGCTGGGAGAAGGGTCTGGCATTGAATTTTAGGGGGACCCTGAAGGGTCTGGTATGAATTTTGAGGGGGGACCCCCACGCCATTTAAAAAAAAAAAAATTTGGTTCGGGGTTCCCCTTAATATCCATACCAGACCTGAAGGGCCTGGTATGGAATTTGGGGGGACCCCCACACATTTTTTTATTTTGGTTTGGGGTTCCCCTTAATATTCATACCAGACCCAAAGGGCCTGGTAATGCACTGTGGGGGAACCCCAGACCGTTTTTTTCAATGACTTTTATGTGTATTGCAGAGACCCGAAAATTCATTATAGCTGCCGGCGCTACCGCTAGTACTTTTAAATGACTTTCTTTTCCTTTAGAAATGTCATTTTGCTCTTGGTCTGTTGTAAACACGGGAAACATGCGCCACTTTACAGGCATACTATAGACAACCCTCAGGTACGAAATTTAAAGGAATATTTCACTTTTATTGTTTCACTTTAAGCATTATTAAAATCACTGCCCCCTCAAAAACACGCCGTTTTTAAAACTTTTTTTTGCATTGATGCATTGACACAACAGGGAGGATTTCTCCATCCACCTCAAACGAGTGGATGGGGGAATCAGTTCAGTGTTTTCGTCCAGCCAGCTGGCTGAATAAAAAAATATTCCACTCCAGTGGCTCTATATAGCCACTCCATCACTTCTGCTAGAAAAAGAATCGCCATCTGAAAAATTCCATACCGGGATGATGCCTGTGGGTGCAGGCATCATCCCAATATAACTACTTCAACCCAAGGACATCCATGGACATCCTACGGGCAGGAAGTAGTTAAAAAAGAAAGTTTTGACTTTAGTTCTACTTTAAGGTAAGTTGAGTGAATGTTCTAACTGTAGTATGGCGGCAAAGTTTCCTCTAATACATTAGAACAGTCTGTGTATGGCCTGGTGTTTTGCTTTAAGCCAACTGTATTATTACATCACTTTCCAGTGCACTTAGTTTGACAAGTTCACTACATTTAATAAGGGCCCAGACATCTTCTTTTTCCCTTCACGACACGTCTGACTGCAAATAAAGCTGAAATAGTTCAGGTCATGGCACTGATAAGAGAAATTTAGAGGAACAGCTAATGTACTTAGCAAGCACTTCTGCAAATGAGTGTCAGGAACACAGAATGTTCCTGTAGAATCCTGGGATGGCAGACATCTTTATGTTCTCTTCTTTGTTCTGCCTTTGTCACGGCGGTTTGTCGCGTTCAGCTGTGGTGGTGATGTATCTAGAGCTGACTGACCACCTGTTTCATCTCTGTGTTTATGTTGTGCAATCTGTATCGCTCAGAATTTTTTTTTTTTTCTCTCCTCATTTTAACAACACTGTTAAAATTATAGGTGGCTGATGTAGTGCCTTCTGTAAAGAAGAAGAAAGGGTTTTGGTTGAGCATCTCAATTATGTTGTGTTTTATTGTAGGAGGGAGAAACGGCATGACTTCTTGTGCCCACACAGCAGAATGTCTGCAATGCAAACCACATTAACTAAAAATGGAACCCGTGGTGCTGGTGGAAAAACACACATATAAATGTTTATGAAGAATAGATTATTTCTGAAATCTATTTATCACAGCCCACTTTTAATATCTCCAGGGAATGCTGTTTATTTATTGCTAACACAGCAAGCCCTATTTACACTGCTGCTTATGAGCGTGTACTGTTGTTGAAAGAATGGTCTGTGAATAGGTGATGAGACAGACAAGGTGCAGCCAAGGGTATGGCATGTAAGGGGCTGCTCGGTGGATTCACATAATGCGCACTTGACCCCCCCTCTCTGCTGCATTGTCCTCTTCTATATGCTCCACTGGCATGAAATGAACCGGTGAATCACTTGGGAGCTCTACTTCATAGATTCCATATTGTGCTAACAGCTCATGAATTCCTATAGGTAAAGTGGGTGAAGGCCTGTTGACCATGCAGAACAATACTGCACAGCTTTATTTGTAGGCCTTTCTTTGTGTTTACTAATGTCAGAGTAAGTAAAGTGCATTGTAAAAAGTCTTACTGCAAAAGTTTGTGAAAGGTTTACTCTGCTAAAATCTACAAATCCATGACATTCTACAATTATAATGATAATGGTAATAATAATAATACTTCTACTACTAATAACAACAACAATAAAAATAATAATTATAGAAAATAATAAAATATTAAACCATTAAAGGAGAGGTTTGGGGTTTGTAAAAAAAAAAAAACACACATACTCAATTTTTATGCTTCAGTATCGGTCCAATGCTGCAGCTGTCCCTTGTTGGCTCTAAGGCTGGGTACACATGGGCAGAATATCGTCCGGTATCAGCTGGGTTTTAACATTCGGTCAGTGTGTATAGCTGTCTTTCCAACAGAAGCCGGTCTAATGACCAGCTTTTGTCAAAGGGACATGCTAAAAAAAGCAGCATCCAATCACCTGTCACAGCCATTGGCAGCAAGGGCTGATCAGTGTGTTTTGGTGGGGGGAGAGCCCCCTCTCAGAACACAAAGGCACAGTGGAGGAGATCTCCGCACTAACATCACTTGTGTTAGTATGTTAATCGCTCAGTTCTCAGTCTGCTCAGACCAGAAAGCAATAAATCACTGCTTTTTGCTCTGCTCCTCCAGTGCTCACTGGAGCGCTGAGCTGGGGAGGGGGTAGGTGCAGCTTGTGCCGGGTTTCAGCCTCATGCTGAAAGGCAAAAACAGCTGTCAATCAGGCAGCTGGGTGGATTCTGACAATATTGTTGGGATCTTTCCAGAGTTTGGAGTGGCTCTGCCATGTCAGCTAATAGTGGGCAAAAGGCCACTGTCAGCCAATTCTGGGTCATAGGAGTGCAAAAGTAAGTGCATTACTGTGATCCACAAGAGAAGTGACCAAGATGACCAAAAACGCTTTGCCCATACTTCTCATTTAAATGGCTTCTTATGTCTCTGGGGACATCAGCAAATTCTTTATGAATTTATCCTCAAGTCTGCAGATCTGCTGTCAGGGATACAAAATGCAGGCATCCAGCAGCAGGCAACTGAAACCAGGCTATATATGATTAGGTAAGATTTATTAGTAGTGAAACAAAGCTTATCCAAACATCAGCAACAGAATATACAGCAAATATGAAGATATAAGTGAACCATAAACCTAGTGACAAAATACCTTCTAGCAACCTAACCAAATGACAGAAAACCTAACTAGCAAATTAACTATAATGCAATATATATACAGAAGGAAGGGCAAGACGGAAGAGGACTGGAGATTTTAGTCGACTAAAATATGAATAAAACGTAAAGGGGTGTTGTCAGTAACAGAGTCAGGGTCACACATGAAGGATCAGGCAGGAGGAGCAGGGAACTAGTCAGGACAGGGAGAGGGTACATGAGAGTAGGTTCAATCAGGCAGGAGAAGGATAGCAGTAACAGGAGGTCATCAGGAGCACAGAACAGGGGGCACACAGGCAGAGCACTAAAGCAAGATGGAGTAGCAGAGGAAGGACTAAATGCCCTCCCAGCAGCCAGCATCAGGTGATGACTAATTGCTGGAAACTATAGGCTGTTGAGGACACCTGCTGGTGGACACTAGAACTACAACCTACAGGTCTGGGAACCACAGTGCCACCAGCAGGCGATCAAATTACTGACATCTGCACCCAGTCTAATTGTTGGACTTATAGTTTATATAATGCTATTTTGAAGGCAATTGGAGAAGTATTATAGGAAGACTGAGACCTGAAGGTAGGCAGGAAGAGAGCCTGGAAATACTTCACGTCACTTCTGGGGTCTCCGAGGAGCCAGAAGATTACTTTGTCAATCATATGTTATAAATGTAACAATGTACACACATCTTGTACCAGCTAATATCATTAAAGGGACACTGAACTCTGGAAAAAAAAAAAAAATTGGAGAATAGGGATGTCATTAAGGCTGCATTCACACCTGAGCATATCAATTTACTGGCATTTTTCGGGTGTTTTTTTAAGCTTTTTTTGCAGCTTTTTTCAAGATTTTTTAAAGCGTTTTAGAAGTGTATTACAAGCTTTTTACAGCTTCAGGCGCTTTTGTTTAGGCAATAGAAAGCACTAGGGGGAGGAAAGGGAGAGGAAATTAGAGGTGGAGAGCTGCTATTTGATTGTTTTACGAGCGTTTTTCTGCTCAAATCAGGTGTTTCTATTGACTTGTCTAAGTCTATGGGGCCAAAAGCGCTTGCAATCTGCCAAAAAGAAGCTCATGTACTTTTTGAGCTTCAGGTGACAAAACGCATATATGTGAACAGGGGCCATTGAAATGAATAGGATTTTGCCTGTTGGGCATTTTGGAGCTTCAGAGCTGAGCGTTTTTCCTGGTTCACGCGATGATCAGCTGTAATTGGTCACAGCTGATCACATGGTATGAAGCCTTTGTCAGAGGCTTCATAGCATGATCGGCGTTGCGGTGTGTCAGACTGACACACAGCACCTCCGATCGCCATGCTGCGCACCCCCGTGGGCGCGTGCCAGCTCTGTTATCCTGATCACGTCATATAACGTCAGGATAACTAAACCACTTTGCCAACCTTTCTGTTAAAAAAAAAAACAAAAACACTTTGCCACCATCATTTTGCTTTAGGGTGGGCGGCAAGTGGTTAATGTAACTGCCTACTCCCAAACTGTCATTTGAAGAAAAACACATAACCAAGTATTATTCCACACAATTTTTTTAAAAACAACAGAAATTAAAATAGAGATCTCTCCATCCAAATAAAAATAACTTAACAAAAAAGTGTGAATCAAACCGCACCACACTTCTACTAACATGAAATTAGCAGAAGGGGCCCAAAGGGTGGGTGTTGAGAAATTAACTTCTTCTTTATACTCTCATAGTACGTTACCACAATTGTGTTTGTAGAACGACAATTTGCAGATAGTTAGTATGCTAGACAAAATCCTGCACACACGCATTTGACAAAAAAAATCAGACACTCGGTCGTACAACAATCGAACCATGTGTACGAGGCTTTAGTGTCACTTTAAAGGAATCAGCTTTTCCCAAAGAATAGTCTTGTCTTCTGTGGTGAAAGGGCTTATAAATGTAAAACATGTCTATACAATTACACACCCTAAATACCTTTCCCCCCAATTCTTTCCTATTATAATATCACATTTTAATACAGTAATTTGCTTACCTGGTCCCTCCAGTGAAGTGACTAGTCCATCAGTCAATCATTTAAAATGTAACAACTAATGGCTTGGACATTTTATTCCTTTCAAAATAAAATTGCTATTTCAAGGCTCTCTGGAAACCTTTATAAAGTATTACTTTGTGATAAAATGTGAAAGCATTGGTAAATGTAGTCTGGGTTAAAATATTTTAGGCTGATAAAAATCATTAGACGACCAATAATTCCGTACTGCCAAAGGACATCTTAAATCTGACAGAATCTGGTGGCAACACTACCACTTCTTTTGGTTCCACTGTTTGTTGAAGAGACATTTCTGTATGGTGACTTTGATCAGTAAAGTCCAGTGTCTGGTTCCTTTGGAAATAGTGCTTTTTTTCCACTCTATTTCTGATGCACTTTTCCAGCCCCCACTAGTCAATGACATCTTCAACAAAGGTCAGTAGAACAGAGGCAAGAAAGAGAGATTATTTTCTCTGCTTCTGCTGAACCTTCCCCTCTCATCTGTCAATCACCCCTCTATGCTGATTTTATGACAAAGCTCTTACCTGCAAATACCTCCTGGGACTGGAGGTGATGCTGGGAGGTATAACGGGGTAAAGAGGAAAGGTGATCACCCAAGGGTGCCTCGTCTTGCCTTGTGGATAAAACAGCTTTTTTTTGGTTACTCTTTAATAAGAAAGCATTGAAAAATAACATTTTAAGCGCTTTGCATTTAATGGTTTTCTGAGTGATTCATGCCATATGTGGGCAAGGACTATATCTTGGACACATATGGTGAGGCTGACAACATTCAAAGTAGTTGGGGATTTTGTTGGCAACCATACCAACCTAAAGTTCCAATGTACATATTTATTGTTAGCATTTATATTTACCTGATCTTTTATAACCCTGCAGAAAAAAACTCATATTGTGTTTTCTTCGATCTAGAAGACTCAACATTAAGCTATATGTGAAAATGTTGCAGGCTAACCATATCTGCTTTTCCATTCTCTTCTCTAACTATTTTGACTTTTACTGAAATCTCTCATAGCAGCTGCAGCTGCTGCTAGTGCAAGCCTCTTAGTTGGCATCACAATGCGGGCAGCAAACTGTTGCCTGCACAAGCGATGCCAACTCTACATCCACGCTGGAGACAAGATGTCTCTTTCCTATCACATAAGCTGACTGTCCCAATCAATGTCTTCCAGGTTGCCTCATACATCCAGAAATGAACCCTGATGGTTTGCCAACGAGGCGTTTTCTACATTTCTAACTGCACATATACGGACCAGGACTGAGTTCACTACTAGCAAATCATGTCACAGATGTGAGTTATATAGTAATGAATCACAGTCAAATGAGTGTGCCTGGTCTATGTCTCTCCAACAGTATATGCCAAAAAACATTGAAATCGAGATAGAAATGATAAAACAAAATTTAATGCAGATGCGCATTCCTATATAAGTAAAAAATAAAGATATTTTACATGTAACTCCTTCCTTGTTATCGGTATCCTGCTCCCCCTGCACGGCACCACTCGGATCTGAAGAGAGAATGGCAGCACTAGGAACCAATCAAGGTCCAAATGAAAAGAACTTACCACTCCAAGTCTAACTGATACGCCCATTGTAACACACACCTGAGTGCTAGCCCTGGCTCGCCTCCGTGGTAAATTGTCAAAATAAGAAACGGCTGCACCTCACGTGGGCTCCAAGTAAAGTTTACTTAATGTAGTTCATTAATGATTAAGCACATTTCTGTTGTGTGAAATGCATCTACCTTGACCACTGCTGGTGTCCTCGGTGTCATTTTGGATATTTTCATATTTCAATAAACTTTACTTGGAGCCCATGTGAGGTGCAGCGGTTTCTTATTTTGACAAGGAACCAATCAAGCCCTGTTGCATGCGCATGTGCTGAAAGGGGAGAGAGCAGGGTGAGCAGATTTGATGACTTAGTATTTTTTCTACTCCTTTATTGTCCAATCAGCATTATGTGGGTGGGGGTAGATGGGTGACACACATGTATCCCATAAATTAACACAAACATAACATAACAGAAGACAAGGGGGATGGTTTACTAAAACTGGAGAGTGCAAAATCTGGTGCAGTCCTGCATAAAAACCAATCAGCTTCCAGTTTTTTTTGTCAAAACTTAATTGAACAAGCTGAAGTTAGAAGCTGATTGGTTACCATGCACAGCTGCACCAAATTTTGCACTTTCCAGTTTTAGTAAATCAACCCCAAGATGTTTCCTTTTTCATGTACTGTCTGGGATGGGTGTATGAATCACAAAAGTTTCTGGGCAAGATTACAAATCTTTTGACAAATAAAACAGTTCAGGTGTATGAATTTCCAACTCAGATTTGATGTATAGGGTGCTATTTCTACAGCCCATCTGCCTAGCCTTAAAGTTAACAACATTAAATTTCATCTGCCTATGTTATCGTTTTGTTATTATTATAGTATAATATGTCACATAACTACATTCTACATGAGGCTGGGTTACACACTTATGCGAATTGGATGCGGCTTTCACCGCATCCAATTCACATGACATGCGAGTGTGACCAGCATCCAATTCACGTGACATGTGAGTGTGACCGGCTCTCAATGGAGCCAGTTTACACATGTCCAGGGCGGCCACGGTCCGGATTGAAAAAGGGTCCTGTGCATGTTTGGGTCTGGTTCAGGTGCAAATTCAGGCAAAAATTCAGACCCGAATCGCACCTGAACCAGTGAACAGACATGCACCGGACCCCAGGCACGAACCCGTGGGCGCACATATGTGAACCCGGCCTAGCTCTGTGTCAGGAACCAGTACCAAACCTTTTGGTACACCATTGCCAACTTTAACACATTTCAAAGAACTTCCAGTTCAATACTTTCTCTTTTGTCCTTTAACCAGTTGTTTATATTCTTCCCAGGGTCATGGCAGCAATGAGGTAAGATGGCACTCAGAAAAGCATAGCATGGGCCAGCACTGAGGCCAGAGTGTCCAAAATGGACAGTGCACCCAGTAACACTAAGCCTGATAAAATAAGAAGATTAGCATTACTGAACTCCCTCCTCAACCACAGCTACCGACACAGTGGTTGAGCCTCTTCAATGATGTGGAGCCTCAGCGTCACTGAGAACAGCCCTGATGGCCACAGTGCCGGCCTGTGCAGATAGGTCCAGTGACTAGGTACAGACTTTTACCCGGTGATGTTGAGCCAGCACTTTTCATTTTTTAGCTTAGCTTACTGTTTGTATGTGTATGCCAGAGTGGAAGTGCTACTTCTGCCCAAAGCAGCCATCTTTGCCTCAGGCAGGAGGAAAGTTGGCTGCAGCAAGCAACAATGGCCATTTCAACAATTCAGGCAACACTGACCCAAGACACAACCCTGACTCTTCTATACTCCTTCCATCCCCAATTTCTATAACAGGCTGTCAAGAGTAACTCTATTATATGCTTTTGCAATATCCAAACTATATAATAGCAATAGCATTATCCAGATATGAACTTTGATTTTCATGGAAACTGATCATGTCTAATTTTGTGTCATTAGATTACTCTTTATTCTATACAGAACATTTCAGACAGAAGCAGCAGGTGTTTTTCTCGCCAATCCAATGTATTCTGCTCTGTAATGAAAAGAAACATATGTGCTCATATATGCACACACATTTATATATTTCCACTACGAATGTCCTTTATTTTAAATCGTCTGTCTGCCATCCTTATATATAAAACAGAGATGGTTTTAAAGTTGGACAGGAGCCCCGATTTGACACATTTCTATCTATCCAAATAAATTCTTTTTAACAAATTACCAAATGTGTTTCTTCCAAGGACACAATGAAACAATCATTGTGGTCAGAAGTATTCAAGGCATCGAGGAAATAACCAAGCATGCATTGTTGTATATAAAGGTGGAATAGTTACTATTGCAGGGAATAGACATTACCTCTGTGAATTAGCAGACATGTTTCCTTTGACATAAATGCTTTTTAGGTAAAAGATGTTAAACTGTGTAAAGCAGAATACAACGCAGGTCAATAGGAAGCTGCAGCAAACAAATTCCATAAAGAGCAAGGGCGCAACAATGAGATTCTTGGCCTTGTTTGCTTCTGGTTGCCCAGCTGCAGAAATGGTGACACCTGGACATGTCCATTTCTTCTACAGGCCCAGCTTTATACATACAAGTCACTCCTAGATGAAGCTCCTCACTTTGCTCTAATTACTACTACATGGCCCATCAAACAAATCTTCAGCAGTGCCAGCTATGCTTGTTATGTGTCTCTGAACTTTTCAGAACTAGGTTTAAGGATTACAACCATGGAGCCCATAGTCCTCAATGGGGCAATTCAGATGTTTTTCTGATATGCTACAGATCAGCATGAGTTTTGGTGTTGTTCGTTGAAATTGAACGGAACTCAACCAGACTAGGCCTCTGCGTACATGTACCACTGTACTGCAGGCGACGCACCCCAGAATGTACATTTTGGCTATTCTGATCTGTACAAGAAAGGCTTTTGAAGCAACCCATGTACTCTTCTGTGGTCTCTACAGCTTATAAAAGTCATCTTTGTATGAAAAAAAAAATCCTTCTGTGGTGTATAACAATCTGAACATGGCATCGTCCAATGCTGTGTCAAATATAAACATATTTACACGCGCAAAGAAATATTTTATATGTAGGGTCAGTTTTTATACCCTGCGTAAACTATGATGAATTAGTGATATAAACATGTATGTAGGTGGGTGCAGGGCGGTGCAGCGGCAATAACATAGTTCAAGTGCAAGGTAAAGAACTTGTATTGTGGTAAAATAAGACAGTTCATAACAAACTCAGTGGGCATGCAGCCCAATGGGGAACACAAATTCCAACAGCATGTAGAGATGCAGGTTTCCACTGAACTGACAGCACCTGTAAGGAGGAGCAGAATGCAGCCTGGCAGTTTAGTGCCCAAGTGGGAAGTCCAGAGAAGTGCAAAACCTATGCTTTCCCTCCTTGTTTGGAACCTTTCCCTACCGCTAGTAGTATCCCTGACAGAGTGGGTACCTGTCCCTACACTACCCATTCACAAATGCATGCCAAAACCTAGGGAGCAGGGACTTAAAAAGACTCTGCTGACCCAAGATGGCTGCCGCCAACCGGAGCGCTGTCTCCAGGAACCAGGAAACCATAGAGAAACCAAGTTTCCTCCTGACTTCCTCTTCAGGCTGTGATGCCGCTCTGGTCGGGTGCCACCTACAGTGGAGGAAGCAGACTGCACCTGCCTACATGCAGCCTGGCCTATTATTTTTTTAAAGTTTCGTAACCAGTCTAGAAGGCTAAATGTTATTATGAACTGACATAATCCAATTTATATCTGCATTCCTATCAATAATAGCCCGATTGACAAAATTGTTCATTTTTCTTCTTCTTCATTGTAAGTGATTGGCAAACGCCAGTCCTAATCCTTTAATCCTTAAATCTTTAAACCCACAACAGTAAAATCAGTCTGTGTATCCAGTAAAGCATGCTTGTTATACTCACTGTGGAACCTAAGGGGTTAATCATCTGAACTGTATAAAAAGGATGATTGATCCGGTCTCCTCTGATCCTCCCCTTCTTCCACAGTCCCCAATCCATCTGCTGATAGTACAGAGCCTTAGGGGCAGTCTGCACATGCTCAGTGTGTATTGCTAGAGAGTTTTTGTTTTTTGGGACGGTACATGTGATCAGCACAGGGCCAATCAATGCTGTCCAGACAGAGGGTTAGGGGTCATGCAGCCTCATAGGACAGTCAAAGGAGAATGGAAACTCTTCCTACAAGCTTTAACCAGTGCTCGGCCAGACACTGAAAGAAATCACAACACTGCTATATACTGTTAATGAGAAAAGGTATGTAGCAGTTTATATTTACTAAAATAATTGCATTTCCATGCACTGTGTACTGTGAGAGACAAGATATAGTGAATGCAGCGTCCTGGGTTTAGTAACACTTTAAACTGTGCATATGATGGAAAAACATTAGCAGACATGTCGAAACAGTCAGTAAATTCAGGCATATGGGAGCTGAAGTTATATTTTGACTATTTCTAAAAAAGATGAGGATAGCCCTGTCTCCTCTTGCTTTTCATGTGGTCCTTTAGGGTTCATTCACAGTGGGGTGATGTTTTTCCAATGCCAGTCACTGTTAGGACACATAGAAAAAAACTGGTTTCCCAATAACGTTATAAAAACGCCAGTAGGTTTGCAGTGTGGTTTTTAATGTTTTTGCAATAGTGTTTTTTAAAGTTTATTAACTTTTTTTTCTGTGTTAGCATTTTTTAGCATTTAAAAAATATATTAAAGTTTTTTTTCAATGGATCAAAAACGTTAAAATAACGCTGGTGAGCTACGTTTTTGAGCGTTTATTGGCATCTATCAGCTTTTTTTGACGTTAGAGCATTTTTACAGCTGAAAACTGCTGAAAAACTCCTCTCAGAACCCACTAGTTTTGGGTTTTTTTTACAGCCAAAAAACACCCCAGCCAAAAACAGTTGATAACACCCTATGTGTGCATGGACACATAGGATAACATGATGGAGAGTTTATTGACTGTAGAAAAAAGTCTGAAGCCAAAAACAGCTGCTGTAAAAACGTCCAAAAACATCTAGTGTGCATGAGGCCTAACAGTGGCGGTCTATTAGGAGCGCAAGGGCACCGCCCCTCTAATCCATGCGTCCGGCCACTGATCTACATGAAGGGCAGTGGACGCATGGATTTCAATAGGGTTTTTATTTTTTTTGAAGCACATGATTAGAGCCCGAAGCTCTAATTGGCTTCAAAAAAGGGTGGGCTCGGGGCACAGAGCACTGTGCCCCGAGCCCACCCAGTTGTGTAACAATAGCAAAATAATATTCGCTATTGTCTTCCTGCTTCTCCTCCAGGCCAATCAGGAAGTGGATCCTGAGACCTGATTGGACAAGAGGAGAGGCGACCGCATTGGCCGGTACCGGGGAAGGATGTACGGGGAGATCCGGTAGATGGCCGCCATCCTCATCGAAGTAATTTCCCTGCATCGCCACCAACACCAGAGAGGATGTACGTGGAGATCCGGGAGATGGCTGCCGCCGTCCTCATTGGAGTGATCTCTCTGCATCGCCACCAACACCAGAGAGGATGTACAGAGAGATCCGGGAGATGGCCACCGCCATCCTCATTGGAGTAACCTCTCTGCATCACCACCAACACCAGATAGGATGTACGGGGAGATCTGGGAGATGGCCATCCTCATGAGTGAGGTACCCACGAAGGGAGGGAGGGTTGTTTTGTTTGCCCCCCCCCCCCCTGGCTGGAGCACCAGCCACCACTGGTTTATAAGTGCCCTGTTTGCTGGCAGCTGCAGTGCTGTGAGCTGTGGTAAATGCAGACATGTTTTATTTTAATGCAGCACCCTGGAAGGCACCATATGCTGTTCATGACCCTACTGTGAGTAGACATGGAGAAGTGTCATTTTGTGGCACTTCTGATAAAGTTTAGAAAAAAAGAACAAAATAAATAAGCAGTGTGATGCGCTCAAACATGCATCACACAACTCCCTAACCACAATGCACTGCAAGCAAGCTAAATGGGGCATTTACCATGCAGGCAGTGTGAATGAGCGCTTAATGTAATAGGCTGCCCCAACTAACCATTGGCCTACAACCTACAAAGCTGGACAGGCAAGGCCAAGTTTGACTTCTGCAAGAAAAGTCAGAATTACATAGATCTTCAGCTGCCTACAGGTTTTTTTTATGGGGTAATTTCTGAATATGTGTTTTGCCTTACATCAAGGTGTCTGCTTGGCCTTATGATCAGAAATATTTGAAAGAACCTTCCGTGTTATTCAGTTCTCTTCAGACTTCCTGATCACACTGGCAAATAAAAGGCAAAGCTTAGCTGGTTACACGGATCGCTCTTCGCTCAGACATGGGGCCCATTATAAAGAAAGTGCTGAAGCGGAACTGTCTGAGCAGCAGCTAAAATGGAACATGAAGAGGTTAAATACATATACATTTAGTTCTAGTCTTGCTGAAGACCTGTCAGATGTCATTGATTCTCTAAGAACCATGCTGATTTGGAGACTCAGACTGCAGTGGAGTCTTACTGATAAAAATCTCAGCATTTCCATGACGATGTATTTTCTCTTCATCTGGAATGTTCAACTCTTATAGATTTCTGCATTTTGGCGGTCATTTATTTTTGACAGTGAAAAGAAATCCCTTAGCACTGAAATACACCACGGTTATGGGAAGTATTATTATCTGTGTTATTTCTAAAAGTAGTGTTAAATGTGGAATGACCTGAAGTTGGGAACAAGATATCTGCTCAGTGTTAAAAGTTTACATAATAATGTGATGTGTGTGTCAAGGTTAATCTATATCCGCTTCATGATTAAGTATCCGTCATGTATGAAGTTTATTGTACTGTACAAGATTTGGAAAACTTCTGTTGTATTTAGAAAAGGGGTCCATGTGTATCCTAACCACAGAAAGATTACCATCAAATTCTGTCTCATGATATAGAAGGTCAAAAAGAAGGACGTGCCTTACAAAGGTATATTTATATATTTAAGTGGCAATAAACCCAAAAACAAAAAAATATTATATTGCAGTTCACTATTTCTTGAATGTGTTGGCTGCATTCGTTTTCTTTTTTTCCTTTATTTTCCCCTGATGATTTGGCCAGTAAAGCCTCGTACATACGATCGGATTTTCGGCAGAGAATTGTGTGATGACAGACTGTTTGCCTAAAATCCGACTGTTAGTATGCTCCTTCAGACAATTGTGCCAACAAATGTAGTAAATTTTCGGTGGACAACGGTCTGTTGTCAGATTATTGTATCGTGTGTACACAAGTCCCTTACACAAAAGTCCAAAGTACAAACAGGCATGCTCGGAGTCAATGCTCACCAAAGACGCACTAGCAGATGATGCCCAAAGGGTGGCGCTCAAGAGCTGAAATTCCCTGTAGTATGTTACTACGTTCGTGTTTGTTGGCCGACACAATTGTGTGCCGTTACTATGCAAGACAAGATCCAGGCACACACCCTACGGACAAAAGTCTGACGCTCTGTTGGCCAACAATCGGATCGCTGATGATCTGGATCTGATGTGAATGCCTCCTGCATAGCAGAACTTATGCCCTGTACACACGGTCAGATTTTCCGATGGAAAAAGTGTGATCGGATTGTGTTGACGGAAATTCCGATCGTGTGTGGGCTCCATTGGACTTTTTCCATCGGAATTTCCGACACACAAAGTTTGAGAGCAGGATATAAAATTTTCCGATAACAAAATCCGATCGGTTAAATTCCGATTGTGTGTACACAAATCCAACGCACAAAGTGCCACGTGTGCTCAGAATAAATTAAGAGACGAAAGCTATTGACTACTGCCCCATTTTACGTCATCGCGTTCAGACCGATCCGATTTTCCGACAACTTTGTGTGACTGTGTTTATGCAAGACAAGTTTGAGCCAACATCCGTCGGAAAAAATCCATGGATTTTGTTGTCGGAATGTCCGATCAATGTCCGATCATGTGTACAGGGCATTAGACTGCAAGAGGGAGGGGCCAATTAGTTGTGCTGTGGTTTTCATGTGATCACAAGGAACATGATAATCAGAGGAGAAAGTGATGAGCCTATTAGTCTGCTACTTCCCCATTACCGTCCAGTCACAGGCTGGAGGCAGTGAGGTGACCAGTATCTGTTATGTAACTTCAGGTCACCAGTCTGGCTGTTCTGTCTGGCAGGACAGTGTATATTTCAGGACTGGATGGTTTGAAATACAAGTAATTTGGTAGATTAAACCACCTACCATATATGCATTTTATAGTATATTTAGTTGTTAGCCTGGAGTTTGGCTTTACCTTGTTACGGCCAATGTAACAAATGTGTGGCTGAAAAAGGGAGGGTTTTAATATGCGTCAATGGGTGACCAATGTTTTTGTGCTAAGAGCGCGCTCACTGTGCGCCCCCAGCACAGAGATGAAGACAGCTCCTGGTCTTCACTAATAACTGCGGATTGGCTCCCGATCATATGACCACTGCCAATCACAGTGGTCACATGGTTGCTGATCCTTCCTGCCTTCTGGGCATTCTAAACTGGGATGCTGGGGTGGGCAGGAAGGGGTTAACATGTGCCCAGAACATAGAGTGGCCATTATTGGAATGAGTGGCCATTATTGCATTAAATAAAAATCTGTTCAACATTTGTTATGTCCAGAAAACATCGAGGCTGAGAACTTGTACAGAATATAACCTTTTCTGCCAAGTATGATGCAAGAAAAACTAAACAGAAGCCACAGTCAGCTATTCATATTGCCTATTTGTTACTGCATTTTTGTTTTCTCCAAAGTTCTTTCTTGTAATTTCCAAAAAAAAAAAAAAGAATAAAAAAAGAAAACAAAAAGCTGAATACTTGGTGCTAAAACAAAACCCTTGTTTCTGCAGTTCTTACCTTTTGTCTGTATGAAATTACCTGCAGCTCAATAAACGATATAACACAGAGGCTGCGTGTCACAGGTACCATGCTGCAAGTGAAAAGGTACAATTACACCGAAAGAGAGAGAAGAATTAAGAGCTGAAAGCCAAGAGCTCAGCTGTCACAAAACATTTCCAGTCTGAATTCTGAAAGCACATCATACTGAATATTGAATTTTTCCAGTAACTTCTCAGAATAAGATACCATACCTGTCAATAAAGTGTGTTCTCAGGGTATACTGCAGTTGAGAATACTTCTTAAAACACCATAGGGGAAATAAGACAATTTGCTATAACCGACAAAAGGCGTCTGCCTAACTTTACATTTCGGTAATAAAACAGGAACTGGATTTTGAGGAAGAAATCAAAGTTTTATTATTCACTTTTAAATCATTTCTGTAGAACCAACATGCCACAGAAGAACCTACCCGCCGTTCATATCTGTCTGGACCGCTGCAGCTTACATGTTACAATCTGACTGTACAATTTCTTTCAAATTGGGTAGCACAGTGCCTTAGGGGTTTGCACTTCTAGCTTGCAGCGCTAGGGCCTTATTATAGGCAGGTGCCTACCAGTGGCGGCCTGTGCACTGTGGGCGCATGGGCACCGCCCCCCCATCCATGCGCCTGGCCCCTTTCAGGACGCCGGACGCATGGATTCCTATGGCGGGGGCGGAAGGGGGTGGTACTTTTTGAAGCACCTGATTAGAGCCAGAGGATCTAATAGGCTTCAAAATAGGGTGGGCTCGGGGCACAGAGAGTGCGCCCTGATCCCACCCAATTGTGTGACGATAGCGAATTAATTTTTGCTATTTTCACACTAACCTTCCTCCCTCCCAATTAGGAGGGTGGGCGTCAGACCTGTTTCCTGATTGGCCAAAAGTGCCACAATGCCAGAGCCAGGCAGGCGGGCGCGGGGGGGTTTGGGTACAGCCAGACCTGCAATCCCGTGAGTGGGGGGATCATGGGCATAGTGACTGCATATGATGGGTACAAATGGCTGCATATGATGGGCACAAGTGGCTGCATTTGATGGGCACAAGTGGCTGCATATGATGGGCACAGTGAGTGGCTGCATATGATGGGCACAGTGAGTGGCTGCATATGATAGGCACAGTGGCTGCATATGATGGGCACAGTGGTTGCATTTAATGCGCACAATGGCTGCAATTGATGGACACAGTGGCTGCATTTGATGGGCACAATGGTTGCATTTGATGGGCACAGTGAGGCTGCAATTGATGGGCGGGGGGGGTTTAAATTTGTTTGTGCTCCCCAAAAATGTTGAGCACTAGCCGTCACTGGTGCCTACTAAGGTCAATTTATGTATTGTTACATAGTGCAACCAACAGATGTATTGGTAATATAAGTTAGTATTGTTAATAAAGGGTTAATGGCTGGTGTGGTTGGGGTTAAGTATTCTGAAGTGATTTAGGAACTAATCACACTGATTTTGCATTTTTAACATGTTTTTCACAGGTTGCACTAAAATGTAATGCAATGCCTGTGCCTTTTAAGACGTGTTTTGCATGCATTTTCATCCCTGGTCACCTGAGAAAAAAAATTGACATGTGACTTAAAAAACATACCCAAAAATGCACTACGGTGCGTTTTGACTGTAATGGAAGTTGTATTTTTGAAAAATTTTCAAACAGGGCATTGAAGATGCAGCAAGCAAGAGTTATTAAAAATGCAGTGCACTTTAAAAAAAATTAATGGCAGAGATGTGACTGGGTAGAATTTAAAGGGAATTATTTTTCATGCACGTTTGTTAAGCTTGAAAGGTGCCTTTTAGTGTGGCAACAGTTTCAACAGGGCCTTATGCGGGAGGAGGCTGGAGCAGGAGCAGTGGCCAGTGATATAGGTTCTGTAGGTAGGGGTGGCATGGCAATTGGTATTTCCCTACTGAGTGGCTTGGTCCCTTTATTAAGATACCATTGCAGAACAGAGCTCTCCTAGGGACTAATCCCTGAATGTGCGCACAAGGCCTAACTAAGTGCAGTGGCTTCCCTCTTTGTGTTCAAGATTGGACATGAGCAAGGGTGTTGTGAGGAGCTGGTAGAGGGTAATCAGTGCTCAGAGTTATTCCCTAAAAATGACCACAGGAGAGCCAATCCATGAAACAATACTGTATCTGGTCAGCATGCAGTTCCTCCATTATACCACCAAGTTACACCAGGGTCACATACCACCTGGGACACTACCTGCACAAAGTTTGCATGTACTTGTGTGGATTTCATCCCACACTCCAAAGGCATGGTAGGTTAATAAGGTTGTAGGTTTTTTCTGCATGCAGCTCCCCCCCCCCTTAATACATACCTGAGTCCAGTACCGAGACAGGGTTGTCTAGTGCCCAGGGCAAGGATCCGAAATTGCGCCCCCTTCCCCCATTAATAATACATGCCATAGAATGGGTGTCATTTTTTGCCCCTTTGCTTCACTGCACCCCCTCCTGCCCACCCCTTGTCCCAGCCCTGCCTGAACCCGATCTCTCGATCCAGTGATGTGCATGAGAGCCGAGGCTCTCTCAGGTCTCTCACTCCTGATTGGCTCAGATACAGCAGCAAGAGCCATTGGCTCCCAGTGCTGTCAGTCAGAGCCAGTGGGGAGGGAGCTGGGGGGGGGGGCAAGTCCCACTTTGTGTGTGTTATGGACACTCAGAACGGGGGGCTCAGGAGCGAGCATGCACAAGTGCCTTTATAGCAAGTGACTTGCTATAGGGGCACTCAGCAGGGGGGTAGGGTGGAGCCAGGAGTGCCGGAGAGGGACCTGAGAAAAGAAGGATTGGGGCTGCTTTGTGCCAAACCATTGCACAGAGAAGGTAAGTATAACATGTTTGTAATCTTCAAACAAAAAAAAAACAAGACTTTACTGTTATTTTAACCACTTGAATTTCCAGGAGGCCGTCATATGACGGCCTCCCCTGTGCATGTGCCCTGCAGGGAGAGCGCGGAGCGCGCTGTGTTCATCGTGTCACTGAGACTCAGGTGATCACCGATCCGAGTAAGGGGCCAGTCCCGGTCCCTTACCATGTGATCAGCTGTCAGCCAATGATAGCTGATCACATGATGTAAACAAAAGCTTGGTAATCTTTTTTTTTTCAGCGTGAGGAGAAAAAAAAGCCGATCACCGGCTCATCTGCAAGGGACATCGGTCCCGAAGAGGAAGAGGCAATTATGACTCATCTGTGCCACCTGTCATTGCCACCTGACAGTGCCCACAGTGCCCACCAGTGCCACCTATCAATGCCCATGAGTGCCAACTATCAATGCCCACAAATGCCACCTATCAATGCCCACCAGTGGTGCCAATCAGTGCCACCTAGCAGTGCTGCTTATCAGTGTAACCGATCAGTGCCCATTATTGCCACCTATCAGTGCCCATCACTGCCACCCATCAGTGCCCATCACTGCCACCTATCGATGCCCATCAGTGCCGCCTCATCAGTGTACATCAATGAAGGAGAAAAATTACCTGTTTTAAAAATTTTATAACAAAAAAAAAAAAAATTAATTTGGTCTTTTTACATTTTTTTAACAAAAAATAAATACCGCAGAGGTGATCAAATACCACCAAAAGAAAGCTCTATTTGTGGGGAAAAATGATCAAAATTTCATCTGGGTACAGTGTTGTATGACTGCGCAATTGTCATTCAAAGTGCGTCAGCGCTGAAAGCTGAAAATTGGTCTGGACATGAGGGGGGTTTAAGTGCCCAGTAAGCAAGTGGTTAATTGGCTCCTGTCTAAATTGACCCTAATGTGTGTATGTATGCAAGTGAGACAGGGACTTAGATTGTAAGCTCCTGGAAAACAGGGACTGATGTGAATGTACAATACGTAAATCACTGGCACTATGTAAATACATACGATAATAAAAAAAATTTACCAGCAGTGCAAGTGCCTGCATGACTGGATACGAATTGATTGGATAGTTTATATTCTATGGTGTACAATCCAAAGTTGATTGTACAAAGATTATACAGTCAGATTGTAACATGTGTGGTGTACAGTACACTCACAATCTACGACAGTCTAGGTTGATAAAATTAACAGATGATTATATTTTGGATTTTTAGAAGAAGCTGTGGGTTGCAGGGGCAGAATATACAATTAACTCCATAAAGACGCTGTCTCCGGTGAGATGAGGACCCCAGTGCTCTCAGACAAAAGTGCTAACCGTTAAATCACCATACTACCCACGAATACTGTTTATTCATTCCATTCTGCTGGCTTCCTCTCTCTAACATGCCCCTATCATGTCTCCTGGACTGTAGATAATAAATTACATGAGCCCCGGGAGCTATGCTCATATTCATCCCACCTGCTAATAATGGTGACCCCGTCCTGATACTACAACAGGGAGCCTCCCAAAAGTGGCTACAATAAATATTACATCGTTTTTCCTCTGTAAGTTCATTGTTGTGAATCCAGCAGCCCCCCCCCCCCCCCCCACCCAGTCGGCAGCAGAGATTTTTTTCTCAGCTGCAGAAATTGCCATTTCAAGCGTAGTCTGAGGTTGATGGCATCACACTAGGCACTCTGTATCCATGCTGTTGTCATGCAAAATCAAAAAGGCCTACTTTTTTTTTTTAACCATGATTGTTCAGACATACTTCAGACAGTATTCATTAGGCTTAAACTAATGATATTTACAGTCACAGCTGTTTCCATAGTTTGCATTGGCTAGGGACACGCTGGGGAAGATTTTTTTTACAGCTGGATCAAAGAATGATGTATATGTTGTCCATAGCAACCAATCAAATCGCAGCATTCAATTTGCCAGTGCATAATAAAGAAGTAAAATAAATTTCTTGTTGCGTATCCTATTACATACAAACATGTATATCACCCATCCACACCCAATTACTATGCAATACTATTAGGGATGGAGGTGTGCCACTGGTGACACCAGACCTTTCCTTTGATTATATAGTTATCAACAGAAAAGGGTTTTAGCTTTAGATATACCGTATTTATCAGCGTATAACACGCACATTCATTTTAAGAGGTGAGTTTCAGGAAAAAAAAAAAATTTAAATAAGGAACTTTGAAGAAAAATAAGGGTCATTGCCTAACTGCAGCCTCACCATTGCCATCAATCCAGCCTGATCAATGCCCATCTGCAGCCTCACAAGTGCCATCAATGCAGCCTGATCAATGCCCATCTGCAGCCTCACAAGTGCCATCAATGCAGCCTGATCAATGCCCATCTGCAGCCTCACAAGTGCCATCAATCCAGCCTGATCAATGCCCATCTGCAGCCTCACAAGTGCCATCAATGCAGCCTGATCAATGCCCATCTGCAGCCACACAAGTGCCATCAATGCAGCCTGATCAATGCCCATCTGCAGCCTCACAAGTGCCATCAATGCAGCCTGATCAATGCCCATCTGCAGCCTCACAAGTGCCATCAATGCAGCCTGATCAATGCCCATCTGCAGCCACACAAGTGCCATCAATGCAGCCTGATGAATGCCCATCTGCAGCCTCACAAGTGCCATCAATGCAGCATGATCAATGCCCATCTGCAGCCTCACAAGTGCCATCAATGCAGCCTGATCAATGCCCATCTGCAGCCTCACAAGTGCCATCAATGCAGCCTGATCAATGTCCATCTGCAGCCACACAAGTGCCATCAATCCAGCCTGATCAATGCCCATCTGCAGCCTCACAAGTGCCATCAATGCAGCCTGATCAATGCCCATCTGCAGCCTCACAAGTGCCATCAATGCAGCCTGATCAATGCCCATCTGCAGCCTCACAAGTGCCATCAATCCAGCCTGATCAATGCCCATCTGCAGCCTCACAAGTGCCATCAATGCAGCCTGATCAATGCCCATCTGCAGCCACACAAGTGCCATCAATGCAGCCTGATCAATGCCCATCTGCAGCCTCACAAGTGCCATCAATGCAGCCTGATCAATGCCCATCTGCAGCCTCACAAGTGCCATCAATGCAGCCTGATCAATGCCCATCTGCAGCCACACAAGTGCCATCAATGCAGCCTGATGAATGCCCATCTGCAGCCTCACAAGTGCCATCAATGCAGCATGATCAATGCCCATCTGCAGCCTCACAAGTGCCATCAATGCACCCTGATCAATGCCCATCTGCAGCCTCACAAGTGCCATCAATGCAGCCTGATCAATGCCCATCTGCAGCCACACAAGTGCCATCAATGCAGCCTGATCAATGCCCATCTGCAGCCTCACAAGTGCCATCAATGCAGCCTGATCAATGCCCATCTGCAGCCACACAAGTGCCATCAATGCAGCCTGATCAATGCCCATCTGCAGCCACACAAGTGCCATCAATGCAGCCTGATCAATGCCCATCTGCAGTCTCACAAGTGCCATCAATGCAGCCTGATCAATGCCCATCTGCAGCCTCACAAGTGCCATCAATGCAGCATGATCAATGCCCATCTGCAGCCTCACAAGTGCCATCAATGCAGCCTGATCAATACCCATCTGCAGCCTCACAAGTGCCATCAATGCAGCCTGATCAATGCCCATCTGCAGCCTCACAAGTGCCATCAATGCAGCCTGATCAATGCCCATCTGCAGCCTCACAAGTGCCATCAATGCAGCCTGATCAGTCCACAGCAATGCAGCCTCACAAGTGCCATCAATGCAGCAGCCTCAAAATTGCCATCAGTGCAGCCAGATCGATGCCCATCTCCAGCCCAGAGGGGACAGGGAGGGGTGTAGGATGAGCGCCGACAGATTACATACAGTGAGAATCTCCTATGATAGACAGAACAGTGGTTCAATGGCGGCCCAGGAGACGGGACTTCCTATTACAGAGGCCGCCAAGTAAACAGGAGATTCTCACTGTATGTAATCTGATGGCGCTCGTCCTGCCCCCCCCCCCTCCCTGTCCCCTCCGAGGCAGCTAAAATGTAAGTATCGGCGTATAACACGCACGCGCTGTTTGCACTCGATTTTCAAGGTGAAAAAGTGCGTGTTATACGCCAATCTTTGATATCAAGTGCCAATAGATACTTGCTATTTGCGCTTGATCTGAAAAAAAAAAATCTCTTTTGCTTTAATTCATTATGTATCTCGTGGCGTGACTTTATGACTTCATAAAGGTGAAAAAGTGGCACTGGGTACAGATTTTCTGTAGATCGATCACATTATCAGTGGGCATACTGGCTTTGGGTAGCATTCAACAAAACAAGGTTTCCCCTTAATAAAGGGGGACAACCCAAAGTTCAGAATCCATGCATACAGCACAGAAGGGCCAACGTAGCATGGTCACAGGTCATTGGCAAACTGTTATGCCTCATCCTTATTACTTAGAACCCAATCACTTAGAGTGCCCAAACCCTGAAGAAGGGAGAGTTTGTTTTGCTCATAAAACGCGTTGGCTGTTCTGTGTTCTAGTGAAATAATTTTATTGTTATAAGTTGTTGACTGTTGGATGTTGTTTGGCGCTCTCATTAGACTCTTATCATGACTTAATGGCTCAGATCTAATTTTCATTCCCCTGTCTAGGAATAATTCACTTTTGGTCTTCTCTATACAAAAGCGTAGGTATTGTCATAAAAATATATAAATCTTGTGAGCTACTCTAGAGCAACCTGAGACTGCAATCAGCGCAAGGTATCCCTGTGGGATCCTGCTGAGCCAGTTTCACTTAGAGCCCAGGAGTGGTTCAACTGCCTATGTGGACCAAACTTAAGTGTGCCGTCCCACTGTTGGAGGTGAGCGCATTCACACAGGGGGGGGGGGGGGTTGGCATGTGTGTGAAGTAAGGTGCCCACATGTCCCGTTTTTACCGGGATTATCCCGCAATTCATATTTGTGTTCCGTGTCCCGGGCACCTTCATTCCGGGACAATACAGTGTCCCGGAATGAAATAAGGACACACAGCCACCTTGATAAACTATTGCTAAACTGGTTGCTAGGGCCGCACCGCCTCGCGTCTAGCAACCAGTGGCGTCACATTCACAGAGAGATTCACATCTCTCAGAATGAGGCCCTTACCCAATGCTGCCCTGCGCTAGCCTCCGAGACCACCTACCTCCGCTCCTTCTCCAGGCCACACGGCAGCAGCAGCAGAGAGAGCAGCCACCCCAGAGAGCATCTGTGTAACAGTGTCTCCTACTGACGCATTGCCTGACTTCTTCTCCTCCCTACCGTGGCCCGAGCCACCTGACTGCCTGAGGGGGGCCCCTGCCTGCAGCTTGGACCAGGGAACGTACATAGACCGGCACTCAATCAACTGCTCACCCCCACACAAGACAAGTCCAGCAGCCAGCTTAGAAGGTGAACAAATTAATTTGAAGCAGTCAGGTCAGGTGACAAGTCGGGACACGGAGGCTGGGGACAGTACAGTAATAAATGAGGATGACAAAGTGGACCCAGCCCTGGGGGGGCAATAAAAAATGAAGTCTCCCCGACCCCCACTTGACAGCCTAATTTATTACTTTCCCCCACTTGTCAGCTTCATATATTACTGTCACAGTAATACATGAAGCTGACAAGTGGGAGGCAGTATTACACAAACCTGACAAGTGGGGGTCGAGGGGATGGTAATACATGAAGCTGACAAGTGGGGGGTAGTATTACACAAACCTGACAAGTGGGGGGTAGTATTACACAAACCTGACAAGTGGGGGTCGAGGGGATGGTAATACATGAAGCTGGCAAGTGGGGGTCAATAATATATGAAGCTGACAAGTGGGCAGTGGCAGTGCGTCCATAAAGGGCGCACGGGCGCCGCCCCCCCTCTCCTGCTGTCCCTCTATCACGATAGATAAAATCATGCATTATATGAATCTATCTATGGTCGCCACTGCCACCCCCTATTCAGGTGTCCAGCCTCTTGTCGGGCGCCAGGCACCTAAATTACAGCAGCGGGGGTGTTTTTGGAAGCACCTGATTAGAGCCATAGGCTCTAATAGGCGTCCAAAACAGTGAACAGTGGGCGCCATGCTGGGCGTTCGCTGTTCACTCAGCTGTGTGTTAGGAAAGCGAATGAATCACTGAACCGCCTCTCAGCCACTCATGTGCTCGGGTCTGTGTTACCTGTCACCTGATTGGCTGAAACAACAGGCGCTGTGATTTTTTTCAAAAACTGGCAAAAAAAAGTATAAAAAATCATCATAATTTTTTGGGCGGGCACAGGTGCGGGGGGAGGTGTCCCTGAATGGCAGATTGGAAATGTGGTCACCCTAGTGTGAAGTCACCCTCTTCTGATCAAGATTATCATCACTAGAGTCACTTTTTGGATAGTAATACGTATAATACCCCAATTTGCACTTTTGTGGATTGATGACAATTGGAGGAAAAAATCCCTTTTTTTTGGACACTTGATATTAAGGAGTAATACTAAATTTCTTTCACTGTGAGCTTGCTTGTTACAAAAAAATATATATATATATATATATATATATTTTTTATGTTCATAGTTACATTTTTTAGCAATATTGATTTCATTGTTGATGGCACTATCTATGCATTTGTAAGGTTCAGTATCACACAGCGCTGCATTTTTTTGTTTTTTGTGGGTAATGTAAAATTAAAGGAATGACTATGTATAGTTTGCTACTAGTATATCATTTCATTTATGATATCTACCATAAATATTAATAGCGATGACAGGATATCAATGATTTCCTTACATATTATAAAACTTGGGTCAAGTGCATAAACATGGGCTGGCAGTTGTATGCTTGGTGTCTGTTTTGCTCAGTGCTCATCGCCTGCCATAGGTATTGTATCCTTTATATAGTGTAATTCTGCTGTATGAAAAGGATTTCATCAAGTGATGGTTCCACAACTTGCATTAAACTGTATGCATCACAGTATTTCTAGTAACCATAATGCATAAAGATAAGTTACAAAGCGTACACTGAATATCAGACAGAGCTACACAGTGTATGGTCCAGATAAAGTGGCATTGTTCCTAATAAGTCTTGAGATGCCATTTTTCCATACGTTTTTTTGGCTGCATAAAACTGTAAAGATGATTTGTGAGCCTGAATATCCCTGACATCCATTATAGGTGGGGTGCTATGGAAGGCAAACATTTTTATGCCTCCGGGTTAACTTTTCAACACTATTGATGGGTTTGGTCTGAAAAAGGAGAACACAAACTGATCCATGTAAACAGCACCTGCAGACAATACAAAAAATAAAAGGGAAATTATGACATATTACCTGTTTGGTTTTTTTTTTTTTTTTCATTTAGTTTTACTTTTTATTGTGTTAGAACATAAAAGGAAAATCTAGCTAATTTTATTAGGTTATGCTAGCCACTTTTTTTACTATTTATTATTTTATTATTGTCTTACTTATTATTATGCAGCATTTATAAAGCGGAGTTATTTTTCTTTACCGTGTTGTGTTTTTTTGCAGGGTCTATATTCTGCTCATTTAAAAATGATCCTTAAAAAAAATAAATCCAGGGTCTCATTTTGCCCTGGCTGACCCGATTCCACATGCCCTGTGATTCTGTAAAACCTGTAGCCAAGTGCTGTATACATTTTTAGAGGGAGAAAAACCATTGGTGAAAGTAATTTACAGTAATAATGAAAACACATTATATCTGGTTATCAGTTGGGGAGATGGTAACACACGTTAAAGTTGAACTCCACCCGTTAAGGCATTTTAACTGAGTACTGAGTCAAGGTGCTGTAAGGGTCCTTTCACACTAAGGCGGGGGCGGCGGCGGCGGTAAAGTGCCGCTATTGTAAGCGGCACTTTACCGTCGGTATTCGGCCACTAGCCCTCGGGGCTTTCACACTGGAATCAAAGCAGTGGCACTTTCGGGTCGGTTTGCAGGCGCTATTATTAGCGCAATAGCGCCTGCAAACCACCCCAGTATGAAAGGACACTAATGCTTTCAGTAAAATGTGTACAGCACCATGCTGGCCCCTTCCACTAGACATGATCTGCCTGAATTGCATAGAGAAGCACAGACACCCAGTAATGACACCAATAGGTATAAAATACTGTATGTAATAAAAACTGTTGTTAAGTTGCTGCAGATAAGAAAAAAAAATGTGTTTGACATTTTGCTAAAGAACAGTTAAAGCAGAACTTCCCCCAAAAAAGGAAGTTCAGCTTTTCCTCCTCCCCACCCATCCCGCTCCCACTTCACCTCTGCATACCTCCCAACTGTCCCTGATTTGGAGGGACTGTCCCCGATTTGGAGCAATGTCCCTCTGTCCCTCTTTCCTCCTCATTTGTTCCTCATTTTGATCTGAGCTATATAGTTGTATATAAAATGCGCTTTTTATCTTTCAAAAAAGTGCTAAAACTTTCATCCAATTTCGAAATTGCTGCATTTGTACATTTTAAAAGCCAATATAAAGGAATAGTAGTGGTAAAAAAAAAGCCCTTGTGGATTTAATTAACCTTTTTTTGGGGTTAATTCTCCTTTAAGGGGGTGTGGCAGGGAGCATGTCCTATGCCTACATACATTTGCTAGTAGGTGTCCCTCATTCCCATCTCAAAATGTTGGGAGGTATGTCTCTGTCTTCCTAGTTTGGAAAGTCTAGCCACTCCCCTTCCTGCCCGCAACCTCATGGGACACATCACACATCTCAGAAGACTGCAGGCCCATATAGAAAGCCCAGTGCTACTTGTGCATAAGCAATGGGGAGCCAACTGTGAGCCAGTAGAAAGCCACAGCTTGCTTCCCACAGGCAAGATGGCAGAGCCAGGAACCCAAAGATAAAGATAAAAATAACCCTTTTTTTAACATTCTGATGACCATTCAAAGTCACTTAGATATTTAATGAGCAAATATGGTCCATACATATAAAGAGAATAATATTTCTAAACCTTACCGTACATTGCTGAGATTATTATGCTGAGCTAAAGGCAAAAATACTTACCTTAGTTCCAATGGTCCAATGCCCACAAGGTCTCCAGCTGGCATTTTCTTAACAATACAAACAAGTGGCACAGCCCCCACCTATAACTGGCCTATGAAGCAAGGAGCACTGGAAGGGCAACGTATGTCAAACAAAACAAAAGAAATTTCCAAACTTAACTTACCAGGGTTTAGTGTGCACCCATTTGCAAATACATGCGTAAATACTTGTTTTTAACGCATATTGTTAGACAGGTCAATTTGATTGGTCACAGGCTGGTCGGTAAGTTTACTTTGGAAATGTCTTTTTTTTTGTTTGACATACATTGCCCTTCCAGTGCTCCTTGCTGCATAGGCCAGTTATAGGTGGGGGCAGTGCCACTTGTTTGTATTATTAATATATTGGTCAGGCAACTCCTTGATACCTTTGCTGCCATGGTGCTATGTGCTGGGTGCCCTGTGCACCCCTGTGGGTTCTCTCCAGGCTCACCTGCCCTCTATCTATCTATTATAATGCATGTGCTTCCACTGTGGAGATTCATAGAAGTTAGAGTTAGAACTATAGAAAATGGGGTGCCTTGACGAGCCCTGCAGCTTTCGCATGTATTTGCAAATGTGCGCAGACTAAACCTCTGTTTTTAACGCATATTTTTAGACAGGGTCAGGGTTGGTCACTGGCTGGTCAGTAAGTTGAGCTTGTAAATTTCTTTTGTTTTGTTTACTGGCATTTTCTCCCTGGCTTCTTCCGGGTGCTGGTTTTCGGATGTCTTGATTGTCCCATGCGGGATGACGTCACTTCCGCGCATGTGCAGCTCTGTTTACTTTCTACATGTCTCTTCTGCAATAAAAAGCCTTCCTGTTCACAATCTTTTACTTTTCAACTTCGGTTCTACTTTAACATCAGATTATCTGCTTTCACATGTACAGTATATCTAGCAATGTAAAAATACTAAGGTCCCCTCTATGTGTTAGATTTTGTCATTTTAATTACATTTTAAAACCTTTCAGTGATGACATAATGAAAAAGCTGGACGTTTTTAGAAAACCTAAAATGTGAGAACCGACCCACCTGATGGAATCATATGTATGTATTACAATGGTTGATCTAAAAGAATGTGTATGTTGTTAACCAGAGTTCATAGAGAAACCAGGACACATATTAGTTATGTAATGACTAACCAACATATTCCTCAACAGATTCCAGTGACGAATTCCCAACATAACCACCATGAAAACAATGTGACACACCTATCAATTACCAGGCTGTCTGACCACTTCACACACTGGATAAATGTCTGTACCAAAGAATCAACCACACCCCAGATGACACCCATCAACAACTACACCACAATGGAACACGTTGCTGCATCTTCTTATTGGATCATAAGAGTAAAGATATTAATAAGTTGATTTTGGCCAGCTATACCAAGGTCTTGTTCACACGGGGTGTACAAAACTGTACATTCTGGATGTGTTTAGGGCCATGCACCCACACTTGCATGGATTCACACAGTGGGAGCAGTGGCTGTGTCCATGCAGCTGCTGCATCCCAATTGACAGCAATGGGACTGCCAGCAGGGGGAAGCATGGATCACCCCCTGTCTGTAAATATGGGGGGTATGCTTATGTACACCCCGTGTGAATGAGTCCTTACGTAGTTACAGTATAATTGATGAGATAAACAAATATAATTTCTTGGCGGATAAAAGAAATATAATTTCTTGTCGGGTAATGAGACAACCAGATATATATATATATAGCCCGTAGACTGGTATGCTACTTAGGTCAGTTCTTATGGTTAAAAGTGAAGTATAGGATTTTTTATTTTTTTTTCCAATAAAAGTTTTTATTGAGCAAATATATTGTCATAACAACATGGGTAAAATATTCATTACATTCTTGTAGGGCATCATACATTGCATTACCGTCATTTTGTTCTGTTTTTTAGGATTTTTTTAAAAATCATACTTACCTAGGTGGATGTTGCATCTGTCCCCCGCCGGGTCTCTAAAACTGAGAACCAAGCGATCAAACACCACTGATCGCTCAGTTCTCACAGCTCCCTGAGCAGAGAGCTGGTGATTGTCAGTCACCGCTCTCTGCTCTGACCCCCCTCCCCCAAGCTCACTGGAGGGTTGGGATGTGGAGGGGGCAGAGCGTCTGGCCCAGAGGCTGAGCCAGGTGCCAATCTGTGGGCAGATCCCGACCATATGGTTGTGATCTTGCCTGAGCCTGAACCTGCTCTGTGAATTCAGCCCGCTGTTTGCTGAGAATGGGTCACGGGAGTGCACAACGAACTAAATTCCTGTGATCCACAAAAGAAGAACAGCCAAACCAGCTTTGGCTGTACTTCTTTAACCACCTCAATACTGGGCACTAAAGCAGGCCATACATGGTCGAATTTTGAACGAATTTTCTTTTCAAAATCAGAAAGTTCGTTTTTTTTTGTGATCCGATGATGCCACCATTGATTTTCGAAATTCGGCCGACCAAGCCTTCAATTTCACCTCATGTTGCTACAGAAAAGAATTTTCGTGGCTGGGAATCTTCTTTTCTCTCCGTAAATTTTCTTTTCTTATTACATTTCTCGCACGATTTTCCCATCATTGATTAGAAAATCGTTTGTTTTTCTAAAAATTTCCAACATGTCCGATTCCTCAAATTTGATTGCCGCACGCAATTCGGCCGTTGCTGCAGCCCACTAATGCTGCGAAATTCGTACGAAAATTCTTTGATACGATTTTCGAAAGAAAATTCTTTTGAAATTCGAACCGTGTATGGCCGGCATTACACCCCCTTCCTGCCCAGGCCATTTTTCAGCTTTCAGCTCTGTCACACTTTGAATGACAATTGCGCGGTCATGCTATACTGTAACCATGTGACATGTTTATCATTTATTTCACCAAATAGAGCTTTCTTTTGGTGGTATTTAATCACTCCTGGGTTTTTTTATTTTTTCCTAAAAAAAAAGCTGGGTTGAACGAAAAAAAACAAAAAAAAAAACTGCAGTATGTACCATGCTTTATGGTGTAAACAAAGAACTTAGAAAACAATTCTTTTCTACATACCCTTGCACTGAGCCTTTGTTAATGTATACCGATCAATGCAACTCAACTGATATGGTGTGAACAATCCTTATCATAGAAAAACTCAGGCTCTGTTCACATCTCCGCGTTCCAAATTACAGGTAGAATCGCTGCGATTCTGCCCAGCGATTTACCGCTAGTGCGCTCCCGGTGCATTGCCCGTCTATTACAATAGCACCCCTAACGCAGCAATCAGGCGGCAATCGCGGTAAAAACACGCAAACAGAATCGCGGAACACCTGTCGTCCGAAAGAAGTACATGAGCTTCTTTTAGGCGACGGGCGTCCCGTGATTCTATTTGCGCGATTTTACCACAATTGTCGCCCTTATACGCCTAGATGTGAACGGAGCCTTAATCTCGGTGGTGTACAGCCCTAATCCGCCACCTGAATGAGGCCTTGATTCTCAAATTCAGTCAACAAAGCTATGCTTGGAAATAATTGAGTGTACAGTGTTACTTCAGCCCCGGAAGGATTTACCCCCTTCCTGAGCAGAGCACTTTTTGCGATTCGGCACTGCGTCACTTTAACTGACAATTGCGTAGTCGTGCGACGTTCCACCCAAACAAAATTGACGTCCTTTTTTCCCACAAATAGAGCTTTCTTTTGGTGGTATTTGATCAACTCTGCGGTTTTTATTTTTTGCGTTATAAACAAAAAAAGGGCGACAATTTTGAAAAAAAAGCAATATTTTTTACTTTTTGCCATAATAAATATCCCCAAAAATATATAAAAAAACTAATTTCTTTCTCAGTTTAGGCCGATATGTATTCTTCTACATATTCTTGGTAAAAAAATCGCAATAAGCATATATTGATTGGTTTGCGCAAAAGTTTTCGTGTCTACAAAATAGGGGATAGATAAGAGTAATGGCGGTGATCTGCGATTTTTATCATGTCTGCGACATCATAGCGGATATTTTTGACACTATTTTGGGACCACTGTCATCTATACAGCGATCAGTGCTATAAACATGCACTGATTACTGTGTAAATGACACTGTCAGGGAAGGGGTTAAACACTATGGGGCGATCAAGGGGTTAAGTGTGTCCTAGGGAGGTGTTCTAACTGTAGGGGGATGGACTACTACTGACATGACAGGGATCACTGCTCCCGATCACAGGGAACAGTAGCTCCCTGTCATCTCACTAGGCAGAACAGGGAAATGCCTTGTTTACAAAGGCATCTTTCCGTTCTGCCGCTCTGTGACGCGATCGCGGTACACCCGGTGGACATTGAGTCTGCGGGACTCGCGGGCTCCGTCATGGTGTACGCGGCGGGCGCGCACCCATAATGCCACGATTTAAAGGGGACATACCTGTACGCCCATTTGCCCAGCTGTGCTATTGTGCCGACATACATCGTTGTGCGCTGGTCGGCATGTGGTTAAAGTGGTTCTCAAGGCAGAATTTTTTTTTTCAATCTTAAAGCATACTATGCATCAAGGTTAAAAAAATTCCTTCTTCATGCAGACCCCCCCAAATATTTACATGAGCCTAGTCTTGATCCTGCAATTTGCAGCATTTTTCTCCATCCTTTTTCCTGATTGGACAGAGAGGCAGCAGAAGAAGCTATTTGCAAAATGATTAGGACCATTTCCAAAACCATTGCACAGAGCAGGTATGACATGTTTGTTATTTAAAAAAAAAAAAATGTGCCTTTAGAATTACTTTAAACAGGTCACATCAACTCTAATGCTGGCCACACACTAGAAAAAATTTCGATTTGTGCGTGGCCCAGTTGGCAACGTCCCAACCAACATCCTTTAATGGAAAAATCTAAGGAGTTGGGCAGAAATGTGTTGGCCAATCAGATGCAGGTACTGTTTAGGTGTTTTGACCGCTGGCTCCACTGGCTGTCAGAATACAATGGCCACAACAGGAGACTTTGTTCATCCACACTGAAAAAAATAAAAATCTGTTCTTTTAAGGCCAGCTTTTAGTGCAGGGCATCACTTTTGTAGTCACATTCAGACTTAAAATCAATTTCTGAGATATTAAAAAGTTAGTGATATTAAAGTCTCATTTTTCTTTTTTTTTCAATAAAAAACATGTTATACTTACCTGCTCTGTGCAGTGGTTTTGCACAGAGCAGCCCAGATTCTCGTTTTCTCGGGTCCAACGCTGGCACTCCTGGCCCCTCCCTCATGTTGGGTGCCCCCACAGCAAGCAGCTTGCTTCGGGGGCACTTAAGCAGGCTCGCTCCTGACTGCGGCTCTGTGTGTCCATTCACACACAGAGCCATGATTCGGCCCCGCCCCCTCCATCTTCTGATTGGCTTACTGGCTGTGATTGACAGCAGTGGGAGCTCCTGCTGCTGCCAAAAGCCAATTAGGAGTGCGAGTCCCCAGAGAGGGGGCTCAGGTAAGTATTGGGGGAGGGGGGCTGCTGCACACAGAAGCTTTTTCTTTACCTTCATGCACAGAATGCATTAAGGTAAAAAACCTTGTGCCTTTACAACCACTTTAACATGGGTAGCATTAATACAAAGAGAATACTAGTTATGTATATGTTACAGTACAGACAATTGCAATTTAAAGGAAAAAAAATACAATTTTCTTTTTGCTTTTTTCATTCTTTGTTGAATCTCAGCATTGCAGATCTCCTACAGAATCTTAGCAGCCACTTCTTGTCTACATGCACCCCAGTGATAGCTACCCAGCATTTCTCAGGGAAGTCTTCTGATGGTGACAACAACAGACTATGCTCCCATAATATATACTGTGTTCACTTGTACATCACCATATTTAGCTTGTCTAAGATTTTAGTGATTATTAGGTTGATTTATTAAAACTGGAGAGTGCAAAATCTGGTGAAGCTCTGCATAGAAACCAATCAGCTTGCATTTTTTTTTTGTCAAAGAAGCTGAAGTTAGAAGCTGATTGGCTACCATGGAGAGCTGCACCAGATTTTGCACTCTTCAGTTTTAGTAAATCATCCTAATAACCACTAAAATCTTAGACAAGCTTTAAAGAATATGGTGATCTACAAGTGGGCACTTCAATACAGTATATAATATGGGAGCAACGTCTGCTGTTGTCACCATCAGAAGACTTCCCTGAGAAATGCTGGGCAGCCATCACTGGGGTGCATGTAGACGAGAAGTGGCTGCTAAGATGCTGCAGGAGATCTGCAACCCTTGCACAGAGTAGGTAAGTGTAACATGTTTGTTATTTAAAAAAAAAACCTTTACAATCACTTTAACTCTTGCAGTGGGGGAGATTTTTCTAAGCTTTCCCAATTTTAATTATAATGGCTGTAATACTACAGTCATTGCAACAGCAGTTTATGTGAAATCTTACATCTTGTACAGGTTAACATCTGTAGGATATTTGTGTAATTCTAATTGTAGCCATTCATTTCTGTTTGGAAACATGGCCTTCATGTTGCAATGTGATATTTTTAGTCTTGTCTAGCATACCATACAATACATTCTATTTTAGGAGCATGCGTGTTTTTGTATTTTTTTTTTGTAGAGATAAAGTGGTGACTGACAGAGATGATGGTTTTCACACCTCCACCAGTACATTACACAGTTATCCACAGCAAAGATAAACCTAAGCTGCTCAAGCCTGCATTTATAACATAAAATAGGATTAGTGGAAAAATCCAAAGATCCTGTGACATAAGTCAAACAGGTGCACAGTGATACTATACGAGTTCATGTTCGTTGTGTATATATATATATATATATAGACAGTCTATACACTTTGTAAATGCCATAAAAGATTTCACAGTTACCTGTTAGCAAAATGACAGTTAAAGCTGAATTTCAGGTAATTCATTTTTATGTGGTGAATGGCAACCCCCCCCCCCCCCCCCCCCCCCCCGTCAATTCCAGGTGTGGCTGCCTTTGCATAGTTCCATTGGTCCAGCTTGGATCAATGGAAGCATGCATGCGCCATATCTGGCCAATCCCAACGGAAGCGGGAAATCACTATAGTAAGCACCATTACTACATGGATTGCCAGTGGCTTTAGGGTCCCACAGCACATTCCCTATACAGCAGGACTGGGGCTTCTTTATTTTGCATACCTGCAATTTTATGGACAACTTTTACTTAAAGAGGAAGTAAACTCGGATATATTTTTATTTATTTTTTTGTTCCCTGCAAAGCAAAGGCATATTGTGCTAGTATGCATCACATACGAGCACATTATGTGACACTTACCTGCTAACGAAGCCCACGTTGTCCCCGCTGCAGGCTGCATCCATTTTCGTTCGGCTTCCTTTCGGGGGCCACAGGCTCCGGCTCTGTGACTGGCCAGAGCCGCGTGACGTCACTCCCGCACATGTCCTTTCGGGGGCCACAGGCTCTGGCTCTGTGACTGGCCGGAGCCACGTGACGTCACTCCCGCACATGTCCTTTCGGGGGCCACAGGCTCTGGCTCTGTGACTGGCCGGAGCCGCGTGACGTCACTCCCGCACATGTCCTTTCGGGGGCCAAAGGCTCCGGCTCTGTGACTGGCCGGAGCCACGTGACGTCACTCCAGCACATGTCCTTTCGGGGGCCACAGGCTCAGGCTCTGTGACTGGCCGGAGCCGCGTGATGTCACTTCCACACATGTCCTTTCGGGGGCCAAAGGCTCCGGCTCTGTGACTGGCCGGAGCCGCGTGACGTCACTCCTGCACATGTGCACGTGACCTGCTGGTCACGGCACACGCTTCTGGAGAAACAGAATGGGCGGCTGACATCATCGGCGCATTATACAGTAAATATCTCCTAAACAGTGCATGCTTAAGAGATATTTACAGTGCCTACAGGTAAGCCTTATTCTATACCCTACCTATAGGTACAAAGTATACAGGAAGGTTTACTTCCTCTTTAACAAAGAGAAACTTTTTGAGAAAAGAATGTTATAAAGATTTTTGTCACATTACAACAGCATTTGTTTAGCTAATACCCATCCAAATCTCAGCAGACCTGAATCATCTTTGCACCATATGGAAAATCTGAAAACCCACAGAGGCCTTTAGGCCCCTTTCACACAGGCGGACCGCTCAGATCCGCCTGTCAGTTTTTTCAGGCGGATCTGAACTGTCGCTCCATACATCTCTATGGAGCGTCGGATGTCAGCGGTGACTTGTCCGCTGACATCTGATCCGCCCCGATCCGCCTCTCAAAATCCAGACGGATGTCCTATTTTCCATTCGTCTGGCAGATCGGATGAAAACGGCCAGGCGGTCCGTAATCATCCGATCCCCAAATAGGGGAGAGCGGATTCTGCACAGAGTGCAGAGACGGACTTGTCATCCGCCGGCTCAGCGGGGATCAACGGAGCTATCCCCGCTGAGCAAGCGGAGTAGTAAAAACGGACAGCCCCGTGTGAAAGGGGCCTTATTTAACCACTTCAGCCCCGGAAGATTTTCCTGCTTGATGACCGGGCCATTTTTTGCAATACGGCACTGCGTCACTTTAACAATTGCGCTGTCGTGTGACGCTGTACCCAAACAACATTTCCCCACAAATAGAGCTTTCTTTTGGTGGTATTTGATCACCTCTGTGGTTTTTATTTTTTGCGCTATAAACAAAAAAAGAGCAACAATTTTGAATAAAAAAATAATATTTTTTACTATAATAAATATCCCCAAAAATGTTTTTAAAAAACAAATTTGTTCATCAGTTTTTGATATTTCTGGTAAAAAAATCGCAATAAGCATATATTGATTGGTTTGCGCAAAAGTTAAAGCGTCTACAAAATAGGGGATATATTTATTGCATTTTTATGGCATTTTTATTATTACTATTTTTTATTACTAGTAATGGCGGTGATCTGCGATTTTTAGCAGTACTGCGACATTGGGCGGACAGATCGAACACTTTTCACAATGATAATACTGCACACTGACACTGTACTAATGACACTGGCTGGGAAAGGATTAGCATCTAGGGGTAATCAAGGGTTTAACTGTGTGCCTGCTTTTACTTTCTGATCTGTGTTTTTCAGGGAGAAAAACAGCCAGATCACTATTCCTATGCACACATAATTCTGCGTGCTTCTAAATGCAGAACTCTGTGTGTGATTGAACACAGCTGATCAGCTGATTTCAGCCAAAATCATTGGCTGAAATCTGCTGCCAAACTCCAATCACAGCACGGGTCGGCAGGTGGTGCACATATGCCCGCCCCAAACCAAGAAGAAGGTCAACGCGTACATGTACGTGATTGTGCCCGTAACCTACTGCTTGCTCGCTGTATATTTAGGTACTGTCTGCCCTTATGTTGTAAAGCACTGCGCAAACTGTTGGCGCTCTATAAATTCTGTATAACAATAATAATATTACTCAACTGTGAAAAGCAGAGGTAAAAAGTGCATGTTTCAGAGAGGAAGGAGAGATGACTTGGAAATGAGGTCACCTGCAGTCTGGTGTTTTATAAATTGACTCTCCATTTTAGATTGTAAGCTCTAATGAACAGGGCCCTCAGATTTCTCTTGTACCAAATTGTAATGTAACAGCAATGTCTGCCTTCATTTTGTTAAGCACCGCGCAAACTGTTGGCGCTATATAAATCCTGTATAATAATAATAATAAAAAAAAATAAAATTAATATTTTATGTGAGTAGTTGGAAGGTAGCTAAGCTCTTTGAAGGCAGGGGTTGATGTGAATGTACAATATGTAAAACACTGCATAAATTGTTGGCGCTATACAAATACCTGTAATAGATAATCTGATCTCTGATTGGCTGCTATCCATGTGCTTCTCCACTTAGCACCTTATCATTGCACTCTCTACTGCCTGCCCGGATAGGTACTTTTATACTAGAGCTATTCAAGTATCTCTTCACAGCCATGGATTATCTGTCAAAATTTTCTACAGATGTCAAGATACAGACAACCAAATAAACATGACCTCTCTCAGATTAATAATTATTGTGATGTTAACCTCGGTTAATGTATTTAAACACCTATCAATACTCACTAAAGCAAATAATGGAACTAAATCCAGGTGTAGGCTGTTAATGATCATTACTCTTAATCACGCTGGCTATAATCCACTTACAGACAAAATACTATCCATCTAGTGTAAGGGCATTACCCAGGAATGTCGGCCTTGAGCTTTCTACAATTAGTAATTCCGTTTATAATGCTCATAAAAACATTCTGTGCTGGAATGTTTTTATACACCTTACAAGGGAAAATAAACTCTCTTTAGAAAAAGTGGATATTTCACTTTAGAAAGCACGTACATTCTTCCTTCAAGGGCTGTTTACCATTTGGACTCAGACTTCTATTTCCTTTCTTTCAGAATGTCTATGTGACCATACATTATAACCTTGAGAATTGTGTGGAATGATACAGGACGCTTTTTAAATAATATGGGTCAACTTTTGTGGTAGAGTAGCATGGGCCACATTGAAAACAAACTATTTTAAAGTGACACTAAAGGTATTTTTTTTTTTAAATAACAAACATGTCATACTTACCTCCACTGTGCAGCTCGTTTTGCACACAGTGGCCCTGATCCTGCTCTTCTGGGGTCCCTCGGTGGCTCTCTCGGCTCCTCCCCACATCAGATAGTCCCCTGGGAGATGCGCTCTCCTGGGGGGTTGCCTTGTGGGCGTGCTCCCGAGTCCAGCATTCAATGTCCATAGACGCCAAATGCAGGACTCTGCCCTGCCCCCCCCCCCCATGGCCCATGTCATTTTATTTATTTATTTAAGGTACTTAAATTGTCAATTTACGCAGCGCTTTACATATACATTGTACATTCACATCAGTCCCTACCCTCAAGGAGCTTACAATCTAAGGTCCCTAACTCACATTCATACATACTAGGGACAATTTAGACAGGATCCAATTAATCTACCAGCATGTCTTTGGAGTGTGGGAGGAAACCGGAGTACCCGGAGGAAACCCACGCAGGCACAGGGAGAACATGCAAACTCTAGGCAGGTAGTGTCGTGGTTGAGATTCGAACCAGCGACCCTTCTTACTGCTAGGCGAGAGTGCTACTCACTACACCACTGTGCCGCCCATTCATTGAGTCATTGAATTATATTGACAACAGTGGGAGCCAATGGCTGCGCTGGTATCAATCTATCCAATCAACAGAGAGACAGTGCGTCCCCGCCGGCTCAAGTTCTAGGGTTCAGTTAAGTAAATCGGGGAGGAGGGGCTGGGGGGCCGGTCATTTGCAGGTGTTTTTTCACTTTAATGCATAGGATGCATTAAGGTGAAAAAACACGTAGGTTTACAACCCCTTTAAATTTAAAGTACTGTACACGTAAGACCTAACTGAATGGTACACTGTGTGAAATCAATAATCGTTATAAAAAAATTAAAAAAAAAAAGCCACACTTGTTTTTCACCTTGTTTTTGTTCTTTGCTACCTGTTCAGTGGCATTTCTCAGGCTGGATTCCCTTATAATGACAACAGCATTAAATGCTTGCATACTGTGTGTTTAAAAGGCCATTTGTATTCCCCATTGGAAGCCCAGGTGACAACACAGATGGTAAACAGGGACATCATTTTGTCATCCGATAACAGGAGCTGCTTCCAAAAAGGATCTTAATTGCAGGATCACCAGATAATCTTTTAATGAAAACTGCAGATTTCAAAACTTTTTTAAATTTTTAACCCTTATGCCCCCATACTCTCCTGCACATGTCAGCTCCATCCTGTCTCTAGTGACCTGTATGTTAACACCTTCAGCTTCCTTATACTGCATATCTGCTCATCACTAACCTCTATCCCCCCACTGCATGTAACCTGCACATTACTGATGTATCTATTGAACCATTACCAAGCTCCATGTGTTTGTCACCTCAATACTATCATGTTTCTTCATCTCCAAAAACTTGTGGCAAAAAGTGAGATTCTGGTGTGTCTGCTTTTCATTTTGGTGGGGGTTTGTACTGTCCTGGCATTTTATTTTGATATATATTATAACAGAAATTAAGGAAAACATTTTTCTTTTCAAAAGTGTTTTTTTTTTCTGTTTCTAGTAAAAAAGAAAAAAAAATAGTGGTAATTATATCATCAAAACAAAGTTTGTTTGTTAAAAAAAAAAAGATTTAAAATCCATTTGGGTACATTGGTGTATGATGGGGTGGTTGTCAAACTGTTACAGCACTAAAAATTGCATTTTCCTGCTCTCAAGGCATGCAGGTGCCATGTACAGTCAGCCATAGTGGTGAATGGCTGTACTTAACAACACACATGTAAAATTCACGTTTAAGAAATACATTGTGTGCTCACTGATGGGTAAACACCAATACAATTATATAGCAAGCTGCATGTGGGACATGGAAAGCATTTGAAATTCGATGTTAGGCTTATTTTCAGTCCCTTACTGTCTGTGTGCAAGAGGGCCTAACAGTGGTGGCTGGTTCTCAAAAATTTTGGGGGGGCGCAAACAAACTAAAAAATACTGAACCCCCCCATCATTCGCAGCCTCACTGTGCCCATCAAATGCAGCCATTGTGCCCATCAAATGCAGCCACTGTACCCATTAATTGCAGCCATTGTGCCCATCAAATGCAGCCACGTGTGCCCGTCATATGCAGCCATTGTGCCCATCAAACACAGCCACTGTGCCCATCATATGCAGCCACTTGTGCCCCATCATATGCAGCCACTTGTGCCCATCATATGCAGCCATTGTGCCCATCAAATGCAGCCACTTGTGCTCATCATATGCAGCCACTTGTGCCCATCATATGCAGCCACTTGTGCCCCATCATATGCAGCCACTTGTGCCCATCATATGCAGCCACTTGTGCCCATCATATGCAGCCACTTGTGCCCATCATATGCAGCCACTTGTGCTCCATCATATGCAGCCACTTGTGTCCATCATATGCAGCCACTGTGCCCCATCATATGCAGCCACTTGTGCCCATCAAATGCAGCCACTTGTGCCCATCATATGCAGCCACTTATGCCCATGAAATGCAACCACTTGTGCCCATCAAATGCAGCCACTTGTGCCCATCAAATGCAACCACTTGTGCCCAGTATATGCAGCCACTTGTGTCCATCAAATGCAGCCAGGCCCGGCTGTCACTTCAATAACCCCCCCACGGCCGGTCCGGTGGTACTTACCGCTAGTGTGGTGGGGCTCTGCTCCTCTCCTGTGACTCCTGTGTCCGCTCGGCTCATCTTCAGGCTTCCTCCACCGTGTCTCCTCTTCCGCCAAAGCGTTAGGCATCCAATAGGATCATCTAATGCTTTGGCCAATTGGGAGACAGGTCTCATTGACCTGTCTGCTGATTAGCAGGGAGGATGGTTAGTGTGAAAATAGCGAAAATTCATTCATCGTGCCAGACAACAGGGTGGGATCGGGGTGCTCTGCGCCTCAAGCCCACCCTATTTTTAAGCCTATTAGAGCCTCTGGCTCTAATCACGTGCTTCAAAATACACACCCCCCACATATCCCCGCCATAGTATTTCATTTGTCCGGCGTCCTGAAGGGGGCTGGGCACATGAACAGGGAGGGTGGCGGAGGTGTTGGGAGGGCGGCGCCCATGAACCCACAATGCACGGGCCACCACTGGGGCCTAATAACGTATTGATGAATACAGAGCTGCTCTAATGTGTGTCTTTTATATCTGCTTTGAGTTCATCTTTAACTTAGAAAGGTGATTTCTACTAACATGAAATTACAGAATAGGCTAGAAAACTATCTTACATTGGTGAATTAAGCTTTTTTTATCACAAGGTTCAATAGGTACAAGTTTGTCACTTTCTACTTTCTAATCATTTCTATAATTTGCAAAACCAATGACACAGGGCTGCAGTTAACTTTATATAGCCCAAGCATATATTTTCTGGTAGGTTAGGTCTTAGGCTTCATGTACACGGGACGTTACTCAACCTCTCCTGAATGCTGGAACATCACAGCTAGTAATCCACGTTTAAAAACGTGTGTTTAGCAGCGTTTACAAGGAGGGTTTAGCTGCGTTTGCGTTCAGGAGCGCTTACTAAATCTCAGGAGACCCTCCTAAATGGTTAGAAAGCACTAAAAGCAAGTATTTATTAACTATTTCAGCCATTCTGTGAGAGAACAGTGTGAGTAGCAGCTAAGAAAGCAGCGTGCTTTTGGCTAGCTGTTATTTTTTGGTTGGTTTGTTAACATGAATCCCATGATGAGCATGTGTGAGGAAATGCTCCTGATGTTGCTTTTGCTGAGGCTCCAAATATGTAGATAATTGCGTGAGAGGACCAGAGTTTGTTGCTACTGGACACATCCATTGATGGCTCAATGCATGTCCACAGGATACTTTTCTAATATCTATGTTCAGCTGCCTAATTACCCAGAGAATGCGTATTGTACAGCATAATTGGCTGATGAGGGGAATATCACATGGTATGTTTCCCTTTAAAAACGCTACTAGACGAAAACACGCATAAACGCAATTGTAAACCTTGTAAAACCCATTCAGTTTAACCAGTTAAGGACTGCCGCCATTACTAGTAAAAACAATAAAAAAAAATCAAAGTCCATAAATATATCCCATACTTTGTAGACGCTATAACTTTTGCGCAAACCAATCAATATACGCTTTTTGGGATTTTTTTTTTTACTTCTAGAGCTAAAGTGGTTAAAATAGAAATGAAAGGCAAAACATTTGTGGATAGATATATAAAAGAAAAAAAAAAAACAAAAAAACAAGCTAATATATTCTGGCAGGTTGCGTCTTATATCTGTTATGCTTGGCAGAGGGATGTCTTTGTCTAAGATCCTAACTCTACCCACTTAAAGCGGGGGTTCACCCACACCGCCAAAAAAAAAAAATATTAAAAGCCAGCAGCAACAAATACTGCAGCTGCTGACTTTTAATACATGGCCACTTACCTGTCCCGGGGTCCAGCGATGTCGGCAGGGGACGCCGAGAACCCGCTCGGTTCTCGGCAGCTGCCGCCGCCATCCTAGATGAGGGAATCAGGAAGTGAAGCGTTGCGGCTTCACTTCCCGGTTCCCTACTGCGCATGCGCGAGTCGCGCTGCGCGTCCCTAGTGGTCCCCGCTCTCTGCTGGGAGCTGTGTGTTCCCAGCAGACAGCGCGGTCGGGACGGGAAGAGGCATAGACTCCCATGGGAGTCTATGCCGGAAGTGGGTGCAAATACCTGTCTTAGACACCGGAGGGGGGAGGGTTACGAAAAGCGGAAGTTCCATTTTTGTGTGGAACTCCGCTTTAAAACTATTGTAAAGAAGTCTTGTTCTTTCTGAGAAAATATTAATTTATGTTGTGTTATAGCAGAAGAAACTTCATGATGAAGTGGCAGATGACAGATGCTCTGGTGTGAAATATACATACCTGGAGCACCCCAACATCTGGTAATAACCATAATATGCATTTTGGGTGGGTTCATTCAAAGCAAGTAGTGCACCGTACTCATTTCAGTAGTGATATTCAGGATTTATATAGTATACAGTATAATGGCTACTTGGCTAATAAATGGCTAATTAGCAACTGTTGAAAGAATCTGGCAGTTTTGGTTATGTGAATATACAGAGGAAGATGAGTTTCCCCATGCACGGTGACTTACGGTCTTGTATTTAAATGATCTGTACAAACAAAGCAGGATGATAACTACATTGAAACAGAGAAAAATTGACTGTGTTGCAGAATCTTTGAATTCTTCCCTTACAACTAATATTCCCATGGTTCCCATTTTCATATCTTCTCATTCCAGACCAGGTTTATCAGACGTTTCTATCTTTACAATTAATAACACATGTAGAAGAATTTTACTCTTGAGGTGGTTGCATACAGTGGTTGTACATGGTTACAGACATCCAACTTACAAATGACTCCTACTTACAAATGGAGGGAGATAACAGGAAGTGAGAGAAAGTCTACCCCTAAGAAGGGAAATTCCCTCCTGGAAGAGTTATCATGGGAATAAGGTGTCTCCACTGAAGCTTTATCACCAATCATTGTTTCCATGACAACCCAAAGTTTTCAAAATCCAATTGTCTCAGGGGCATAAAGTGAGGTGAAATCTTCTGAACAGGGGCACAGAGAGCAAAACAAATGTTACAGGAGTGTTAACCGTTCCCTATGCTATCCCAAAAAATTTGAAAATTATTATTTTTTTGCTGGAGTTACACCTAAAAAATGTAGCCGGGAGCCCTTGATAAAATCACATGTCAGTGATGCAACGCGTCGGAAAAAGCCGGTTGACGTCACTTCCGGTCACGGCCGAGACGTAGGATTGTTTCAGCGTCCTGCTTCTGTGTGACCCCTTGGTCTCAGATTTGCACTGGATGTCAGAAATGTTAACTGTAAGTTTCTACATGATTTTTTAATAAATTAATTGTTGATACTACACCATGAGGAGTCATATTGCCTTTTATATGTGCGAGTTGATCGACCACCTGATGGAATGACAAGGAGTGGATAGGAGATCAGTTGTTTATTCATTGCCGGATATTCTCATCATTAACCAGTTGCCGCCCGGCCACCGTCATATGATGGCGGGGTAGTGCGGCTCGCGTTTAAAACAGGGCATGTGCATGATCGCATGCGCGCAGCCCTGCACTGTCGGTGGTGGAATGTCCCCCGAGACACAGCTCGTCACCGACAGGGGTGAACAGCCATTGGGCATGGCTTTTTACCACGTGACCGGCTGTGATGCCTTCACAGCCGTTCACCAAATGTAAACACAGACCGATAAATAGCTGTTACCAGCTCTTCCCTCCTAACACATTGTTTCCAGTGTGAGGAGAGAAGAGCCAGGAGCAGTGAGTTACCAATCTGTGTAGTGTCAGTGTCGGCACCAACACCACACAGAAAGGAGAACCTGTCACATCACCCCCCCATTGCAGCTGTCACCCAACAGTTACCACATCACTGCCCATCAGTGCTTATAAAAGTGCAGCTGTCACCCATCAGTGCCCATAAAGTGCACCTGTCACCATCAGAGACTGCCATCAGCGGTGCACCTGTCACCCATCAGTGACCATTGCCTCTCACTCATTAGTCACCGTCAGTGACCGTCCTTAATGACCCATCCATGACCCTCATCTGTAGCCTATCAGTCCCATAAAGTGTTCCGGTCACCATCAGAGACTACCATCAGTGACCGTCACCTATCACCCATCAGTGACGGTTACCTGTCACCCATCAGTGACCGTCACCCATCACCCATCAGTGACCGTCACCCATCAGTGACCGTCACCCGTCACCCATCAGTGACCGTCACCTGTCACCTATCAGTGACCATCACCTGCCACCCGTCTGTTACCTGTCACACAGCCCATCAGTGACCGTCACCTGCCACCCGTCGCACAGCCCATCAGAAAAATGTTCAAAAGAGTTATCAATGAGGAGGTGTTCCAGATCCCCTCGATGACTGATGAGAGTAGCGGGGAGTTCTCATCAGATTCAAATGACAATTTTGATTCTGAATCCAATTCAGCATTTGAACAGATCGGTAGTAGTGGATCGGCAAATGAATCAGAGGAAGAATGGGTCCCTCCTAAAAGGGCACGGCCCTCTGGAAACCAGGCAGCCGCCAGCAATATACCCCAGGATCAAATTCCCAGGCCCAGTAGCAGCGCTGCCACCAGCGATAGATCCTAGAACAAAGGCCCAGGCCAAGTACCAGCGCTGCCGCCAGCGAAAGACCACAAGAAATGTCCAGGCCCAGTACCAGCGCTGCCGTATCATGCCCAAGTACCAGCACAGGATCTTAAAATCCCCCAACTACCAGCACTGGAGTGCCACGTCCTCCAAGAGCCAGGGCCGCGACATATCTCCCAGAAGGTCTTGCCAACCCAACATGGCTGCCTTCCGATTCGAGTTTAGCAAGAGTTCCCCCTTTCACCGCTCAGCCAGGTGTGCAGACTCTGGAAGAGTTCAAATTGTTTATGGGCCTCACCATAAACATGGGGCTTACAAAAAAAAATGAAGGACATGCCTATTGGTCCACCAATCCCATCCATCACATACCCATTTATTCTGCCGTAATGTCCAGGTTCCGATATGAGATTATTATGTGCTTCCTTCATTTCAGCAACAACACCCACTGCCCTCCCCGCAATCATCCAAATTACGATAAGTTATATAAAATTCGTCCACTCATAAATTTATTTTCCCAACGATTTGCAGAACTCTATGTCCCCGACCAACATATATGTGTATATGAGTCTCTGGTACCCTTTTCAGGCCAGCTAGGAATAAAACAATACATTCCTAGCAAAAGGGCCAGATATGGAGTCAAATTTTACAAGCTTTGTGAGAGAGTCACGGGATATCTGTATGCATTCCGCATATACAAAGGAAGAGATTCCCAGCTCTAGCCCCCTGAGTGCCCGGCCTACATGAACTGACCACACCTCTGCCTGCTACCTGGACTATGGAAATAATTAGCTGTAGCAAGAGACAGTAGGTTTATGAAGGGCTGGAGAGCGGTACAATAATGAGTGTCTGCAGTAACAGTGTACCAGGACCAATATTATAACTGTGCTGGCTGCCTGGACACTTTCTATGGACAAATGCTTTGGCTGATATCCATGTGCTGACTATAGACAATATTCCTGCCTGCTGCCTGAATAATTACTATTGTTGTCGCTAAGCACATCCCTGCCTGCTGCCTGAACCAACTCTCTCCTCTGTGGAAACCACAGGTAATGCTTTTTTTTTTTTTTACTCTTTCCGCAATAGAATTTATTTTCGAGTGTAATTCTTGCTATGTACATACTATGTGTTACAAATATGAAGGGCCTTCAAAAATGATAGGTTGTCAGGAAATTAGATGTGTAATTTATGCTCCTAGAATGCCTGAAGGTGCTATTTGAATGTTGAGCCTCTGTATGTAGCCAGGCTTTGTAAAAGTCTCACACATGTGGTATCGCCATACTCATTAGCAGTAGGAGAATCTCTTTTGGGTTGTCATTTTTGCTATGTACATGCTATGTGCTGTAAATATTTTATAAATGAACAACTTTGTGTAAAAAAAAAAAAATGCATTTTCATTTTTTTCCATATTTTCCAAAAACTTCTGGAAAAAATGAACCGTTCAAAAGACTCATTATGCCTCATAGATTCCACCAAAAAAAGCTCTATTTGTGTGAAAAAAAAGGATGCATATTTAATTTGGGTATGGAGTTGCATGACTGAGTAATTGTCATTCAAAGTGTGAGAGCACTGAAAGCTGAAAATCGGTCTGGACAGGAAGGGGGTGAAAGTGTCCTGTAGGCAAGTGGTTAAGGTGAGCGGCCATTGCACATGTTGGTGGATTTCACTTCTTTCCCTGGATTATACACTGGACTGCATGACCTATACTGTTTTACTTGATTTGGAACTTTTACAGCACTGTCACCTAGAACTGTGCTTTTCTTGACACCTTTTGCACTGAACTTTTATGTATTTTGCATCTATTTTTTTTTTAGTTTTTTTTTTTTTTATATTAGCTGCATACTCTTCACTGCACACTTTTCACTGGATTAGTTTGTGGTGATCACTTAGGAGTAATATTTTTTACTTGTGATCATGTATTTGTCATATTATTTGCCTCTTTTATGCATAATTATTAGAGCACTGGAATATGTAATACATATTGATTCATGTATATATATTGATTTAGCACCCTTCCATTTATTGTGATTATACTGTTTATGTATGTGGGGACACAACAGGGAATGGCAGCTTTATCTCTTTAAACAGTGGTTATTGGTTTAGTTAGATTTAGGCAGCCACATCACTTAAATGTATTTTTATTTTTCATTTATTTTGTTTTTAGACACAGAGTAGCGCACAAGTTCTTAAACTTTCCCTTAAAAAATGTACTTGTTCTGACTTACATACAAATTCAACTTGAGAACAAGCCTACAGACCCTATCTTGTTTGTAACCCGAGGACTGCCTGTACTGGTAATGGCTGAAAAAGCCAAATATGGAACTTTGAATATGTTTTACAGATTTAAACATTTTTTATATCAGCATTTTAACTAGCATTAGGGATCTTGGTCATTTCAGCACAGGGTTTGTTAAGAGAATAGTCAGGGATCTCTAAGATTCATCCAGTCAACACTTCTGACACAAAAGGTTTTGTAACATTAAACACAAATAGCTTTTTGTGGCCATACCATAAAAAGTGAACTTAGTACTTTTTGTATCATCCAGATCCATTGTACATATTAAGAAAAAGAAGATCCTTTCAGTATTACAACGATTTGAAAACAGTTGACCAAGCATGAGCATATTTACAATGGCTGATCAGCAGAATGACAACGTTGAGGTGTTAATTAATGAAACAGTTTATCCTTTACCGAAAATTATGTTTAGCTCAAAGTGGAGATTAGGCTTTTGTCAAAAGGATAAAATGCAATACGTAAACTGGCACAAGGAATGAAAAAGGCCAACATTATACAGCTTTAATGGCTATATTGACATCATATATTACTGCTCAGCAGTCTCACCCTTTTTGCATTGGGGAGATTAGAAGTTTGATCAATGCTCAAAAAAAAGGATTACCTAAAGAGTGCTGCTTGTCTGGGATAAGTTGATTACAAAAGTTATTTTCATCTTACACAGCCATTCTAATGGCATTCATTTGTGTCACTTGGGCATCAGACACTCCTTACATTTGCTTGAGAGAGTCAAGAAAGTCATGTTCCAAATATTTGCTGATAACTGGCCAGCAGCACCTTCACTCAATCCACATATCAGGAAATAAAGTGCTTTGTAATGATAGCCTAAGACTGGGGATTTAGACAAATGTTTTTCGGTCTCTTTGTGGACTTGCTGCCTAATCTAGTCACACAATGCGCAATGCACTCTCTGAGGTCTGTATTACATGGACTAATTGGTGGTCGAAGATCTGATTTTAACATCGATACTAGTGTACACTACAAAAAGAATTACTGTGATAATGCAAACCATATGCACAACTCTGCATGGAAAATGACTGAAACAGCGGAATGTGTGGTAAAGTAAATGCCCAAAGCAATAATAAAAAAATAAAAAATTATACCTCTAAAGCATTCCTACACACAGTGACTTAAAGATGAAAGCAATATCAGCTTGTAACTTTTCTAGTATTCACTTTACAGCAATACATACTTTTAAAACAGTAAACCAGATGAGTAAAATTTATGCCATTTATGAAGATATCCAATGTAGCTATTTTAAAGGGAAACAATATCCCTTTCTTTGTTTAGATTTACTCTTGAAGGGATCAGCTTAATGCATTTAAGTTATCATTTTTAGTTAATATTTGAAAAAAATTATTTCTGTGTATAGGTAAAAATGATAAAAGGACTTGGAGTTAGCCAGATTTACCTTTAACGTGGGACTAAACCTAACTAGTAAATAACTGTGAGCAGACAGATCTTTACTGCTGAAGAGACATGGTATGTCTCTCCTGCAATAACAAACACTTAAGACGGCCATAGATGGTTAGCAGGGACTATCAAACCATCTATGGGCAGGTTGAATAAACCAAAGTCGATCCATCAATCAACTTGGGTACACCCAGCATGTCGGATTAGCTGCATGCGATTAATGCAGCTACCATGGGTTACAAGAAAAGAAAATCACACCATCTATGGCCAGCTTTACTTACTTGCTTGCAGTCTTCTATTGCATATATGCTGAGCTTCACAGGCGCAGCTCAGCATGCACTGCTGCCACATTCAGGCTGTGCTGGAATGACTCACTCCTGTGATCATGCATGGGATGACATCTTTCCGCCACCGGCCAATCAAGTGGCTGAAAACCCAACACCCGGACGTAGCCAGGGAGAATATGACAGTGGCCGGCAAGGGATGTAATCACCGCATTGCCAGAAGGTGAAGATGAGTATTTTTGAAGGTTTAATTTCTCTTAAATATAGGCAGGCTCTGCCTCCTGCATCATAATGCTATGCAATAGTCGCACTTTGAATTATATGGCTGAAATCTTAAAGTATATGAAGTCAAAATTTTTCTTTTGTTTAAGAAAGAATGGGGTAAGATCAGAATCTCTGTCAGAGTTTTACTATTTTCTGTGTTGTTACTTAGGAGATTCACTCTCTCTATATGTTCTTCCAATGAGTGCATTTGTTGTGGTGTCAGCTGTCAGTTTTCTCTGACTTTGAAGAGATTTCAATTTCATTTCCTGTTGTGGGTCTGGGACAGGTTTAGGTGGCACTTCACTGAAGCGGCAGTGCAGAAGGGGAAAGAAGTTGTGAGGAACTCAGTTTCTCTATGACTTCCTGTGGTCAAAAGTAGACAGATATCTGACTGGCCGCTGGTGCCCCACGTAGCCTCGGTGGTCATCTTCGGTCATGCAGAGTTCATTTAAGATTCCAGCTCCCGGGTTTGGCACACTTTATGCTAGTGGTTAGTGTAGAGACAGGTTCCCCATCTGGCAGGGACAGTGCTAAGTGGCAGGGAATGGCTTCTGAGGAGTAGGGAAAGTGTAGGGACTATGTCTTCTCCTTGTAGGAAGCCTCCCATTTGGGTGTGGACCAGCCAGGCCGTTACTCAGCTCCTTGGTGTGGAAGCTGTCAACATTAGTCCTGGATCTCGATCCTCTGCTCCCCTTTATAAGTGACTACAGTGGCCTGTTGTATGTTGTTGGAACTCTCACAATATACTGTTTTCACTCACCTCGGCCTCAAAGTGTATTCTTTGCTACCAGCACACCACGCTGCACCCTACCCACAAGTATCATCAATAGGACACAAAAAGCGAAAAAAACAAACTGCCAGGGATTTATAATACAATCAGGGGCTTTAGATATAATTTAATTAAAACAGTTACTATTTATAGTTTCTGCAGTAAAGTAAATATTTCCATTGCTATTTTGCAAACCTGTATAGTCAATACACTAATGGAAACATGGCAAACCAGTAAAGATGTGATAAAATACTTGAAGGTGAACATTGCAACAATATTTTAAATACCGGTAAGTTTTTTTTAATGAAAATACAATTTCATTTTGCATTTCCTTTGTAATCCTTCTTTATATTTCGCACCAGATGAAAGGTGCTTAGGAAGCATATAACATTGAGGCATATTTTGGGAAGATGACTCTATAGGGAAGTAAATTCAAGGTTAGAAAATGGAGTTGCTATCAAAGATGCAAAGTAGTTATATTTGAAAATCAAAACTAAAATATTTATTTTATTTTTCTGTTCCTGTTATGCAGAGAAATAAAAACGATGACAGGTAGATGGGGACCATCATAACTGCTTTAAAAGTAGATGATGATTTTTCATTATTTGACTTTCTTTTGATCAGAAATTCACTTTAAAGGAGAACAGACAAAACCCAGGCTTCGGTGATAAATAAACCATAAGGAGAGTGGCTTACCTGTGTCTGCATTTTGCTTTTAGATGCACTGTTTGACGGATAAGCTAATACGCCTGGTGGTCTTAAAAAGATATTTGCGGATTCATTGATATTATTTGTCTCAATGCTATTATAGTCCACAGTGGACTCTACCTGAGCAGGTTAAGTTCCAGTCTTCTCTTTTACATCTCTCAGGTCCATTATGGTTTGCAAGGTGGAAACACACTCAAAAATTTATGCTGGCGTACATTTTTCCTAAACCATGTGGTGTAGCTATTGTCCAAAGAGGTGAATGTCAAACAATGCAATATGGGCAATACCCAGAGATGAGATAATCACAACCAGGTTAAATAAGTATTGACTCATAGAGGCCTTTTTGCTCATCATTGCTTGTGCCAAAGAGTCACACATTTTTAAAAAGAATTAAATGTATGCAAGTATACGTAAATCTTTGGTGAAAGTTGTGTAAATCTTGGGTAAAAATATTGATAAATAATATCCATAGTTTAGTTTGAAATGGCCTGTTCTGTCAATTTTTCGGAGTGTGACTTTCTATATAAATATTCAAGCGCTTTGCTCAGAAATCCTCTCAACCTCTGCAGTTCATTAGGAAGGCACTTATAGAAGTTTGCTGGTGTAGGGACACAGAACCCTTTACCTACTACTACTACCATACATTACTAAATTAAAGCTTAAGTATTTATGGGTAGTTGAACACAGCTTCTACCTTTTTTTGTAAATCGGATACATTTTATTGAAAGATTTAATTTTACAAAAATTTTCATGCACAAGAAACCATAGAAGCAAGAAACATGAGAAAGTTGTACAGTACAGGGAAGGGAGAACAGGGTACTGAGATTACAGAAGAGGAAAAAAGCCATCATAACCATAATGCTTCCACCAAACAAACCATTTTGAGAGTCTTGTAATGTATAATCTATTATCTAAATGTTCTTTGAAACTTCCATAGTTCCACCAAACAAACTATGTTGAGAGTCTTGTAATCTATAATCTATGATCTGAACGTTCTTTTAAACTTAGTAAAATCATCTTATTTGTTAGGGCTCATGTACAGGGCCAATTAAGGCTCTATACTGCTCAGGTTAGCGTATTTCTGTGGTGGGTGCAGCCAGGTGTTTCCGATCAGCTGAGGACAGAAAACCTGTATACATCAATGGCAGTCTGACAGTGCACTTAGTGTACCAAATAAACATCCTTTACCCAAGCTATGTTTTGTGTTTCTGTTGCATTTATTGTGGGCGAGAACTAGCACAAGCAAAGCAATTGAGATGTGTGTCATCCAGTGTGCATGCCTTTTCTGTTTCACACGAACAATAGGACAGAATATGACTGAGTTGGCACATGTATTCCTTTTTCAAAATACAATGCATTAATCAAGTCATCTTTGTAGAATATCCTCAGCTAGTGACACTTCTGACCAGACAAAATCTTTCCATTTTTTGTGGGACAGCCCTGTTGTTGATTTTTGAGTGTTTTTTAGCTGGTATACAAGTTGACCTCCTTTTAGCCAAAAAAAAAAAAAGATATCTGTTGGTAGCTATATTTGTATATTGGTCATCAGTTGGTATTGTAAAGAAGCCTAAGATGCAAGTTAAAGCGGAGTTCCACCCAAATTTTGAACAATATCTGTATGTATTCTCTTCCTTGCCTTCCTTTAAAAATTTAAATCACCGTAATTACCTTTTATTTTTCTATTCTTCTTTGCACTTCCTGGTTCTCCTCCCGTGGGAGTAGGCGTGTTTCTAGCCTCTCCCAGACTCCTGGGAGCTAGTCTCAGGCTTCCCAGGATGCCACTGAGCATGTGCGGGAACGAGCGGTGAATGCTGGGAGCACAGCATTCACCGCATCCAGGAAATAAATGCTTGTGGGCTTCAAATGCCCACAATGAAGATGGAAACCGCCTGCAGTAAATAATATAAGTTATTCTTTCGGACGAAATCTGACACAGGCAGACATATTACACACAATATGTGAGTATGTAATGCTGAGAAGAAAAGTTTGTGAATGAACTAAAAAAAAAAAAAAAAACGATAGATAAGTGGACCCCCGCTTTAAGGAAACAAGAACTTAGGGCAGCCCCAAAGCAAATGAAGCGAAGTGCCCATTTCAATATGACATCTACGCTTAGAATAAAACTAAACCCACAGCTAGGGAAACAAGTTGTTAGACTCTATAACGTCCTTCAAGTCTGTATGCTGTGATTGGATACTTAAGGGGAACTCTATATAAAACTACCCAAAAAATGTTTCACATGAGATTTTACACCTGATATAATTTCAAAGTCCAAAACAGATGCAAATTCAATACCTGTAATCAGTTTGTACCTGGAATTTGAGGTTTTAAGCCTTGACACAAGGATTTCTGGAGCTTACATTGAAAATAAAAAAATTCAGTGTTGACGTTACTTGATATCATGGAAGACTAATGATTTCTACCTTGGCAGAAGTTATTCTTTAAGGGACTGAGAGTGCTAGGATCCCCTGTGCTATTCATTCTGAATAGAAACACAAAACAAGGACAGTGGATCATAGTGCCTGTTTAGACAAGCCATTCATTTTTGTGTTCTCAAAATAAAGCACTCTCGTTTTATACTGTGCAAGTATTGGTACAAAGACATTTAAATCCTTGTTTCTACGCAAATGTCTCTTGCCATTGCACTTTAGGGTTATTAAAATGGTAAAGAAGACAGATCGCATAAATAAAAGGTTACACGCAGGCCAGATATGCACAAAGCAGAGGAAAATTACTGTTAAAAAAAGATTAGCTATATTTTAACTGCTACACGTCTTATGAATCCAGGCATCAGCTCAATGAGAAATTGTACTAGAGTAATTTATATACATCCTGCAGGTAAATCAGTTTATGAGATTCTGAACTTTAATTTCCTCTCAATAATTTAAACTCTCACGTATAATACTTCACAGTTATGCAAGCTCCAAGGAACACACAAAAAAAAGAACATATTGATAAAGTATATATTGAGCATGGATGTGCACATACATTTAGCAATGTCCTTAGTATAGCTTTATGTATCTTGTTCAGTTTGCTATTAGTTTTTTTCTCCTCTTGACAGCACTGAACAATGTACCTTAAATTTCTCATACTAGAATAAAGAAATTATGTTAGGTAGTCTGAACAACTGACAAATTTGATAATCCTGAATAAGGAGAAGGTTAACCCACACTCTTCCTAATTCCTTGGCCAACCATAGCTGAAGAAATGTACAGTTGCCTTTTCAGGTGGCACTAGGGTGGTGTTTAAGCATCAGTTCCCACCTGTAATGGAACACAAGGTTCTAGGCAATAAAGTGGACCAGAACCCAAAAACTGAAGATTTCCCATGTTATAGGGCAGTATTTTTCAACCTTTTTTTCAGTCAAGGCACACTTTAAAATGATGCATAATCTCAAAGTACCCCATTCTAAAATGTAAAAAAACTAAACTAATAGTTTTCACATAAAGCAGCAACATCCACACATGTAGGATACCCAACATTAGAGGAGATTTACTCTTCCACAGCAAATAAACCTTTAGACACTGGTACTGACGAATATTCCAATGTTTCTTTTCTCCCTCAGTTTCTCACCTTCACTCGGCTAATTTGACCCCATTGCTTACAGAGAGGGGCGGGGGAGGGCCAAACAAGGATGATGTCCAGTCACCCAATGTCCTGCTTACCAACCGATGACGTCATTGGTTGTTAGGACGCCTGCGGCTAGAAGGTTGTAATGGTGCACAATTAAAACCTATGGCTTTGTGTAACTAAAAGGCAGGCTTGATCCACCCGCTGGCTGTATACAGTTTGGGCAATTTTTAGTAATTTTGCCAAGGCACCCCTAAAGGAACCTGAAGGCACCCTGGTTCTATAGGGGGCATTTAGAACTGTTGATTGTGCCCAGGTAGTATCTATTGTATTCTGGAATTTCTTCTGAAAAAATGCAAAGCATTTTCTGGTGTGCCTTGTCACTCCTGTGCCTACAGCCCCATAGCTGTATATCTGCAGTGTGTAAACTAAGAGACTTGGAGGAAGATTTGATTATGTCACCACTGTGTTACTTATGCCCCGTACACACGGTCGGACTTTGTTCGGACATTCCGACAACAAAATCCTAGGATTTTTTCCGACAGATGTTGGCACAAACTTGTCTTGCATACACACGGTCACACAAAGTTGTCGGAAAATCCGATCATTCTGAACGTGGTGACGTAAAACACGTACGTCGGGACTATAAACGGGGCAGTGGCCAATAGCTTTCATCTCTTTATTTATTCTGAGCATGCGTGGCACTTTGTCCGTCGGATTTGTGTACACACGATCGGAATTTCCGGCAACGGATTTTGTTGTCAGAAAATTTTATAGCCTGCTCTCAAACTTTGTGTGTCGGAAAATCCGATGGAAAATGTGTGATGGAGCCTACACACGGTCAGAATTTCCGACAACAAGGTCCTATCACACATTTTCCGTCGGAAAATCCGACCGTGTGTACGGGGCATTACTGTTCTAATTGCTGAAGACTCTGACATGAGGAAGAAAAACCTTGCATCAACCAAGATGGCCACCTCTACACATAGACACAGTGCAGACAAATGCATGGTAAGTCAGACAGGTGGAATGATCAGCTGCAGGGAGACCACAGGCAAAATTAGTGACTAGTCCCTTGTCTTCTGCCTATCATCTTGTGGGCACAGCTTCCAGAATTTAGTTTCTCTTTAGCACAACACAGCAAGCTACTACAAATTGCAGGTCTTCAATACAATATTAGTAACTAATAAATAGAATTCTACACCATTAGCAGTAGAGAGGTTTATGGAATCACAGGTGAATATCTGCACTGTGGAGGTCTTACCAAGTGCATTCAAAGATGTCCATGCCAAACACTTTTATAGTTCAGCTCTCATTTTATAGCTTGTCTACCTTCTGGTTTATGTGCCTCAAAAATACAGTTTTTTCCCTGCCACACATAGAAAAGATTAGTGGCGGATAAATAGATATAAATAGATATATCTAGAAAATGCACATTATGGGACATCACTTCTAGTTGACCAAACCCACTTGAGTTTATACTTTTGCACAGCGTTTTCCCCTAAATAAGTACTTCTAGCATTATAATATTAAAAATTACAACATGTTAATATGCAACTATTCGACACTAGAAGCAATAGGCTGGCCTTTAACTTCTACTAGCAATTTGTTAAATATATAAAGTTATATATCGCCCCACAAAGTATATATTTCAAAGCATAATACTTAGTCTTGGTAAATGTTGTGTCAAATGTGACAGCCTTGCTAATCAAATGTCTCCATTATGACAGACATGTGGAACTAAAAAATGTATTCTGGATTAAACATGCCGAATTTTTGAAGCTAAAAAAGGGAAGGGAATCAAACAGTGACAAACACTTTGTTACTTACTATTAAAATATGGGTGCTATTAAAATTAAATTGACAGTTGGCAGATTGTTACCTGACTGAAATGTCATTCCTTTGTCTTAGCATATCACTCTGTTGTTTGACATTGTAGCTATATTAGTCAGCTCAAGCTGAAACCAACAATTTAAGACACTGCATTACTGTGACTTTAGAATATAAATGGAATGACTAGTGGCTGCAACATTTGAGGAGGTAAATAGAGGCCACGATACTGTAAACTAAGTAGACAACTCATAACTGATCGAGGATAACTAAAAATTTCACCTGTTTTCTCTCCTTAAGAAAAAATCTATGGTGGATATGGGCTTACAAGGACTGGTAAATGCACTAAACATTGTAAAGCCCCCAAGCTAAAAGCTACTATGTCACTTATCTAAACAAGAAAAATAGTCTTGAATAGACAGTCTTTAGCCACAACCACAATAGAATATATGAAGTACAAATTAGGATTGTAGTGTACAAGGTCAAATTCACCATTAGACACCGAAGGCCTGTGACTATTGGTGGCAGAGTGCAAAGAGCCCTGCATAGTTGATAACCATATGTTTTTCCCATTGTTAGTAGAATAGTAGTCATATCTTATATACAGTATCTCACAAAAGTGAGTATACCCCTCACATTTTTGTAAATATTTTATTATATCTTTTCATGTGACAACACTGAAGACATTACACTTTGCTACAATGTAAAGTAGTGAGTGTACAGCTTGTATAACAGTATAAATTTGCTGCCTCCTCAAAATAACTCAACACACAGCCATTAATGTCTAAACCGCTGGCAACAAAAGTGAGTACACCGAAAATGTACAAATTGGGCCCAAAGTGTCAATATTTTGTGTGGCCACCATTATTTTCCAGCACTGCCTTAACCCTCTTGGGCATGGAGTTCACCAGAACTTCACAGTTGCCACTGGAGTCCTCTTTCACTCCTCCATGATGACATAAAGGAGCTGGTGGATGTTAGAGACCTTGCGCTCCTTCACCTTCCGTTTGAGGATGCCCCACAGATGCTCAATAGGGTTTAAGTCTGAAGACATGCTTGGCCAGTCCATCACCTTTACCCTCAGCTTCTTTAGCGAGGCAGTGGTCGTCTTGGAGGTGTTTTTGGGGTCATTATCATGTTGGAAAAATGACCTGCGGCCCAGTCTCCGAAGGGAGGGGATCATACTCTACTTCAGTATGTCACAGTACATGTTAGCATTCATGGTTCCCTCAATAAACTGTAGCTCCCCAGTGCCTGCAGCACTCATGCAGCCTCAGGCCATGACACTCCCACCACCATGCTTGACTGTAGGCACCTGGTTGTACTCCTCACCTGGTTGCCGCCCCACACGCTTGACACCATCTAAACCAAATATGTTTATGTTGGTCTCATCAGACCAGAGGACATGGTTCCAGTAATCCATGTCCTTAGTCTGCTTGTCTTTAGCAAACTGTTTGCAGGCTTTCTTGTATATCATCTTTAGAAGAGGCTTCCATCTGGAACGACAGCCATGCAGACCAATTTGATGTAGTGTGCAGCATATGGTCTGGGCACTGACAGGCTGACCCCCCACTCCTTCAACCTCTGCAGCAATGCTGACAGCACTTATACGTATATTTCCTAAAAACAACCTCTGGATATGATGCTGAGCACGTGCACTCAACTTCTTTTGTCGACCATGGCGAGGCCTGTTCTGAGTGGAACCTGTCCTGTTAAACCGCTGTATGGTCTTGGCCACCGTGCTGCAGCTCAGTTTCAGGGTCTTGACAATCTTCTTATAGCCTAGACCATCTTTATGTAGAGCAACAATTCTTTTTTTCAGATCCCCAGAGAGTTATTTGCCACGTTGAACTTCCAGTGACCAGTATGAGAGAGTGAGAGTGATAACACCAAATTTAACACACCTGCTCTCCATTCACACCTGAGACCTTGTAACACTAACGAGTCATGACACCAGGGAGGGGAAATGGCTAATTGGGCCCAATTTGAACATTTTTACTTAGGGGTGTACTCAATTTTGTTGCCAGGGGTTTAGACATTAATGGCTGTGTGTTGAATTATTTTGAGGGGACAGCAATTTACACTATTATACAATCTGTACACTTACTACTTTACATTGCACAGTGGTGCAGTGGATAGCACTTTCACCTAGCAGTAAGAAGGGTCGCTGGTTCGAATCCCACCCACGACACTACCTGCCTGGAGTTTGCATGTTCTCCCTGTGCCTGCGTGGGTTTCCTCCGGGTACTCCGGTTTCCTCCCACACTCCAAAGACATGCTGGTAGGTTAATTGGATCCTGTCTAAATTGTCCCTAGTATGTATGAATGTGAGTTAGGGACCATAGATTGTAAGCTCCTTGAGGGTAGGGACTGATGTGAATGTACAATGTATATGTAAAGCGCTGCGTAAATTGGCGGCGCTATATAAGTACCTGAAATAAATAAATAAATTGTAGAAAAGTGTCATTTCTTCAGTGTTGTCACATGAAAAGATATTATAAAATATTTACAACAATGTGAGGGGTGTACTCCTTTTTGTGAGATACTGTATGTATGTAGACATATGTACAGGGCTTTTTTTTTCTCAGAGAGTAGGTGCAGGAACTCCCCCCTTCTGAGTCACCCTTTGTATCCGCCCCCTACCCACCTCCAAGCACCATCCCTTGGATCCACCCCCTACCATCCTCCCAGTAGAGAATATAGAACCAAGTATCATTCTCTGGTGCTAAAAAATTTGTATGGATCTTGTGAATTACAACAAGAAAAGCAGCAAAACAGATCACCCCACACAACAATGCTCCCGCCCATGCAACAAAATACCACCCAAGCAACAATACATCTACCCCAACAGCAATAGACCCCAAGCAGCAACAACAGATCTTGCAGCAGCCAGCATCAATAGACCCTCCAGCAGCCAGCAACAATACACCTCTCTTTCAACAGTAGATCCCCCCAGCAACAACTGACCCCCCAGGAATAAAAGACCCTTCCCAGCAACAATAGATCCTCCACCAGCAACAATAGACCTCCCCAGCAACAATAGACCCCCATGCCTAAATAAATAGATCCCCACCATTGACAATATCACCTAGCGGCCATCATCAATAGACCCTCCAGCACACCCCAGCAACCCTTGCCATTACATACATTCAGTGCTGGAGGTGCCTGAACTACATTCCCCCACGTTCCCCCTGAAAAAAAGCCCTGCATATGTATATGTATGTATAGATGCTATCATTTAGGTTCAATCTAGCCAAACAAGGAGATGTTCTCGATAGCTTTAGTGATATCTGCAGAGGGGTTGTACTTTGGTCCACAAAGGTTGTGTGCCTATCAGCTTCAGTGCTTGTGATCCAAACCCTGATTACAAAGGGGCAGCAGGGCAGCAAAAAAAAAGTACTGTATATACTGCTGGGGGTGAGTTAAACCTGTTGTTTTTTTCCTATATGGACAAAACAGAGGTTTGCTTAAAAAATATCCCGATTCAAGCTTTGAAACTTTGAGGTACATTCATCGTCATTAAGATTTTTCATTCCACCCATTAAAGCTTGGGGTTTTCTGTGCCCCTGTTGAAGAGACCCATTTGTTGTTCTGATGCTTGTCACCTGAACTAGAAGTAGGGGGAAATCACCCTAATGGGGAGAGCTATAATAAGTGAGTTCTAACCCATGCACTGTACTAGTAAACCACTTGTTTTGTCTGTCCCTGTTCAGAAGATTTCCATTAAATTCCTCATAGAGATTTTACTATATGCAAACAGTACAGCTTGTAGGGGGGGGTTAAAGAAATCTTTAGGTTTTGTTTAGTTGTATTAGAAATACAACTTTAAGGAGACATTCTCGCCTTACCCATTCAGGCCAAAGTGACAGTGTCTGTGTTAAGCCGACCCACCATATTATACTCCCCTCCCCAGCCCTCTCTTTCTCAGCCACAACCAAATTGCAAACAGTGTCACCATGTTACCTTCTCCATCATGTGACTGTGCTCAACCTTAGCAAATTACCACTTGGCCCTAGCACATCAATATGGGAGAAGTACGTATGCTGCTTCAGAAGGAGGAGCACTGTAGATTTTCAGTGTTGGCCACAAAAGAAGGAGTAGCATTGGGAGAGGAGGTCTGTACACAGAGATTGTCACTTTGTCTGAATATCTCTTTAAGTCCACTTTCATCTGGTAATATTTAACAGTAAAGGATCATTGCTCTTTTTCGTGATGTTATATCAGTGTTTTCCACTTAATGTCTCTTTTCGTTGCTCCAGCATTATTTAGTACACTAATGCCTGGTACACACGCTAAACTTTAGTTTCGTTTAACCCAGTGGGCCGAACAAAAAAAAACTGAGGAGCTTGCTGTACTAACTATGTTAGTACAGCGACCTCCCCGCTGTGCTATTGTGTTCTGACAGGGGGACCGCCCAGCCCCCCGCCATAACACACTGGTCAGCGCTTAAGGTCATTGGCTGCCAGCACTGATCAAATGCTGATTGGCTTCTGGTTTTCTGGCTTGCTCATTCGACAGAAGCTGGTCGTGAGATTGACTTCTGTCGGTCAAGGAACTATACACTGAATGTTGGCCGGTTTCTACTGTACCAGCTAATTTTGTCCGATGCTCGGCTGTGTGTATGGGGCTTAAACCTCCTCCACAATCATCAATTCCATGACAGTTTTGGGTGAAACAATACATTTTGGAGGGAGAAGTATACCTGTCCAGAAAGGAAGTTAAAGGCTGCAATTACTGACCTCCCTGAGTCACTGGCCTGCATGTAGACAAGAAGTAATGGCTTCACTTCAAATTTCCTGATCTGCTTAATTGACGTGCCATTGACAGACTAAGCAGCAGTTAGCATGACAGCCAGGCAACTAAACTTTTCAGCAATGGCAACCCCCATAATGACAGATTTACTTTCCTGCTAGAGCTACCACAATGTGTTTGTGTAAATCAGAAAATAATGCTTTTCTATGAAAAACCTATTTCACAAAACAGTCCCAACTTCCTATAGCTTAAATTGTTGCATGTAACAGACTTCATCTGGCCAATTAGGAGCTAAGTGGGGTAAAATTTGACTTTTTTACATGTACAGTAGGTGTGATTCAGTGTAGTTACATGTGATGGTAAGTTCTCGGTCAGCTAGTTCCTTTTATCTAATATAAAGCCTAGCTCAAATAACTATGCAGGCTTCTCATTTATCAAGAGACCGTATGATCAACTTGTAAGGCCTTATGAGCCTGGAGAAGATCAAGAAAGTGCCAGGTGCCCCTTAGGTATTGTGTCAGTCCTAATGTTAATGGGGCAGCAAGGCACAAGCCTTTCTTTGAGGACATAAAGTATAAATACCTCAGTCTACTCTGTTTCATTACTAATCATAATGGCCGGTCATTAATAAGTTGAAATATTTCCAGCAGTTCCTGTGTGAACCTTAAGTTACCCATCACCCTTAGGAATTTGTGTGAACAGTAAAAGGAGATCTGGAAATGGCACCATAAGTGAGAGATATGGGTATGGATGACCTGAAGCTGTCTTGGGGGTTTAGGAGCCAGCTCCAAGTAATAGTATTATGTCTGTTACCTTTATTAAAGAAATTCCTGCCCAATTACAGTGCCTTGCAAAAGTATTCACCCCCCTTGGCATTTTTTGTGTTGTGTTACCCCACAACCTGGAATTAACATGGATTGTTTGAGGATTTGCATCATTTAATTTACAGAACATGCCCACAACTTTGAAGATGTTTTTTTTTATTGTGAAGAAAACAACAAATAGGACAAAATAACAGAAAAAGTTAATGTGCATAAATATTCACCCCCCTAAAGTCAATACTTTGTAGAGCCACCTTTTGCAGCAGTTTCGGGTAGGGAACATGAGAGTCCTCAGTGTAGAAACTCATTTATGTGAAGCCGCTCTGTCTGACACGGACACCACAGCAATCCCCTGAACATGTCTTCTGGTACAGGTGGGCTACATCATCTGCAACCTGAGTGTGCTAAAGGTTAAATATGACAGGATAAGAAGCAGCCAACTGCCAGAAAGAATGTAGTATTGCAATTAAAGAATTCTGGTGGTTTTTAATTGGAAATAACATATGTAATATTGCAAAATATTATTTTAACAGAAAATGGCACACTGCATGTAAAAAGTGTTGTTTTGATAGGAAAGTTTTATTTTTGATCTATGAGACACAGGGTGGCAGTTTCAGACTTACCCCCCTTCACTGTTTCATTTGTAGCTACTTAAAACTGTCAGAAAATTGATGATTTGGAAGGTTCCGGCAGCGTACCAAATATTGCAGCAGCAACAAAAGAGAATTTAACTGGGTTACACTGAGATAACATCACCAGGAGGAGCAATAATTCTTTCTTGTTAAATATTACCGGATGAAAACTGATTTAATACCTTACGCTGGTGCTTTGAGCATCAATACCTTTTTGAGAAGCGTGTCTGTTATATCTCCATTCCTCTAATTAAATGTCGCCATGTTTAAGCGTTATTAGAAAGAAGAATTGGACACATCTGATTACTGCTGGAAGAAGAAGAAAGCAAATGAATGCACCTCGTCCGCCAACATCCAATTAGACACAGCATTATTCTAGACAAATGTATAAAAAAATTCAAAGTGCTCATGTTTGACATACATTTTATACAGTGCTTAATATCACACTGGTTAAAGTGCTCTCAATGTATACAGAGATTAATGTCCATTAAATAACTGTTGCTCTGCTTCATGGAATGCTATTATAAACTGCTGACAGATTGTTATAAAGTACATATATAAAAAATAAGGTGTATTCGTACAATGAAGGACAATGCAGACTGGGTTATGTATTAAAACTATGCTGTCATAACAAGCACTTGTGTAAACATGGAGAGCTGAAGAAAGCTTTCTCAAGGGCATTAGATATCAAGCAATCTTGTAATTCCTAAGGACTGAACACTCCAGCGTTTTATGGTGTGAGAAATGGGCCTTCATCTAACAGTCACCTGACTTTGCCTTGTAACTGACCCTTGACAACATGTGTTTTCTTCATTTGTGAGTCATAAGTTGGTAGTAAAACTGAAAAAAGAAAAACAATACAGTTAACCAGTAGTTTATTGGTTGAACTAGATGGACTTGTGTCTTTTTTTTAACCAGACTAACTATGTAACTATGTAACCAGTATTGTCCAAGTGAAAAATCTGCAACAGCAAATCAGATATAATATCTTAACTGGTTTGGCTACAGAAAATTTAAATCTATCAGATGTTACACATAATTAAACAGAGGTAAACTTACAAAAATAATACCCAATCTATTTGCTTTGGCCTCTATTGTGTACACTGCACTGTACACCGCGCAGTGTACACTCCTGGTACCGGGAATGATGTAATGCCTGTGTGCATGCATGGGAGCTACACCATCAGAGGCAGTCCAATGAATAAACAGTATGGGGACCCAGAAGTAGCAGCAGAGGAGGTGGTGGTAGCAGGGGTCTGAGTAATGAGTGAAAGCCTAGCCCAGTCAACACTGGAAATGGGCACACTGTGCACACTTGTAAATTATGGCATTAGAGGTTTCTTGGAAACTACTTGTCCTGGTGACAGTGAATGGAAGTCTCCCTCAAGTTGTACATATACAGTGATTAAAAAGCAGATAAAGGTTCTTTTTTTTCCCACAATATATATATATTTTTTTAAAGTTTATCAGAGAATATGTATAATGTAAAAGGTTCTATTCCTCTAAGTTTTTAAAACAAAAAAAATAGGCTGTATAAGCTCTATAAAGCAGGTGTTCTTGATGCACAGTTGACCAAGAGGCATAAATGAACAATTTCTACTATCCTAAAATATGGAATAAACACTTTTTTTTTTTAACATGCTGTGATGGAAGTGATGATCTGTAAATACTTTGTATTTTAGGAAGGCTCTATTATACACTGACATTGGGTGGGAATACAGACAAACATACAGTAAACCATTAGTAACTCACATAGGTTTCTGAATACAATTCCAAGGTAAACTTAGACCCCACCCTCATTAAAGTGAGTGAATTGGAAGCAAAAATGTCTGCTAGAGCAATGGTAGAACCTACTCAGATAGAATATATCTCTTTAGGCAAACTGCATTCTTACTATAATAACACATTGTCCTGTTAGCGATTCAGGCTTTTTTAGGAGAGCACATAAATTATACTAATACCAAATCCAAATCATATTCATAAATCCTCTATATAAGGGCTTCTAAACCCCACAGGGCTCCTGGGTCGGCACAAATGACACATCCTACTCTGCACCCCTATCTATGAAATATGCCAGTGGTGGTCAACTTTCTTGAGATAGTAAGCATTAAGTGTGTGTGACCCCTTGACATCACTAAAGGGCCATATATAATATTAATTGAAGCTGTCAGAAACTGCAAACATGCAGCAGGAGATGGTCAAAGGTTACAGGCATGCTACAGGAGATGGTCAGAGACTGTAGACGGGCTGCAGGAGATGAGTAGAAACTGCAAACATGCTATAAAAGACCGGTAGCAAGCTTAAGGATACATAGACTGTTAACACATTACATGAAACAGGGCATTAGGGAAATATAGATTACCATAGAGTAATTTGCATAGGTTCCGAGGACTGCACAGAATGTACCAATGGGCAGAATCTTTGGCACCAGGGAAATATGGGTGCTTAAAAAGTAACCTATGGCCTCATTCTTCTATATGTAGATAACCCCCATTGCATATTCCAATATTATATAAATAATGAGCTCTGGCCATTTAGCGTTATGCTCAAAATTTGTGTAGTATGTGAAATACATTGCATTAAATTCTTATGCAATGTGGGAAGAAACAATACATTTGTGAATGGGCTTCTGTATCATTTGTGAAGGTTAATTCCTGTGTACAAGGATGTGTCCATGAGCAGCAGTGTATAACTCTGAAGCAGGCTGTTGAGGGTCAATCCAGGGATTTCTATACTCAGTTAAATTGTGCTGTTTATTATAGTGTCTTTAGCCACTGATACAAGTGATTATCTCTGCTGGATATAAGCTTATGAATAACACAATAAAAAATGAGGCTGATAAACAACAGAGATGTTACGGAACTGGAAGCCTATAATTCATTATTAACAAGAGGAAAGCAACATTTCCCAACACCCTGTAAATTCCCTAATAAACTGCTTTATTGGTTTTGTATCGTGCTAGTACATTTACGCGGTATGCATGCAAGTGATGGCCTTAGGGTATGTGCAGTTATAATGAGAATAAAAAAGTTTATCTGTTTACAGGTATCTAATGAAGGAGCAGGGTGTATTGCAACTTGTCCAAAAAATTCCTCTGAACACAACTCTTTTCTCTGGTTAGTTATGTCTCCAACTATCAGATCAGGGAATAAAAATATCTAAATTCAGCATCAAAATTCAAATTACAAGGGAGACTATAAGAAAAATAATGCATAGTGCTCACTAATCTAAAATACTGATGTGCTTACTCAGGGTTTAGCTAGGGATTGCATAACTAATTGTAGTTTAGAATCTTAATAATAATAGCATCTCTGTATTTACCAGGGGAGGACTTGGAACCAATTTCATATTAGGGACAGATTTTGTGCTTCAAATAAAGTGTGGCGTTGTTGGGCATAATGGAAAGGTGCTTGTTCCTAAAAGACATGGACTATTGTGACATACCTTAACACTTTCCTGCCTTCCTGCATTAGCTATTGCCATTTATTCATATGATGTTTTTGAGATGCAGAGGAGATTGGTGATGGAAGCCTTCCCTCTGGCAGATCCTGTAATCCCAGGTCTGAATAGGGAGTAGGTAGCTGAATAATGCTTACCATATGCCACTGACTCTAGGTCCCGATCTGATTGATGAATGGATGTTAAAGCTGTTAGGGGGCCACCAGCTCAACATATATTATTTGTACTGGCCTGAGGGGCAAATGCCCCCCAAATCTCCCAAGCCTGGTCCTCCTCCTGTATTGATCTTTCCGGTCTTCCATCTGTATGTGAACTTGTACTTTTCCCATGCAGGGTAAAACAGGATCACTTAACTGCTGCACATATCTTTATTTTGCTCCCCCACCAATTCATTTGGTCACTGAGAGTAAGGAGAAATACTCATTACATTCGGATTTGGGAAAAAAGTGACTCACTCCTATGTGAGAGCTCTGGAGCTTGATGGTTGGTCAATCAGGCACCAAGCGTTGTCACCCTGAAAAAGGTAGAGAATCCTTGGCCCTGTGTAAGTTTCAAGATGCAACTTGGCTACCAGCTGCAATGGCAGGGGAGCGAAAAAAATATAATATGTGTGGCTGGGGAGGCAGCAATTACGTTAACCTGTTGGTTTGCCTTGCATGGGCAATGTACAGGTTTACTTTAAGATAAAACTCTGCCTTGTATTGAATTTCACTTTATAGGGCAGGGAAGTGAAACTTTATAAATAGTATTCATTATCTGGTTTGTTCCATTTTGCCTGAAAAGGCTTTTAAATTATCCATTGTGCCCAGTGGCAGATGGTCAAATCTGCTCATTTCCACAGGAGGCTGTCTACAGTTATCTACAGTTGACAATGGAAAGGTTAAATAGAGACAACATTCCAATGTGTCTCAATTTGCCACATGACAGCAAGCAAAGCTTGAACATTTCCCTTTGGGCATGAATGATAATTTAAATACTTATAAGGAGCAATGATCAATAGGATATACTACATCCAAAACTAAAATCTCATTGGGATTGGATATCATGAATTACTGCTCTCTAACAATAATTATTGTTCCTTGTACTGCTTTATTGATAAAGGCAATTTTTTTTTTTTTGTTTTTACACATACGTACCCTAAATTATATTGTCTTTTTCTTTCAACTTGGTTCAAAAGAACATACCATGAACATATCCACAAAAATGCATATTTAGTCTCCTTCAAAAGTTTGTTTGTAAGCTAAAAAAGGAAAGGATTGGTCTGTGTCTCTGTTCTTTACATTACAGTCGCTTGTTTTATTTTTTTATTATTTTATAGCAAAGTATGACTCATGTGCTGGTGGAACTTGGACATGTTAATCTAAGATAATAAACACTTTTGAAAAGTGCCCTTTATCATTAGTTCTTAAGAGGGTCACCCTTTTTTTTCTAAAGTATTATTTTTATCTATATAAATATATGCCCATTTCCAATAAACTGTTTTGTTTTTTTTCTTGTTTTACAGATGACAGATGCTGAAACAGAACAACGGGTTACCCAGCTGTCAGTAAAAAATAATCATACAGACCTCATTACATCCAGCACAATATTTTAATCACAACCCTTTTGACGTGTCTTTTACTTACTATTCTCACGCAGCTCTCCCACTTTAAAAGCCTCCATTTTCAGATAATCAGATTCCTGACAGGATGGGGAGAGTTGGACTGGTGCAATAGAGCAATACCTAGATGAAAAACTCAACAGGTAGGCTCTGCCCTCTCTATTCATTTCTAGGTGTCTTGTTACTTAGTCACATAGTTGGTAAGGTTGATATAATAGTCCATCCAGTTCAACCTATGTTGGTGTGTCTGTAGAAAATAATTACCCATATCCCCGTATATTGTTTTCGTTAAGATGCACGTCCAAGAGTGTTTTAAAACGATCCATCCTTCCTGCTGACACCACCGACTGTGGAAGAGAGTTCCACATCCTTACCGCCCTGACAGAGAAAAAACCCCTACGCAGTTTAAGGTTAAACCGCTTCTCTTCCAGTCTCATCATGTGGCCCTGTGTCCTCTTACACTCCCTTGGACTGAAAAGTTTCATACTTACCGTTGAGACAATTGTATATTGCTATCATATCTCCTCTCAAGCATCTCTTCTCTAGTTAGAATAAATTTAGCGGGTGTAGTCGTTCCTCATATTTGAGGTCCTCCAATCCCCATATTAATTTGATTGTCCTTTTCTGGACTCTCTTCAGCTCTAGCATATTCTTTCTGAGGACTGGTGACCAGAACTGGATGGAATATCCCAGATGCGGCTGAACCAAAGTTTTATAAAGTGGCAGGATTATCCTTTTATCCCTGGAGTGAATTCTCTTTTTAATGCATGCTAATATTCTGCCAGCTTTGGTAGCTGCAGCTATTGCTCAGTCTGTCTTCTACTAGGACCACTAGATCCTTCTCCCTCCTGGAATCCCCTAGGGATTTTCCCCTCAATGAGTAACTTGCATTTTTAATTTTACCCCCAAGTGCATTATCTTACACTGAGCAATATTAAACTTCATTTGCCATCTAGTAGCCCACTCCATTAATTTATTCAGGTCCTCTTGTAAAGTTTCAATGTCCTGCTGTGATGTTATTGCCTTACATATTTATGTGTTGTCAGCAAATACTGAGATCAAGCTATTTATCCCATCCTTTATATCATTTATAAATAAGTTAAACAGAATTGGTCCCACGACAGAGCCTTGGGGTACCCCATTAACCACTCTAGACCATTCTGAGTACACGTTATTTATCACCACCCTTTGGACTCACTCCCACAGCCAGTTTTCTATCCAAGAACAAACCTTATGGTCTATACCTACTGACCTCAGTTTGTAGATTAAGCGTTTGTGGGACACTGTATCAAATGCTTTTGCAAAATACAGATACACCACATCTACCGGCCTACCTTTGTCCAGATGGCAGCCCACTTCCTCGTAGAATGTTGATAGGTTGGCTTGGCAAGAGCAACCTTTCGTAAACCTGTGCTGATTACTGCTAATTATACTACTTTCATCAGCAAATTCTTGGATGTGGTCCCTTATCATCCCCTCAAATAATTTACATACTACAGATGTTAGACTGACAGGCCTGTTGTTTTCAGGAATGTATCTCTGCCCTCTTTTTTGAATATTGGTACCATGTGGACTTTTCGCCAATCAGCTGGTACCAATCCTGTCAGTATGCTGTCCAAAAAGATTAGGAAAAGCGGTCTGGCTATAACCTGACTGAGTTCCTTAAGGACGCTTGGGTGTAAGCCATCTTGTCCTGGTGATTTATTTATGTTGCTCTTCTAATAATCCTTTCCGCACTCTGGCCTCTGTTAGCCACAAGGGTAGATCCTGTGATGTGTTCCTAACAACACAGTCATGGTTGTTATACCCCTCTTCCTGTGTGAATACTGAGGAGAAAAAAGCATTTAGCACAGCTGCCTTCACCCTATCTGTAATCTTCCCTTCTTTATCCTTTATGGGGCCTATGGCTTATGATCTTGCCTGTTTACTGTTAATGTATTTAAACATTTCTTTGTTTTGTTTTTTTTACTCTCCTACGCTATGGGTCTTTCATAGTCTTTTTTAGCTGCCCTGATTGCATTCTTACACTTATTGCATTCCTTGTAGTGTTGCAATGCGGACAGTGACCACTGTTTAAAGGCCATTTTTTTATCCTTAATATGACATTTTACATTTTGATTCAGCCACCCAGGTTTAACCTTTATTCTTCTATATTTATTACCCCTCGGAATGCACTTGTGATATTTTTATTTATTTTGCTCCTAAAGCACTCCCATTTTTCCTCCATGTTCAAATGTTTCAAGGATTTGTTCCCATTTAACCTCCCTAGCGGTATTCCCGAATGTGGCTCAGGGTGAATTTTCAGTACCAAAAGTGGTAACCCCGATCCACACTCGGGATCGCATCGCATGATCCAGGCAAAGTTACTTACCTTGTCTCCAGGATCCTGCATTGTCTCCCCGCTGTGTTTGCGAGCTGTGTCTCCGCTCGATCTATCACAGTGCCGAGCTTCGTTGTGCTGCTGCAAGTTCTGCAAGTAGGCCCAGAAGCCTGTCTAGGGCTTACTAATCCTGTTGTGGTCCTTAGACTGTCTTGCCTGTGTTGAAGAAGCCAAGCCAAGCTGAGGAGATCCAGGGGAGGAGCCTTGCTAGAGAGAGCCAGGATGAAGGCTGGTCTCTCAGGAGGGCCTGGTGACTTGTTTGGAGGATGCACCTATACCTACTTCTGTTTGCAGTATCGCCGGGTCGGCTGAAAGGTTCTAGTACTGTCAAGCTGTTCTACAATCTAAACAAGGTAATTAGCTCCTGGTTGTTAAGTCTGTGAGAGAGACTTATCCAAGAGTTCTACTGGCTGCTAAGTCTGTGAGAGAGGCTTGTCCATGAGTTCTACTGGCTGCTAAGTCTGTGAGAGAGGCTTGTCCAGACATTCTACAGGCTGCTAGGTCTGTGTGAGAGACCTATCCAGGTATCCAAGATATTATGAAAGAAAGCTGTTTTGCCTTTGGATTCAAAAAGTCTGTAAGTAATCTACAAAAAGGGTATCTGAAACCTCCCCTAAACCTCTCTCCTACTACTTTTCTCAAGCTCTCATTAAAGAATACTTAAAGTGACTGGCGCCTAAATTCTGTTCTAACTTCCCATTATAGCCATGGACTTAGCCCTGGGGTGAATGTAAGCCCCCTGCCTCTGGTGGTACCAACCCAGGGGGGCGCTACACTACTAATGAGAAATGCAGCTGCTATGGGCTTCCTTAATGCAATGTGTGTTAACGCATGACACAACAAGCCTTAATGAGTGTTCATTAGTGCACTGCAACAAAACGTTAAGTGTGAATGGACACACTTTTGTATCAGGTATTTATTTGCAACTTTGCCAAATATAACTAATTACTGACCTATAAACACAACTTTACAAGGCAAAAAATGTTTTTGCTGTTGTTAGTATTTTACAAGGGCGTCCTTCCTTTAAATTTAGGTCTTCAGGATCAGGAACGTATGTTTTGATTTTATATTATTCTGTTTTATGCTACATAACTATTCTTGTGCAGGCGGTATAACTCATTGGATTGGAAAAGATATAGAAACGGTGTCAAATGAACGTTAGTATAAATGTAATCATTTTTAGTGTATATGACCTTTGGATTCCACATTTATTCCTGTGCTGATGGAGCTTATGGCATTTAACTAGCCCATTGGAGGTATAGCATGTAAAATACACAGTCTTCATTCAGTATTGCTTAGCAGGTTCCAACACCTTAATAACACTGATATCCTGGCTGCTAACATGCAATTTAAGACTAATTGGAGGGGAGTCCCTCCCATTTCTCATTGCTAGGATTTATGTGTTCAATTCACACTACCTAGGTGACAAACTAACACGTTTAGCTGAAAGCCGTGCTCTCTAGCCATAAATCAGCAATCAATAATTTGATTGCAGCTAATCATCCTCGTCGTCTCCAAGAACAAAGATTGCTGCATCCATCTTTTATTAGAGCATTTAGAAAATGCAATTCTTGTCACAATAGATTAACTATTTCCAGCTACTGCTCTTTTCATGACATAGGATTGACAGAAAAGATCATACACAGAAAACAATCCATCTATTCCCCTCATTGACCTGCAACCAAGAAGACTCCAAATAGTGGTGTCAAGCTCAAAACATATGCCCAATACCTGAAATAGAATTTTCTATAAATGAACTAATACAAGCATTTTTAGGCATATATAAAAGACAAAACAAATAATTTACTTATGTGCACAAAGGAGCCACATGATGAGGATTTTAAAATTAAATTAGAGATTTCAGTAAAGCCGGCCATAGGTGACTCGAATCAAACCATCTATGGGCTGGCTGAATGTATCCAAGTTGATTTATTGATGAACTTGGGTACAAGCAGCATGTTGGATTTTTGGCATGTGATTATTGCCAGTGGCTATAGCCTCTAGCAATAACCATTGGGGGTTATTTACTAAAGGCAAATCCACTTTTCACTACAAGTGCACTTAGAAGTGCAGTCGCTGTAGATCCGAAGGGGACATGCAAGGAAAATAAAAAACAGCATTTTAGCTTGCACATGATTGGATGATAAAATCAGCAGAGCTTCCCCTCATTTCAGATCTACCCCTCAGATTAAAGTGACTGCACTTCCAAGTGCACTTGTAGTGCAAAGTGGATTTGCCTTTTGTAAATAACCCACATTCTGTTCTCCCAGAAGGGACGGCTCCCCACACCCCCCTGCCAGGAGAACACAATAGCTCAGTACAGTACAATACATACAGTATTTTCTATTGTTAAAGCAGCCATTGGCGTGTCAACTTTGGTGGAACGTTAAACTCCAGCATGTTTATAGCCAGCAGAGAAAATCTCTGATTTTATTTCTACAGCTGGCAATCCAGGGTTGCCTAAGTCTGCTTTGAAAGACAGGAGTATTGTGGTTTGGGTTTGCTGTTGAGTTAGTAAAAAACACTCAAAAGTGCACTCTGATCTCAAATTCAAGACTTATGTTGGGCTTGAAGAGCTTAGCTTTGGCACTTAGCTATGGTCTGTAGAAATGTAATGCATTACACAAAACCAACACTTACCATTCCTAAAGCACTGGCACTGTGACAATTTGAGCAGAATTTTTTTATTGGTAGTTGTTCTCCCCAGAAAATAATGCATTATATAATTTAGAGTTACAATAAAAAAAACACATTCTGAAAAGCCCTTAAATGCTCCTAAAAAGGACTGAAGCTAAACAAGTGTTTAAAAAAAATAAAACACATGGAAGGATGAATGGTTGGGTGGATAAAGAAATAGATAGATAGATAGATAGATAGATAGATAGATAGATAGATAGATAGATAGATAGATAGATAGATAGATAGATAGATAGATAGATAGATAGATAGATAGATAGATAGATAGATAGATAGATAGGAAAAACAAAGCATTGGGCTTGGATTTACAGTACTTTTCTTTAGTTGATCATTGTGGATGGTGAGGGTTGATTTACCAAAGGCAAATAGGCTGTTAACCTTGCCAGAGAATTTCCCATAGACATCAATCGTAAAAAGAACAACAGCAATATTTATGATTGCACATGATTGGATATTGGAGGTCTGCAGACCTCATTTACTAAACTAAGGTTAAATTCTAATGAAAGCTGAACTGCCTGTTTTCCTTTAGTAGATAGATAGATAGATAGATAGATAGATAGATAGATAGATAGATAGATAGATAGATAGATAGATAGATAGATAGATAGATAGATAGATAGATAGATAGATAGATAGATAGATAGATAAAGAGCAGCAACGGTGTTGGAGTTACTTTTCTTTAGTAGCACATTATTCTCCATACCTCCCAGTAAGATGAATAACTTACATTTCCCAGACCAGTCTCTTAAAACAGATTATAAACTAACTTATAAATAGTTAAATATGTTCTCAGAATGAGCCGGAGCAGAAGCCAGCCTGCTAAGTTGGTTACCTAGAAATCAAAATGCTGTTTGTGACAGAAGCACAGAATGTGGCAAGGTCCCAGAGGAGACATCATGTAAACTTGGGTTGCAGTAGCTACACGCTTCAATATGCCTCTTTCTGTACGTCAACTGACCCATAAACAGCAATGAAATGTAAGGGCTGCAATTCCTCTCACCTAGTTTTTTAACTGGAGGCTTGATAAGAAAAAGATACAGCCTTAAACATAATATTGTACTACCATTGTTAAGATAATTTTAAGGAAAGAAAAAAGGTCATACAAAGTAAAAACCAATGTCCTCTTCGTCTTCCAGCACCTGAAATGAATCATAGCTGAAGCATCGTCTGTAACCTTATTCCCTATTCATAGCTTTTATTTTAAGCAACCCTTCTTTATTTGATTTTAGAATAAAGTTGTCTGACAACCAAAGGAAACGGTGGCAGATTTGATGCAGTCAGGCATGTAAAACATGCCCGAGCAAATATTGAAAGCTTTATTTATCTACAGGATTTTCACTCCTATTTCCATATGTTTTTGTTTTAGCACATGAATGCTCTTATAAATGTAAACTGGAAGAAAAAATGTACATTGTTCTGGGTCATTGATAACTCCTGCAGTAATAGAACTTAGCTAGATAAGACAGGGAACAGGAGAGCAAAATTCATGTTTAATGTATTCTACTGCAAGCAAAGGAAGTATGCCTGTGTGCAAAGTAAGCACATTTTTCCATGATCTTCTTGAGGGACAGCTCAGGAAAAAAAGGGGGGAAAAAAAATCTCTTATGCCACATACCTTGTGGCTTATTTTTTAGACACTGGCAAAAAAATTGCAAATATTGTTGCATCCACTGAGCTGATAACAGTGAAGGGAACATAGGAGCATTATGACTATAGCCTGGGATGCAAAGCCTTTTGAAAACAAAATTATTATCATTTTCTATTCTGTAGTCACCTTGAGAAACAAGCAAGTGCCTGCAAACAGCAAGGAAGAACTAATTATCTATGGCAAGGCTCTAGGCTGCTACTGAGCTCAAATATTGAAGGAGACAGCTGGTGGGACGTTAAGGAATATTGCATCAGGGTTTCCAAAACCTATTATAAGCTGATCTAACGGTAAAATAAAGTTGTTTTTATTATATATCTGGACGACAGGCATTGGAATTGGTGGCCGCATTACTTAATATTTTTGCTTTCTAGAGTTAGCCCTACACTGAAGAATTGTTGTCTGTAAATGATTAGACTCTCAGGGAACCTATTTTCACTTAACTTTCACATGCATTGTTTATTACATTGGGTGAACTCCCAGGCAGTAGTGGACCACAGAGTTGTATTATTTCTGCACTATCAATAAAGAATAATGGGGAATCAGACAAAATGTTCCAATCTGTGTGATCTATTATTAATGCTGGACTCCTGAGGTTCTCTATTTTGCTCACTATGTTTTATGAGACTTTAGCCCATTCATTCATAATGCGCATAAGTCTTTCTCATTGATAGCTACAGTCAAGGTTGTAAAACCTGATAACTATTTAGATATTACAGAATCCAGCATGCTGCCTTAGATGATTGCTGGAGGAGTGTGCTTGGGCTTGAATGACATCGAAATCTTGGATAAGCTGTTCAAACCTGAAGCAATCAATTAGTAAAGAAGCATTATTTTAATTTAATTATCCTATACTGGAAACCTTACATTTTTTCAGTATCATTTGTAATATTGTACACATTTTGCTCTTTTTCAGGTAGCAAAGTCTTTTTGATTCCTACGCTGAGACATATGCATATAACATAACATATGACAACTACCTAAAGCTTTCATCTAGCCATGTACAGCATTATTTATTCATCATCATTTGGGCAGTTCTGAAGTGGTAGCCCAGGCTTGTTGCTGAGAAGAAATACCTTCAATTCATTTTGGCAATAGAGGGTATATTAAAAGAAACTTGTAGGGAACCAATAGTAATGGAGCTTATTGCTGCTCTGCCAAAACTTTACTAACTATCCACCACTTTACAAATCCTCCACAGAGTCTAGGGCAGTCTAGGGCAGTGGTGGCGAACCTATGGCACGCGTGCCACAGTTGGCACGCCGAGCCCTCTCTGTGGGCACTCTGTGCGCCGCCAGGATAGGGGATGGGATCCCCCAGCAAGGCCTCTTGCACTGGCGGTGCAGGCGCGGAGGAGTCAGCTCGCTTCCTATCATCAGTGCGATCGATCAGGCAGCGGGGCCGCAGATGTAAGCAAAACCCTCCCTGCATGCACTAAGGGCAGCCCAGTGGGAAGGACACGGAGTGCCTGCCTCTGTAAGCAGCACCGCGATACAGAGGAAGAGAAGAATGACTCCTCTCTTCCTGGACTTTGAGGCCAATAGGAGAGCGGCTTCCTGTGCAGGGGCTTGGGCGGAGGGCGCTGAAGCATGACAATGTGGAGGACTCTGGCTGCACATACACAGGTAGGACAGTGCTATGGGGAAAGGGGGGGGGGGCGCAGAGGACACTGCTTTAGGAAGGGCCATCCCCATAGCAATGTCCTCTATTGGCCTTCACATTACCCCCCGATCCATGTATTCTGAGCACAATGCATGTTTGATCCCTGTATTCTGAACGCAACGCATGTCTGATCCCTGTATTCTGAGCACAACGCATGTCTGATCCCTGTATTCGGAGCACAACACACGTTTGATCCCTGTATTCTGAGCACAACGCATGTCTGATCACTGTATTCTGAGCACAACGCATGTCTGATCCCTGTATTCTGAGTACAACGCATGTCTGATCCCTGTATTCTGAGCACAATGTATGTCTGATCCCTGTATTCTGAGCACAACGCATGTCTGATCCCTGTATTCTGAGCACAACGCATGTCTGATCCCTGTATTCTGAGCACAATGCACTCCTTTGAAAAAGCAGAAAAGGTGTTTTTTTCTGGGCATAATCGTACATTTTTGGTCTCTTAGGGCTCATTCAGAGGGATGATCAGTCCCATCCTCTGTACAGAGCCGCTAGTAGGTTTAATTCCATGTTAGCACTTTAAATAAATAAGTTGGTTTTGTGTCACTGTTTGGGCACTCGGGTTTAAAAAGGTTCGCCATCACTGGTCTAGGGTCTCAAACTGGCGGCCCTCCAGCTGTTGCGAAACTACAAGTCCCATGAGAAATTGCAAGGCTGACAGTTACAAGCATAACTCCCACAGGCAGAAGCATGATGGGACCTGTAGTTTTGCAATAGCTGGAGGGCCGCCAGTTTAAGACCCCTGGTCTAGGGGGACAAAGAATACTTTGGAAAGGTGCCCCAAATATTTATCATATCCCAAACCATACATCTGAACAAGCATCTCAAGGACTTGTTGAGCCAGATACATATACCGGTACATAACCCAGCGATTGTCCTTTCCACGTTGCTTACAAGAGCCTCCTTCACAGTATTAGGTGAAGCAATCAGCCCACTCAGCTTAGGCTGGCAATAAATGGGTCAAAGAATGTACGGGCAGGCTGAATGTACCCAAGTTGATCAATTGATCAACTTGGGTACAACCAGCCGGTCGGATTTTACCTGTGATTATTACTAGTGGCTGTTATGGCCGCTAGCAACAATCACAGTGTTCCCCCATGCAGGAATGGCTTCCCATGGTTGTAGGAAAGAAAATCACTCCGTCTATGGTTGGCTTTCGGCAGAGTCTAGAAAAAGGTAAATAACAGCTAAGCCTGGTTACAGCCTAGCAAAAACATACACTAAATTTAGTTAGGAACAAAACATAAACATAAAAAATTCCCCATCTAAATTCCTGTTGCACCTGATTGGGCAGTCAAAGTGAACAAAACCTCACCTTATTCATAAAGCTAACTAACTTTTAAAGTGCATAATGCTGTGCAAAATGAACAGTCTCTATTCCTTTTGTATATCAGCCACAATGTGTAAATCTGACAGACAAAATAACTAAAGATTTATAATGGGGACATTTTTAATAAATACATTTGTTTAGTCATTATAAATAAAGACTGAATACTCAAAATTCTTTCATAATCCTATAAATGACTAGTTCTCTTTAAACTGAGGAGGAGAAGCTTCCTAAACTCTCAGCTCAAATTTACAGATGTGAAAAATAGATCGTAACCTGTGTCATCCTAGCTGCTTGACTAATATAGCTATAGGCCTCCGATGTTGGTGGTTCCCAATACTGGCAACAGGACTGCCAAAGATTCACATGTGCAAGTCGTTAAGTTATATCACAAGAAAGTATGGAATAGAAAATGAAAAAATCATGAAACTTGAAACCTAGAATTACATTTATTAGAGAAAGTCTATCGGCTTCCCTTGTTGGTTTGAGTTGGACACTCTTATTCATTGAGGGCTGGATTCCATCATTTGGAATAAGCAGCGGCTTTAGTAAGACCTAATCAAGAGCAGAGTATATGCCAGTGGATATGTGGTAGGATAGATTTGCCTTAATGATAATTGATAGTATAATGAAAACTAACATTTGCATTGATTAAGGGATATAAAGCTAGAATAAAGCAATACATCTAAGGAAGGCATGTTGAGTAGGAAAGCTTAGCTCATATGACATATCATATATAAGGCATTGCATAAGAAAAGCAAAGTATAGGATATATTTCAATGAAAGACTGTTGTCATACATCTTAAACACACAAACAAAGAAGACAGAAATTAAGACAAGTAAATGAAAATCTCGAGCGGCTGCTGATCATAAGAAATGGCTTTTTGACTTGGTGATTAATCAGACTGTGGAATTTGCATCCAGACTTTGAAATCGGTAACAGAATGTAAAGTGGGGTTGAGTCACTTCATTGATGAAAGACAAAACGCAGTTCTAGAAATCCCATAATTTTGTAGTCCAGATATTTAATTTTGTTTGCACCCCTAAGGCTTGTATACAAACTCAGTACAAACGAAATCACTTAAGTTTACTCGTATTGCTATTTTCAAAACAGTTTAAAAAGAGGTTGAATAATAAAAAGGGGCCAACTTCTAAAGCAGAAAGAGGAAAACCGGAGCAAAAGTGGAAAACCACGCTATTTGCGTGTAGCATCATATCACAGATATTGCAGGGCCCTCATACTGTTTTTATCCTTAAGTATGATTATACTTATGAAATCACCATGTGTAACCTTTGTATAGGACTGCACAATGTGTTAAAACATAAAAAAATAAATAAATCTGCATTCCAGCTTAGATAGGAAAAGGACAATGGGGGTGCACCAGGGATTTTATGGGCAAGGGATGAAACCAGATGAGAGAGTATAAAACATGTGTAAAAAAGTATTACAAAGTTTATTAGTTTACAATCATATACATTACATATAGTAAATAAAAATTTAAATCAAGAACCGATGGTCATATTAACAACAATCTACAGCTAAGTTCTGAATCATGAAGTTGGTCTCATAGTAGGCGGCCGATTGGTTTACATGAGTTCCGAGATCCCAACATGTTTCGGAATATGTTTGAATGATTAACTACTTAACGACTGCGTCATAGCTGAATGACGGCTACAGCGTGGCTCAATAACTCTGGGAGGGCGTACATTGACGTCTTCCCAGAATCTTGCTCCTGCATGGGATCAGCGGCCATTTACCACGTGATCACTCCATCAAATGACGGAACGAAACAAACCGGCATCACGTCCAGTTCCTCTCTCTCCTCTCCGTACAGATCAGAGCACTGTTGGCTGGATGTGTAGTGCCCACAGCGCTGATTTGTGCCCACTCCAGCCATTCAGCCAGCCATCCATCCATTCATACTCAGCCATCCATCCATCCATCCATGCTCAGCCAGCCATCCATCCATCCATGCTCAGCCAGCCATCCATCCCTCCCTGTTCAGCCAGCCATTCATACTCAGCTAGCCATCCATACTCAGCAATACTCATCCATGCTCAGCCATCCATCCATACTCAGCAATACTCATCCATCCATCCATGCTCAGCCATCCATCCATACTCAGCAATACTCATCCATCCATCCATGCTCATCCATCCATACTCAACAATATTCATCCATCCATCCATGTTCAGCCAACCATACTCAGCAATACTCATCCATCCATCCATGCTCAGCTATCCAACCATGCTCAGCAATACTCATCCATCCATCCATACTCAGCCAGCCATCCATACTCACCCATGCTCAGCCATCCATCTCTAATCAGCAATACTCATTCATGCTCATCCATCCATCCATACTCAGCAATGCTCATCCATCCATCCATGCTCAGCCATCCCATCCATCCCCATCCATACTCAGCCATACCCAGCCATCCCATCTGTACCCAGCCATACCTGGCCGTACTCAGCCGTACCCAGCCGTACATGGCCGTACTCAGCCATACTCATTCATGCTCAGTCATCCCATCCATACTTAGCCATCCCCATCCACGGGTCATCCATTCCCATTCATGCTCATCCATGCCACATAAGTTCTCATCCATGTGACATCCATGCCACTAGAGTGCCTCATAAAAGTGTAATAGGTAGTCAAATTAGATTTGACATTTATGCCCCTAGAACGCCTGATGGCGCTCCCTGCATGTTGGGCCTCTCTATGTGGCCAGGTTGTGTAAAAGTCTCCCACATGTGGTATCGCCATATTCAGGAGCAGTAGGAGAATCTATTTTGGGGTATAGTTTTGGTATGTACATGCTATGTGTTAGAAATATTGTATAAATGGACAACTTTGTGTAAAAAAAAAAATGTGTTTTCATTTTCTTTACACATTTTGCAGAAACTTGTAAAAAAAAATGACATGTTCAAAAGACTCATTATGCCTCATAGATTATACGTTGGGTTGTTTTCTTTCAAAAATGGGGTCATTTTTGGGGCATTTCAATTGTCCTGGGGCTCCAGGGCCTTCAAAAATGTAAGAGGTAGTCAAGAAATGATATGTGTAATTTATGCTCCAAGAACGCCTGACGGTGCTCCCTGCATGTTGCACCTCTGTATGTGGCCAGGCTGTGTAAAAGTCTCACACATGTGATATCGCCATGCTCAGGAGGAGTAGTAGAATGTGTTTTGGGGTGCAATTTGTGATATGCATATGCTGTGTGTGAGAAATAACCTGCTAATATAACAGTTTTGTGAAAAAAAAAGAAAAAAAATCTTGATCTTGCAAAGAATTGTGGGAAAAAATTACAATTTAAAAAAACTCACCATGCCTCTTACTAAATACCTTGGAGTGTCTACTTTTCTTAAAATTGGTCATTTGAGGGATATTTGTACTTTCCTGACTTGTTTGGGTCTCAAGAAATGAAATGAGGCCGTCAGTACATCAGGTGTGATCAATTTTCAGAGATTAGCACTATAGTTTGTGGACTCTATGGCCCCTTTCACACGAGGCGGGCTCCGTTTCTACGGAGCCCGCCTCGGTCCGCCGGCTCAGCGGGAGATCTGTCCGTTGATCTCCGCTGAGCCGGCGGATGACAGGTCCCTCTCTGCTCACTGAGCGGGGAGGGGCTTGTCAGGCGCCGCTGCCGCCTATGGAGGGATCGGACGAAAACGGACAGCGTGTCCGTTTTTGTCAGATCTCACCCGATCCGATCCGCCAGCGACGGATCTGGACGTGGAGCCCATACGTCTGCTTTTGGCGGATCGGACGGGGTCGGATGTCAGCGGACATGTCTCCGCTGACATCCGTCGCTCCATAGGCTAACATGGATCGCCCGTTCAGGTCCGCCGTCAAAACTGACAGGCGGATCTGAACGGTCCGATCGTGTGAAAGGGGCCTATAACTTTCACAAAGACCAAATAATATACACTGATTTGGGTTATTTTTACCAAAGAAATGTAGCAGTATAAATTTTGGCCAAAATTTATGAAGAAAATTTACTAATTAGCAATAATTTTATAACGGAAACTAAGAAAAATGCATTTTTTTACAGAATTTTCGGGCTTTTTTCTTTTATAGCGCAAAAAATAAAAAACCCAGAGGTGATTAAATAACACCAAAAGAAAACTCAATTTGTGTAAAAAAAAAAAGGACAAAAGTTTCATATAGGTACAGTGTTGCGTGACTGAGAAATTGTCATTTAAAATGTGAGAGCACCGAAAGCTGAAAATTGGTCTGGTTAGGAAGGGGGTTTAAGTGCCCAGTGGTCAAGTGGTTAAAGTCCTTCTTCAGGGACTGGTTTGGAGCGAGCTGTATTATCTAATAACACAACGGCAGAGAACTGTTTCTATAGTATACAGGCTACTTACCTGTTTTAGATCACCATGCTCAAATTGTGCTTACTTTATACCAATTAACTAACCCATTTACATGCATAGGTCTATTTGATACCTGCATGATCAACCTTCCTCCCCCCCTTGCAATAATAATTACTACTTTTGTTATGTCATCCATATAGTATTTATACAACACATTTTCTCTTGTTTTGGGGGCGTTTTTCGGCTTCCTATCGATGCTTGTGGACTCTGTTGCCTGATTGCGCCCCCCTTTTTCCTCTTTTGGCAGATGTGCTTTCTCCTCCCTTCTACTCTCTTTTTGAAACTACATCATGGTGAACTAGATGCCACTGGTTGGCCAGAGGATTTTGCACATGTTTTCCACTCACTTTAGAGATCCCCCCTTCCTTATGACCCATGCAATGGGGCCAAACAAGACACAAACCCTACTCTAAGCGGATTCTGATGTGTATCTTGGCGTACCAATAGATGGTCACTTTGTAAGTACTACCAGATTCAAATTTGTGCAGATATACACGGGTTAGTGTTTTATGGTGTCACTTAAAAGTTTGTTGAAATTGTGCAATTCAGATATACACGCGTTAGTGTTTTATGGTGTCACTTAAAAGTTTGTTGAAAGCAAACTTCTATTAAAAACCAAAAAGCCACCCTCCAGTTTGGCAGCATGCACCATAAGGCATCTCCTCCAACTTAATATCATTATTTTTATTCGCAACTATAATGTCCTCCAAAGAACAGTGCTTCTGAGTATATGGAATCGTGTGACACTCTCCCTGCCTTCCATACTTCAGCATTCAGTACCTGAGATGCCAGTCACCAAGCCCATGCACTGTGACACAGGAGCGTGGAGGGGTTTGCTTTGCTATATGCAGGTTTTGACTTAGAAAGTTCAAATTTGCACAGGACTTCTGGGGGAATAAAGTGTCAGATCAGATGGCATGGAAGAGTGAAGAAGAATGAAAAAGCATAAAATAAGAGTTTCAGTTGTAGGTCTGAATATGTGTACTCATGTTTTACTTTATCAATGGGAATAATAAAACTTTACAAGCTATTGAATCAAATACAAATCTGCTGCTTTTTCCCAAGAACGGTGTATGGGTGAGCAGGGACTCCTGGGTGTAACACAGTGATCAAAGTCACACTGCAGATGAAACAGGGGTGACATATACAATGGCTACAAGAGGTAAGTTTACAGGAGGTAAGTTTACATAGGCCCAATTCACAAAGCTTTAGCACCAGTATAAGGATTTTTATTTTAGCCACGTGTCTGTAATAGACTTGGCTGAAAAAACCTGTCACTTAACCACTTGCCTACTGGGAACTTTCACCCCCTTCCTGCCCATACCAATTTTCAGCTTTCAGCAATGTCACACTTTGAATGACAATTGCGTGGTTATGCAACACTGTACCCAAACAATATTTTTATTATTTTTTCACACAAATAGAGCTTTCTTTTGGTTGTGATTAATCACCACTGGGTTTTTCATTTTTTGCTAAAAAAACAAAAAAAAAAAAGCCCAAAAACTTTTACAGTGTTTGTAAATAAATTTTGCAAACAGGTAATTTGTCTCCTTCACTGATGTGCACTGATGAGGCTGCACTGATGGGCACTGATGAGGCGGCACTGATGGGGCTGCACTGATAGGAGGCACCGATGGGCACTGATAGGCAGCCCTGATATGTGGCAATTAGGGGCACTGATAAGCACTCATATTTGGCACTGATGGGCACGGGTAGGCAGCACTGATAGTTGACACTGTTGAGGAGGAACTGATCTGAGGAACTGATGGGCACTGATTGGCAGCACTGATCGGCACTGATTGGCAGCACTGGTGGGACCACAATGATAATCAGTGCCCTGAATATCAGTGTACATGTCCCTTTAACACAAGCTGGTTATTGGCTCTCGTATCCTCTCCTCATGCTGTCAGTGTGAGAAAAGGAATGTCGATAACCGGCTTCTGTTTGCATTCATGATCAGCTGTGATTGGACACAGCTGATCACATGGTAAAGAGCCGCTAATTGGCTCTTTACCTCAATCTGTGATCAGCAGTGCTCGGAGGACACTGTGATCACAGAGCGCCCCGTCTACACCATGCAGCAGGCACGCGGTGGGCGCGATCACAGGGGGTCATCATATGATGCCCTCCCAGAACTAGCCGACTGTGCTGTAGCCATCATTCTGCTATAGTGCAGTCGGCAAGTGGTTAAAGTGTAACTATGACCAAAATCAAAAATGTGAGTTAGTCTGTCAGTAGCATTAACAAATCAGTGTTTTTCTGAGTCCCCCCGTTACATAGTATGTTACCTAATGATCCAACCAGTAAGTCTATTGTTTTCCAGCTTCCTTTAACAACCCAAATTGTTGGGTAAAAGTGACAGTTAGAGAAATGAGACAAATCATTTAACACTGACATGGATGCTTCCAATGGTCAGCTAATATTTATTTATTTATGTAAAACCTTTATTCCAAAAGGAAAAAAAAATAGCCTCACACTTTTCAAGAAGATACAGCTATCTCCATTTCCATCTGCTGCTCCATTCAAGAGGATGGAGGGTCAAATCGATTCTGCCTGAAAATGAACAGGCGGATCCCATTAGACGTCTCATTTGACACCGGCAATAGTACTTTCTATGTTGGGGCTGAGTAGTTTCGCAAAGGAAAACCGGGCAGGGCTGACACCACACAGTCCACAAAAATTCTGTTGCCAACCCACAACCAGACTTTGGATTTGAATGGCACATCAATAGGTATATTTGTGTACTTATACTGTAAGGTCTTTGAAGAGATGAAACATGCGCATGTATTGCAAAGATGTATTGTATATGTTTTTTTTATATATTTTTTTATTTTGCATTCACATATACTTTAAAAATAGAACATTTTGTAAATTAATATTCAGCACTCTAATAATTACATCCTCTTTACAACACCTGTGTGTGTATTTGAAGCATGCCTATCACTAGGGTGAATAACCAAGAGCGAAGAAGACCTTTCAGAATCCTAGCAACTGTGCAGATATACAACATATGTTTAAGGTATGATAACATGTTTCCCTCCTGCTTTTTACATTGCCAGTAAAAATGCTACCTTAAAAAAAAAAAAAAAAAAAATATATATATATATATATATATATATATATATATATATATATATATATATATATATATATATATATATATATATATATATATTTTTTTTTTTTTTTTTTAATTTAAGGGTATTTTTACTGCCAAATATATATACACAGATATAAAGTGTTTACATGATAGTTGTCAAAAAAAGAGCAATCATTCTCTCGCTCTCTACAAAACGACTGTGTTCCTTTAATTGCTAAAAATAACAGAGAAAACAAGGCTAATTAAAAATCTCATCATCTGTTCCTCGTGTTATTATTTTCCTGAACCCAGCTCTCCTCACTTGTGATTGTGAAGCTTGTTTTCCATTTTTAATATGAAACCGATCCTCACTATTCTCTCTCTCTGACATGGTTTCAATTCGGGAGTGTTTTGAGGTGCCACAAAATCCTAGGGGGGTTTCTTAAATTGGTTTCCTGGGACTTGTTTTCCTCCACAATGGTGCCCTAATTTACACTTCATAATTTGCAGCACCGCATGTGAGGCATCTTGATCAGCCCGAACAAGAAAATTCGAACCATAATTAATTTCCAAGGCAGCGGGGACTTGGATATGAAGTTTGTGAGGAGGAACAACAGAGGAAGGAGTGTTTAGCAGACAGAAGGGTAATGTGGATGTACTTTTTCCTGCGTTCCTTACCTTGACAAAAAAAAAAGATATTTAATTTAGGAATAGAAGTAATATGTGATGTTAAAGTGCCCATTTAAATTTTGTAAACTTAAGAATTTGAATGTTGGAGCTAAATGTGGCTAAATGTCAGTTTGTAACAAGTACAGCATGCCAACTCTATTGTACCCAGACAGACAGCAGCTGTTTGAACGGCTCAGAGGATTCTATCACTATATCCCGGGAGCTGAAAACATACACAGCACTTTACGTTTTTTTTTTTAGAGGGATTAGAGCTGTCTGGAATCTCCTTTAAATTACAAATAGCGCCTGTGATGCTAAAAAACCAACAACTGCTGCTGTAAAGCTTCTTAGGCTGGTCATATATCGCCCAATAAAAACAAGTGATGCGACCAATTTGAGTTTTGTTTATTAAGATCGCTCTGTGTAGAGGTGCAGTAATGAGCTCTCCTTAACATTGGAAGTGCGTGACTGCTATCAAATCAAGCCACAGGTTGGGATATCCCTCTGTTAATATCATTGATATTTTACTTTTTCTTTTAAAAAAATAGTTTTAAAGCATATCTAACCCCCCCCCAAAAAAAAAGAAATAGAAAAAACAAAAAAAAAAAAAAAAAAAATGTATCCATAAACAAAATGCCATATACTTTTATTTATCAGTCAGAGGCGGCTCTAGGCTTTGTGAGGCCTTAGGCAAAACTTACACATGAGGCCCCACGGACTGGGACGCTCCGTGATGAGGCCGCTATTCCTCAGGCTGCGGGCAGTATCTGATTTGTCCATCAGCTCCTAAGCCACAGAGTCCCAGTGGGGGTAGGCGGAGCCGCTGGCGTCAACTTCAGTGATTGAGAACAGGCAAATTAGGCGGCCGCGAGGCCCCTGTGAGTGCGAGGCCTTAGGCGACTGCCTAATTTGCCTAATTAGAGAGCCGCCTCTGTTATCAGTCATTTGATGTTGTGGCCGAAGCCGCATTTGTTTTTATTTTTTCCGTTTTTTCTTTTAGTTTCACCCAGTGAACCTACAAATAACACCTTACCTGTCCCTGGCTGACTATGGTCACTGGCTCCACTGTATCAATAGAGGAAGTAACAGTATCTCACAAAAGTGAGTACACCCCTCACATTTTTGTAAATATTTTATTATATCTTTTCATGGGACAACACTGAAGAAATGACAATTTATTCACGTTTGTTGCCAGGGGTTTAGACATTAATGGCTGTGTGTTGAGTTATTTTGAGGGGACAGCAAATTTACACTGTTATATAAGCTGTACACTCACTACTTTACATTTTAGCAAACTGACATTTTATCAGTGTTGTCACATGAAAAGATATAATAAAATATGTACAAAAATGTGAGGGGTGTACTCACTTTTGTGAGATATTGTACATTAGGTTGTTATATTAGGCTGGCCATGGACGGATCGAAAATTAACAAAATTTGAATCCATCTATGGACAGACTGTTAAGCTTTTTACATGCGATCACTGCCGGTGGCTATAGCTGCCAGGAGTGATCATTATATTCTGATAGGTGGGAAGCCTTCTGTTGTCAGAATAAATTAGCACAGCGGGAAAGATTCCTCATCAACTTTGACTGTGTTGATAGGGGATTCAAGCAATTTTCTTTCCTTCAACCTATGGTTAAAAGAAAGAAAGTTGTATAATGTATGGCTTGCTACTAGACCCAGGACCCTGCATTCACTATATCTGGCCTCCCACAGTACACAGAACATGGAAATGCAATCATTTTAGTAAATGTAAACTGCTAAATACCTTTTCTCATCAGCAGGATATAGAAGTCTTGTGACTTCTATCAGTGTCTGGTTAAGGAAGAGTTGTAGGAGGAGTTTTCATACTGCACGGAACTGTCCTATCAAGATGCAGGACCCCTGACCCTCTGTCTGGACAGTGCTGATTGGCCCTGTGCTGATTACATACACTCTCCCAAGAAAAAAAACTCTCTAGCAATACACACCAAACTGAGCATGTGCAGCCTGACTCCATAGACTGACTGTTTTGGAGTAAGTGGAAAAAGAGGAGAATCTGTGCATACAGGATCAAACAGCCTTTTTACACAATGCAGAGGATTGTGCAACCCTTAGGTTCCATGGTGAATATAACAAGCATGCCTTACTGCATATACAGACTGATTTTACTTTTGTGGGTTTAGTAACACTTTAACACTGCTCCCCTGCTTTGGACTACTAGCATGTCTTCCTCGCTTCCTCTTCATTACTTATAGCTGACAAAAATTAGGTTGGAAGGGAGATAACATTGTTTGTGATTTCAGTTCAGGGTGCGGCACTCCTAGTAAGATCAATAGGTATTTTCTATTCTTGCTGACAATGTTTTCAGCCTGTAAAATGAAAACGCAGCTACCACAATTTAGAACTGGTAGGCATCGGTTGGCTTCACTTCCAGTATTCTCTGTGGACTACAGAATGTCTCCATGTCTCCATGCTATGTTAAAAAGAGGTTGTTTTGTAGTGTTAGCACACTTCCTGTCTGAGGGTGACAACATTGCTCCTCCATAGACACAGTACAGAAAGTGAGCGTTGTTACCCTAGGACAGGAAGTGTGTTACTGGCAGGATAATAAAGGAAAAACACCTGAAAAAATAAAATTTCATGCGTTTATACAGTATATCCCTTAACTTAATTATCTCCTTATTATCCATACTGGGATAAATAATGTGATGTCTACCGTAAGCCATTCAATGATTGACAATAGCAGCCGAGACACTCCTGCAAGATCGATATATGCAATATGGAACAATCAGCGCAAACAAAATTGTATCAGAAATGTTGCAAGCTGAACACTTTAGGTTATCACATCACCTCATAGAATATACAAAATAGAAATAAGTGCAGCGCAATAATGAAAAGTCTGTAAACACAGTGCTCACAAAGGAACTACAAGTCCCAGGCAAAAAGAGATAAAGAAACCTTGTGATAAATATCAGATTTCTGTGTGACACCACCTCCACCAGCTGATAAAAGTTGGGCGCTTACCAGATCCGATGGACCTCTGAGCTAACAGAAGGTCAAATGAGCTTTGTATCCACAACGGGATGAAGGTAACCAGCACTCAAATAGACCAGATCAGCCGAAAATGGTATAAAAGAAAGGAACACAATCTAAGTGCTCTCTGTACAAAAGAGTAATTTATTTAAAAGCCGTATTGCCAGACTCCATACAGCAATAACAGGTTTAAAAAATCAATCAATGACATCCAGCGTGGATATCGGATATTAGCAGTATTAGCAGCATGTAAGGTACGATGACAGTGGGTGACGTCCGCAAGATAGCTCCTCCCCCGTGCACGTTATGTCCTACGGGACTTCGTCAGCAAGGGCGGGGCTATAATGTCACCTGTGAATTGAAATAGGCGGCTTGTCTCCATGGAGATCGTGGGAAACAGGAAGTTCCTGCTCAAAACCACAACCTCACATACCGATGGGGACACTGAGCTGACCCATACTTATACAAGAAAAGGGAAAAGGGGGGGGGGGGGCTCATACCCTTCAGACTTTTCCTAAGAAGTTCAACTTCTATTTAACATTACCAACAAAATATATATATATAATAGGATGTTGAATATCTGCGGCCATCGTATTACAAATACAAATATACACAACACAACAAGTAACATATTACAAAGATATTCAAAATTAACCGTCAAAATGTAAAAACCTATCAAACACACATAAAATCCCTATTTATCAGATATAAAACAGTGTAAATCAAATTTGACGTTTAACCCTTCCGGACCGGAAACTTTTGTCTCATATATCCAGAAGAATTCTCTTCGACTCAGATGTCGTATGAAATTACCTCCCCTCCAGTGTTTAACCACTTTCTCTATTCCCCAAAATTTTAAACACCTGGGGTCCCTTTTGTGAACAAGCCTGAAGTGTTTTCAAACACTATGCGTTCGTAAACCCTTTTTGATGTTGTTCACATGCTCAGAAATTCTCAGAAATGCGAACACCTAGAGGCCTGGAGGTCCTGCCGACATACTGGAGTCCGCAATCGCACTCCAGCATATATACTTTCCCAAGGTATTGGACGTGATTAGATTTTTAATAAGGTCTTTTTTATTAGTAACAGAAGAGGTAAATTTCTTTCGTCTTTTAGCATTATGTTTACATTGCCTGCATGAGGGACATTTTCCACAGGAATAAAAACCTGACAAGAAAGAGACTAATCTGTTATCCTTAGCTACAGGGGGATCTATAACCTATGGAGCTATGACATCTCTAAGGGTGGGGGCACCCTTAATATAAAACGCGGACGTGGGGGTAACACTGTACCCAAAACCTTATACTTTCTCAGGACCTCCCAATGTTTAATGATAATTCTCTCAAATTTCTTATGTTGAATATTGTAATCCAATACGATTTTATATTCTTATTTACTATCTTTTTTGTTCTTATTAGAATCCATTACCAACTGAGATCTATCTAGGTTCCCTATATTCTGAATCTCACTCTCAATAAGTTCTCTCTGATAACCCTTCTGTAGAAAACGTTCCTTCAACACTTTAAACTGTGTGTAGTAATCAGATTCCTGGGTACAGTTATGCCCCGTACACACGGTCGGACTTTGTTCAGACATTCCGACAACAAAATCCTAGGATTTTTTCCGACAAATGTTGGCTCAAACTTGTCTTGCATACACACGGTCACACAAAGTTGTTGGAAAATCCGATCGTTCTGAACGCGGTAACGTAAAACACGTATGCCGGGACTATAAACGGGGCAGTAGCCAATAGCTTTCATCCCTTAATTTATTCTGAGCATGCGTGGCACTTTGTCCGTCGGATTTGTGTACACACGATCGGAATTTCCGACAACAGATTTTGTTGTCGGTAAAAAATTTTATAGCCTGCTCTCAAACTTTGTGTGTCGGAAAATCCAATGGAAAATGTGTGATGGAGCCTACACACGGTCGGAATTTCCGACAACAAGGTCCTATCACACATTTTCCGTCAGAAAATCCGACCGTGTGTACGTTTGTTACAGAGCCAAGACTTATGGTGAAGCTTTCTAATGGGATGTAATGATTTCTATCTGCCAGTTTAAAAAGTTTTTTTTGTTTTAAAAGTACTCCCTTCTTTAAAAATCTCTAGGTCATGGAATGTCATGCGTAAAGCATCGGTGTTCCAAGACAGACAAATATTTTTATTATTGCCATTGAGTTTGGACATGAACAATTGAAGACTAATCAGATCCCCCTCCCAAACCACGATGAGGTCATCTATATATCTATGGTACCGCACTAACTGTGCCGGTCAGTCACAAAATATGGTTTCATCCTCCCAAAGTGCCATAAATAAATTTGTAACACTTGGGGCAAACAGGGCACCCATGGCAATTCCGAGGGTCTGCAGATAAAATTTTCCATCGTACCAAAAATAATTCCCGGCCAGACAAAACTCCAATGATTTTATGAAGAATTCTTTATGTGACCCAGAGAGATCTGACTTGTCTAAAGGTATATAAAGAACTGACATCTGCAGTCACCAGGAGACTATTGGATTGGCATGGAGAGGCCTCAATAATTTGAATGATGTGCTTAGTGTCTTTGAGGTAAGCAGTAGTTGCTGATACCAGTGGTTTCAAAAGATAATCTATGTACTGTCCCAGGCATGAAGAGACTGAGTCTATGCCGTTTACAATGGGCCTGCCCGGAGGGGGCTGGGCATCCTTGTGTATTATGGGCAAAAAATACGATATAGGTTTCTGAATGCACTGGGATCCAGAAACATAGCCTCTTTTTTATTTAGAATATCATTGTTTTTTCCATGTTGAATTATCTGTTGTAACTCGCCTTTAAACTGAAACACAGGATCATTGCTTAATAGGCGATATGAGCCTCTGTCCGCCAGTAACCACTCCATTTCTCCTTTATAAAAGGTCTTGCTCATGACCACTAGACCTCCCCCCTTGTCCGCAGGGCGGATAACCACATCTTTATTTTTTTCCAAAGATGAAATTCCTTGTTTGAGGTAAAGGGGATCCCTAACCTTTTTAATTTTCATTCCCTCTAAGTCACCAACAACCATGTTCTTAAAGACTTCAATATGTCTATTGTCCCCTCTGGGGAATTAAAAACAGACTTGTTAGCCAAATTGAAATGGACCCCAATGGGCACCCCCAAACCAGGCTGAGAACTTCTCTCTCCTGGTTTGGAGAGGAAATACTGTTTGATGCTGAGCGTTCTAATAAACTTTTGTAGGCTGGAATGTCTGGAATTTTTTTAAATTATGGACAGGAGCGAACTTAAGTCCTTTGTCTAGGACCCTCAGTTCGTCCTCTGATAACACTGTACCACTAATGTTATAAATCCCTGCCCCTAATGGAGCCTTTTCCTTTTTTGTTCTTCTTCCTGCTTTTCTCCCTCTCCATCTCTTCTTTTTCCCCCTTGTTTGTTTCCTGTCCATGTGTGTCTCCATGGTTCTTGCCATCCCCCTGTAGCTAAGGATAGCAAATTATTCTTTTTCTTGTCAGGTTTTTATCCCTGTGGAAAATGTCCCTCATGCAGGCAATATAAACATAATGTAAAAGACAAAAGGAATTTACCTCTTATGTTACTAATAAAAAAATACCTTATTAAAAATGTAATCACGTGCAATACCTTGGGGTTAGTATACATGCTGAAGTGCGATTGTACACTCCAGTATGTCAGCAGAACCTCCAAGTCTCTAGGTGTTCTCATTTCTGAGCATGTGAACCATATCAAAAAGGGTTTACGAACCCATAGTGTTTGAAAACACTTCAGGCTTGTTCACAATAGGGACCCCAGGTGTTTAAAATTTTGGAGAATAGAGAAAGTGGTTAAACGCTAGAGGGGAGGTAATTTCATATGACATCTGAGTCAACGAGAATCCTTCTGGATATATGAGACAAAAGTTCCAGTTTCGGAAGGGTTAAACATCGAATTTGATTTAAACTGTTTTATATCTGATAAATAGGGATTTTATGTGTGTTTGATAGGTTTTTACATTTTCATGGTTAATTTAGAATATCTTCTTAATATGTTACTTTTTATGTGTATATTTGTATTTGTAATACGATGGCTGCGGGTATTCAATGTCCTATTATATATGTATATATATGTCTTTATATATATTTTGTTGGTAATGTTAAATAGAAGTTGAACTTCTTAGGAAAAGTCTGAAGGGTATGAGCGCCCCCCCCCCTTTTTTCTTTTCTTGTATAAGTATGGGTCAGCTCAGTGTCCTCATCGGTATGTGAGATTGTGGTTTTGAGCAGGAACTTCCTGTTTCCCACGATCTCCATGGAGACAAGCCGCCTATTTAAATCACGGGTGACGTGATAGCCTCGCCCTTGCTGACAAAGTCCCGTAGGACATAATGAGCACGGGGAGGAGCTATCTTGCGGACATCACCCACTGTCATTGTACCTTACATGCTGCTAATACTGCTAATATCGGAAATCCACGCTGGATGTCATTGATTGATTTTTTAAACCTGGTATTGCTGTATGGAGCTTGGCAATACAGCTTTTAAATAAATTACTCTTTTGTACGGAGAGCACTTAGATTGTGTTCCTTTCTTTTATACCATTTTCGGCTGATCTGGTCTATTGGAGTGCTGGTTACCTTACCCCTTGTGGATACAAAGCTTGTTTGACCTTCTGTTAGCTCAGAGGTCCATCGGATCTGGTAAGCGCCCAATTTTTATCAGCTGGTGGTGGTGGTGTCGCACAGAAACCTGATATTTATCACAAGGTTTCTTTATCTCTTTTTGCCTGGGACTTGTGGTTCCTTTGTGAGCACTGTGTTTACAGACTTTTCATTATTGCGCTGCACTTATTTCTATTTTGAATACTCCTGCAAGATCGCTGGATCTGGATGGGCTCAGGTAAGTGTTGGGGGGCTGAGGGGGGCTGCTGCACACAGAAGACTTTTTATCTTAATGCATATGTGGACGGCACAGTGGTGTAGTGGTCAGCACTTTCTTCTAGCAGTACAAGGTTCGTTGGTTCGAATCCCAACCACGACACAATCTGCCTGGAGTTTGCATTTTCTCCCTGTGCCTGCATGGGTTTCCTCCCACACTCCAAAGACATGCTAGTAGGTTAATTGGATCATGTCTAAATTGGCTGTAGTGTATGAATGTGAGTTAAGAACCTTAGATTGTAAGCTCCTTGAGGGCAGGGACTGATGTGAATGTATAATATATATGTAAAGTGCTGTGTAAATGGACAGTGCTATATAAGTACCTGAAATAATAATAATAATAATATCATTCTGCCTTTACAACCACTTTAGGCTGATAACACATAAACAAATCTAATTTCCTGTGTCTTTATTGAACACACTCATTAAACATTCATAATGGCAGAGGAAAAAGTAAGTGAACCCATGGACTAATTACTGTATAGCTAATTGGAGTCAGTAGTTTGCACACCTGGAGTCCAATTAATGAAATTAGTTTGGAGGTGCAGTTTAGAGCTACTTTCCTGTTTTGCTATTGTTGTTCATAAGAACGATCAGCTGATGTGAAAAGGAGCTCCCTGAAGACACATGATCAAGTGTAGTTGATCTGCATAAGACTGGAAAGGGATACAAAGGAAATCTCAAAGTGTTTAGGCATCAGTCGACAGAAAAATTTTGTATAAATGGAGAATGTTAAGTACTGTGACTAAACTTACTAGAAGTGACCACACAGCCAGGATGACTCCCTAGGCACAACTCAGAATGTTCAATGAGGTAAAGAAGAACCCACGCCTAACAGCTAAAGGCTTGAAGACATCACTGGAACTGGCACACATCCTTGTTCATGATTATACCATGCATAAGTCTTTTAAACAGGTAGGGTGTCCATGGCAGAACATCATAGAGAAGCTGCTGCTCTAAAAAAAAACATTGCTGAGCGCCTAAAGTTTACTAAAGAACACCTTGGTAAATTGCAGTGCTACTGGGAAAATGTGTTGTGGACTGATGAAACAAAAGTTGAATTCTTAGGGAAGAATACACTGCCCTATGTGTGGTACAAAAAGGGCATAGCTTATCAACATAAAAACTTTATCCCCACGGTGAAGTATGGTGCAGGGAACATCATGATTTGGGCTTGCGTCCTTGCCCCAGGACCTGGACCACTTGCCATCATCGAGGGGAAAATGAATTCTGAAGTTTACCAAAATATCCTTAAGGATATCTTACAGGATAATATTACAGTGGCTGTCCACCAGCTGAAGCTCAGCAGAGGTTGGGTGAGGCAGCAGGACAGTGACCCTAAGCATTGCGGTACCACCACAGACTGGCTTCAGAAAAAGAAATGCACCTTTTGTAGTGGCTCAGTCAGAGCCCCGACCTTAACCCTATAGAGATGCTATTTAATGACCTCAAGTGAGGCATTCACAGCAGCCATTTTACAAAAGTGTCTGAGCTGAAGCAGCTTTGTAAAGAGGAATGGTCAAAAATTCCTCTTGAACGTTGTGCAGGTCTGATTCAGAGTTACTGAAAGTGCTTGCTTGAAGTCATTGCTGCCAAAGGAGGTTTCACCAGCTATTAATGCAAAGGGTTTGCTCACTTTTTGCTCCATCACTGTGAATTTTTAATGGGTATTTTCAATAAAGACACAATAAATTAGTGTGTTATTAGCTTTGTCTATTTTGGTGACTTAGGTAAGGATCAGATCACATTTAATGGCAAATTACTGCAGAAAACTAGTTAATTTCAAGAGTTTCACGTATTTTTTCTTGCTGCTTTTTATAAGATGTATTATTTATGTTTTTAATCAGCTGGATTGATTGGATTTAGAACTAAGCTGTCTACATGCAGCTTTTGCATAGGGAGCAAACAACTCTTCTTAGTGGTCAGTACTCAGACAGAACAAAACAGAAATTTACATACTGTAGATCATGGGTCTCCGCAGGGGTCTAAACAAAGGGCAAATTTACTGTCCTTCAAGCCTTAGGGGGGCCAGACTGTGGCTAGTGGGTGTAGAAAATGCCCTTGCATACATGCTCCATCACTGGTTTCAATGGAAGAAATAGTGCCCCATCATTGGTGTCAGTTGGTGAAATAGTACCCCATCATTGGTGTCAGTTGGTGAAATAGTGCCCCAAGGGTCAGATAAGGGCAAACAAAGGGCCACATCTCCCCCCCCGGCTGCAGTTTGGAGAACACTGCTGTAGGTGGACACCTGCTCTTTTATGCCATCATTATGTGACACACCTACCACTCATAGCTAGCATAATACTTTATTGTAGCATGGATATCCAATATACACATGCTTTCAGTAATGGTTGTCAATTTTTTTTTTTTAGTTTACTGATTCGATTGTAAAATTATATTTTATATCAGGTGAAGATTTCTTAATGAGTCACGTTGCTGTTGTTTCACACTGGAGGCCATTGTTCTTTCAATATCTGTGTGCTAGCGTGTGGGAACTGTGGGGAAAAAAATCTGAAAAAATGTCATCCAAATTAAACTATTTTATTTATAAATAAATCATAAAACAAACCAACATGTTTTGGGGGTTAAAACACACCATCCTTCATCAGGGCTGTTTTAAAATAGTAGCTATTTATTGCTGTACTGACACTCTGAGCACCGAACATTACACACATAGATGGTAATGAAAATCAGAGCAGATCTGATGACTGGCTGCAGATGTAAGTGTTAGAATTGGTGAGATGAATGGTAGTGATTGGTAGGTGTTCACACACCTCTGCAGCATACTACCACGTTTCACCGAAAATAAGCCCGGGTCTTATATTAATTTTAGCAACAAAAGACCCAGTAGGGCTTATTTTCGGGGTAGGGCTTTGACATGTGCTGCCTTCTCTCACCATCTCCCTCCCAGTGGAACTGAGTAAAAGTGGGTGCAAAAAATACCAAAATACACCATATGATACAATGCAAACCGTGCATTTCTCTGCAATCTATCTGTGATAAACAACCCTGTTACTGTGCCGTGACCCACCGATCCTCTCTTCCCGCACTGACCTTAATTTTTTGGTGCAGTCCAGGGCACGCTTTGCAGAGGGAGGGGAGCCCGAGATCCGCCACTGGCAGAAGAGGAGAGCGGCGGGGATCAGCTGAGCGCTGCTCGGCACTTACACGGCCCGCCGGAGCTTCCTTCCCTGCTCCAAGCTCTGAGCATTGCAGAGGGAGGGGGGCCCAAGATCTGCCGCTGGCAGAAGAAGCGAAGAGGAGAGCAGCAGGGATCAGTTGAGCGCTGCTCGGCGTTTACATGGCCCGCCGGAGCTTCCTTCTCCGCTCTGAGCACTGCAGAGGGGGTCCAAGATCCCCCGCTGACAGCTGAGAGAAGAGCAGGATAGCAGCGGGGGATAAGCTGAGCGCCGAACAGAAGGCATTAATCACACATACATCACAGCAACAAATGGTACACAGTTCAAAGTATATATGGTAACACCGCAATAAAGTGCATTTTAGGATTTTGCAACACTTTTAAACGAGGGCTTATTTTCGGGGTAGGGCTTATATTGCAGCCCTCCCTGAAAATCACAGTAGGGCTTATTTTCGTGATAGGTCTTAATTTTGGGAAAACATGGTATGTACGTCACATTGACATGCGTTGAAACCCATGTACAAGCATGAATGTGGATTTAAAGACTCTTTTACACTATATTGTTGTTTTTTAAAATCAGTGAGGTACTGTCCATGATACTTATTTTCATACGGCTACAATCACCTAAAGCGTGGTTGTTTTATAAAAGCAGCATGCTTCTAACCTTCTGCCCATGGTCATGTAGTAGTCAAGTCTAATGTGCTCATAATTAGTGACTAGATAGAGTTGTCTTCATATTTTAATATAGGTGATTTGTTCTGTATGCTGCTCCTATAAATTACCAGATTAAGGCTATTGCACAGATGTTATATGTAATTTCAGTCCAGAATATGGATAGGCATATAGGGATTTATTAAAAGGGTGGATAACAGTGAGCGCTGTTGTTTTTTTAATTAGAAAATTGGTGAAATGTAGAAATAAAGCAAATTAGTTTTTTTTAAACTCGATGTAAAAACAACATTACACCACAGCTAAATTGTTAATTTATGCAGTGTTCTTTATCAGTTCAGAATGAGTCCCGAGGAACACATTACTTATGTGTATTCGGCTATACATGTGATGTTATTAAAGAGAACTGGGACATTTCATTTAGAATACTATTACACATAAGTATGAACTTACAAAATAGTCTGCTCTCTATTGTTTGCTTCAATAGAATAATGAGCGGTTATCCGTACTTACTAATACAGTAAAAATGCTATTAAATTAGATTCAATCAAATGGGAAATAAAAGGTGTTTACTACGTTAAGGTGTCCACACATTTAAATCCGATCCCCTTATATCTTAAAAAGAATGAAAAATTTACACACTATTAGCACTTTTAACACCTGCTGTACATGTATGAGTGCTGCTTTTATTTTCAACTGACAAATGCCAAAGTTGCAAAACTGGGTAATAATAATAATAAAAAAATAAAGTAACATTTATATACGGATATATATATATATATATAGATATATATATATATATATATATATATATATATATATATATATATATATTCCCTAGGTTTTAATTAGGTAGAAATGAGTAAAAAAAAGGTATGCTGTAATTATAATAACATAACTTTTAGGTGAATTCTCAGTTTGTATCCAAAAATGTGTTCAACACATTTTTCTGAGGATATCGCATAATGATGATAATTTTTATGTAATGTCTCAAAAGAGAAATAAATTAGCATAACAGTCACATTTTTACATGTTTGTGATCTTAAACGTTCCAAAGGTTTTTTTTTATGCCAATGCAATGTCCTTCAGAGTATCCAATGTATTTGTTTGGACATGGAAAAAAATACGAAGAGGGATTTTTTCAAATTGATTTATCATTCCTATTGCTGATATATACACATTTTTCTAACTGAACTTGGAGGGCAGGGGGTCCAGGGATACCTATTCCAGCACTCCACCCACTTCTGCAGTACCAGATCACTTATAATAAGGATTTGTTGGGTTGTTATTTGTTATCAGAAAGCAATAGATTACTAATGTGCTTATTCGCTGCTGCGATAATTTTATTGGAGCTCACAGTAAGTCTCATTGATTTATGTCTTGAAAATACCAATTTTAAACAAAGCAAAAACAATGGGGTTGATATACTAAAGGAGTAGTGATTGTTGTGCAGAAAGCATATTACTGGCCCTTACACACGATCATCAAAGCGTACGAAAAATACAGAGCCGATAATGACAGTTCATCCGATATTATCCGATGGGACAAGCATGAAAATTTTTCTTGTACAATACCAGATCATATGATTTTTCATTTAATCACTACAGTTGACGTTCAAAAATACAATACGGATACAACACATTACATCACTTACAAATATTTATTATGTTGTACAAGAATTTTCGTCACTTTAGTAAACTCTTCACTTTCGATGTGAGACTAGCAAGCAAAATATAAAAAAACTGACTACCATTCGTCCGATAAGCTCATCGTGTGTTCTCAGGCATAAGACAAACCAGAAAAACTACCTACATCCAGCTATTCTTTCCTGTGCATCTCTAAAAAGAACTGATAAGTATACATTTCCTTTAAGCTCAACACATACTCAGCAGAGCGTTAGTATTTGAGGGCATTTACACGGCCGTCTTTTAAATCATCTACTCACATTGGATCTCAATGCTACATCAGTACAACTGTACCTCTTGGGTGTACAAGTCCTAATATGAAGATATAACAACTAGACATTCCTAGGTTTAGAAAATTGGTCCTAGGAAGTTAACCTGTTTTTTGGTACTGAATATTTTCTGTATAGTAGAATCATTTACGTTATCATGAATTTCTGTTTATTTTACTTCTTTACCACTTTACCTATCTGGATGTACAATATTTGTCCAGAGTGTGAAGAGATTACAATAAGCTAAGCTTGTATTTGTTTTCTTCTGCTGACTTCTGGTTGCAATATAAACGTGATCTGGGCAGCTGTATATATTTCTACTGATATGGTGCTACCCACTCCCTGCTAGACCCCCCTTGTGGTTCCCTCGGCTGTCTTTCTCTTCCTGGAAGCCCAGGACCACAACAAATGTGCTCAGGATGGTAAGCAGGAAAAAATTAGAAAACATCCATTCCAAGATTCCATCCATTCAAACATTCCCATAGACACACTCCTAAACCCCGTGGGCAGCCTTCCCAGAAGAGTTAAAACTGTTAAACTGTTATAGCTGCAAAGGGTGGGCCAACTCAATATTGAACCCTACGGACTAAGACTGGGGTGCCATTAAAGTTCATGTGAGTGTAAAGGCAGGTGTCCCAATACTTTTGGTAATATAGTACATATTATATATACATATATATATATATATATATATATATATATAGCTTTTTTTTCTCAAACAATAGGTGCTGGAACTTATCCACAGCCCCACAAAACCCCCTCCTCCACTACACACCCTAAAATCACATCAAATAGTGGGTGTGTTCAGTCAAATTTAACAAAAACAGTAGCAGGGTCTTAGGATTGCATTACACACAGAGTGCAGAGCTGTTACTTGTAAACACAGAAACCAGACTTCTGTGTTTACAAGTGATTGTGGTGAGCAGGCACCAAGGGGTCTGGGCCAGAGGTGGTGGAACTGAGTTCCACCAAGTTCCCCCTGAAAAAAAGCCCTATCTATCTATCTATCTGATAGATAGATAGATAGATAGATAGTTTGTTCCGGAAACGTGCTTCTAATCCAAAGCACTTGTATATCAAAGCAAAATTTCCCAATAAGAAATAATGCAAACTCTGATGATTCGTTTCCGCAACCATTTATTCATAAGTCTTCCAGTTTATAGTCTGTATAAAAAGTTTATAGCAATGTGATCAGTTGTGTAACCACAAGGGGATTAGAAGCAAAATCCAGCAGGCGCTACAGAGTATAAAAGAGAAGAGAGGCGCCTCTAAGTATAGCAATATGGTTACATTTAATGAAGGTACAACATTTAGCAACTCACATGGTTGTTGATTAAAACAGACACATCTATGTATGCAGGTATCCGGGGTAAAGCAGCCCACATAGACCATCCCCCGCACCGCCGGCTCTCACCGCTGTCAGTCTGCAATCGTGACCGGGAAGACTACCCTGCAGTAGAGCGATCTGAAAGCGAGGCTTGAAGCACTCGTGTAGCGCACCGTGGAAGGGACGACGTCGATGGTGGTGTGGAGGACGGTCTATGTGGACGGCTTTACCTCGGATTCCTGCATACTTAGATGTGCCTGTTTTAATCATCAACTATGTGAGTTGCTAAATGTTGTACCTTCATTAAATGTAACCATATTGCTACACTTAGAGAGCCTCTCTTCTCTTTTATACTCAGTTGTGACATGACGCTACTCTTATATCAAGACTTTGCTTGTTTATCAAGTCAAAATGTATTAAAAAATTTTGCTGGTCTTGCACAACACTCTCAAACCAAGTTACTCTTAAACCAAAGTTTTACTGTATATATATATATAAATGTTCTGGGGGATTTAAGTACCGGTAATTTTATAGCCAAAATGCAGGTTTTAACAAGTTGGAAAAAAAAATTAGAAAAAAAAAGCTTTAGAGGGGAACTAGTTAAATAAACATATTTCTGTCATCGCACAAAGTCATGGTCGTCTCCACAGCGCTGAAACACAAATGTGCCTACAAATATTTTTTAAATGCTGCCAAATTAGTTGTATTTTTCTGAGATCTGCTTTGCCCTTCAACACATAAAACAAATACTGCAATTTCTTTAAACTACCTAACCTCTAGATTCAGAGCTTAAAAGTAAAAAAAAAAAAGTGGCCCAGCGACCAAAGTCCATTATCATGTCACCCGAGTCCTGTTCATGATTTTTAGCCTCTCTGCCCCTAAAATCATTTCTTTGAGTCAGCTAGAGACTTTGTCCCATTCCTTCTGGTTCATTCAACACTCACAGGTCACTTCTCTCCACAGCAGCCGAGAAAAACACCGGCAAAACATTGTAGTGACATTGAAGGATTTGATCACCAGCAGTGCAACCGTGTAATGGAATCTGGAGAACCAGAGAGGCTACTTCAGGCCAAGAGAGGTTTGAAATGTTCTTGTGATGAGCAAACTAAGCGTAACACTTAAAGATTTCTGTGCGCTCGCCGGTCAGGGAGTTTGCTGCTGAAAAAAAAAGGCTTCTCAGGTCAGAATTGTCAACTGGCCTAGAAAAGACGAATACGGTGACCGCAAAATAGACCCCGAATTAAAGAAAATATACCCTGGGTAATACCACCCTGCTCAGTCAGATTCCACATGTTTTTCATTCCAAATTCTATACCGGAGCTTGCCTATTTGAGAGATATCTATTTTAATAAACAATTAGCAAAATTTTAAGTAGACGTGCACTGTACTGTAACTGAATGACATTTTGTTTGCTAAAGCACTGTGTATCATGTACATGTTGTAAAGCTAAAATACTGTTTTTTTTTTCCTTTTTTTTATTCTTTGTTATTTCCTAGTACTGCTGATCTCTTGCAGTCACTTTGCAGTCTTTTCCTGTTTGTTACTTTGCACTCCAGCATGATTGCGTAGCATTTCTCAGAGCAAGTTTACAGACGTGTGTCAACAGGGGGCAGTGCCTGCATAATGTGTGCCTCCATTGGAAGCCCGTGTGACTGGGTGGAACACAACTGGGAGACAGTGACAAAAAGCACATCAGCATGAATCTTTATGACAGGATCACCAGATATTATTTTAATAATTGTTGCAGACTTAATTAAAAATGACTTGCCGTAGAGAAGGAGAATTCCTCCCTGTGTGAAAGCAATGATCTCTCTGAAGACATCTGGGTAAAGCCGGCCATACTCAGAGCAAATTTCATTCCTGCAACCACGGGTTGACAGTGTTGATATGGGAATCCCTCCTGCCGAGCCATTGTCCGCCGCCGGGAGAAGACTGTGATTATCGCTAGCGGATAACAGCTGATAGCGATAAGTGCAAGAGAATCCGGCAGGCTGGTTGTAACCAAGTTAAACAACTTGGTACATTCAGCCTGCCCATTAATGGCTCAAACTGTGTATGGCCAGCCTTGTGCCCTGTTGAGTTGCAACTAGAGCTCTCCAATCAGTAAGGAGCATGAACTTTGCTCCATGTAGAGAAATAGATCTGATTTACAAGGGGGGGTGTGTTGGACCTCTGCAGAGAGACCACTGCTTTCACACACACACACACACACACACACACACAGACAGGGATGTTAGCAGGGAGCAAACCTTTTTTTATTGCAAGCAGGAAATATTTTCCACAGTCATCACTCCAATAAAAGCTTTAATGGCCCCCTCCCCCCAACTAGAATGGTCTCCCAGACTGCATTGCATATTAGACCTTCGGACTTTTTATATATTACCTATACACCCTTTGGTTATGGTTCATCAACCTTGTCTTGTATGGATGTGACAATGCCTTACGAAACAATTGCTTGTATAATTTTACATATTTATTTTCAATAAAAAAAACTAAGTAAAAAAAAAAAGCTTGAGCTCTGGTTCACATTGGTACGATTTGACAGGTGAAATGGGCGGCAATTGCCGGCAATGGCACTGTCTTAATCGGTGTGACGCTGCATTTGCGGCGCCACACCGATTTCAAACTTTTTGCAATTTCGTTCTGCGATTTACATTGACATCTGTGCAGAAACCTGCACAGATGTCTCTGAAATCACGGCCGAAATCGGGACTGACATGCGGGAGTCAAATCTCTGAACTTGCACGGCTTCATTCCCGCAGCTCAGTGTGAACCTGGACTTAATGGCAGTTTTAAATCTCATTCTTGGCAGCGGGAAAGTAACTCTATTACTTGGAGGAACATGATGATACATCTGGCCTGCTGTTATTAAAGCAGAATTACGGTATTATTCTTTTTTTTTTGTACCACGCAGTGGGGCTGTACCCGCGCTGCATGGATTAACTGCTCATTGTGGTCTAGGGGTTCAGAGAGCCAAGATATACTCACCTAATCCTCCAATCCTCCCAGCACTAGACCTAGCACTAGTCTCTTTGGCTCATGCCCCCCCCCCCCCCCACGGTCCAGCCGCCTTGTGCGGTGGATTGTTCCTGACATCATCAAACACATAGACTGGCTCTGGATATGAAAACGTCAGAACGCCAGGAACAGTCCACCGCTGAATGTGGGGGAGCTCTGTTTTCCAGAGGGTCGAAGGATCGGGTAAGTATAGGGGCTGTGTTCACCCCTGGAGAGAACAAACAGTTAACCCATGCAGCCCCACTTGGGCTTTCAAATTCATTCTCTATTCGCTGTGAGAGAATTGCCAGTTTTGTAGTGCTTTATTGAAAACTAATAGCTAGTGACACAAGAAGCAAAGGGAGAGGGAGTTATATAGCACATATATAGGAAGCAGATCCACCCACCCACATGTGAGGAGCTCTCTGAACTCTGGCTAATGATAATGGTACATTAAACTGACTTTAGCATGGGCGCAATGTTTACTGGAATGTTTTTTTTAAATAATCCCAACGTATCATTGGGTGGGATTTACTAAACCTGATGCACACAGAATCTGGTGCAGCTGTGCATAGTAACCAATCAGCTTTTAACTTTAGCTTGTTCAATTAAGCTTTGACAATAAAATCTGGTAACCAATAGTAAATCATAGTAACCAATCAGCTTTTGGGTTTTATTGTCACAGCCTAATTGAACAAGCTGAAGTTAGAAGCTGATTGGCTACCATGCACAACTGCACCAGATTCTGAGTGCTCCAGTTTGAGTAAATCTGCCCCTGTGTGTAGGTTACAGGTACACTTTAAATCTTTTTTTTTCCCATTAACAAACTCCTGTTCCCCCTAAAAAAATTGAGTAATGACCCCTGTTTTCTTTTAACAGGATGGCTCACCTCTGAAATCAAGAGAACAGATCATGAAGCCGACATGGATTCCTATCTACAACAAAGAGACTCATCGCAGACGATTAACTAGTTAGCTGCCAGATGTCTGCAGAAGGGTGAACTGCCACCTATTGGTCTAGAAAACTTTGAGCTGCACATATGGTGATTGTTAACGAGCCACACATAAAAGTCATCTAAGATGAGGAAACCAAGAAAGCCGATTTTGAATGGCATCCAGATTTTAAGCAGGGTTATGATTAAAGAGCCTACTTATCAAAGAAAAAAAAAGAGTATGCTTTGATGAGCACAACTTTTTACTTCCCAGTTACACTTGTCGTGGTGTTAAACGATGCTTGTTACAGAGACCGAGATTTGGGGGTTCTCGTCTTCTATATATGCTATTTCTCATTGAATATTATTTAAACTGATGCTGCATGTTTGAATCCAAATTTGTTACGGAGAAGTACAAAGCCTCTCTGGTGTTTACTCTTAACTAAATGCTATGTCTACAATGCTGATTTTTTAGAACTACTGGTGAACTTTAATAAAATAGCATATTTTCTTATAAAATGTTATGGAGCAGGGCTTTTGGGGTCATCTTGTTAGTATCTAATTACTGATAGCCTATCTGCTTATAATCTCTGACATAAAATCATTTCCACCTAAATGTTTTTATCTGAAGTTTCCTTACATGTCTTTGGCCGCATATATAATCCTGTAATTTGGCTTTTGTCTGTACTGTTCAGGAAACAAAGGAAAACTTGCACAATAAACATATACTGTACATGCACTGAGATATGCAAGATTATGGCTGTGTGGAAGATTTGGGGGTAATGCACCAACATTCTGCTGTATGCAAATGTGGTCTGAAATGATTATTTTTTTGCTAATAACTAGCTCATGAATGGGCACTTTAAAGCTGACCTCTGACTTGGTTCACTTAACGTAATTCCATTTGCCATCTATAAAAGCAAAGTAAACACAAAAGCATTTTGTAACCTCTGCAGAGGTTTACTGACCATTTGCGGCAGCTGCACCTAATTCATTTTCTATGCTAGATTCATTGACCCTTCAACAAGAATCCGCTGATATCGCGTTGCCATGGAAGCATGCAAACAATGCCAGAACGCAGGTACAGGTTGCATTTCTGTAGTCCTCCATAGCCTATTATTGGTTACCTGCTTCAATGGAAGTGCAATTTCATCCAGATCCTACAGGACTACCACAGGGCTGCACAAAAACAACAAGAGTCAGCAAGATAATAAAATTAGAAAAAAGCGGTTGTATACCGCTTTTTTACATTTTTACCTACAGGGCTTACCTGTAGGTAAAATTAATATCTCCTAAACCTACACGGTTTAGGAGATATTCACCCTGCATGAAGCTGCTGATGTCAGTGGCGCATGCGCAGTGAAGGTCTGGCGTATCGTGCCACTCACAGCGCTGGAGCCGCGAAAAACGGAAGAAACGCAGAGGGGAAAATGTCAGCTCCCTTGGCGTAGTATGCGGTGCATACTAGCTCATTATGCCTTTGCCTTACAGGCTTTTTTTGTTTTTTAGTTTGCGGGTATACAACCGCTTTAAAGTGGAACGAAAGTCAAACAGAAGAAAAAAAAAATCTTTCATGCAGGCAGGCTATTTAACCCAGAACAGTTGTGTCTCCTCTGCAAAAAAAATAAAGCTACCTACCTGCAATGGTGGCTGCTCCATTAGGGGCGCAGGGGCGCCACCCCTAATCCATGCACCCGGCCCCTAAACTCAATGCAGGGCGCCAGACGCATGTATTTTAATGTGTTTTTTTTTAAGCATGTGATTAGAGACTAAGGCTCTAATTGGCTTCAAAAAGGGTGGTGTGGTTGGCCCACCCCACCCAGTTGTGTGACATTAGTGAATTAATATTTGCTAATGTCTTCCTGCTTCTACTCCCGGCCAATCAAGAAGTGGGTCTTGAGACCCGAGTGGCCAGGGAGTCTTAGGACTTCCGGCCAATCGGGTCTCAGGACCCACTTTCTCTTTGACCGGGAGTTAAAGAAATGGCCCTGACTCTTCCCTCGGCAAGCTGCAGCAGGTGGAGGGGGGGAGGGGCAGCAACAGCCTCTTCCAGCTTCCGGGAGACCTACCCCGGATCCAGCACCACCTCGTCATCGTCCTCCCAAGGTAAGGCCATGGATCGCCACCTTCCCGTCTGGGGGGGGGGGGGGTAGTAGTGAGAGTGAGGGCGCAAGGTTTGTTTGCCGTCCCCCCAAAATATTGAGCACCAGCTGCCACTGTCTACCGGCCTTTTTTGCAGTCCCCCCTAAAATGTAAATTAAGCTGCACATGCACATCTCAGTTTACATTTTTGACACAGACAGGTTGGTCTCCACAAAAGACACATGCTATGTCTCTTCTGAAAAAAAATAAACCTACCTGTCTGTTCACAGTCCTCTCTAAAATGTATACTCAGCCGCACATGTGCTGGATGACTAACTACTACACATTCTACTATGCAGGAGAGTTCCTTCATCCCGTGGCCAAATACCAGCACTCAGGAGAAGATGTCAGCACTGGTGACCTTAGGGATGTCAGACTGTTGAAGAGGAGGTCAGTATCTACAGCTTTAGTTCCGGTTTAAATACTTTTTAATATTCATTTTTGAAAGCGTATTTACTTGTTAAAACGTGAAGTCTTTATATGTAATATGTCTGCACCAAGTGCATATTTTGTTACAAATTACATATGTAAAGAATGTTTTAGCAATAGCAACATGCATCAATAAGGATAATATCTATGAAAACACAAAATGTTTCCCTTTGGTAACTGGCTGAACCACTATTTAGGGAAATGTTAATTCTACTCAGTCATTTGATTAATAATTTAGTATATACCAACATAACGCAAATATACTGAGCTTTATTAAACATATGCATCCAAAAAACGATGCCATGGGGTTGATTTACTAAAGGCAAATAGACTGTGCATGCAGTTGCTCCAGAGCTTAGTAAATGAGAGTAGCTCTGCTGACTTCCATTGTCCAATCATGTACAAACAAACATGCTGTTTTTTTATTTTTCTCTCTAAAACCGAGCTGGTATTATTCCCCCCCGCCCATGCCCCCTTCCATGACTTTTCCATCAAAATCAATAATGCAACCATCAATCCCTCACCTCATGCCAGGGTACTAGGTGTAATCCTAGACTCTGACCTGTCCTTTCAGCCCCAAATACAATTGTTGTCAAAAGCTTGTAGACTTCACCTCCATAGCATCTCTAAAATATGCCCCTTTTTAACAAATGAACCCACCAAGCTACTTATTCACTCCCTCCTTATCTCCCGCCTTGACTATTGCAACTCTCTTCTCATTGACCTATCTCTCTACAGGCTATCATGAATGCTGCTACCAGACTTATCCACCATACCAACCGCTCAGTGTCTGCCACCCCTCTCCACCAATGCCTACACTGGCTCCCAATCGCCAAGCAAATTAAATTCAAAATGCTAACCACAACATACAAAGCCATTCACAACTCTGCCCCGAGCTACATTACCAATCTTGTCTCCAAATATCACCCAAACTGTCCTCTCTGCTCCCCAGACCTCCTATTTTCAAGCTTCCATGTATCCTCCTCCCATGCTTATTTCCAGGACTTCTCCTGAGCCTCTCCCATTCTCTGGAACTTTCTACCTTAACCTGTCCAGTTATCTTCTACTGTAGCTGCCTTCAGACAATCCCTGAAAACCCATCTCTTCAGGGAAGCCTATCACGCCTCCAGCTAATATTTTACCACTTCCATCAGCTCATTCTCCACAGTTACGACCTTTTGTACCACCTGCCCCACCCTATTAGATTGTAAGCTCTTCTGAGCAGGGCCCTCCTAATCCTCTTGAATTGTATTGTCTCCCTTTTATATAGTAAAGCGCTGCGTAAACTGTTGGCGCTCTATAAATCATGTATAATAACAATAATGTGGTTGGTATTCTTTGCAAAGTGAAGCTTCACATCATTTGCTAAGCTCTGAAGCAACTGCACTTGCAAAGTACACAGTCTATTTGTCTTTAGTAAATCAACCCCATTGTTTAACACATGTACCTATATATCCTTTATTGCAAAATATTGCCAATGCAACTCTTTGCTTAAAGAATAAAAATGTCTTCAAAAATAAACAAGGGACATTTTCATTTTTTCTTGTGACTATTACTGATAAAAAGTCATTGGTAATGTAACATTTAAAGTCCATAAACTTTTTAAAAAGATGCTAAAAAATAAAATGTTACACTCTCAAACTTAGGATCTGTTTTATTGCATTATGCATCTAGGGCAAGCAAGTCTGTATGTGAACTCCAGCTTTGTTGTGAAATAAAGAAAACAGCAAATGAACTATACACTGCTCAAACTTACTGTTAACTAAGTGGGCCTGTCTTCATGTACAGAGTGACCCCAGACTGGCATATTACAAAGTGGCAACATTTGAATTTTTTGGAATTTTTACATGTCAGAATTCAGTATTGCTGTGCAACTGGAACAGTTTAGACATGAGTGTAACTGAGTGTGTTAAACTTTCAGTGATTGGCAAAGCTGTTGTAAATATGACACAGAAAATAAGCTTTACTAATGCAATGGGTCATCTGAGGGTATCCACTATCATTAATTGAATGTTTTTCCCTAATGAGGTATAATTACCTGCTTCCTCTCTTGATGGGAATGCTGTATTTGGAAGATAACAGGACTTTTCTACCCCCACCTCAGGAACTAAACTGAACCCATGCCTTATAAACAACAGGATTCAGACACCTAAGCTTGCCAGCAAACTGAGATTAAGTTGTGATAGCAAACAGTACAGTTGAGGGACAGCAAAGGAGAACAGAGACAAGGTACCTGAGTGGGGACAGTGAAGGGAAAACAGAGAACAGTTAGTTGAATAGAGACAGTAAATGAGAGCAGATACACAGTAGTTGAGTGTAGACAATGAAGAAGAGCAAAGACAAAGTAGCTGAGTGGGGAGAGTAAAGGAAAACAGAGAACAGGTAGTTGAATGGAGACAGCGAAGGAGAGCAGATAGACGGTAGTTGAACATAGGCAGTGAAGAAGAGCAGAGACATAGTGGTTGAGTGGGGACAGTAAATGAAAACAGAGACCTGGTAGTTGAATGGAGACAGTGAAGGAGAGCAAAAACATAATAGGTCAATGGAGACAGTGGAGGAGAGCAGAGACATAATAGGTCAATGGAGACAGTGAAGGAGAGCAGAGACATAATAGGTCAATGGAGACAGTGAAGGAGAGCAGAGACATAATAGGTCAATGGAGACAGTAAAGGAGAGCAGAGACATAATAGGTCAATAGAGACAGTGAAGGAGAGCAGAGACATAATAGGTCAATGGAGACAGTGAATGAGAGCAGAGACATAACAGGTCAATGGAGACAGTGAATGAGAGCAGAGACATAATAGGTCAATGGAGACAGTAAAGGAGAGCAGAGACATAATAGGTCAATAGAGACAGTGAAGGAGAGCAGAGACATAATAGGTCAATAGAGACAGTGAAGGAGAGCAGAGACATGGTGGTTGAGTGGGGACAATGAAGGAGAGCAGAAACAAAATAGCTGAGTGGGCAGAGTGAAGGAAAACAAAGGACTGGTAGTTGAGTGGGGACAATGAAGTAAAGCAGAAACATGGTAGCAGAATAGGCATAGTGATGGAGATCAGAGACATGAGTACTGAGTGGAGGCAGTTGGCTTGGAGGAAAGCAGAAACAGAGCAGTGAATCGTGATAACAGCCAAACTGTTTTGTTTTCAATTTGCCCTATCATAATCAGGATGATTTTACTTCAGTACAGTACCAATACTAAACTGGCCACATGAATAAAATTCAGTCATAGCAGTGCCTGTATATATTATGAACCTGCCATGCCCCCTGGAGTACTGAATCTTGTGGCATCATCATGTGTTTAGCTTGCCAGCATCACCACAACACTTAAAGTGGTTAAAACCCTTCACATATACCCGGTGAAATGACTAGCACCAGGTGATACACAGAGATGAAACAAATTCTCCTACATAAGTTATACCTGTTTATCTGCAGCACTCCCTCCTCTACAGCCTTCCAAAACACACAATTTACACAGCATCTCTCCGCTCTGAAATACAGAGGATGGGGATCTTAAGTTTCACACTGCAGAGCTCAGTAAAGGGAGAGCTCTGAGCCCTGATTGGAGGGAAGGGACATACACCCTCCTCACAAAAGGAACATGCACAGCTGTGGAGGTCAATCACAGGCTGTGTGCTGGAGCTCGCTTTCCCCATCACCAATTATCTCTTGGAGACAGGAAAACCTGTCAGAAGTGACTCATGCAGATGACAGATAAACAAGGCAGCAGAGAGAAATCACAGTTGGTACTTTGGATACAGACATGTACAGAGAATAGAAGGATGTGCTTTGTTCATATTTCATGTTTTAGGTTTACAACCACTTGAAATAAGAGAGTTAAACGAGTCAACTTTTAATTGAATACAGGCATCACAGCTTATAGTTTACCCCACCACATAAGAATTCCTTGCTGAGGTCTGATATTCTGAGAGCACTAACTGCTAACATACAAGTCTGTTGGGTTCTGAATACCATCCATTGCATGCTATCTGCTGTTGGTCTCAAGGACAGTAAATCAAAGCACTGTATGATTATTATGCTGGTGTAATGATCACTGCTGCACCACTCATCACCTTTGGCAGGCACTATTTTGGGAAGCATTATGTGCTTGTAACTTCAGTTTGTTTTGTATTGGATTACTGAACATGGACAGATCAACCATAAGACAAGGTAAGTCGTTGGGAAAACATGTGCCAGAATTTTAAATAACATAAAGCAGGAAGTGCAAAATCATGCCATGGGTCTAAATCAGCACTTTGGGTGCGATGCTGGAGGTCACTGAAGCACAGATTGACTGAAGTCAAAGGTTGGTACTAGATTATTCACAAACCAGACAGGCAAAAGGGTTGAAACAGTCAAGGACTGCAACTGGAAATCAGCTAAGAATAGAAAACAGACTTGGCTCTATATGCAGGGAAATTAAAACAAAGGAAACAAAACAAAAAAAAACAGGGCTTTCCTTTGCTTATGATTGAATGATCGATCGGGCTAAGAGAAATTTGTACTCCTATAGTAAATCCCCTCTGATGAAAACAGAATTTTACTGTTTCCAAAATGAACTAGAACTTCGATTACCGATTTTACTTGTTGTCTAAAATGTTACTTTAAAAAGACACATAAAAATACTATAATGGCACCATGACAGTGGCTGAATGTGTCTATTTATTTATATTTCTATATATTCTATTTATAACTGGTGGGAATATCAGATAACCCTCACTTTACAGCAATGACTTTTTATACATGCTGAATCAATTTATTTGTATTATTTAATGAAAGATTCTGTGGGAAGGGAAGAGCTCTTTAATTATTTCTAATGTATGGAACATCTACAAACTGCTCATATTTTCTGTGATATGAATATGCTTTTAGCGATAATGACTGCTAACAAAATATGTAATTTTCATAATAGGATCACACTTCCGTAGTATTTGCAGGGTTAACATTCTTTACTTGCTACTTTATCAAATAAAAAGTATGAGAACACCAAAGCAAGAGCCAACTCATAATTATCTGCATGATTTAACCTTAATGTGAACTATTTGCCAAGTTATACCTATTCCACTAACATCAAAAGATACCCTAACGAGTACTGTTGGCTTAATTATTGTAAATGGGGACTGCCTTTTAATTGTTCACGGAAGACAAAAATATATATTCTGTAAAGAATAGATGAGCTTCTTACACTAATAGCAATCTCTTTGTTTTTTTTTACAGCATAGTGATTGTCAATCAAGTCAGGAAAAGAACTGCAATAATCAGTGTTCTTAACAAGTCATTTTCTTTTGAATAAGAAAAAAAATGTATTTATTAGTGAAAGAAGAACTACATTTCAAAGGACATGGAAAGACAAGAAAATAGCACTATGGATTCCCTGACTATTAATGATAATAATAGTATTATTGTTTATGCTATTATCATTATTATCCATAGTCTTAAAACATAACATCCTGTGTGGCACTGTACAGCCCAGTTCCCAGCAACAAATAAAAATGTATGTATAAAACTAAAATAAAAGATGTAGTCCTTGGCCAGTTAGGTTTATTTAAAATAAGACCATGGTTGAAGTACACAATATGATATGTGATACAGTCCACTACCATTAAAATAAAACTCCTTTTCTGTTTCTACAAAACACCAGTTAGCATCATGTAACTACCTGTTAAACCTACTAGCAAAATCATTGGTTATACATTTTCATTGATTGGGCTGACTATGCTTTGCCTGTCTCTTCTAATTCACTACAGCATTGTCACCTTTCCTGTTGCCATGCCCACTTGAACGTCAATGCTATGGGAGGACGAATAAAGGAGATTAAAAACAATGTTACCATTGATTCCTAAGCCTCTTTCCTGTCAATCCGCAGTTGGCCACCCCAAGCTTCCCCCACTGGATTATTTTTTGACAGCATGTGTTCATGGGAAATGTAGTTACTGTACCAGCTTGCATAGACAAAGGATGTGGACGGTGATGACCATTCCTTCACACCTTGCCTGGCATTATCTGCTAACAGGCATGTGTGTGCCAGCTGGTTGGTGAAATTTAGGTTTAAAAAACAGGTAAAGAAAAATTGTTTTCTGAAAAGGAGCAAGGCGGTTTGCATGGTAAGTGGAAAGTTATTATTTTCAATAGAAAAAAAATATAAACCTTTAGATGGACTCCAATAAGACAAAAAGTGAAATTCTAATTGCAGTTACCTAGTCCCTTAATCCATTTGTCTGTGGTTCTGAAGCACCAGGAACCATCCAAGATTCCAGTGGCTACATGGGTGATACCTCACACAGAGATGAATGATGTTGTTTCATTTATTGTGGTGGAGCCTAGTTACCCAAAGATTGGGATTCGTAATGTTTTCATACAGACATAGAATGTATTAACAATCAATGAAAAAAAATTCTTATATAGCTGGCTACATTCATCTGTTAAAAGTCACAGTTTTGGTATTGTTCTGCTTTGTGTCAGTAAATAGAGATTTCACAATTTAAATTTTCATAAAACAATAGGGTGGAACAAAAGTTTGGATATACGTTTTTACTAACTGTGTGCCAATGTAAAGCAGAGCTCCACCCAAAAGGGAAAGCTCCTGTCTGCCTCCTCCTCCTTCCGATGCCACATTTGACACCTTTTGGTGGGGAGCGGGTACCTGGTTTTGACAGGTACCTGCTCCCACTTCCCATTCCTGGCTCAGTTAGCTGAGGCAAAGTGAGCCAGAAGCCCCCCCCTCCGCAGCCAACCTATTCACAAAGCGCAGCCAAGATGGAGGCTCAGGTGAGGACAGCGTTGGATGCCTGAACAGGTAAGTGCCCTAATAGTAAAAGTCAACAGGTACAATACTTGTACCTGCTGACTTTTAATTTTTTGGGTGGGGGCCAAACTCCTTCTTACTTCTACTACGTTTGGGGAGCAAAATCTGAGACTATATATGGAAATTCTATGAAAATCAATGTAAAGGAGAATTGTAGAAACCAGACAGGTGTCAACATTCATTTTCTTCCTTCCAGTAGAAAAATAACAAAAAATAACAATATCTGAAAGGCTTCTACAGTGTATCTAACACCATTTTTTTCTAGCGCTGTAACTTTTTTAAATGAACCCTACATTATTCATCTAAAAAACAATGGTGATGTTTAAATATACACATGGTCATCCAGGAATCCAACACTTTTCCAATAACGAAGGATACTGGAAGTCAATATTAACCATGCTCATCATGTAGCTGAAACCCAGAAAATTGAAGATTATTAGAAGGAGAAGACACTGAACAATAAAACAAAGAATGAAAACATGTTTCTGTTGCTCAATATTACTTTTCAGGAAGACACAGAGGAGAACTTCAATAACTAAGAATAGTGAGCTGAGCTTACAGTCCATTCAATAAGTCTGGCCCTGTAATATCATGTGTGTCAGACAGCACAATAAAGCTTCCACAACCAGTTTGTTATTGTGGAACAGACAAGGCTAATGCATGTGATTCATTGCTTAGTGATATATGAGAAAATTAAAAGAAAAAAGAAAGCCACAATGTAATAGAATAGTGTCAAAGCAGTGCTAAAGTCAAGGATTAGATAAACTCTATTCTGCTGCATTGTCTTAATGTGCAATATTTGCAACCATACACCATTTAATGGTCTTGCCTTATTTGCTCTTTTTTTGTCGGTCAAATCTACCATTAAAAGCATTTGTTATATTTAATCAAAAATTGTAAAAAAAATAATTTTTTTTTTTACATTTTGGCGTAGAGTTCCCTTTAAAATCTATACCAGACCCAAAGGGCCTGGTATGGTTTTTGGGGGACCTCATGCCGTTATTGTTCTTAATTCTGTCATAGGGTTTCCCTTAACCACTACAACACACTGTATTATATACTCTGCACTGACTGCACTGTATATATAGTCTATACTGAATGCACTGTATATATACAGTATTTCACAAAAGTGAGTACACCCCTCACATTTTTGTAAATATTTTATTAAATCTTTTCATGTTACAATACTGAATAAATTACACTTTGCTACAATGTAAAGTAGTGAGTGCACAGCTTGTATAACAGTGTAAATTTGCTGTCCCCTCAAAATAACTCAACACACACCCATTAATGTCTAAACCACTGGCAAAAAAGTGAGTACACCCCTAAGTGAAAATGTCCAAATTCGGCCCAAAGTGTCAATATTTTGTGTGGCCACCATTATTTTCCAGCACTGCCTTAACTCTCTTAGGGAATGGAGTTCACCAGAGCTTCACAGGTTGCCACTAGAGTCCTCTTCAACTCCTCCATGACGACATCATGGAGCTGGTGGATGTTAGAGACCTTGCTCTCCTACACCTTCCATTTGAGGATGCCCCACAGATGCTCAATAGGCTTTAGGTCTGGAGACATGCTTGGCCAGTCCATCACCTTTACCCTCGGCTTCTTTACCAAGGCAGTGGTCGTCTTGGAGGTGTGTTTGGGGTCATTATGTTATAATACTGCCCTGCTGCTCAGTCTCCGAAGGGAGAGGGATCATGCTCTGCTTCAGTATGTCACAGTACATATTGGCATTCATGGTTCCCTCAATGAACTGTAGCTCCCCAGTGCCGGCAGCACTCATGCTAATGACACTCCCACCACCATGCTCGACTGTAGGCAAGACACACTTGTCTTTGCACTCCTCCCCTGGTTGCCACCACACACGCTTGACACCATCTAAACCAAACAAGTTTATCTTGGTCTCATCAGACCACAGGACATGATTCCAGTAATCCATGTCCTTAGTCTGGTTGTCTTCAGCAAACTGTTTGCGGGCTTTCTTGTGCATCATCTTTAGAAGAGGCTTCCTTCTGGGATGACAGCCATGCAGATCAATTTGATGCAGTGTGCGGCGTATGGTCTGAGCACTAACAGGCTGACCCCCCCACCCCTTTAATCTCTGCAGCAATGCTGGCAGCACTCATATGCCTATTTCCCAAAGACAACCTCTGGATATGATGCTGAGCACGTGCGCTCAACTTCTTTAGTTGACCATGGCGAGGCCTGAGTGGAACCTGACCTGTTAAACCACTGTATGGTCTTGGCCACCATGTTGCAGCTCAGTTTCAGGGTCTTGGCAATCTTCCTATAGCCTAGGCCATTTTTATGTAGAGCAACAATTCTCTTTTTCAGATCCTCAAAGAGTTCTTTGCCATGAGATGCCATGTTGAACTTCCAGTGACCAGTATGAAAGAGTGAGAGTGATAACACCCAATTTAACACACCTGCTCCCCATTCGCAACTGAGACCTTAAAACACTAACGAGTCACGTGACAACGGGGAGGGAAAATGGCTATTTGGGTCCAATTTGGACATTTTCATTTAGGGGTGTACTCACTTTTGTTGCCAGTGGTTTAGACATTAATGGTTGTGTATTGAGTTATTTTGAGGGGACAGCAAATTTACACTGTTATACAAGCTGTACACTCACTACTTTACATTGTAGCAAAGTATCATTTCTTCAGTGTTCTCACATGAAAAGATATAATAAAATATTTACAAAAATGTGAGGAGTGTACTCACTTTTGTGAGATACTGTATACTACATGAGAGATATATATATATATATATATATATATATATATATATATATATATATATATATATATATATATATATATATATATATATATATATATATATATATATATATATATATATACATGTATTTATTTATTTATTAATACATTGCCTGCACTGTAGATATATTGTATACTGACTGCACTGTACATATATATATATATATATATATATATATATATATATATATATATAGATATATATATATATATGCGTGTAAGCAGCCTTATATAGTGTGGCGTGTGGACTTAGCCTCCTGAGCCATGATTGGACAAAGGCACCCTACCTTTGGTCAATCATGGCTCTCACAGCAGATCGTGCTGTGATTGCCCAAAGCATGCAGATCAGGCACATGCTTTGACCAATCAGCAGCCGTCAATGCACTGTGATCTCATAGTGTATTATGGGGCACTCCGCGGTGCTCGAATTTGTCACGAACGCCCCATATGTTTGGTTTGTTTGCGAACAAACACCTAATGTTTGAGTTGAACTTATGTTCCATTCGAACATTGGGACCATCCCTAATTAAAATCATATCAAGGTTCTACCCTCTTACTACTCTATTTAAAACTAAATACAAAGGGTTATGCCTTTGCATAGAGTTTAAAGAGGTCTCACAATGCTGATGTAACAAATTGTGGTCTGCATAATTCACATGTCGATGAATTACTTTGTTGTTTTTTCAGTTGATTTAAGGGGGTCATTCCAAAAATAAATAATTCTAAATAAAATAGGTGCTTTAAACATAATGAATCAAACATAACATGCATCTTGCTTTGCCTGCTTACAATCTTGATGCCTACTTCTAGCCTTTACTTTCAGCTTTCATATTCTGAAATGAATGCAGGTAAACTTTAAGGTTATACAACATGTAGGTAATATGTAAAAGAGATTTTCTTTTTATTCGAATATAGGTGCCAGACATTGCAGTGAATGATCTGCAAAAACTAAATGGCACAGTAGGTGATGACCAATGAGTGACATTTAAAGTCTTAGCGAATACAATTTCATTTCACTCTTGCCACTTACGTATTACGACATAAGAGCCTCTGGCTGGAATCAGGAGAGCAGTGAAATTCTAATTAAAAACACAAAGATGAGTCCTAATTAAACAACATCTTCAGCCCTCCTGAGCTGTATTGTATAGTTCAGAATTTGCCTAATAACATTTCAAATTCAGACCTTTCAGCACGGTTTCCATAAAATTATAGATATATTGTTCAGGAAAGTGTACTTAGTTTTGCTAATACTACTTAAATGAGCTTTCTGCAAGCTTTTCAATGGTGAAATGTAGATATGTTATTATTAAAGCTCTTTGCTAACATGACATATGTGTCTTACTTTAGGTTACTGTAATTTAAAGTCACAGGTTCACTGATTTACATCTTACTTGCAATTGTGTGACCATGTATTATAATTGTAGCTAATATATTGGGACTGATTAGGGATGAGCCGAACACCCCCCGGTTCGGTTCGCACCAGAACCCGTGAACGGACCGCAAGTTCGCACGAACGTTAGAACCCCATTGACGTCTATGGGACTCGAACGTTCGAAATCAAAAGTGCTCATTTTAAAGGCTAATTTGCATGGTATTGTCCTAAAAAGGGTTTGGGGACCCGGGTCCTACCCCAGGGGACATGTATCAATGCAAAAAAAACTTTTAAAAACGGCCGTTTTTTCGGGAGCAGTGATTTTAATGATGCTTAAAGTAAAAAAAAAAAAGTGAAATATTCCTTTAAATATCGTACCTGGGGGGTGTCTATAGTATGCCTGTAAAGTGACGCGTGTTTCCCATGTTTAGAACAGTCCCTGCACCAAATGTCATTTTTAAAGGAAAAAATCTCATTTAAAACTGCTTGCGGGTTTAATGTCATGTCGGGTCATGGCAATATGGATGAAAATCAGTGAGACAAACGGCATGGGTACCCCCCAGTCCATTACCAGGCCCTTTGGGTCTTGTATGGATATTAAGGGGAACCCCGCACCCAAATTAAAATAAGGAAAGGTCCCTATATACTCTGAACAGCAGTATTCAGGCGGTGCAAACAAGACAGGGACTGTAGGTTTGTTGTTAAGTAGAATCTGTTTGTAATTTTGAACATTTTTAATGTGTTTAGCTCCAGCCAAAAAATCTTTTCTAAGCTTTTTGGAAAACATAGGGAAGGGTTATCACCCCTGTGACATTTGTTTTGCGTCTTTCCTCCTCTTCAGAAGATTTCACCTCACTTTTTTGTCCCAATGAAAAATGTTTTTTGAAAATTTGGGTTTTTTTGTGGAACAAGGATTGGAAAGCATCAGTGGAAAGGAGAAATTGTTTTCCCATATTAACTCTTACAGGAGAGAATTTCCCTTCCTTAGGGGTAGATTTCATCTCACTTCCTGTTGTCTCCTTCCGTTTGCAAGTAGGAGTCGTTTGTAAGTTAGATGTTTGAAAGTAGGGTCCTGCCCTATATACTCAGCAGAAATTTGGGCCTTAGGTGTTGCTGTGGCCAAAACACTGTAAGCCCTCACAGGGCCCTGCTGTGAAATATTAGATCAAGAATTGTAATTACATGCCCCTGTTGAACAGGAGCTGAAAAATTAGGCCTTAGGCACTGGTGCTGGTGCCACAACACTGCAACCCCTCACAGACACTCTAGTTGGAACGCAGGAACGAGCCCTGCTGCAAAGTATTGCATCAAAAATTGTAATTACACGCCCCTGTTAGACAGGGGCAGAAAAATTGGGTCTTAGGCACTGGTGCTGGTGCCACAACACTGCAACCCCTCACAGACACTCTAGTTGAAACGCAGGAACAAGCCCTGCTGCAAAGTATTGCATCAAAAATTGTAATTACACGCCCCTGTTAGACAGGGGCTGAAAAATTGGGTCTTAGGCACTGGTGCTGGTGCCACAACACTGCAACCCCTCACAGACACTCTAGTTGGAATGCAGGAACGAGCCCTGCTGCAAAGTATTACATCAAAAATTGTAATTACACGCCCCTGTTAAACAGGGGCTGAAAAATTGTGCCTTAGGCACTGGTGGTGGCGCCCAGAACCAAAAATGTTCTTACAAGCTATCAGCGTGATGATTGAGGAGGAAGAGGATAATTACTCAGGGATAGTCACTCAGCATCAGCATAGGCAGTCTTTGAAGGGATCTGAGATTTCAAAAAAAATTATTCGGTTACATCTGCATCAGGTGCTTGGTAGCTGGTGGTGATCCAAGACTGATTCATTTTTATGAAGGTCAGCCGATCGACCGAGTCGGTGGACAGACGCACCCTGTGATCGGTTACCACGCCTCCAGCAGCACTGAATGTGCGTTCCGAAAGAACGCTGGATGCAGGACAGGCCAGTAGCTCAATTGCATACTGTGCAAGCTCTGGCCAGTGATCCATCCTCAAGACCCAGTAACCCAGAGGATTTTCGGTGGGAAAGGTGTCCAAGTCTGATCTTGCCCCTAGGTATTCCTGCACCATGTAAAACAGACGCTGGCGATGGTTGCTGGAACCGATCATACCTTGGGGCTGCGGACCAAAAAATTGTCTGAACGCATCGGTCAGACGGCCACCTTCTCCACCGCTCCTTCTTTGACTGACCGAAGCCTCAGCAACACGTTGTCCAGAAACAGGAGTTTGTAACCTCCCAGTCTCTGGGAACGCGTTGCACAGACCTTTCTGCAAGGCCTCCCGAAGATGTTTCATCCTCTGCTCCCTCTGCGATGGCAAGATAAGGTCCGCAACCTTACCCTTGTAACGTGGATCAAGGAGGGTTGCCAGCCAGTATTGGTCCTTCTCCTTGATACCACGAATACGAGGATCCTTACGCAGGCTTTGCAGGATCAGGGAGGCCATGCAGCGTAGGTTTGCTGAGGCATTCGGTCCGGAGTCCTCTGGGTCACTAAGGACAACAACGTCCGCAGCCACCTCCTCCCAGCCACGTACAAGTCCATGTGTTCCTTGGGACTGATCCCTTAAAGACTGCTGATGCTGAGTGCCAGGCTCCACCTCCATACTGACACAATCTTCCTCCTCCTCCTCGTCCTCTTCCTGTGTGATCGGCGGGCACGCAGGAACACTGTCTGGATAAAGGGGGCCTTGAGAGCTAAGGAAGTCCTCCTCTTCCTGCCTCTGTTCTGCCTCAAGTGCCCTGTCCATTATTCCACGCAGCGTGTGCTCCAACAGGTGGACAAGGGGGACAGTGTCACTGATGCATGCACTGTCAGTGCTCACCATCCTCGTGGCCTCCTCGAATGGTGACAGGACAGTGCATGCATCCCTGATCATGGCCCACTGGCGTGGGGAAAAAAAACCAAGGTCCCCTGACCCTGTCCTGGTGCCATAGTCGCACAGGTACTCATTGATGGCCCTCTGCTGCGTGTGCAGCCGCTGCAGCATGGCCAACGTCGAGTTCCACCTGGTGGGCATGTCACAGATTAGGCGGTTCTTGGGCAGGTTAAACTCCTTTTGGAGGTCCGTCAGCCGAGCACTGGCATTATATGACCGGCGGAAATGCACACAGACTTTCCTGGCCTGCCTCAGGACATCCTGTAAGCCCGGGTACCTGCCCAAGAACCGCTGCACCACCAAGTTAAGGACGTGAGCCAAACAGGGCACATGGGTCAGTTGTCCCTGTCGGAGGGCAGAGAGGAGGTTGGTGCCATTGTCGCAAGCCACCATTCCTGCCTTAAGTTGGCGTGGCGTCAACCACCTCTGAACCTGCCCCTGCAGAGCTGACAGAACCTCTGCCCCAGTGTGGCTCCTGTCCCCCAAGCACACCAGCTCAAGCACCGCATGGCATCTTTTGGCCTGCGTACTTGCGTAGCCCCTTGAACGCCTACGGAGCACCGCTGGTTCCGAGGAAGAGGCCATGGAGGAAGAAGAAGAGGAGGGGGTGGAGGAGAGAGGTGTGTCACAATCAGCATTTTGGAGGCGTGGTGGCGGAACAACCTCCAACACTACTGCACCTTGTCCTGCATCCTTCTCAGCTGCCAGCAGAGTCACCCAATGCGCCGTGAAACTTAAGTAACGTCCCTGTCCATGCCTGCTGGACCATGAGTCAGCGGTAATATGCACCTTACCGCTGACCGCCCTGTCCAGCGAGGCATGGACATTGCCTTCCACATGCCGGTAGAGAGCCGGAATCGCCTTCCGTGAGAAAAAGTGGCGTTTGGGTACCTGCCACTGAGGAACCGCACATTCCACAAACTCACGGAAGGGGGCAGAGTCTACCAACTGAAAAGGCAGCAGTTGAAGTGCTAGCAATTTTGCCAAGCTAGCATTCAACCGCTGGGCATGTGGATGGCTGGGAGCAAACTTCTTTCGGCGGTGCAGCAGCTGGGGCAGGGAAATTTGCCTGGTACAATCTGACGTCGGTGTACCAAAAGCAGATTGCCCATAAGTACTTGGCTGTGACACACCTAATTCTACACCTTCATTCCTCTCACTGCAGGTCGCAGAGAGGACTGAAGGTCTAGTGGGGTTGGAAATCTCAGCTGATGAGGAGCAAGGAGAGATCGTCTTTGTTCTTTGGTGTGGGTCTTTTAGATACGCTTGCCAACGAACTGCATGGCAGGTCAACATATGTCTGGTCAAGCATGTGGTACCCAAGCGGGAGATGTTTTGGCCACGCGAGATACGCTTGAGACATATGTTGCAAATAGCAGCGGTGCGATCTGATGCACTCGTCTCAAAAAAGGCCCACACCAAAGAACTTTTTGAATAACGCGCAGAGACTGCAGCGCCCTGCACATGTGGAGCTTTGGGGTGTGATACAGTCAATGTGCTGCCCTTAGGCTGGCCCCTGGAGGGCATCCTGCCTAGTTGGTGATGTGCCACCTCCTCCTCCTCCTCCTCCTCCTCCTCCTCTCTCCTATCAGGCACCCACGTTGAGTCAGTGACCTCATCATCCCCTCCCTCCTCATCACTGGAGCAAACCTGGCAGTATGCTGCAGCAGGGGGAGCATGACTGCCAGATTGCTGTCCTTCTTGGGCACACCCTCTGTCCGTGCTCATGTTACTGCCTTCATTGAGCTCAGTATCATCATCAGAGCCTTCCAAACGCTGGGCATCCTCCTGGAGCATGTACCCAACACTGTGGTCAAACAGTTCGAGGGAATCCTCATGAGGACATGGTGGAGCTAGGGAAGGAGTCACTGATGACATTGAGCTGAGGGAAGAGGCCGCTGCTTTGCCAGACAAAGCACCCTGGGCATGGGTGAGAGAGGATGAGGAGGATGAGGACGGCTTGGTCATCCACTCGACCAAGTCTTCCGCATGTTGCGGCTCAACACGGCCAGCTGCCGAAAAAAAGGCCAAGCGTGTCCCATGGCCACGTGCTGATGAGGATGCACCGTCTCCACGACCAGCACTAGACACAGAGCCTGCTTGCCCTCTCTTATTGGCTTGTGACTGTCTGCCTCTCCTTCTTGGCCTTCCAGACATACTAATGGCCTGTAGCTGCACTAAGCTGGGATAGAACACCTGTAATTTTCTTCAGGTAGCTTTATATACTGTAACCAGACAAGCCTGCCTGTCAGTAGGAAGATAACAGGAACGGATCTAGCTGAACACTGTGAGCAGGACGTACTGCACTAAATGTATATAGCAGGAACGGATCTAGCTGAACACTGTGAGCAGGACGCACTGCACTGAATGTAAATACCAGGAACGGATCTAGCTGAACACTGTGAGCAGGACGCACTGCACTGAATGTAAATAGCAAGAACGGATCTAGCTGAACACTGTGAGCAGGACGCACTGCACTGAATGTAAATAGTCTAGCTGCCTGACCGTGGTACTAATAGGATCAAAAAGAACACCTGTAATTTTCTTAAGGTAGCTTTATATACTGTAACCAGACAAGCCTGCCTGTCAGTAGGAAGATAACAGGAACGGATCTAGCTGAACACTGTGAGCAGGACACACTGTACTAAATGTAAATAGTCTAGCTGCCTGACCGTGGTACTAATAGGATCAAAAAGAACACCTGTAATTTTCTTCAGGTAGCTTTATATACTGTAACCAGACAAGCCTGCCTGTCAGTAGGAAGATAACAGGAACGGATCTAGCTGAACACTGTGAGCAGGACGCACTGCACTGAATGTAAATAGCAGGAACGGATCTAGCTGAACACTGTGAGCAGGACGCACTGCACTAAATGTAAATAGCAGGAACGGATCTAGCTGAACACTGTGAGCAGGACGCACTGCACTGAATGTAAATAGCAGGAACGGATCTAGCTGAACACTGTGAGCAGGACGCACTGCACTGAATGTAAATAGCAGGAACGGATCTAGCTGAACACTGTGAGCAGGACGCACTGCACTGAATGTAAACAGCAGGAACGGATGTAGCTGAACACTGTGAGCAGGACGCACTGCACTGAATGTAAATAGCAGGAACGGATCTAGCTGAACACTGTGAGCAGGACGCACTGCACTGAATGTAAATAGCAGGAACGGATCTAGCTGAACACTGTGAGCAGGACGCACTGCACTAAATGTAAATACCAGGAACGGATCTAGCTGAACACTGTGAGCAGGACGCACTGCACTGAATGTAAATAGCAGGAACGGATCTAGCTGAACACTGTGAGCAGGACGCACTGCACTAAATGTAAATACCAGGAACGGATCTAGCTGAACACTGTGAGCAGGACGCACTGCACTGAATGTAAATAGCAGGAACGGATCTAGCTGAACACTGTGAGCAGGACGCACTGCACTAAATGTAAATACCAGGAACGGATCTAGCTGAACACTGTGAGCAGGACGCACTGCACTGAATGTAAATACCAGGAACGGATCTAGCTGAACACTGTGAGCAGGACGCACTGCACTGAATGTAAATAGTCTAGCTGCCTGACCGTGGTACTAATAGGATCAAAAAGAACACCTGTAATTTTCTTAAGGTAGCTTTATATACTGTAACCAGACAAGCCTGCCTGTCAGTAGGAAGATAACAGGAACGGATCTAGCTGAACACTGTGAGCAGGACACACTGTACTAAATGTAAATAGTCTAGCTGCCTGACCGTGGTACTAATAGGATCAAAAAGAACACCTGTAATTTTCTTAAGGTAGCTTTATATACTGTAACCAGACAAGCCTGCCTGTCAGTAGGAAGATAACAGGAACGGATCTAGCTGAACACTGTGAGCAGGACACACTGTACTAAATGTAAATAGTCTAGCTGCCTGACCGTGGTACTAATAGGATCAAAAAGAACACCTGTAATTTTCTTAAGGTAGCTTTATATACTGTAACCAGACAAGCCTGCCTGTCAGTAGGAAGATAACAGGAACGGATCTAGCTGAACACTGTGAGCAGGACACACTGTACTAAATGTAAATAGTCTAGCTGCCTGACCGTGGTACTAATAGGATCAAAAAGAACACCTGTAATTTTCTTCAGGTAGCTTTATATACTGTAACCAGACAAGCCTGCCTGTCAGTAGGAAGATAACAGGAACGGATCTAGCTGAACACTGTGAGCAGGACGTACTGCACTAAATGTATATAGCAGGAACGGATCTAGCTGAACACTGTGAGCAGGACGCACTGCACTGAATGTAAATAGCAGGAACGGATCTAGCTGAACACTGTGAGCAGGACGCACTGCACTGAATGTAAATAGCAGGAACGGATCTAGCTGAACACTGTGAGCAGGACGCACTGCACTGAATGTAAATAGCAGGAACGGATCTAGCTGAACACTGTGAGCAGGACGCACTGCACTAAATGTAAATACCAGGAACGGATCTAGCTGAACACTGTGAGCAGGACGCACTGCACTGAATGTAAATAGCAGGAACGGATCTAGCTGAACACTGTGAGCAGGACGCACTGCACTGAATGTAAATAGCAGGAACGGATCTAGCTGAACACTGTGAGCAGGACGCACTGCACTGAATGTAAATAGCAGGAACGGATGTAGCTGAACACTGTGAGCAGGACGCACTGCACTAAATGTAAATACCAGGAACGGATCTAGCTGAACACTGTGAGCAGGACGCACTGCACTGAATGTAAATAGCAGGAACGGATCTAGCTGAACACTGTGAGCAGGACGCACTGCACTAAATGTAAATACCAGGAACGGATCTAGCTGAACACTGTGAGCAGGACGCACTGCACTGAATGTAAATAGCAGGAACGGATCTAGCTGAACACTGTGAGCAGGACGCACTGCACTGAATGTAAATAGCAGGAACGGATCTAGCTGAACACTGTGAGCAGGACGCACTGCACTGAATGTAAATAGCAGGAACGGATCTAGCTGAACACTGTGAGCAGGACGCACTGCACTGAATGTAAATAGCAGGAACGGATCTAGCTGAACACTGTGAGCAGGACGCACTGCACTGAATGTAAATAGCAGGAACGTATCTAGCTGAACACTGTGAGCAGGACACACTGCACTAAATGTAAATAGTCTAGATAGAAGATAACAGGAACGGATCTAGCTAAACTGAATACAGTGTATATATATATATGCAACACCTGGGATGCATATATATACACAATACACTGTAAGTGCAGCTAACTGACTGACTGTTCTGCCTAATCTATCTAACTCAAATCAAATGACACTGTCTCTCTCTCTCTCTATCTCTCAGCACACCGGAACACACACTACACAGGGCCGCGTGCAGGCGGCCTTATATAGTGTGGGGTGTGTACTAAATCCCCTGAGCCATAATTGGCCAAAGCCACCCTGGCTTTGGCCAATTACAGCTCTCTCTACTGACGGCGCTGTGATTGGCCAAGCATGCGGGTCATAGTGCATGCTTGGCCAATCATCAGCCAGCAATGCACTGCGATGCCGCAGTGAATTATGGGCCGTGACGCGCCACACGAATTTGGCGCGAACGGCCCATATCGTTCGCAATTCGACGGACGGTCGAACAGCCGATGTTCGAGTCGAACATGGGTTCGACTCGAACACGAAGCTCATCCCTAGGACTGATGTACAAATAGTCTAGCAATGAAAAAAAGGTTATAATAAACAGGAATGTTCTTAGTAAAGGAAATTTGTCATCAATAAAAAGCAATGCAACCTTATTTATTGCCCCTAAATGGGTTTTCTTTATGTACTTTAGTTTTAAGTGTAACTGCACTGAAGTCATTCAGATCTGCTGTTTCCACAGATTAGCTACCCCTGCTCCTCCTTCCTAGAGCTCTGTTTTTACATTGGAGATTAGAAGGCTGAAAGGCTGCCAGTCACTGTTGGGTGGGGGGTCAGGGTGAGGTAAGTTGCTGAAAGAACAACTTGGATGGCTTTAGTACTTGTTCTGGAAAATTTCAGGATACAGTGCTCAACAGAGCCTGCAGATACAGAGATCAGTGAGGACTTGTTTTATAGCTTGCTTATTGCTTGTTAAGAAAAAACTGAATTCATTATACTTACCTCCTCACTACTGGCCCAAAGTCTGCAAGGGGTCTCTCACTGGTATCTTCTCCTTGGCTCCTTCCAGGAGCTGGTCTTCAGGCATCTTCACTGGCTGGTGCAGGATGATGTCACAGCTCAGTTTACATGCCATAGATGACTGTGTGCAGGCAGGTAAGTGTATTTTATTGCAGAAGAGACATTGTATGCCTCTTCTGTGATAAATAGCCTGCCTGCTCCATTAGATTTCATATGATGTATTTAATTCTGATTTGAGAATATATATATACACACAAATGTCCAAAGCCTTGCCATAGGTTCATAGGAAGTCTGTTCTTCCAGTAGGTCCCAAAAGCTTGCAATCAATATCAAGTTAGTCAGCCACGAAAAGGTTTAATTTAGGACCTTATTTCCTGTTTTTATCAGTGGTTATCATAGCACCATATAATCAACCTGTTGATGGCTAGCTTTATCGTGGAGATGAAATGGTGGAGCTAGATAATGTTCAGGAATGAGGGAAATTAGTAATAAATATTCTCTGTAAAATATACATAACAGTTGGATGCTATTCGCAATAGATACAGAATAATGACAATAAACGAAAATGATCATAATTCACTAAACACACAAACAAGCATGGCTGTTTAAAGAGGCTAGAATTTTACTTCATTTTCTCAACTGTATAGGCCTGAAAGTTAGGCAAATAGTCCATCTAATCCCCAAAGGAGTTCTCCATACGGCTATGTGATCTGGAATTGATACTGCATTTAGTTTAAGAAACAAAAACACATCTAGTGATTGCTGTCTCAGAGAGTAATGCAGTCTTTTCATTTCAGGAAAGGGAGTGTTTGAGCTTCTTTATTCCACTTGACCCCGAGAGGCTGATTCAATAGAAGGAATTCAAGCTTACAGCATCTTTGTAATATTTCAACTCTGAGCTGTAATTTTAGCACAACTTAGCCCATAATTAATGCAGCTTGCCCAAGCCCCTACTTTGTCACATGGCTTCAGAACAGGACGGCCTTTCTACCTCTGTGGCAGCAAAGGGATTTAAAAAGACCCAAATGGCTCAAAGGAAATGAGGAGCCAGATAATAAGAACTACTCGTGTTCAATCATGAAAAAAAAAATTCTAAGTTCAAAGAGCGCTTATAGGCCACATTTCTATAAAGGGAGAGAATGACATAAGCATTGGAGAAAATGTACATTAAGTGCATGTCTTTTCGCCTAATTATCTGATACCCTTTTTACAGCTGGTCAAATCTAGCATATTACCAACTGTATTTCACACTTCGCAGTAACAAAACTTGTTAACAGCTGTTTGACAACACAGCACAGTGGAAATACAAAGACCTATACATTAAAGAAGAATTTGCACCTAGCTGTTCATCTCTCTTATTAACGCATACATTACAGCAGCTGTTCAGGGAAGAAGAAAAAAAAATGAATACAAATCTGCCCCAATTGTCTAAATCTTAGTGTTGCCATTATGCCCATTTCATTTAGAATTTTGTAGAATTTTAAATAAGTTGAAGACAATTCTACATTCTGCTCATTATATTCCAAATGGTATCACACTGAGATGTACAGACAAAAGATTAATTATAAGCTCAATTTTTCTCTCTCTTTCTAGAGTCATTACTTCAAAAATTCAGGTTCATTATGTACCTCTGTTTCTAAAATTAGGAATAGTGTTATTATAGAATATGAATGTGCACACTGTAACAAGAATTTAGGATAACTCCTAAAAAACTTAAATGGAAACTCAATCATGGAGAGAAAATTAACATTCTTCACCAGGTCAATTGGGTACAGCAAGGATTTTACCAAAATTTAATAATTCATTATGTGGAAAATAAAACATGCATGACAGTCACCACCTACTTCCCATGTGGTAAATGGGAGGGTCTACCTTCTATTCTATAACAAACCTGGTGCAAAAGAACAAAAAGTACTGAGAAAAGAAGTGACTTGGTTGTACACGAAGGAAATGACATTCTTGGTGGCATTTTGTATACAGTAAACAGAAAACTTCCAGTTCCCATGGCTACAGCAAAGGATTTTTGAATATGTTCTTTTCAGCAGTTTTCAAATATCATAGATGGCTGAAAATTTAAAGGGAGACTTGATGATTATTTAACAATACAAGGGGCATGTGTAAAAGCAAGTCTACACTAAAAGGTAAACTGATATGAAAGATCTAAAACTATTTAAAAATATGTATGTGAAAGTTCCAAAATCTGTTTTATACTACAATATATTGTAACACTCTTTTTTTCTGTGCCATTTTAGTTAAAATGTATGATATGTGCTTAAACCATTCAATATAGTATTAAAAATAATAGAAATATTTAACCCTGCTATATGATATGGCTATGACTAAAGCTACATGCCGAAATGCGTAAGACCTGTATTATTTTGTACCACACCTGGATAAATGTATTAATTGCGAAAGATCGAGCTGCTGACTTTCCTTTATCTGCTATATGATAGGCTCTTTATATTCTTGTAAAAGCTAAAGGGTATGTAAGGTCCAAATTTTTTATTTAGTTTTTTGGCAAAGTAATAGAAGGTTAGCAAACCATGTCAAGTTTCTATTGCTGTCAGTGTCTCAGCTGGGGAGATCTACTCTCTCTATTTCTCTCAGGGAGCGCTGGCAGATAACTGTGAGGGAAATTCCAAAACTTTGAGTTTACACCTGAACTGGAATAAGGGGTAAACATCAAATGGGGACATTTGTTGTCGTAACAGATGTATAAAGATGACCAAAAATGGACTGCAATTCGGCTGATTTAGCAGGGATCGGCCACATTTTGATGCACTTATGGCTGCTCTTGGTTTTGTTAGAAAATTTCTTCAGTGGCTGCAGCTGCTGATCAGTATGTTCTGAGAGTGGAGAGTTCCTGCTGTAAGAATACAACATCTAAGAGGGGAAGATTACTCTATCCATCTCACTGTGGTGGATGGAGGAATCCATTCTTTTTTTTGTTCCACCTATTGGCTGAATGACAAAAAAGTGTCCTTCGAAGGCCAGCCTAAGAGAGGATTTTTTTTTCACTTTGGAGACATTTCCTCTAACTTTTTTTGTGTCTACAAAACAGGAAGTGAATGGAAATCTTTCCAGTGGTACTCAGAAGGTGAAAAAGTGGATTAAACTCTTTCCTAGTCTGTTGAAAAAAAAAAGTTTTTGCTGTAGTTATACTGTAAAGGTGATAGTTTTCACAGAATGCATAATACAAAACTTGTCAGTCTAATGCCCCGTACACACGGTCGGATTTTCCGACGGAAAATGTGTGATAGGACCTTGTTGTCGGAAATTCCGACCGTGTGTGGGCTCCATCACACATTTTCCATCGGATTTTCCGACACACAAAGTTTGAGAGCAGGCTATAAAATTTTCCGACAACAAAATCCATTGTCGGAAATTCCGATCGTGTGTACACAAATCCGACGGACAAAGTGCCGCGCATGCTCAGAATAAATAAAGAGATGAAAGCTATTGGCCACTGCCCTGTTTATAGTTCCGATGTACGTGTTTTACGTCACCGCGTTTAGAACGATCGGATTTTCCGACAACTTTGTGTGACCGTGTGTATGGAAGACAAGTTTGAGCCAACATCCGTCGGAAAAAATCCTAGGATTTTGTTGTCGGAATGTCCGATCAATGTCCGACCGTGTGTACGGGGCATAAGAAGTCAGATTCGCACACATATGCGGCTACAGGTAAAATATGAGTTTACGGCTTCCAGTTTCATGGAACTAAAAAGCTGTAAACAAGGTAAGACGGCTTTGTGTTACATCTTGACAAGGATCTAATCATTTCGAGGGGCGCCATTATAAATGGGGAGCACCCTTTTTGGAATTTTAGAAATAATATTTCTACAAATAAAGTTCTGTACTTTAGTCTTTTAAAGTGAAGTTATAATTACTTAAAACCAAACATGCTCCAGATTAGAACATCCGCTGTTATAGATTTGGCTCTGCTCTATCCATATTGCTCTGTTCTTCCTCATAGAATCCAATACCTATTCCATAGGTAATTATCAGGTGCGTGATTTCTGTCTGTTGGATCTAACTCAGAGACAGGTGCTGTTCCTACTACTTAAATTTCCACAACGTAACCAGGAGGAGACTGTAAACTGTTATCGGAAACATTTTGTGAAAAGCAGAACTTAATATGGATCCTCACCACAAGAGTGTAATTAATATGGTTATCATCCAGAGAATTCGCAAAAAAGGGGGTCCATTTTGAGCAGAGTGGAGTCTATTAAATTTTCTATCTCTGTGTGTTCTAAAACCAGCCACTTACCATTTAATTTAGAGAAATGTTGCGTGCCCTAGTTATGCCCTCAGGCTTCCAAACACACGTCCGAAACGTGTTTTTTAGTCCTCAGGAAAGTATTTGTAAATCATGAGTAATGAGTCTGTCTGGATTTGTTGTCAGGATGTTTCCTAATTGCTTCTGGGCTTTAGGCAAAACATTTGGACAGTTATTCGTGCTCCAAGCAAAACCAGCAATATCTGTGCATTTTCTAGTCTCTTTTATCAGCAGACGATCGTGTCTACTAGGTATATGAGGAGTAATTATATAAAGTAAATCCGGGAAATAAAATCCCTTTGCTGTTCTGGGCAAATTTAAATACTGAGATTGGTCCGGTGTGCAGATGATTTAGTAAAGAAGGAAAATAAGAACCGCTTGGGAAGTTTTTTCCTCTAAGGGCCTAAACAGATTTAACACCTGAAGCCACAAGTAAAATTTTCCCAATTTCTAAGTGTCAACTTTGCTGTTACCCTGATAACATCTTATAATTTAACTGCACTTATGTATGAAGCGGAGTGCTGATCTGGGGAAGGAATAGGAAGGATGCCACAGTAGTTTATCTCCTAGTTAACAGATTTATATGTCTGAGGGACAGTTGACATTACTGTCATCCTAAATTATAGGATTAGTTTAACAACAGTTCAAAGAGCAGCGTTTTCCAATAACTCCAGTAACAAACAGGGAGTCACATATTAACTTTCAGTAGACTGACTGCGAGTTCAGAACTTATTTATTTCCAAAAGTCAGGAACTGTCTCGTCCATCAGAGACTTTTGTGAACAGGTAAAGGTAAATTGGGTATCTGGTGCTCCAGGACTCAATGCCCTTAGTTTGTAATAATATACATTTGATTAGACAGTCTTTAGGTAAAAAAAAGTTGAACCATGGTAAGGGGGTGATTTAAAAAGAGGCAGCCATCCTCAGAGTGTGTCCAGCAACTCTGCAAAACATATAAAAGAAACAAGGGGGGGCGCCTCTCTAAGTGTAGTATTGAAACAGTATAATTTTTTGCACAAGATTAAAAACGCTTACAAGATATAAGTCATGCTCGTCATAAGTATGTAGTCTTGAAGTTCTACTATGTCCCACAGGCTCCCCGCACGATCTGGGTAGCTGGGAAAGGTTCTGGTGTGATGTTGTGCTGTATATATATATATATATATATATATATATATATATATATATATATATATATATATATATATATATATATATATATATATATATATATATATATATATATTTTTTTTTTTTAATATATTCTCCCCTTTTATATATATGATTAAAACATTTTTAATTAATTTTTTAATATTGATATTCAGATCGTACACCCTTGGGCTGGGTTTCCACCGGTTGGGACCTGAAAGTTGCGCAATTTTGCTTCAATTTTTGGCAGCGATTTTTTGCAACTTAAAGCCGCACAGATGTGAACGGTGCTCATTGGAAGTCATGGGTAATGACTTTTCATGCGACTTTGCAGTTCCAAGTCGCATGATAGGTTGCACTAGTGGAAGCCGAGCCTTAACTTGATTTTTGACCTTTTTTAGCTCAATATGTGCTCTATTTTGCATCAGCTGTCAACCTTTGTAAGCCCAACTATTTATAATCTACTATTTTTCTGGAAATTCCTTCATCCCATTGCAGTAGAAGATGCTGTGAGCTCCAAGCGTGTAGCCTTTCATGCCACAGAGACAGTCCTGACCCCTTCCTCCTACCCCCTGCTGGTGACATCATTTCCTCTTCCGGTTCAAGCTGGACAGCATTGAGCTGACTACTTTTTGGTTTTCCCGCATGTACATCTATTCAAAACAACATCACAACAGAACCTTTCCCAGGTACCCGGATCGTGAGAGGAGCCTTTGGGATGCAGTAGAACTGTCAGAACTACATACTTATGACGAGCATGACTCCCACTTATATCTTTTAAGTGTTTTTAATCTTGTGCAATAAATGATACTGTTTTAATACTACACTTAGAGAGGCGCCTCCCCACCCCTTGTTTCTTTTTTGTGAACAGGTAGTACACTTTAAAGTAGAGCATCTTTTAACGGAATGTACATTAAAACTGTAAGCATTATGTAGTCACTGAAATTAAAACTCAAAGGATAACTTCATCTCCAGTCAAGCTGCGCTTTGTTCTTCTCACTCCCCTAAATAGCAACTACCTGCACAAATAGTTACCTTGGCCCTGGCACTGTACTCTTCTGGATGGCTGGTGGACATCATGTGTATGGACCAGCCATTGGAATGAGTGGGCGGAGCAGCACACATACACAGGAGGAGCTTAGTGTTGCTCAGTCTTTTTTCTGCAAAGGCACTATTGTACTAGGAAGGGTCCCACAGGAAAAAAACGCCAGAGCATGGCCGAAGTTAGTTTTTTTTGTAGGTGTCTGCCACTTGGGGAAGAAGTTATTGATGGGTTATATTTAAAGGAAAAATTCACCAAACTTTAAAGGATTACTCTAAAAAATAATTAGCATACCTACCCAAATCTATCCTGATATCAGCCCCTTGTAACAGTGTAGAGTAAGGGGCAGCATTCTAAGACACTTAGGGCTTTACTATTTTATACAGTGCTGTCAGTCGACAATTTGAATATGCCGACAGAAAGAGTGATGATCTGATCAGTGCTGCTTCCTCCTCATTGTCCATTCACAGGCAAGTGACAGGTTGGTGACCAAGCTGTATTGCTTATCTGAAGTAGATAAAAGCAAAATTGCTGACCTGGATACACTATCAGACAGGGATCACCAAGATCAAAATACTTGCCGAGCACATTTACAAATCTTCTGGCAGGTAAACCAGTTCATGTATATGTATTAAGCTGTCTGCCTGGAGATCAGGTTTTAATCATAAGTTCAGGGAGCCTTAAAATAAATGTTCACTTTGGAGCTGTCCCTGTGTGTGTCTTGCATCAGTAGGCTCTTTGTAGGGCAGGGTGGTGGGGTTGTGGTTTGCTTCTAGGTCAGTATGATATAAGCAAGTTAATAATAGGCAGTGTACTTTTCTGAAACTATATATTATTTTTTTAATGGGTCCTTGTTTAGCACAAATATTTTAAAAAGTTGAATAATATTATATTAATACCTTTAAACACTTTTATCACATTTAAGCCTGATCTTTAGTAAAACTGTCTGAGTAATGATAAAACTGCTTTCAGAATGTCTCACATCATCTTCTGTCAAAGTCACCGAGAAGCGTGGATACTTTTTTATGATATGTTAATGGTGGGTGATTTTTAGGAAGGGCGGGGTGTAAAATGACTCTCATGAAGACTATTGCTTTATATAGAAATGACTATGAGCTTGTCAATAAGCACAGTTTAAGTGAGGTTTAGAGAGATTTATTGTCTGTTCAATAGATCTGTACGAACATCTCCAGTAACCTTGAGAACATTTCAAGCGCAGCTAGTTGGACGCCAAGGATTTTGCCGTAGAAAATTGTTTTCCCTAAGGATAACACACAAAGTGTTGGCACTTATAAAAATCAGCTGTGTCCTAATAAATGCCCCACCTACTGGGGTTATCTCTAGACTATGGCGCTGCGGTGGGGCTCGGTGCAGTACTGTGACTAAACTGTAATCGTACTCTGCGGATAGCCTTACAAGGGATTACTGTAACTCTTCCAGTGGGGCTGACATTACAAGAACAGTGTTCAGACACACACTGAGAAGTGAAAGGTAATTGCTGTGGATAGCATTTCCACACCTGTTGCAGCTTGGCTGTGACATCAAACAACAAAACTGCTTTATGCGGGTTCCCCAAGTAGGCACATTAGCATGACCTTACTAACATTATTAAATATTTGAAGGCCATAATACGCTAGGCATGGTGTACTGTAAAGAGTGGTACAGTTGGCAATAGCAGAATGGTTCCTAAATATTTTATCACGACTGCAAAAAGCTTAGAGTGTTAATGATTTCTGCATCAATGTCATCACCATAGGAAGTCTAGACGGTTTGATCTTTATTCTTTATGTCAGAACCTGCCGCATCTCGTTTCACATGTAGCAGGGCCCAGGCCTTTAAAAGAAATATGTGCTGGGCTATGTGTTAGTGAAAGTCATGCTGTGATTTAGTGTGGCAGATTCATCAAAATGACTTTCACTGTGAGCCTTGACGTATGTCAGGCCTTCACTTCAATACACACTTGCTATGCAATGATATTAGCTCTGCCGCTGATTTGAACATTAATATGTTGCCAAAAATCTGAGACTGTTAAATAGCATTAAATTACGTTACTTTTATACTGTGATGTCCATCTCTCTATGGAGATAAAAGTGAGCATAAAATTCTAGAGCATTACAAGCAAATTTGTTTGGCAGAAATATTGGATTTCACAACAGAAAAAAAAGAGTTTGCCTTTTTTTAAATATTCATTTGACCCATTTTTATAGCAGATGACCTTTTAACTCAGATTCCTATTGTTAAACAAATACATCTGAATATATATTTTGTTTCACCGTACAAAGGACATGATTGAAAGCTGAGAATATTTCTGTGTGGTAGCTAAAGAATGCATAAACATCAATACTGGGGAATTATGACTTTTGGTTTTAGGAGTAGGCGGCTATTATAAAGCATTGCTAGTATATTGCACATAGCTACTCACTGTTATAAAACACTGACAACCATTGAATTTCCCTATTTTTTCTAGTTTAACAACGTAAATAGGTGAATTGTCATCTTAAGGTGCAGTATTATTTTAAGATATATTAGAAAGCTCCTACTATCCTTGGAGAAACATAGGGTATACTTAGCAACTATGAACTATCTTAGCAACTATCTAAGACAGTGGTGGTCAACTTTCTTGATGTGGGGGGGGGGGGGCTCAAGTGTGGTCCCTGACATCACCAAAGAGACGCACATAAAATTAAGTAAATATTCAGTCTCAAAGACAGCAGACACTCATTAGGAAATAGTCAAAGACTATGGGCATGATAAAAGAGATGGTCAGAGAGAATTGACACTATGAAAAAGAGACTGGGAACATGATAAAAGAGATGGACAGAGCAAGATGAAAGAGATGGTCAGAGACTGCGGACATGATAGAGGAGAAAAACCAAGACTTTTTTTGCATGATACAAGAAAAGGCTAGAGATTGTGAGCATGATACAAAGATGGTCAGAGACTGTGGGCACCTTACAAGAGATGGTCAGAGAGCTCAGGAATGATGCAAGCGAAAGGTAGAGATTATGTGCATGATACAAGAGATGGCTAGAGACTGAACAGGATACAAGAGATGGTCAGAGACTATGGGCACCTTACAAGAGATGGTCAAAGACTGCAGGAATGATGCAAGAGACTGTCGAAGCCTGTGCACATGACATAGGATTTGTAGAGTGGGAACATACTTCAAGAGAGTCATTGACTGGTGGCACATTACACAAGACTGCTAGAGATCTCTGCTGTAACAGGGCAATAGGGAAACACAGATTACTGTCTGCAGGGGTCGCATGTGGCCCCTGGGCCTTAGGTTGGGCACCATGGTTATAAGACAAGCATCAAGATTTCTGAGAAAAGAATCCTTTATTGATATAATAAAGAAAGTCTTTTTTTTCTTTATATTTCAATTGCTGTAAATGCTCACACTTTAAAGTAAATCTGTATTCAGAGAAAAAAGGAGGGAAGCATTGCTTACTTCCTTTTGAAAATGCTAGGTGCGTTGCAGTTTTTAGGTTCTGTAACATGAGCTACCAACCCAGAATAAGCATATAGAGAATGAGAGCCAGGATGAAGTCTCAAATTTATAATATTTATCTTGGTCAGTGACTCAGAAAATGCTGAAACCATTGGATCAACATAACAGCCAGAGAACTAGTATTTTCAGAGGACGTAAGCAATGATAGCCTCTATACCTAGTCCGTGCAGGTTTCCCTAAAGCTTTAAATAAATAATTTTGTTGGCAACAAATGCTGAGTGAAATATCAGCAGACATATGGAAAAAATGGAATTCTGCCAGATAGGTTTAATGTATACAGTGAAAAAACAACAACAATGTATTCCTTCATGCCCTCTTATTTTATTATCTTTTTGCCTTTGTTTTTCATTTCTTCAATTTCAACATTACCTTTATCTCTCAAATAATGAATTCTAAGGGGGGCAGTCTACATATACAGACTGAGGGCTGGAAAATGATAAAAAAAAGATGAATAGGTTTTTTTTGGTCTTTACATATGACAAGATTTTAGAGCTCAAAATGTTTGGATCTGTGACTGGTATATGTTATTTTCTAGGTATAGCCACTATATCTAATTACTGCACATATACAACATTTGATGCTTTAAAATGTTCTTCACAAGCAATATACTGCTAAAAATGTATAAGCATTTTTCTTTTTAGTAAGCTGGAGTTTAGCTGGCTTTACATGTCTAGTTATTGTTTCAACAGCTATGTGAGATGTTTTCCTGTTGCTGTTCTCTGTAAACCACTCTTAATTGTTTAACTAATAGTAAGTGATATTAAAGGAGAAGTAGCGCCAAAGCTCTTGTGGCCCTACTTCTCCTGTGGATCACAGTAATCCACTTCAAACCTTAGCCTGCTGTGGGCTAAATACGGGTTAGATGAGTGCAGAATGATGTGCACTCCTGTGATCCATATGCAGCCGAAAGCAGGATAAAGTCCCCTATTGGCTGACGTCACTCAGTTGGTCCAGACTTTGATGTCTGGATCCACCCAGATGCCTGACCGGCAGCTGGCCCGCCATCTCAGCACGTTCTTCAGAGCCCGAGCCAGCCGCTGCAAACCTTTTTCAGCCTGCTGCACTGGTGAGCACTGGAGGGGCAGAGCTGAGACTCCTGACTGACAGTCACCAGATTTCTGCTCACTTAGGAATGAGAACTGAGTGATCAGTAGACTCTGATCACTCAGTTCTTGGTCTTAGAGGCAACAATGTAAAATGCTTGACATGTGAGGCACACATTTTATTGGATAAGTTAACCTTTGAAATATATTACATTGTACACTCATATTTAGGGTGCAATACGTAACATGCTCCAGTACCTGCCAGCTCACTCCCCTCAGCCATTCCCCTGTGACAGTGGACAGGGGTTCTCCTCCCCCACAGCAGCTGCCACATTTAAAATTCCGGACTCTAAACAGCTGCGTCATTTTTTCACAGTGGTCTGTGAATGAAGAAACTACAAGTCTTATCTGCCACAGCTTGTAGTTCTCAATGGACCAGAAGCGTGCTTATCAGTGCTCTTGTAGTACCTTCACTCTTCCTCCAGCTTTATTTTTGAAAGCCTGTACAAAAGTATGAGCAGAAAGCTAAAGGTACTTTCTTGGTACTTTGTTTACTTGCTATGTGGCCTTAGGATGTAGTCCCTGTAACCATAAAGTGGTTCTAAAGGCAGGACATTTTTTTACCTTAATGCATTCCAAAAAAAAAATGTCCCATTGGTAATCTTGCCCCCTCACTTCCCTAGTATGAATCCTATCCCAATCCAGTGCTGTACCTGAGTGTGCCTGAGGTCTTCCTCTTTTGACAGGACTCATTGAGACCAGTGGGAGCCATTGGTTCCAGCTGCTGTCAATAAAATCCGGGGTGGTGTGGCAGACGCACACAGCCCACCTCAGGAGTGAGCCCGCTTCCTATGTTGGAGCATCAAGAAGAGGAGGAGCCGAGAGTGTTGGTGGGGGACCCCAGATAAGAAGGTTCAGGGCTGCTCTGTGCAATACCATTTTATTAATAAACATGTTTATCCTTTTAATAAAAAAAAATAAAAATAAAGTTTTCCAATCACTTTAAGTTGCCCATATAGATTTGACAATGGTCAGATATGCAAAAACAATTTGCTTCACTAGTCCAGATAAGCTCTAAATAAATGTGCGTGGGACACACTTATTTATAACATAGGAAGAAAGAGTGGAAGGACAAAGTGAAGTGCACACACTGCATAACGTTCTAGTACCTGATCATCCTGAAGGAAACATCAGCAAAGGGAAAATAATTTCAAGCCTGTCCAGGCATTTTACCTCACCTGTTGACCAGGACCTTCAGTATCTGACCAGAAATGTGAGAAGACAGTCTTCTGATCTGGCTGCTTTTTGTTGGATAAGGACAATGGCATCTCATACCTTAATACATTTTTTTACAGTGTAGATGACTTTATTTGCACCTTTGTGAAGAATGTCACCTGCTTTGGTTACATGCTCTATTGCCAAGAGTGGTAATAAGTACTTCTGGAGCTCATGGGTGGTCGTTAAGTGAATGTTAACCTAACATAGAGTAGTATATGGGCTGCCTAAATCCTCACTTACCATTGAGCTATTCTCATTTTTAAATATATCTTTAAAAACCCAAATAAGCATTTGGCAATGACTGTCTGATTCATTTTTTAGCAAAGTGTTAAACAAATACGCCATTCATATTCACTAAGCGCTGACACATTAATCTATCGTTAGCTGTGGTGCGAAGGCTGGTGAGTCTCACTACTGTATAACAACTACAATGGGTGGCAAAATGCTTGTTTCAATGGCATTCTGGAACGTGTAAATTATCTAACAAACCATGATTTAACACTTTGTGGTATATTATTGAATAACCAGTGTTTTCCTTCTCAATCACATCCCTATCCACCCACCATAGTAGATATTTTTCAAGGTAAAAAATAAATCCGCATTGACCGTGCTGGAAAGAGCAATGACTCCCATTCACTGTCAATATTCTTGCTTCCGCTGAGCTGAAAACAGTTCAAGTGCAGAGGGTGGTGAAGCAGACAAAGCCTTCAATAAATGCTCATTTAATTATTCCGCCATGAAAATATAATACAAACATAATCCAAGAAAAATACAGCTCTCTATGAAGAATTGACTAATTCCATTATTATCACCCACAGTCCATGCAGCACATAGACTTTTCCTGCAGCAAAATCAGTTTAGCTGTTCACATAACAGCAAAGTTCAATGTCAAGTGTTACAGAAGGTTTCTTGCTTTGACAAATGGCACTGATACTGAAATAGCAGGCGGCTGGAATATCTAGTTTATTACATAGAAATATCAGCCAAATCATATCTTGTTTGTAATCGCAATAGAATGTCGATGTAATTAAAAAGACATGTGCGGATTAAACTAATTATTCACTGTGCATGTTCAGTGTCACACTCAGATATATGAAGCTGCTGGACACCTGTTAAACGAGCCATGAGAAAATGAGGGTGGGTTTATGGTATGTGTGTTTTTAAAACATGTAGTAAGCCTCTCATTTCCCCCTTTAATTGTGCGTTGTAAATAAAAAGTAAAGAATGTGTAACAAGGTTAAGATTGATATTTTCACTATAGTTTGCATGAAGATATAACTCTAAGGAGCATCTTGAGAGTATATAAAAACTTCACTTTTGCTTTGGCCCTTTCTTTATAGTTGCAGTGCGAGAAGTCCTGCTAATCAACATCATTTTACTGGGGCCGTACATAGAGATAATGACGTTTTATAATGGTTAGGGGTTGATTTACTAAACCTGCAGAGTGCAAAATCTGGTGCAACTCTGCATTGAAACCAATCAGCTTCCATTTTTTTTTGTAGTTAGAAGCTGATTGGCTACCATGCACAGCTGCAACAGACTTTGCACTCTCCAGTTTTAGTAAATCAATCCATCACTGTGAGCTGCAGTGTCTGCGGGCCCAGACAGTCAGGGAAGTTAAATGAAAATGTTTAAGTTTACTTTAAGAGGACTGTGGATCCCCTAGTAACTGGACTTGTTTAGACTGGCTTGCAGACGCCTACAATTTTAATTTAAAGCAATATTAAAGGCTAAATTTTAATTAAAATAAAAAAGATCTTATACGCACCTGCTCTGTGCAATGATATTGCACACAGTGGTCCCTTACCTCCTCTTTGACAGTCCCCTGCCGACTTTGTCAGCTCATTCTTCCTTCATCTGCAAGATTAACCTTTTGCAGTAGCAACAGTATGAGATTTGATGCTCACGTGTCGCACATATGCATCACTGGGTGGCTGATGTTTCTGTGCTGGGAGCGCGCTCACTGCGTCTGATCCTTTCCGCCCCCCCCCCCCCAGACCTGGGAACACCGGGGCTGAGCGAGAAGGGGTTATTAGGCAATCCTGCTGCTTCAATATGCTGTCTGCTACGTCAATAAACATATCAACAGGGTGATTTAGGTCTGTTCCAAGGTCATTACTTTGGCAGGCCATACAATAGTCCTGTTTTTTTGTTCAACCAGTGGGTTGAATGAAAAAAATGACCTGAATACCCCATCCACACAGTCGATGTGGATGGGGAATCCTCTTTAATGCCCTATTGTATTCTGACTGTGGGGAGATCTCACAGCCACCAGAATTCACTGATCAGTGCCACTGGCTATAGCTGGCGGCACTGATTGATCAGGAAAAACTAGACAGGCTGATTGTAGATGGACTTCTGTACAACCAGCCTGCCCATACATGGATCGATATTCGGCTGGTCCCTGTTGAACTGGCCACATTTTGCCAACCTTGAGTAGGATGTACCTGGGACATCTCTAATAGGGTCTTCCCATTAGTATCTGCACTTCATATTATGTTAAAGCTGCCTGAATTGGCACTAGTAAAGCAAAAAAGCAACGGCTCTAAATTGAGACTGAATCCTGGATCACTGAACTTATAACCATATGAAGAATTCTGATCATGCTTTTTAACTGAAAATCTCCCAGATCCAATATAATGTATGCTCTTAAGCTGTTATTAGCAATCTGTAAGGAAGATTTACTCTAGGTAAATTTTATTATAACTTTAAAATCTACAGTTTTTTGTGTCAGAATAATAAAAACACCTTTGTTTCGAGTAACAGTTACATCATCTGGCATTAAGCACGTTTGCTAATTCCTCCATCAATTTGTTTTTCTAATTTCAATGTTTGATTTTATTAGCAAATTGTAACATAACTAAAGGAAGAGCGGCCCTAGAGGGGCTCGGCAGGGAAGGTATAGGGTACCATTGTCTGATTCAAATTCTCCCAGATTCAATATAAGCTGTGCTCTTAAGCAGTTCACTAGTCGTGAACAAGGCCCACAAGGCTGAAACGTGTTTACATCTGCTGTCTGTTCCTGTGTCTTTTATGGAGAATCAATACATTTTGAAGATTTTAAAGACCAAACAAGGCGTTGTGGACCATTTTTTCACATGATTGCTAATTTTGTTTGGTAGTAGCACCCTACCTCTAGTCGTTTCTATGGTTTGGTTAGGTTTTCCCAGCATAGATAGCCTCTTTCAGACATTTTAAATATATATTTACGTTTTTGGAATTTGTATCATATAGTATGCTATACATTTAGGATGATGTAACCAAAATAAGATTATAAGCTTCGTGAACGCAGGGATGTGAATATATAATTTGTAAAGTGCTGCATAATTTGTCAGAGCTATATAATAACCTGTAGTGAATGAATAAACAATAAATATATAAAGGGTTTGATTTACTAAAACTGGAGAGTGCAAAATCTTGTGCAGCTGTGCATGGTAGCCAATCAGCTTCTAACTTCAGCTTGTTCAAATAAGCTTTGACCAAAAACATGGAAGCTGATTGTTTTCTATGCAGAGCTAACCCAGATTTTGCACTCTCTAGTCTTAGGAAATCAACCCCAAAATGTAAATTTCTTTGCAGGCAATCAACTTTTATTTTTTTGATAGCAATTCTTTATTTTATACTTGCATTGATTATGTTTTCTGTCACAATCTCCAAAAAAACTAGGAATCTCTTGTTTTTTTTTTTCCCAGGACCTCAAGCATTGCTGGCTGTTCATGTACTGTATGTATGGCATTTTTTTTTCTTTTTATAAATAGGGTGAGAAGAGTTTTAACTGGTCATTTTTTTGCTGCTGTCTGTGTACCTGTTGTGTCAGTGAGAGAAGCAGGAGGAGACACTCAAAATTAAAATAAAATTACTTTTAAGTTGAGTTGGGCTTTAACAAGCTAGCAACCTTGCTTGGTATCTGTGGCCAGAAAACATGGCTGCCTTTTGCTTAGTTAATTTATTTATTTTCATCAAAGAAGAGTGCAACAAATCCTTTTACCATCTCCTATCTTGGTTCTCTTCCACCATTAATTACTTTAGGTAACTTTTCTACATGTGTAAGGTGTTTTTATTGTTGTTTTTTACAGCAGGTGGCAGATGTTGAAGGAGCAAAATTGCTTACATTATCATAGGATATAAAAGTTTTGTTTTCTGTTAATTGGATAGAATGTATTATGAATGAAAAGAGTCCAGAGTATGCATCAGAGAAATTAAAAATATACATATGTATACAGAAATAGCATTATCACAAAGGGACAGAATGTGATTTACTATAAAGTAGGCATCGTAAACCGCCTGTCAAGGACTTTCTAGGCGCTGAACATGATGCCAGACTTAGATGGGTGAAGCTGTTTAAGTGTCCTTCTCAGTTTTTATTGATTGCTCTAATATATGAATTAAATCCTTATTCCATTACAGGGCTCTAAAGTTGTTAAAATGTAAATCAGCACTTACAAAAGAATATAATATTTTGTTTACATACGCCATAAAAAATGGAAATTGATCAATTCATTTGGTGAGTTCAGATGAGAACACAGACAGTCTTTTCCAACGTTAGAGAAGAAAATGTGTTGTGCACTTTGTACAAAAGCTTGGACAAATATATAGCGCTGCGTCCTTGACAGTGTCTTTGGGGAGGAAGACAGATATTAATCATGCTGCACAACTATCTGTGCTTATCAGGCATACAAAAATACATTATCTCTTCTGATACTATCACAAGATATTGTGATAGAAAACAGTGTGTTCTATTCAACATTTTATTAAATGTCTGATATACTGGATGATCAGAATCTTTCTGGATTTTAAGTACAGTGTGAGAACAGACGCTAATGTTTAACAGTCTGTGTATGCATGGAAAATATTCATATCAAATACTCATTAGCCATTGGGGCATTGGTTGGGTGGGTGTGAAAACTGCATCACACTTACTTCTCTATGGTTCACTCAGCCAACAAGACCTATCTAGTCTAGGGGTTCTTAACTGTTTAACTATTACAGACCCCCAAAGGCCTGACCAATATGTCCCCATACCCTAGTCTCCTAAGACCAATATGTCCCCCCATACCCTAGTCTCCTGAGACCAATATGTCCCCATACCCTAGTCTCCAGAGACCAACATGTTCCCATACCCTAGTCTCCTAAAACTAATATGTCCCCCCCCCATATCCTAGTCTCCTGAGACCAATATGTCCCCATACCCTAGTCTCCTGAGACCAATATGTCCCCATACCCTAGTCTCCTGAGGCCAATATGTCCCCAATATGTCCCCATACCCTAGTCTACTGAGACCAATATGTCCCCATACCCTAGTCTCCTGACCATCAAATCATCATCAACATGATCATCATCACCAGTCCTATTAGATACCAAAGATGTCAGTAACTTTGGTTTACTGTACATATGGATAGCTAGGAACAAAAGCTTCAAGAAAATCATAAGGACTGTATCATATGGATTGATATCTAAAAAAGCAAGATTACAAATACACAAGCTATCTACAACTGGTATTTTTTGCTGTTATTTTACTTACGTGTCATCTGACATATCGGGTTGATTTCTTCACTATAATTTCAGGTTCAATAATGCAGAGAATCCTGTATATCCTAGTTAAGAACCCCAGATCTTGTCAATGTTTATGTCAGGTAAGAAAAAGCTTATAGGAGGTTTAATTTTTACTGATAGATATGATCCAGCAATCTTGTGCATTACATGTTTAAAGTATATCTAAATCCAAGAAGAAAAATGTAATACATTGCATCTCACCAGTCCTTAATTGTGGTGGTTTACAGGTTAAGTACATGCAAATACAAAAAAATGCTGATCTTGACAGAAATCACATTTCCTTGTAGCTTCATGTGCACAGAACGTTATCAGTCTACCAAGTTCTTTCCTATGAAATTGAGGAGAGGGGTGATATTTGTAGTCCATATCAGGAAGGAAGGCTAGGGTAACAACACTGCTACTCCACTGACAGTACAGACAGTGAGCAACGTCTTCCTAGAACGAAAAGGGGGAGATTTAATAAAACTTGTGCACACAGAATCTGTTACAGCTGGTCATAGTAAACCAATCAGCTTCTAAGTTTAAGGGCACTTTCACACCAGAGCAAGGTGCAGGAAACCTGCATTCCGTGCACGTTTCCCGAACCAAGTTCAAAACACACTGCACTTGCTATCTGCAGCAAGTGTCAATGTTAACTTAACAACACCCCAATTGCAGGTTGCAAACGCAGTGCATTTTGAAAGTAGTGCATGCACTACTTTAGGTGTAGTCTGGCGCAATATCAACCCATTCAAGTGAATGGGCTGAAATCACACTGCACCCAGATGGCATGTGAATCGCACATGAATGCACAGTGTGTTCCTGCACGATTGATGGTGCAAACCGACCCTTATTGTCAAAGGTTAATTGAACAAGCTAAAGTTAGAAATTGATTGGTTACTAAGTACAGCTGCACCAGATTCTGTGTGCACCAGTTTTAGTAAATCTCCCCCGAAGTGTGTTACTGGCAGGATCAATAAGTGAAAAAAAGAAAAAAAAAAAACAGAAACGCACAAATGCAGCCACAGCATCTAAGGACTAGGAAGCTGAAATATATTATATTTTTATTCCTAGGTTTTAGAATATCCCGTGATCATTTTGTGCTGTGTCTTAATTCTAGCAGGCTGGGTGATTGCTATTTATTGTCTATGGGTTTAAAGATGGCTACACAACCGAAAAAGGACCTACCTTCTCCCAACTGGTTTCTGGCTTTGTAATAAATAGAAGTTAATCAACATGGAAACTTTGCAACATGAAATCTCTGCAAACTATATGCAAAGCAAGATTCATTTATTTTTGTGCAAAATTGTACACATATGATTTTAATCACAGTACAGAGGTTTACAGGGGATGTTTGGACAAATTTAGGTACCTAACATTAGTTTAAAAAATATACTACTCAGTATATTTTAGTATATACATTTTATGGCTTTACCATTTGTATTTTTTAGCATTAAAATTGTCTCTCCTTCTCACTGTGGCTTGTTTATCAAAGTGTCAAAAAATCAAAATAGTTTTCATTGTTCATAGCAAGCAGTTTCTTTCTTACTCTTCCCATTTCTATACTGGAAAAATTATATATCATTGGTTGCTATAGAAAATGAGAATACTTGTGCAGATCATGCTGAATATTTCTTTCTAACTCTCTTAATGACATTGGGGTGGATTTACTATAGAAAAATAAACTGTGCACTTTGCAAGTGCAGTCGCCTGCATTTTCTTGGGTGGTGGTCAAGCTTCACCTTGTAAAGAATACCCAATCAAGTGCAAGGAGAATAGAAAAAAAAAAGCATTTTTGTTTGCAAATGATGGGATGATGGAAAGCAGCAGAGCTTTACCACATGTACTAAGTTCTTGAGAAAATGAGTGCAACTGCACTTGCAAAGTGCACAGTCTATTTACCTATAGTAAATCAACCCCATTGTGTATTTTTGTTTGACTATATTAAAGGGAATGATCATAAAGACATTTACACGAAAGAAACTATGACCAAACTCCTTGTCATGTATGACTTTTTAATTTTAACCTTGACCTATAAGAACACATTAGGCCTAAGGTGTCAATTCAAATGCATGCAAATGGAACGTGTGGAACCAGGCACACCCTAAGAGGCAGCTGTTGGGGGCTTCAGACATCAAACAACTCTCATAATTTGGAAGTGTGTCAGTGGCACCCTTTCCTGAAACATTATATTGCTAGATTGTAAGAAGTCATTGCGCCAAAGACCAATACCGAGGTTCAGATCAGGATCAGATAAAAAGACAAAGACACATAAAACAACAGTCTTGTCAGTAAAGTAATAAATGAATAAAACTGAGGGAAAAACAAAAGGAAGTAAAGAGCTTTCAGCGTGTGAGAAAAATGACTTAGCTAGCGAAAAAAAATTATGCAAAGCTTTTAGATAAATGGATATTGCATAACCATTTGGCCAATAGTAAGACTAACTGTAGTGCTCATTAAAATGTTGTGTTGCAGCTGCCTTTAAACAAATGACAAGATTCTCAAGAACAATCCTTTAAAAGTGGCAAATCATTACATACACAGTTATCTTTGCAAATGTAATCCTTTTATCTCAGATGCCATGTTAAATATAACAGCTTCTAGAACAAAGAACATTTACAATTCTGCACAAATGCTGAACAGTATTAATGGTTAGTTTTATGTTTCTTAACCTATAGTAACCCTTTATTAACCTTACCTAACCTTTATTTATATGAGATGCCAGCGTGTTCACTTTTGGTGTTCATGATGCTTTATACGTAAGTTGAAGGGAAAAAATATGTATTTCCAGTGGAAACATATTTGACGGTATAATTGCAGTGTTTTCCTTAATAATAAGTAATTTTGATGTGACTTTTTCATTTTGACATACTTGCTCTTTTATATTTTTTGTATCATATAAAATGTAAAATTTTTTATATTAGCCACTAGAGGCAAAATGTTTATATTAGCCACTAGAGGCAAAATATTGTAGCCACTGCAATGCCTAACTGCTTAACAATCATTCTTTTAAATAAATGCTTTATATGGTTTACAAAAATAAACCAACATATCCTAACAAAATAAGAGAAACCCCCCAACCCCGAAACAATTTCCCCAATAGTGGGGTAATCCATACAAGAAAAATGTATAACAATTACAAACAGATGCTGGTAGAGATTGATTGATTTGACTATTAAGGAGTAAGTATCAGAATAATACAGACATATTTCCAAGTACATACAGTGGGTATAGAAAAGAATCACCCCCCTAAAATAATCACATTTTGTTGCTTTGCAGCTTGAAATGAAGACAGACACAGTTTTTGTTTCATCCAGCTGTATTTATTAGTGCAACTTAGAACATAAGTCTGGGCTCTGACCAGGCCATGCAATGGTATTTATCTTTTCTCCTTCAACCACTGTATGGTAATGTTTGCTGTGTGCTTTGGGTCATTGTCATGTTGGAAGGTAAACTGTCTTGCCATTGACAGCTTTCTGGCAGAGGGCAGCAGGTTTTCCTCAAGAATTTGACGGTGTTTTGCCCCATCCAAGTGCTCCAGTCCCCGCTGCAGAGAAACACCCCCATAAAAGGGTATTACCACCTCAATGCTTTACTGTAGGAATGGTGTTACTTGGATGGTGAGCTGTATTGGGTTTCCGCCAGACATATCGCTTGGTGTTGAGGCCGAATAATTCAATTTTAGTCTCATCTGACTACCTTAAACGCACCTTGAAGAGGCCATATGGAAAAGGGTGTTATGGTCGGTGGTTGAAGGAGAAAATGGTGAATGTCCTTGTATGGCTTAGTCAGATCCCAGACCTAAACCCCATTGAAAATCTATAGAATGACTTGAAGACTGCAGTCCACAAACAGTCACTTTCAAATTTAACTGAACTTGGGCAGTTCTGCAAAGAAGAGCTGTCAAATATTGAAAAGGCTAGACGTGCAAAGTTAGTAGAGACGTATCCCAACAGACTAAAGGCTGCAATAAAGTAAAAGGTGGTTCAACAAAATACTGACATAAGGGGGTGATCCTTTTTCCAACTCAGACATTCTGTTTTGTTTTATTTTTTATTTTTGTCTGACATGTTGGTGATATATCTTTCACTTGGATGTTATAAGTTGCACTAGTAAATACAGCTGGACACAACAAAAACGGTCTGTCTTCATTTCAGGCTGCAAAGCAACTAAATGAGATTATTTTAAAGGGGGTGATTATTTTCTATACCCACTGTATATTGTGGCTTGTTTGTATTAAGCAGTTACTGTAACAACTGATACATCCCTCAGTTTTCTTTTATCAAAATACCTCAACATTATATCACTCAATAAGACCCATATAAAAATGACTGGTACCATAAAACCACCCTTTTCTTGGTGCAGGTAACAAGGATGCAATGGAGCATAACCACCATAATAAAAGGTGCAAGTAGATTAACCTTAAGAGAGTAGTCTATCTAGTATTAGTACTGTAGGTGCTACACCTGAGGTACTATGCCAGTCTTCTCATAATTTAACAATCTTTTGTTTAAAGTCTAATCCCTCTAGGGCATAGGGTAAATCTACAACTTGTGCATGTGATATTCCTAAATTCACAGAATAACTAATATTGTCAACAAAATCACATAAGCAGATTGCCATGACTTAATATTAATAAACAATATCCTAATGTATTATTGCATATAAAAACATATATTAAAAACGAAAACTGTTGTATGCATTGTTTTATGTCACCCCACTTCATGTCCTACTTCTCCTAAAAATGTTGGCTGGAGTTAGGCTTCAACCATCACATGGCTTTTTCCATTCCTTTCTCCCTCCAAGTGCCACAAAGTACTACACATACATCTCAGTGGACTGACGTAGTTTCTGTTCTGTTCACTAATCCAATCTTTTAGGTCCAGATGCAGTCTGAAAAGGACCCCACCTTAATAATAATGCCTACACTGCATGGAAATGCCTGACATGGTATAACTTACTTGTAATCCTCAAGGTGTCTTTTGCCTGAGAAACACAGAAAGATGACGGTTCTATAATCAGGGGAAGAAAAAACAAACATTTTTAAAAGGGTCAAACGTGGCACGCCAGGCCCATCTTTGCTACATCACTGAGAAATATTCTACTACAGTGTTCATTTTACATTTTAGACAGTATTATGAAGAAACAGAAAAAAAATAAAAAATACTACTGACATTTTAAAAACTTTAAACTGTATTCTGCTTGTACTTAGAAAATTAGACCTTTAACCTGTTTCCAGATCTAGCCACAGCAAGTAGGTCTATATTATGCACAAAGCCTCAAGCCCCGACTTCCTGGATCATAGCATTTCTGCTTTTCTATTCTATGCCGTTAAGCTCTATTTATAAATATATTCCCATCGTACTTATAGTTAGCACAAAAAAAAATGAGGTCATTTGTTTAATATAGTGCGTTTGGCAGTCCCAAATCAATATTACAATATATTTGTATTGTTTTTTCTGCCCGAGGCAAAAAATTCAGCGGTATGCCCCATCACCTCCAGTTAATTAACAATACACAAGGTGTGTGTGCTGCCAGGTTGTATGACAAAAACAAATGTAATGGCTGCATATGTTTTTAATATTTAAACAAATGACTTGATGTTCGTTCCACTTATTTCTCTAAAAAACTGATTTCTAGATTCAAGGCATGAAAACAAGATGTTTGTGCAGAAAGTAAATTTCGCTCTGAACCTTTGCATCCAACCACATTGTTATATTAATAACAGATAGATCAGCTGCTATACAGGAGCGCCTTGACAACAGGATTATTGATTTATAACTTGTTACACATCATGGGGTTAAACAGATGCAATAATTCCTTGCCACCATCAGCCTGGAGAAAAGACCTCTCTCATTTTGATCGAGCCACAGTGTAATTAAAACATGATGAGCCCTGGAATTAAGCACCAGGCATTGAATTCAAGTCTACTGATCTCTAACATATGCTGTGAATATGGTCTACGGAAAGCAAGGGTGGGGTATATATGCAGCACAAATGTGTTAAAATATTTACATAAAGCTACTGATTAATAAAGCAGATTCATGAAAATATTTTTTGTTCAGAAGTGCTTGGAGGTATAATACATTTTAAAAGAAACAACGGGAGATACTTGTTTATGAGTAAAGATAATCTCTTGGTACTTATTTGTTTATCTTTAAAGTTTCATTACACACGGAGGCAGAAAAAAATGTAAATTGTAACTTATATTATAGCTACTACTATACTTTACTCTGATATGGATTTGGTGTGGATTGTGGACCAGATCCATAAAGTCTAGGAATAAAAGAAACGCTCAATCTAGAACTTTGCTACAAATTTTTTCACACACCAAAAAGAAAATTGGAAAGTGCACAGACCTATAGTAATCAATAACGGATTGTTGTTCCTACTGCCCCAATACTTAGATGCAGGGTGAACGGTAATTCTACAGCAAATGTACTTTACGTGTAATTAATGCTCTTTATACTGCCTTGTTGCAAAGTCTAATAGCTCTGAGGCTCTGGAAATGTTTGACATTTTGTGACCAATAGTTTATCATTCCCGGAGATTTGTTAAATGCTGGGTGTGTCTGGTGGACACATAAGCATGTATGTTCAAAACAAGTTACATGTCCTTCGAAATGTATGTATTTAGGTGGAATGAGCAATGGCTTTTGTATAATGTTCCTATAACCTGGGATCAGGGCCACTGTTAGAAATCATGGGGCCTCGTACAGCCTACCTGATGGGGCCCCCAAAGCACAGCACATGACCCTGCCCACGCACCTTAAAAAAATGCAGCATTATCTTCAAGGCATAGTGATGCTTTTAAAAGCCTTTATAGGTTACCAGTTTAGAGTTAGACAGATCTGGTGCTAGAAATATTGCTTTTTTAAGTTTTTTTTGTTCAACTTTATTGCTTTCAAAGTGGAGGAATAACATCCCTTGTGATAACTGGGACAGTGACAGAGCTTCTTTATGGAGAGATCAGGGATTTTTTGGACCCCTGATCTCTCCCCTGCCCTCCAAGGCAACTGATCAAACACAGATCGGTTTGATTGGCTGCTTTACCAGCTAGGTAAACACGGAATTAATACCGGAAGTGATGTAATCTTCGTAGCTTCCCACTTCATTCATCACAGATGTTTCTCCCTCTACAGGGGCAGGTTGTGGGTGAGCAGAACAGCGGTGATAATTTTAACTGCACAAAATTCATCAGGACCATGCTCGATTCCCCCCATCATCAATGACTGCGGAGCTATTGTGTTCTCCCGGCGAGGTGGTGTAGGGGGTGCTGTCCCTGCTTGGAGAACACAGGTATTACTGCTAGCGGCTATAATATATAATATATATAATATAATACAACATGCTGGTTGTACCCAAGTCATACATCAATCAACTTGGGTACAATAAGCCTGCCAACAGATAGTTTGAATCTCGGCAGGTCTCTGCTAAACCAGCCGAGATTCAAACCATTTTTGGCCAGCTTAAGGATATATTTCACTGTCCTTCCTTCAGGCCTGTGGCTCAAAGCACCTGTACTGTGTGACTATCATCATGATGATAACGATGATCACATTTGGCTGCTCCCTTCTGTATATTTGAACATATGCAGCGATCAGGGCATAGGTGTATGTGCTGTCATGACTGTACCTCTCTTGAGATTAGCCGCTGATGGCGATCCCTCTGTGCGCACTGCTGGGCTGGCAGCTGAGTGGATGGACATCACATGCTGCCTCTGCCTGCACTGATCACTTCCAGCCAGGCTGCCCTAAGCCTGCCAGTCTGCCAGCACTCTTCTTCTGCCTGATTCCCTCAGTACTTACACAGGTCAAGCGGCAGTGTGCAAGACAAGCCAAGCCAAATCAATCTGCCAGGTCAACAACAGGACTTAGAGAGGCGGGACTTCTCATCAAATGCGGCAAAGGATAGTGTGCAAGTCTGCAGGTGAGCCAGAAAATGAAAAAGAAGTCCCCCTCAATCTACAGTCCACCGGCCCTCTGTATGAACTGATGGGGCCCCCTCAGCCCAGGGAATATGATTAGCTGGGAGCCATGGCGGGAAACAGTATGTATACAAGAGGCCCAGTGATACATCCTTGTCGGCAACACTGGCTGGGATAAGGCATCCCCAGATTACTTTTACAACTAAAATAGAGAACAACAAGGCTGGATTAAAGTGTTTTTCCACTTTTGTAGATAAATTGAGAAAGCCCCGCTATATGTTTGTTATGTTTTTCTATTTACACAGCATACCTAATTTTTATTTTTCATCCTTTTAAAAGATTTCTTACCTTTTACATGTTTCTGAGGAGAAGGTGTCATGGCTGACTGCAAGGATATCTCAGCTAGCTCAGTGTGATCTGTCCCAATAGCTAGTCTGGAGACTGGCTGAGTCCAGTTCCCATTACTTTGCAATAGAGAAACCCAGTTCCTGAACATTTAAACTTTTGTTAAGACAGTGTTTAACTCTAGTTTAAAGTGCTGTGCTAATTGTTGGTGCTATATAAATCCTGTATTATAATAATAATAATAATAGTAAAATTGATGAGATACCTGCCTCCAAACCAAGTTGATTATGGTAAACAGAGCTTCCCAATCCCCCTCGTAACAAAGAGAACTAAATATAATTTTTTGTTGCTAGAAATTCTAGAAAAGAGCATCTATAAAAAAGGTAAGCAATGCAATTTAATATTTTTTTAAACTTTGCTATGTGAATGGAGACATGTACCCAATATAAGTAGATATCCCAATTTAGATGCAAAAGTGGAAATACCCTTAAAACAAACCTGTACTGACTACTAAATACAGTGGGGAAAATAATTATTTGACCCTGCAGATTTTGTAAGTTTGCCCACTTAAAAAGAAATGAAGGGTCTCTACTTTTATCATAGGTGTATTTTAAGTAATAGAGACAGAATCTCAACCATAAATCCAGAAAAAACACATGATACAAATGTTATAAATTGAGTTGCAGTTCAGTGAGTAAAATAAGCATTTGATTCCCAAGCAAAACATGACTTAGTACTTGGTGGAGAATGCCTTGTTGGCAAGCATAGAGGTAAGACGTATCTTGTAGTTAGTGACCAGGTTTGCACACATCTCAGGAGGGATTTTGGTCAACTCTTCTTTAGAGTTCGTCTCTAAATCCTTAAGGTTTCTTGGCTGTCGCTTGGCAACTCTACGTTTCAGCTCTTTCCATAAATTTCTATAGGATTAGGGTTTGGAGACTGGCTAGGCCACTCCATGACCTTAATGTGCTTCTTCTTGAGCCACTCCTTTGTTGCCTTGGTGGTATGTTTTGGGTCATTGTCATGCTGAAAGATCCATCCACGACCCATCTTCAATGTTCGGGCTGAGGGAAGAAGGTTCTCATCCAAGGTTTTACAATATATTGCCCCATCCATTGGCCCCCTCAATGCGGCAAAGTCAGTTTATACCCTTAGCAGAGAAACAGCCCCAAAGTATAATGTTTCCACCTCTGTGCTTAACTGTAGAGATGGTGTTCTTAGGGTCAGAGTCAGCATTTTTCTTCCTCCAGACACGGTGAGTTCCCCTCCTCAAGAAGGCACATGTACAGCCATGCCAATGAACATCTAGATGATTCAGAGAAGGATTGGGAAGTGCTGTGGTCAGAAGAGATCAAAATTGAGCTCTTTGGTACACTCAAGCACGAAACATGATGCTTTGGGGCTGTTTCTCTGCTAAAGGTACAGGCCACCTTTGCCATATTGAGGAGTCAATGGATGGGGCTATGTATTGTAAAATCTTGGATGAGAACCTTTTTCCCTCAGCCAGAACACTGTAGATGGGTTGTGGATGGGTCTTCCAGCATGAAAATGACCCAAAACATACTACCAAGGCAACAAAGGAGTGGCTCAAGAAGAAGCACATTAAGGTCATAGAGTGTCCTAGCCAGTCTCCAGACCTTAATCCTATAGAAAATTTATGGAGGGAGCTGAAACTTCAAGTTGCCAAGAGACAGCGAAGAAACCTTAAGGATTTAGAGAAGATCTGTAAAGAAGAGTGGACCAAAATCCCTCCTGAAATGTGTGCAAACCTAGTCACCAACTACAAGAAACGTCTTACCTCTGTGCTTGCCAACAAGGGTTTCCCCACCAAGTATTAAGTCATGTTTTGCTTGGGTATCAAATACTTATTTTACTCACTGAACTGCAACTCAATTTATAATATTTGTTTTATGTGTTTTTTTTCCTGGATTTTTGGTTCATATTCTGTCTCTATCATTTAAAATACACCTATGATAAAAATATAGACAAACTTACAAAATCTGCAGGTGATCAAATAATTATTTTCCCCACTGTAATGGCAGTATCTTTAGCAGGCATCCTAAGGTGTCTGTTCTTACTTGCACAGCACTGTCTATCATTTCTATTCTGCCATTTCAGCACCATGAAAAAACGATATTTCCAGTTATAATGTACACACATATGACCATCATTATAGGGGAGAGAATGCTATAAGGAAATTCAGTTTTTCAATCTATTTTCCTCTAATATATCTTTTACAGTTTTTAGAATCGTATTACTGTAAGACTTGACCTTTTAATAAAATTTTTCTACATTTAATTGCATGTCACAGGAAAAGTGCAGTGTATCTTCAGTGAGCACTTAAGCCGGGTACACATGTATTGCAAGTTGGCAGCAGAAACCTTCTCTCTGTTCAACAGCCAGTTTCTGTTGAATGATCTGGAAATACAACATTCGATCAGCGTGTATTTTCGGTTGGGGGGGGACAGTCCCCGCTGTTTGAAGACACAGAGGGAGAGATCCCGGCATCCACATCACTTGTGTGGATGCTGGGATCTGTCAGTTTTTCAACTAGTGGGTTGAGAGAAAAATGATGGTGTGTGCACCCTGACTTATTTTTTAGTTATCTTTGCTTTCTAAGCCTCTCACATTTCTTACACGCTTGCTTTTCCATGTATTGGTAGTTGTATAAAATGTAAATATTTGTAGATTGGTCACTAAAGGATAGAAAAGCTACAAAATATACTGCCTAAATGCTTACCAAATACATACCTCCCAACATTTTGAGATGGGAATGAGGGACACCTACTAGCAAACGTATGTAGGCATAGGACACGCCCCCTGTCACGCCCCCTTAAAGGGGAAATAACAAAAAAAAGGTAAATTAAATCCACAAGTCCTTTTTTTTACCACGACTATTCCTTTATATTGGCTTTTAAAATTGAAAAAATGTAGCAATTATAATTTGGATGAAAGGTTTAGCACTGGGAAACACCTTTTGAAAGATAAAAGGGGATTTTATACTATATAGATCTGACAAAAAATAAGGGACAAACGAGGAAGAAAGAGGGACAGAGGGACATTGCTCCAAATCGGGGACAGTTGGGAGCTATGCCAAATATATAGGGAATATTTTATTCAATGGGTCAGCTGGCTTGAAATTTTGCATTGGGAGAAGAAGCAATAAAGCACAAGCACTGTGTTGCACTGCAAAGTCAGATACAGTGTCCATGTATGTAATGAGCAAATATGGCTGTCCCCATTTAAATATATAATTACAAACTATACACAGAAAAAAAGCTGTGTAAAACATTACCACACATTAACAAGATTATTTCCAAAAAACTATTGTTTTTAGATGAGACTTTAAGACTTTATAAAGATTATACATTCCCTTTAACCCTTTGCTGCCCATGTAACACAAATGGGTGGTAACAAAGACAGTGGGCTTTTATACCCACACATCACATATATGCCCATGGATGGCCGAGATTCTATGCTTCCATTCATACACAGCTCTCAGTCTCCAGTCATGATAGGGAGAAGGCAGGATGGGCTCCTGATCATGTGACCACTGTGACAGCCAGTCATGTGATTGAGAAGACAGGAAGTTCCGCAATACACTACTTCTTAACTAGGAGAAAAGAAGGTGTGCCTGTTCAACTATATCATGGTTGTTGCCAACATCCCAAAAGTCAGAATATATAAGAAAATTGCCCCTGAGAGGTTTATAGGGACTTTAACGGCAACTTGTTTAAAATTTTTTAAAATTTTATTTTATTGAATTGAAAAAACATATATATGTATCACAAAAAAGAGACATATCACAAAGAAAACAAAAACAATATCATACAGTCTGTAAAGAACTATACATTGGTATACTGTAGATGCAAGGTTTGAAAGACTATATTCAATGGTCTTGCCACGAAATCTTACGCGTTTCGGGACTTAAATGTAATGTCCCTTCATCAGAGACGAAATGTGGATCATAGACCCATGCATGACAGTAACGGAGCATCCACGCCAAAATCGCTGCGGTGACGGTGTCAAAAAACCCCCAGGTCTAGCGGGTGAAACAAAGACCCGGGAGGGTCGGCTGGCCCAAATCTATCCACACTGATCCGACCCACAACTCTAAGGGGGCATCCCGCAACTCCGCCAATATAAACTGCAACCAAATCGCAGGTACTAAAACATATCGTGTCACCAAGGGTTTCTGGATCAGGCCGTAACAGTCTGCAACACCAAGGGAGAAAAGGGAGTATGCTGCCGAGTATGTGCAGGCACAGATCGCACCAGGGCGTTATCCCATATACAAGCTAGATAGCAAAGTGTAGTCTGGAATCTTGGTAAGGCGAGGATTGATTGCTGAGGCATCCGGGCCGGTCACCGCCAAATGCGGTATTACCGCATTTGGCGGTGACCGTCCCGGATGCCTCAGCAATCAATCCTCGCCTTACCAAGATTCCAGACTACACTTTGCTATCTAGCTTGTATATGGGATAACGCCCTGGTGCGATCTGTGCCTGCACATACTCGGCAGCATACTCCCTTTTCTCCCTTGGTGTTGCAGACTGTTACGGCCTGATCCAGAAACCCTTGGTGACACGATATGTTTTAGTACCTGCGATTTGGTTGCAGTTTATATTGGCGGAGTTGCGGGATGCCCCCTTAGAGTTGTGGGTCGGATCAGTGTGGATAGATTTGGGCCAGCCGACCCTCCCGGGTCTTTGTTTCACCCGCTAGACCTGGGGGTTTTTTGACACCGTCACCGCAGCGATTTTGGCGTGGATGCTCCGTTACTGTCATGCATGGGTCTATGATCCACATTTCGTCTCTGATGAAGGGACATTACATTTAAGTCCCGAAACGCGTAAGATTTCGTGGCAAGACCATTGAATATAGTCTTTCAAACCTTGCATCTACAGTATACCAATGTATAGTTCTTTACAGACTGTATGATATTGTTTTTGTTTTCTTTGTGATATGTCTCTTTTTTGTGATACATATATATGTTTTTTCAATTCAATAAAATAAATTTTAAAAAATTTTAAACAAGTTGCCGTTAAAGTCCCTATAAACCTCTCGGGGGCAATTTTCTTATATATTCTACTTCTTAACTACAGCACTAAATGTGTTCCGTTAGGGGATCAAACCATGCTATACTAGAGAAGGGAAAAGAGATCTTGGTCATAACAAATCACAAGAAAAATTAGTTGGAAATCTGTCTGCAGTTGGAACACCTCATGATGCCTCATGCCGGCCCTTTAAGGGGTTCTGAACAACATGAGGAAAAGGTGGAGTTCCTAGTTCTTTAGTTCATGTGTACACTGTGACTGGCTGTCACAATGGTCACATTATTGGGAACCCCTTCCTCCAGCTCCAATTCTATGGGAGAGCGCAGTGAGCGCACTTTCACCAATGAACAGTAGTGCACCGTGGATGCATATATTCAGCACCTGGGTGTTAAGGCCCACCTGCCCTGCTGCAAAAACATGTGTTAGGGGTTAAGAACATAAGATTAAGGAAATCATTTGACAACTACATCTTTTTATTCAGACAAAAAACAAAAAAATATCTAAAAAATGGGGATACTTGTATAAATCTATTGTACAACATGTTTGTAGCACATTCATCTCCTAAACATTGCCTTAAGGTGGAGTTAATAGTCAAAATAAATCATGGACTCTTCCAGCCTGACCCAAACAATCGGTGTGTGGTAATCGGTGTGTAAACACAGTGCAGATAAGACTTGAAGCTGCAGAGGTAGTCTGCTAACAGGTAAAGTGGCCAGGCAGCAGCAGCAGGGAGCAGGAAGATAGCATATTTTATCTTGCATGTTAGCCCTGTCTATTCATTATCTAGACAGTTTTATGACTGCCATGGATATCACAGCCTAAAAGATTCTTATGATGGATGGGGAGGCTAAGTTCAGAGATTCCATAGAGTTGGCTTGCATATCCCAAGCCCTCAACTCAGTCATTCATGCCGATGGCATTTTATCTTTGATTGATATACAAAGTAAACAACTGTGGAAGCCAGAGAGGAGATAATATTTCCCAGAGAAGTATGGGGTGACTTAGTAAATTACCCACCACAATTCCTTGTGACTTGTGGTAACAGTAAAAATGAATAAATGGAAACAAATAAAGCCCGTTCTGCTGCTTTATTGCTAAAGTAGTATTTAGGAACATGTAGATAGAATGCTACCAGAGAAAACACACACAAGCAATGCAGACCCTCGCCTGTTTACTATACACATATCACACAATTTCCAGGACAGACCCTCGCCTGTTTACTATACACATATCACACAATTTCCAGGACAAGTAATACACTCTCAGTAAAGATGGAAACATCAAACAGTCCTTGTAGCTAAGGGGATATTAAGGCTATATTTACACTTCCGAATAGGCCCAACACCAATTACATGTGAGAACCTCAGCATGGGTTCCTGGCAATTAGCTGTAGGAGGCAGCCCCATTGAAAGCAATGGGAGATAGCTGGTTCCCCCAGCTAATGACAGCAGCTCTCATTTAATTGTGATCACATGAGTGTGATTGGCCTGGGATGCAGACTGTCTTTGTGTATGGCTGCGCACACGCAGGTGGTCACTGCACCAGGACATCCAAGTGGCCGCAATTAGCTGTGGGAGCTGGCAGTCTCCCATTGTTTTCAATTGGGCCACAGATAATCGCCAGGAACCCCTACTCGGGATCACACATGTAATCAGTGTTGGGCCCATTTGCAGATGTAAAAGTGGCCTTAAGTAGACTTGTCATTGGAGAGATAAGGAGACCGACATCTTTCTAAAAATGCTAGTTGCCTGTCTGTTACAGTGAATCTGTGGCTTTAAAATGTTTAAAGTCAAAGATAAGTGCAAGTTTGAACATTAGACATATTGGAGATGTGTCAGAATCTGTTGCATGCACACTTTTTCTGGTTCAGTGACTCAGCATATGCAAGCTAGTGGGTCATCGTAACAGCCACACAAGTAGCAATTTCAGGAGAGGTCAGCAGCAACAGGTTTTGATTAAACGATCCCTGTACTCTTAATGGTAGTATACCCACTTATTTCTATAGAATGACCATCCATGGCTAGTCCCAATGGAAGATGACCTTCCTATAAAAAATAATAGGGACTCTACTTACAAAGTTACATAGTTACATAGGTAGGTGAGGTTGAAAAAAGACACAAGTCCATCAAGTCCAACCTATGTGTGTGATTATATGTAAGTATTACATTGTGTATCCCTGTATCTTGTGGTCGTTCAGGTGCTTATATAATAATTTTTTGACACTATCAATGCTCCCCGCTGATACCACCGCCTGTGGAATTCCACATCCTTGCCGCACTAATGCTCCGTACACACGGCCGGATTTTCCGACAGAAAATGTGTGATAGGACCTTGTTGTCGGAAATTCCGACCGTGTGAAGGCTTCATCACACATTTTCCATCGGATTTTCCGATACACAAAGTTTGAGAGCAGGCTATAAAATTTTCCGACTACAAAATCCGTTGTCGGAATTTCCGATCGTGTGTACACAAATCCAACCAACAAAGTGCCACGCATGCTCAGAATAAATAAAGAGTTGAAAGCTATTGGCTACTGCCCCATTTATAGTCTCGACGTACGTGTTTTACGTCACCGCGTTCAGAACGATCGGATTTTCCGACAACTTTGTGTGACCGTGTGTATGCAAGACAAGTTTGAGCCAAAATCCGTCGGAAGAAATCCTAGGATTTTGTTGTCGGAATGTCCGATCAATGTCCGACCGTGTGTACGGGGCATTGCAGCAAAGAACCCTCTACGTAGTTTAAGGTTAAACCACTTTTCTTCTAATTTTAATGAGTGGCCACGTGTCTTGTTAAACTCCCTTCCGTGAAAAAGTTTTATCCCTATTGTGGGGTCACCAGTACGGAATTTGGCGGCACAGTGGTGTAGTGGGTAGCACTTTCGCTTAGCAGTAAGAAGGGTTGCTGGTTTGAACCCCAACCACGACACTACCTGCCTGGAGTTTGCATGTTCTCCCTGTGCCTGCGTGGGTTTCCTCCCACACTCCAAAGACATGCTGGTAGGTTAATTGAATCCTGTCTAAATTGTCCCTAGTATGTATGAATGTGAGTTAGGGACCTTAGATTGTAAGCTCCTTGAGGGTAGGGACTGATGTGAATGTACAATGTATATGTAAAGCACTGCATAAATTGATGGCGCTATATAAGTACCTGAAATAAATAGAAGAAAATAAAATATCCCTTCTCAAGCGTCTCTTCTCCAGAGAGAATAAGTTCAGTGCTCGCAACCTTTCCTCATAACTAAGATCCTCCAGACCCTTTATTAGCTTTGTTGCCCTTCTTTGTACTCGCTCCATTTCCAGTACATCCTTCCTGAGGACTGGTGCCCAAAACTGGACAGCATACTCTAGGTGCGGCCGGACCAGAGTCTTGTAGAGCGGGAGAATTATCATTTTATTATCCCCTATTTAATGCATGCCAATATTCTGTTTGCTTTGTTAGCAGCAGCTTGGCATTGCATACCATTGCTGAGCCTTTCATCTTCTAGGACCCCCAGGTCCTTTTCCATCCTCGATTCCCCAAGAGTTTCTCCCCCACAGTGTATAGATTGCATTCATATTTTTGCCACCCAAATGCATTATTTTACATTTTTCTACAATAAACCTAATTTGCCATGTAGTTGCCCACCCCATTAATTTGTTCAGATCTTTTTGCAAGGTTTCCACATCCTGCGGAGAAGTTATTGCCCTGCTTAGCTTAGTATCGTCTGCAAATACAGTGATTGAACTGTTTACCCCATCCTCCATCTCATTTATGAACAAAATAAATAGGATTGGCCCCAGCACAGAACCCTGGGGGACCCCACTACCCACCCCTGACCATTCTGAGTACTCCCCATTTATCCCCACCCTCTGAACTCGGCCTTCTAGCCAGTTTTCAATCCATGTACTCACCCTATGGTCCATGCCAATTGGACCTTATTTTGTACAGTAAACGTTTATGGGGAACTGTGTCAAATGCTTTTGCAAAATCCAGATACACCACATCTACGGGCCTTCCTTTAACTAGATGGCAACTCACCTCCTCATAGAAGGTTAATTGATTGATTTGGTAGGAATGATTCCTCATGAATCCATGCTGATTACTGCTAATGATACCGTTCTCATTACTAAAATCATGTATATAATCCCTTATCATCCCCTCCAAGAGCTTGCATACTATTGATGTTAGGCTAACTGGTCTGTAATTCCCAGGGATATATTTTGGGCCCTTTTAAAATATTGGTGCTACATTGGCTTTTCTCCAATCAGCTGGTACCATTTCAGTCAGTAGACTGTCAGTAAAAATGAGGAACAATGGTCTGGCAATTACTTGACTGAGTTCCCTAAGTACCCTCGGGTGCAAGACATCTGGTCCCGATGATTTATTAATGTTAAGTTTCCCAAGTCTAATTTTAATTTTGTCCTCTATTAACCATGGAGGTGCTTCCAGTGATGTGTCATGAGGATAAACACTGCAGGTTTGGTTATTGAAGCCCTCCGATACTGCACAGCTTTTAAAAGGCTTGCAAAAGTACATGCATGTGTGACTACCAAACTTACCCATGATGGTGCATACAGCTTGTTACTATGCCATGTATGGTCTTGAGACAAGTTGTGAGATCTCCTTACTTGTATTTTGAGATTTTTAAAAGATTTTTGGAAGTTTTTCCAGCAAATTAACAATATATAGAAGTAAATGAAATAATGGATAGTAATAACATACATAAGAACAAATTAAATAATAAATACATAAATATATCCAGCTCAAAAATAAATGTTTTGGCCTATCAACCATTCTTATATTAGAATAGTTATCTATAAATATTAAAATAATTCCTCCACAACTTTCTGAACCTCAGATTATGTTATGTGTTTGACTGTACTTATTAGGATGCTGGCAACTCTACAATGACACTTAAAAATACACTAATGGGATCAGAGAGCAATATATTTCATGTATAATCTATTCCATATTTTTCCTTTCTGTAATTTTGTTATAAGCCCTAAAGCATTATTACAAATGAGTGTTCATTAGTATTCATAATGCCATACTATTTGCACATGCATGTGTATGAAATATGCCCACTGCTGGATAATCAGATTTTTGTTCCAACTTCCACAATTTAGTCAATACTCATATGTTCACTCAGCTGCAGTAGCCTTGATCTGATATAAGTATGTGTAGGCTTGCATGCAACTGTGCTTTCCTATGAACTGCTTACTGGTCTTTTCCAAATGGGCATATTTTAACGAATCTGTGTCATAGGCACAGTTGTAAACCAAGGAAGCAGTTATTGAGCGACACAAAGCCACAACGGAATAGTCATCTTCATCCACAAAATGACTGTTACTTCCTTGACTGAATAAATATGAAAACATACCCTGTTAAAAAAAAAAAAAAAAAAAACTTTGCTCATTTGAAGAACTCCATATGCCAAATTCAATCCAGCATCTTTGGGTGTGTAATATAACATGTCCTCCTGCTGGACACTGTAGTTCCTCACACCAACCTCCTGAATCACTATAGGACACAGTATGAATTAGCAAGAGAAACCACAATGGCCAGCAGAGATCATGCTAACCAAAACACCTAGAAGTGTTAGGCTGCATTCAACATTTCTGCCCACGATTTGAAAGCGCTGATGTGTGAATGACTCACATTTAAGATTCCATTCACTTGAATGACACCTAAAATGGCAGTATGGGTGTGCCACGATTGTCGCATGAAAAATCGTGCGGCAATCTTCATCGCATGAATCGTAATCAAAAGTAGCCCCTGAACGCCGATTTATCGCGCGACAATCGCAGCAAACTCACACCGGGATTTTAGGTGTCATTCAAATGAATGGCATGTCAAATGTGAGTCCCACAATTTGTCATTCACACATCGGCGCTTTCAAATCGCAGGCAGAATCGTGGCAAATCTGCCCACGATTCAAAACACTGCAGCGTGAATGCAGCCTTAGATAGTAGTGTCTGGCACTCAAGAGAGCAAAAATTCAACACTGACCACAGGAAAGATAAGTATGCTTCTTCTTTAGAGGGTAAGTTCACCTTTGTACACTTTTTTTTTCTCTAAATTCCAGCTCCCCTATGCATCAATATAGCATTCATGTACTTTTTTTTGCAAAAATATCAAAGCTTTCCATTAAATCTACAGTCACTTACTTTTCTTGTCTAAATCCACGTTTTCAAACGTTTCCATTAGTAATGTCTTCTTTCTGATCAGACTTTAGGTCATCACACAGGAAGAAGTTGACCAGCTGACCTCATTAGCACACACTCTGCATCATCCACCCTCTCATTCCCAGGTGCGCGTTTTTTAAATGAAATGCAATCAATCAGTGATGACCCTTCTCACTAAATACACAATATACAATCAGATTGTATAGTGTATGGTCATATTTATACACCTAAAATTACTAGTTGCACTTTCAGTGACATTAATTTTAATGGCACACCAAACACAGAATCATACACACATTTTGCCATGTTTAAAGTAAACACACGCTGTAAACACACAACCCACAAAACCCCAAAATGTCTCATTAACCACATGTAGTGCAGCCAATTAAAATCAATAGGCTGCCCTAGGCGTGTCACAGGAAAAAGGAGACCAAAATGTGCGCTTCCACTATGCTAGATGTGAATGGGGCCTGAAAGTATAAATTGATGCAAAAACACAAGAACAACAAGGCTCTATTCCCATTTGTGCATTTCAAAAACATGCTCCAAGCTCCACTCTAAAAATTACTGTGTGTAGGGCAGCCCATTCAGGTGGGTGGGATGAGTGAAAATGCTCCAAAACGCCTCCCCCCTGTTAAAAAAACAAACAAAAAATGCATGTGGGAGTGCGAGCTCCCGCTATGCAGAGTTGTGAATTGGGCTTGACATCTGAGTGTTTCTGTCCACTCCCTCCTGTGTACTTGTATAAAGATGGTCATACACTATGCAATCTGATTGTGTATTTAGTGAGAAAGATGATCACTGATTGATTGCATTTGATTTAAAAAACGTGCAGCTTGGAATGAGAGGGTGGATGATGCAGGGTGTGTGCTAATGAGGTCAGCTGGTCAACTCCTTCCTGTGTCATGACCTAAAGTCTGATCAGGAAGAAGACATTACTAATGGAAGCGTCTGGAAACATGGCTTTAGACAAGAAAAGTAAGTGACTCTAGATTTAATGTAAAGCTTTGATATTTTTGCAAAAAAAAAGTACATGAATGCTATATTGGTGCATAGGGGAGCTGGAATTAAAAAAAAAGTGTACAAAGGTGAACTTACCCTTTAAGCTATAAAAATGTTATTGGTGCTTAGTATTATTTCAACAGTTCACAGTTGATTTACCATGTAAAGTGTAAAAAAAAAGGAGGTCCATTCTTGACAAATTTTATTTTGTAAAATTTTTTACACATGGCTTTACCATATTGCGTTTGGTCAGGTTTTATTTACACCAATCAGCCTGTCACGGTCTGGAGTCAGGCTCAGAGGTCAGTAGCTATAGCAGCAGATATTCACACAGTTCCCCCTGGCTGATGACACGGGTTCACCTAAGCACTAACCGGTATTCACCAGAGCTTCTGATGGTAGAGATGGGCTTTGTTAGCACCAGGTCGTGGTCCTCAGGATAGCCCCATCAGGGGGTGAGTAAGTCAGGGTCCAGTAGCAGATATAGCAGGTAGTGATCAAGCAGAAGCGTATATGAGAAACAAGCCAAAAATCGGTAACAAATAGTTGCAGGTTGGGATTCAGCAGAAGCATAGTCTAGGAAAGAGCCAAATGTTGGTTAACGAATGGTAGCGAAGATATGATCGGCAACAGGAGAGACAGGAGCAAGATATTGGCTGGTGAAGGCACAATATTCTGGCGACCAGGAAGTGCAGAGACATGGCTTAAATCAGGAAGTTCATGGGAGGAGCAAAGAGTTCAAGGCAAACAAGATTCAAGACAAGATCACTCAAGGAATTGCCTAAGGAACTGTCCAAGGATCTTCCAGCATTCTAGCTGGCTCAGCAAGCAGAGTCACTGCCAGACACAGCAGAGGTCCCAGGTTCAAGCCCAGGTCCTAACAGTATTCCCCTCCTCCCAGGATTTCCCCTGGATGTCTTAGGGCCAGGTTTCTGAGGAAACCTCTGATGGAATTCCCTTCTTAATCTAGGGGCATGAACATTCTCTTCAGGCTCCCAGGAATTTTCTTCTGGCTCATATCCTTCCCATTGAACCAGATATTGCAATTTGTTCCTGGAGTCAAGAATTTTTCCCACCACACATATCTTCTTCACCCTGTACCTCAACAGGTGGAGGATGAGGATTAATTCTTCCAGAAAATAGATTTTCATGAAACGGTTTGAGCAGTGATATATGAAAAACAGGGTGAATCTTCATATTGTCAGGAAGTTTTAGGCGAAAAGTGACCGAGTTGATTTGAGCAGAAATCTCAAAAAGTCCCACAAACTTTTTACCCAACTTAGAACATGGAACCTGAGCCTTCAAATTTTTGGTATCAAGCAGAAGCGTAGTCGAGAAAAAAGCCAAAAGTCTGTAACAAATAGTTGCAGGTTGGGATTCAGCTGAAGCGTAGCCGAGGAACAAGCCAAATGTTGGTAACCAATGGTAGCGAAGATACGGTTGGCAACAGGAGAGACAGGAGCAAGATATTGACTAGTGAAGGCACAATATTCTGGCGACCAGGAAGTGCAGAGACATGGCTTAAATCAGGAAGTTCATGGGAGGAGCAAAGAGTTCAAGGTTCAAGGCAAACTAGATTCAAGACATGGTCATTCAAGGACTTGTCCAAGAACTGTACAGAATTCCAGGTGACTCAGCAAGCAGAGTCACCGCTAGACACAGCACTGGTCCCAGGTTCAAGCCCAGGTCCTAACACAGTCCATACATTATGGCCACCCACCGTAACCCATTGTGGTATGGACTCCACTAGACCTCCTGTGGTATATGGCACCAAGCCATCAGTAGCAGATGCTTTAACTTCTGTAAACTGAGAGGTGCAGCCTTCATGGATCGGACTTGCTTTTCCATCACATCCCACAGATGCCTGATTTGATGGAGATTTGGAGGCCAAGTCAACACCCCAAACTCATTGTTGTGTTTCTCAAACCATTCTTGAAAGTATCAGACCAGGCCACCTTCTTTCATTGCTCCTGTGGTCCAGTTCTGATGCGCATATGATTTGGCTAAGGACCCATGCTGACACGGCTAAGCATGGGCTAAGCGACCCAATAAGCAACAAACTGCCTTGTTCTGACACCTTTCTAAAACCAGCATTACCTTTTTCAGCATTTTGTGCAACAGCTCTTCTATTGGGTTGGATTACATGGACCAGCCTTCGCTCTCCAGGTGCATCAGTGAGCCTTGGCTGCCCATGACTCTGTTGCTGGTTTGCCGGTTTTACCTCTTTGGACCACTTTTGGTAGGTCTTAACCACAGTAGATTGGGAACATCCCCAGCAGTTTGGCAATTTGGCTCTTGGCCCAATTTGGCAACAATTTGGCCCTTGTCAAAGTCAATACAATACTTACGCTTGTCCATTTTTCTGCTTTCAACAAATCCATTTCAGGGACAAAATGTTCACTTGCTGTCTAATATATCCCATGCACTTTCAGATGCCAATGTAATGAGATAATCAACGATATTCACTTTACCCGTCAGTGGTCTTACTGTTATGGATGGTCCGTGTAAAATAAAGTAATGCCTGGTTCCCTAAAGCATGCTAGGTAACCACGATTTTATATACCACATCTTATACCAAGCTTCTTTTGCAGAATGTAATACACAGCGCAGTTATTCTTTTGGTGTAAATGTACAAAATGAAAGTGCTTGATTCTGTTTGCAGCATGTACTGACACCACAGCCCTAATAAAATAAATATTCTGCACTTTGTGACCCACTTAGTGTCAGAATAGATTGTATTAGTTCTATAAGTGCTATCATTCTTGTGGTGAGGAGGAAAGGGTGGTTTGCTGGTGGTTCAAGAGTGATACTTAGATATTTGGTCACTCAGTCGTGTGATTAAGAAGGGCTTGTGCAGAAAAGCCCCGAGCTTAAACATGCCACTCATTGAAGTACAAAGCAATATTCCTTGCCACTGCAAGACTGAACGTTTGGAGTGCTTACTGTTTTCACGACACTTCAACAAAATCGCTTGATGATTATCACATACAACAATGCCAAAAACATTTCACGTCTTTAAAATATGAAGTGCTGGTTCAGAAACCGTATAAAACAAATCTTGAAATGCAGCCGAGGCCAGCTATGAATCACCGGCAAATTAGTGCTATGCAAATCTCAAATAATCACATCATGATCAACTATCTGCTTCCGGAGTTGTTCTATAAACCTTGGAGAAATGGCTGCAACCAAACTGACCCTGATGTCGCCTTTAATAAACAAGATAAGTACAAAAATGAAAGGAATGGGGATGTGTCTGGATTTTAGAACAGGCTTGCAAGACTCTTACAAGCTGTGCATTCACATTCCCCACCCCACAGATCTGTTTACTCTTTCTGGCAAATTGCTGCTCTAACTAAACTGCCAAATAGTCTGCTGAAAAATAGTCTGATGAAAAATATATTCAATGTGACAGATATAGAAAGTACTTAATTATTACAAGCAGCAGGATGAAGGGGAGGTATACTCTAAACCACAGACACTAGAGATTGGCTGATGCACAGGTATGATCATACTATTAGGCATATATCTTATGCATATGCACTCACCAGCCTCTTTATTAGATACACCTTGCTAGTAGTATTGGGTTTGGACCCCCTTTTGCCTTCAGAACTCCCTTAATTCTTTGTGGGATAGATTCAACAAAGTGTTGGAAACATTCCTCCGAGATTTTGGTCCATATTGACATGAAAGCATCATGCAGTTGCTGCAGATTTGTCAGCTGCACAACCATTATGCGAATCTCCCAAAGGTGCTCTGGTGACTGTGGAGGCCATTGGAGTACAGTGAACTCATTGTCATGTTCAAGAGACCAGTTTGAGATGATATGAGCTTTGTGACTTGGTGCATTATCCTGCTGGAAGTAGCCAACAAGGTTAGCAACAATATTCAGGTAAGCCACGGTGTTTAAATGATCGACCTCTACATGTTTTACCAACCCTTTTTTATTGACAATTACAGCATCAAATTCAGAGCTGCTTTACCCTGTGATTACTGTAAAAATGTCTGGGTCTGGCTACCAACGTGGAACATAGTAAATATGATTTGCACATCTTCATGCTCATAAACCAAACTCTGCTTATACTCTAGAGCAGTTACTGATTTACTATGTACTCTCTAGTTTTGTTTACAATATTTTGATCTTTGCATGTTACTTGACTCTAATTATTGGCGCCTGTGACATTATTTTGCTTATTGCATATTTATTGAAATCTCAATTTTAGCATGGAATATACTGAGATTGATGACCCCCCACTTTCAGTATTTTTGGTCACAGACCAGGGTTTGATGTTCTTTGACGTTGTTGAACTTCACAACTGTTCCAGATTAGGTACTCCTTGAAGCAAGAAAGTCAAGGTGAAAGTCAGTTGACTAGAATTTTCTGGAGTAGGTTGTGATAGCAGCCATCGCATCATAACAGGTTTTTTCGACCCCCACCCCTCATAAAAAGCATGACCTTGAACATTCCAAACATTAGCACATAGGAGAAAATGAAAAAGTATACCAGTTACCAGAGCTTTCACCATAGAGCCTAGGGCTTTCTGGTAAAATCCTAGCAAAGATGAGGATCTTACATCTCATGAGCTGACACTCCAGCTGAAGTGTAAGTTAAGTATACATGTAAAAGTGACAAGCCTATTGTAAAAATGGTAGTAATATGTGTTTTTGTACAAAATAAACTTAGATCTATGTATAGTTTTCATTATTTCTGCAGCACAGTAGCTCAGTGGTTAACACTTATGCCTAGCAGTAGGGATGAGACGAACACCCCTCCGGTTCGGTTCACAGCAGAACTTGCGAACAGGCAAAAAATTTGTTTGAACACGCGAACACCGTTAAAGTCTATGGGACACGAACATGAATAATCAAAAGTGCTCATTTTAAAGGCTTATATGCAATTGTCATAAAATGTGTTTGGGGACCTGGGTCCTGCCCCAGGGGACATGTATCAATGCAAAAAGAAGGTTTTAAAAACGGCCGTTTTTTCGGGAGCAGTGATTTTAATAATGCTTAAAGTGAAACAATATATTGTTTTATATATTGTGTAATATTATTAATATTAATATTAATAACAATATATTGTGTAATATTCCTTTAAATTTCATACCTGGAGGGTGTCTATAGTATGCCTGTAAAGGGGCGCATGTTTCCCATGTTTAGAACAGTCTGACAGCAAAATGACATTTCAAAGGAAAAAAAGTAATTTAAAACTACTCGCGGCTATTAATGAATTGTCGGTCTGACAATGCACATAAAAGTTCATTGATAAAAACGGCATGGGATTTCCCCACAGGGGAACCCCGAACCAAAATAATAAAAAAAAATACGTGGGGGTCCCCCTAAATTCCATACCAGGCCCTTCAGGTCTGGTATGGATATTAAGGGGAACCCCACGCCAAAGTTTATAAAAAAATTCATACTAGACCCTTCAGGGGATTTTAAGGGGAACCCCGTGCCAAAATGAAAAAAAAATGGCGTGAGGTCCCCCCCAAAAAATTCATACCAGACCCTTATCCGAGCATGCAACCTGGCAGGCCGCAGGAAAAGAGGGGGGGACGAGAGAGCCCGCCCCCTCTGACAACACGTGGAAAGTCACAGGGAAGTCCCCGTGCGTCAGAGGAGGGCCACCGGGTCACCAAGTGGCCCCGCCCTCCGTTATATAAGAAATGTCAAAAGAACCGAGGCGTCACGCGGCGGAAGACTCCCACTGAGGCGGATCGTGCGGACGGAGCGGAGAAGATGCCTGGAGGAAGATGCGGGACGAGAAGAGCAGAGGAAGAAGAAGATGGAGAAGAAGAAGATGAAGAAGAAGATGGAGGAAGAAGAAGAACACAGAAGGAAGACCAGAAGAAAGAAGATGAAAGAAGAAAAAATTAACAAAGGACTTGTCAAAAACCGTCTCTTGTGTTTTTTTAAACTTTTTGACACTTTTTTTGTGAAATGGTAGGGGTACATTTGTACCCCATTACCAATTCACACAGGGGGGGCCGGGATCTGGGGGTCCCCTTGTTAAAGGGGGCTTCCAGATTCCGATAAGCCCCCCACCCACAGACCCCCACAACCACCGGCCAAGGATTGTGGGGGTGAGGCCCTTCTCCCCATCAACATGGGGACAAAGTGCTTTGGGGGGGCTACCTCAAAGCACCCTCCCTATGTTGAGAGCAAGTGGCCTGATACCGTCCAGGAGGGGGGGTGCTCTCTCGTCCCCCCTCTTTTCCTGTGGCCTGCCAGGTTGCATGCTCAGATAAGGGTCTGGTATGGATTTTTGGGGGGACCCCATGCAAATTTTAAAAAAAAATTTGGCGCAAGGTTCCCCATAAAATCCATACCAGACCTGAAGGGTCTGGTATGGATTTTGAGGGGGGCCCCCACGCCATTTTTTTTTTATTTTGGCGCGGGGTTCCCCTTAGTATGCATACCAGACCTGAAGGGCCTGGTATGAAATTTAGGGGGACCCTCACACATTTTTTTTTAAATTTTGGTTCGGGGTTCCCCTGTGGGGAAAATCCATGCCGTTTTTATCAATGAACTTTTATGTGTTTTGTCAGACCGACAATTCATTAATAGCCACGAGTAGTTTTACATTACTTTTTTTCCTTTGAAATGTCATTTTGCTATCAGACTGTTCTAAACACAGGAAACATGCGCCCCTTTACAGGCATACTATAGACACCCCCCAGGTATGAAATTTAAAGGAATATTACACTTTTATTGTTTCACTTTAAGCATTATTAAAATCACTGATCCCGAAAAACGGCCGTTTTAAAACTTCTTTTTGCATTGATATATGTCCCCTGGGGCAGGACCCAGGTCCACAAACAATTTTTATGACAATACCATGCATATAAGCCTTTAAAATTAGCACTTTTGATTTCTCCCATAGACTTTTAAAGGGTGTATCACGGCTTTCGTATTTGCCGCGAACACCCCAAATTGTTCGCTGTTCGGTGAACTGGCGAACAGCCAATGTTCGAGTCAAACTCATGTTCAACATAAAGCCCATCCCTACCTAGCAGCAATAGAGTCATTGGTTTGAATCCCAACCACTGCACTACCTGCATGGAATTTGTATGTTCTCCCTGTGCCTGCATGGGTTTCCTCCCACTCTCCAAAGACATGTTGGTAGCTTAATTGATTCTTGTCAAAATTGTCACTAGTATGTGTATGTATGCATGTGCATTTGGGACCTTAGATTTGACTTGATATGCAAGTAATGTCTTGATAAAAGATTGTCATGTCTCTAAGTGTAGCAATATGGTTACATTTAATGAAGGTACAACATTTAACAACTCACATGGTTTATGATTAAAAGAGGCACATCTAAGTATGCAGGTATCCAGGGTAAAGCTGTCCACATAGACCATCCTCCGCACCGCCGGCTCTCACCACTGTCAGTCTGCAATTGTGACTGGGAAAACTACCCAGCAGTAGAGCGATCTGAAAGCGAGGCTTGAAGGGCTCACGGAGCGCAGCATGGAAGAGATGACATCGATGGCGGTGAAGAGGATGGTCTATGTGGACAGCTTTACCCCGGTTGCTGTATACTTAGATGCCTCGTTTAATCGTCAACCATGTGAGTTGCTAAATGTTGTGCCTCCATTAAATGTAACCATATTGCTACACTCTGTTCTCTTTTATACTCAGTTGTGACATGACACTCTTATATCAAGACATCGCTTGCATATCAAATCAAATTTTATTTTAAAATTTGCTTGCCTTGCAAAACGCTCTCAAACCAAGGTTTTACTGTACTTTCATAATAATGTTTCCAGAGTGTTTCTGTATTTTATTTCCACACTTATGTCAAAGAATCATTACTGATTTAGGTCTTTCTGCAGGCCTAGTTTAAGGACCCCTGACAATCTGTAAAGACATTCGTCTGAAATTGAATAAAGCTTTTAAGTCAGTTGAATTTATGTCTAAAAAGTGGAAGATATGGAAATATTAATGCTGTCTCTATTAGGCATTTGGTTCCTTCTAGTTGTGACCTTCTCATTTTGGATTTTACTGATCTACGGGCAGGACCTTCCTCCTGTCCTTCCTTCTTCTAATAGTATCTAATGGGTCTGTGTGTTCTCCTATATTCCTAGGATACAGTAATGCTCAAGATTCCAAGGTCAGTGAATACATTTATATAGATAAGAAAAAGAACATAAATGCTTATTTTATTGCCACTTAACACACACACAGAAAAATCATGACAGTAAGGACAACGTGAAACCTTTTCTCATAGAGATTATCCTGTATTTGTCAGCTGCGCTCAGTTATCACTTCATAGCATTATTACCAACACAGTCACATAATGCAGTCATTAATCCCTATTCTTATTAGAAGCTTGAAAGGAAATTAACAATGTCATTTTAAATATATACATACAGTATATAAATATACTCTCTCTCTCTCTCTCTCTGTCTCTATATCTATATCTATATATATATATATATATATATATATATATATATAGATATAGATATCTATCTATATATAGCTATCTATATATCTATATATATATATATATATATATACCAAATATATACACTATATTACCAAAAGTGGTGGGATGCCAGCCTTTCCATGGATATGAACTTCTTAGTCTGTAGGGTTCAATATTGAGTTGGCCAACCCTTTGCAGTCATGTTGGAACAGGAAGGGGCCATCCCCAAACTGTTTCCACAAAGTGGGGAACATGATATTGTACAAAATGTCTTGGTACTCTGGCGCGTTAAGAGTTCCCTTCACTGGAACCAAGCCTAACCCCTAAAAAACAACTCCCCACCATAATCCCCCTCCACCAAATGATTTGGACCAGTGCACAAAGCAAGGTCCATAAAGACATGGATGAGCGAGTTTGGGGTGGAGGAACCTGACTGGCCTGCACAGAGTCCTAACCCCAACCCAATAGAACCCCTTTGGAATGAATTAGAGCGGAGACTGCGAGCCGGGCCTTCTTGTTCACATCAGTGAGTGACCTCACAAATGCGCTTCTGGAAGAATGGTCAAATATTCCCATAGATACTCTCCTAAACCTTGTGGATAGCCTTCCCAGAAGAGTTGAAGCCGTTATAGCTTTAAAGGGTGGGTCAAATCAATATTGAACCCAATGGACTAAGATTGGGATGCCATTAAAGTTCATGTGCGTGCAAAGGCAGACGTCCCAATACTTTTGGTAATATAGTTATATATATTGTATATGTTTAGTTTTAGTTAACTCCTTATTTAGAAACTGTCAGTCAGGACCATTCCTAAGTGAATTTTCATGCTGGTCCATTCCAAACCTTTACGGTAAGCAGTCTGTAAAGTACAGCAAACTACTTGTTCGCTATAGGGATGAAAAAGAAGGGTGGGGAGTCAAGAGGAGAAGTCAACTTGCATCTAAAAGCAAAGGAGAAGGCCTTCAAAAAATATAAGGCAGAGGGATCATCATCAGCTTTACAACTTTACAAATAATGCAACAAGAAATGTAAGGGTGCAATCAGGGTGCCTAAGATAGAACATGAAAAGCACATAGCGGAAGAGAGTAAAAAAATCCCAAGAAATTATTTAAGTACCTAAATAGTAAGACTTAGAAAAATGGAATCGCGCTGAGGAGGGAGCTGGTGACCATACTAATGACCCTCAATCCTCCTTAAAATGAATGAATAAAAATTAATGTGTGTAAAACATATAAATGAGCTACCAATGTAAATGGATAAATGACAAATAAATAGTCCATCAAAAATACATTATTCATGTGCAACAGTGAAGAAAAGTTCATGTGTAGACAATAAGATGAATCACCCAAGTGATTCTTAAAAATCAATTGAGGTCCTGCTGTATAAGGACAAAGTGCTTGGTCCACCACCATATATAGAGCAGGCGTCGGACTGACCACTCAGCTTGATTATCCCTTAAGCCATCATATGCTGATGGGTTTAAGTATGCTACCTGTCCCCCTGGTGTGAGACCTGGTCACACAGAGTCTTCTAACACTCATCCCTATTTTGCCAAGCTTCATGCGATTTTCTCCTACCTGATATGAATGATCTTCATTTTTCATAAATTCATAGGTGACTAAAAGTATTCACCACAGCTGTCCTCAGTGGTGTTGGTGTGTGTGGGGGGGAGGACGCCCTTTGTGTCCTGTTGTTGGGCTGCTTGCCTATACTGTGTCCTTGGAATTGGTTTTGGTCCATGGGTCCGTCTCCTGCCAGCAGGCCATTGTACCCACTATTTCCCCTTTAAAGCTGGATGCTTTCTAGTACATGTTCAAAAATTACATGATAACCACTTATCTCATCATCTTCCCTGAAGAAGAGGTTCCAATCCAATTAAAACCTCGAAACGCGTCGGGCTCTTTACATGTGCAGACCTTAGCCGCATAAGTTGGTGTGGTGTTTTTTCTGTTTATCATTGTACCGTCAATCATGTTATTATCATTGTGATTATTATGTGTATTGTCAAGCATCCTCATCTTTTTTACTCAATTTTTTCACATTTTTTCTGTCATGTTTTTTATTATTTTGATATACTGTTTGAAGACTCTTGCCTTACAAAGTCCCACTTAGAGGAATACAATGTTCTAGTGTATAGGTTCACAGGGATGTGGGTAAGCAGTCTTCTTCCCTAAGCCTAATTTTCTAGATAAAGGAAGGCCCGTGATGTGGTGTATTTGGATTTTGCAATAGCATTTGATACAGTTCCCCATAAACGTTTACTGTACAAAGTAAGGTCCCTTGGCATGGACCATAGGGTGAGTACATGGATTGAAAAGTGGCTACAGGGGTGAGTTCAGAGCGTGGTTATAAATGGGGAGTACTCAAAGTCGGGGGTTAAAAAGGGTGTCCCCCAGGGTTCTGTCCTGGGACCAACCCTATTTAATTTGGTCATAAACGACCTGGAGGATGGGGTAAAAAGTTCAAATCTCTGTATTTGCGGACAATACAAAGCTAAGCAGGGAAATAACTTCTCCGCAGGATGTGGAAACCTTGCAAGAAAATTTGAACAAATTAATGGTGTGGGCAACTATATGGCAAATAAGTTTTAATGCAAAAAAATGTAAAATAATGCATTTGGGTGGCAAAAATATGAATGCAATCTACTCACTAGGGGGAGAACCTCTGGGAGAATCTAGGATGGAAAAGGACCTGGGGGTCCTAGTAGATGACAGGCTCAGCAATGGCATGCAATGCCAAGCTGATGCAAGCAAAGCAAACAGAATATTGCCATGCATTAAAAAGGGGATTAACTCCAGAGATAAAACGATAATTCTCCCACTCTACAATACTTTGGTCCGCCGCACCTGGAGTATGCTGTCCAATTCTGGGCACCAGTCCTCAGGTAGGTTGTGCTGGAAATGGAGAGAGTCCAGAGAAGGGCAACAAAACTAATAAAGGCACTTACAAGCACTGAACTTGTTCTCTCTGGAGAGAAGACTCTTCAGAGGAGATATGATTTCAATTTTCAAATACCATATTGGTGACACCACAATAGGGATAAAACTTTTCTGTGAAAGGGAATTTAATAAGACATGCGGCCATTCACTAAAATTAGAGGAAAAGCGGTTGAACCTTAAACTGCGTAGAGGGTTCTTTACTGTAAGAGCGGTTAGGATGTGGAATTCTCTTTCACAGGCGGTGGTTTCAGCGGGGAGCATCGATAATTTAAAAAAACTATTAGATAAGCACCTGAATGACCACAACACACAGGGTTGTGCAATGTAATACTGACATAAAATAACACACATAGGTTGGACTTGATGGACTTGCGTCTTTTTTCATTCTCACCTACTATGTGACTTCCCTGGTCAAAATACATTTTCTGACTTCTCTAATTGCAAGTTTAGCCAAGCAAAAACCTGCAAGCACTATCCATAGGCCCTCGCTCATGAGATCACCATCTAAAGTAGGGTATATACAGGAGTTTTTTTTTGTTCAACCAGCAGGTGGAATGAAAAGAAAACCTCATAGATTACGCATTCTCACAAGAGATGTGGATGCAGGTGACCCCCCCATTATCAGAATACACAGATCGGTGCTGCAGCCATTGGCTGCAAGACTGATTGAATGAAGGTTTTCCAGCAGGACCATTTGACAGAAGCTGGTCATTAGACTGAATTCTGTTGAAAAGACAGCAGTACACACAAAGTGCACTTTTGGTCCTTGTAGACCAGCCTTAATTCAACTGTATTCGAGCTGAATTAGGCAGCTCTCATATGATGTCCATATGTGCATTTAGACAGCACCTTCTAGGGTCAGCAGAAGACAAATTGTTACATTATCCCCTGGACTTTCAAATACTCCCTGCTTCTATGGACAACCAATGAAAACCTGTGGAATTTGCATCACTGCATTGGATCTATACACACACACACCTGATACACAATCACAGTCTACACCAGATCCATTGTGCTAATCTGGCAGATAAGTGAGTGGTGATGACTACATTGTCTGGATTGAAGGTATATCCTATTGAGACTAAATAGAAGAATATATTGAAAGGATATATTGTTGAACAAACAGTAGCCTTACTTGCCTACATTTTCATGGTGGGTGTAGTGAACTAGTAGATTAGGGAATAGTTTCCAATAGAGTATGGACCCTTTACATACACCAAGCAATCAGCCTTTTTCATTTTAATCTTTGGCTTGCTCTTGGCTTGGTCTGTATCACATCATCATAATGTCTAGAGCTGTACAGGAGCTAAGATGAAGACTACACAAATATTTTCCATAGCCTAAGATCCATTCCTTGTAACCTATTACTGCTATTGTCCAGTACTGTAATGGAACTGCCTCCTGCTTTCACTGTAGGGTTCATTGGACTCTAAATTCTAATCTGATTTAGTTTATTTGGATGAGTCATGTCAATCATGGAGCAGAATACTGGTGTGAAACCTGTTTCCACTTTTGGAATGAATATTTACTTATGTAGATGGTAATCTGTACATCTTTATACATATTCCTGATTTTCTTCTGTTTATTCACACCAGAGTAAGCATTTTACTTTGAAATTATGACAAATATTAATCAAGTGTTTAACTTTTTATTTTTGAAAGTCACTTTCCAACTGAGCTATAAATGCAGTGGTGTATTTCGCCACATTATAAATATTAATGATGATATCACTCGAATTAATGGACATGCAGATTTAACAGGCTTCAGTGCTCAGTGAATTTTGACCTGCTACTCATGTAATTCTTCCCCAAATGTTTGCTTCATTCTCTGCAGCTGCCTGCCTATCACTCCAGCAGTCTTCTGTAATCTCCTGACTCTTGGGGAAGATTTTTGTACCAATATTTCATGTTGCACTTTATGCTTTTATCTTGGCTGTGTTCAAAGGAAAAGAAATCAGTAGTTAGAAATGCTGTGACCTCATTCTTTTAGTTTATTATGAACAAAAAGCATTGTGTAAACAGGGGCAACGCAGAGCATTCAACTGGTAAAATATATAGAGAATAGCTACATTGTTCCCAGTTGTTCTTTGAATTGGGGGGGGGGATCAAATAAAAGGTAAGGTGCAGTACAATAAAATAATCTTTCTTTTAATTTTCACAGTGGGACAATTCAGAATTTCTTTCATGGTTATCCTGGGAGCCATCTTGCCCTATTGGCTGTCCCACTATTGCAGCTAATATTCTTATATCCTCTTCCTATGAACCTGAGCTTCTAAAAAAGGCAGGGTACGTGTTCTTAGGTGACGCCCCCTGTGGCTCTTATGCCGCGTACACACGAGCAGATCCCCATTCTGACAGGAGACAACATGGAGATCTGCTGTTTCTAGTGATCAGGAACAGAGATCCCTGTGTTGTTCCTGTCAACACTTCCCCCACACAGTTAGAAACACACCGAGGGAACACAGTTAACCCTTTGATCGCCCTGATGTTAACCCCTTCCCTGCCAGTGTCATTTATACAGTAATCAGCGCATTTTTTTTTTTTTTTTTACCACTGATCACTGTATTTGTATCACTGGTCCCCAAAAAGTGTCACTTAAGATCAGATTTGTCTGCTAGCTACAATGTCACAGTCCCGCTAAAAATCGCCGCCATTACCAGTAAAAACGATTAAAAAAATGAAAGTTCATAATTCTATCCCCTATTTAGTAGACTCTATAACTTTTGCGCACACCAATCAATATACGCTTATTGCGATTTATTTTTACCAAAAATATGTAGAAGAATACATATTGGCCTGAATTGATGAAGAAATTAGTTTTTTAATTATTAATTTTTTTAGGATATGTATTATAGCAGAAAGTAAAAAATATTGTTTTTTTTTCAAAATTGTCAATCTTTTTATGTTTACAGCGCAAAAAATATAAACCGCAGAGGTGATCAAATACCACCAAAAGTTCTATTTGTGGGAAAAAAAGAACATACATTTTAATTAGGTACAGCGTCACATGACCGTGCAACTGTCAGTTAAAGTAACGCAGTGCCGTATCGCAAAAAATGGCCTTGTCATTAAGGGGGTAAATCCTTCCGGGGCTGAAGTGGTTAAATACCACCAAAAGAAAGCTCTATTTGTGTGAAAAAATGATAAAAATTTCATTTAGGTACAGTGTTGCAAGGCCGTCCAACTGTTATTCAAAGTGAGACAGCTCTGAAAGCTGGAAATTGGCCTGGGCAGGAAGGGGGTGAAAGGGCCCAGTAGGCAAGTGGTTAAAGAAAAAAAAAAGTGTTACAATAGATATAAATTGCTGATTTTATCCTGTGAGTTGTTCCATTTGAAACCAAAATGCTGATTGCGTTACAAAGCGACCAATGTTATTTACAAATGTATTTCAGGCATTTTCCCCAGTCATTGGAATTGTTAGCTATGAATACTGTGCACTACCAGTTTGGATGTATCTCATCTCAACAGGTGTTAAGCAGGGAAACAGTTTCTAACACTTTAACACTATCCAAGACTAGAACAAAATGTTTTAGGTGGAAATAGGACTGCAAATGCAGGACTGTACAACCCTACTGTTGGCAATCACAAATATCACAAATATCTTTCTTTTTAAACTGCTACAATGACTGATAAATCTTTAAAGAGGAACTGCACTCTGCTCACATAATTTGTAATAAAAATTTCTTTGCCATTCTGAAGCTTCCCTTCAACCACTTTGCATATTATTTTATATATATACTGTGATTCTGTACTTGCCAAATATGCTGCAGAAATCTTTCTCTGCTGAGTCTGACTACAACCATTTTAACTGTGGGCAAATGAAGCTGCTGCCTGGTCACTTTCTGGATTTACACAGGCACACCTCCAGCTCTGCAGCTCTCATTGGCCCTCTTATGACTCACCCCCCCTCCCTTCCTGGCAAACTCTCACGAGAGTGAGAAAGAGAGCTGTGCATGATGTCATACGCCTAGGCTTTTTACCAGACAAGAAGCAGGAAGTGGTTTACTGACAGAAAAAAAATGTTTTACTATCCAAAGTTAAACCAACAAGGGCAGAAGATTTAATAGATGGAAAGTTGAAAAAAAATGACTGAAGTTTTGCTTTAAATTCTGGATAAACTGCACAAAATTCCACTACCTGAATTGATGGATGCTGGCAAAGCAGATTATTAATAAAAAAGTCGCAATTTTTTTTTGGCATGACATTCACGCAGCTGGTAAGAAAAGAACATTTATAGAAAAATATTTATTTTAATAGATATAAAACAAGAACATATTGCATTATACGTCTAAACCTTGCACCTTTGTAGCATCTAAAAAACATTCTGCTAAATAGACCTTTAAATCACAACTGAAGTTGTGGTTCCAGTAACAAGCTTTGGATGTGCATGTTAAATGTTTAAAACAGGCTCACATCTTCCAGCCAACATTCTATTCTGCCAATAATTTTCTTCTGAAGTAAATCGATAGCAACTCGAAAAAATGAAAATAAAACATCACTTATATGAGTCCAACAAAATTCTCAGCCAATTTGAGCCTTTCATGTAAATTAGAGCAATATGGCTCTAGATGATGAGCTCACGAAGACGAAGAAGGGATGCTGGGTAAATGTCGCACAGAAGGCTGACTGAGGGAAACAAGTGGAGTCTTTAATAGAACATAAACAAAGAATGGTTATTACCAGAGTGTTCCAGCAGTAAACCCCCATGCCCTTTACTACTAAGTGAATGACTCCTGCAGTCATTATGAGCTTTCACATAAAGTAAAAAGTGCAAGAGCAAACCCTTCAATGCCTGCAAGGTGTCTAAGCAAATGAAGAGGTGAACTGAACTGTTCAGTATAACGGAAGGGAACAGAGAAACACAAGGATTCTGTCTAGGCTTCTACAATTAAATAGATTTGGTACTGTCCATTTCATGCAAGGTGGCAGATAATCTATTCAAACATCGCTAACAAAAAATAGTTAGGGCACAGGTGATGCAAGCTGAGCATGGCAGTGCCATGGTAACTGTGGTTGAAACTTTTGCATTGCAGTACTTAAGTCCTTAAAAGTAATTGTAAGGGTTTGTTTTTTTTTTGTTTTTTTTTAAAGTAACAAACATATCATACTTACCTCCACTGTGCAGCTCGTTTTGCAGAGAGTGGCCCCGAACCTGCTCTTCTGTGGTCCCCCGGCAGCTCTCGCGGCTCCTCCACACATCAGGTAACCCCCTGAGAGAAGCGCTCTCCCGAGGGGATTACCTTGCGGGCGCGCTCCCGAGTCCAGCATTCGGCGTTCATAGAGGCCGAATGCAGGACTCGGCCCCACCCCCCCGCGCCCGTGTCATTGGATTTGATTGACAGCAGCGGGAGCCAATGGCTGCGCTGCTATCAATCTATCCAATCAAGAGCCGAGTACCCCGGGTAGAAAGACAGCGTGTCCCCGCTGGGTCAAGTTCCAGGGTTCAGGTAAGTAAAATGGGGGGGGGCTGGGGGGCCGGTCACTGCCAGGTGTTTTTTCACCTTAATGCATAGGATGCATTAAGGTGAAAAAACACAAAGGTTTACAACCCCTTTAACTTACCACCAGGAAAACAGTACATGTTCTTAAAGCTTACTGAGGTTTACCAGGTTGGTTCATTTTACTTTTCTCAAATAATTGTCTCTATTAAAATGAGATTGTAAGCACCTGCGGCACAAATAACAAAATAACTAACTAACTAACTAACTAATTAACTATTGAAATAAATAAGTAAATAACATGCTATAACCCAGTGTTTCTCCACCTTTTTTAAGTCGAAGGCACCCTTTAAAATTATAGACAGTCTCGAGGCGCCCCATTCTAAAATGTAAAAAACAATTCTAATAGCGTTACATAATGCAGCAACATCCACACTTAGGACACCCAACTTTAGAGGTGATTATTCTACCAAAGCAAATACACTTTTGCACACTGGTCCTGACTAGTATTCCAATGTTTCTCTTCTCCCTCAATTTCTCTTGATCAATCAGCTAATTTCACCCCAGTGCTGGGGGAGAGGGGCAGTTACTTTTTTTACTAGCAATGGTGGTGATCAGTGACTTATAGTGGGACTGTAATAGTGCGGCGGACAATCTGACACTAATTGACACTGCCTGGGAAGTATGCAAACTGATTAACTGACACTGACATCACCAGTGACACTAATACAGTGATTAGTGATAACACTATGTACTGTCACTGGCTGGTAAGGGGTTAACATCTACAGTTGATCTAAGGGTTAACTGTGTGCCTAACAATGTGTGCTGCTTTTACTAATAAATTGTTTGTTCCTTCTCTTTGCTTTCCAGAGATAATAAAGAGAGAGATTATTCCCAGAGCCCTGTGTTTTTTATCAGTACAGGGCTCTGAGCTGTGATTGGACCCAGCCGCTCAGCCATGAATCATTGGTCAGGACCTGCTGACAAAATCCCACTATTTCTAAACACAGCAGGTGTTGGCATGCCCTGTATCCAGAAGAGGCCAACAGCAAACTGGTATGTCGCTGTGCCTGCATGGGCCACCTTTCTGCAGTACATTGTGGGTGGGTGGACTTAAGTGGATAATACAATATATTATAAACAACCATTATTATACAATGGCTGCTATAAATAGCATTAAACCCTCAGCATTTTTTAGGCTTCACACATTGAGCACAATAAAATAAATATTCCCCAGAAAACTATTTGTTAACATTTTTAACCCCGCCATATACAGTTTAAAACATTCAGTGCTCTTGGCTCCTGCTGTTTCAGTGCTGCTTCCCTGAACTTCTGGTTTTCACAGTAAAGAGTTAACAGTGGACAGTCCAGTCTTGAGTCAGTCTGTTAGCTGGCAGAAGGGAAAGGGCAGGAGGAGCAGGAATTTGGTTGCCAGCATAGGCTACAGAACTGTGTGTTTCTATTGAAGCACAGTATAGGACGGGTGTCAGCAACCTGTAGATCATGGACAGGTGACTGGTAGATCTCGGTCTGGGCTTGCTGATTCGCCATTCCAGAGCATCAAACAGAGTGCAATGCAGAGGGACTACTTGTGTAGTAGACAGCAAGAGCCGCATAAGCCAAAGACTCCTCTGTAGTGTTGGCTCCTGTCCCATGCGGAGTGATACCAACTGCACTCCACTGCTGCTCCTCTAAAAAGCGATCAGAGTATGTGTTGACAGGTGGAGAGCAGGTGATATGTTGGCTCCTCACCACCTGATTTAAAACCATGATTGCCATGCAATGCACATGTTTCTGACACGGTAATACGGCAATTAGAGGTTTAAATCAGGTGTGAGGAGGCGACATTGTGCCCGGTGATCTTTGACTTCTCCTATGTTGCTCAGGTAGATCTCCACCTCTTTAAGGTTGCCTACCCCTGGTATACGGAGACACAACTCTAGTCACTGAATGCAATGGCGGCTACATAGGATGCTGCTAGAGAACGGATACACTCTGCAGAAAGGAAACCTGATGCAGTGATCATGGCACTACTTATACTAAAACATAAGAAAGGACTAAATGATCGCTGAACTGCAAACTCAGAAAGTGATTAAATCAGCTGCTGAAAGTGCTTAAAACACTGAGGGTTTAATGTCATGTTAAACATTCTTAAAGTGATATTAAAGTCTTGTTTTTTTTGTTTAAAAATAACAAACATGTTATACTTACCTCCTCTGTGTAATGGTTTTTGCACAGAGCAGCCCCAATCCTCCTCTTCTCCTGTCCCTCGCCAGTGCTCCTGGCCCCTCCCTCCTGCCGAGTGCCCCCACAGCAAGCAGCTTGCCACCGCTCTGTGTCCATTCCGTGGCTCGGCCCCGCCCCCTAGCTCTCCTCAATGGCTTACTGGCTTTGATTGACAGCAGCGGGAGCCAATGGATTCCGCTGCTGTCTCAGCCCATGAGGAGAGGGAGTCCCGGAAAGCCAAAGTTCTCGTGCAACATCGCTGGATCAAGATGGGGCTCAGGTATGTATTCGAGGGGCTGAGGAGGGCTGCTGCACACAGAAGGTTTTTTATCTTATTACAAAGAATGAATTAAGCTGAAAAAAATTCTACCTTTACAACCACTTTAGGTCACAAAAACAGGGAAAAGTTGTTTGAGGTGAAAAGAAACATATTCCTACATATCTCATTCCACCACAAGTTTTTTCTCCTTTGTATTGTACCAGTCAGTCTGGTGTCACCTGCAACCTTTATTGTCACCACAGTAAACACAGTAGCCTCAACACAGACATTATGAGTAGGAAGTGAGCAATTAATAAAGTTCCATGTTACACCAATCTATTTCCCACATTTTAGTAAGTGCTGTCAGAAGTGGCTTCAAAACGGCAGAGCTGGTCATCGGAAAAAAAACAAAAAAACAAAAAAAAACGAAAGCGTGAAAGCAGATTAATACAAAATATTGAGCTTCAGTAAGAAGCTCAATGCTTTCTTTTAATGGATATGTAGAAGCTGCTGTTACTGGGTCACTTTAAACTAGGCATGGGCAACTGCAGCCCTCCAGCTGTTGTGGAACTACATGTCCCATGAGGCATTGCAAGACTGATAGTTACAAGCATGATTCTCAGAGGCAGAGGTATGATGAGACTTGTAGTTACACAACAGCTGGGGAGCTGCAGTTGCCCACCTCTACTTTAAACAGTGATGCTGTACCATACTGCACTTTTTGATACTACGCTTACACAGGTATAAAGGTATGAGATCTTCATGCCTATTGAAGAACACATTGCATCTTAGCATAAGTCCTTGTGTGATGTGTAGTTTACTGCAGGAGCGGTAAAAAGATCTCTGAACTTTGTGCTTATCGTAAAATCACCCTTAAAATGCACCCATGCTTTGCCCCTGGCAGCCTTGCTCAGCAGTTTATATTTCCCATGCCTTTGTTATTTGAAGAAGTATTTCAGGATCCAGGGGAGCAGGATGGAATTTAGAGCCAGGAGGCAGTGTGAGAATCTCAGGTGCCACCTAAGAAAGAATCTCACTTTGCTATGTGACAAAAATGTTCTAAATGTAGAAGGTTCATTTAGTAATTAGACAAATGTTGGTTCTTCCATATTTTTTAGAGCAGCAAAAAGATCTGTCTGTGTATGCCCATCATTTCGCCACAAATGGCAGATTTAAAAATAATCTGAATGTATTTTTGCTGCAAATATTCTGGCTGTATGCTAATAGTCTAAAAATTAGAAGAGGTATTTGAAAATAAATGAAGATTTTTTTTTTCAGGCAGCACACAGATGATAGAGAGCATGAATATGACAGACAATGAGCAGTACTGCAGCCCCGAAGGCATGAACCATAAATCACAGAGATACCAGCTAAGAGAGGGACACATTACATATCTGGAATGGATGGTACTTGGTGATGTATGCAAGCAGAAATAAGTACAAAATATGAGAACCCAGAGAGAGAATTCATCTAGTGGAGGAAGAATTTTTACAAAAGATATACGGTTAAACAAATGAAATCATTTTAAATGAACCTGAATATGTATACGTATGCAAGAATTAATATAATTATATATGCTTGGGCCATTTTATAATTGCAAGTACATTTCAAAATCAACAAATATTATATATATATAAAATATATAAGACATATTCAATATTTCACAACAGTAACATACTATCAAAACAGTTTTATTATGTGCCACAGAATTATCAATATGTGATTCGATGGAAAAAAAATAATTCTATTCCTCTGGTTTCTGCCTCCAGTGCATAGAGTCTGTTGTAAGCTCATTCCTTTTCCCTTAGTCCCAGATAGCAGCTTTAGAAACTCTTTCTACTTTCACTTTTTCTTCCATTGTCCATCCTTTTTTTGGCTGGAGCATTATTTTTTTAATGAATGATTTCAGCCAATGGAAAAAAATAAATAATTTTAGCCAACCAGAAAAGGGAGGAAGATGTTATTGTAACAACCAGTTTTACCTTCAAAAGTCTCAGAGTTTTCACAGCTGTTATCTTTGGATTGCTAGAAACCTGTGACATGAGAAAGTGAGCAATGGAGAACTTCCAACAACATCTATGCACAGATACTGTTAGATAGGATAATAAGTGGAATGGCTTGGGTCACTTTAAGTGCCATTAACTTGAACCTGTGCTTTACCCATACAGATAAAAGCAATATGTTTAATTTACCCCCCTCCCCCCACACTCAGCAGCACATGTTGTTAAAATCATAGCTTACATAGGGTTATGGGCTCTCTGCAGTGGAGCTTGGTGACTTACCCAGTGTTGTCACATGGAAGTGAGTCATTTTTTCCACCAGGTCCAGACATACTGGGTATTTCCTTTGCTCCTGGTAAGGAAAATGCCCAAATACAGCACACCAAAATTCTCATAAAGATCTCCATTAGTAATCACATAAGGAAAGGTGACTTTTTTGCAGCCTCGTAGGACCCCTTCATGCGATTATTACAAATGCACTTTTTGAACATTCTGGTATCCACCTTTTTGGACCAAGCATCAGTTGCATGTGGTCTACAAGGTCATCTACAAGCCACCTGGAGTGCAGACCTTTCTAACTATGTTAATTTTCAGTCCTTTGCATCACTTTCTGCCACTGGAAAACCAGAGTTTAAATGTGGAAATTAGTTATTGGGATTAGATTGGAGTTATTAGATAATGAGAGAAAAAGCATTGTTGGGGGGATTTACTAAAACTGGTGAACACAGAATCTGGTGCAGCTGTGCATGGTAACCAATCAGATTCTAGGTGCTATTGTCAAAGCTTAATTGAACAAGCTGAAGTTAGAAGCTGATTGGTTACTATGCACAGCTGCACCAGATTCAGTGTGCACTACTTTTAGTAAATCTCCTCCAATGTGTTTTAGTATTGTCAAATATTATCAATAATAAATGAACAGTCCATTGGGGATATATAGAATATAACATAATGGCAATCACCGTTGGTACAATTGTACCATTCTCTCATTACTGAAACGCTGCAGCTTGACAACTCACAGACTAAAGCCTCGTACACACGAATGGATTTTCCAACGGGAATTGTGTGATGACAGGCTGTTGGCGGAAGATCCGACCGTTTCTATACTCCATCGGACAGTTGTTGTCAGATTTTTCGCAGACAAATGTTGGATAGCAGGCTTTAAAATTTTCCGCATACAAATGTCTGTTGTCGGATTTTGCGAGCACGTGTACACAAGTCCGTCAGACAAAAGTCCAAGGTACAAACACACATGCTCGGAAGCAAGGACGAGCCAGAAGTGGTCGGTCTTGTAAACTAGCGTTCGTAATGGAGAATTAACATTCGTGACGCAGCAAATTATGAAATCTCGAAATGCAGCGCACACTCTCTTCTTCTTTAATGGGATAATAATGAAGCTGCTTTGCTGGTGATACTGATGGAGTTATTGCAAGCAAAATTTCAAAGGCTTTTTTTTTCTAGTGATATCAAGAATAATATTACTATGCTTGTTATTTATTTCTTTTTTTTGGTGCAAGTTACCACAACACCATTATCCTGTAGTTTTTTTTTTTATATCAAAGATACAACTATGTTGGTGTCCTTTGTTAATTTTACATTGTATTTTTAAAATGTAACTGCCTACTCCCAAACTGTCATTTGAAGTAAAACACATAGCCAAGTATTATTCTCCACAATTTTTTTTTGTGCATTAAAAAAAGAAAACAAATAAAATTAGACATGCTATCTGCCAATAGAACTTAACAAAAAAAAGGCAATTGTATGCATCCAAAAATATAGAAAATATACCAAATCAAATCATTATTCAACCAAAAAATAAAATAAAAGCCTCATGCATGTGTCCTGCTTCTTAATGCAGGGGGTCAACAATGCAAACAGTTGGTTAAAGCAGGGGCCCGTCAGATAATTCCAAAAATCATTTGGATTATTCTCCCGGAGCTCCCGCAGCAAAGGCATATGACCTAATTGGTCACGATTAATAAAGCAACCAATTTTTGGTCCAAAAAATCCTCCTCCTTCTGCTCCTTGACTGGACTTGGATCAAAGCAATAACTGCAAGGCCAATAATAAATAACACGTTATCTCCTCCGATTCCGCAACATGGCTGGTTGACGAATGGCTATTCAGAAACTAACTGAAAAGTGTGCAATGAAAAGCATGAAGTGGAAAGTGCGAAATGAAAAGTGCAAAATATAAAGCACTAATCAACACTCACCAAACTTCTACTAACACGAAATTAGCAGAAGGAGCCCAAAGGGTGGCACTATAGAGCTGAAAAACCACGTAGTACGTCACTATGTTCATGTTTGTTGGCCGACAATTCCTTGCCGTTTGTGTGCAAGACAAGTTCCTGGCCAACGCCCTTCGGACAAAAGTCCAAGGTTTTGTCTGCGGAAAATCTGTTTGTTTGTACGAGGCTTTAGTTGCACTAATTTAGTAAAACAATACTGCTCCAAAGCCCATGTCTGAGTATATGCTTTTCATCTTAGGTGCAAGCAAGGCTCTAAAGCCCATCTCAGCCTACATTCCCTAAAACAATATGGAGCAAATGCCACGCACCAGGTTAAGCTTATTTCACATGTGAGTTTCAAAATTCAAACCACCTAGGATTGTTAGTCTCTACGTATCCCATTGCTGGAACATAGCAGCTTGACAACCCACAGACTTAGTTGCACTAATATACACCTTAAAAGGGGGTTCCTGCAGAGGGCTCATGGAGGTTTGTATCACTTTGCTAGGCACTCACACAAGTATGTATATCTGCTACAATTAACTCCCTTAAATTGCATGTAAGCCACAATTTACATCCAAAGTTACCAGTCAGAGAACAGGGGTTTTCAGTCAATATGAGAAGTTATCACCTCAAAGCTTCACATTGCAAGATAGTAAAGAGTAATTTTCGATTCATCCAGCCATTTGATACAAAATATCTTCTTAAATTTTCATTTACATTGTTATCAGTTAGGATGGTACCAATTACGATATACCTATAAGTAAAGTCCTAACTTCCTGTAAATTGTTTCTTATACCTTTTGTGCCTTAACACTTGGTACATTATCCAGGACATTGCTACGAGGAGCTCATTTGATAAAGTCTCTGTTCTAACAGATTGTGTGTCCATCTGAGCAGGGATCTCCTCAGCTGTTATCTTTTTATCATGTCTGCTAATTGTACTATAAATACATTGTTCTAAATTTGCAGTGCAATGTAAAATATTCAGAACATGCTGTGATAAGATACGGTGTCAAGATTATCAAATGTAAACTTAGCTAATGGACTATGTTTGTATATTTGTTTCAAAATGAGCACTCCAAAAGTGGAATAATTAAATTTTGCCATGTGACGAATGATATGAGTGCCACTTTGGTTTTATAAAGCAGCCTCAAATATCTGAAATGTAAAATTGTTTAAAAAATTTAAATAATGCATTCTGATATGTCAAAATTATTGTGTTTTTTTATTCTTTATTACCTTCTGCCAGAAGCTTAAGGAAACTCTATTAGTTTGACAGAGTCTCTGAGCAACCAAAACTCATCTCCAAGGCTCTTGATTGCTGTTCATTTTTCCCTAGCAGCCACTGCAAAGTATTCAATGCTTCCAGGCCTGAACTCATGATAGAGGGTGTAACATCATTAGCCTTGTGTAAGCTCCTTTGCTATCTGACACTGAGCTTACAGTTAGCCACATATGCAACATAGGAAGGAGTAGCAAGCAAGCAATGCAAGGGTAAGTATAAGTGGATCAGGGATGGTCTTTAGAGACTCATTCAGTTTAAGAGACTTAGTCAATTTAAGGGAGCTATCATTGCCAACCTCCTTCTAAAAATGCAATTTTCTTACCTGATATATTGACTTATTGATTGACTCATCCTCATACTTTGGGTCTCTGATTCAGAATAGGATTGCGGATCTGGACAGTCAGATAATAAAGTCTGATCCCTAGCTACATACTTATTCTGTATACTTATTCTGGGCCACCAACTCAAAGTATGTAAGCCAGAGGGACAGAGGGTCAGAATGGCAGCTAGGCTATTTCTTTTCAGAAAAAGGAGGTCAGCATCCATCATTCTACTGATTCCCTCCCCTGGTAAAAATTTAGGCTGAGGTTAACTGTGCTGAAGCCTCCCCTCTAGACACAGCATATCGCAAAGACATTCCTGATGCATGGTGGAGGGGGTTAGGGTGGAAAATTAACTGTTTGTTGATTGATATATATTTTAGGTCTCTACGTTTTAGGTCTCTAGTTTTATAGTCTCTACATTTTTTTGTTATAGGTAGACGTGTTTTCTCTTTGCATACAATATATTCTGATGTACATTGTAAAGGGAAAAACTTATAACTTATATATATAGCATAATTTGGTGGCTCAGTTGAAAGTTTCCCAGTATGCTTTTGATGGTTGTCATTGTAGAAAAAGACCAAAGCTCCCAAAGCTCAGCTCATAGGTTCATTGACCGATGACATTCTGAGGCACAAGTTTGAACTGTTTTTCTTTCTTTTGCTAGTATAAAATGATGCTTGGTTGATTACTATAAGTTGCAGATCATAAATACTCTTTCTTGTATTTGGTCATAACTTGACAAGGCAAACCTGTGTTTGCTTAAACACCCACTCCAGTAAGGGGCAATTAACTTACACTGACATTTCCTTTCATCTGACTGGTTGTTTGTACTTGCTAGATGTTGACAATTCTATGGCAAACCTACACCCTCTAGTAAATCACTTCACCAGACTTCATTATAGATATGTACTTCTTATCTACATATGAAGCTTAATTTCAGCAAAGTAGCAACAACGGGTGGAGTAAAAAGTAATGGACTGCACTTTAGCAAGTAGACTGCAGGGAGAAGCCTATGTAATGGGATGTTGAGGTAAACGAAGGAAAACTAATTAAAACCACCAGTTAAAATGAATATTTTATTAAGCAGAACAAGGCTCCATTGTGGCTGAGAACGCTTATCATTAAATTGAAACAATCAAGAGCGTCTGACTATTCTGTTGAGTCCCTCTTGTTTTTGTTCAATATTACCAGTATTGTATGTGTGATAATTATTGGACGTAAAAATGATGTGCTAGTTATGTTTGTATCCTTTATTGGTCTTTTGGTGCCTACTTAATCAAAATTTTGTTATGAAAGAAAATGAGGTTCCAACAACACACCTTTATTTAATAAATAATATAAAGTAAAGTAATTTTTTAAAAAAGAAAAAGAAAAAAGGTATTTTTTTTATTGTACCCAGCTGGATATTTTGGAAATCAAAGCAGATGGGCTTGTAGTTTTTCATTTGCCAGGTTAAAGTTCACTGGTCTCCTATGTAATTAACTGTTCAAGCCTAAATACTTCTCTGCTGTGTTTATTGCTGTTAATACTGAATGGCAATTTTCAAATGGAGCAGATACAGCACTCACATTCTTAAATAGCAAAACATTAATAAGCAAGAGTTCTATTATGAAATCCCTCCAAAGACTCCAAGGAGTGGTATTATGAAATCCCTCCAAGGATTTCTATTCATATGCAACCTTTTCTGTTACAGAAGCCTGGTATTTAGTACAAAGATTTTGATTATAAAATTAATAGTATATGCTTGCAAACTCCTGTGCTTCTCTGTTGTTCTTTGCTTAGATTTGGTTCAAAGGTTTAATGGTGTCTTAAAGATAATAAATACATTTTCTGTCTGACTAGAGACAGGCAGAACAACAGGTGATGAGATATCTGCCTGGCCTGTATCATCTTACCATGCCAATAAAGCCCTTTACAAACCTCTCTCCTACTACTGACACACACTAGTGGTGAAGATGTGATAAAATTGTTCTTCTGGCTTCTTCTGAAGTGCACAAGTTCAAATATAATATGTATATGATAGCAAGTGCTTCTGATGGTCCGAATAGCATATACCGTAATCACCCCCTGGGAAAGCCTACACAGTTCAATCCTTGCCAGTTGTCAGGGAATGCTCATATTGGATGTGTCACTCACAAAGATTAGCCTGTATCTGGCCTTGTTTAGATGAAGATGAGGCTTCAAACTAAAATATCATACTCTGCTTGAACAGAGCACAATTTACTTATCCGTTGTATACTGCAACATATCTGTCCACCGACACTTGTAGCCAGAGCCAACCCCAATTGTTTATACAAAGTCAAAACATTTTTTCTTAGTTTTGGATAAAGCTTGGAAGGGTCAGAACCCCTGCATCTGGGGAGCAGTTAATAAATGACCTTTGTAACTGAAAACGTTCCAAATGAATAAATAGGGGCACATTTATACAAAGCAGGGGGGGCAGGTGTCTGTGTTGATGTGGCATTCAATCAGGTGCCACACATTCTTAACCTATACCAAAGAAAACAAAAAAAACAAAACTTTAATGCTTTGCTGTTAGAGGGTTCACATAACTGCTATCTTTCTGTTGACACTCTGCAAGGGCAGTGGAAGGAGACCAACCTTAGCAGTTCTGCTGATGTTATCCTCAACACCAGACGTCAACTCCCAAAAGCCCTTATTGAGATGGATGTCACTTACCAGGCTAGGGAGCTCTGGGAGGTATATTAAGAGCAGATGACTGATATTAAAAAAGTTGGAGTAGCAGCAGGATGCAGGTATTGCATTAAGTTGAAGGTAAATGCCTCTAGCCTCCTCCACCGGGGTGACAACGATATTGGAGAATGGGGATATGGTCTCATTATTGTGCAAGCAGTGCAGCCTTTCGGTCCAGTGGCTGCAGTGGGTGACAATGTTGAAACAGCTGGAGGAGGCTGCCTACAGCATTGTCAACCTAAAAGAGGAAATATTCCCTGGTTATAGAAACTGTCAGGAACACCAGGTATGATTGCTTTCTTTTTACTGTCACTTTTCTATTTTTTCCTGTAAACCTACATTTTAACACAAAAATGAGAGCTACAATCTAGTTGCTATGTGTATTTTACATGCTTGCTACACAGGATAAAAAATACTATTTTTAACACCATTGCCAGCTTTTATAAGATAGGACTATTTTATTGTGGTTGTGTTAAAACAATACAAATTCACTCTGACATTCTTAAACGCTTAACCGATCCATTTGTTTCTCAAGTGTCATAGCAGGGATGAGCCAATGTGCTGAGAATTGCCTGATAATACTGTTGCAGGATTAATCCTACAGAACAGATCATCAGCGAGATTACTTTTGGCATTGGATGCGCACGCTGTTTCCCTCTCAGCTTGAAAACCCTGACACTGCCAAAGCATTAGGACCCATATATTGAAGGATGTGCCACCATTTAATATTTAATCCTGCAATTGAAGCCACTAAAGGGATATAGCAAAGTTAACAAGATGAATGAATTGTGACCTCAAACTTGCAAAAAAAAATAAAAATAAAAAAACCTTCCTAAATGATTTATCTAGATAGCCTCTACTGTATTGTAGAGCCAATATTTCTCTCTCTTCTACCTCAGTTTTGGATTTGTAGATAGATCAATGCCACATTAGCAAAGTACCTTGGATGACAGTTTGAGAATTCAAACAATCCACTGAATAAGTTTGAAGAATGTTACAAGTCAATAAAGATTATTACCCAGCTGTGATGATAAAGTCATTCTGAAATTGGAGGGACCTGAGATATTTTGTGTTTATAGTCATTTTATATACCTACAGTGATAACTGCCTTTCTGTAAATAGAATAATTGTTCTTTTTCTATTTTTATACGCATAGTAAAACACCGAACTTCAATAGTAAAAATGTGCATCATTATACCTTTTTACATTTGATTACTGATCAATTATGTGCACTTATCCCAAGAACTTAAATTAAAAAAAAGGCAGTTTAGATAAAAGGATGTTGTTAACAAATATTTCCATATCTCTTCCATATTATTATAATATAATAAAATTGGTTTTGTTGGTTAATTTTAACATAACAAGTAATATTAATGCATTATGTTTTCTAACTGATGTTGCCATTAGAAGTCTTAACAAATTAGTCAACCATTTCTAATTGTCCTTGGGACTTTTTAATTTTAAACAGCCTAGGACCATGAATTAATGTTCCATTAACTTTAGTATAGATTTTTTTTTAGTTATATAAAAACACAAATATCTTCCTCAGTCACACACCTTAAACACAAAGCAATCTAAACTTGGTAAAATAAACGCCACTGGAAATACATATATCTCTTTTTATTATTTTCTATTTTTTTAGAACCAAATCCAGTTACTATATAATGCTAAAGGCTTTCAGCAACAGGCAGGGCTGTCATTTCACAAAACAGTGGGAAAGACTAGCCAGGTACAGGTAAGTGAATTAGCAGTGACAATGCTGATAGCCATGTCCCCTGAACATTTTTTTCATCTAACTGTAATGTAAGCAGGCAGCCTACATGAGAGCAGCAGTTTTGCTTTGGATCCGGGAACAGTGCAGCATTGTTGCAGCATCTGGTGGACCTTATTGGCATGCTCATGTAACAAGTATTTGTGGGAATTTTCTTGAGGACTAAAAGAAAATTGTAGGTGCTGCAGCACATTTTTTTTAAGGGAGACCATAGTTCTTTGTTTTAAATATTAAATTTGTATTAAATATTTTGCAAGGGTTACACTCAGAGAGCACATAGCCAGGGACAACATGATTTCATACATCATTGTACTATTAGAACAGAAATTATGTCGACCCTACAAAAAATTCTTACAAGCTTAAAATAAAATCAATATAAATATATATTTCTACCTGTTCTCCCAAAGCATTTATACTGTGCTATCGAGCATTTTCCATAGGCAAAGTAACTGCCCAGAGAAGTGAGAGAAGAAGAGAGAGAAAAAAAAAAGAGAAAAACAACAAACACACATCTGGGGAGCTCTTTCCTGACCAAGGAGTATCCCACCGAACCACCAATTTAGATCCAGACCAAGCTCGAAGATAAAAGCTATTCACAAAAAGGATCTCAAAATGTTAGAACACGAGAATCCACGATGACCACACAGCCATATACTTGGGGTAGCATTCCTGTATACTCGCCATTAGTTCCTCCATTCTCTTTAAGTGAAAAATTTCTGCTACCCACTCTTAGTGGGATAGTGGGAGCAGCTTGAGTACTCCAATGTCTAGGTATAAGTATTTATGCTGTGGAGAGGAGAAAAGGAAGTAGTCCTTTTTTAGCCTCTCGCATGGAGCCTGGATAAATAGAAAGTAAAGCTATTTCTGGAGACTTCTGATGAGGCGTGCCAGTAACAAGGGCGCAAATTTGGAACACAGACTCCCAAAATTCTTTAATCCGGGGTCAGGTCCACCATATGTGCATCATTGTGCCTATGTCTCCCCCGCAGCGCCAACACTTTTCAGGATAAATCGAGGCTATTCGGTACAGCCTCCCAGGGCATCTATACCACCTAGTTAGTATTTTATAGTTCTTCTCTTGTATATAAATTGAGTTACTTGATTTAAAGTTAGAAAGAAATATTTCTTCCATTCTTCTGCAGTGATCATATGGCCCAGTTTTCTCTCCTAGTCTCTGGTGTAATGTGGTTGAAAGGGAAATGTATGGGATAAGAGTATATCATATAGTGTAGACATAGTGGGAGAGCACACTGTATGCACACTACAGAGAGACTCAAATTGAGTTAAATCTCTATGAAGTGAGACAGTTTTAGATAGATGTATAAAAAAGTTGCTGAAGCTGAAAGTAGTGAAACCATTGGCCCAGATTGTTACACTCTGTAGTTATTATTGTATTAAGCGCTTGAAGTCCTTTAAGGTGCAAGAGCTTGTTTAATCGGGGAAGGAGCTGAAGATGTCCATCGTAGGAACCTATCCAACGACTGACCCAGCAGAAATTCTGGGTTGCTCATAATCGGGGTAAATGGGCCTGGCATTGAGGAGATACCCAGCTTTTGAACAGTCTGGTCCCAAACTCTTAATAGAGATTGGGTCAAAGATGAAGGTGTTTGTCTAGATGGATGAGATTTAGGCACAATCCACAGAAGAGAGGTCAAGGGGACAGATGTTATTTGCTGTTCAATCAGACTGTAGTTCTACTTTACGTTTTAGATAGAATGGTGGAAATGTGATCATGTGTCTTTTCTCTTTTTATTTTAATTGATCCTATGCCATGTCTGAATCAAAGGGAAATTCCCATTCCTATCTAGAAATTACTCCCCCAATCTGCAAGGGCAGTTGCTCCAGAGCTTATTAAATGAGGTAATGCTTTACTTTGCAAAGAATACCCAATCACATGCAAGGGAAAAAAAATGCTTTTTTGCTTTCACACTATTGGATGATGGATGTCAGCAGAGCTTCTGCTCATTTACTAAGCTCTGGCGCAACTGCTTTTGCAGAGTGCACAGTCTCTTTGCCTTTAGTAAATCAACCCCCTAGTGAGGGTCATAAGAAATGGAAAAGGGACTCTAGTTTGCTCTAGGTCAGTGATGGCGAACCTTGGCACCCCAGATGTTTTGGAACTTCATTTCCCATGATGCTCAATTACACTGCAGAGTGCATGAGCATCATGGGAAATTTAGTTCCAAAACATCAGGGGTGCCAAGGTTCGCCATCACTGCTCTTGGTCTTAGAGGCAAAACACAAAATCCAATCCAAAACTAAGAATACATTTTAGATGCAATTCTTGTTGCTTTGAAAGGTTTAGTCCTTTCTGATCTTTGGCTGGGGTAGTCTCCTTTTACTCAGAACACAAGGAGAAACCAGGGTACAGCCTCTTACTGGAAATTAAGTGAATATTAATGAGATGGGATGCATTTGACAAAGTGGGACTAATGTGTCACAAAAAACAATCTAGAACCCACATACATGTCAGATCTATGTCCAAGTTTGTCAGCAGTCTTATTAAGTTTAGGCTGTAAGATAATCGATAAATAAAAAGATTTAAAAATGTTTCATTTTTGATGACTCCAAGGAAATAAAGACAACATTGGAACAATTCATTTGATTGATTACTGGCCCGTTGCCAGACATAGATTTGCTTTCAACACTTTTATGGAGGTATCTATTTTTTTCTCTTTTACTGTAAATATAATTCCCTTGTAAAATGACATCTGGTACATGTCCATGTTTTTTTTTTGTTTGTTTTTTAGTATGTTTGCAGAATAGCTCGAGCTCTGACATTGCTGACAAATGCATTTTTTGATATTGCACCAAATCCATGCTATCAGCATGCAACCTGTTGCAGATGGAGGCTACAGAAGAAATGCAATCGGTCATGGGATTGTTCATGGATTACTCAGGGATTTCAAATTACAGTTTGGTGAATTGTCTCATTTGGGATATGCAGCAGTACACAATTCACGATTCATAATCATATTGACCTCCATAAACGATAATCATGCAAATCTGTGGTACAGCATGAATATGTCTGCCATCAATTGACCCCCAACTAAATAAATGTGGTTCACAATAGTCAGATATGAGGACAGACAGTTTCACATGCATAAGTCATGTCACTATTTGTGGCAAATAGCCATTAGCCTAGAATTTACAAGCAGTGTAACCTTGCCACAGAGAGGCCATGTAGGGGGTAATGAACTCATTATCACATACAGGGATTTTCCAACATGCAGTTGCTCAGTCTAATTGTGCTATAGAGAAGATCACTGATCATTCCTTTGCTGTTGGTCTCAGCTGCATTTGATTTTAACACAATTTGCAGATCTCCTCCCACCTGTTGTGCTCAAGTAATCCCCTAATCTTATCACAGAGGCCCCAACAGCCATTTAAATCTTTGGCCAATTCCTACAAATAATCACACAGCATATTTCAATATTATTATTAGTACTATAGTACTAGCAAGAAAACAACGTAGTGAAAGTAAAAAAAAAAAAATCACATTCCCAATGTAATGTAGAGTTGTGACAGATAATATGATACAGCAATCTGAAGGGGAGATTTAGAGTATACAATTAAAAATAAATTGTTACCAATGATATGAACCCTAACTTTATAATTTACTGAAGGCTGTATTAAATTGTCTGCAGGCACCGCTGTCTATAACGCAGAGTCAAGCATTCTATCAATAAACATGCAAAATGCAACATAAGAATCATAAGTCAGCTAGAAAACACAAGAGAATCACACTCAGTTATACTTCATCTCTCAGGCAGCTTTTTGTGGGAGGACTAGTGGGCAAAACATATTTGCTGTAGAAGGAAAACATATTTTCACGGTGCAAGATGGTCATATTTCAGCCCATTTTCAAGCAGACAGATTCCTAGATTCTCGCTTCCTGTACAATGTTCAGAGGGCCATTAAAGTTGTGCTGTCTCCCCTTGAACTCTTATTTTTCATATAAAAGTCCAGCCAAATCCGTATAAGCAATGCATTCCAACATAAAATTATGCCGTTGCATATTTCTTCAATATACACTCTGGAACACATGCTTTAGACTGCTAAGTTCAAAACTTATGTACCAATACAAATGGACAGTATTTCATCAAGAAACACAGACTGTGATCTCTGACCAGGTAAGACATAAATTGATCTCCAAGGACTCAAAAAAAAAAATAAAGGAAGACTATTTTTATTTTATGTTATCGTTAAGGATGAATTACTGTGGATGTGTTTTGTTGGAAGTATGGGCGATGGGGTTTCTTGTTCAACTCAACAGCATAGCACAGACAATTCCTAAGGAGATCTCAACAGTTAATACATTATTGAGTTCTTCTGACTAAGAATGGCAGAACTGGGTGGTACAACTGCTTGGTGTGCCCTGTCAAATGCAAAAAAAAAAGCATCTGCCTCACAAAAGGAGAAAAAAAGAGAAGGTATTGCAGCTATATAACAGCTGGCTGAGCAGAACCTAAAGCTCACTTGGGATTTGGTGAGACTCTTCTCAAAGAATAAAAATTCATAAAATGTAGTAATTTCTGGCAGCAAAGCAGGAATTATCGTTCCTTGATCTGGAGAGATGACACAATAAATCTGACTGGTTGCTATTGATTTTTGCAAGTGTTTTCACCATAGAGATGAGCAAAGGTTTCAGCCATTTGCTGTAAGACGAGGATCAGGACAAGAATCAGATACTCTATATAAAACATGGCATACACCAATGCACTTGCATATACATATATGTGTGCCTGTACTGTATGCTTATATATTAAATCATTATAATTCAATTCTGGCTAGATGTTGGCACCTCGAATTGCACAGCAGCTTCTTTACCTGAGCTACCAGTTCTACTTACAATGACCACTATATGATTATTATAAGAGGGTCACACTAAGTTCTTCATTGGTGCCATATTAGAAAGACTGCAGGTGTTGGGCTGAAACTCTTTGTTGTTGTAAAAAGAGGAGTTGAGCCTCATACACATGATCGGATTTTGCGCAGACAAAACCTCAGACTTTTGTCCGAAGGGCGTTGGCCAGGAACTTGTCTTGCATACAAACGGCAAGGAATTGTCGGCCAACAAACATGAACGTAATAATGTACTAGACATACTATGAGACGATAAAGAGGAAGTTCAATTGTCATGTGCCACCCTTTGGGCTCCTTCTGCTAATTTTGTGTTAGTGGAAATTTGGTGAGTGTTGATTCGTGCTTTTTATTTGGCGCTTTTAATTTCACGCTTTAAATTTCACGCTTTCAGTTAGTTTCCGAACGGCCGTTCATCAACCAGCCATGTTGCGGAATCGGAGGAGATAACGTGTTATTTATTATTGGCCTTGGCGTTATTGCTTTGACCCAATTCCAGACCAGGAACAGGAGGAGGAAGATTTCTTGGACCAAAAATTGGTTGCTTTATTAATCGTGACAAATTATGTCATATGCCTTTGCTGCGGGAGCTCCAGGAGAATAATCCGGATGATTTTTGGAATCATCTCCGGATGACAGACCCCTGCTTTCACCAACTCTTGGCATTGTTGACCTACTATATTAAGAAGCAGGACACATGCATGAGGCTTTTATTTTATTTTTTTTGGTTGAATAATAATTTGATTTAGTATATTTTCTATATTTTTGGATGCATAAAATGCACTTTTTGGTTAAGTTCTATTGGCAGATAGCATGTCTAATTTTCTTTGTTTTCTTTTTTTTAATGCACAATAAAAAAAAAATGTGTAGAATAATACTTGTGTTTTACTTCAAATGACAGTTTGGTAGTAGGCACCCCGCAACACCGATCTAGGTAAAGAGTCTCTGACGGAAACTCTTTACCACGAGATCAGCAGTGTCCAATCACGGCTGATCACGATGTAAATAGGAAGAGCCGGTGATCGGCTTTTCCTCACTCGCGTCTGACAGACGTGAGTAGAGGAGAGCTGATCGGCTGCTCTCCTGACTGGGGGGTATGTTCTGATTGTTTATCAGCACAGCCCCCCCTCAGATCCTACCCAGGACCACCAGGGAAGCCGCCCAGGACCACCAGGGAAGCCGCCCAGGACCACCAGGGAAACCATCCACACTGGACCACCAGGTATGCCCCCTAGACCCCCAGGGAAATACTAATCAGTGCCCAGGCAGCTGCCAATTAATGCCCAGGCAGCTGCCAATCAGTGCCCACTCACAATGCCTACCACTGCCAGTGCCACCAGGGATGCCTATCAGTGCCGCGTATCAGTGCCGCGTATCAGTGCCCATCGGTGCCCACCAGTGCCACCCAGTGCCACCCATGAGTGCCCATCAGTGCCGCCTATCAATGCCCATCAGTGCTGCATACCAGTACCACCCATCAGTGCCGTCTACCAGTGCCCATCAGTGACGCATATTAGTGCCCATCGTCAGTGCCCGTCAATGCCCGCTCATTGGTGCCACCTCATCGGTGCTGCCTTATCAGTGCCTGTCAGTGCCGACTTGTCAGTGCCCATCAGTGAAAGAGAAAACTTACTTATTTACAAACTTTTTTAACAGAAACAAAAGCAAAACTTTTATTTTTTTCAAAATTTTCTGTCTTTTTTTATTTGTTTCGCAAAAAATAAAAACCACAGAGGTGATCAAATACCACCAAAAGAAACCTCTATTTGTGGGAACAAAATGATAAAAATTTATTTTGAGTACAGTGTTGTATGACCGCGCAATTGTCATTCAAACTGCGACAGCACTAAAAGCTGAAAATTGGTCTGGGCAGGAAGGTGTCTAAGTGCTTAATTGTGCTAGGTGCTAATATTATTCCTGATATCACTAGAAAAAAAAAGCTTTTTTAAATACGTTTGGCAGAACTCCGTCAGTATCACCAGCAAAGCAGCTTCATTATTATCACATTAAAGAAGAAGAGAATGTGCGCTGCATTTCGAGATTTCATAATTTGCAGCGTCACAAATGTGAATTCTCCATTATGAACGCTAGTTTTACAAGATCGACCGCTTCCACCTCGTCCTTGCTTCCGAGCATGCGTGTTTGTACTTTGGACTTTTGTCTGACAGACTTGTGTACACACGCTCGGAAAATCTGACAACAGACTGTTGTCCACGGAAAATTTATAAACCTGCCATCCAACATTTGTCCGTGGAAAGTTGGCCAACAATTGTCTGATGGACCGTACAAACAGTCGGAATTTCCAACTGCTAACAGCCAGTCATCACACAATTTCCGTCGGAAAATCCGATCGTGTGTATGAGGCCTAAGACTCCATGGCTGAGACGATGAGGCAAATAATTTCAGTAGAGAGATCTGATTGATGGAACCTTCCCCCCTCCCCCCAAAAAAGAAGAAAAATATGGGATTGAACACACTAACACCATCTGTCGTTAACAAAAATAGATGGCCTTCACATGCTGGCAACTAGGTTTAATGATCCCTATTACCAGGGGCTTTTGCCACCAGGGACATGCACATTCAGACAGAACAAATGCACTGCAAAATGTGACAATCCAAGAGTGAATCATAGCATTACCAATGGATTTGCTTGTACCTGGTAAATGCTTTTTGCAAGGCGCATTAAAGTAACTCACTTGGCTAGGTAAGCACTGAATGAACTGCTGGTACAGTATTGTAGGCTAGGTAATAAAGCACAATTATGTTTCCTTTGTCACAGTTAATGATTTTTATAATTTATTACACAATACGCCATTTACAGGAGACTTTAGTGTGGTAATGATTATATTATTAGCGTAGAATGCTTCTCTTGTCCTATCAAGGTTTTTTTTCATGCTAAGACACGCATGAAAGCAACATTGGTCAATATGGTATAGTATGAATTATGATTCTGCTTTGCATTTAAATATGTAGCTTGCTTAAATCAGCAATATTCATTCTAATTTCCAAGTGAACTAATGTATTACTTGTATACTGTAGGTGTGGAGGGATTTATACATCTTAGGGTTGATTTACTAAAGGCAAATAGGCTGTTCACTTTGCAAGGTAGTTTTCACTTTGCAAGGGAAATTTCCCTTAGTTTAGTGAATGAGGTAAAGCTCTGCAGACTTCTATCAATGAATCATGTGACAGGAAAAATACTATTTTGTTCTTAGCTTCCATGCAAGTGATTGAGTATTCTTTGCAAAGTGATTTTTTTTATCACATTCAATAAGACAAGGTACATTTCTGTTGCAATGTAAAAGATCTCTTTGGGAAACTGGGCCTAATTTACTGAAGTTTGGGCCTAATTTACTGAAGTTTGAAGTTTAACAAAGTAATCTTAGATCACATTTACTTAAAATGATCTCTTTGGGGAAAAAAAAAAATTAATTACCTATAATAAGTCAACATCTTTGTGTTCACAACTGGAGAGCTGGTTTCATTACACACAAGAATTGGGGGCGTTGAGGAATATGTTAAACTGGCATTTCTGAATGGCAATTAAGCCAAATTCTGGATAAGATATAAACTGCATTACGAACTGCCTACAGCTATCTGGGGGCCTGAGGGCCTTCATATATTCTTGCTGTACAAAGACTGACTCTGTGAGCTACCTATACCACTTATTGAAAGAAAAGTGTGTTTTCTGAATTAACTGGGCCTAATTTACTGAAGTTTGAAGTTTAACAAAGTAATCTTAGATCACATTTACTTAAAATGTATCTCCAAACAAAACTTTTTATTTGCTGTAGATAGAATGGGATAGAGACACAACCAATCTTGTTTTTACTGTTCTCTATGGCCTCATTGAAAAGATTTCCCCATAGGCCCCATTACAACAGTATTTTTGTGCCAGCTGCAGCAAGACTCCAGTGAATGTCTGCAGCTGGATTGATAGGTGGATGCTGGTAGTTGCTGTCTCTCAATCTTTACAAAGCAATGACAGGCTGACAGCAGCCACAACTGTCCACCAATGTTTGGAAGTAAAAGCACATGGAGCAATAACCTGTTGTAAGGATAGATGATCACCCTTGGATATAAAAACAGCTTGCATCCAGGGGTGATCATCAGTTCCCTCCATATGCCAATACACCTGAACACCGACAAACAACTGTGCCTGCTGTCAGCCTGTCATTGCTTTGTACGGGTTGAGCGGTTGCAATTATCCACATCCACTTGTGAATGTAGCTCTGGGAATCCACTGGAATCTTTCCACAGGTGACACTAAAATGCTTTGTGAATGAGGCCTTATTCCTGGGCTAATGACAACATTGTCATCAGGATAGGAAGTGAAATATCCAACAGGGACACAACCAACAATTGGACAGTGTAAGCTTACTGAAAAATTGCAAGGCAGTAGTCCCAGCTTTCAAGGAGCTGGTCTTAAACCAATGGGTGATTCCCCATGTTCACTGATGACATAGTTGAGATAATGTTTATACTGCACATGTTCCTCTATGCAGGGACGTATCTGCCATGAGGCAGAGGGACTGCTGTGTTTGGGCTGTCGGCGCTCTCTCCTGGAACACATGGCTCCCAACCCACAACATCGCCTCTTTAAATGCCCGTCAGTGAGCAGTGAGTTGGAGCGATTCCAACTCTGCCAGAGCCGCTCCAGGGAGAGGAGAGAAGAGTGCGGGCTCTGACCTCCCTCCACTCTTCTCAGAGGCTGTGCCTGGACCTCAGCTCCTGCTGTCAGCGATCGGGGCAGGAGAATGTGCCGACTACCAGGTCCTAGGGGGAGAAGTGAGTGAGCCATTGACACCATGAAGAGCGTGGGGGTTGTGAAGAGGTGAGATCTGTGAGGAGTGCGGGGAGGGGGGCACATGGGGGTTTTGAAGAGGTGAGAACTGTAAAGAATGGGGGGGGTTGTAAAGCGGAGAGAGCTGTGAAGAGGGATGGAGGAAATTGTGAAGAGTGATGGGGGTTGTGAAGTGGGGGGGGGGGATTTGTGAATAGAGGAATTTGTAAAGAAGTGAGAGCTGTGAAGAGTCAGGGAGTTTACAGATGAAGGGATGGATCTTAAACATGAAGGGGTGGGACAAATTTATATGATTTTAGTCTTGCCTTGGTCAGCACAAAGCCAAAATACACCACTGCCTCTATGGACAGCATGTCCCACAAAATTTCTAGTGTCTATGCATGTTTTCTAAACAATTGTGCAGTGAACCAATCAGAAGCCCTTGTGTATGCATACCTTCAGTCCTCCAAACAAAGGTAACAAAAGAGTAGAGAAAAAGGAAATAAAACCTATTTATTTAAGGAGAAATCAGTAATTTGCGGTACACAATTTAATTAGCATCACCTATTTAAATACAATACTTGTCCACATAAGGCATAGACAGCTTTTACGCAAAAGTCATGAATGATGATGATGTTTCCAAGATGATGCATCTTACAATATTCAATATCTAGTTAGTTAGTGGAATTAACATAATTTACAAGAATGGGAGCAAAGAAAACTGGATCAAAAACCCATTCTACAAATCATCCTTATGTAAAATAAAAGCTCAACTTCAAGCACATATAAAAGGCAAAAATGATTGCAGGACTGCATTAGTAAATATATTATCACTATTTTTTTAATGCAAGCAGTATAAGTACTTGAATCTAACTTGCTATCTGCTCTTTTATAGTCCTTGTACAGCAGCGCTTAAACTGGGAGAGGGAGAAGGGGCTCAAGGGGCCAATCAGGAATGCTGCAATGCAAGGAGCATGCAGATTGGAGGAGATTGTAGAATTGCATCGAAATGAGTTCACCAGTGGTCTGCTTCTCCTTTTGTTGTCCAATCACAGGCTGAGGGAGGGACAAGACCTGCAAGTTTTACTGAACTGCAGCGCAGAGAATAATCAGGTCTTGTGCTCTGCCAGACAGGCCTGTAAGGACTGCATAGACAGAAATAAAAATACCTTGGTAAAACAGCCCCTGTATATACATTATTATTTTTGTATCTAGTTGTTTGACTGTAGTTACATTTTAAGCAGTTGTAGTAGGCAACCAAATGATTAAACTGTCACTTTTCTATGTTTCTATTTCCTTCACTAACCAATGCTGTTAGTGCTAACCCAGATAGCAAGCAATTGAGCTGCAATTTTGAAAATGACATGCTAAGCTATTACCAGGCTTCAAAAGTTTGTAGCACAATTGCAGCAAGTCTGCATTGCATGACTCCAGATCAACTTTCTTTGCAAATTTTCTGCATGTCTGCTGCAAATTCTGGTTGAGTTATGTTGTTCAATAGTCATCCCACCACAGGGGTCACTGTGACTGGCAGAGCTCTTGCAGTAGACTCGCCACTGCAACTTTGCTCTTGCTAGAGACTTGCCATGCAAGTTTACTACAAATTGGAAAAGTGTCAACTAGAATTTGCTTGCTTGCTTCAAATGCTCTGGAAGTGTTCAACTTGCCGGTGAAAATGTGCAGCAAGTCAACAAGATTTAAAATTCAACACTGCCACACATTTGTGCCAAGTTATGCTATCTGGGATGTGAACTGTATGTAGCCTGAGCTACATACAGTATACAGTGTTGTGTTCCGGTAAGCGGGGTGAGGACTTTCTGTCTCACTACCGGAAAAAAATGTAGTCGGGCTGGGCCCTGCTCATCCACTCAGAGGAAGCTTTGTATACATTTATAAAATACAAAGCTTCCTGTGAAAAGCTGAACAGTGCTAAGCTCGACTCCATGATGTTCTGGCAGGGGGACAAGTAGTTCCTATCTTGCTTCTGGAATACATCACTGACAGCGGCTGCATGTGTTAGAGAAGGAAATAGTTTATTTGAACCAGCTTGATCAAAACAAACTAGTTAAGGTTCACTAAAACATGGAGTTAGGCTTTAAATTAATTCTCTAGGAATTTAATCTGATGCTCCGGTTGCTAATATTAAATTGGTGCACTACATATTTACAAATACTGGTGCAAGAACTGAAAAAGCTGCTTCTCTGCTCATAATCAGTACAATTTAAACCCCTGGCAAAAGAATAAAGAAAAAAAAATATCCAAGTGCTGTAAAACTAGAGTATTTATGTCACTTATCTGAGATTTATTCTGTGTGTTCCTAAGTTATTTGAGGTTTTACCACTCTCTACAAACAACTCTTATGTGCCTTGAAAAAGAGATAAAGTATGTTCATAAATACAGGGTATGTGCAATAAAATAAAAAACTGGAATTGGCAGAAAAAATATAGCCCGGGCTTTCCTTCCTCAATTTTTCTCCCTCTACATATATCTCAAAAGAAGAACATATGAGAATGTGAAGGCTTAGGAAAATGTATTGCACCTTTGTGCATTGTATCTGCATTCCAAATTATTTTACAATATCTTGACTTCTATTGAAAGGAAATTGTTCCTGTACAATGAAAAATACATAAGCTACCTATGACGTCCTCTTATCAGTATTCAAACATGTATGGTTGCATATGCATACAAAAAACCCACTCTGCTGTACTATGCTCTGCTGTAATGTCTGTGTAGGACGATTCAAGGTATGAGAGTGTACACAGCGGAAAAGAGCACTATCAGGCAAGAGGAGTTTAAGAGTTTCACGGTTGCATTTATCAGAAGTTGTCTAATAATCAAGGCCATTAGAAAATTGCAGCTTAGTCAATTTTCAGCATCTGGCAAGCCTACTGTATAAATGTATATTTGGGATTTGGCCAAAACGATCTCCTCCAGCAAACAAATAGATCCTGCTGAAAAACCTTGCACATCTCACAGGCAGCTATCCCAGAGGCCAACAAGGGGGGGTAACTTGTAGATATAGGGGAATACAGTTAAATTAAAACTCTGCCCATTAGAGACAAACATTAGGGCAGCCAGCTACCACTATGAACTTGATATAAGATGATATGGAGAGTTGCTCATCATTGTGTTATTATCAGTTGATTTATACAGTAGTGCAAACATCTTTTGAGGCATTATACACAGTGAAAACATAAAGAAACTATAACTGTAACATAATATACTCAAATTAAGAAAAAAAAAAAAAACTAGGAATGAAAAGCTGTCTGAAAAAAACCTGCAATATAAAAAATAACAAATCAAATCAAATATGTTTGTAGCCATCCATGGATTGAAAGGGATTCAAATAACTGGTCAGCTCAGCAGATCTGATTCTTATTTAGATTCCTTAAATAATAATTTACTGGAAATCTAAAACCTGATTTGTTGCTAACACTGTTGCTTTTGCTTACTTTTGCTGTAGCTTTCATGGCTCTGAACTAGTGGCTACTATTTAGTAAAAAAAAAAAAAGGCTAGAGATAAATGGAATTGGTTCTCATGCACACGAGAATTTGGGGCAGAACTATATTACTATATAATTCATTCATTTTATATAGTTTACCAACATGGTGGCTGAAGTCTCATTAGTAGCTTGGCAACAAGGAATGATAGGCTCATTGTAACCTCCTGCTACTACTTACTCTCCATTTCCCCAACTGTCTTTAACCCTCCCATGTGCACCTAGTACCTACTTAAGCTGCCCTTACACAGGTATGGAGATCCATTGGCACTCCTACACCAACTTAACAGTTTTCAGCAATTTACTGTGGACCTATGTTCACGGGTGAAGGATACTACAGAGCATAGTGTATGACAAAGCAGGTCTGCACAGGGCAAATATTTGACTGCATATAGACAGCTGCTTATGACTGTCAAAACGGGTGAATATGTACAGGTGCAAGTAACACAGATCTTCACATCCAAGTCAGGGCAGATATTGCTATCCCCTTTCTGCTATACTTTGCAGTGATACTCCATACCCCTGGCTGCCTTTTTTGGCCCCATCATAAAATGTAGGTTGGTATGTGGAGCCTGCAGTGTGTCATTCAGTTCTCTTAGGAGGTGCAGTCTTTGACTGGTCTGGCCATGTGACCAGGAATTTATTCAGTTTTTCTTTTCACTTATTTACTTATTCATTTTACTAGTGCAGTACTAACTATAATATATATATATATATATATATATATATATATATATATATATATATATATATATATATATATATATGCATATATGCATATATGTATGTGTTTCAAGCAACAAAACCAACAGCAAATGACTATATTATAAGATAAATCCCATGGACGATACATTGGAATAAACTCGAGAAAAGCAGACTCAATTGTACTGGAAATATAAAAAGCAAGAGGCTGTTCCACATGGCGGGTTACCATTACTTTTTAATAATCATATGGCTGGCTTGGATTTTCTAGAAGCAAAGTTATATCACCTAAGAGAATCAATTTTAAGTCTGTTCTGAGTTTTGTCTAATAACCAGAAGATCTAAGGATTTGCTAACATGGGCAATGATTTGAAAGCCTATCCCTGGATACTAATAAAAGAGCGCTGTTGTTTGGAAGTGAAGTTTAGAGAAAGACGTTTTTACTTCATTACACGTCTTAAATATATGCTTTTTCAGTGCTGTCATAATATGGATGAGTGTGCAATGAAAATATTTTTTCCTTCATAGAGAAGGGAGTATACGTTTAAGATAAGAAAAAAGAACCTGGGAATTCATTTGACAAAGCCATGCTGAAAATTGTTTAGGGAAAGAAAGCTACAATAGCAGCATTTTAATAAGAGAGAAACCTAGTAATAAAATTTTCCAGTCCCACAAAGTACTATAAGCCCACAAAGGAATGTATATGCCATTTTGGTGAAAACCTATATAAATCTGAAGAGAGATGGCACACTGAATTGCTTATTTCAATGCTTGATCATCTCAGTGCTTGTTACATGAAATAAGCATGAACAAAGCAACATGAACTGGCTTTTACTGATACAACCTTAGGCCATGCTCAGATGTGTAAATGAAGGTCAGGATTCATGGTCAATATTAAAGTGAATCATTTTGTTTCTGTTACCTTTCCTTATTTGTATATCATTTACTATACTTTAATAGAGCAGCTATATCTGGCCAATTTAGAGATAATTGAAACTACATTCTTATTTACTGTAGTAAGTTCTCATTTTCTGTGAGCCGCATTGTTTACTTAAGCTCTATTAAACTTACTTAACCATAAGTTTTAGTGGTCTCCTTTTATACCAATGGGTGAGACCTATTTCAGTGAAATGGAAAAGGAATTATTCCTAATTTTGCTATAATCCTATAAACAAGGTTAATATTGTTCCTATATGTTTATAGCACCCCTGAACTGATATTATTGAAGTGATGGTGGAATCTGCTAACTCTATCTACAGGTAGGTGAATAGGCATCCTGGAATCAAAGCTACTGCCAACGACATTCAAATATACATTATTCCCCTAGCCAAATAACAACAGTTTTTAACACGACTGGGTCTTTGTCAAATGACGGCATGTTTCAAAGCAGCTTGGTCTTTATCAAAGTCGTGTCGAAAAATGTTGTTTTGGTTGGGGGATTATGCACAATGGACTGTTGTCCGCAGCAGCAACTTTGATTCCAGAATGCCTACTGCATTTAATTCAGCCAAGTACAGATGCAACATGCCTGTGTTTTGGAGCAGTTTTATTTATTACATTTGTTGAATCCTGCAAACATGGGAACTCATTTGTTGTGCCTTGTGAATGGTTTATGCATGGATGACTGTTTGCTGCAATGGCTTTGATTCTTGAAGACCTAGGGCACTTTATTCAGCTAAACACAATATGTATATGTTTGTTTTTGGAACAGTAAAATTCATCTTGTTGGCTGAAATTTGTACTGTATATATAGGAACGGATTTGCTGTGCCTCTTATGGATAATTCATTACAAGCATTTGAAGATATTTTTGAGTTGTTTACGCAATACCCACTTTCATATTCAAGCTTGTGTGTTTTTATTGAAAAATATTCTTGGATCCAAGGATTTTTTTAAATAAAGATGGATTTTCTAACACTGTTACAGAGGTGCGGATTGATATTTGCTTGTGGTTGTACAAAGGTTTGAAACATACTTGGATCGTGCACCCCCAAATAACTCCAAGTGGAGCTGTGTTTGTGTTGTGCTGTGTTAAATGTTTGCTTTAAAAAGGGCCCTGAGTCTGAATATGGTAAATAGGTCATGGTGATGCCAAATCTATACAGATTTTTTCAATTTTGCCATGTATGCATGAAAGTACACAAAGATATTCATCCAGCATCCTAGAATCAATATAAACCATAAATGCTGATGAGTCACACTTAGCTTGTTTAAACATGTGCTTTTAGATTCATTTTTTGTGGCAAAAAGTGGTTGTGCACATGCCACTTTGATCAAATGTTGTTAGGTATGTCAATATGGCAGACAAGGCACACGCTATAGAAGGTTATCAAGATGTTAAAGGTCAACAAGGAGTTTAGGGACCACGTAAAAGCTTAAGACTGCAGATCAAGTGTTTTTATACAGGCCACAGAACTCAGAGTAATAGATAAACTGTAAAACATACCAAATGTTGAATGTATTGAGCAATTCTTTCAAAGTCCTTCTGTCTTTGAACCATGATCAGTAGAATCATGGTCATCCTGGGAGAATGAGCATTTGCATATCAAGTAATTTATTTCTGTTCTTTAAAATATATTGGTTAGTGATGATAACTATTTTAAAATCTGTTCCGTCCTAGATCCTTAATGGAACTTGGTGGTGAAAGAAACATGTATGCAGAAGTAGCTTTTAAAATTGCCATACGTCTAGATGTCTGTAATTTCAATGCTACTTGAGTCACTGACCCACAACAAACATGCTGGAAGGAAAAGTGAGAGGGGAGTCACAACACTAATCTGCATACTTGTCCAAGGTCAGAGTATAAAATCCAATGGAAAAGCGTGACAGCCAAGCAACTAGAATTTTTAGAAGAATGATAGAGACCTCCATGTTTCACCACAGGTTTGTTAAAGGCATCCGAATCTCAGCAGTCTATGTATCAATATAGATGTGTGGAGATTGATTCAGCTACTACCATGGTAAATGAACGACAGGAACTATAAATAAGATGTGTTATTTCCAAGTATGTTAAGACAACAAATCAGTTGTTTTCTCTAAAGGCATGAAGTATTCATCTATCCATTTTGCATTATCACACCCCTTAAATAGAAAAGAGGAGTCCGTTCAAAATGGTTGTTGACTTCCAACTTCCTAATGAAGAAAAGTTGCCAATGCTATGAAGCTATCAGATACTAGAACAATTCTAATTACTGCTTCCAATGTAGAGAGAATGTTAAAAGACTGTTTGAGGACATTACAGTAACAATAATGATTAACTTGCGACACTTAGCTATAAGACAGAGTAGACCTTGCAACAAAATTAGTCCCTAGGAGACAAAAAAATTAAAATTCAATTATACTCTGTTTATTACATACTTGCATTTGCAATTTCCACATTATTGAGACCCTACCATACAAAATAACTGTAAAGCTCACAAGGGAATAATTTTCCTTTGCTTCAATAGCTAGGGTAACGCTTTCCCTCAAAGAAACCTCTGATTAAAATCCTGATAATTCCTTTTACATAGTACACAGCATATCTATCCAAAATGCACCCATTAAGCACAAATCCATCTATTTAATTGCCAGTAGTACCCAAAATGATTCAGTCTCTAAAAGTAAGCACAATATTTGAGTCAAATTTGTTTTCTGTTTAATGAAACCCCTGTAGACTAAATTTTGTGACTCTACTTTATTGTACAATTTTTAAAATTCTGGCTAATTGAGAATAATAAAACAAATGACCTTCAATCATTTTCAAGGACATCCATTCTTTTTTAATTGAATTAACACATCTGTTGTCTTTGAATATGTGGACCACCAATTCTTTCTTCATAGACTTGGCTCCCATGGCATTTGGAACAAAGCCTTCTTTTGACTTTCTACTGTCAACAATCCTTCAAGGCATCTGTTGTTCCATGCTATCCCTCTACAGCTGAGCTTTTGTTTTTCATTATTGGCATAATTTTTTTTATCATTTAACCACAGTCAACATATAACTTTTCCTTTGCAACTTAAAACTTTAAAGAAAATATAAAGTTATGTGGGTTTATTTTTGGCAAGAATTTGAAATGATCTCTTATAGGCCCATCAATGCACAAATCTTGACCCAGGAGTCAGCTGAGATGCGTATTTTTAAATCCATCAAATCTTGAAGCTAAAATTAAAGATAGCATCTCATATAGGGTTATCGGGTGAAAATCATCTATTTTCAGACACAGTTACTATACAATCGCATTTACCATGCCAGTTATTTGATATCTGAGCAGAAAAAGCTTTCTCTGCCCCTGACATTGGACACATTGACATTTTGCCCAACAACCCACAAGCTTTTAGAAATGTAATCCCATGTTCATGATTTGTAGCCACCTCTTGTTTTCTCAAAGCGGCTGTGATGAATGCATATGTAAATACTGCAAGTAAAGTCCAGGGATATTTTATTAACTGTGGTTCTGCCAGCAAAGTCTAAATTAGCAATAATAACCTGCAGTAATACACTGGAATAATTTTATCCATTGTTTATGCCTAGATTACCTAGTAATTATGTTTTGTCTCAGGAAAGAAGGCTTGTTCATAGCCATAAGGATTTTGCAAGGATTGTTTCACACGGGTCGTTTGCTCCAGATATTTTATTTGTCTCCTATGTTTCAGAGACATTATATGGCAAATTCTAATTACACTGATACTTTAGTATATTGTAGAGTGGCCTGCCTGTATATTGCATCAACTTTCTAGTTTACAAGATGTTGGTACAAAAGGGTGAGTGTGGGTTTTAATGGAGTTTCAACTTTGGGGTTCACTTTATTTATTGGTTGAACTAGATGGACTGGTGTCTTTTTTTAACTAGACTAACTATGTGACTATGTAACTTTAATGCCATACACTGCAAAATCCAAAGAAAGAGTATCCACTCACATTTAAAAGTGCCCTCGAGCCGGCACGAAGCTTATCCAGCAGTTATGGTTGGGTGTTTGGCTGTTTGCATGGTCCGCCTAGCAGTGATGTGTGGCCTCCACGTTTAGCTTGCGCTTCAAGCCTCGTTCCCGTTCCCGTTCATGTCCGGTCACCTGATGCAAAAAAATCTCCCAGCAGCCTCTACGCGTTTCGCATCATAGAATGCATCATCAGGAAGCTTCCTGATGACGCATTCTATGATGCGAAACGCGTAGAGGCTGCTGGGAGATTTTTTGCATCAGGTGACCGGACACGAACGGGAACGAGGCTTGAAGCGCAAGCTAAACGTGGAGGCCACACAGCACTGCTAGGCGGACCATGCAAACAGCCAAACACCCGTCCATAACTGCTGGATAAGCTTTGTGCTGGCTCGAGGGCACTTTTAAATGTGAGTGGATACTCTTTCTTTGGATTTTAAAATAAATAGTTTAAACATATTGCGCTATGATCGTTTTTTGTCCCTATGCTTTTATATGAGAAATACTAGAGTCCAAGTGTAGCCGGTGAGGAGTGTTACTTAGGTAGAGTGGTTATCCCTTGAATGAACCAAAGGCGCATCTTTAAATAAGCATCTGGTGAGTGGCCAATCTGAATGGTGGAGGTGTCTCACTAAGTCACATATGATCACTGAAGGAACATAGGAGCACGTCAGTCACAACAATTGATAAAGGATTTTGCAGCACTTTTGAAGGACTCTTTATGTAATGGAGAATATATGTTTCATTTTGGTTTGATTTAAAGCACATGATAATACTTATAAGTGATTGTTTGGAAAAATAGAAAAAGAACATTGTAAGTGGTGGTAATATGGGAGTAGCGCATTCACACACATAAATCAGCAAAGAAAGTCATATGCTTGGGCAGGCATACACATGTATATACAGTAATATACGTGTGTGTGTGTGTATGTATATCCCCAGAGAGCCCCCACTTACATCAGGGTCCCCAGAGAGCCCCCCCTTACATCAGGGTCCCCAGAGAGCCTCCTCCTTATATCAGAGTCCCCAGAGAGCCTCCCTCTTACATCAGGGTCCCCAGAGAGCCCCCCACTTACATCAGGGTTCCCAGAGAGTCCCCCTTACATTAGGGTCCACAGAGAGCCTCCCCCTTAAATCAGAGACCCCAGAGAGCCTCCCCCTTAAAATCAGGGTCCCCGGAGAGCCTCCTCCTTGCATCAGGGTCCCCAGAGAGCCCCCACCTATATCAGGGTCCCCAGAGTACCCCCCTCCCCTTGTTGACCCCTGCAGAGACTCTAGGCTATGGGCCCCAGATTCGGGGCTATAGCCCCAAAAGCCACCCCCTAGCAACGCCTCTGCCTTCATGGTATAGGGGAACATGTGACTCACTTCTCTTCCTCCCATGTGACAGTGATGGTACTTGGCTGTTCATGCACCATTGCCATAATATGGGGTAAGGGAGACTACAGAATCATGTGTAAGCATTAGATTTGATCAACTCAGGGGTAATACTTGTAGGCATTTAGATGAGAATTTTTAATAACCCCCTTCAGCATGGAAACCATTGAAAGCAGCGTCCTTTTGCAAAGATTCTCAGAGTCAGGTCATGTGGAAAGTTTCTGCATGACTGTGGAAAGCGAATGAACAAAGGCAAGGTGAGTATAAGCTGGTGTGGGGATTGACCGTTGCACTGCTCTGAATAGGCAAAGTACAAGTTCACTTTAAGAAATTCATACTTCAAAATTCACACTTCTACTTCTATCCACAGTCATCCAGGAACATTGATAACCTGACCCTGAGAATCTTTGCAATTCCGATGCTGCCTTCAATGTCTTCTAGGGTCAAGGGGTTACTAAAAATGCTCATCTGGAAGCCTATAAGAAACATTATAAGCTTCAGAATATGGTACATTAACTAATTATGACTGCATTTTCAATATTGCAATACAAGATTTTCATGAAGATTTCCTATACTTCTATCATACATAACATAAAAAGACTTTAAGGGGCCCTCAGCCAGAACACTGAAGATAGGTCACGGATGGGTCTTACAGCATGACAATGACCCAAAACATCCTGCCAAGGCAACAAAGGCGTGGCTCAAGAAGAAGCACATTAAGGTCATGGAGTGGCCTAGCCAGTCTCCAGACCTTAATCCTCTAGAAAATGTATGGAGGGAGCTGAAACTTCGAGTTGCAAAAAGACAAACAATAAACCTTAAGGAGTTAGAGATCTGTAAAGAAGAGTGGACTAAAATCCCCCTTGAGATGTGTGCAAACCTGGTCACCAACTACAAAAAATGTCTTACTTTTGTGCTTGCCAACAAGGGTTTCTCCTCCAAGTATTATGTCATGTTTTATTTGGGGAGCAAATACTTATTTTACTCACTGAACAGCATTTTCATTTATAGCATTTGTTTTATGTGTTTTTTTCTGGATTTTTGGTTGATATTCTGTCTCTATCATTTAAAATACTCCTATGATAAAAATTATAGACCCTTCATTTCTTTTTAAGTGGGCAAACTTACAAAACTGCAGGGGATCAAATATTTATTTTCCCCACTGTATAAAATACTTACATAAAAACACAAACAAAAGACATGAAATTAACATTATAAAAGCGTAAAAAAAATACTAAATAAAAGCAAAGTGAACTGAAACCAATGGCATTTAAAATGTACAAACTCTATGTGGTGGAGTTATGAAAGGAGTAGAGAATGTCTACTTTGCAAAGCTGTGTTCACTTCAAATATCCAATCATGTGTAAGACAAAATATATTTTTTTCTTTTATTTTCCCACACATGATGGGGTATTATAGTAAAACACTAAGTGAACATTCTCTGTTCTCATAGTAAATCAACCCACATTGTCTCACTTTCTGTATATATGCAATGCACGCACACATGGAGCACATACAGTACAGTTTTCATATTCCGTGAACTATGCAATGTATGCATGTGCGGCTTGATAAAAATAGTCATCAGCAGTTTATCACACAGAACGTCGGACTCTTTTTAATTGAGAATTGTGTTTATAAACACATGCCGAGTCTCCATCTTTAGCACAGAACAGCATTTATCAAACTTAGCATGAAGGCTTCCTAATTTTCCTCCTCCACGAGTCTTCTAACTGTGGCAGCATTCCAGAGGGGGAACTTTGTAGAATAAAAACCTGGCGCTCAGCCTGAGGGCAGGGGGAACAAATGATATTTTCAAAGCTTCCTCTTACACAGACGCAATCTAAATCTTTTCATTTTAACAGAAGAAAAAAAAAAAAAAGCCAACGCTAGAAAGACCGAACTGTGTTGGACAAATCGTGCTTTTTTAATCAAAACAACAAGCTTAACCATTGAAACGCTCTCTGACATTATAATTCCTTTTCTCAAAGTATTCGATGTACTCCAAATTGTGCTAACAATGAAATACCATTTTTTTTTCCTTATCAGTCAGAATGTTTTGCCCAGAACTAGACTCGGTAACAATTTTTTTATGAAAAATGTATAGGCATAAAACCTCATTTACTAAGACCTTCAATATTTCAGGACATAACAATCTACAGGGACTGTTTGCAGTGCTGATAAGCTTTTTTCATAATAGTATAAAATAGCAATAATAACATTTAGTGGACAAAAATGATTTACTAAAATTTTTTTTTCCACTTAGCTCACATTAAACACTCAACCACGTGCAGAGTAAAAGCTTCACCTGAATATGACTGGATATTTAAAATTGGTTTACTAGATAATGCAAAAAAAAAAAAAAAATCTTTAGTAAACAAAACCAGAGATTTATTATAATTTTTGTATCCATTTCTTAATTTTAACGTAATTACTATTATTATTAGAATTATTATTATTGCTGGTATCAATATTATTGTTCGGGTTCAGTTCCCTTGATGATGCTGTCTCCAGCGAAACCGGTCGGGCAGAGCCTTGGGACTTGACGTAATAGCGCATACAGTCAGTGATTAGACTGAACGGTGGTTCACATACAGGAGCACTTGCGTCTCTTAAACACTATCTTACAAGAGTTTACATGTGAGTTTGCATTTTGGTTTTTATTAAATTTTCATAAAAGAGGTTTTACACTATGAAGCTTGCTTTCTTTTTTTATGCTACTTTGATTATGATATGAGATCATGTCTGTTAGTATTGATGTGGAGTTGGGTGGCATTCCTCTGCTGATTTAGCTTGCTGGTTAGAAGTGTAACATGCTTGTATGACCATTATAATCTTTGGTCATACATATCTGGTAAGCGGCTTGATCACAGTGGTGTGGGGAGCACGTCTTGGCACAGTGATGTGGGGAGCACGTCTCGTTTTTTTTTTTAAGCACTTTGGAATATTTAAGAAGAATATTTGCACTTTTTTTATTTTTATTTATTTGGACTCATCACTTTTTGTTTGTTTATTTTACTGAATTGTTGTATGTATTTATATTATGTCACTGTTTTTGTGATTAGACTATACTATACTATACTATAGCCTATATCAGCTGCCTCTTTTTCTGAAAATGCTGTTTAACTGGTTGTCAGCTGTTCAGATAATCTCAGTACTCCTAGATTTTAACCTGCATCAAGAATCCAAATCAAGAGTTCTCGGACTTCACTCTAAAATTATGTGTTCCATGCTTGTTTCAGGTCAGGTCTTAGAGTGACACTAAACAATATTTTTATTCTCCAATAATCCATACACATCTACTACTTCAAAGATAGGTCCATCTTTTGAACATGTTACATATTACACCAGTATATACCAGTACATACAATAAATGTATACCTCTCCGCCTATATGTGTCAAAATCAAATAACTAAAGAAAGGGGGGTGCGCACTCCCATTAGGCCACTAGGGTAAAACATAAGGGTAAAGCAAAAATAATAAAAGTTATGTTTAGCCTAGTGGCACTGATGCATAGTGTTTTTAGTAGTTATGTAACATGTTCAAGCAGCTTTCCCTTCCTTTCCTATGACATCGGATGGGGTTCCTTTCCCCTGAAACCACTGTTACTTAAAATAGGCAAGGCTGAATGGGACTCTGCATTATTCATTCCCAGGATCTGTGAATGAATAAACTACAAGTCCATTCTCTCACAGCAGCAGACAGACTTCTAGTTTCAATGGACGGTGAGTGTGCTAATTAGCATGCTTGTAGTCCATTCCCACTTCCTACAGCTTTGAAACTGACAGCCCGTACTGGGGTACTGGCACAGAGATGTAGGAAGAGTGTGCAGGAGCCTGACATTGCACCCGAGATCCACTGATTGCCAGTCCAATGCTCTGCAGAATAAATATATGAACATTTTCTTCCTGCAAAAATATGTCCATTTAGTAATTCTTCATAAAAGGTGAACATACATTTTATTGGCCCTGTAATAGTATTTACATGAAATTGTTCCTTACTGTGTTTTTCTGCCTCCTTCTAATGTCCTTTGTGAGCTCCCAAATCTTGCCTTGTCCCCTTCATTTCCATTTGTTTGGAATGAACAGTGCACATTAGTTGCAGTCATGTGCACTGCTCTATGCACACTACAAAGCCCATACTCCATGGTCCATTTCAGGTGCGAGCAAGATAGGGTGACTATGTCCCTGCATTACAGTAGGATCATGAAGAACAAAGTTAGCCACCCTCTACCAGGAAGATGGGTCACAGTGGCAAAAAAAATAGAAGCAGTAGAGGGTACTTTGGAGTTGACAATACATACTGGAATATCATTTTCTTTTAAACCAGAGTTTATAGTCACTTTAAAAAGATCAACAGCCTATTCTGTCATTCATTCTGAACCAGGGAATATCCTTGCAGTACTAGTGGTAGTGAAGCACACTCACTGTGCAGTTACTAGAGACTGTACACACAGTATAGCATGTGATAAACAATTATGGCTGCCTGCATGCATATACATATGTTCAAACTCTCAGCAGTTTTTTTTTTTACACATTACTTTTAATTGAATATATTAATTACACTAAACTGATCACATTTAATGTATATCTAAACAATTCTTGAAAGCCTTTAATATGTGCCAAGCTACATGAAATGCATTATTATGCGCGGTACAGCTGAGCTCTCTGCATTGCTTGTGTCACTCAACTATACATCCGCTGTGTTGTTTCTGGAAGCGCCAAATTGCTGTGCAGAGAGACATTTGTGTAAGTGAGTTCTGAATATGATCAAGTCTGATGGTCAGGAAATGCTGACTCAAGTGCTTTCTCCTAGGGATCATCATTCAGATATAAAGTGCAATGTACATTTATCAAACCTGAGCATCATGTACTAAGAGAAAGGGTATTGCAGGTCTGTCCCTGATTTATTGTAGGTCTAGACTATCCCTGATTTATTATACCTATAGACATGATTGGACCCAATCCAATTGACTTGGCCAGATCAGGCAATAACAGCTATTTATATATAATATTTATATACTGTTTTCTGGAGACTAGGCTGCTTTTCTATTGCCATCCTACACTATATTACTGCTTGGAGTGTGATCACTCATGCAATCAGAATCTGATATCTATGGTTCTGGATACTTCTGTGTCTTTATATCAACCTATGAATTATTCCTCTGGTGTACTTTTTGACAAAATCAGCTATTTTCCATTACTGCATTTACATTTCATTCTGGACATTGGGCAGTGGGGTTGAAGTACTAAAGTAGAGATATTAAGGTTGATTTACTAAAGGCTGTTCACTTTGCTAGGGAAGTTGCACTTTTCAAGGTAATTTGCCATGGAGCTTAGTAAATGAGGTGAATCTCTGCCGACTTCCATCCAGGGTTGCCAACTTTCCGCAGGATTTTTTACTGACAAAACATGGGGAATTTACTGAAGGAGCACATTTTTTGCTGGCAACCTGAAAAATTACAGAGCTCCTATTGAAAACTAACACAGTGAATATTTGAACAGTATAAACATGATATGGGAACACTGGCAATACCCATAACAAGGTAATTTGCATGATTACACTTAAAAAGTCAACACAGCATGAAATTATCAGCCCCCGATATTTACTGACAGTTGTAAACTAATCACTAATTTTTACGAACGGTCAGTAAATTTATTGGCGGTTGGCAACCCTGCTTCCATCATCTAATCATGTGCAAGCAAAAAATGCATATTTTTCTTTAATTTTCAGTGCACATGACTGGATATTCTTTGCAAGTGGAACTTTACCTCATTTACTAAGCTCTGAGGCAAATTCTCTTACAAAGTGCAACTTCCCTCACAAAGTGAACAGCTTATTTTCCTTTAACACATTAACCCCATTTTATTTTGTGAATTGAATGTTAGCTTTCTAGGCAATGTTTCCTTTTATCACATAATCATGGACTATCTCTTGCACATGACTGGGTACTCATAGTACTATTACTTTACCTTATTCACTACTCTAAGTGCCAATCTCTCCTCCTTTAGTAAATCATTCTCAATGCCCTTGCAGAGTAACAAAATGCTCCCTTGTTTTGTTTTTTTTTACTTACCTCTCAAACCAGGATATGTATTCCAGCACTTGAAATAGCAGAATTGGCATGGATGTTCTTCATTCACTTAAAGAACATCTAAATTCATCACAGGAGGTTCTTTCTACATGCCAGTCTAGCTAATGTTTTCATATAACAAGTAACAGTTGCCTGCTGACTTCTAATTGCTGGATATTATTTTCTGCATCACCTGAGACTCCCCTTTAACCTGTGAAAGCCACTCTGATCCCTGAACTTTCATTGACATTTCAAAACCCAAGGTAACAATCGTGGGTCTGTGGCTCTGTAACACAAGACTAGCATTTTCATTTCCGTTTATGCCAATTTTAGTTTCAGTTTCACTGGGAAAACACACGTTTCTGTTAACCGTGTCAGACTGTTTAATCAGCCGAAGAAGAAGAAACGGTCCTGCAATGTTCAGTGGCCAAGATTAACACAAGTACGTTTTATATTTGTCTTTAACATGGTGCAACAAGAAATATGGTTGATAATAAGGCACAAAGGGGTTGATTTACTAAAACTGGACAGTGAAAAATCTGGTGCAGGTGTGCATGGTAGCCAATCAGATTCTAATTTCAGCTTGTTCAATTAAGCTTAGACATAAAAAAACTGGAAGCTGACTGGTTTCCATGCAGAGCTGCACCAGATTTTGCACTCTATAATTTTAGTAAATCAATGCCGTAATAGTCCATAATATTGTTTCGATTAGTTATATAAATCCTGATTACCTAGACCAGCCATTCCTAATCAGGGTTCCATAAAATCCTAAGGTTCAGCCAAAGGTTTCTAACCAGCTGTGGCTGATTGACCTACCATCTGGTGGTGCCTGCCTAATTCTGGGTCCAACACACCTTTGCAGATCTTAAGTTCTCTGTAGGGTGGCATGCTGACCACTTCTGTAAAGGTGGGATTCTTTCCACTGACCACTAAATGTAAATGTCATTCCTCCCACTGACTTAGGGGTACCATGATACCTAAAAATAATTTCAAAGGTTCCTCTGGAATAAGAAGGTTGAGCAAGACTGACTTGGACCCTTGGTACACTTTGGAGTTATAAGTAATAACATATAGGAGGTGTAAAACAAAGGCCGCCATTGGAAAGAGCACAGGGCTGTTGCTTCCAATCTTACTGAGCTTTTTGGACTTCCCCATTGGCGCAAGTTGAAGAGCCCTTTGCTACAAGCATCCTATTGGTGGGCTGGGGGATTGAGTGCTGCCTCTATTTAATCCCCATCAAGCCCAATTAGACCTCAGCTTTTATAGTTTTAGCACAGCCAGTTAATGAACAATTATTTCTGACTAATACAGTTATCTGTTCAAAAAATAGTTTGAAGCCATGGGGGTTATTTTCTAAAGGCAAATCCACTTTGCACTACAAGCGCAAAGTGCACTTGAAATTGCACTGAAAGTGCCCTTGGAAGTGCAGTCTCTGTAGATCCGAGGGGGACATGCAAGAAAAATAAAAACAGCATTTTAGCTTGTACGTGATTGGATAAAAAAAATCAGCAGAGCTTCACCATCATTTCAGATCTACCCCTGAGATTTACAGTGACTGCACTTCCAAGTTCAGTGCAATTTCAAGTGCACTTTGCGCTTGTAGTTTGCACTTGTAGTGCAAAGTGGATTTGCCTTTCATAAATAACCCCCTATATCTTAATGGGTCCATGACTACCACATTAGCGTGATTCTTTTCCTTAGCTGCCTTTTTTCTATCATGTAACCTGATGCTTTAACCTGAAATAAGTGTTGAAAAAGTGACATTTTACCAATGTATTATTAAGAATTAGCACCTGAAATTTCAAACAGGTTAATATCAGATCTAAGTATGAAATACTGTATAATGGTGCACCAGCTTTTAATACTTCCCTAGGGCCTGTGGACCTCTTCATTGGTATACTGCTTAAAGTGGGGGTCCACCTATCTATCGTTTTTTTTTTTTTTTTAGTTCATTCACAAACTTTTCTTCTCAGCATTACATACTCACATATTGTGTGTAATATGTCCGCCTGTGTCAGATTTCGTCGGAAAGAATAACTTATATTATTCACTGCAGGCGGTTTCCATCTTCATTGTGGGCATTTGAAGCCCACAAGCATTTATTTCCTGGATGTGGTGAATGCTGTGCTCCCAGCATTCACTGCTCGTTCCCGCACATGCTCAGTGGCATCCTGGGAAGCCTAAGACTAGCTCCCAGGAATCTGGGAGAGGCTAGAAACACGCCTACTCCCACGGGAGGAGAACCAGGAAGTGCAAAGAAGAATAAAAAAATAAAAGGTATTTACGGCGATTTAAATTTTTTTAAATGGCATGTCAGCATCTAGGCAAGGAAGAGAATACATACAGATATTGTTCAAAATTTGGGTGGAACCCCGCTTTAATATATTATTAAGACAGAGTGCAGTAGTATATGACTGTTATGTTATAACAAAAATATAAAATAGAACAGATGAATGACAATAATGTCATAGAATGTCATATGGAAGTTAACCACTTGGCCAGTGGCACATATTAATAAGATGCAGCAGCAACATTATTTTTGAAATGCAGAATTTCTAGGATTGTTATATGGAAGTAAGGATTATAGCATTTATCAAAATGGAAAGCTGATGCGTGTGGGCATAATGTGACTCAGTCCCATACATAGAAGCGATAATACAAAAAAAATGGGGGGGTGGGGAGCCCAATGGACTTTGTGAGACACATCTTTGAGCACTCCCTTTTTTTCTGTATTTTAGGATTATAACATTTGTTTTGCTTATATCATCAAGATTCATTAGATCAGGTGTCACATTTTTCAGTTTAACCACTTCAGCCCCGGAAGATTTTACCCCCTTCCTGACCAGAGCACTTTTTACAATTTCGCACTGCATCGCTTTAACTGACAATTGCGTGTTCGTTCGACGCTGTACCCAAATTTTTGGTGCTATTTGATCACCTCTGCGGTTTTTATTTTTTGCGCTATAAACAAAAAAAGCGACAATTTTGAAAAAAAAAACAATATTTTTTACTTTTTGCTATAATAAATATCGCCCCAATTTTTAAAAAAAATACATTTCTTCATCAGTTTAGGCCAATATATATTCTTCTACATATTTTTGGTAAAAAAAAAAAAAAAATCGCAATAAGCGTATATTGATTGGTTTGCACAAAAGCTATTGTGTCTACAAACTATGGGAAAGATTGATGGCATTTTTATGGGCTTTTTTTTTTTTTTACTAGTAATGGCAGTGATCTGTGATTTTTAGCGGTACTGCGACATTACGACGGACAGATCGGAGACTTTTGACACTTTTTTGTGACCATTGGCATTAATACAGCGATAAGTACTATAAAAATGCACTGATTACTGTGTAAATGTCACTGGCAGGAAAGGGGTTAACACTAGAGGGCGATCAAGGGGTTAATTGTGTGTTCCCTCAGTGTATTCTAACTGTGGGGGGGATATAATTGACTAGGAGAGGAGACATATCGTTTTTCCTACTTAGTAGGAACAAACGATATGGCTCCTCTTCTCTGACAGCACAGGGATTTGTGTGCTTGAACACACAAATCCCCGTGGCCGGTGGTGATCATGCCTGCCACGCGCATTGGGTCCCCCCGAGCCGCGCACCCTCTGATGGCCGCTAAAGCAATGGACGTACCCATACGGGATTTCGCCAAGGGGAGCCATTCTGCCACAGTATATCTGTGTGAGCAGGTTGGGAACCGGTTAATGTTGACCAGTTTTAAACTGGCCAGCAGTTTGAATCTTGTCTTGTCCAGTTCTCCAGGAACGGGGCCGTGAATTGAAACATGTATGGGCAGGCTGAATGTCGACTGATCATCTTGGGTACAACCAGCCTGTCCGATTTTACATGTGATTATGACAGCCACTAGCAATATTTACTGTGTTCTCCTGGCCGGGATGGCTTCCATCCCCCCCCCCCCCGCCAGGAGAACACAAGGAGGGATTCCCCCATCAACACTGACCCGTGGTTGCAGAAAAGAAAATTGCTCTGTCCTAGGCCGGCTTTAGATGTACTAACTACTACTCTACAGGCCAAGTGCATGTCTAAATGGTTACACATTTAATTAATTGGTTGGTAGACCCTCACATCACATGGTTTTGGTAACACTAAAGGAGAATCATACAGTTATACTTCCACCATTGTGATATATATGGACGGGCTTAAGATAAACCATAGATAGCAGATATTACCATAAGAATGTTTGGCCTAGCATATATTTGGAAGCCACCATGGTATCTACAGTGCTTGTGTGCGACTTTAATCAATTTTTCTGCATTACAGAACATCTCTCTGAGTCTCTGACCACTGAATGTACTCATTATCACCACCTAGGTGGTAAGAAAATTTATAATAGTGTAATTGCAAGTAATGCTCAACTTCAGGATCATAGCTTGAAATTACCAGCTCCTATACAGAGATCCCTATTCAATAAGCCACTTTACAGTTCTTTGAGTAGTACTTGATATTTGATATACTTGATATTCTCTACATTGACTATGCCCCCTGTATCAGTGAAAGGGTTACAACGTGGGACAGGCTGTGGTTATGAAGTTTGAGGTATAGAGGGAAGATGGACTGCCCTCTGCGTTATTTGCTCTTGAAGAACTGTACCTATCAGCAATTTCTCTCCTGTTCGCACATTTAAAAAACGATGCTAGTGAGCCTTTTATGGCTACAGAACTTCCTGTTAGGCACTTAACCTCCAACATCTCCTGCCAGGATTTTACAGATTCCACGTACAATGAACAGACACAGAAAATATTTTTCATCTGCTCCATTGTATATGACACAGGGTAATTTTTCAAAAGTGCAGTCCTACTTACGAGCTCTCTTTTATTTCTTTTACAGGACTTTTTCTCTCTGCTATTTCATCTAGATCATTTTAATGGCTACATTTTAGTGCATTTTTATTATTAGATCTATACATTTTTACATGTATATATACTATTACATTGACTTGCTGCTGTTTTAAACCAGTGTAAAATATCTTAAACGATCCAAAGCCAATTTGTGGGAAAATGTACATACACTTGAATGCAAGTGATTCAGTGCCTTGAAAAAGTATTCATACCCCTTGACATTTTCCACATTTTGTCATGTTACAACCAAAAACTTAAATGTATTTTATTGGGATTTTATGTGATAGACCGACACAAAGTGGCAGATAATTGTGAAGTGGAAGGAAAATAACAAATGTTTTTTTTAACATTGTTTTACAAATAAATATGTGAAAAGTGTGACGTGCATTTGTATTCAGTCCCCCCTGGAGTCAATACTTTGTAGAACCACCCTTCGCTGAAATTACAGCTATAAGTCTTTTTGGGTATGTCCCAACAGCTTTGCACATCTAGAGAGTGACATTTTTGCCCATTCTTCTTTGCAAAATAGCTTGAGCTCTGTCAGGTTGGATGGAGAGTGTCTTTCCTCATTATAACCCTGCACTTGCATCCCTTTAGATGTAATTTCCCTTTTGGGAGTATCTGACCAAAAGCTACATTTGTATTGGAGGGGATGCCCAAAATCTGACTTGTATCTTACTGCAGACTTTTGGGAAAATCAGTAAGCCGGAAATTACATTTCTGGGGGAACCTCCAGGTTGCCATATTGCATTGAATTTTACAGAAAGTTACATAACTTAAGATTGAAAAGGAGAGGTAAATTTTAATCGCTTCTGACCCAGCAGATTTTACCTCCTTCCTGCCCAGAGCACTTTTTACACCTTGACACTGCGTCGTTTTAACTGACAATTGCACGGTCGTTCGACGCTGTACACAAACAAAACTGACGTCCTTTTTTCTTTTTTTCCCACAAATAGTGCTTTCTTTTGGTGGTATTTGATCACCTCTGCGGTTTTTATTTTTTGCGCTATAAACAAAAAAATAGCGACAATTTTGAAAAAAAAAACCAATATTTTTGACTTTTTGCTATAATAAATCCCCCCCCCAAAAAAAATATTTCTTTATCAGTTTAGGCCAATATATATTATTCTACATATTTACTAGTAATGGTGGTGGTCTGTGATTTTTAGTGGTACTGCTACATTGCGACGGACGGATCGGAGACTTTTGACACTTTTTTTGGGACCATTGGCATTTATACAGTGATCAGTGCTATAAAAATGCACTGATTACTGTGTAAATGTCACTGGCAGGAAAGGGGTTAACACTAGGGGGCGGTCAAGGGGTTAATTGTGTGTTCCCTCAGTGTGTTCTAACTGTATGGGGATAGGATTGAGTATGAGAGGAGCCATATTGTTTTTCCTACATAGTAGAAACAAATAATATGGCTCCTCTCCTCTGATAGCACAGGGATTTGTGTGTTTACACACACAAATCCCCGTGTTGGCAATCGTGCATGCGATCGTGCGTGGCCATTGGTGATCGTGCCCGCTGGCCATGCGCATCGGGTCCCTGGCTGAAAAAGGGTAGAACGTACCCGTACAGGATTTTACCCAGGCGAGCCATTGTGCCACAGTATATCTGCGTGACATGGTCGGCAAGTGGTTAAAACCGTTCAATTACAGTATGACTTGTGTATGCTATATTTTTTATGTGCAATTTTTTTGCCAATGAAAGTGGACTTACCCTTTAAAGAGATACTAAACGATATCCTTACCCTTTTCATTTGTGGGGGGGGGGGGGGGCAACTGCCCCTGTTACAGTGTTTTTATTTGTGAGGGGGGTCATCTGCCCGGTTGCAGTGTTTTAATTTGTGGGGGGCGGGGGTTAATAATCTCTTATTTAGATCCAATAGTCTATTCTTTGCATTTGCCATTCTATACCGAACTTTTTAATGGCATATTATCTATGTATGGGATCAATGTGCAATGGTAAATTAACATATTTTTTTTTAAAGCTGCTAACTTCTGGGTGACTTTAAATGCGAGGTTTGTGTCTGTTGAGAATGTCAGATTAAGTCATGTTGGGAAACAACATAAGACAGACAATCTTTTGCACCTATAATACATGGCTGTCACATAAGCACTATCATATATACAGTATCTCACAAAAGTGAGTACACCGCTCACATTTTTGTAAATATTTTATTATATCTTTTCATGTAACAACACTGAAGAAATTACACTTTGCTACAATGTAAAGTAGTGAGTGTACAGCTTGTATAACAGTATAAATTTGTTGTCCCCTCAAAATAACTCAACACACAGCCATTAATGTCTAAACCGCTGGCAACAAAAGTGAGTACACCCCTAAGTGAAAATGTCCAAACTGGGCCCAAAGTGTCAATATTTTGTGTGGCCACCATTATTTTCGAGCACTGCCTTAACCCTCTTGGGCATGGAGTTCACCAGAGCTTCACAGGTTGCCACTGGAGTCCTCTTCCACTCCTTCATGACGGCATCAACGAGCTGGTGAATGTTAAAGACCTTGCGCTCCTCCACCTTACGTTTGAGGATGCCCCACAGATGCTCAATAGGGTTTAGGGTTGGAGACATGTTTGGCCAGTCCATCACCTTTACCCTCATATTCTTTAGGAAAGCAGTGGTCATCTTGGAGGTGTGTTTGGGGTTGTTATCATGTTGAAATACTGCCCTGCTGCCCAGTCTCCAAATGGGAGGGGATCATGCTCTGCTTTAGTATGTCACAGTACATGTTGACATTCATGGTTCCCTCAATGAACTGTAGCTTCCCAGTGCCTGCAGTACTCATGCAGCCCCAGACCATGACACTCCCTGCTTGACTGTAGGCAAGACACACTTGTCTTTGTACTCCTCAGCTGGTTGCCGCCACAAACGCTTGACATCTGAACATCTGAACCAAATAAGTTTATCTTGGTCTCATCAGACAACAGGACATGGTTCCAGTAATCCATGTCCTTAGTCTGCTTGTCTTCAGCAAACTTTTTGTGGGCTTTCTTGTGCATCATCTTTATAAGAGGCTTCCTTCTGGGACGACAGCCATGCAGACCAATTTGATGCAGTGTGTGGCGTATGGTCAGAGCACTGACAGGCTGACCCCCCCACCCCTTCAACCTTTGCTGGCCGCACTCATACATCTATTTCCCAAAGACAGCCTCTGGATATGACGCTGAGCAGGTGCACTCAACCTCTTTGGTCGACTATTGCGAGGCCTGTTCTGAGTGGAACCTGTCCTGTTAAACTGCTGTATGGTCTCGGCCACCGTGCTGCAGCTCAGTTTCAGGGTCTTAGCTAATCTTTTTATAGCCTAGGCCATCTTTATGTAGAGCAACAATTCTTTTTTTCAGATCCTCAGAGAGTTCTTTGCCTTGAGGTGCCATGTTGAACTTCTAGTGACCAGTATGAGAGAGTGAGAGTGATAACACCAAAATTTAACACACCTGTTCCCCATTCACACCTGAGACCTTGTAACACTAATGAGTCACCGGGGAGGGAAAATGAATTATTGGGCCCAATTTGAACATTTTCACTTAGGGGTGTACTCACTTTTGTTGCCAGCGGTTTAGACATTAATGGCTGTGTGTTGGGTTATTTTGAGAGGACAGCAAACTTACACTGTTATACAAGCTGTACACTCACTACTTTACATTGTAGCAAAGTGTAATTTCTTCAGTGTTGTCACATGAAAAGATATAATAAAATATTTACAAAAATGTGAGAGGTGTACTTACTTTTGTGAGATACTGTGTATAGAGGGAGGTACTCATAGACACCCTTGACAGCAGTTTATCCTAATATACCTAATACCTAATGAATTATGTTTCTGACTTATTTGATTATTTCTTCCAATAAGTGTCAGCCATAGACGTTAAAACTGTCTGTCCAAAAATCATTGGAGCATCTCTTATCTAAAGTTGACTTTATAGAGAATTTATTGTTTTCAGTTTGATAAGATCTGAGTCATAGGCTAGTTCTGGAAAAGAGGGGATAAGGTATTAAAGCAGAGTTCCACCCATATAAAAGTCAGCAGCTACAAAAAGTGTAGCTGCTGACTTCAAATAATTGGACACTCGCCTGTCCCACAGTCCAGCAATGCAGGCGTAAGAAAGGCCCACTGCTCTCCCCCTCCTCTCCTCGGCGCCGTCATTGTGACTGTGGGTGCCCAAGCTGCGCTGCATGCTGTGATTGGCTGGGCAATCTTCTGGGACCTGTAACGTGTCCCAGAAGATTGCACGGAGGGAGGGGGGAGAGGTGAACTAATTTCCGGCTCTGGGGAGCCCCTGGAGGAAGTGGGAGCTGGATGCCCCTAAAGAGGGAGTAACCGCTCCCCCCAAAAAAAATGACATGCCAAATGTGGCATGTCAGTGGGTCACCTTCACTTAAAGTGGAAGTTCCATTTTTTGGTGGAACTCCGCTTTAAGGCAATAGAGGTTTTTGCTCACTCACTATAAAAAAATATTCACTTTGAAGAGTGAATGTGAATTGAGCTTAGTAAATATGATAAAGCTGTGTTCACTCAGCTGTATGCCCAACTGCCCTCTAGTGTCTATGAACACCATTAAAACATAGAACATTTTACCAGTAGCAGGACTCTTTAACTACATTGGAATTGTAGAAGCCAATATGGAACAGCAGGCAAGTAAACATAGGAACATCAAAGATTACTCTTGGGTAAATTCTACTATAATGAGACAGAATGCGCTCTTACTCAAAATTCATGGTAGTTTTCCTTTTATTTTATTTTTTTTACAATTTGATATATTCCAGTATTAAAGTATTCTTAATTGAATTCTCAAATAAAATAGCTGAATTTAGTTAGTCGTTATTCCTTTTCTCTACAAATGATGGCTTTAAAATGCCTTTTTTGAGATAAGCTTAATTATGTTTAAATATAAAACACAGATGCAATCTGCAGAAATGCGTTACTTTGTGCGTGCAAATGCAATTATTATTTGGATTTTAAAACAGCTAGCACTAGACGTATCAAATATTAATAACTTCTTTAGCTCCACATAAAGAGATACTTGAAGGTGTAGCTTATGACTAACTTCAGGTCTCCTTGCTCAGAATCGGTTCCTTTCAGCCTCCCCACTAATCTTTAATTTGGTATATAGATAACAATATGTTTGATCCAGTAGGTTGGTTTTTTCTTGACTTAATCATGAAAATAGTATTGGATTTTGCAGTCTCTGGTAGGACAGCAAAACAATAAAGATTAATATATATATATAGATCTATATATATATATATATATATATATATATATATATATATATATATATTTATCTATCTATCTATCTATCTATCTATCTATCTATCTATCTATCTATCTATCTATCTATCTATCTATCTATCTATCTATCTCTATATCGATATATATCTATATATATATCTATATATATATATATATATATATATATATATATATATATATATATATATATATATCTATATATATATATAGATATATCTATCTATCTATCTATCTATCTATCTATCTATCTATCTATCTATCTATCTATCTATCTATATATATATATATATATATATATATATATATATATATAGATAGATAGATATAGATATATGTATATATATATTTTTTTGATACTTATACTGATATACTGATGCTGATTTGCACACAAGGAGAGGTGGGATGAGTAACAGTAGGACATTGTCCCAGTTCTGGGTCTTAATGTTGGAAAGTTGATGAAAAACTATAGAGCAGCTGTATCTTTATTTCTGCTCCTGTTACCTTAATGCAAACATTCTGAAAGTTCTGCATGTCATAATTTGTGCAGAGATGTTTGGTGATCATGGAGTCTCTGAACATCCAGGTACAATACAAGATGATACCCCCCACCCACTCTTACTTTTTGAAATAGAAAAAAAGGGACTAGCAAAACGGATGTAGCTAAAGGACAAATCTCATTCAGTTCCCCCAGTTATAGAAACCATAAAGAATTATTTCTTAAAATAATGATTGGTTAAACTTCCCTAATGCTTTTACTTCTAGGTTCTAGAATATTTTCAAAAATTGAAATTCATTGAAAAAAAAACATTTAGAACCATTACTACAGTCAGTGACTAACAGCATTATCACAAAATACATTTCTGTGGTTTTGTGTGCAGCTTTTTGGTAATTTTTATAAGGTACCACTGTTAGATGTTGATGGGCACAGGTACTCTGGCAACCTTTAGGCTGGATTTACACCTGTTCAGTGACTTGCAATATGGCCGATTCAAATGAATAAGCTGCCAATAGAACAGAATGGGAGCAAAATGTACCATTTTTGTGGTGCGCTGCAATGGTATGCCGGTGCATTGGTATGCCATTCATAATGCATCATTTGCATAACTGAAGTGTACAGGTATGAATGCAGTCATATACCTAGGAAGGGTTGGTGACATGCATGTGAGGGTAGCAGAGAACGTTTCACAGACTAGATGTGCATGTGACATTGTATACCAAACCTTTTTTAATTGCTTAGAATCTATGTATGGGGTCAATTTGTAATGGTTAATGCACATATTATTACTTTTTTTAATGCTGATAACTTTTGGCTGACATTAAATGTGGGATTTGTCTCTGCTGAGGATGTGAGATAATAAAATCATATGGGGCACATATGTCAAACACAAGACCCGCAGGCCTACTGCGGTCCACTAGGCCTTGTCATGTGGCCCTCGCACCCAGTTTTGCAGCCACAATGTGGCAGAACTCCATTCCACCACCTCCAGTGCTCACTCTCGACTCCTGCCCCCCCCCCCCCTCCACTGTCACTTGTTTTCAAGAGACATCTTTGCTCTCAGCAGCTCATGGATCTAACAGACCCCTGCATGCACCCATGGTGGGGCACGGTAGGATCAGATCTCCTGAACAAGAGAGAACAATCCTCCTGCAAGATGAGGCAGAGCCGCCTACACAGGGAGATATTAGAGCTGAATACATGGGTAGTAAAGCCAGGACAGGTAGGAGAGAAAGATGCAAGGAAGCTTGGGGGGGGGGGGTTGGGGTTGCACACTGTGCATAGTGCAATCCTAAACCCTGCACTCTGTACACAGCACACCCCTGAACCCTGCACTCTGTATGTGGCATGCTGCTAAACCCTACACTTTGTATATAGTGCACCCCTGAATTCTCTGTGCGTATGGCATCTACGAACTCTGCACTATACACATAGCGGACCCCAGATACAACCCGTCCTTTGAGGGCAACTGTAATGCTGATGCAGCCCACAATGAAATTGAGTATGACTACCCTGATATGAGATGAACATCATAAGACAGTTAACTTTTTGATAATTAAAGTTCAATTGAACCCTTGCTATTTTTGGTACTAATGCAGTTATGCTGCATATACACTAATAAATATGATTTTTTTTCAGCACAGGAATGTTTTAGTTTTGAATAGAATGTGTCCCCATTTAGTGTGTCAGACAGCATAGGAAGTGAAGGAACCCCCCAAACTACCCCACTGGGATATATCCAGAAAGCACATTTTCTAGTGGAATGATGGAAGTTTAGAATCTCTGTCGGAATATTTTTTGTTTTATATGTGTTGACTTTAGATAAATTTCTCTTCACATCCTGTCCAGGTGTCAGACAGAACAGGAAGGAAAAGGAAATACTAAATGGGGACACAGACAGCACTTAAAGCAGGACGTAGGTTCTACCCTTCCTCACTCCTCCAAAACTAACATAAAAGTTTTGCCTTAATATTAATGCCCCTGGCAAATAGCAAACAGCAAACTAAAAACGAATTCTGCTTGAAATTGCTCAGCATTTTAAGAGTACCTGCTGTTTATTCAAGTAGGGTTATGCTTACGTTGTTTGTCATTTTAGGAACACTTGTTGTCTATTGAAGCTATGTGATGCTTCTGATTATGTTTCAGATTTCACCTCCGTCCTCTGTAGGTAACATGCACTTAGTAGTTACTGACTTTCTCTATACAGTATTTGTCCATTCCCCTCCATTTCTTCAGTGAGCAATCTCTTATTCCCTGGAGACAGAAGTTATTTTATGATGCAGTTGGTGCAGCCAAATGCCTTTAGCGAAGAAGGAATACGAGGATCATGGTGCCAAGCTGAAACACCTGTCTTTTTGTGGGTTTCTGGCAACACACCTATTTGATGGAGCCCAACCACGACGAATGTTAATGCTAGAACTATGTGTTTTATACAAGTAGAGAAAAACAATTGCTAGAAAACAAGGTAAACCCTACAGCTAGTAACACGTTGAATCAGAGCGTCTAATAAAAGCTGCTATATGAAGTGATTTGTACTGTGCTGGATTTACTGACAAATCAAAAAGGAATATTGATTATACATGGACGTTCCTTGGCTGCTTAGTCAAAAAAGTATGCATATTTTTTTTGTCGCCTTTGTAATCACTTCATACCACTAGACTTAATCCTTACGGTGGATTTATGACAGACGTTGTTGTAGGAAAGATATCTCCCAGATGGCTTGCCCACTTTGCCTTTCTGACAGCTAAGGGGGTGGCAGGGGAAGCACCGATTAAACAAATTAATTCAAGTACTTCCAAAGCTTCCACATTTACTCTTCTTGGTTACCTGCTATTTTTTTTTTACATTTTTTAGTTGTATATTCAAACAAAAAGTAGTAAAGTACACCTGTTGCAAGATAATTATGGGGGCAGCTATTGCTGATTGCCATCTGGTAATGCTAGTTGCCTGTCTATGTTTGATTTCTATACTTCTGAATCAAACACCAGCAACAAACACACAGTCAGAATTCCTTAGGGCTATATTATTTTTGGCTCCAGGAATTTGAGGACATTGCCTCATCGTGACAGACAGGCAGCTAGTACTTTCATTGTGAGAGTTCAGTGATGGAAGTCTACATATTGCTCTTATGACAAGTTTCCTATTAAAAAGGAATTTATATACTACTATTGTCTTTGGAATATATCTATATATCTATTCTACTCCTAAAATAAAAAAGTAAATATAAAAATATTTATACATTATTTGTTCATGATTACGGTTTCCAGACAACTGACAAAAATGTTGTGCTGCTTTTTGCCAGTTTACTAAGCTAGACTTAACTGCTTTGGTTACACGGATGCATGAGTTGGACTTTCTCTTCCTGCTGTATACAGCTCCATGGGTTTCATTTACAGAGAGACACCCTCAAAGTGGGTGTGCTTGCTTTAGAAAATACAGAACGTTTAGTAAAACTTATATGGAGTGAGATGTAAAGTCTTTAAAAAATAATAAAGGTATAGAAAAAGGACTTTAAAAAATATTGATCCCAAACCAATATAGTTTCTAAAATATCAACACAATACAGCTTCATTGTAATGTATTTAAATAAAGACAAACAAAAAAGCAAGGTTGAGCACAGACCCATCGTTTTTGATGGTATAGAGAACAGGGGAGCTGACAATTTGTATAATATCTGCGATTTAAATGGAAAGATTCCAGAACTTCTTTAAGTATTTAGAAAGCTAGGTTAACAACTGGATTTTTTATGTTTTTTGTTTTTTTGGAGGGCGAGGGTTGGGGGTTGTTTACTTAAGGACCACTGCAGCTCTCACCATTAATACAGATATATCTAGTTCACACATTTAAATGCTGTATTGCTTTACTGGAGATTTTTTTAACTTGATTGGAGTTCCCTGCTAATTTTGATAATATTTCCCAGATTTACGTCTTGTCGCATAATTTAGAATGAGGTAATAGAGTAGACAAAGCTAGATAATAAGCATTCATTAAACCTGCACCCAATTCGACAGGGTTTTCACTGTAGTGGCTCATGCAGCCAAACAACTTTCACATTTATAGTTAATGTCTTATGATGGAGCTGAGCTTATCTATATTTATCTTAATCCTACCTACTCAATTTTTTGTGCATTGTATGCTCTCATATTGAATGATGACAATATTTTATGTGGTTGCCCCAAGGCTTAATGATGGCTGTGAATAAGGAGTACAACATGTTTTCACTTTTCAGATTTGGAACACAGCCAAACACACTCTTTAGTATGATTCATATATACCCAACAGGAAGGTTGCCAATCAATGAAATAAGTATAATGTAAGCTGATTCTATTATTGGATCTACAATTAAACTTGTTATAATGTGTCTCTGCTTTCCAGTCTCTATCAAATAGGATGTCTGATAGTTTCTGTCAGTGTCTTAAAAAAAAGAAAAATATTAGCAATTCCTGTTGCACCCAGAAACTGTTCTGCTCACTTTTACTATTGCAATACAATGGAACTAGCAGGAGAGTCTGGTTGGCTGTTGGCTTCCTTCAGACACATTTATAGGTGCCCAGATATGCATGTTCAGGAATTCAGCTCAACTTTATTCAGCAAAGCCAAAACAATTATTTTATTTTGACCTGAGAATGTTACTTCAGAATGTGTCAATGTATTTGATTCTTATATTTCAGCTTTTGTTAGAAGCCAGACAATTAAGCCACCTAAAAATGTTGGGACTTATGGTGAAATCTTTGGGGTATCCCATGTCCTAAATATGCAACATCCTTTATGAGAGGATCCTGTTCTTTATTTGTGTTTATATGTAGCGGGCACCTACTTTTAAGTAGGTGACCTTTCTTGCTAGCTTTCTATGACAGGTAAATGTAGGCAGGCAGATGCTATTACAGCAGGCCTGTTTTGTTGATTTCCATATTTGAGTGACAGGTAGTTTATGTGTTGGTCTCGGCCAATCATTAATTTGCTTGGTAATCCCGGGACTCTCATATAAAAGCGGGGTCACATGGTGCCCGGGAGTTCGAGTCCAGTCCTGCTCTGAGGAGCGAGAGAGCCAGCCTGGTTCCCGGAGGGGAGGTTGGAGGATTTCCCCTCCGGGGAGCCAATGGAGCTTCACCTTAGCGAGAAGGGTGGAGATCCGGTCCTCATGGAGGAACAGACGACATCTTGCCGCGTGTATTCGTGGATGTCGTAGGCCGCCCCTGTGGGGAGGGGAGCGGGCCGTAAAGAGGTAGAGAAACTGAGAATCATTGCGGATGAAGTAGCAACAAAGTGGAAGGAAACTGGGCGATCAATCGTTTATGAGTGGCTCATGGACTATTGATCACGTGAGTGAAAGCCCAAGGGAAGGGTACTACCAGAGACTGAGGGTTGTTGATGCACAAGTCAGTGAGATGGGCAATAATGGCCTATGACTTTGAGTTCAGCATTGCTCCGGGATTCTAATCAGTCAAGCGGGAAGAGTTATTCAGAGTGGCTCTCCTTTAGCGTAATTTTGGAGTACCATGTCGGTGGGAAGTAGTGGTAAAGAGGTAGCGGTGAAGCTGCAAGTACACATGTAGAGATATGGATTGTTCCTTTTAAAGTTATCCAGATGAAGAAGTTATTCAGAGTGACTCTTTATCAACTCATTCTCTATCAAATCTACTTCCATCGTCTCTGATTGAAGAGATCGTTTAAAAATGATTTCTTGACTACCCGCAATTGTACCCAGATTTGTAAACAGATTTTCCTGTATTAATCATTGAAAGATGACAATGTAACAAAAGAGCATCTCAAAGCAAGTCCTTCTCCTATCCCAGTTTATGTTGATGAATAAAGCATTAAGAAAAAGCATTAAGGAGTGTGACTTTTAAATCTATGGGCTGCGAGGGTTGAGTAGTAAACATGAATTACGGATATAGCAAATATTAAGCCGCTCCTTCGGGGGTAAGCACTACATATGTTATGCAATAAGTTTGTAACAGAATAAATTGGGAAGCCAAAAGGGAACAGGATCACTCACAACTCCAAAGTGAGTAAGAGCATAATGGGAAATTATGGCCAGTGGGGCCTCCAAACAATAAAGGAATCCAACATGTTAATCAGCCCTTCAGACTATAACTGAAATGTCATTTTGGAATGGTGGGACCTTTAGACCCGGTTCACACAGGGACGACTTGTCAGGCGACCTAGTCGCCTGACAAGTCGCCTCCCGTTCTGTGCTATGGAACCGTTCTAAGGGGAGCGACGCAAGTCGCTCAGACTTAGAAAAAGGTTCCTGTACGACTTCGGGGGCGACTTGGGGCGACTTGCATAGACTTCTATACAGAAGTCGTTTTGCAAGTCGCCCGGGCAGTCGTTTTTGTTTACATTTACATTCATTCTTGACATTTCTCCAAGCAGGCTCTCTGCTTTTTTTCCTTTATAAAAGTCAATGCTCAAAGTGGAACTTTAGACAGAAAATTAAGTCCTGCTATATCACTTCAGACTGGCCCCTTTTGCAGGTATAGCTGTAAAACATAAAAAAAAGTCCCTATACTGTTTAACCACTTGCCGTCCAGCTGCCGCAGTTGTACTGCGGCAGAATGGCGTGGCTGGGCGAAACAACGTTATGTAAAGTTGCTTCGCCCTGTGGCCACTAGGGGGCGCTTGTCCCCCACTCGCACCCGAGCTGATGCGATCACCGCTGACACACCGAGAACCGGGATCTGTGTGTGTAAACACACAGTTTCCGGTTTTCTGAGGGGAGAACAAACAGATTGTCTGTCATACAGAGTATGAACAACGATCTGTCATCTCCCCTGCACATTCCCATCCCCCCTTCAGTTAGAACACACACTAGGGAACACATTAACCCCTTGATTGCCCCCTAGTGTTAACCCCTTCACTGCCAGTGACATTTTTACAGTAATCAATGCATTTTTATAGCATTGATAGCTGTATTAATTCCAATGGTCCCAAAAATGTGTCAAAATTGTCCGATGTGTCTGCCATAATGTTGCAGTCCCAATAAAAATTGCAGCTCGCCACCATTACTAGTAAAAAATTTTTTTTAATAAAAATGCCATAAAACTATCCCCTATTTTGTAGACGCTATAACTTTTGCGCAAACCAATTAATATATACTTATTGTGATTTTTTTTTTTACCAAAAATATGTAGAAGAATACACATCGGCCTAAACTGAGGAAAAAAATAGATTTTTTATATATTTTTGGGGGATATTTATTATAGCAAAAAGTAAAAAATAATGTGTTTTTTTTAAAAATTGTCGCTCTTTTTTTGTTTATATACTATAAAAGTGTTATAGTATATAACACTTCACAGTATCTACTGTGAAGTGTTATACTCTATTATGACAATAAAAATGTTACGTTAGTATATATAACTGAGTTGTTGGCCATTTTCCTCATATAAAGTCCCACAAAAAACACTCCTCCCCATTTACATGATTCAGGGATGAAGGCACATAATTATGTGCCTCATATAACATCCCACTTTGCTTTTCTCTCTAAAGTTCCACTATGTGATTTACAGCCTGGGCTTTGGGCTTCAGCAAAATGGCAGCCCCCAGCAAGAAGATACAGGAACACTGCTGGAGGCAATTTACAGCACACACTAATTTTGGTAGCATAATTATTAATGTGGAATGTATGTTCTTTGCTAAAGAACATCAAGTTGTTATGGGTAAAGTTCCACTTTAAGTGTTTTGATAACTGATGTCAGATTGCTCTCAAACTGATCTAAAATGCAAGCTAACCTTTTTCCCATTTGACTTGCTCCCAAGTATGTAGTCTGTGTACCCCTTAAAGAGTGTTATAGTACAAGCACTTTTTATAGTCTATCTTTCTTTCTGCATTTCCATTTTTTCAGCATGGCTGAGAATGGCTAAATAGACACAAGCAGTAGGTGAATATGGGCTGCAGCATTAAACAAGGCCAGATGCTTTAGTATGGTTCATTTAAACTGCTGTTCAATTGCTCTGGCAGGGAAAGTGTTGAATGTTAGGGAGAGAACAGGGATGCAGCTAGGAATACCAGATGTACTTTTGCATTCAATGTCTGTGTGTTTGTAGGTTTATGCAAATACCCTAGTGTACATAGTTTTATTTAAAAATAAAAGTTATCTTTTTTAGTGTGCCTGCACACATTTCTAAAAAGAAAGACATAGTACTGTATAATGATTTAACATTACAGAGGTGAATTGACATTTTTCATAACACTGATATAGCGGTATGAAAGCCACCATGGCCATGCCTATTTATTAGCCCATGCCTATTTACTAGCCCATTAATATCTGAGTGGATGGTTTACACTGACAGGTAGTGGTGCAGAAGAAAGGTGGCTTAAAGTAATCTCTATGAGTGTTTAAATATCTTTTTGGTCTGCCACTGTTCTAACATTTCATGAAGCTATATGGTTAGTGATATTTTCAGTGTACACAGGTTGTATGACTCAGCACAGCTCAAAGGACCATGTATTGTACTGCACCTTGGTACCTGTTGACACATCCAGGCATGCTAGCTGCATGATAAAGTTGAATTACTCTACAAACCCTGCAGCTTACTGAAATTCCTCACCATTTATCAATCATGCACACCAAGGTTTTCTAGAAAACAAAAACCTTTTGTATAACTTGGCAGCACACTGGCTTAGTGGTTAGCACTTCTGTTTAGCACCACTGAGGTCCCTACTTCAAATCCTTGTTGGTACACAAAGTTCATAGAGCTTGCATGTTCTGTTGTACTTCTGTGGATTTCCTCCCACATTCCAGACATGCTAGTATGTTAATTGGCTCTAGTGCATGTGAGATTGGGACCTTGGACTATAAGCTCCTTGAGGGAAGAGACTGATGTGAAAGTACAGTATGAAAAGTGCTGTGTAAATTGTGGGCACCATATAAATACTTGTAATAAATGAAACTGTCTACATACCTTTAACCACTTGCCGCTCGCCCACTGTCAAATGACGGCTGGGCATGCAGCTCTTGTTCTGGGTGGACATCATATGACGGCCTTCCAGAACGACCGCTTCTGCGTGCCCCCACGCCCCCGGCGGCCTTAGCTCTGTGTCCAATCACAGCCTGTCACATGTAAACACGGAGATGCAGGTAATCGGCGCTCCTCGCCTCACACTGACAGAGTGTGAGGATAGGAGAGCCGATCAGCAGCATCTCTTCACAGGGGACAGCTAGGTATGTAATCAGGGCACTGATCATCAGTGCCCTGATTACAATTAAGTGCCCACCAGTGCCACCAATGATTGCCCACCACTGCCAGCAATCAGTGCCAACCAGTGCGCACAATTGTCACCAATCTGTGCCCACAAGTGCCAGCAATCAATGCCCACAAGTACCAGCAATCAGTGGCCATTAGTGGTGCCAGTCAGTCCTGGCTATCAGTGCTGCCCATCAATGCCCATCACTGCTGCCCATCAATGTTCATTACTGCTGCCCATCAATGCCACCCATCAATGCCCATCAGTGCCCATCAGTGCCACCCATCAGTGCTGCCTATCTGTGCCGCCTATCTGTGCCCACCAGTGCTGCCTATCTGTGCCCACCAGTGCCACCTATCTGTGCCCAGTGCCCACCAGTGCCACCCATCAGTGCCACCTATCAGTGCTCATCAGTGCCACATATCAGTGCCACCTAACAGTGCCCATCCAGTGCGGCATATTTGTGCCTCCTCATCAGTGGCACCTAATCAGTGCCCATAAGTGCCGCCTCATCAGTGCCCATAAGTGCCACCTCATCAGTGCCCATCAGTGCAGCCTATCAGTGCCCATCAGTGTTGCCTCATCAGCGCCCATCAGTGAAGGAGAAAAATTACTTATTTACAAAATTTACTGACAGAAACTGAGAAAAACTTTTTTTTTTCTCAAAATGTTTGGTCTTTTTTTGAGTGATTAAATACCACTGAAAGAAAGCTCTATTTGTGTGAAGAAAATTATAACAATTTCACATGGTTACAGTGTAGCACGACCGCGCAATTATCATTCAAAGTGTGACAGCACTGAAAGCTAAAAAAAGGGCCTGGGCAGGAAGGGGGTGTAAGTGCCCAGTATTGAGGTGGTTAAAGAGAATAAATATTTATTTTTCACTAGAAACCCCAGGCAAATATGTAAAAAAAAATCCGTTTGATTTCCAGTTGCATAAAAGTGATAGTAGATACTCCATTTTTTTAAAATAGAGATAACAAACATGTTATATTTACCTGCTCTGTACAATGTTTTTTTACAGAGCAGCCCCGATCTTCCTTTTCTGGGGTCCCCCATGTGCTCCTGGCTCCTTCCCTCGCCAAGTACCCCCATAGTAAGCCACTTCCTCTGTCCCCCCCACTGTCTTCTGGGAGACACACAGGTCCCAGAAGACAGCAGGGACCACTCAGAGCGCGCAGAGCGACTCCCACATGAGCAGTAGGGAATCAGGCTGTGAAGCTGCAAGGCTTCACTTTCTGATTCACTTACTAGCAATGCCGGCGCCTCCACCCAGAGCTGAGGGACAGGTCGGACTCAGGTGAGGACATCTCGGGTGCCCTGGACAGGTAAGTGTCCTTATTTTAAAAGACAGCAGCTGCGGTATTTGTGTATTTGTAGCTGCTGACTTTTTTTTTTTTTTTAGGTGGAACTCCGCTTTAAGGTATTTTATTTTCCTGAACTGTGTCCTAATTAGGGATGATCTCAGGTGAGTTCAGATCCTGGTGGACTCACCATTGCAATTTGCTCTTGCTAGAGACTTGCCACTCAAATTTGCTACAAATTGAAAAAGTGTCAACTAGAACTTGTGCTTCAAGTGCTCTGCAAGTTGCCAGTGAAAATGTGCAGCAAGTTAACAAGACTTACAATTCAACACTGCCACAAATTTGTGGCAAGTTATCCTTGCTATCTGGGTAAGCTATCCCAACAGGACGTTGTCACCTGTACTGGGCCAATCATAAGAGGCGCAGGCATCCCCTGTCCCCCAGCAGCACATATATAAGGGGCATGTATACGTGAGACAGCAGGGCAGGGCATGCCATAGCTGCTTGTGATTGGCCCAGTACAGGTGACAACTTCCTGTTAGGATAGCTCAGGTGGGTTCATACTAGGATCCAAACTCACCTGAGCTCATCCATAGTCCTAATAGTGCATTGCCATACAACAGCAGTAAAAGCTGAAATCATGCTTGTAGTGGGATTGTCTTTTCTGTAAGTTGAAACACTAGATGTAGATGGTTTAACGGAAAGAAGGTAACTTAGATTGGTCACCACCAATAAAGTGACATTTGCTAGTGGCCCAGTCAGCAGGCTGGAGGGGAGCCTGTAATAGCGAATGCTTGAAAAATTTAGCCAATATTCTTATGCTATTCAAGCACAAAGCACAATAAGGTTATTAAGAGAGTTTTTATTTCATTTAAGTTTAGGACATTAAACAATTCCATATAGGTGTTTCAACTTTGTAATTATCTGTGTTGTTTGAGTGGCTCTTTAACGATTAAAGAGTCAGTTTACCTTTATGGCAAACTGGATAGCGCATCCTAGGGGCATCTCCCAAGTATGAAGCATGGTGCTGTCACATGAAATTCTTGGACATTACTTTCCTTTACCTGAAGGCCCCTTGGGGCATCTGCAAACAGAGGGCAAAAAATGTCTAATAAGCTGAATTGTCAGTGTCCTAGATTAAATACTTCTCGCTGTGTAGCTGAGAGGTTCACGTGCACGCTCTGCTCTCTCTGTATTCCTTTGCATAGAATGTGGAGAGACAAGCGCATTCACACACTACTTCTTGAAGGAATTGGGGGTGTGCATTTATATACTGGACACTAAACTACAGTGTCTGATCACATAGATATATCATCTCAGCAAGCGTTCTATGAGTTTTCTATAGAAGAGCAGCATAGCAGAACACATGAGTAGGTCGTTTTTCAAGATTCTGACTTGGGACACAATGCATACCATTTCTGGTAGGTGCAATTGGTTCAGGCATTTTGAAAACAGACTTACAGGTAAACTAATCCTTTAAACCAAACTTAGACAATATGTAATATACATATGCATTTCCATATTGTAAGTATTTGCTGAAATCTGTTCAAATCGTCAGTAAGCACACAAGCTATCCTTGTAAACCAAAATGCAGTTATGTAAGTTCCAGAAGCCCACCTTGTTTAGTATGTGGAAGTTTCTTATTGGTGCTGCAAATCCTAGGCTTCCTATAAGCACAGTGCCATCTAGTGACTGAATGGGATATCTATATATGTAGGGAGTCAAGGGATGTCCAGTTACTGCTATCCGTTTATGACTCAGACATGTCCACAGAGAAAGGAAACATCCTCACAGGGATGATGCCTGTTTCAACAGTCCTGCTTCTCAGCAGAAAGGCCACTAGATGGAGGTGAAGATTATAGTAAATAAGTATTTATTTCCCATGATCATCCGCTCCATCTAGTGGTAATATTGCAGTATTATCCTGATTCATGCTGTTCTTATCAATGAAGAACATCAAACTGGGAGAGGAAATAGCCCATAACATTTAATTTTGATGGCAATTGTGCCCCTAAGTGTTAGTACATACTGTTTCTCTGAAATTGCAGGGGAGCTTGGTTAAAGGGGCAGCTAGGTTATGAATAGCCTTTCCTGGAGTTCCTCTTTAGTGGAAAAGAATGAAGAATAAATAGGAAATGAAATACATTTTCTTTGTTAGGTTTTTGTTGCGAGTGTGAAAATATATATTGAGCCTTCACAACACATGTTCTGAACAACAGCAACTACAAATGTCTTTCCTTGGCCTACATTTTTTAAACATTTCAAGACTCAGAAGATGTTTTGTCCTGAACAATAAAGCAAGTCAGTAACTCGGTGTAGTAACGCTCTAATGTCACAGAGGATTAGGCAGCATATTTTAGGCTGGATATTGTAAAAACCGTAGCCAAGAAAAAAATAAAATCTGTAACAGCTCCCTAAACCAAGAGATACAGAAGAACATTTTTCTTTGCTTCTGCTTACACATTGTGGAATTGGCTGACATTTTGTTTAGTAAAGAGTTCATTTCCATCCTTACTGGGCTAGCATGTCTTTATTCAGAGCAGCACACTGTCTGTAAATAAACAGAGCAATGTATATATTATCAGGCAGTACCTTTCCGGCAGCAGATGCATTCCAAATTGCCAGCATATGTCAGACAAACCTGCACTAGATGCTTAATCGCAGCACTGTAAACAGAAGTAGGAAACTGACCATATTATGGCTTCCAACTCAAGCTGAGCAAATTAAATTGCAGCAGCTGTAGCCATGGTAAATACATTGTGACTTCAATGGAGAATGAAACTTTATTTCACTTACCAGGCGTCATGTTAGGACAGCATGTTTGGTGAATTTTTTGATTACGGAAAACTTTTACTTTATAAACATAAGATTATTTGAACACAAGCTCATTATGGGATCTTGCTACTCCTCATTTCCACAGTTGCAGAGAGAATTATAGTGAAAGAGAATATCTGAGGCTAGGAACACTTTTGCTGTTTTTATTTTTTTCTTTAAGGATAGATTTGTGAATATGATCAGCTTAGTGTTAACCATTTTATAAATGTTTTTATTGTAATATGTAGAGTCTAAGGAAAAATATGTGTAGCGCACCCCCTAAGGAGCCGCACGTAACTGGAATCTCCCAATCCTGGAACAGCCAGGCACACCAAATCTTGACAGGCACACTTGAGTCAAACAACAGTCCGTGACTTTGTTTTTTGTTTATTTAGGGCTATAACTTGGATAGGGATGGGAGGTTATGGGATGCCCATTTGACTTCAAGAATACTTCAGGGATAATCTTCCTATATACAGCCTATATACACAGCTCCTCTTTTTCCTCCAGCACACACTTACTCGCAGAACAGTCACTTAATCAGGTGAAAACCCATAACAGGCAGTTATTATTTCAGTGTCCAGTTTAATTACTACTGTGGCTACTGATCCAAGCACCAACTCTTCAGGCACTGCCAACCCACCTGGCTGCAGCTTCCCCTTTCTCTAGCCCTCCAGGCTAACGTCACCTCACAGTCCTCCAGACTGACACTCACCAGTCCACCCGGCTGACTCTCAGGAGATCTCCCAGATGTGCTGATCTGCTCCTGCTGTCCTGCTCCCATGCCTCCAGGAAGGATTTCCTCCATGTGTTTTAGGGGAATTCTTCCAGCACCCAAGCCCCAGGCCTGAGGTCATCCGCCCAGACTATGGGGGCACTCTCAAGGGCCACTGACATTCCCCTCAGCACTCCATCTCCATCTTCCACCGGACTCCCCTGATGGCATGGCCCATGTCTACTTATGAGGTAGGGTCTGCCCCCTGCCGGCCCATTGCGGGGTATTTGCCGAGACATAAATATGCATGGCAGCCCCTCCTTACTCCAACCTTCCAGCTCTGGAAGTTTCTGCAAACCTACAGACCAGGGGGAGATGTCAGAGAGAGCTGCCAGATGAGTCACTAAACCCTGACCCAGAGTCACAGCCCAGGCTTGGCTAAACTTTTCGTACACTAACAACTACTTCTAGCACACACTAGAGGGTGCTACTTACATATGATTTGAAGAAGTCCAATCAAAACCTTCAAACTTTTATTCAATCCACCAGGGGACCAAGTGCATGTTGCAGCGTGGTTTGCCCACTGCTTTCTGCCCACCACAGAATTGTGAATGACAGCGCTGGCCTCTGCACTACCATGCAGAACAGATCAGTGAGGCTGGGAGGGCCTTTGATCTATTTGTGGCTGCTTGTAAACAAACACAGCCCTGGCAGAAAAATCACACAGCCCCACTTCACTAATTGATCTCTTACTATTATGAATAAACAGACAGCACTGTGGCGCTGTGTGATAGAGTTGTTGGTGTTTACTAGCAGTCAGCAGCTCTATCACACAGCCCTACAGAGCTGATTGTTCATTCATAACAATATAATGGCAGTCAGCTTGGAGAGGAAGTAGGGGCTCTGTCTGGCTGTACCTTACCCCACAGGAAGGCCCATAAATTGGGCTACAGACAGGGTGGGAGCTGTAGCAAGCATTAACAGAAAAAAGAGCTTTCAATCCGCAATAGGGCCACAGATCAGAATGCATGCTATATGCACTTGGTCACCTGGGAGGTTAGATAAAAGTTTTAACATTTTGATTAGAGCTCTTTTTGAAGCACACCTTTGGTCTACTCTACAAAACAGGGATTAGAGGGCAGGATGTTGTGCGCAAATCAGATTTTGCAACATATTTTTAATGTCTCATTTGAAGCATCTCTTTTCAAAGTTGAGAAGAGTGAATGTAAAGGAGCACCTGGTGTCCAGTGGATGTAAGTTTGAAAACACTTGGTTATTTAGAGTAGCAACGATAATATAATACCAACACGTTTTGTGGGAACAAGGATTCCCCCTTCTTCAGTGCTGCTGCTGAATGTTATTGGAAAAAATCCTGATCGAGTCTGCTTGTGCACATAGATCGGGCAGAATTGTATCCGAATGCCGACTGTAACTTCAGAGGCAGCATGCTTCTATTCAATCTTCTTGATTATATGTGAAATTTACCCTTTGGCCATACCCTGAGGCAGCAGCCCAGGTGCCAACAGGGCCCACCACTCTCTTCTCAAGCCAGGCACTAACCTTGGGAAGAACATCTTTCCCACCTGCCCACATTTCCTCACATCTACAAGCAGTGACCAATCGAGTCAGCTCAGCGCTATCTCCACCCCCAAAGAACAACTTTCCAAAGTTGAAGATCTTTTGAACAGATGCTTGTGCTGCTTCCTCCTCCCTCATTTTGAGCTCGGCTGTACAGGGACTGCAAGATATGGACACCAAGTCAATTTTAGGCACTTAAACTGCTTTCAATTCAAAATAACACATTAAGGCTCCATGCACACTGGGTTTAAGAAAACACCAGTTCCCCTGGCAGTAAAAAACGCTCATAAATAAATCATTTTATGTACAGAGTTTAGGGGAGTTTAGGAGAGTTTTGCGTTTTTTTTCTACCAAAAAAACTCCAATCAGAAATGCAAACCAGAAGGTTTTTTTTTCCAGCCTTTAAACATTGAGCTTAAAATATGACTGTAATCGTCCTAATGTCCATGGACACATAGGATAACATTGAGCTGCTTCTACAGGCAGAACACAAAACTCCTGTAGTAGCAACGGTTTTTAAGCTAGTGTGCATGCAGCTTAAAGGATCAAATAATGAATTCAAAGCTGCATTCATTTGTGTTTTGTATATTTGCCTGGAGTTTAGCTTTAACTGTACCAGCCAACAAGGGGAAGGTGAGATTGTTATGATGTTTCTTGAATCATAGCGATTCGTCTGACACCTTTCAATATCTCCTACACACCCTTCCTCCTACACCTTTCTTGCTGAATAGAGGCCAGAAGAGGGAAACAAAATAGGAAAAAAATGATCACAAATTGTAAATGCTGAAGCTTGGTGCTGCTTCCCTTATTCTGTTGCCTCAGTTAAGTGGCAGACTCGAGCGTATGGAGATGACAGTAATTTAAACTCCTGCAGTTCCTCTCCTTGCTTTATCGCTTAGCATGGAGCTGTCCTTTATGCAACAATTAAGGTGTCTGAGTTGGTGTTATGCCAACATCCTAGTTGCACTTGAATTATATTCACCATCATATTACTTCTGTTCTCTTCCTCTTTTATAGATACTGCATCCATTTTCTTGCCTACAGCACTTCCTTTATGTTATCCATTCTAGACATCATCCTTCTCATTTTAAAATCACGACTCAAGGCCTATCTTTGCAAACTTTTCCGTAACCTCCCCACTGAGACCAACTATTACATTACCCTCTCTGCCACACTAAATGCACTTACACCTACTCTGATCGCTCTCAGCGCTGCACGAAATGCACTTAACTCTGATATGGAAAATGCACTTAGCATGTTTACTTCTATTGTTTCTGCTTGTCTGTCGCTTACGCTGTAGACTGTTTACGTAAGGGATTCCCTTCTCATAATGCATGCAGCTTTGTCCAATGTTTTAACCATGTGCTTGTCCTGTGTTTTTATACAGCTTACTGTCCATTGCCCAGCATGTCTAAAGAACACACAATTGTACCAGATTCTTAATGGAACACAATAGTTATTTTCTATGGAAAAATTACATCTCAGCGGCTCTCCAAAGCTGTTTTTATTTGATATGAAAACTCACAGCTAGAAGATAGTAGTCATCAAACAATAATTATCACTAGCAGTGAGGATAACATATTACATTAACTGAACCAGATGGGCTGAATTTCTGCTCAAAGTTTTTTTGCCTTGTAATGCCCCACCATTGGCATGACATCACATGTCCATGCCAGCACTTTGTTGATCTTTTCCAGGGTAACCTTTATATTATAATAATGTAGGAAATACTACACTGCAACTACATTTTCCGCTCCTACACTGGTATTGCTTGATCACAAAAATGTTAATATTGTAGGTTCTTTGGGGAAGGGGGTGTCATATACTAACAGCAGAGATCACAACACCTAGTCAAAGTGAGGTTTTTTTCTTGGCGCCTACACTTATGAATACTAGAAATAGTTTGAGCCTGCATGAAATACTTTTTGACCTAAGATAAGTATTCAGTGTATATATTTTCCAGCATACCACACACCGTGGATCTTCAAATTAGTTCCAAAGGCTTTATTCCAAAGTGATAAAAGTGCAATGTTTTGGGGCCATGCAAGACCCTTTTTTCAGGCATGTGATGATAATTAGCGTGGGGCTTCTTTCTTGGTGCCTACACTTATGAATACTAGAAAGTGTTTGAACCTGCATTGTAGAATTTTTGAGTCAAGATAAGTTTTCATGGGCAGACATGGGAAGTGGACACCCTCCCAATATAAATTAGTGGTGTGTCTATGAACCCAGGCATCAATGTGAGGAACTAAAAATGTTGCTTTACCCCAAAAATGGCTACTTTTGCTTTCATTTTTGTTTTTACTTTTAATGATCCTTTCCCGCATATAGATCATTTGACTGTATTCTAAACCTCAAAACTTCTACATCAGGGGTGTCCAACCTGCGGCCTAGGAGAGTTCAGCATGTCGCCAGGGACATGTTTGGAAGAACCCGTGTAGGATGAGAAGCCACAACGGTGAGCAAGTATGGAGGGATGCAGGGAATGCTAGGTATATTCGCATGAAAGCCGTGGCAGCACAGAGAAGGCAGGAATAAGTACCGCTAAAGAGATGCTTGAAAAGCCATTTTTGTAAAAGCACTGGGAACAGCTAAAGCAGGGATTCTACATAAAGCCAGGAAAGTAAGTGCCACTTGGCTGTATGTGGAGGGTATGATCCTCGCCCAAAACCTCCCCTTTACCTCCCCACAAAACAAATACCAGGGTTGCCAACCGCCATTAAATTCAAGGACAGTTTGTAAAATCCATGAATATCCGTAACAGATATTTACAGAAAGATGTAAAAATCATTGATTTTACAAACTATCCATCAAGTTAGGCTAGGTTCCCACTGCGGGTATTGCAGGTGGTTGTGGGTGCAGGATACGCAGCTGTTACCACATCCGCTACCACCCACAACCAAAAAATACTGGTTTTTACAGATGCGCAGAGCTGCTTGTCATTTTTTTTCAGCTGTGGGAACTGGCAGAAATTGCATGGTGGAAAAGCACTATGCGATTTCCCGGCTTCTGCGATTCAAAAATGGTGCAGGAAACTTTTTCCTGCATGAAACGCAGGCGCAGCAGCCCATTCAAATGGATGGGCTGCCGTGCCCTGCCAAATGCGGCCCAAGACAATTCCTCTTCTTCCAATGTGGCCCAGGAATGTCAAAAGGTTGGACACCCCTGTTCTACATAAAGGCAATCCCCTTATAATTGAGACCTCCAAATTTAAAAAATGACATTGGAATACACTATACATTCCCATGGCATCAAGTTTTGAGGTACATGTTATCTAAACCTTTTCCCTTCCTTAACCAAAGACCAGGCCTCTTTTTCAGACTCGGTGTTTACAAGTTAAAAACCATTTTTTTTGCTAGAAAATTACCCAAGAGAATAAAATGGCAGTTATTACAATACTTTTTGTCACACCGTATTTGCGCAGCGGTCTTACAAGCGCACTTTTTTTGGAAAAAAATCACTTTTTTGAATAAAAAAATAAGACAACAGTAAAGTTAGCCCAATTTTTTTTTATATTGTGAAAGATAATGTTAAGCCGAGTAAATTGATTCCCAACATGTCATGCTTCAAAATTGCGCCCGCTCATGGAATGGCGTCAAACATTTACCCTTAAAAATCTCCATAGGCGACGTTTAAAAAATTCTACAGGTTGCATGTTTTGAGTTACAGGGGAGGTCTAGGGCTAGAATTATTGCTTTCGCTCTAATGCCGCATACACACGACCGGGCTTTCCAGCAGAAAAGGTCAGACGGAACGAATCAGTCGGACATTCTGATCCTTGTGTGGGCTTCATTGGACCTTTTCTGTCGAAAAATCTGACGGACCTTAGAAATAGAACATGTTTCAAATCTTTCTGACGGACTCGATACCTATCGAAAAAAACGGTTGTCTGTATGCTAGTCTGACGGACCGAAAACGACGAAAGGGCAGCTATTGGCTACTGGCTATTGAACTTCCTTTTTTAGTCTGGTCGTACGTCATCGAGTTCAAAATGATCAGACTTTGGTGGGATCGTGTGTAGGCAAGTCCGTTTCGTCGGAACTCCGTTGGAACTCCGTTGGAACTCCGTCGAAAAGTCCTTTGAAGTTCAGTCCGACGAGTAGTCCGCTCATGTGTACGCGGCATAACAATTGCGGCAATACCTCACATGTGTGATTTGACCACTGTTTTCAAATGCGGGCGCTACTCACGTATGCGTTTATTTTACTTGATTTTATTTATTTTTTCACTGTTTTTTTTTAAATTTGGGTCACTTTTATTCCTATTACAAGGAATGTAAACATCCCTTGTAATAGAAAAAAAGTATGACAGGTTCTCTTAAATATGAGATCTGGGGCCAAAATGGCCCTTTAAGTCGTATGGGCGGAAGTGACGTTATGATGTCGCTTCCGCCCTGCTATGGTATGGAGATGGGTGGGGCTATCTTCCCCTCGGGTATGCCGACAGCTCTGGTAAGCGGCGGAGGGCGCGGAAGAGCGGTGGGAGGGGGGTTGGCTCCTCTCCCCCGCTGATGACGGTGATCTTGCGCTGAATCGACCGCAGAGACCACCATTATCGTAAACAGAACCGCCGTCCGAAAAGATGGATACCTCGGTTGTGGCAGCAGCTGCTGCCCTTACCGAGACACCCATCTTTAAAGTGCCGACGTATATGTACAGGAGCCGGTCGGCAAGTGGTTTTTAAATACTTCTCATACTTCTGTTGCATGTATAGATAGATCATATCATATATTCAACCCAACTGTATAAGGCCATCTGTGCTGCTGGACCCCACAGTAATAGCACATAGTCTGCTGTATCTTAAGTTACTCCATTGACCCTCATTGTGTGTATAGAAGATACAACTAAAAAAAATAGATCTCAGCATTTGTTACATGAAAAGTACCTAAAACACCCCAGCTGGCCTACAGCATCACATTTAGCCCATGCGGCTTTGATGTATTTAAAGGATATAACAAGGTACTTTTTACACTTAGTTCTATGAAGAGGAATACATTAAAATATTCGATATATATATACTGTATATTATCCTTACCAATTTAGGTTGAACCCTGAAAGCTACTAACGAGTTAATTCAATTACATCATTTGAAAACGATTCTAAAGTGCTGCAGACACCATCAAACAATATCACACAGAACAAAGCTATGTTGCAGTTTATGGCTTGCTTTAATTATTAATAAATTGGTATGCGGAGATCCGGTATAGCTTTACAGATGGAGTTCAACTGTAGAGTCAATATTATTTGAAAACCCACAACCTGACTATTGATGTTATATGCAGATTTTTTTTTTTTTTTTTACAAAAACAAAAATTAAAAAAATCAGGTAGACACAATGAAGAATATAGTTAATTCTGTCCTTCTTGTGTGCAATAAATGAAAAGGGCTTCCATTAAATCAGAAGTCAGAGGCTGAAAAAGAGATATATTGCCAAAGTGTTTTTAATTCTGTTCATTGACTATACCAAGCTGAAAGGCGAAAGGGTGATATCATTCTTCAGAGTCTGCAACTTTTGAGATCCCTGCATGCATCAATACCATTTTGCTAATGGTATTGGGATTTTCACTGTAAACCTGATTTTTGGATATAGAGTGAAGTTATTATATAATTCAGTAATTTGGAGTCCTGCTCTCTATGCTACATAGGGGACCACTATCAGTAGACTGATAGACATTATAGGGTACCTTTTTAATAAAAAAAATACATATTTTTGTATTTTGACAGGCCTATTTTATTTTTCTCTTTGCTATTTTACTATGATCATCTGTTACATCTTTTACCAGAACATTAAAGGGGTTGTAAACCCTCGTGATTTTTCACCTTAATGCATCCTATGCATTAAGGTAAAAAAATTTCTGACACTGAGCAGCCCCCCAGTCCCCCCGTTTTACTTACCTGAGCCCGTTCCCACGACAGAGACGCACTCTACCCCTCTTCATGTTTTCTTGTCTCTTAATTGGATGGATTGATAGCAGCACAACCATTGGCTCCCGCTGCTTTCAATCAAATCCAATGACGCGGGCGGGGCCAAATTCTGCTTTCCATGGGAATACACGCAGAAGCAGGACTAGGGAGCATGCCCGCATTGGTGTCCGCCAAGGAGAGCGCTTCTCCAACGTGGACACCGATGCGAGGAGGAGCTACCAGCGCCGCCGGGGGTCCCCAGAAGAGGAGGATCGGGCCACTCTGTGCAAAATGAACTGCACAGTGGAGGTAAGTATGACATGTTTGTTATTTAAAAAAAAAAAACGAGGGTTTACAACCACTTTAACGTCAAGATTTGTTGTGTTTCTGAATCGAAGATAACTCAATATGTCAGTCTTAGAATCTTATGGTCAAGATAAGAAAACTCAATGATAAAACTGGGTAAAAAACAAGGGTGATATTAATGTTTGTTTGTTTTTTTAAATCAATGTAGACAATAATTTAAATATTTTAAATTATTATAGACATTTGCAGGTAAACACACATACAAAGAGTTGACAGTAAGGTCCCTTGCACACGGGGCCATCCAGCTGCAATTTGTCCTTCCCTTTGTTGTACCCCAGAGGGACGCACCCCAGAGGGACATGTGCAGCTTTCAGCCGCACCACAGACAACTGGTCAAAGCAGCTGCGGCTGGACGAGGATGAACACTGTTCTGGGTGGTAGCGTCATTTACAGCCCAATGCTTTCAAGGATAAGGATCTGGAAAGCAGACCACAGCCTGTCATAGCCTTTTGACAAGCTACCTGTGGTGGGGCTGGAATCTGCACCTGTCCCTTCTGGATGCACTAAAATGCCTAGTAGGATGCACTGCAGCTGGATGGCCCTGTGTGCAAGGTGTCCAAGGGGCAAAGGGAGATTGGTCTTAAGAGGAAAGTTTAAAACTCATTTTAGAAAGTATTATTTTATTGATAGGGTAGTTGATGATTGGATGATTGGAATAAACTACCAACAGAGGTAGTGAGACAGTCAATAGTAAATGGTTTCAAACACGCTTGGGATAAACATAGATCTATAGTCAGACAACAAGGTTGATGAAAAAAAAATGGGCAGACTCGATGGACTACTCAGTCTTTTTCTGCCGTCATTTTTTTTTTCTTTCCAGTCAAAGAGAATTTTCTATTAACCACTTCAATACTGGGCACTTTTACCCCTTTCCTGACCAGGGTAATTTTCAGCTTTCAGCGCTGTTGCACTTTGGATGGCAATTGCGTGGCCATGCAACACTGTACCCTTAAAACTTTTTTATCATTTTTTTTAAACAAATAAAGTTTTCTTTTGGTGGTATTTAATCCCCACTGAATTTGAATTTTTTGCTAAATAAACAAAAAAAAACCCCACAATCTTGAAAAAAAACCTGCATTTTTCTTAATTTCTGTTATAAAGTTTTGCAAATAAATAAACTAAATAATAATAAAAAAAGTAACATTTTTTTTACATTTAAAAAAAAAAACACTGTAACCAGAACAATACTACTCTGGGGAAGTGATCATATATATTTTTTTTTTTTGTGCACAATATGATTTCATTGGCATAAGCAACCATTTTTACTGAATGACACTGATTTGTTCAGTGTGCTTTGCTGTGATTAGCTGTACTTGACCAAAGCTAATTACATGGTACAGATGGGCTATGATTGACCCTGTCTATACCACGTGATCACTGTAACGAATCACAGCTAGCAACACAATTGTATATAATGGATGGCATGAAAGGAAGCCATCCATTGTTTACAATTGTCATGTGATCTGCTGTGATCACATAAAAACTTCCAGTGGGTCGGTTTAGTGATCAGTCATCTAGCTATTTTTACCGCCCCCAGGCACCTGTGCAAGCAAGGCCTAAGGTTGCTAGTAATGACTTAGTAGGAGCAAGTGCTCATTTCAATCCCACTTTTAGGGATCTCATGGGAGTGTGTGCCTGAATTCATATTTCATTTAAACCTTTTAAAGCAAACCTCTACTAAAGAGATGTGGAATCTGCCATTGTCTACAATGTAACATATCTGAGTTACTCATCTAATTGTCATTAAACCCAAAACCAAAATATACAGTAATATTTTACAGCTTTCCAATCTTAAATGCGGTAGCTGCAGTAGTTTTTTCTCCTATATTTTAACTTGGTGATCTGGGCATTAACAAACGTTATATCACACACAGTGTCTTCTCTGTGGATAGAGGAGCAATGGAGACACCTTTGGACAGCAGCATTGTCAATCTGGTGGGAGGACAGTGTTAGACTAGTAAATTTAAATGGGCTTGACTTACAAATTAAAGCTGGAATCTAAATAACACTTTTTAAACAGTTACAGCAAGAGTTTTTTTTTTTGGGATACATTTTTACATAAATGAATAAAGCTGATCATTGTAATCACTCCTGTCAGCAGTAAATGGTTTCTATCAATCCTCTAATTGTCACTTTTGCTGAATAACTTGGTCTGTTAACCAGTTCCCACCAACAGTACATTTACTGAAGGACAGGTGGTAGGGGCAGGCTGGATCACATATAAGTAACTAACCTGCACTGGCTACAGAAGGATTTTGTGAGTAGGTCCCAGCCAATGCTTATGGCTGAGACCTGCTGATCAGCTGTAGCCAATCACAGCAGAGAGTCCTGTGTTTACAAGCATACAGGGTTCTGTACACAGATGAGTGATCTGACTATTTCTTCTTCCTGCAAAACATACACTAAACTTGTTAGACACCCAGTTAACTCCTTGTTTGCCCCTTGATGTTAACCCATTCCTAGCCAGTGTCATTACTACAGTGTGTAGTTTTATATCTGATCACTGTATTAGTGTCACTATTGATGTCAGTGTCAGTTAGTCATTTAATGTATCTCCCAGTGAGGGTCTGCGCCAGATTTCCCACCACACTGCCACAGTCCCACTATAAGTGGCTGTTCATCACCATTACTAGTATAGCGTCATAGCTGAATACATTTACAGTATATACAGTATACCATAGTTAGTAGAGGCTATAACTTTCACACAAACCAATTAATATACACTTATTGGGATTTTTTTTTTGTTTTACCAAAGACATGTAGCAGAATACATTTTTGCCTAACTTTGTTTAGAAAGTAGAACATTTTAAATCTTTTCTGACTTATTTTGTTTACATAATAAAAAAATAAAAGAGCCAGTGGTGATCAAATACCACCAAAAGAAATCTCTATTTGTGTGAAAAAAAAAGTGCTACATGTATTTTGGGTACAGTGTTGTATGACCTGGCAATTGCCAGGTAAACTCTTTAAGCCGGCCACACACATATATGTGGCTTCTCGGTGTGTGGACCTTAACGCCAAGCGGCCCTGTCTAAACCACTTACCGTGCAGAGAGCACGCTCCCAGCACAGTAGCCGGCGGGTACAGATAATCTCCCGATGCATGTTAGCGATCAGGAGCTTTCCGAACATGTGATCATTGTGACAACCATTCACAGAGGTCACGTGACCCGAATGAGTGCCTCCGGCGGGAAGGGGTTAAAGTAGCTTGGTGCTGAATAGCAAAAAATGCTCTGTATCCGAAGGGAGTAAAACCTTACAGAGGTCAAGTGGTTAAAAGAAGTTAAAAAATAACAGTCTTAAAGCGGAGTTCCACCCAGAAATGGAACTTCCACGGATCGGATTCCTCCTCCCCTCTGGTGCCACATTTGGCACCTTTCAGGGTACAGGGGGAGGGGAAACCTGTCAAATCCAGGTATCTGCTCCCACTACGCAATGTCCAGCCCTCTTCCCCCCCCCGCTGCCTTCTGGGAGACACATAGGTCACAGAAGACAGCAGGGACCATTCAGAACACGCAACGCATGCGCAGAAGGAAACCGGCTGTGAAGCCGCAAATGCAGCTGCCACATCTATAAATTGATAAGCAGTAATATAATAAATGTTTGTTTTTGGGGTTAATAATGTATTAATGAACACAGAGCTGAAGTGTTTCCATTTTTAGCTATACAGATCAGCTGAGTTTAATAGAAACAAGGTAGGTTAACAGTTTCACGAGAATTATTCTTTTTGTGCCTTTAAATACAATTATTCTGAATTATAAAAAAGATTGTCTGAGGCGTCTGTTGAGAAGAAAAGAAAACAGCATTTAATGGCGGAGATAAAATGTTTTATAAGAAGAATACAGATTCATGAGGAATAGGGGCCTTGAAAATCCTCTCCTAGGTAAAAAAAAAATTGGTAAAAATAAACACAAATTCTATATGTTATATAGTAGATATATACAGTTTATTAGATTGTAAGATCTAACAAGCAGGGCCCTTTGATTTCTCCTGTATTGAATTGTATTGTAATTGTACTGTCTTCCCTAACATTGTAAAGCGCTGCGCAAACTGTTGGCGCTATATAAATCCTGTATAATAATAATAATAATAATATTATATATATATATATATATATATATATATATATATATATATATATATATACAGTCTGAGTATTTTAACAAGGAAGTTACAGAAAAAGAAAAAATCTAGCAGTTAAAACAACTTGTCTTAGTGAGCTGACCCTAATGCCAGACTAGCAGCCAGAAAACGACGTGCTGTCACTGCAGGTCGCTCTACATACGCGCTTGTAGGATGCAAGTAAGTGGGTGCACGTGACATCCAAGAAGACAAAAACCTTTCAGTGGTGAGATTGTCTCTTAACATTTGACCACACTCTAATGTCCAGAAGTATTCTTGGCCCCTGAATTTTGCTATAAATAAAAACACTTCCCTATGACAAGCTAAGTCTTTAGAAGTACTTCTGTGGATTTTAATTGCAGTGTAATTCATTTCCCCAATGCACATCAAAGGCCACACTCCTCTCTTTACTTGTGTTTTCAATTGCACTCATCAGCCAAAAAGTTTAAAGCGTGATCAAATTTGTTCTTCAATGACTTAAGCCATGGTAATAAACTATTCTGCACGCTCGCTCATCCATCTCAGGATTTTGTAACTTCTTTGAGATGCCTTCAAGAGGAGCATAGAAAGACATCTTTGATTATCAACAAGCCCTGGGGATAAACTTTATCGCTACTCGCTTTAAACCTCCGCAGAGGATAACAGGTGACATGCGCAATATCCCCTCCAGCCCACCCCGTTTTCCACAAAAGAGAACTTTGAAACAACACACAAAAAAGCCCCCTGATTCTCACAGCAGACTAAATCCTTCTTGGTGGAGTCGCCACTCTCTCACTTCCTCTATTGAAGTACAGACCAGCTCTTCATTGAACTGCTCCTGGATTAGTTTGGAAACCATTTTTCTAAATCAGTAGAGACTATGAACTTGCTATAATTGATGAGGTACTTTGAAATAAACCCTTTCATTGCTTGGAATTCCATTAATATGCCAGCCAGAGTAAGAGGACTGAATGATTCTTAACAAAAGATGATCTTAAAGCAGGAATCCTGCCTACCAGGGATTTTTTATGTAGCTTCTACACCTGGGCATCCTTTGAACGGTGGTATTATAAGATCTACAGACCTCCTGGATGCTGAAGTACTTGCCAATTCACTTACTAGCATTGACTTTCCTGAAAGAAAACTAAAATAGTCACTAAGCCTCTGAGTTCCCAAGGGTCATTGGGATGATGAGGTAGTTTCCTATTGGACAACTGTTTAAACATCTGTGACCAAGCTGTGGCAAATGAACCAGGGGATACTAATCTTAGTGAACTCAATGCAGAAGGACTCCTTACATTGAGTGCTTTACAAGCGATGGGAAAGACACACTAATCTTTTAATAGGAATGCAGTCATTTTCTGTGTGGTGCTCAGTAAAGGACTACCATCAATTTTCCAGGCTTAATTCAGGTCAACTGCTAGTCTCCTGCATTCCTGTACTGTCTGTCTGACTATTAGTATATGTGTATTACAGTATATAGCTAGGTATAAGGTATACTCTCATACCTTAGCTTATAATTCCTATAGGTGAGGAGAAATTGTTGCAAAATATAGGCACGTATAAAAAACTGGACAAACTAAATATGTTCAGCGGAGGTAGATGTTCTAAGGCAACTTTGTACCCTCTTTCCTTTCCTGGTCCTTCACATCCAAGGACAGTCTCATACTGAAATACTCTACCATAGTTCAGTGACAGTTGTCTCGTTGATCAATAGTGGCTTTAACCACGCACCTGCACCATTTAATACACACAAATTATTTGAACAATGTATTATTCTTGTAGCATGCATGGTGGTGATCAGGAGGCTTGGCACAGACTACGGGGAACACATGGGCTATTTTGGTGTTATAGATAAGATAAGGAGAATGTGCTGATTTTGATGCATGCGTAAAATAATTTGAGCCCAAAAGAGGCTGTAAAATAATTTTGAATGATGAATGCAGGAGTGTCCTTTTTTTTTTACAAATAACGTTTTTTTCCCCAACATATTTTTAATACTTAAAGTGATTGTAAAGCCATATATATATATATACAAATAACAAACATGTTATACTTACCTGCCCTGTGCAGTGGATTTACACAGAGCAGCCCAGATCCTCCTCTTCTTGGGTGCCTCTTCTGTGCTCCTGGCCCCTCCCTCCAGTTGAGTGCCCCCACAGCAAGCTGCTTTCTATGGGGACACCTGAGCCGAGCCACAGCTCCCGGTGTCCCCGCCACCTTTCTTTACTGATTGGCTGACTGACTTTGATTGACAGCAGTGGGAGCCAATGGCACTGCTGCTGTGTCTAAGCCAATCAGGAGGGAGAGTCTCAGATGGCCAAGACACACTCGTGGACATTGCTGGACACAGATGGGGCTCAGGTAAGTATTAGGCGGCCTGAGAGGGGCTGCTACACACAGAAGGCTTTTTATCTTAATGCATAAAATGCATTAAGATAAAAAAACCTTCTGACTTTACAACTCCTTTAATTCCTCTTTAACAAAGGTGTACAGTTCCAAAGTACACTATATTGTCAAAAGTATTGTGACGCCTGCTTTAACATGCACATGAACTTTAATGGCATCCCAGTCTTAGTCTATAGGGTTCAATATTGAGTTGGCCCACCCTTTGCAGCTATAACAGCTTTAAGGCCCCTTTCACACTGGGGCGGTGGGGGCGTCGGCGGTACAACAGCGCTATTTTTAGCGCTGCTGTACCGTCATTTCTGCAGCGGTATTCGGCCGCTAGCGGTGCGGTTTTACCCCCCGCTGGCGGCCGAAAAAGGGTTAAAATCCCTCGTACAGCGCGGCTATAGCCGCGGTATTGCCGCGGTATAGCCGCGCTGTCCCATTGATTTCAATGGGCAGGAGCGGGGAAGGAGCGGTGAATACACCGCTCCTTCCCCGCTCCAAGAAAGCGGTTTGCAGGACTTTTTTCACCGCCCTGCCTGCGCACCGCTTCAGTGTGAAAGCCCTCAGGCTTTCACACTGAACAAACAGCGGAAGCTGTTTAGGGGCGGTTTTCAGGCGGTATTTTTAGCGCAATACCGCCTGAAAACCGCTCCAGTGTGAAAGGGGCCTAACTCTTCTGGGAAGGCTGTCCACAAGGTTTAGGAGTGTGTTTATGGGAATGTTTGACCATTTTTCCAGAAGCGCATTTGTGAGGTCAGGCACTGATGTGGACGAGAGGGCCTGGCTCACAGTCTCTGCTCTAATTCATCCCAAAGGTGTTCTATTGGGTTGAGGTCATGACTCTGTGCAGGCCAGTCAAGTTCTTCCACCCCAAACGCTCTCATCCATGTCTTTATGGACCTTGCTTGTTCATGTGCGTGTAAAGGCAGGCATCCCAATACTTTTGACAAAATAGTTGACCTTTTTATGGGTTTACTGGGACAGATATAGATAACGTATCTGATCTCGGCAGCATATAAACCCTCCTATCGCAGCAACCAACCACTGTATTTATGAGCCCTTTCACTAGGCTGATGATGTAGGGCATAAAGAAGCAAGGGCTGAACAGTCATCGGCCCTTTTGCTTCAGAGGAGCAAGGAATTGCAATTTAAAAATACAAAAAATATATTTTTTAATACAAAGCTACCAGTGCAGAGAAATGACAGAGTTGGTGATGAAAAGCAGCTGTTTTTAATGGTCTTCAGAATCAAGTCGCACGTTTAACAAGCAGCACTGACAAGGCTGTAATTACATGTGATCACAGGTATAATCCGATCATTTTATTTTATGGAAAGGTGGGATATGTGCAGGTCAAAAGAGTCTGTCTGTGCTTAGTCTGAAATGTGGCTGCAGTCACGCAACTAGCGCAACATATAATGGAATTACCAGGGGGCTTTATTACTAGCCTCCGATAAGCCCCGAGAAATAAATGAAAACAATTTTATGACTAACTATTGTGATAATTTATTTGACCACATAGAGGGCAGTGTAACTCATTTGCTGCCAGGCGTGCAAGCAGCCAGCTATGAAGAAATGCAGAGCCCCCCGTTCAGTTGCTGTAATCCTTTACTTGGTAATGAAACAGTCTGAGCACATGCAGCCACTAACAACTTGAAATGGTCGGGAAACTTCACTTTCTTGCTTTACAAATTGTATGTCTGGGAAAAGGTTTAACAAAAAAAAGAATAGCATGTACCTTTTAAAAAAAAATTGGAAGACTGTCCACTATATTATCGGTCTTTTGATAAAAGACATACAGTATTTTATACACTAATGGCAATTGTTTATCCTGCAAAGGAACAACTTTTCATTTTACAGGACGGAGATAACATTGTGCACAGAACACGCTGAGCAATATTGAATATAAGAAATAGACATTCATCTAGAAAATATTCCCAAAGATACACCTGTGCAGGCAGCCTGCTAACAAAAAATAGACATAATCCAGCCCTATGTATTATTTCTGCAGTGAGAGGGATTTTGGCTGGGAGTCTGTGGAACTATGGAGATGTGATTTACCTCTGCTTTAGAGTAGCTGAGATATGGCACATTGGGGGTTATTTACAAAAGGCAAATCCACTTTGCACTACAAGTGCAAACTACAAGTGCAAAAACGGAAAATTGTATACATACCTTCCGTAGTTTTCCTTTCCTGACGCATCCCATGGCAGCACACACATTGGGTTGTGACTCCGCCTCCACAACCTGATAGGACTAGTTAGCTATAAGATCTTGAAGAGGAGTCCACCTTGCATTCTCAGTAACTATCACCTTAGAGGGGTGGGTTCTGTGTGCTGCCATGGGATGCGTCAGGAAAGGAAAACTACGGAAGGTATGTATACAATTTTCCGTTTTCCTGACGCATCATGGCAGCACACACATTGGGAAATAACTCGCTAAATGGGTGGGTGCTTTCAAAAGATTTTTATTTGCTCAAATACAGGGTATAGAAGAATTAGTCTGAATGATTGATCTCCCAAACTCAACCGTAGTTAATTGAGCCGGGTCTATTCTGTAGTGTGAGATGAAAGTATTTCTGGAAGACCAAGTTGCTGCCTTGCAAATGGTTTCTGAGGACACTCTACAATATGCTGCCCAGGAGGTCTTTATTTTTTGTACTAGCGGGTCTATTTTCGCTTGAGGAAGACCGACCGTGTTGGAGTTGGTGTCTATCTCGGCTCCCAAAAAAATGATTCTTTGTGCCGGAATGAGATTGCTCTTTTTCCAGTTTATTATCCAGCCAAACTGTTGGAGTGTGGAAATTAATACTGTTTGATGTAGAAGCAGAGTTTGTCGGCTGTCGGCTAGTAGCAGTATGTCGTCGAGATAATGTAGGACTCTCAGACCTTTCTCCCTCAACTGTGCTATTATCGGTAGCAGGACTTTTGTAAAGGTTCTGGGGGCTGTTGATATTCCAAATGGGAGGCTTTGAAACTGAAAATGTTGGTGACCTATTGCGAAGCGTAGATATTTTTGGAAGGTTTGGTGTACGGGAATATGTAAGTAGGCGTCGGACAAATCGACCGATAGCATCCAATCCTTTGCTCCTATTGCTAGCAGTACTGATTGCAGGCTCTCCATTTTGAATGATTCGACTAGAATCGTTTCGTTGAGACTTTTTAGATCGAGTACCGGTCTCAAGTCTCCTGTCTTTTTCGTTACTAGAAAAAGAGGAGAGTAGAATCCTGTGGCCTTCTGTTCCCGTGGAACCTCTATGATTGCCTGTTTTTGAAGTAATTCTAGAATATACTTGATTAGAAGCTTTCGCTTTGGGAGAGAAGACGGTAGTCTGGTAACTCTGTAGAACTCTTTGGGTGGCTTGTGCTTGAATGTCCATTTGTGGCCCTCCTGGATGGTGGAAATCGTCCAGGGGTCTCTTATAGAGTGTATCCATACGTGAGCAAACAGCCTCAACCTCGCACCTACTATTGCGAGTTGGGCTTGCGTGCCATCAAAACGACTTCTGTTGATCCCCTGAGTTGGGGTTTTTGGGCTTCTGTACCCTCACAAAGGCTGGTTGTGGGTTTTGCCAATTCCGCTTAAATTGTTTACCTGGCCTATAAGACCTTGCTTCTCGATATCTTTCGGGCAGATGTCGTCTGAAGGGTGGATTCTTTTGCTGTTTGGGTTTCCTATCTGAGGGAATGAGGCCCGATTTACCCCCCGTTACTTTCGAGATTGCAGAGTCTAGTTTAGGCCCAAATAGGTTTGTTCCGTCGTATGGGATTCTACACCAACTGGATTTTGAAGTCGCATCTGCGACCCATGGCTTTAGCCACAACGCTCTTCTGGCTGTTACTGCCGCCAGCATTGCTCTCGCTGAGGATCTTATGATGTCCACCGACGCCTCTGCCACGAAGTCTCCCGCCAGGCTGAGTTCCTGTAAGGCGGCCGTGATCTTTTCCCGCTCTGCTGCTTCTAGTAATAATTTTTCGATGTTAGACGCCCAGCTGGAGATGGCTCTACCGACTGCTGCTAGTGTAACTGCCGGCCTGCAGGCCCCTCCTGCCGCTGAATAGGCTTTTTTAAGATCAAGGTCTATCTTGCGGTCCATTATGTCTCTGAAGGTGACGGCATCTTCAATTGGTAATGTTACATGACGCGCCAGGCGCATCAGTGATGAATCGACCACGGGTGCTGCGATGAGAGGATTTACCTTTGGTTCCCTCAATGGGTAAAGCTTGGCTAGCCTATTATTTAAGCCGGATTTTTTTTCTGGCTTTTGCCACTCATCTTTTATTAACTCTTCAAGCTCATCAATGAAGGGAAAGGTTTCGGGATCTCTTTTTAGGTTAGGAAAGTATTTCCTTAGTTTGCAAGGAGCGTCATTTTCTTCCTCCCATCCGATCGCCTCCTTTACTGCTCTCGCAAAAGGGTCTATTAATGCGAAATCGAAGGAAGTGGGTACTAGACCCTTCTCTTCCTCTGGTGAATCCTCTTGGTCCTGGGGATCGTAAGGGGCTGAGGTCGGAATGGATTGTCCGACTGATTCGGATGTTGCCACCTGCAGGATAGATTCTTTTACGGTTTCTCTTATTATGTTGGATGCCTGCACTGCGTTCGCTTCCTTGTCGCGGGTTGCCTCTTCTAGGCATGCTTGGCATACTAGTTTGCCGGATAGCGCTTGCGCTCCACAGACCCAGCATGTATTGGGCGCAGGGCGAATACACTGCTCATCTCGTGGTTGACGGGAGGATGTTGAATCTCTATGGTGGGAGGATCTTGAATGACTTCTTCGAGAATGAGAGTGTCTTGAAGGTGAACGCTCCTTTCTTTTAGAATGCGATGACCTTGATGACCTGCCGGAACTACCAATAAGATGGTATTAGTGGCATTGCTCTCTTTTCTCCTCTTCATTACTTACCCATTTTGTTGCCCCCTTACCTTGTGGTCCGTGAATGGTCTGCTGTGGCAGCGGCCTCCATAGGAAAGGTAGAGTGTGTCTATACAGGTAGAAAAAGAGAAAAGAAAGATTCCTCAAAAAAAAAGGTTTTTTTTTTTTTTTTTTAAATATAGGGGGGGGGGGGGGGAAGAGGTCCCCCTTCTTTTTTCTTTTTTTTTTTTTTTTAATAGGAAGAAGGAATGGACTTACCCAAGGTAAGGATAATAGTTGACCAGCAAGGCAGCAACAATTATGGCAGTAATGGTGTGGAGGGTGATCTCCTACCCTCCCAGCAACTCCAAATGACAGAAACAGCGGTTTTTAAATAGACCGCCGTCGCTGTAGTGATGACGTCACGGCCGCGCATGCGCCCTAGGTGTCCGCGACGCTCGGCGCCATTTTGGATGCTGGCAGTTGACTATCCAGGATGTCATTTCCTGGTGCCGAGAGCCCGAGCCGGCCGCCATGATGGACAGGCGAGGCAAGGGACTACAGAGCCCAGCGGACCCAGATGAAGGTATAGAGGGGGGAAAAAGGAAAAAAGGAAAAAACGGAACAGGATGAGAATAAGAATTTCAATATGGCTACAGTGATGACCTACCAGGTGGTAGAGAGTGTAATTTGAAGGTAAGAGGTGGAGACCGCTGAACATTTTTTTTAAAACCTATTTAAGGCTTTTGAAAATGATTGTTAGGACATACCCCTGAGACCACCAGAGTGGGGTTCCCTGCATAAAGCTCGTTTAGAGGCTGTACAGTCAGGGCTTCCAGCTAGGAGAGGCTTGAACCCAGCTGGGGCGAATCGGTAAGGGGTTTCCAAGCTGTAACCAGTCGATCCATCCAGGTGAGGAAAAAAAGGAGAATGCAAGGTGGACTCCTCTTCAAGATCTTATAGCTAACTAGTCCTATCAGGTTGTGGAGGCGGAGTCACAACCCAATGTGTGTGCTGCCATGATGCGTCAGGAAATGCACTTGTAATTGCACAGAAAGTGCACTTGGAAGTAAAGTCGCTATAGATCTGAGGGGGACATGCAAGGGATATAAAAAAAACAGCATTTTAGCTTGCACATGATTGGATGATAAAATCAGCATCCATACGCATGAAGCGTAAATAAGGCTCTACATTTTCTCTTCAAAAGGCTGCTGTTTGTTAAGGTGTCAGAAATTATACTCATTTATGTTGCATAGAAATCTTTGCTATAATTGATGGATGCAGACAGAGCATGTAAGTGATCAATAAGTTTAATGTTACAATTTTAAAGCTAACCTGTCATTACAAAGCATGCCTATTAACAAAGTTCCCAGCACATGACCCCCTTTTTATGAAACTGGCCCTTTAGAGCAGATGGAAGCTCCCAAACCTCAGTATGCAAATATCTATTATTGTTTGAAAGTGTTGTCTTATTATTCTGTACTTAGTTGAATTAGTATAACCATTGGTTGATGTCATAGACTTCTACCTAATTTGAATGGATAAAGTCTCCTCTATGTAACAACAAACACAAAGAGATACACTACAGAAATAAATACAGAACAATTATAATCTGCAGGTGATGGGCACATATAAAAAGGTCATGTGTCTTTATGAGCTGTATAAAGGATTTGTTGGTAAAGCAATAATGCAAAATGTTCTGTATGGATGTCTTTAGGACCCATCTCACCTCTGTCATGTTTTTATAAAAATAAAAATATAACTAACTGTCCTTTATGTAAGAACAGCTTTATGGTGGAAACTGCTGTCAGGCTGACTGGGGAACACAAAAGCATCAGAGAAAACTGCAACCTTATTTTCTAACATTTCTCTTTGCCTCCGTTTCAGCATGATACGGACATATGGAAATGATATCTCATCGCTGCACAGAAAAGTGTTGCTCTTCAGAAATACATAGAAAAGTATTGTTCTGCTACACTACAAAAGAAAGGACTGTTCTCCTGCACTGCATAGGGAAAGTATTGTCCTCCTGCACTGCATAGGGAAAGTATTGTTCTCCTGCACTGCATAGGGAAAGTGTTGTTCTCCTGCACTGCATAGGGAAATTATTGTTCTCCTGCACTGCATAGGGAAATTATTGTTCTCCTGCACTGCATAGGGAAATTATTGTTCTCCTGCACACAAAAGTATTGTTCTCCTGCACTGCATAGCAAAATAATTGTTCTCCTGCATGGCATACAAAAGTATTGTTCTCCTGCACTGCATAGGGAAAGTGTTGTTCTCCTGTATAGAAAAGTGTTGTTCTCCTGTATAGAAAAATATTGTTCTCCTGCACTGCATAGTAAAATAATTGTTCTCCTGCACTGCAAAGAAAAGTATTGTTCTCCTGCACTGCATAGGGAAAGTATTGTTCTCCTGCACTGCATAGAAAAGTATTGTTCTCCTGTACTGCATAGGGAAAGTGTTGTTTTCCTGTACTGCATACAAAAGTATTGTTCTCCTGCACTGCATAGGGAAAGTGTTGTTCTTCTGCATAGAAAAGTGTTGTTCTCCTGCATAGAAAAGTATTGTTCTCCTGTACTGCATAGTAAAATAATTGTTCTCCTGCACTGCATAGAAAAGTATTGTTCTCCTGCACTGCATAGGGAAAGTATTGTTCTCCTGCACTGCATAGGGAAAGTATTGTTCTCCTGTACTGCATACAAAAGTGTTGTTCTCCTGTACTGCATAGAAAAGTATTGTTCTCCTGTACTGCATAGGGAAAGTATTGTTTTCCTGTACTGCATACAAAAGTATTGTTCTCCTGCACTGCATAGGGAAAGTATTGTTTTCCTGTACTGCATACAAAAGTATTGTTCTCCTGCACTGCATAGGGAAAGTATTGTTCTCCTGCATAGAAAAGTGTTGTTCTCCTGCATAGAAAAGTATTGTTCTCCTGTACTGCATAGTAAAATAATTGTTCTCCTGCACTGCATAGAAAAGTATTGTTCTCCTGTACTGCATCGGGAATTCATTGGGAGTTTGTAGCAGGGTTGTAATAGGGGGTTTTTAAATAATGAACCACACTCATTAGATGGGAGAGTTGGGGGATGGCTTATAATATGTAGAGAAGATGGGGATCTTGTTGGACCTCAGTCGGAGCTTTTGCCAACATCGGACATGCTTCTCCCACCCTCACTTCACTAAATGCTTTGTTTGGTTGGTGCCGTGTGCCTTTAAAGGTTTACTATTTACTTAAATTAAATTATTTTTTCTCTGCTTTTGTGTTCTGGATCACTCTTCAGAGTGTTGGCTTTGTAGTTTCATTTGTCATAGCAGCTGTCGGGGGTCTTTGAAGGGGGTGCTGGTTTAAAATTTTGGAGGAATATGGGTTGGACCCATTTAAGGTATGGGTGTACCTTCTTAACAGTACATTGGGTAACATTGGGGTTTAAACCCTGGTACACGCTATATGTTTTTTTTCATTCAACCCAGCAGGCTGAATAAAAACACCTGACAGTTCGCTGTACTAACACAAGCTATGTTAGTATAGCAGTCTTCCCTGCTATGTATTATGTTCTACACCACACTGGTCACCAATGGCTGCCAGCGTTGATCGGATGCTGTTTTTCCAGTGTGTCAATTTGAAAGAAGCTGGCCATAAGACCAGCTTCTGTTGGACAGGGAGCTGTACATACAGGCCAAAATTCATCCGGTTCCTGTCGAACCGACTGTGCCCGTATGTACCTGGCATCAGTAGGTTGTACCTGGGGATATGTAAGTGTTTAACCATTAAGGACTGCCCTATAGCAGATACTGTATACAAGGCAGAGCTCTGTTCTGACAGCTGGAAAGTGATGGATTTTGTGTCCCTGCAAAGGGAATACAATCCATTACAATCCATTACAAAATCATCACACAGCTTACACAAAAACACAGGTTAGGCACACAGTCAACCCTTTGATCGCCCTAGATGTTAACCCCTTCCCAGCCAGTGTCATTAGTACAGTGACAGTGCATATTTTTTTAGCATCGATCACTGTATTAGTGTCACTGATTCCTGCAAAGTGTCAAAAGTGTCAGTTAGTGTCTGACTGTCTGCTGCAATATCCCAGTCCCGCTGATCACCTCCATTACTAGTATAAAACAAATAAAATAACAAAAAATTCTGGTATACTGTATATACCATAGTTTGTAGAAGCTATAACTTTTGCTCAAACCAATCAATATACGCTTATTGGGATTTTTTTTTACGAAAAATATGTAGCAGAATACATATTGGCCCTAAATTTTTGAAGAAATTTGATTTGGATTACATTTTTTTTATTGGACATGCTTTATAGCAGAGTAAAAAATATTGTTTTTTTTTTTGTTTTTTTTCAAAATCGTCAGTCTTTTTTTGTTTATCGAGCAAAAAATAAAAAACCCAGTGGTGATCAAATATCACCAAAAGATATTTGGGGAATATGTGGGGAAAAAATGACATACATTTTATTTAGGTACAGCAATTCACAACCACCCAATTGTCAGTTAAAGTAGTGCAGTGTCACATCTCAAAAAATGGCCTGGTCATGAAGGGGGGTAAATCTTTTGGAGGTCAAGTGGTTAATTGTTCCAAGGCTGTGTAGGAGTGGCTGGGGGCCTTTTCATTGGATGACAGATACAGTCCATTTAGTCATGATTATATCTAACTTTAAAGACCTTAGACCTGGTAGGATCAATCTGATGTGTTCTTAATCTGTTATGCATTGACTATATTTTTTGCATTGATTTATATTTCTTCTCAATGTTGTATTTAACCACTGTTTTACATCGGCTGCTTGAAGGAAGATATAGTTGTTATGAGAGCAGCTAGCTGCCATAACCCCGGTATCCTCTTCTTTAGCAGGCGGTCCGCTACAAGATTCGCCGCAAGATCACTTTTATCGGCGGCAGGAGAGGGTCCCCCTCCCGCCGAGATCCGGTGCCCTCTGCCGCTTACAGGAGCCGACGGCAGCGGTGGAGGAGATCGCATCTTGTCTCCTGCCTGGTATGGAGACGAGTGAGGGGAAGATGGCCCCCACCCATCTCCATACAATTCCTGGGCGGAAGAGACGTCAAAACGTCACTTCCGCCCACAGCTCTTAAAGGGCCATTTTTTAAAATAATTTTTTTAAATGACAATTTTTTTTTTTTTTTGCATTGTAGTGTAAATATGAGATCTGAGGTCTTTTTGACCCCAAATCTCATATTTAAGAGATCCTGTCATGCTTTTTTCTATTACAAGGGATAGGATTAAAAGTGACTTTTTTTTTTAAACTGAGTAATAATAAAAAATAAAAGGTAAAATAAATAAGACAAAAATGATTTTATTTAAATGCGCCCCGTCCCGACAAGCTCAGGTGCAGAAGCGAATGCATACGTGAGTAGCGAACCACACATGTGAGGTATCACCACGATCGGTAGACCAAGAGAAATAATTCTAGCCCTATACTTCCTCTGTAAATCAAAACATGCAACCTGTAGAATTTTTTAAACGTCACCTATGGAGATTTTTAAGGGTAAAAGTTTGTCGCCATTCCACGAGCGGGTGCAATTTTCAAGCGTGATATGTTGGGTATCAATTTACTCGGCGTAACATTATCTTTCACAATATAAGAAAAAATTGGGCTAACTTTACTGTTGACTTATTTTCTAATTCAAAAAAGTGTATTTTTTCCAAAAAAAGTGACCTTGTAAGACCGCTGCGCAAATAAGGTGTGACAAAAAGTATTTCAACGACTGCCATTTTATTCTCTAGGGTATTAGAAAAAAATGTATACTGTTTGGGGGTTCTAAGCAATTTTCTAGCAAAAAAAAAAACTGTTTTTAACAAACAACAAATCTCAGAAAGAGGCTCGGTCCTTAAGTGGTTAAGCTGTTTTATGAAAATAAAAGGGCTGGTATGGCCTTTCCACTCCAAATAAAATATTGTCATCTGGTCATTTGTGTATGGGGAAGGTGTGTAGTTGATTTTACCAGGTTAGAGGTCATTGAGAGCCTTAATACTCTGCAAGTCCCTCATTCAAGTATTTCTCTAGCGCACTGCACAGAAGAGTATTTCTCTCCTGCACTGCATGGAAAAGATTTATTCTCCCATTCTGCATGCTAGTGTATTGCTAGTGTATTGCCCGCATACACTGCATTTTGCTTTCCTGCACTGCACAGAAAAGTATTGGTCTTTGTTAATGTATGGAAAGTATTTTTCATTCATCTGTACATAAGTATGGCACTCCTGCACTGCACTGATAGGTTCTGCACTCCTACACTGCATTGAAAAGTGTTGCAATCTTATACTGCAGTGGTCTCCAAACTGTGGTCGGGGGGCCAGATACTGCTCTTTGCTCGCCTTTATCTGGCCCTTGGGACACTACTACTGATACGAGATAAGGAGATATGGGGGATGAGTGTGGGATAATTATGACCCTACCAAGGTTCCATCCTGAAAGAAGCATGTACTGTATTACGACAAAGTTGGTGGGACTTTACACGTACCTTGTGGGTCTAATGAATGCCAAAACTAGTGAATTATAAAAGTAAACAAAAAGGGAGAATCTGAAGAAATTTCCTACGTGTTTCGTGGGCTGACCCACTTCATCAGGGCCTCAGATTTTAACACAAATTATGTAAAAACTGTAATGATATACAAATCAGTTATTAGCACAAAAATTCATATTGCTATTAAAAAATTAATTGAGTATTCTAACAATATTGTCAAATAATTAAACACTTGTTTTATGTCTGTTTATAGTAATAATTTACCAATTAGAACCATCAGGCTGGTGCAATTTTTCTTACAGGTGAACCTTTGAATCTTTAAATATTTTTTGCCTTTTATATTTCCTTTGATTAAAATTTGTGCAAAACTTACAGCACAGGCTGCATATGCACACGTTTTCAGATGCTTGCCCTCTTCCTCCCTCCCACACTCTGTCATGGTGCACACAACAAGCTTTACTGTGTTCTAATTGGTAAATTATATAAATTACTACTATAAACAGACACAGAACAATTGTGTTATTATTTGACAAAATTGTTAGAATACTCAATTCATTTTTTTATATCAGTATGAATTTTTGTGCTAATAACTGATTTGTATATCATTACAGTTTTTACACAATTTGTGTTAAAATCTGAGGCCCTGATGAAGCGGGTCAGTCCCTCGAAACACGTAGGCCATTTCTTCAGATTCTACTGCCAGGTTAAACATACCCTGGACAACCAAACTGTAACTGTATATATATATATATTTAAAGTTTCGTCTTTTCCTTTTTTATTTTTAAATGAAACTATATGTATGTGTAAAATAAAGATTTGTTTACTTTCATAATTCACTAGTTTTGGCATCCATTAGACCCCACAAGGTACATGTAAAGTCCCACCAACTTTGTCTTAATACAGTACATATTGCTGATACGAGACATTATTCTGCCAACTGACATCAACAAAGGGGCACCATTTTTTCTATTGACATCAGCAATGGGGCACCATTTCTCCCATTGACATCAGCAATGGGGCACCATTTCTCCCATTGACATCAGCAATGGGGCACCATTTCTCCCATTGACATCAGCAATGGGGCACCATTTCTCCCATTGACATCAAAAACGGGGCACTACTTCTCCCAATGATACCAATGATGGGGTCCTATTTTTCCACCTTATACCAAATGTGGTGATGTTTTCTGTCGCTGATGCCAGGAAAATTTCCACTTCCGCCCTAACAGTCCGGCCCCCCCAAAGTCTGAAAGACAATAAACTGGCCCTTTGTTTACAAAGTTTAGAGACGTCGGTTATACTGCATTGAAAGGTATTGCACTCCATCTATGCATTGAAAGGTTTTCTGCTCCTGAGCTGCATTCTCTGGGTTATATAGAAAAATTGGCACTCCTGTGCTGCTTTAATATGTATTGCTTTGCCCACAAAAAGAGGATAGACAGGTCAATGTGCCCACAGCTCTACACACTCTGGCTCTGTGACATAAATCCAACTGTTCAGTAATTTTTTATTTCTTCTAATGCACTTGTCTATGAAATGTGACTATATTATGTATTGTTATTCATACAATTGTGTATTCACATTTCAGGTAATCAAGAAGCCCTGTGAATTTTGTTCTATAGGAATCAATTAAAATAGTTGTATCAAAACCAGCAATGTAAAATTGATGTCATATCGCAATAATAATAAGAAAGCCGTTAAGTGGTATTAAACCCAAAACCAAAACTGTATTATATTGCAGCTTATCAATCATTAGATGTGGTGACTGTATCCGTTTTCTTTTCTTTGGCTTTTTTCTCCTTTATGTTTTCACCTGGTGATCTGGCCAGCAACACACCTCCGGTATTAGTGAGACGCAACTCGGAAGGGATGAGCACAGGAGGCACAGCAGACAGCAGTATTGTCAGTCTGGGAGGAGGGTAGCGTTAAATGTATTAGCAGATTTAGATGCGCTAATACATTTAAGCCAAACTCCAGCTCACACTGTATAACCAGTTAGAGCAAACATTTATCTTTTTCATTTTGGGGTAAAGGTTTTGCATGAATAAAAAAAAGTTAATCATTTGAATCACCCCTGCCAGTGTTCAGTGGTTTGTCTCATTCATGTAAAGTGATACCTTATGCTGGAGAGCTTGAAAAACAACAGACTTACTGGCTGGATGAAAATAGAAAGAAAGCCTAAAAAAGGAAACTAATGCAGCCAACACATCTAATAATGGGCAAGCTGCAATAAAATAAATGTTTGCTTTTGGGTTAGCAATGCTTTTAGGTACCCAGAGATATTAGAAGTCCATCTGTTACTAGAGGCTTTAAAACATTCACATCATACCTTGTCAGGGTGTCAGCTAACAATGATCATTATAGGCAGAAAAGCAAAACCGAAAGGCTGTAAACTGGATGTTTGCTTTCTTTTTCTACATTGTCAGTGATGAGCTGCAGCATAGCTCTCAACTGTCTCTCATTTAGAGGGACTGTCCCTCGTTTGAGACTTATTTTGTCTCTCGTGTAGCCTCAGTTGCCCCCCTTGTTGGTCGGATGTGTACATCTTTATGCAAATTATACTATTATACAGCCAAAAGTGTTATACTGCACTTCATTTATATTCAACCCCTATATTACTGCATTTATTATTTTGAAAAGTCAATATACAGGTATAGCCCACTTTTAAGTACACAATGGGGTTTATTTACTAAAGCTGGAAAGTGCAAAATCAGGCTCACTTCTGCATAGAAACCAATGAGCTTCTAACCTCGGCTTGTTCAATTAAGCTTTGGTAATAAAACATGGAAGCTCATTGGTTTCTATACAGAAGTGAGCCTGATTTTGCACTTTCAAGCTTTAGTAAATAAACCCCCTTGTGTACTTAAAAGTAGGCTATGCCTGTAATAGAAAATAGAGGTAAAAAAAGCACTTGTGTGGTTTAGCCAATCATAAACAACTAGGGCTGTTCACACCTGAGCATTTTGTACCTCAGAGCTCGAAGCTAGCATTTTTTGAATGATACCTGTTTAGTCACTTGAAAAAGTACAGTAGCTTCTCTTCAGGCCGATTTAGGCAATTTTGGTCCCATTAACCACTTAACGATCGCCCACCGCAGATATACTGTGGCAGCGCAGCTGCTCTGTGCCAGATCACACTAGTACATGATCTGACACTTCCAGGTCTGGGGCGCACGCGCATGCTGCTGGCGTCCTGCTCCCGCTGATGATTTTACACAACGGGAGCCCAGCGGCGGGTACCACGGACTCGATGTCTGCCGACACTTGCCGATTACACAGGACACAGGAGAATGACAATCTGCCTATGTAAACAAGGCAGATTGTCGTTCTGTCAGAAGGGAAGGCACAGATCCTGTGTTTCTACTAAGCAAGAACAGGGATCTTTGCCTTCTCCTAGTCAAAGCATCTCCCCCCACAGTGAGTAAGCACAACCTAGGCACACAGTTAACCCTTTGATTGCCCCTGATGTTAACCCCTTCCCAACCAGTGTCATTAGTACAGTGACAGTGAAGTGTCAGTTAGGTGTCTGCTGCAATATCGCAATCCTGTTACAAGTCACTGATTGCTGCCATTCCTAGTAAAAAGAAAAAATAATAATGAAAATATCCCATAGTTCGTAGACGCTATAACTTTTGCGCCATTCAATCAGTATACGTTTATTGGGATTTTTTTTACCAAAAATATGTAACAGAATACATATTGGCCTAAACTGATGAAAAAATAAAATTTTTTTTTTTACAATTTTTTAATTGGATATGTTTTATAGCAGAATTTAAAAAAATATTGTTTTTATTTTCAAAATTGTTGCTCTGTTTTTGTTTATAGCGCAAAAAATAAAATCGCAGAGGTGATCAAATGCCACCAAAAGAAATCTCTATTTGTGGGAAAGAACGTTATTTTTTATTTGAGTACAGTGTCGCACGACCGAGCAATTGTCAGTTAAAGTAACGCAGTGCCGTGTCGCAAAAAAATGGCCTGGTCGGGAAGGGGGGTAAACCTTCCGGAGGTCAAGTGGTTAACTTCAATCGGGGTGCCTTTAAAAGCATGCTAAACTTATGAAATATTTATGGGGCAAAGAACACAAAATAAGCACAAACAAAGCCTTTAAAATGACCTGATTATGCTACGCTCAATTGTGACTGTAGCCATATAATAAACTGATGATTATAGCCTCTACAACCCATAAAGGTCTTTCTTCTATTTAGCAAAAGTGTAAAAAGTTAGATATGTAATTTGCTTTGAAAAGAAGAGATGAAATGTACTTACCGGTTTCGCTGTCAGACTTGTTCTCGTGCTCGGTGTCAGTCAACGTCAGCGCAGAATTGGAGCGGCTGGAGAGACAGGAACTGCGTCCGGACTTCACCCCCCTGCCCCAGAGCCTCATTGCATGCTCGGGGGACATCACCCTTTCATTTTCAGTCTCGGCATCTGAACTTGCGTTAATAGAGTAACCTCGGTGTGGAAGCCCCATGTCTGCACAAAATGCCAGTCCACGACGGGACGCCGGTTCACAGATGCCTAGCTGTCGCAAAGTAAAATTCTGTCCTAAATGGAGGAACCGCAGAAAAAAAAATAAAAGGAGAAAGGGAGAAAAGAGATAACAAAAGCAAAGGTTACTATTTTCCAGAAGCTTTAAAACAGACAGTAGAACATGTCATTTCAAGTGAGAGTCATATGTTATGGTCACGTAGATTCTATTGTCACGTCAAGTACGTCAAGTACTTTGCAGGCTGTGAATTGCATTCTTCCTAATATCAACCACTTAAAGAATAGAAAAATTACTTTCAGGTGTCAAGAGAAACCAAAACAACCAAAACAACCAAAGAACGGTCAATGCAACACATGAAAAGGAATTTAGATGACAGGTTTCTACTTTTGACACATATAGGAGAGAAGAGAAAAAGAGATACATTAAAGGATTTGTCAGGATGAGAGTAACACTTGTTAGAACAAGAAAACACCCTTCAGGTAATAACAAAGTTGTGATAATTCAAAAAGAAAAAAAAAACCCTAAAGAAAACACCTTTTTTTAGTGCATTTGTGCTAAAAAAAAATGTAGGGGTCTTGTAAGAGAAAAGTAAGCGAGAGAGAAAGAAAAGAAAATGTCAGTCCAGCCAGACTAAATATTTAAAGGGATATCAACCACTTCAGCCCCGGAAGGATTTGCCCCCTTCCTGACGAGGCAATTTTTTGCGATACGGCACTGCGTCGCTTTAACTGATAATTGCGCAGTCGTGCGAAGCTGTACCCAAACAAAATCTTTTCTTTTTTTTAATAGAGCTTTCTTTTGGTGGTGTTTGATCTCCTCTGTGGTTTTTATTTTTTGCACTATGAACAAAAAAAAGAGTGACAATTTAAAAAAAAAAAAACACAATATTTGGTACTTTTTGCTATAATAAATATCCCAAAAAATAAATAAATACATTTATTCATCTGTTTAGACCGATATGTATTCTTTTACATATTTTTGGTAAAAAAAAAAATCACAATAAGCGTATATTTGCGCAAATCAGTTTTCAGCACTGTCGCAATTTGAATGACAATTGCGCGGTCATGTTACACTGCACCCTAATGAAATTTTTATCATTGTTTCCCCACAAATAGAGCTTTCTTTTGGTGGTATTTGATCACCTCTGTGGTTTTTATTTATTGCGCTATAAACAAAAGAAGAGGGACAGTTTTGAAAAAACACAATATTTTTTACTTTTTGCTATAATAAATATCCCATTTTTTTTTTTTTAACAAATTTTTTCCTCAGTTAGGCCGATATGTATTCTTCTACATATTTTTGGTAAAAAAAAAATTGCGATAAGCGTATATTGATTGGTTTGCGCAAAAGCTATAGTGTCTATAAAATAGGGGGTAGATTTATGTCATTTTTATTATTATTATTATTTTTTTTTTACTAGTAATGGCAGCAATCTGCAATTTTTATCAGGACTGTGACATTGCAGAGGACAGGTCAGACACTTTTGACACTCTTTTGGGACCATTGACATTTATACAGCGATCAGAGCTTAAACTAGCCACTGATTACTGTATAAATATCACTGGCAGGGAAGGGGTTAACACTAGGGGGCGATCAAGGGGTTAAATGTGTTCCCTCACTGTGTGTTCTAACTGTGGGGGGATGGGAGTGACTAGCGGAGGAGACAGATCGTGTGTTCCTACTAAATATCTGTCTGTCACGGATCTGTCTCCTCTCCCCTGACAGAACCCAGGATTTGGGTGTTTACACACACACACATCCCCATTCTCATTCTGTCACGAGCGATCGCGGGTGCCCCGGAGGACATCGCGCCCGCCGGGCACACACATCGGCTCCGGAGACACGCTGCGGGCCTGCAATAGAGTCTTAAAGAGCCAACGTATACCTACGGAGATTTGCGCAGCCATGCCAACCTGCTGCAGTATAACTACAGCGTCTGGTCGGCTAGCGGTTAAGGGTATTTTTTTAACCACTTTAATACTGCCCACTTTCACCCCCTTCCTACCCAGGTCAATTTTCAGCTTTCAGCGACAATTGCGTGGTTATGCAACACTGTACCCAAGTTACATTTTTAGCATTTTTTTCACACAAATAGAGCTTTCTTTTGGTGTCTTTTATTTCATCCTCACTGTCTGTAGGAAAGTTATCCAACAGGCATTTATATAGCTACATATAGCTTTAGATGCACATTATTGTTTCTATTATTTGTGATAATTTTCTATGCATGTCTTTATTCTTGAGAGTCAACATTGGTTACTCCTTTTTATATTTGGATATTAATAAAATCATTTTATAATTACATTTCTTGCCTATACCTGTGGCACCATAAAAATCCCCCTTTCCATTATCTCTTAAATATCCACAAACTATAGTACATGCATCCCTAAATGGCGTCCGCAGTCCAAGTCTGGTCACTGTTCCATCTGGCCTGCTGCAAGCCTGCCATTTAGGAACTGTTTTTTTGCCTCATCCGCCGTCACTGTTGAGAGTATCACATCAGAGAGGAGAGGCAGGCTAGATCACCAGGAGACACAGCTGCTTAGGATGGAGGGCAGGTGCAGGAGCTGTCCGAGTTAACCAGCCAGTGATTGGTTCTTAGGATGCAGGGCAGTCCCAACAACCAATAACCTGATATTTGAATTGAAAAGTTAACTCCAGCAGCTGCTGATCCTGCCCTCCATCCAGAGCTGTGTATACTCTCACTCTCTGAGCCCTGCCCGAGTAAGGTAGGAGAGTGAAGAGACAAAGCTGCAGGGGCTGTAATGTGAATGGGGGGGGGGGCAGAGCTGCAGGGATTGCAAAGTAAATTGTGGGGGACAGAGCTGGGGGGTTGGTAATGTGAGTAGGGGGGGTTGAGATGCAGGAGCTGTAAAGTAAATTGGGGGGACAGAGCTGGGGGGGGCTTTAATGTGAATGGGGGGGCAGAGCAGATCGGACCTCCATGAATTTTAATTCAATACCCCTGCTATAGTATATACAGTACATATAAAAATGGATTAATCCTGACCCTGTCTCATTTCTTGAAGTCTGAAAATGCCAGGACAGTACATTTGACCCCCAAATGACCCCTTTTTGGAAGTAGGCACACCAAGGTATTTAGTAAGAGGCATGGCAAGTTCTTTGAAGTTGGAATTTTTTGACACAATTTTTTGGAGAATGAGGAAACTAAAAAAAATGATTTTTTCATCATCATCATTTTTTTTTTTACATACTGTCACCAGCGCAGTACATAAAATAACTGGTGTGGCGGTGATCAGGGACAGTAACTGGTGACAGTATGTAAAAAAAAAAAAAACAAGCAAAAACATTTTTTATTAATTTAAAATATTTTTTCTTTTTATTACTTTTTTAAAAAAAAATTGAAAAACTGTGACCAGAGCAATACAGTGTTTCCATAGTTACTGTACTACTCTGGGGAGGTGATCAGGGTTTTTTGTTTTTAGAAATTAGGATCGCTTATAAGAGTGATATTTCTTTTTCATGAAATTGATTCATTCGTGTATATTGTTGTGATTAGCTGAAAATTGGCTACGCTAATCACATGGTACAGATGGGCTGTGATTGGCCCTGTCTGTACCTTCTAATCACTGTGACCAATCACAGTGAGCAACAGAATAGTACACAATGAATGGCATACATGTAAGCCATCCATTGTGTACTATTGTCATGTGATGTGCTATTGGACACAGCTATCACATAGTACCAGCAGCTGCGTGGTACAGTGATCTGTCATCGGCTGTGTCTGGTGGACAGAGTGCGCTGCAGTACAGCCTGTGGGGCCCACACAAGGAGCGTCCCGGAGAGGATGCCATGTGTAGTCCACCTCGAACTAGAGCAGTCTCGCCCTACTGTCATTTGTCTGTAGACCAGACAGGAACGAGATTTGCTCAGAACAACTCCAATCCTCCTTTTCTGGGTTCCCATGCCAGCATGGCAGAGACCGAGGAGAGCAGCAGTTCTCGTGCACATCACTGGATCCCAATCGAGCTCCGGTAAGTATTAGGGGAGGCTGCGGATGGGGGCTGCATACTGAAAGTTTTACCTTCATGCATACAATGTATAAAATGAATCAGCAACTGACTTATCATATCTTTTTGGAGACTATTGCACAGATATCTTTCGCCTGCTGTATTCGTAAAAATTTCAGATAACTCATTGGAAGACACTAGAATTCCTTTGATTTTATTTTGTTAAAAGAGAATTATGCTTTTTTTAAAAAAAATAAACAATCATACTCATCTAGATGGCTGCAGCATCGATCCCAGCTGTAGCTGTCCTCTGCAGCCTCTAAGACCGAGGAATAAGTGATCAAAGATCACAGGTCTCTCAGTTCTCAGTCTTTAGCCTCCAGAGAGCTGGTGACTCTGGATCTTTCCCGAGTCCGGACTGGCTGAGTGAATAAGGGTCACAGGAGTGCAGAACAAAGTCCACTCCTGTGATCCATAGTAGAAGCATAGCCAAAATAGCTTTGGATGTACTTCTTCTTTAAGTGTCATTTACAATGGCCAATAGCAAGAATATGTTTGTCTAAGATAATCAACAGCTGTTGCTGTCCATCTAGCCAAAATAGGAACACCAGTTTTTGATGGACTTAGCCTTGTAATTAGCACACTAAAATATACCCCAAAAGTAATATCACCAATGTATTCTTAAAGTGTATTTACAGGCAAAGCCTTTTGGAATAGAGTGAGGAAAAGTTAAACCCTCTGTCAGTTGTTTATTCTTGAGTGCCTCTTGGGGAGATCCACCCTTTTTTTTCATTGTAAGGGAATTTAGTACTTTAGAATTGTTTCTAGAACAAGAGGTGAGGGCAAATCTCCGAATTAGGACACGTGTTCTGGGGACAACTGTCTAAGAACAGAATTCCATGCTAAGAAATACAGACAGATACTTATCCATCATGCCATACCATCAAAGAGGTGTGTGATTGGCTCCAAATTTATTCTGCAGCAGGACAATAACCCCAAACATACATCCAATTTCATTAAGAACTATCTTCAGAGCGGAGAAGAACAAGTCCTGGTAGAGGTAGTCTGGCCCCCACAGAGCTCTGATTTCAACATCATCAGCATTTTTTCACATCTGTCTAAAACCTTTGCACAGTAATAAATAAATAAATAATTTATATATATATATATATATATATATATATATATATATATATATATATATTACACACACACACACACACAGTCACTACAAACATTGCACGTACACTTCTACTGCTTTAATGCACAGGATAATCTGTTAAACCAATTGCACCACAGTTTTACATATAAAATATACAAAGGGAAAATAAACTGAGAAATCTGTTGATTCAACAGATATTCATCTTATTCATTGGTATTCTTTTCATCAACAACATAATGCTACTAGACGTTATCTGTTTTGTCAAAGCAAACTGCATGCTAATGTATGGGGGGGGGTGCAGCAATACGCACGTCTGGCAAATTAATCAATCTGTGCCCGTGTGTTTTGTCATATGGTGCTTTTTAATGGAAATATGTGCACATGCCTGTATTGTTCAACATGGCAAAGCAACATGAGACACACATTCATCTCAATACCCCTGAATCTCCCTGTGTACAATAGCCTGGAGACAGGATTTTCAACCTCTGCGATCACAGCCTCTGTAACTAATTCACAGTCACATTCTCCATTCTGTACGTGGACATGTCCGTAGAGGACTTTTGATTACCTTAGAAAGGATATCAACATCTCTATCAATATGGAGAGTAAGCCACAGGCCAGCGGCCTGATTGACAGCACTCCTTCCTATGCAGTATTTCAGAGTTCCTATTATCCACTACATTTGACGTTTATCACTTCTCCTTGTCTTGTCAATTCTAACCAGTGTCATGTTGTAATCTGACAGGCGTGTGAAACTAGCCAAGTCTCTTTTAGAATGCTTAAAAAATCATTTTGCTGTCAAGAACTACAAAAAAATACTTTTATTTTAACTGTTTCCTATATTAAAGTTCACCAATATAGCGATTTAAAAGTTCCTTTTGTCTATGCACACAGAGACAGAAGGACCAAATTCCATTTTGCAACTCACAGGAGACTTTTACTGCGTGTGTAAATGTTCCATGCTGGATTTTTTACAATATGACACAATGTAGTACATATGTAAGAAAGTGTTTAATTTGAAATATGTACATGCAAAATTCCGGGTAATTCAACAAGTGTGAATAAGCCATAAATATGAGTCATGGTAAATGCAACTTGCAGGACTGCTTTTTATCACAAATGTGATGGAGACCACATATTTGGAATTGTGAATGGTTGCATTTGCCTTATCTCCCTGTGTTCTTATAATTTAGGCGCAACCTAATATATACAGAACTATGAGCTGTATGATGTCTCTGTAATTCTGAGCAAGAAATAGCCTGGGTAGAGTGGTCCAATAGAGAAGAGCAAAGGTCCTGGACCTTTGCTCTTTTCTATTGGACCACTCTACCCAGGCTCTTTCTTGATTCCTCTTGTAATGGATATAGCTCAGGATGACAAATACATGGTTTGTCCCTTTTGCCAAAGTCTGCTTGCAACAGAAAACCAAAAGCCACCTACAAAGGAGTTAATTTACTAAAGGCAATCAGACTCTGCCTTTTGCAAGTGCAGTTGCACTCCGCAAGGGAATTTGTTCCAGAGCTTAGTAAATGAGGTGAAGCGCTTTGCAAATAATATCCAATCACATACAGGGAAAATTAAAAAACAGCATTTTTGCTTGCACATGATTGGATGATGGAAGTCAACAGAGCTCCCCCTCATTTATTAAGCTCTGGAGCAAATGCCCCTGCAATGTGCAACGTCACATGCAACATGCACAGTCTATTTGCCTTTAGTAAATCAACCCCAATATCACTATATTACTGGATAGCAGATCTACTTATTGTATCTCTTTTTCCTGACATTTTTCATTGTTCATTTTAGCTACGTCACTGCTCACAAAGATGGTACCACTAATGTCATATTATGTAACATTTCCAGCAGCAGAAGGTTGAAACACTTGACACAACCCTAAATAGTACTGTCTCATTCCTGGTTCTGGTCCACCTAACAATGAGTCCAGATCATTAACAAATACGTCATGCATAAAAATCTGCAATTAAAGTTCTCTATGATTTAATATACACATCTGCATCACATTTTAAAATACCCATATAATAAAATCAGTCTTCATTGCTCCAAGAAAGCAATGAAGTATGTCTTGACATAGAGAAAGGCACATAATCTTTTGCTACTTTAGCCTGTTTTAGAAAACTGCGCCGAATGTGCCCTTCCAGTTCTATCTGACACTAATATCATGTAATTAGGCATTGAAAGAGAAAACAGAGGAGCAGCTATGTTAGATATCACCCATTATTGATTTTATGTACTTGTGACTGATCAGGAAAGCATTGTGCCAAGTAACCAACTCACTAAATCCTCTCATCTGTCACAATAAAACAGAGCCCTGCCAATGTATGTTCTGATTCAGAGACTGGAGCGATCAGTCTCGGCTTTTATCTGCTTAAATAAAACTTATAAGAAGAGGAAGATGTATGACACCATGCCCCCTCCTTCTAATTACAGCAGGTCACTGTATCAGCTTCAGACAAATGTGCACAATTCAAGCATCTCCATTTGTCATTAACAACCATTTTCCATCAGAGATGGAAGGCAAAATGCACTTTGAACACTTGCAGTTTTAAGCTGCCTGTTAATTACTTTAGTGCCTTGATATTCTCGGTGGCTGCATTTCGATTTACCATTGTAAATGGATTACATTAATGAGTCACAAACATTTTTTTTATAAAGCCTACGATTAACAAAGAATCAAACACATCAACAGGTTTCTTGGAAGTGAGTCCGTTCAATCTATAGCAACTGTCTTCCTCTATTAATAGTCAATATCTCAATCCATCTTTTGTAGTGGATGTTATACTTCTCAATACGCTGGCTCTGTAAAATGATGGCCACCATTTCCATTTATGATCTCAAAACAGTTTCACCACAATTTTAAACAGACCAAAAATTGTTATTTACATCCTATGAGCTGCAGCAAGAATGTTTTATTGATTAGTAGACAGGTTACCTACAGGATGTTTAGCTAGACAGTTGGCTGGCCCAGGATGGGGAAGGGGTTAATGTTGAATGTTACTGTTTCTTGGCTTTTTGAACCCAGCCTACCCACCTGTGACTTACATAAGGGGGGAAGTGTGGTTCTGGAGCTTCGGCCCACCCAAGAGAGAGGACATCGTGATTGCTGAGGAGGGGGACTGCTGCGCCTTGCAGTGTGTTGGAGGAATCAGGAGTCTGAAGATCTACAGATTCCTTGAGAACACAAAAAATTTGCCTACGACCTTGGGGAGGTATGCCTGGGCAGCCTAATAGAAATAGTCAGGGGAAGCTCTATTGCAATTGTTCACATTGGAGAGCATTGCCAAGGTATTTCAGTAAAAGTTATATCAACTGTTCTAAGCCTGTTCTAAAGTTCTTTACATGAGTGCTTGGTGGTTCTGAGCATATGAAGGAGCTAGGGTCAGTAAAGCACATGTGGAGTATGAAGAAAGGCCACTGCAAAAGGTCTACTCGGTAAGTCAAGCAGGAGTAATGCAGTTGCTATGGGTAACCAAGGACTAGTACAAGGCTCATTTCAGCCGGTCAATGAGCATGGTACCTGGCATGGTGAGGGTCCTCCATTAGTGAGGGGGGCGATGTTCTGGCTCCCTCCCCTGTGGTCGGTATCCCATAGCAACCAGGACCACATTTGCAATATGGATTCCCTTAGGGAAAAACCGGCAGCATGCCAAACTGTTATGACGATCTCCTGCCACCTTTATAGCACAGAAAATTCGGCACTGGAAACAGCCTCCCTCTGTGTTTGATATAGGCCCTGCATACCGGCCCATAGCTGAATTGATGCACTGCCATGTCAATGATCGGGATGGACTCCAAGTACAATAGTGTGCCCAGTTTGCCGGAGATGGTCTGCTGTCTTTGCTCCATGGGCAAGATGCCAAACTTGTGCAGCCCTCCTTTTCCAGAGATTGGAAGGGTTAGAGAAACTGTGTGACCTCAGCACAGTAGGGTTGCCCATGCCCCTATATAGTTCCTGCTGCATCCAGTCTTGCTGCAGCCTTGGAGGACTCACAACCGCCCACTACAGGATCACACTCACCCCCACCACCTTTACTGGGTTCTGGCTTGCAGTAAAGACCCCTTCAGGTTGGCCTACCCAAAGGGATCTGGGGTCAAGCCACTGACTGCAACGCCTGCCTCAGGAGAGCTGCCTGCCAGGGATAATGCTTCACCACCTGCCGGTGGTCAGAATCCTTCAGTTCAAGCAGTAGCAGCACTATTTGAGCCTTCAGTGTCAGACAACCTGCTGGACAACACCAGCCCCTCCCTTTTGAATTTGCCCATTCCTGAACTTTTGGAACAAGTGACCCTGCAGCCTTGTGTGTCATTTGCAGCTGTTGCCTCAGTACTTGATGAGCCGCCGCAACCAGCACCCACCTCCAGAGAGGAATAGAGCCTGCAGGTGGGCCTCCATAGGAAGCTGCTTCCAAGAAGAGGAAAAATGGAGAGTGCCAGCAGGGGACCAAATGGGAGGAGGTTTGGGGTCTCTCTGTGCAAAACCATCGCATAGATCAGGTAAGTATAAAAAAAATAAATTGAAGCTTTACAATCACTTTAACAACCAATGACTCATCCTTGCTGTCAGAGCAGGGATGAGTCACTGGTTGATAGGAAGCTGGTGGGTGGCAACTCCTTAACAACCAGCACAAATAGAAGGTAAAAATGCACCAAAAAATGCATGGACATACTTTATTGGTGCATCCATATTGAAGACTATGGGACACAAAATCATGCTGTATCGCACTAAAGTAGCACAGGTACCTTCCTCAAAGTTGCATTGCAGTTGCATTGTGTTGATGTAAATGGCCACCCTTAAAATGAATGTTTTTTCCATTGTCACCTGGTGAGCTGCAATATCACTGGGACTGGTGAGCTGCTGTGGGTATCTACTATCTGATGCTTTAATACTGTTGACCATCCCCTCCTCCTCAAAAAACTCCTCTCTCTTGGCCTTCAAGAACTCCCTCCTGGTTCTCCTCTTACCTATCACAGCGCTTCTTCAGTGTTACCTATAGAGCTGCCTCCTCCACTCCATTTCCTCCCTTGGTCACTTGATAAACTCCCATGGCTTCCAGCACCATCTGTATGCTGATGACACACAAATCTAACTCTCTACTCCTCACCTCACTCTTTCAGTTTCCTCTCACATCACTAACTTACTAAATGACATATCAGCATGTATGTCACATCACTTCCTCAAACTCAGTCTTTCTAAAACTGAGCTCAAAATTATTTCCTTTGGCCCGTGCCCCTCCCTTGACTTCTCCATCATGATCAATAATACAACCATCAGTCCTTCCCCTCATGCCAAGGTGCTAGGTGTAATCCTGGACTCTGACCTGTCCTTTCAGCCACAAATTCAATCGCTGTCCCAATCTTGCAGACTTCATCTCCATAACATCTCCAAAATACGTCCCTTTTTAACCGTTGAAACCACTAAGCAACGTATTCACTCCCCTGTTACCTCTCGCCTTGACTTGACTCCCTCCTTATTGGCCTACCTCTATAGGCTATCCCCTCTTCAGTCTATCATGAATTCTGCTGCCAGACTCATGCAACTTACCAACCACTCAGTGTCCACCACCCGTCTCTGCCAATCCCTCCACTGGCTTCCTATTGCCGAACAAATAACATTAAAAACACTAACAATAACATACAAAGCCTTCTGTGCTTTCATTTATGCTCAAACCACCATTTAGTCTAACCCATAGCAATACATTTAGTTAATTTAGGTAATTTACCACTAAAGAGTCTGTGTCTATTTCCTGGGGCTAATTCACAGCCAAGTTAAAGGTATCTATACTCATGTTCTTATAAGTGCTTGCAGTAACTTTTGTTCAACCAGATGTGACAGAGGGGCTGAGGATGTTCTTGGAGTCGAGGTGCAGAACAGAGAACCCAAATTACCATGTACCACCTGTGGGGGTAAGGCTACACAGGCTATAGCGATATGTGCAATTGATGAAATGTACAATAAAAACAACATTTTGGTTTGATCTGTTGGCAAAAGATATTTGGAAAGCTTATACATTCAGTTTTTGTTGAGAAGTCCATGAGTTTACTGAATTAAGCAACTTGTGCTTGGAGCCGAGGTGCAGAACAAAGAACACAAATTACCAAGCGGCTCCTGCACGGGTAGTGCTACGGGGGTAATACTTATGCAAAGCACTGTGTGTAGAATTTTTTTTCATATCTGTGACCTACTGGATAGTTAAACAAAAATAAGTATGATACCGCTGGATCATACATTTTCAAAAACAAGCAATGATAGCATTGTTATTTCTATCATGACAAATTCCAATTCAAGGTGGCCCTTATTCCTTTCCAATATGTACAGAAACTGCTGCCAAATATAAAGGAACAAATCACAGATGCATAATCAGTGACATTGCTCAAGTCTGTCCCCAGAGACTCAGTTATTCTCAAATGGCTGCCAGAATCTTACCACTTGCATAGCATAGTGAAAGTGATACTTGGTTGCCAATCACAGCCCACACATCAACAACATCTCTATATTACCTGTGTTATCCAAGTGTCACTTATCTCTGCAAATATCAGCAGTCACAGTTAATGGTTAGAGATGGAGATGAGGTCTTAGCTGTTGACTTTTGATAAATGTCAATATTTGCATATCGGTAACAGGACTGCTTAGTTTGCTTAGACTGCATGTTATAGGGGATCAATTATTTTCTTTTGAAATAGCTGACAGAGAAGGTTATAAACATATAACTATATTACCTGCAGGGGGGGTATTTACCATGAGGCAAACAAGGCATGTATCTGCGGCATTTTTTGAGGGGCGGCGCCTTTTTTCCAGGATGATGCCTGCAGCTGCAGGCATTACCCGGTATCATTTTTTAAAACTGGCGGTCAGCTCTCTTGTAATAGCAATCAGAGAGGCTTGCTAGCCACTTGATTGCTATTACAAGCAGCGGGAGGGGACGTCCCCCTCTCCCGCCACCTTCTGCAGCTCTCCCAGGCTCTCCCGAGCTCTCCCATGCCACCAAGAGACTCGAGCGACCAGCCAGCTCGTCATACCCTCACTATGATTCCCTCACTATATACATGTCAGATGTGTTTGTGATAGCGCTGGACCAATAGAAGTGAGGCTTGGTTTTGATGGATATACAGTGCAATGCTTCCTTTGAACTTTCATGGACATAAATATAACTAGTTCTATGGTAACAGTGGGATTTACTCTGCCTGCCCCATCAATAAATGTTTGAAATTTTAAAAGCGTACACACTATAATCACAACTTGTAAATAGAACAATAAGGTTTTTGAAAGTGTTAGGTCTCTTTAGCCTTTGCATTATCGCCAGTTTGTGTTATAATTGTATACTGATGTCTGTACGTCATTTTTTATGTTCATTGAAAGGCAAAATGTGTGTCAGCCTATAAGAAATGCAACATGACGTATTGCTAGAAGTCAACACAATATCCTTTAATATATCCTTTAATATCAGTGAAGAAATGTAAATGGTGCCATGGAGAACAATGTGTTCTATTTTGCTATGCATTTTACATATAGCTTTTTATGTGTCCTAAAGAAACCAGCTGAAATCGCATAAAAACTATGGCCAATGTTTATGTAGAAATTAAGTTTATTTCCATTATATTTCTCCCAATATATTTGGTGAATTTAAAGCACATTGGTTCTTAAGTAAAACTGACGGGCTTACTTCGTTTTACAGAGGCTAGATAAATGAAACACATCCAGTATTTTCTAACAGTGTTCTATAAGTATATAAGTACGTTAAAAGAAAATAAATCTTTAAAAAATATTTAGGCAATTTTTCTTTTTCTTTGATTGTTGATGAAGGTGTCCTTAAAGTGGATGTACCCTCAAAAAATGAAGATCTGCTAGCTTATATGGTGTGTCTAAGCACAACACTTAAAAAGTTACCTTTTATTTTGAATTATTTTTGAAAAATAGCAGTGCACTTCCTAAAGGGTGGCACCTATGCCCTTGGGCCCCATAACTGTATATCTGCAGTGTGAATTTTAGGCACTGCTGCTTCTGACTGCTAGTCTCAGAAGATTTGTTGTGGAATTTGGAAATGTGATAGCTTTGTAATTACTTTGATGCCCACTGTTTTTTATGCTGGAGGGAAAGCTGCACATGGTGACCTACAGTGCAAATGCTTTACATGCTTCCATTCCCACCATTTTTTAATCTGTGATTCCTCCATCTCTCCTGATACTTCTCAAATGTCCCTCCACCAATTATCATTATTAGATCACCAGGTATCAGGAGTTATTATTAGAGGTGCCAGTACTCTCCTGTCTTGCCTCCAAAGCACTGCCCAAAACTGCCTTGCCTACCAAGCACCACCCATCTACTCTCTGTTTTTAGAATAATGCAGGCATTGATATAGCACCATATTGAAAAGCACACACAGTACCGTATATGCATATAACCAAATATATAGATGCACTATATTGTCAAAAGTATTGTGACACCTGCCTTTACCAGCACAAAAACTTTAATGGCATCCCAGTCTTAGTCCGTAGGGTTCAATATTGAGTTGGCCCACACTTTGCAGCGATAACGGCTTCAACTCTTCTGGGAAGGCTGTCCACAAGGCTTAGGAGTGTGTCTATGGGAATGTTTGACCATTCTTCTGGAAGTGCATTTGTGAGGTCAGGCACTAATGTTGGGTGAGAAGGCCTGGCTCTCAGTCTTTGCTCTATATCATCCATTCATATTTTCCTCCACCCCAAACTCACTCATCCATGCTCTAAGATCAGAAAATCTACTGGCCCACATTGTCACAGGGTCATTCACAAGATAAGCATTTTGGTAAGTACTGTATATGAAATTTGCTAGAAGGAGAGGCCAGGTGCAGGGCCGTCTTAATAGAAGCATGGGCCCCTGGGCAAAGTAATGGTCTGGGGCCCCTGCAATGGAGACAATGCAGGTAAACAGACAACTGAAGTAGGAGGCAGACAAGCAGAGCTTCCCCTTTTGGGTTGAGCTCCGCATTAATTACATGAACAATCATTCTGTACAGCAAAGAAACAGTGGGAAAATACTACATACATAAAGTAACAAAGCTGCCCTGTGCATATAATATATCTGCTAGATTGACGCCTCCCCAGCACTATGGCCCCTCTACACCCTAGATATCCCCCCAGCTCTCTGACCCCTCTACATCCCAGATATCCCCCCAGGACTCTGACCCCTCTACAGCCCAGATATCCCCCCAGCACTCTGACCCCTCAACACCCCAGATATCCCCCCAGCACTCTGACCCCTCTACACCCCGATATCCCCCCAGGACTCTGACCCCTCTACACCCCAGATATCCCCCCAGCACTCTGACCCCTCTACACCCCAGATACCCACCCAGCACTCTGACCCCTCTGCATCCCATATATCCCCCAAACACTCTGACCCCTCTACATTCCAGATATCCCCCAGCACTCTGACCCCTCTACATCCCAGATATCCCCCCAGCACTCTGACCTCTCTACTTCCCAGATATCCCCCCAGCACTCTGACCCCTCTACATTCCAGATATTCCCCAGCACTCTGATCCCTCTACACTACAGATATCCCCCCAGCACTCTGATCCCTCTACACCACAGATATCCCCCCAGCACTCTGACCCCTCTACACTCCAGATATCCAACCAGCACTCTGCTCTCTCTACACCCCAGATATCCAACCAGCACTCTGATCCCTCTCCACCCCAGATATCCACCCAACACTCTGACCCCTCTACATCCCAGATAACACTTTTACCATATACCATAAGATACCCCTTATATTGCGACCCCACTACATCCCTGATACCCCCTACATTGTGGCCTCTCTACATCCCCGATACCTCTAGCACTATAGCCACCCAAGCTACCCCTTATACACCCCAGATTCCCCCTCAGCATTGTTTTCCCCCATACACCCTTGATATCCCCCAGCACCATTATTCCATCCATGTAGTACCCCCTTTTCCAGTGGAGATACAGTGCATGTAAACGTTTGGCTATGTGCCCACCTCCAGCACTGGTCTCACCAATACCAATCAAGCAGGCAGAAGGAGGGGTGGAGGAGGGAGCATCCCTCTGAGCATTCCAAGCTCTTCGGTGCAAACAGTGCTGGACAGCTGGGCTCACCATGACACCATCCACAATGCTACTTCCACAGGGGGGCTCTCAGTGCTGCCAACTCAGCAGCTCCCACTCCAGCTCCTACCCCACAGCCTCTGTGTCCCGAGCATTCAAGCTGCATGGGGTGGGGTCAGAGCATCACTGGCGTTCCGGCCCTGCCCCTCCCTGCTGTCTGTGAAATAATAGGTATCATTCTGCACAGCACGGCGTACTGCTGCTAGCCTGCCTCCCCTGTGTATCTATCACTATCAGTGCCACCATGAGGCCCCCAATTTTGGGGCAGAGTAGCCTCAAGGACCAGCTGCTTTGGGGAAAGTGCAGGGGCCCCCATGCAGCTGGGGACACTGGGCAGTGCCCAGGTGTGCCCACTCATTAAGACCAGGTGCACAAGATGAGTGACAGGACAGAGATAAAAGCTACTCAATGGATATCCTGAGCATCTTGCGTCTATTTAAATGAAAAAATGTTCACGTTTACCTAAATATTACCATTGATATTCTATGACACAAAAAATGCTAAAGTAAATGTAGTCATTGTAGTTTAAAAAAAAGCCATGCGTTTCACAGCAACTGGAGACTTTTTAAGAGCAGGGCTATTTGTAGCTCTCTGAGAGCTCCAGAAATACATTTCTCAGCAAACTTCAAGATCTTGTGAGCACCTGTCTAAAATCATCTATAAACTAGGTGGCATCAACTACTGTAGTATCACCTGTGCTTTTGACATCCTTGGCTCATCATCAAGACAATTGAACAATAAAAGCCCCGTGTGCATCCATAACTCAGCTCAGGCCTAAATCCTTTAATTCTAGCCTCTCAGTCAGCCAATTTAATGGATGCTTAAACGAGTACAATGTAAAAAGCAACTGCTTAATCAATAAAAATGTAAAACTAATTGACTGCTTAAATTTAAATCTAACGCAATGATGATTAAAGTGCTTATGACAATTATGAATGAGGTAAACACCACTAGAATTACTAATGTTTACATGCATAAAAAAAAAAAATCTAAACGGCCGCATGTCCACTTGTTTAATTTATAAGGCCAAAGAGAATGATGGGATCATCTGTAGTATTATATAAGATAGAGGGTCTGTGGTTGTCTTTCTGCTATTGTACTTGTTGCAGCTGCACAGGACAGTAGTAAAACGCCTGGCATATGGTTCATCATAGTGCTCAGGTTTTAATCCCCTTTCTCACTAGTTTATAATTTATCAAAGAAAACCAAACACAAAAGCACATTGACATCTTTGTACTGCGCACTTGTATAAAGTTATTCCCACTATTTTCTGAATTCTCTCTGTGTTGTTCCCAAGCTATCAGATCCTCAAAGTCTGCTTCCAACCAATGCTACGCTGTTTTCTGAAAAGAAGTTCCAATGTGACCAGATTGAGTTTTACAAAATCTGGCAAGTTAAATAAAGAGGAATCCGATTACAGACTTGTTCGCATGTCAGAGGTCTGTGTCTGCAATGTTGGCAGCTAGTTTGTGCACCTTGATTCACTCTCTCAAAATACAGGAATTTTGGATTTAGGATAGGTTTATAAAGTTTAATGCAGGTCAAACCTATGCTTATCCCCTGATACCTGTATGAGCTATGAAACTTCATCTATTGTTTAGGATTATTTGAGGCTGTTTCTGCTTTTGGTGATGTGTGAGATTTCTCTGCATTGTGAGTGGTTCATACATTAATAGAATGCAATGCACCCGTTTTATAAATGTCTATTTTTTTATTTTTTTTTATCTGTGGGAACTAACTTACTGTTAGTAAGATGAGGGCTTAGCTGTTGACTTTTGATAAATGTCAAAATTTGCATATCAATAACAACACTGCTTAGTGCTTAAAGTGATACTAAAGTCTTGTTTTTTATTTAAAAAAAAATAACAAACATGTTATACTTACCTGTTCTGTGTAGTGGTTTCCACAGGGCAGCCCAGATCCTCCTCTTCTCTGGGTCCCTCGCCGGCTCTCTTGGCCCCTCCCTCCTGCCCCGTGCCTCCATAGCAAGCAGCTTGCTATGGGGGCACCCGACCCGAGTAGCTGCTCTCAGTGTCCATTCAGACACAGAGCCTGGGCTTGGCCCCACCCCCTCTGTCTCCTGATTGGCTCACTGGCTGTGATTGACAGCAGTGGGAGCCAATGGCTCCTATAGCTGCCAAAAGCTATTCAGGAGTGCGAGTCCCCGGAGAGGCAAGGCTATCTTGGACATTGCTGGATCAAGAGGGGGCTCAGGTAAGTATTAGGGGTGTTGGGGGGGGGGGGCTGCTGCACACAGAAGGTTTTTTACCTTCATGAATGCATGAAGGTAAAAATTCTTGTGCCTTTACAACAACTTTAAGCCAGTCATACATGTATTGAAATTAGGCCAGTTCAGCAGGATCGGATGAATTTCAATTCATATATGGGCTAGCTGGTTGTACACAATTCAATCTATTGAGCGATTTTTGTACAACCAGCCTGTTGGGTATTTCCCAAACTAACATTTTGGTCACCAGTACAAATAGAGATCCCCAATGGGGACACAGACAGCAATATATACCGGTACTTTCAAGAGGAGCTAACCATTCCGTTCTCTATCCAAAATCCAAAATAAAAGTTTTGCTTAGAGATACATGTTAACCACTTCAGCCCCGGACCATTTGGCTGGCAAAAGACCAGAGCACTTTTTGCGATCTGGCACTACGTTGATTTAACTGACAATTGCGCGGTCGTGTGACGTGACTCACAAACAAAATTGACGTCCTTTTTCCCCCACAAATAGAGCTTTCTTTTGGTGGTATTTGATCACCTCTGTGGTTTTAATTTTGTGCGCTATAAACAAAAAAAAGCGTCAATTTTGAGCAAAACGCATTGTTTTTTACTTTTTGCTATAATAAATATCCCCAAAAAATATAAGCAAAAATTGTTTTCCTCAGTTTAGGCCAATACATATTCTTCTACATATTTTTGGTAAAAAAATCGCAATAATCGTTTATTGATTGGTTTCCGCAAAAGTTATAGCGTCTACAAAATAGGGGATAGTTTTAGGCATTTTTATTAATAATTTTTTTTTTTACTAGTAATGGCGGCGAACAGCGATTTTTATCACGACTGCCATAAGGCGTGCAGATCAGACACTTTTGCCGCTATTTTGGGACCATTCACATTTATACGGCGATCAGTGTGATTAAAAATGCATTGATTACTGTGTAAATGTGACTGGAAGTAAAGGGGTTAACCACTAGGTGGCGCTGTATGGGTTAAGTGTGTCCTAGGGAGTGATTCTAACTGTGGGGGAGGAGGGGCTATGTGTGACACGACACTGATCACCGCTCCCGATTACAGGGAGCTGTGATCAGAGTGTCCTTGTCACTAGGCAGAACGGGGAAATACTTGTTTACATCAGCATTTCCCCGTTCTTCCTCTCCGTGAGATGATCGCAGGTATCCCCGCAGACATCGAGTCCGCAGGACCCGCGATCACACTCACGGAGCTCGCGGTGGGCAAGCAGCTTCTTAAAGGGCAACGTACAGGTACGTTAATATGCCTGTACGTGCCCTTCTGCCGACGTATATCGGCGTGAGGCTGTCAGCAAGCGGTTAAGGACCGAGTCTCTTTGCGAGATTTGATGTTTAACCCCTTCCCACCGAGCGTACGCAGATGTGCGTAATCGGCTTTCGGGGGGTTATACCGGGATGATGCCCGCAGCTGCAGACATCATCCAGGTACTGTTTTTTAGAGCGGCTATCCAGGTATAACAAGCAAAGCGGCTAGAAGCCGCTCGGCTGTTATACCGGGGGAGCGGGAGGGGACGTCCCCCCCTCCCGCCGCCTCCTGCCGGCTAATGACAGTCCCATTTCATCAGAAGGCCGATCACCAATCTGCTGCCTCCAGCGGCTAGTGACAGTCTGGAATGAAGCCGTGAGTGGCTTCGTTCCAGCCTCCTAATAGTAAACACGGAAGCAACGTCATGATGTTACTTCCCGTTTACTCGGCTGCCAATGGCGCCGTTTTAAAAAAAATATACAGTATTCAGAATCGCCGAAAATGGCGATCTGAATACTTTGAAGTGCAAAGGAGGGATAGAAGGTCTTTTAGACCCTGATCCCTCCATAAAGAGTACCTATCACCACCTATTACTGTCACAAGGGATGTTTACATTCCTTGTGACAGCAATAAAAGTGATCAATTTTTTTCACAATATAAAAATAAATAAAATAAATAAGAAAAAAAAAAATTTAAAGCGCCCCGTCCCCGCGAGCTCACGCAGCAAAGAAAACGCATACGGAAGTCGCGCCCGCATATGTAAACGGTGTTTAAATCACATATGTGAGGTATCGCTGTGATCATCAGAGCGAGAACAATAATTCTAGCACTAGACCTCCTCTGTAACTCTAACCTGGTAACCGCAAAAAAAATGTAAAACGTTGTCTATGGAGATTTTTAGGTACCGTAGTTTGTCGCCATTCCACAAGTGCGTGCAATTATAAAGCGTGACATGTTTGGAATCTATTTACTCGGTGTAACATCATCTTTTACATTATACAAAAAATTGGGCTAACTTTACTGTTTGGTTTTTTAAAAATTCATAAAAGTGTCCCTTTTCCCAAAAAGTTGCGTTTAAAACACCGCTGCACAAATACCGTGTTATATAAAATATTGCAACAATCACCATTTTATTCTCTAGATTGTCTGCTAAAAAAATATATATACGGTAATGTTGGGGGCTCTAAGTAATTTTCTAGCAAAAAATATGGATTTTAACTTGTAAACACCAGATGTCAAAAATAGGCTTAGTCATGAAAGGGTTAAAAATAGTTATTTTCGCTATAAAATTTCTTAGAACCCCCAATCATTATATATTTTTTTCTAACACCCTGGAGAATAGAATGGCGGTCGTTGCAATACTTTGTGTGAGGGCAGGGCCTCTCCTGCCGCCAATAAAAGTGATCTTGCGGCGAATGCGTCACAGAGACCACTTTTTATCTTGAAGCAGACCGCCCGCTGAAGAAGACAATACTGGGGTTATGGTAGCTAGCTGCTACCATAACAACGGTATTCCTCTTCAAAGTAGGGACAAAAAATGACATGTCACGGTTCAAAGTTGTGCCCGCTCATGGAATGGTGACAAACTTTTTCCCTTAAAAATCCCCATAGGTGACGTTTAAAAAATTCTACAGGTTGCATGTTTTGAGTTACAGAGGAGGTCTAGGGCTAGAATGATTGATTTTGCTCTAACGATCGCGGCGATACCTCCCATGTGTGGTTTAAACACCGTTTTCATATCGTAAACGTTCGCTTCTGCACGCGAGCTCGATGGGACGGTGCGCGTTTACATTTTTTTTTTTCTTATTTATTTTACCTTTTATTTTTGTTTTTTTGGTTTTTGATTTTTACACTGTTCTTTAAAAAAAAAAAAATGTGTCACTTTTATTCCTATTACAAGGAATGTAAACATCCCTTGTAATAGAAAAAAAGCATGACAGGACCTCTTAAATATGAGATCTGGGGTCAAAAAGACCTCAGATCTCATATTTACACTAAAATGCAATAAAAAAAAATTGTAATGTCATTTAAAAAATGTCATTTAAAAAATAAAAAAGTCCCTTTAAGAGCACTGGGCGGAAGGCCATCTTCCCCTCACATGTCTCCATGTCAGGCTAGGAAGAGGATCCGAACGCCTCCGCCCCTACCGACGGCTCCAGTAAGCTAGCTGTTACTATAACAATGGTATTCCTCTTCAAAGTAGCAACGTAAAATGACAGCAGGCGGTCCGTAAGTGGTTAAATAGGCAGACACAGACAGACACATTTTTTTTTTTTTATCATTTCTATCATTCTGATACTGAATTATCTACTGTATTTACATTTTTCTTCTGCACAACACAATAAGAGAATTGAAAGTGTTACTAAACCCAGGACCCTGCATTCACTATAGCTGGTCTCCCACAGTACTCAGAACAAGGAAATGCAATTATTTTAGTAAATATAAACTGCTAATCAGCAGTATATAGCAGTGTTGGGATTTCTATCAGTGTCTGACTGGTTAAAGCTTGTAAGAGGAGTTTCCATTCTCCTCTGACTGCCTATGAGGCTGCAGGACACCTGATTTTATGTCTGGACAGTGCTGATTGGGCCCTGTTCTGATCACATGCACCCTCCCAAGAAAAAAAATTAAACCTCTCTAGCAAATACACTCCAAACTGAGCATGTGCAGAGTGCCTCCTAGAGCACTGTGCTATCAGCAGATGGATTAGGGAAAGTGAAGGAAGGGGAGGATTACAGAAGACAGGATCAAACAGCCTTTTTACATAATGCAGGGGATTAACCCCTTAGGTTTCACAGTGAGTATAACAAGCATACTTTACTGCATATACAGACTGGTTTTACTGTTGTGGGTTTAGTAACACTTTAAATAAATTGGGCTGTCTATCTCTTTGCATGAAGGTATATGTAATAAGCACCTTACTAGGGTTATGGGTGTACATTATATGACTGGCAGATGGTAAGTTGTATTCAGCTTCTCACTGAGTAGATGACCCAAACTATGTGCTGTTTTTTGGTGGAGAGGAAAGGATAGGTGCTGTTGGTGTACCCTAGACTATGAATAATTTGGGGAGGTCAACAATTGCTAAGTGTTACTGGACAAATATTTTATCTGTACAGAACATTAATCGCAGACTGGAGGAGGTGATGATTTTCACGTGAAAATACTGACATTTGCAAGGTGTTAATACAAGGACGGCTGCTACTTTGTATAGTAAATACCATATGTTCGCCAGTGCTATTTATTTTGATTTTCAGAGCAACACAAGTATATTTTTTTAAAAAATGTCAAAGTATTTATGTAGTACCTAAGAGTCTGCACTAATGACAGCTTAATCTGAATCTGGTTCACCCTATCATCTCAAAGGACTGGCGGTGCAAACCTCAAGACCATTACCAAGGAACTCTACCCTCAGTAATCTTAGCAAAAATACACTCTGCAAACTTTCTGTGCTGTAAACCAAATCTGACAATACTGAATTCCTAACATTCCAAGCTTACTGATAACTATAGCAGTAATTAATTTGTCTATGCAACAAATGGCTGCTATGTCTCATAATATACCCCCAACCCCTCCTTGAAAACTTTATGCTGCAAAGTCTAAAGTCGTACACATGATTGCATTTTCTGTAGACAAAACCTCTGAGTTTTGTCCGAAGGCGTCTGCCTGGATTTTGTCTTGCATACAAATGGCAAGGAATTGTCGGCCAACAAAGACCAATGTAGTGACGTACTACATGGTTTTTCAGCTCTTTAGCGCCACCCTTTGGGCTCCTTCTGCTAATTTCATGTTAGTAGAAGTTTGGTGAGTGTTGATTTGTGTATTTCATTTTGCACTTTTCATTTCGCACTTTTCATTTTGTGCTTTTCAGTTCATTTCTGAACGGCCGTTCGTCAACCAGACATGTTGCGGAATCAGAGGAGATAACGTGCTATTTATTATTGGCCTTGGAGTTATTGCTTTGACCCAAGTCCAGTCCAGGAACAGGAGGAGGAGGATTTCTTTGACCAAAATCTGGTTGCTTTATTAATCGTGACCAATTATGTCATATGCCTTTGCTGCGTGAGCTCCAGGAGAATAATCCGGATGTTTTTCGGAATTATCTCCAGATGACGGGCCCCTGCTTTCACCAACTCTTGCCATTGTTGATCCCCTATATTAAGAAGCAGGACATATGCATGAGGCTTTTATTTTATTGTTTGGTTGAATAATGATTTGATTTGTTATATTTTCTATATTTTTGGATGCATAGAATGCACTTTTTGGTTATGATCTATTGGCAGATAGCATGTCTAATTTTATTTGTTTTCTTTTTTTAATGCACAATAAAAAAAATGTGGAGAATAATACTTGGCTATGTGTTTTACTTCAAATGACAGTTTGGAAGTAGGCAATTACATTTTAAAAAAATACAATGTAAAATTGACAAGGGACACCAACATAATTGTATCTTTGATCTTAAAAACTACGGGATAATGGCGTTTTGGTAACTTCCCCAAAAAAAAAACAAAAAACAAAAAAAAAACATAATAATATTATTCTTGATATCACTAGAAAAAAAAGCCTTTGAAAATTTGTTTGCAATAACTCCATCAGTATCACCAGCAAAGCAGCTTCATTATTATCCCATTAAAGAAGAAGAGAATTGTGCGCTGCATTTTGAGATTTCATAATTTGCCACGTCACAAATGTTAATTCTCCATTACAAGCGCTAGTTTACAAGACCGACTGCTTCTGGCTCGTCCTTGCTTCCGAGCATGCGTGTTTGTACCTTGGACTTTTGTCCGATGGACTTCTGTACATGCTTGGAAAATCTGACAACAGACATTTGTCCGCAGAAAATTTTAAAACCTGCCATCCAACATTTGTCTGCCAAAAATTCGACAATTGTACGATGGAGCATACAAATGGTCGGATTTTCCGCCAACAGCCTGTCATCACACATTTCCCATCGGAAAATCCGATTGTGTGTACGAGGATTAAGGCTGCATTCACATCCATGCAGAACACTTTTCAGGAGTTTTTATTTGAGAGTTTTAAAGGCATACACAAGCATATTACAAGTGTATTACAGGCGTTTTACATGTATATTCAAGTTTCAGGTGTTTTTATTTTAGCCAACAGAAAGTACTACGGGGAAGAACTTAGAGGTGGAGAGCTGTTGTTTGGCCAGACAATACCAATGGCATCCCTGGGGGGGGGGGGGGCAGAGGGGGCCCTGAACCCCCAACATTATGCTGTGCCCCACCATGTGCCCCCCAATTAAAAAAAATATATTTTTTTTTTACAAAAAGGCAATGTCTTTTTGTTTGCATTCGCATTCGTTTGCATTCTAACTCGGGCTGCCGCTGGAGTAACACATTCTCTATTGAGAGGGAGAGCGTCCCCAGTCACCTCCTGCGGGTGATTCCTCCCCCCTCCCTCTGCTCGCTGACACTGCATAATGCGAGCGCTCACACAACCACAGCCGCCCGATCTGCTCCTTCCCCTTCATCCTCTTTGGCAGGGAGAAGAGCGAGTTGCAGGAAGGACCCCACCAGGACTCTAAGTTACTGAAAAAACAGACTGATTTCTCCCGTCCTTAGGACAGAAGAACCAGCCTGCAAATTCAAAGAGATGCTAGATCAGTGCTGTCAATAGCAGGGGCAGGACAGCAAGAGGAGGCTGGGGGACCCCACAGAGGCAGAACACCAGGGCCCGGTGGCAAGACAACCTTTGCAACCCTGATAGTTCTCCCACTGCTTTGGACCCTTATATTTTCTTGGTATGCTGCTGACATATATCTCTTGTTTTCTGCCACCCTGGGGGGGCCCAATACAGTAGGAAGGGAGCTCACTGCAGAACATGTGAAAGGGCCCCTTGTGGGATCGTAGTAAAGGGCCCCAGGATATATATATATATATATATATATATATATATATATATATATATATATATTTATTTATATATATATATATATATATATAATTGCATTTTATAGTTGCCCCCCTACTTTTGTCCCTGTCCCCCATGTGCCCCCCTCCCCTAAATATGAAAGCTGGAGACGCCACTGGACAATACACAACAAAAATGCCCGTAAAATGTTCATGTTGTGCATTTCTCAGGCGTTCCTTGAAGTCTATTGGGCCAAAAACACTCCAATCTGCCTAAAAGAAGCTTGGGTACTTTTATGAGCAACAGGCATTTTGCTACAAGCGACATTGTGAACTGGGGCCATTGAAATGAATGGGATTTTGTGTGCTGAGCATCCTAGAGCTTCAAGCTACAAAACTCTCAGATGTGAATGGGACCTGATCTGGGGCAGTACAGACACACAGTGGATTAGCCCAAAAACTCATATTTCAAATTTAGAAAGGACTTAATAGGGGCTCATTTACACTTGCTTTTATTTTAACACACATTAAAATACCTACCACTTCAGCCTGCATTTTTGATGTGTTTTTGATTCTTCTCAGATGCTTTTTTGAAGATTTAACGGAGCTTGGCAAATGTCCTGTGTGTGTTTATTTTCTATGTGTTTTAAAGGGGCTCAGTAGTACTACAGTACCAGCTCAGCACTACCCCTGCTCAGCAGAAGCCCAGTTCATTAGTACCCTAACCCAGCAGATCCCCTGCTCAGTAATACTCTCAGCATTACTGATGCCCCATTCGGTATTATCCCTAGCTCTGCTGATCCCCTGCTTAGTAGTAGTCCCAGCTCCGTAATACCCCTGCTCAGAAAATCCCCAGGTTATCAGTACCTCATTTTAGCAGACCCCAGCTCATTAGTACCCCTGCTCAGCAGATCCCCAGCTCAGAAGTACCTCCAGCTCTGCTGATTCCCCCTTAGTAGTACCCCCAGCTCAGTGATACCCCTGCTAGGTGGATCGCAAGCTCATTAGTACCCCCAGCTCTGCTAATGCCCCACTCAGTAGTATCTACAGCTCTGCTGATCCCCCTGCTTAGTATAAACCCCCAGCTCTGTTGATCCCCCACTCAGTAGTATCTACAGCTCTGCTGATCCCCCTGCTTAGCAGAGGCGGCTCTAGGCTTTGTGAGGCCTTAGGCAAAACTTACACATGAGGCCCCCCGGACTGGGACGCTCCGTGATGAGGCCGCTATTCCTCAGGCTGCGGGCAGTATCTGATTTGTCCATCAGCTCCTAAGCCACAGAGTCCCAGTGGGGGTAGGCGGAGCCGCTGGCGTCAACTTCAGTGATTGAAAACAGGCAAATTAGGCGGCCGCGAGGCCCCTGTGAGTGCGAGGCCTTAGGCGACTGCCTAATTTGCCTAATTAGAGAGCCGCCTCTGCTGCTTAGTATAAACCCCCAGCTCTGTTGATCCCCCACTCAGTAGTAACACCTCAGCTCTGCTGATCCCTTACTCAATCTGCCTAAAAGAAGCTTGGATACTTTTATGAGCAACAGGCGTTTTGCTACAGGTGACATTGTGAACTGGGGTCATTGAAATGAATAGGATTTTGTATGCTGAGCATCCTAGAGCTTCAAGCTACAAAACTCTCAGGTGTGAATGGGACCTGATCTGGGGCAGTACAGACACACAGTGGATTAACACCTCAGCTCTGCTGATCTTTCACTCAGTAGTAACACCTCAGCTCTGCCGATCCCTCACTCAGTAGTAACCCCCACCTCTATTGATCCTCTGATTTATATAAACCAAAAATAGCGTAGTTCTACCTTACAAATATCCCACACATAAAGAATAAGCCAATATACTATATAATATATATCTCTAATGTGTTTGTACTCCACAGCTCTACTTCTATTCAAGTGAAAAAGCTTCGACTTGCCACCACTATAACCACAATATGCTCATTTTCTATATCTGACTATAGGTTATAATAAATGAAATAGTGTACCTTCCTCTTTAAGAGTGGTGGTCACTTACAGGGGGAAGGCATGCTGTTTGACCTATTATAATCTATAGGTCTGATATAGAAGGTGAGTGTATGGAAGTTATGGTGATGGCACGTGGTGATCTTCGCATGAGTTGAAGATTAATTACTTGAATAGAAGTAGAGTTGTTGGTTTTTGGAAGGTAGCGCTGCACTATTTTTGGAATATATAGATTGGAAGGAGGTGTGTGGAACACTTAGTAGTAGCAGCAACCAATATTACATATCACAATATATAAATATACTATAGATATTTAAAGTGGTGTTCCACCCAAAAAAACCAAAATGCATAAATGTGCCTAAAAAAATAAAAAAGTAAAACATTTGGAAAACATTTTTTTTTTACTCACCTCTAAATGCCTGTTGCTAGGGGGTCCCTTGTAGTCTGCCTCCTTCAGTGCCTGGGCTGGTGACATCACTATCCCTCGGCGCAGGAAGGGCTCAGCTCTGCCCCCTCCCTCTTGTCAATCATATGGGACATGTGACAGGTCCCATATGATTGCGCGGCCAATCACGGCGCGTGGCGCCGCTCGCGCATGCGCAGTGGGTGCCCGGCTGTGAAGCCACAGCTGAGCGCCCACAGTTGCAATGCCGGCGCCACCGAATGGAGGGGGAGACGATGGGGGCTTCCGATCCCCCGCATCGGTGGACCCTGGGACAGGTAAGTGTCTGATTTTTAAAAGTCAGCAGCTGCATATTTGTAGCTGCTGACTTTTATTTTTTTTTTTAGTGGGAACTCCTCTTTAATTGAGATTTCATAGGAGTGCACACTTGTATTTATTGATCCTCTAGTTTGCTGAACCCCCCCATCTCTCTCTAGTCCCCACTCACCTCTGGCTATATTGCTCCTATTCCGCTCAGTCTCCCAGCTCTGGTGACCCTCCACCACTCAGTCCTCTCTCTCTAGTCCCCACTCACCTTTCACTACAGCGTTCCCACATTGCACACCACGTGTGCCGTCTGCTAATGAGCATTGTGATAGACTTCTATGGAGGCTTTGGAGATGCTTTGAAGCACCAAGAAAGCGACATGGGGTATCATTTTTGAAGAGAAGAAAAGCAAACAAAAGCAATAGTGTGAACAGGACTGTAAGCTTACCATTTTATTTAGTGACAGGTGCTTTGATTTGCATTCCGAGTGCTTTACAAAAGCGTGTCAAATGCAACATTTTGAAGCAAGTATAAACGAGTCCTTAAGCCTAGTACACATGGGCCGGATGTCAGGTGACATTGGCCAGTTTAATATAAAACGTCCGACTTTTGGCCCATGTGTATGGCATCTAGTCTGACAGAAGCTGGCCATTGGGCCTGGTTCTGTCGGACGAGCATGCTGGATAACCAGCAGCCAACTGGCTCCCGATCAGCGCTCTCAGAAAATGGCTGAGAGTATTCTGGCGGGGGGGGGGGGGGCCCGGTCAGAATACAATAGAACAGCAGGGGAAATGGCTGTAATAACATCTGATTGTTAGTACGACGGCTACAACCAGAGCTGTCAGTTTTTTATTCTTTTCATTCAACCCAGCGGGTTGTAAACTAATGATGTGTACTAGGCTTAAGAGAAACATCCAAGTAATCAAATTCTTTTCTAAAGATGTAATTTGCATTATAATGAAAAATTTCAAAGCCCTGACAGTTTAGTACCATTGCTGCTTTTATCTCTGTGGTCTCTGACCACAGTGTGTGACCCAAAATGAGTACCTACAGCAAATTTAGGAGGTAGCCAAAATATCACAAGCAGATTCTCACCAGAAAAAGGTTGAGTACCTCTGGTCTAAGTAGTTCCCTTGTATAGTATGTATATGTTATTGTACTGTAATCTTGTTTTATAATATACAATGATAAATCATTGGTCATATCCCACAGCAGCAGGCACTTTTGTAGGTTTTCATTCTATAAAACAGTGTAAAATGGCCATGTCCTTACAAATATTATGAGTAAATCTATCAGACACACTGACACACTGATTGGCAGGGTATATTACTACTGGCTTTAATAACCTTGTATAGTAATTTGATAATGCCAGCACTTGTCACAGTCAGCGGTAACAGAGGCTGATTTTCTTCAATGAACAGCTTTACATTAATTATATTTAGCTTTTTATTCTTCCACAGAAGGTTTTAAGGGTTTTATTCACTATTAGGCAATTAGTCGGTTTTGGTTTGCATGTTGCTAATAGTTGGAACGACAATAATTATTTCTGTACTTCTCAGATATTATTTTAATAGGATTTTTTAGATTCTATCTGGGAATAAAAAGCTCACATAAGTAAAATGTAAATCCATTGTAACATTTAGACTTAATAAAATAACGGTTACGACTTGGATGGTCATACTTCTCTTGTGCGTCACAGGTGTAAATTTACTATTGGAGTCCTATGACTCAGCGTATAGCAGGCTATAGCCCACTATCAGTTGATGGGTCAGAACTGCACTAGGCTTTGGAGGGATTCAGAAAATATTGTTATAATCCACTCCATTGGACACAAACTTGGACACAATTTTGTGTATGTTTGGTTAAATACTGTATTGCTTGCTAACCTGGATGGGATTTAGTCTAAGTTTACACTGGCATTGAAAGTAAGCGTTTGAGGGGCGTTTTTAACGCTACTCAAACACCTATGCAAATGATACTATGGACAGCATACAGTACTGTTCACATTATCAAAACATTAAGCCTTTGTGAATCGGTTTTAGCGTGCCTTAACACGCATCAATTGTGTCAAACCCACGCATAGGGTGTTTGGGGAGCATTTTTAAAGCATCATTAACACTTGTAAAACACCATTCTAACACCCATACTAAAACACATGATTGCCTATACTAAAGCTCATTAATGTGAATCTAAAGCCCAAACTAAAGTGCATTAATGCTATGCACATGGTCCTACAGAAGCTGGCTTCTGTCGAATGAGCATGCTGGAAAACCAGCAGCCGACCGACTCCTGATCAGCGATCTCAGACAATGATGGAGAGCGCTGATTAGAGTGTTCTGACAAGAGGCCCGTCCCCCTGTGAGAACACAACGGCTCAGCGGGGAAGATCGCTGGACTAATTTTGCATAATTAGCACAGCGGCTCAGACCGGAACTGACAGCGGGTTGAACGAAAAAAAACCTCATAGTATGTACCAGGCTTTAGAAATTTAGTCAAGTGTGAACAAGCCCTTAGAGCCACCCTAATTAGTTTATGTGAAGCACTATTTACACTGTTATCATTGATATTTGCTCTTATTCCAGGTGTAAGTCGGTTACTAGTCATTATTTATTTCACTTAAGATTTTGTTATTATTTAGTGCTGCACTTTTTGGATGTACAATTTATGTAAGGTTTTGAATCAAAAATTTTGTGCTAGCTGCTTAGTTATAGACAACATAATCTGAGTGCAGAATTTTTGCTTTTAAGTATGAACTACCTGCTTCCCCTCTGCATAATGTGACTTCTCCTTCCAGCTCATATCTCACTACATGGGAGACAGGTATTCAACCCATCTGGCTGGTCAAGTACTTGCAGCGGCAAGGAGAAGCAAAGAGATGGCAGAATAACAAACAAGCTGCCAGAAAGGTAATAATAGTGCTTCTTCTTTTACAGGTATGCTTTATTAGTGATGCTGTGCCGACAGGGTAACTTTAGGAGTCCATTTAGAATTTTCAACTCTCTTTTATTGGCAATAATGTAATCAAATCAAAAACACTGAAATTTGCTCAGTTGCAGAATTGTCGCTGTTGTCACTTTTAGTGGTGGATGACGAATTTCCCCACAAATCATTTTTGCTCAATTCTACAAGTGTTCTAATTCACTATCACTGTTTTCTAGCTCGTCAAAACCACTTTTGACATAAAGGGATGCTTTTTGTTTGCCATGGACAATCTCAAGTTTCCAGGCGGAAAGAACGGTATTTATATAATATATAAGTGCAAGCATGGCACTGGACAAAGCACTAGGGACAAAAGGGAGGTGAAATGATTTGATACAGTAATGTAATCTTACAGATTACACTGTACTGTATGTGTTATGTTTTTTGCACTTTTTTAATTTGCCGCTGGGCTCCTCGCGAACACTTGCAGAAAACGGAGCCCGGAACACAGTATATCGGGCGGAGGACACAGCCCGCGGACACAGCAGGAGGACAGTGCAGGATCCCAAGCACAAGGTAAGTAACTTTGTCAGGATACCACGATGCAATCCTGAGTGTGGCTCGGGGTTAGCGCTTTTAGTAATGAAAATTTACCCCGAGCCACACTCAGGATTACCACCAGGGAGGTTAAGGACTAGGAATCTGTAATATATTACATTTTTAAAGATACACTTTAAGCATGGTAAGGAAAATAAGGTAGTGAAAAGTGAATGTTCTACTCTTTTCCTCTTACCTCTTTTCCTTTACACCACTAGATAATAATACTAAGCAAAAAAAAAGGTCATTTATGCAGATAAAAAAAACATGCTAAGCCACTATACAGCAAAGATGGCTTACCTATTTTGTAGGTTAATTGGCTTTTTACCTGTTGATTAAGCTAATGTCATAGTTCTTCCAGATTTTAGTTTCATAGTATTTGCTCAAGCTGTGTCCAGAGAGCAGATAACATTCCATAATTAAACCCTGTCTAAATTATGTCTTTAATTCACAGTAGCCGGTACCTAGTTTCCTTAGTTTAAATATTAAATTACGTACGTAAATAATGATTTCTCATTTTCAAACTATTAATAGGAGATGTATATTTAAAACAATGCATTATAACATGTTTTTCATTCCATTAATTAAATGTTCCGTATTTTTAAAATTTGTAGTTATAATGCATCCAGTTTGCAGATAATAAAATATCTTGTCTAGCTATTAAAAATATTTCTCATTCTTTATAAGTTTAAGGCTCCATTCACACCAGATGTGGGGGGACTGGGCTGGGCAGTAATTCCTGTGCGGTTCCACCGCATGACAAGGCAAAATATCTTGTCTCCTGTGTGCCTGATCACACCACTGCTTTGCGGTGGTCTGCGGGTATGGTGCACTGAAAAAAAGTAGCGCAAGCATTAATTTTTCAGCGCAGTGCGAGGATCAATTGAACTGTGACATTTCAATAAATCTCAAAAACACCAGTGTGGTAAAGAGCGGTGATTCCCACCAGACCGCACTGCACACCAGCGCTGACTGATGTGAATGTACCATTAGTGACTTTTATGGACTACTAAATTAAAACTTAAATTCATGATTACCTCTTGTAGTTTATATGATATTGCGGCTTCCAGCATCAGAAAAGGTGTGCATAAATTCAGGCCCCATTCACACTTAGCTCTCAATTATTTTGTGGATCATTTTCATGGGGCAGCTTATTTACTTCAATGGGCTGCCCTTTGCATGTTTGTCCTCCTAAAGAACCTCCTGCTGCTCTTTGGGTGACAATCTTCACGTGACTTTTAAAGTCGCGTTTTGCAGCAATTGTAGTGAGATCCTGGCAAAATCGCACCATGTTTGGAGTGTCATTTTGCATGAATGGCATCCAAACGCGTGTTGCACATTTAGCACCGATTGCCATGTGATTGCCATGTGATGTGCTTGCAGGCAGAATCGCACGATTCCAAATTGTGAAGTGTGAATGAGGGCTCATATATTTCTCCTGGGACATTGATACATCTGAATTAAACTGTAAAATACTGAAGAACAAATACGTATCATGAAAATGATATTGAAGCTACATAAATTCATTCTTTATATAAACATATTAACGTGCATCTTCTATAGTCATCTTTTTTTTTAGGACTTGTTTGTGTTCGATTGGGAGATTCACCCTCGCTTTGTCTTGATGACCATCATCACTGAGACAGAATGTAATGAAAAATCCATGATTTTACAAATCTCCCCAACAGGATACAGACAGCAAAAAAACCAAAAAAAACAAAACAAAAAAAAATTAAAAAACTGTATTTAACTGTTGCTTACTCTATCCAAAATTAAAAGAAAATGCCTGGACATACTGTATAATTGCCTTTTTAATCCTTGCAGAAACCCAATTTTTTATCTCAAACTGATGGACTGGAGCTTACAAAGTTCTAATATATAAAGCAAACAGCCCCATATCTGGCCAAATTGTGGTAAGTATAGTGTAGTTATACTGCCTGGCACAGGTGTGTATAGCCTTCGGTATTTACTGCGGTTGATGTTTTTTTCAGGCACGTTTTGAAGTGCGTTCTGCGTTTTTAAACCCTCGTTTTTGATGCATTTGTGCATGCATTTTTCATGCATTTTGCGTTTTGTGTTCTTTCTTTATGTCCCTTTTAAAACACTATATATAGCTGGTTGCTAAGGAGCAGGCCGGGAAGCCGACCGCCGCATCTTTAACAACCGATGAGTCATCAGTCGTCAGCAGGGTTACCAGGTTTTACAATCACATTCTGATAACTGGTTGTTAAGGTTTCCCGGCCCGCTCCTTAGCAACTAGCTATATACAGTGTTTTTAAAGGGGAAACAAAAAAACACAAAACGCATCAAAAACGCAACACATTCTGGTGTGACTACATTGAAGTCAATTACACATAAAACACATTCTGCTGCAGGAAGAAAGTCCCCAGCCCTTTCCAAAAATGCACTGGCTGAAAAATGCATAGATGTGAATATGTACCATAGAAAACCATGTTAAATGGACTGTAGAGCTTCTAGAAAACGGAAAATGCAATGCACAAAAAAGCGCATAGGTGTGAACGTAGGGTTAAAGTGGTTCTAAAGGTTGAAGGTTTTTTAACCTTCATGGAATCTACTTACTCAAGCCTGAACGTGATCCAGGGGCTGCTCTCCCGGGTTTCTGCCTCCTCAATGGCTCCTGCTGGCGTCAATCACAGCCAGTGAGGAGGGAGCAGGGATGTGGCCGAGCCCCGCTCTATGTGTTTTATGGACACACAGAGCGGGGCTTGGGAGCAATCCTACACGAGTGCCCCCATAGCAATCGGCTTGCTATGGGGACACTCAGAGAAGAGGGAGAGCAAGGAGCATTGGTGGGGGACCTGAGAAGAGGGGGATTGGGGCTGCTCTGTGCAAAACCATTGTAGCCAGGTAAGTATAATGCCCCATACACATGGTCGGATTTTCCAAAGGAAAATGTTCGACGGGAGCTTGTTGTCGAAAATTCTGACCATCTGTAGGCTCCATCAGACATTTTCCATCGGAATTTCCATCACACAAAATTTGAGATCTGGATCTCAAATTTTCCAACAACAAAATCCGTTGTCGTAAATTCCGATCGTGTGCACACAATTCCGACGCACGTGTTGTACGTCACTGCGTTCTTGACGTTTGGAATTTCCGACAAGATTTGTGTGACCGTGTATGCAAGACAAGTTTGAGCCAACATCTGTCGGAAAAAATCCATGGATTTTGTTGTCGGAATGCCCGATCCTGTGTACGGGGCATTAGATGTTTGGTATTTAAAAAAAAAAAAAAATCTTTAGGATGACTTCAAAAGAAAATTGTAGAAATGCTTGCTTTTACAAAATACAGACATTAAAAGATGTGTTTATTAGGGTTTTTGTACGAATGTGCCAAGTCCAGTAACCCACAGTAACCGATCAGAATGACATCTTTAACTAATGGGCAGATGGTTATTTAAATAAAGAAATTTGATTGCTGTTGATTACCATATAGCAACATGATTGCCTTGTGCACTACCTTAAAAAAAATCACAATAATCTTTATTCTTAGTGTACAAGTGATTTGAAAATTACCCCTAATGTTCATAAGTTGCATTCTGAATGTGCGAACTATTTCTTAAATCAACAGTTTGTATGGCATGGTCCCTTTGCCAAAAATCTGTGTTTGCCCCTGCATATAAGCTAACCCTCATGTTAAATATCTTGACTTTCTCAATATCTAAATAGACTACAGTTGTTTCATTCTACAAATGATTTTGGCAAAAAAGCAACAATATGAACAACAGATTAACTGGAATCTGGATAACTGTATCCAATTTGCTTTTACTATATAAGCCAGCTCTGCTTGTTCATCTCTATAGAGAGTTTGACTGATATGACCTGAACATCGTATTGGCATGCTCAGAGGAAAGGGTTCTTCCAAAGGTTTGAGCTATCCTAATGGACTTCCAGCCGCTGCTGGGCATGGGCCTGCATACGAAGCTTCATTTGGATTAAAAAGAGGATAAGTCTATTCTGTCTCCTCAGTATTATTTATTTCAATTTAAAGTCTCGCCATTATTTTCTTCCATTTTTTTTTTACAAATCCTTACAATTGCCATAGATTTGTTTCATTGACTTTACTATTTAAGCTGCTAATATACGTGCCGGTATTCTCTGGATGTAAAGTTCCATACCATAAGAAAGCTGTTTGCCTTTGCTGGCACACCTCACCATGCATAGATCTTAGATAAAGACAATGACCTGGCATGAAAGCAGCTAAAATAGATGACATATTGAATTCTAATAGTTTCTGGGAGCCTTTACAAATTCATCTCCAACTGCAGAAGGAGGATTCCTCTCTAAGCAGCAATAAAAAATGCAATCCATGACAAAATGCTGCTAAACAGAAAATAACCACCACCCAGGCTCATTGTTCAGGGATCTATACAATATACATGCCACTGGAAATACTCAATGCTTTTACATCTTTTATTATAGCCAATTGGGGAGTACATTATGGTTATAATATAATACATTTATCTTCTTTCCATATAACCTTATTTTCTTCTCTTATGCACAGTTGTCTCTGGAGTCCAATGTGTGTCTTATGTTATTTGCTTTATAGACATTATTCTTCTTTTCTTCCCATTATTTCCTTGTCCATTTGGGAATTTAGCTTTCTTTTATTATTTAGTGTATAATTTCCATGGCTCTTCAGGTTTTAGAAGAAATGAGATGTATTTATGGGTCATAGTACTTATTATTCAGCAAGAGTTATATCCCAACTTTACCATGACACCATAGAGTATGCAGAAACCTTCAGGGTATTTAAAATGTTGTTTCCGATTTCCGATCTTGTATCATGTTTTAAGTATAGCTGGCTATGAAATATTGTATGAAAGAATAATATAAGACAAAAACAGAATATTCCATAGCTCAATTCACCAACCAGTCTGTTGACCAACCAGATTAACCTGTCCAACAGTCTGCGTTAAAAACAAGGGTTTAGTTAGCTCGCATTTGCAAACACATGCGTAAGCTGCAAGGCCTCTTCATGGCACCCTGTGTATGCTTGCAGTCCTAAACATTACTGAATTTATGAGCATCTCCACAATGGGAGCACATGCATTCAATGGATATACGAGGGGCAGGTGGGCCTGGAGGCAGCCCAAACCCCCTTAAAGGAACAGGAGCACACTGGACACCCAGCAATAGCACAGTGGCAGCAAAGGTGTCCAGTGTGTCCCCGAACCATATTTACACCAGTAACAAACAAATGGCCCCTGCCCCCACCAAAAAACTGGCCTTCACAGCAAGGAGCACATGGAAGGGCAAATGCATAAAAGACAAAAACAGAACATTCCATAGCTCAACTCACCAACCAGTCTGCTGACCAACCAGATTAACCACTATGCTATTGCTGGGTGTCCAGTGTGCTCCTGTTCCTTTAAGGGGGTTTGGGCTACCTCCGGGCCCACCTGCTCCTCATATATCCATTGAATGCATGTGCTCCCATTGTGGAGATGCTCATAAATTCCCCTTGCAGCTTATGCATGCGTTTGCAAATGCGTGCTAACTAAACACCTTTTTTTAACGCAGACTGTTGGGTTAATCTGGTTGGTCAGCAGACTGGTTGGTGAGTTGAGCTATGGAATGTTCTGTTTTTGTCTTTTATGCGTCAACCCTTCCATGTGCTCCTTGCTGTGAAGGCCAGTTATAGGTGGGGACAGGGGCCATTTGTTTGTTACTGAAAGAATAATATCCCATTTTAGTTTTCTGAATGTAGGGATGTCATGCAAATGTCACACATTTAGGTTACATCCCTAAAATGCATGTTCTGTGTTTTTGGGACATAAAGTCCACTCACTACAGTAGTTAAAATTTACAAAATACTAGTCTTCCTTTCATAATTTTGCTATTGAAAAGTTTCAGAAAATGATCTTTTCTGCTTCAAAAAAGGTAAAATAAATTAAACTAAGTTGTAGCAATCTTCAACACAAAATTATTTACTATAGTATATGGGTATATACAATTCCCAAATTCATAAAGAATGTTGAAGGCACTCAATAGAAATCTGTCTCCCCATGCAACAAATGTAACAGCTTGAACAGATTCATGGAAGATTTGTGTATATTCATGTAGATTCAGTAAGGTGTTGTCAGGGCTGGGCTAGCCCTTCCTTCTCTGAGCTGGCCGCTCAGCTGTCAGTTAATTGCCAGATCCTATCTCTCCACAGTAACTGACCTGTTGATTATATCCTGCTCACCAGTCCTGCTTACTTAAGCCGTCCAACCCAGATATTCTCTGCCTTCGCCTGGTCAACACCACAGAGACTCTCCTGCGTGTCTGTTAAAGACTTGTTTGGCTGACATCCCTTTTGGTTCCAGATCCTGCTTGCTGTTCCACTACGTTGAGACTCTGGTTTCCTGATATTCTGGCCTGTTCTGAAGTACGCTGATTCCTGGCTTTCTGACATCCTGGCTTGTCTGACTATCCGTTCCGGTTACCAAAATTTGGCTATGTTTTGACTTTGTTTGTTTTTTTTTTACTTTAATTATTATTAAACAAGTGTGCTTTAAATGTACTTCTGGCTCCGTCTGATTCATGGTTTCTGACAGGTGTATATGAATCTGTTGCATAACTAACAGAATTATGCCTACAATACAATACTTACATGTGCAACACGTAAGAAGAGGTCTCATTCACGTTCAGTTTTCTTATCACCTTTTTCTTATCACCTATGAAGTGGTATTTCCTTATGAATTTGTCACAGCTGTAGCACCAGAATGTAAACGTGTCACATATAAGGACCATCTGTATTTGTCACACGCATTGGAAATACAAATAACTTTCTTCAATTTGGTGCAGGACTTTCTAATATAGCAATACCACCAGCAACGTGCTACAAATGCTTCACTGAACCCCCAATACGTTTACAGTTTGAATACTAAGGGCCACAGCAGGACTTATGTTGCCCTCTCATGGAATAATTCTCAATTCGTCCTTCTTACCTGCTTAAATTTGACATGTAGGTTTAAAATAATAAATAATTTGCTTTATATTGTTTATGTCTAAATGCAGTCTGTCTAGGAATGCCCACACCCCCAGAGGAACATAAATCAATTAACCTCCCTGACGGTATGACTATTTCCGATTTTTTGCGTCTCAAAGCGGTACATTTATTTTGCATAGAAATTTGGCGTTTTATATTGTAGGTCTGTAATTCTTAGCAATAACACACATAGATCTGTACACCAAAAGTCTAGTAGATATGCTGGGTATGATGAAGTTTGAAACACAAAATAATAAATTATAATATAATAAATAAATATAAATACTTATAAAAAATAATAATATAATAATCATAAAATAAATTTCCCCACGATTCACTATCGCTCAATTATGTAAGTGTTCTAATTTATTATCGCTGTTTTCTAGCTGGTCTAAAGCCACTTTTGATGTAAAGGGACACTTTTTGGTTGCTATGGACAATCTCAAGTTTCCAGGCAGAAAGAACAGTATACATAATATAAAATTACATGCAGGGCATGGGCCAAAGCACTGGAGATAAAAGGGAAGTGAAATGATTTCATACAGTACTGTAATCTGTTAGATTACAGTACTGTATGTGTTATGATTTTTACAGTCTTTTGAATTTGCCGCCAGGCTCCGCTCACAGGGAATGGACCCTGGCACAGCGAGGCTTCGGGCAAAGGACGGAGCCTGCAAACAGCACGAGGGGATATCGCAGGATCCTGGGGACAAGGTAAGTAACCTGCACCAGGATCCTGAGATGTAATCCTGAGTGTGGCTCGGGGTTACCACTAATGGTGCTGAAATTTAACCCCGAGCCACACTCGGGAATACCGTCAGGGAGGCTACGGCATTTTGATATTTGCATAACTCTTCCTAAGATCCAGTCCACTACTTGCACCAGGGCTGAGGACTCTTGAGAGGAGTACTGAGGCAGGGCATGTTTTCAGGAAGCTATGTGCAGCACCCTACTGGTCCCTCCATTTAGCTACAACCCGAATGCATTACACAGAGGAGCACAGATATCCAGTGATGACATCAAAATCCATTAGCATGTAAACCCCTTTGTGCTGGCGCCTTCTGGCCCTTTAAGAGGCTTCAGATGCCAGGAGGCAGGGTTTCTGATCATGTGACTGCTGTGATTGGCTGTCATGGCGATCAGCTCTGTCTGCTAATTGGTACATAAAAATGCAGCCACTCGTCGCCAAGGCCCACTCGCCGAGAGGCCGCATATTTGCGTACTGTCGGCGCCTGGGGGTTAATGAGGTGCGAAACAGGAAAGGCAAAATACAAACAAATTAAAGTTAGGCTTTAAAACTTGTGGTTTATTAGGACATATACATAGTAAGGGTTCTATTCATAAAAAAAAAATTGCTGTTGCCATCACAAATAATTCCTGTAATGTATCTAATATGTGTATTTCCTATGATCATCGGCCCCATCTAGTGGTGATAATGCATTTTTTTCCCTGATAAACCTTAAACAGGAAAATAAACTATTATGGCCGCTAAATTAGACACATTAAGGGGATTTTTAACATTTTTTTTTTTATAAATAGATCTCAAAGTCATCATATATAATCACTAAAAACATGTGGAAAATTACAATACTAATGTTTTATCTGCAGTGTTGTTGTGCATTATGTTGTCTTCAGTTTGTTTTTGAAGTAAAGAAGATACCCTTGAACCAATAGGATATAGCTAAAATAGTGTCTAGATTTTATATGGGTGTGTCCTTGTGAAGCTAAAGCTTTGCCGAGTTTACTGCAAGGTTTAAGTGAACAAATGTCTCTATCGTTGGTAATATATGTGTTTTCTGCTTGTTTTAGATTCCAGTCTGTAACAATCTGGTGCAGCTCTGCAAAGAAACCAATCAACTTCCATGTTTTATTTTGTTAAAGCTTAATTGACCAAGCTGAAGTTAGAAGCTGATTGGCTACCATGCACAGCTGCTCCAGATTTTGCACCCTCCAGTTTTCATAAAGCATCCCCTTGATTTCATTTCTGCCTTGTTTTTAGTTAGCGTTGTCTGTTTTCTTTTTTTTTTTTTGCCATTGTCCAGGTGTTTCACACCATGCACATGCATAGTGTGCCTATAGATTCCATAGTTTGTTCAGTTACCATGCCTCCCCATCCCTGCAATGTAGATTGATGCTTTAGCCAATCACAGTCTTCTCTTGTAGCTGTAGCCTGTGGGAACCTGGAGTGCAAAAGGCAGAAGGCATAGCTGTCTGGAACGCAGCTATTAGCACACACTTCCCCATCTCTTGTGATGTTTTAGGTACTTAACTATTTTAGAAAAGAAACCAACTCCCCACTATCAGGAAGTGCATAATGCTGTCTAATAGCATTGTGCTGTCATGTGACAAAGGAAGATAAAAAAGGTAAAATATGTTTGTTTGTTTGTTTTTTTATAAAAAAAAAGCAACAGTTAACATGGTGCATGCATAACTAGACATACTGTTTATTGGAAAGTGTCTGGAAGCTCGTGCCTTCACAACCATTTAAGCTGGCCATATATGGATTGAAATGAATCCAGTTCATCAGGGACCAGCCGAATTTCGATCAGTGTTTGGCTCCTGTTTAACAGAAGTTGATTGTTAGATTGACTTCTGTCCAATGGACAAGCTGGAAAACTTTTGTCTATTCTGACAGCAGTGGGTCCCCCGTTAGATTAAAATTTCCCAATGGGTTAGGATTCCTCATGCTGCCTTGTTTATATAGATGGAGGAAACTGTTCTTAGTCTTTGCTGTTCATACAGTCCCCCAGTACCCCAACTGAGTAGCACTGAACACAAAGGGGCAAAGACTGTAGGTTGTTAATTTTGCAAGAGAAGTTGCACTTTGCAAGGGGATCTTCCCCAGAGCTTATTAAATGAGGTGAAGTTCTGCTGACTTCTGATGCCATCACCTGATTGTGTGCAAGCAAAAAGGCTTTTTTTTAACAAATATTTCCTTCACATGATTGAATATAGTTTGCAAAATAAAACTTCTCCGCATTCTCTAAGATCTGAGGCAAAATCCCTTGCAAAGTGCAACTTTGCCATTAGTATAAGAGTTTATCTGAAAGGGTTTGCTGTAGGCTGAAGACCACACCTAAATGACTAATACTATTCTTGCATGTACTGGGTGCGGAGTTTTGTGTGTACTGTGATCGTGACTGTCTCCGTTGGTTCTCCCAGCTCTGACCTTTAGCTTGGCTGATGTTTTTACCCAAGAATCTCTGGTTTCCGCTTCTTACTTTTCTTTGGATTACTTTGGATCCTGCAGCATGTTTTTGCCTTCTGTGTTTCAGACATGATCAACACAGACTTGCAGATAATTACAGTATCTGGCTGTTCATTTTTTCTTTCATCTGAATAAACTGCGCAATATAGTAATAGCTGAAAGCTCATCACAATTTTTTTTTTTTACATTTTTTTTGTAACTAAGTAATAGGCATATGAGAGGACATCTGGATCAGCATAGCTCCCAATTATTAATTAAATGTGTAAACAAAAATAAAATATGTGCTGTCATGAATGTGCCATTCTGCCCAATTAAAGTAAACCACCAATAATGAGAGGAATACACAGGATGTCATTGTTAATCCCCTTCCAAAAAAGGCTAGTTGTCCTACTGTTCCTTTTTCAATCACTGACTCAAAAAAGCAAGCATAAAGTCAGAACTTCTGATTTGCATGCTTGATCAAGGTTAGTGACTTGGAAACTATCGAAGCTATTGATTCCCAGATGCCCATTTTACCATTTGCATGGCAAGCACACTGCATCATCTACAGCAGATAGCTATAAAGCAGAACCAAAAGCAACATTTAAAACTTATGAGCAAGCATGCAGGCAGGTGCAGGCGTCCCTCCAATCTATGCTGTTGTTACAGCAGGAGTTTGTGAATGGAATTGCCCTTTTACAGTCTCCATCAGTTTTCTCAGGAAGACAGTTGTCTGATTGGACACTGAAATCTCCCGAGATCTCCTGCAGCCATCTTGATGAGGAACCTTAAAAATAGGGTGACCTGCATAATTTGGGCGTGCCTGTGGCGAGTGATAGGTCAGGAACACCACATTCTGATTAGGGAAAGTAAATAGTACAGAGAAGGTTCCCAGTGAGTCGGTACAATCTAGGGGCGCATCTTCAGTGTGGGGTACTGCCTGGAATACTATTGTGAGGTATCTGTGTACAGTGGAAATAGCACTGCCTTGGTACAACATATAAAGCCTCCTCTCAAGCAGATACCATTCTTCAGTAATTCAAACTAAAAGACAAATAACAAAGTGATACTACAATTTCTGGAATGCCTTATACTGGTGCCCACAAAACCATTTATGTTTATTAACTGTCAACCTGTAAAGATTAATACAAAATTATTCAGTGCACTAAAAAATGTCTGTGCTTACAAACAGCAAATTATTTATCAAATCAGAGACATCTACTGTCTCTTTTGCTTACATTCATCTGTGGTGTGTTAATTGAACTGCTCAGTTTACATTACTGGCACAGTCCTTGTTTGCTGGGATGACTGACTCTTAAACATTATGTCATTCCACACTGGTCAAAAACTAGCACTTGAAAGGAAATAGGGAGAAGATGCCAGCATCGATGAGGAACCCCTCATGGACTTTGGACCATTAGAAAGGAGGTAAGTATAGTGACTTCAAGCAGAACTTAACCCTGCTATCATTTTCAGCTGAGAAAGCTGCCATTTTGGCCTTTGTTTGATCTTCTACTGCCATGATGCTGCACATGTTATGACACCTGCAATTTGATGGCTTGACAATTTGGTTGAGAGCACAACCAATGTGGCAGCTACATTCCCAACATGTGTGGGGAATGTAACTGTTTCTGAAAACAGTTAAATTGATGGGTTTAGTTCCACTTTAGACTTTAGTTCTACTTAAGGGTGCCTTCCCCAATCAAGGTGGAACTGGCAGTTTTGACATTTAAGCTAGTACCTTGCTGCTTTCACGGGGAGTGTAGAGATAAAATGTGAATATGATGCAGGCAGGATAGAATTGTGCACATGGGTAGAGATGGTTGTTTGAAGGATAACTTGAAAGCTTAAATGTTTCCTGATATCCAACTGCCACTTAAATGTGTATAGCCAGCTTAGTATGTGTCTAGGTCAACATCCATCATCCTTCAATTCTAATGCTTAAAATGAGTTAGATGCCTACAGAATACAGTTCTTTCAAGCAGAACTTTACCCATAACAATGTGATAACAATTAAAGTTTTTTTTTAACAGAAGAACATACATTCCACATCAATAATTATTGCTACCAAAATTAGTGCTGTAATGATCTTCTTCTATCTGGAGGAGCCCTCTTTGTTGAAGTCTAGAGCAATCACTTACTAATTGGAAATGCTCCCCCTCTCCTTGGTCTCAAAAACTACATGTCACGTTTTAAATTAAAATATGTATATTTCCAGCCTTGATTGTATGTCTTGGCTTAACTAGAGAGGAAGGCTGACAGAAGCTTTACTGTGCTGAAGTTCATAGGTCTTCCACTGATGAAGAAGAAAGGAGAGAGTATCAGGGGGATAAGATAAGATACTATCCTTGTAAGTTTAACTCTTTTGTGTCTCCCTGGCAGCAGAGTTTGTCCTGTCACCTCTCCTGCTTTTCATTTCTACCTCCCTAATCTATGCTCCCTCTACACAATGTGTGTCATTTCTGTTGCTTTCTTCCCCCTTCAGCAACAGTAAATCCTAAAGTTGTCAGCAGATTGGCCTCTAGTGACTCTGATTTTAGGCATAGTGCTGAGAATAGAGAGCAACTGAGCATGTGCAAAGCAGGGAGGGACAACACATTACTGGGTTTTAAACAGTATAGGCACTTATTTTTAATGCTTTACATAGCTATACCTGCAAAAGTGGCCATCCTGAAGTCATCTACTAGGACTTGAATTTCTGACTAAAATTCCACTTTAACATCATAAACCTGGCTTTCTTTGAAATGTATTTGAAATGTAACTCTTACTAGCAAACCACAGATAACCTAATAAAGTACATTCAAAACCATCTGGAAAGCTTATTTGCTTGATATTGCACTGCAGTACAGTACAGTACCACAGAGTCTTGCACAAATACAGGATTCACGTATAGAGCATACTTCTCAAATGCGGAATTCCAATGTGTGATGGTAATTATTATAAGAAAGGTACGATCTCAAGGAGATTCTAGCAATAAACAGTCATATACCAGAGCATTCCATGCTCCCATAGTGCTCAGCGATGAAGTGCATTTGAATAAAGCATAAAAAAAAACAACATACTTCTACAGTCTTAATTGTAGCCATAACAGCCGCTGACCCGTGTTTCAGAAAACACAAAGCAAACAGAACAAAAAAAGAGGAAAAAAAAGATAATTGTCTGAATCGTTTAAACACAAATTGACAAGGAAGCGGCAGCAACTGAAAACAAGTGAGATAGAAAAGGCACAAAAGATACGTAAAGTACTGTCAAAACAAATCTCTCCATTTGCTTTGTCGACTAAAGAATTTGGGGTGAATAACCTGATCTAGTGAAATCCCTTACACATAGCGAGGATATTTATTATGACAGATTAAATGCTCAGCTTCTAAAATGACTTGAGTGGCTAATATTTATAAAGCAATAAACTTGGGAATTATGGTAATTAGTACAACATCACCAATTAATTTATTTTCTTTCATTTAAAAACCATTGGAACAATGGAGAAGCATACTAAATAGGCTTGATCTGTTCCATTGTAATTAATTCTAATGTATTGCTGTTGTGAAATGGAATGAGCTCCAAGGAGACAATATGAATGGACGCTGAATGATGTACTGCTGGATTTGTCAACCAGGTTTATATAGATTGTGTGATAGTGCTTTTTAAGAATTGCAATTTTCAATTCAATAAAGCCTTCCAGCTTCCATCTCCCATGACTTATTTTATAAGCATTGATATATAAAAATGAGTTTAAAATGTATGTAAACCCTAACAATAAATCTTTTTTGCAAAATCTGTTATTTTTTTTATATAGAGGGCTTTTATCACAGAGAATAGGTGCAGACACTCCCCGCTTCTGAGTCACCCCTTGTCTCCGCCTCTACCCACCTCTGAGCACCATCCCTTGGTTCCACCCCCCATCATCCTCCCAGTACTGTTCCTTTTGGAGAATACAGAACCAAGTATCATTTTGTGGTGCTATAGTATTCATATGGAGTTTGTTAATGATAACAAGAAAAGCATTAAAATAGATCCCCTGCAGCCTGCAACAACAGACCCCCTCCCAACAATAGATCCAACAGCAACAGTAGATCCCCCCAGCAACAAAATACACCCCCTAAGTAACCATAGATCCACCCTAGGAATGATAGACCCCACCAGCAACAACAGATCTCACAGCAGCCAGTATCAATAGACTTTCCAGCAGCCAGCAACAATAGACCTCATCCCTCAACAGTAGATCTTTCCTACTAACAATTTACCCACCCCCAGTAACAATTGATCACTCATCATGCTTGGGAAGACTTCCCAAGCAACAATAGACTCCCCTGCAAGAATAGATTCCCACACAGCAACAATAAATCCCCTAGCAGCCAGAAACAATAGACCTTCCAGCACACCCCGCCACCCCTTGCCATTACACACATTCAGTGCTGGAGGTGCTGGGACTACATTCCCCTGTGTTCCCACTGAAAAAGAGCCCTGGTTATATCTGTTAGATAATTGCCACACATCTGTACAATAATTGCAGTCTCAAGGATTCCTATCAGCCCAGTTCACCTCTGTGAACATTAGAAGATGGGGAGATGTTCTGCAGTACTGTTCTAAGGTGACAATGCTGCCCCTCCCTAGATACAATACGGTGAGTAAGCATATAGGAACCCTACAAAAGGAAATGATTTTGAAAATAAAATAAAACCTCTACATTTTTGTTCCTGAGTTTAGTTACGATTTCAGCATCTTAAAGCAGAATTTCACCCAAATGAAGCTACGCTTATTTGTATCCTTACCCCTCCTATTTAACATTTGGTGCTTTTTGGGAGGGGGGGGTACCTGGTTTGACACGTAACCACTCTCACCTCTGGTTCAGCCCCCCCTCCTTCCCCCACAGTTTTCTGGGACACATCAAAGGTCCCAGAACACCGCTGAGCCATTCAGAAAGTGCAGCGCGGCTCACTGCAAGGCCTCACTGATGGTTGCCCTTAGTTAAGATGCCGGCTCCTGGGCCTGAAGCTGACTGAGGAACCAGCTCAGGTGAGGACAGAGCTGGATCCCTTACAGTAAACGTCAGCAGTTACAGTATTTGTAGCTGCTGACTTTTAATGGGGGGGACTGGAGAACCACTTTAATGGGTACTACATTTATAAGCCCTTTTTTGTACACTCACCGGCCATTTTATTAGGTACACCTTGCTAGTACCGCGTTGGATCCCTTTTGTCTTCAGAACTGCCTTAATTCTTTGTGGCATACTGTAGATTTCACAAGGTGTTGGAAATATTCATCAGAGATTTTGGTCCATATTGACATGATAGCATCACACAGTTGCTGCAGATTTGTCGACTGCACATCCATGATACAAATCTCCTGTTCCACCACATCGCAAAGGTTCTCCATTGGAGTACAGTGTCATGTTCAAGAAACCAGTTTGAGATGATTTGAGCTTTGTGACATGGTGCATTATCCTAAGTAGCCATCAGAAGATGTGTACACTGTTTGTTATAAAGGGATGGACATGGTCAGCAACAATACTCAGGTAGGCTGTTGCATTTAAACGATGCTCAATTGGTACTAAGGGGCCCAAAGTGTGCCAACAAAATATCCCCCACACCATTACACCACCAGCCTGAACCGTTGATATAACGCAGGATGGATCCATGCTTTCATGTTGTTTACGCCAAATTCTGACCCTACCATTAGAATGTCACAGCTGAAATTGAGACTCATCAGACCAGGCAATGTTTTTCCATTCTTCGGTTGTCCAATTTTGGTGAGCCTGTACAAATTGTAGCCTCAGTTTCCTGTTCTTAGCTGTCAGAAGTGGCAGCCGGGGTGGTCTTCTGCTGTTGTAGCTTCTTCAAGGTTCGATGTGTTGTGCATTCTGAGATGATATTCTGCATACCTTGGTTGTAACAAGTGGTTATTTGAGTTACTGTTGCCTTTCATCTTGAATCAGTTTGCCTATTCTCTTCTGACCTAGGACATCAACCAGGCATTTTCATCCATACAACTGTCGCTCACTGGATATTTTCTCTTTTTCTGAGCATTCTCTGTAAACCCTAGAGATAGTTGTGCGTGAAAATCCCAGTAGATCAGCAGTTTTTGAAATACCTAGACCTTGTCTGGAACCAACAACCATTCCACGTTCAAAGTCACTTAAATACCATGAGGGTCTTTCTTAATTTTATTTTAAAATGTTAGGTATTATGCAACACAATGCAATACCACTGTATTCCTTGAGTTTCTTTTCCAATGTGGTGTCCTAAAGCAGAACTCTAGGTTACTTTTTTTCTTTTTAAACAGCTTTCCCAGCAGTCTAAAACAAAAAAAGGGGATTCTTTCTAAAGCTTCGTACACACGATTGGATTTTCCGCAGAAAAAACGTCAGACTTTTGTCCGAAGGGCGTTGGCCAGGAACTTGTCTTGCATACAATTCCTTGCCGGCCAACAAACACGAACGTAGTGACGTATTAGACATACTACGAGACTACAAAGAGGAAGTTCAATTGTCAGGCCCCACCCTTTGGGCTCCCTCTGCTAATTTCGTGTTAATAGAGGTTTGGTGAGTGTTGATTAACGCTTTTCATTTTGCGCTTTTCATTTCGCGTTTTTCAGTTAGTTTCTGAGCGGCCGTTCGTCAACCAGCCATGTTGCAGAATTGGATGAGATAATGTGTTATTTATTATTGGCCTTGGAGTTATTGCTTTGACCCAAGTCCAGTCCAGGAACAGGAGGAGGAGGATTTCTTGGACCAAAAATTGGTTGCTTTATTAATCGTGACCAATTATGTCATATGCCTTTGCTGCGGGACCTCCAGGAGAATAATCCAGATGATTTTCGGAATTATCTCTGGATGACGAACCCCTACTTTGACCAACTCTTGACCCCCTATATTAAGAAGCAGGACACATGCATGGGGCTTTTATTTTATTTTTTGGTTGAATAATGATTTGATTTGGTATATTTCCTATATTTTTGGATGCGTAGAATGCAATTTTTGGTTAAGTTTTATTGGCAGATAGCGTGTCTAATTTTATTTGTTTTCTTTGTTTAATGCACAATAAAAAAATTGTGGAGAATAATACTTGGCTATGTGTTTTACTTCAAATGACAGTTTGGGAGTAGGCAGTTACATTTAAAAAAATACAATGTAAAACTTACCCAAAAAAAAAAAAACAAGAATAATAATATTATTCTTGATATCACTAGAAAAAAAAAGCCTTTGAAAATACTTTTTGCAGAACTTCATCAGTATCACCAGCAAAGCAGTTTCATTATTATCACATTAAAAAAGGAGAGAATGTGCACTGCATTTCTAGATTTCATAATTTTCCGCGTCACTAATGTTAATTCTCCATTACAAACGCTAGTTTACAAGACCGACCACTTCTGGCTCTCCCTTGCTTCTGAGCATGCGTGTTTGTACGTTGGACTTTTGTCCAACGGACTTGTGTACACATGCTCGGAAAAAACAGATATTTGTCTGTGGAAAATTTATAAGCCTGCCATCCAACATTTGTCTGCGGAAAGTTGGCCAACAATTGTCTGATGGAGCGTACAAACGGTCAAATTTTCCGCCAACAGCCTGTCATCCGATCGTGTGTACGAGGCTTAAGAGTATGGCTTTAATGGCAAGTAGTATAGATAAAAAGAGTTTGTAGGCAAATGGCATGAAATGTTACATGTAGTTTATAGCTGTGCTCCTCTTTTTACACCTGTACATGTCATGTTTGCTGTGGCTTATAGAAATGTTTTGTAATGTTCTCTGAATACAGCTAATGTACCGTATCTCTTCTACAAAAAAAAAATCTGAGAGTATAGATCACACATCCAATAGACTTACCAGTGTTCAGGCAGAAGAGTTCAGTGGCATGCTGAAATGTTACAATGTGATTCATTTTGTTTGCCTCAACATCAGACTCTTGGAGTCATCTATTGCCTTTATGCATGCCCTACCAAGTGCTTTGTGGCCAAACTCATTTGAATTAATGAGTGATCCCATGTTATGTATGCTTTATAATAGATACTTTAGGCTGGTTGGTCATAAAACCTGCACTATTTTTGTTCATTAAATGACCCATCTTTATATAAACCAATGGTGTTGCTTTTTGTACCGCTCAGGCTCGCCAATATGGGAAATGTATGTGGACTCCTGCAGGGAGTGCTGGCAAGGGACAAAGCCCATGCTGGGTCTTAGTTATAGCTCAAAGGAGAAGAAAGAGGTGATCGCTAATGCCACAAATCCATGTAGCCCTACGATGGTGATGAGAGTGACAACCTCTGCCTGGACTCCAGCCAGGCCACGTCCCGAAACACATTTCCCTCCACCCCCTGAACTTAATCATGGGAATGGAGATCCCATGCGTGTAGGGGGAGTATTTAAACATCATCAACAATCACTTAATTATATAAAGGGCTGGCAGGTGTGTGCAAACACTGGTTCATTTTGTTTGACTGAGAGTGAATAAAGTAAATGGGAAATATAAAGAAAAAGAGGAAAACATGAATTGCCATGCATTAAGGCAAGTAAAAATGTGCTCATAATAGAAAAATACAATATTTGGAGGTTGTCAGGGCTGGGCTCAGCCCTTCCTTCTTTGAGCTGGTCGCTCAGCTGTCGGCTAATTGCCAGCTCCTATCACTCCACAGTGACTCACCTGTTGATGATATCCTGCTTATCAGTCCTGCCTACTACAGCCGTCCAGCCCAGATGATCTCTGCCTTCGCCTTGGTCACATCTCTATCTCCTGTGTTCCTGTTAAAGACTTGTTTGGCTGACATTCCTTCTGGCTCCAGATCCTGCTTGCTGTTCTACTACGCTCATCTCTGGCTCCCTGACATTTTGGCTTGTCTGACTATCCATTCCGGTTCCTGAACTCTGGCTATGTTTTGACTATGTTTACTCTGTTTACCTTTATTTTATTATTATTAAACAAGTGAGATTTATCTGTACTTCTGTGTCAGTCTGATTCATGGTTTCTGACAGTAGGCGAAGGCCATGGAGGAGTATGTTGCAGACACACTTTCTCGAGGTTTCATCCACAAATCCTCATCTCCTGCTGGTGCTGGTTTATTTTTTGTGAAGAAGAAGAGTGGTGAACTGAGACCTTGTATTGATTATAGGGGTCTCAGGATTTCGTTATTATGGAGTTTGATCGCCTCAAGGGAGCAACGGTTTTCACGAAGCATGATTTGAGAGGGGCATACAATCTTGTGAGGATTAAGGAGGGCAACAAATGGAAAACTGCATTTAATACCAGAACAGGCCATTATGAGTACCTCGTAATGCCTTTTGGCCTTTGTAAAGCCCGGGTAGTTTCCAGGAATTTATGAACAATGTCCTCAGAGATTTGTTGCAGTGATGTGTGCTGGTTTATCTTGACGATATCCTCATATTTTCCAAGTCCCTGGAGAGCCACCACACAGATGTCTGTCGTGTGCTTCAGAAACTGTGCTTCAGAAAGAGACTGTGTGTTGAGTGCTTCAGAAAGAGAGAACAATCTCTATTGTAAATTAGCGAAGTGCGAATCGTGAACAGGTTAAATTCCTGGGTTATGTAATTTCCACTGCTGGTTTTTCGTTGGACCCAGAGAAACTTTCAGCAGTCCTACAGTGGCCCCGACCCGTGGGTTTACGTCCTCTGCAGCGTTTTCTTGGCATTTTCCAACTATTATCGGAAGTTTATTCGTAACTTCTCGTCTCTGGTCAAGCCCCTGACTGATATGACCAGAAAGGACGGTAACCCAAATTGTTGGTCTCCGGAGTCCTTTAAGGCCTTTTAGAGTCTCAAGGCTGCCTTTGTTTCTGCTCCTGTGTTGGCACATCCTGATCCTACGCTACCTTTTATCCTTGAGGTTGATGCTTCTGAGACTGGAGTTGGTGCCCTTGTGTCTCAACGTCCTACCTCTGAGAGCGCTATGCATCCTTGTGGCTACTTTTCCAAGAAATTGTCACCTGTGGAGTGCAATTAGGAGTTTGGTGACAGAGAGCTGTTAGCGATCATTTTAGCCCTGAAAGAATGGAGACATCTCCTCGAAGGTACCACTGTGCCAGTTATTCTTATAGACCATAAGAATCTCACATTCTTGTTTGAGGCTAAACGCCTCTCTCCCAGAAGGGTGCGGTGGACTCTTTTCTTGTCTAGTTTCAATTACATTGTCTCATTCTTACCCGGTACTAAGAATGTAAGGGCTGACACTTTGTCACAATTTTCCTCCACTTCCAAGATGGATTCGATTCCAGTTCCTGTGATTCCTCCTGATCGTATTCTGGCTGCGGTTCGAACCAGTCTCACTTCTCCTTTGGGTGACAAAATTCTTGCTGCTCAGGTTCATGCTCCTCCTGAGAAACCTTGTGACCGCTGCTTTGTCCCAGAGAGTCTCCGTACTGCCGTGCTCCAGACTTACCATTCTCCCAAGGCTGCTGGCCATCCTGGGAAGAATCAACTCTTTTGGGCCATTTCCCAACAATTCTGGTGGCCTAGTTTACGTGCTGATGAAACTGTATTCATAGCTGCCTGTTCCATGTGTGCTCAGAGTAAGACTCCATGACACACAGCCTCCTACAACCCATACCCAATGGAGAGAGGCCCTGGACCCAACTGTCTGTGGATTTTATTGTGGAGTTACCCAACTCCCAGGGCAACACAGTTATCCTTATGGGGGTTGACCGGTTCTCAAAAATGTCTCATTGTATTCCAAGAAATTGCCCATTTCTAAGGAACTTGCTTCCATTTTTGCTCAGGAGATCTTTCGCTTACATGGGCTACCCAAGGTGATTGTCTCGGACAGGGGTAGTCAGTTTGTGTCCCGGTTCTGGCGAGCCTTTTGTGCACAGTTGGAAATTCAGCTTGCTTTCTGCTCTGCGTATCACCAGTCTAATGGGGCTGCAGAATGAGCCAATCAGTCCTTGGAGCAATTCATACGTTGCTATATTTCTGACTATCATAACAACTGGTCAGACCTTTTACCATGGGGGAAGTTTGAGGAGGGAGTACTGTCAGGGCTGGGCCAGCTCCTATCTCTCCACAGTGACTCTCCTTTTGATGATATCCTGTTCGTCAGTCCTGCCTACTTAAGCTGTCCAGCACAGATGATCTCTGCCTTCGCCTTGGTCACATTTCCAGAGATGCTCTCCTGTGTTCCTGTTAAAGACTTGCTTGGCTGACATTCCTTCTGGCTCCAGATCCTGCTTGCTGTTCTACTACGCTCATCTCTGGCTCCCAGACGTTTTGGCTTGTCTGACTATCCGTTCCAGTTCCTGAACTCTGGCTATGTTTTGACTATGTTTACTCTGTTTACCTTTTTTTTAATTATTATTAAACAAGTGAGATTTAACTGTACTTCTGTCTCAGTCTGATTCATGGTTTCTGACAGAGATAATCAGTGGCAGCCCGTCCATATGGGGCGCATCGGGCGCCGCCCCCCATCCATGCGTCCGGCCCCATAAACACATGCGGGGTGCTGGGCGCATGGATTCCAATTAGGGCTTTTTTTTGAAGCACATGATTAGAGCCAGAGGCTCAAATAGGCTTCAAAAAAGGGTGGGCTCAAATAGGCTTCAAAAAAAGGGTTGGCCCTGGTAGGCCCACCCAGTTGTGTGACAATAGCAAATGAATATTCGCTATTATCACACTGATTCTCCTCCCGGCCAATCAGGAAGAGGGTCATGAGAGAGGAAGGAGAAGCGTTCCAATTGGCCTAGGAGGAGGAGGAAGGAGGAGGGAGGAAACGCCCGCGCCATAGATGGGGTAAGTGCCGGCCTGGGAACCTTCTGACCGACCCGATGGGGGGGTGGATGCGGGTGACCCGACATGTGGTTGTACACATGCCATGATGCAGCAAAAATGATCCCCTCTGTTGTGCTTGTTTGCCAGTACTACCTGCCGAATGTAACCGATTCACCTGCATGGGGTTTGTGCGTTGGTGCAGGTTTTGGGGGTTAAAACAAGGGGTGGGGAGTCAATCAATCAAATGCACTCTGAACAGCAATCCACCATTGATTGCTCTTCAGAGGGCACTGCAAGTATCAATAAACCCTAACAAAATAATTAGTAGAAACCAGAGATATATGCAGCTGAAGGCATATACAAATTTAGATTTTTCCTGCAAAAAGTCCAGCTCAGTCCCCCCCCCCTCCCTCCTCAAGCCTTAGTCAATAAGCCTTAGTCAATATGACTAAACATCACATTTAAAGACCAATTGGGTTGCTTAGAAAGCAGAAAAGAGTGGCGTCAAACTCAACTTTTAGAAGAAAATTTCAGGTCTGCATACAAATTCAGCAGCTCATAGCTCTGGATCTATTGATCTCTTCAAACCTTCTGTGTTCACTGAAGGTAACCTTTGCTTATGCATTTTTCCCACTTTATGCTCAGTTTGAACTTTATGTTTATGCTCAGTTTTTTTTTTAGAAAAAGTTTGCTTTCAACATAAAACTGACATATTTTCCTACATTTTAACCGGTTTCATTCACTGCTGCTTTTTCATATTAGGGTAGAATAAAAAATATATAAAGATATCCAGTGGTATTTCTGCATCATTTTGCAAATGGAATCTAAACACTGCTAAAAAGTGAAAATATAGAAACTTGCCTTATGCAACTTTTTAAAGGTTAAAAAAGCAATATTAGCCACACATGTAATTGGCAATTTAACTGGAACATGGTTAGGCTAAAATTATTTTCATTTTCACTCTAGTGTAAACTCCAGATTTAAAGGCCAGTCGTGTTTCAGTTGCTGCAGATATGGACAAAGAATTTACAGAATAAATTTATAAACACTATTCACTCTCTGTATGTTTTAAAAGTATATCAGGGATACTGGTGCAATTTTTCAGTGGTTTTAGTTAAAAACTGAATCTTTGATTTCTATACTACAGCGATCTGCCATCAAAGACAAGTGGGAGCCCATATTGTTTATTGTTATGGAAGAACAAATACATTGTTTGTTTTAATTCTGAATACATTAACCACTGCAGCTCTCACACCTGTACACCACCTATAGACCAGGGCAGTTTCTACAATTCTGCGCTGGGCCCATTTATTCATTAATAACAAAGTAAAACATATTTTTTAGGACAAACAAAGCTTTGCTGATTTTGTATGCAATTCGTAGACAAAAACGTAACAAAACTAAAAAAGGTAATTTTCCCAATTTAATCAGTGTAGGCCATACACAGTGCAAATTTCTTTCCTGCAACCACGGGTTGCAGGAAAGAAATTTGCACGATTCCCCCATCAACACAGATAGTGCTGACAGGGGAATCAGCAATCGTCTTTTCCTGCCGGGAGAAGACAGTGATTATTGCTAGCAACTATAGCAGCAGCTAGCGGTAATTGCAAGAGAATCCGTCAGGCTGGTTGCACCCAAGTTAATCGATGGATCAACTTGGTACATTCAGCCTGTCCATTAACAATTCGGTCCTGCTAAACCGGCCGAGATTCGAACCGCGTATGGCTGTCCTTAGTTTAATTTTTTTTAACTTTTGGTTAAAAATATACATTTTTTTCTACAGTGTGTCCTATTTAAAACAACACTAAAATTATGATTCTGTGCAAAGCTTTGCATAGTTAATAAGAAATGATTACGGTAAACTAAAGGTAGATGGATTGAAATTCAGCCGGTTCAGCAGGGGCCTGCCAAATTTTGATCATTGTGTGGCCGTCCTTGTTTGTCAGAAGTTGATTGTTTAAAGGGGTTCTAAAGGTTTATTTTTGTTTTTTTAAATAACAAACATGTTATACTTACCTCCTCTGTGCAAGAGTTTTGCACAGAGTGGCCTTGATCCTCCTCTTCTGGGGTCCCCCAGCAGCGCTCCTGGCTCCTTCCCTCATCGGGTGCCCCCTCGGAGACCCGCATTCCAAGGGGATACCCATGCGGCTGCGCCCCGGAGTCCTGCTGTTGCGTCCAATGACACAGACAGCATGACTCGGGTCTGCCCCCGGCTCCTGTGTCACTGGATTTGATTGACAGCAGTGCAAGCCAATGGCTGCACTGCTATCAATCTATCCAATGAGGACCTGAGACATCGGCTGAAGCTGCTCTGGGCCTCTGGGGGGCTGTTGCACTACAGAAGGTCCTGAGACATCGGCTGAAGCTGCTCTGGGGCTCTGGGGGGCTGTTGCACTACAGAAGGTTTTTTACCTTAATGTATAGAATGCATTAAGGTGAAAAACCTTGAGGGTTTACAACCCCTTTAAGCCAGCCATAGACAGTGGGATTTTATTTTCTGCAATCACGGGTAGCAGGAAAGAAAAAAGATTCTCCCATCAACACAGTCAGTCTAGATGGGGGAATCCCTCCCGCAAAGCTATTGTGTTTTTCCGGCAGGGGGGGCGGGGAGAGCCGTGACGGCCAGGAAAATAAACAGCTAGCGGCAAGATTTCCCTTTTATTATTTTTCAACTCAAAAGTTGGGATTTTCTTCTACTTTCATTTTCATTGATAACGGTAAACAGAACAAATTGGGGGGGTCTTCCTCACGGGCACAGACAGCAATAAAAACTGGGGTTCTAATCAATCTTCACTCTATCCAAAACTAAGAAAAAAAGTTTTGCTTATATTTATACTTTAAGGTTGCTTTAACTAACAAAATATGCAAAGCAAAGCTCATCCCTTTGATCTGCAGAAAGGTTAAACAGAATGGACAATATTACTTTGTATTTCTGTAACGTGCATTTGAACAGAGTTTATAAACACCGTGTCAGACTTCTGTTTTTTGACAGTTGAATAAAGCAGAAAAATAACACTGGGCCCATAAGGTTATCTTGTTAGTATTGCTACCTTAATGTATTGGTGTGGAGGTAAGCAATCTGGTTCCTAGGCAGGCAGCTTCTAAACCCCAAAGGATCTCCATGGTCTCCTTGGTTTGTAGTGTAATGTAACAAAAATGTAAATGAAAGCACCCCACCACTGCTAAAAGGTCCAGATATGACTGTATTCCAATAAAAGTCCAATTCCAAAGCGTAGCCAGCATGCTTCAGGGGACCAAAAATGCCCACTTCATCCGGGCTTGAAATTGGAACAAATGTGAATGGACTAGATATGAATTGGACCTTTAATGGTCTTTTTTTTCAGTGTGATTACAAGCACAGATCTTGTCAACAGCTGGTTTGGCATTTGGAATTGAGCCGTGCACACAACTGGTTAAAGACCATATCACTGAATACATTTGAAGTACATCAAAAAAACAAATCTTTTAGAAGTTTTAGATGGAATAGGGAATGTTTAAAAACAATATGATCTTTTTTCTGCCCTTTTTTTTATTTATTTCCCATGCCAGAGATGGTACATTAAGTAAGTATAGGGAAAGCTTTCTCAAATAAGGGGAAATCCCCTCTTAGAGCGTAGTCAACTTTGACTTAAAGGGGTTGTAAACCTTTGTGTTTTTTTACTTTATTGCATCCTATGCATTAAAGTGAAAAAACACCTGTCAATGACTGGCCCCCCAGCCCCCCCGTTTTACTTACCTGAACCCTCAAACTTGACCCGGCGGAGACTCGCTGTCTCTCTGCCCAGGGTTCTCGGCTCTTGATTAGATAGATTGATAGCAGTGCAGCCATTGGCTCCCGCTGCTGTCAATCAAATCCAATGACGTGAGCGCTGGGGAGTGGGGCAGAGTCCTGCATTCGGCCTCTATGGACGTTGAATGCTGGGCTCGGGAGCGCGCCCGCAAGGTAACCCCCTCGGGGAAGCGCTTCTCCGAGGGAGTTACCAGATGTGGGGTGGAGCCGCAATAGCCGCTGAGGGACCCCAGAAGAGCAGGAATGGGGGCCACTCTGTACAAAACAAGCTGCACAGTGGAGGTAAGTATGATATGTTTGTTATTTATTTTTAAAAAAAATTACCTTTACAATCACTTTAAAGTGGAACTTTAGAGCAGCACACACTCATTTTGGTAGTATAACTATTAATGTGGAATGCATGTTTTGCTAAAGAACATCATTTTTTATTAGGATGTTATGGGTAAAGCTCAATTTTAAGGCTAGGTTCAAACAAGGCTGCACAGGAAAACACAATGTTTTACTGACAGGGAGCTGTACAATGTGTGTTTCAGCATTACTTTTTTAACTTTATTTAAAATGTCACATAGTGACACTTCAGTGATGTCATTGCACAGGAGTGCAGTGCATTGTGCTGCTGTGCAGTGACATGCAATGCCATCCAATGCATTGAAGTAAATACAGACATGCTGCATTGTTTCCCCACTGCACCGCATGTTACATCAGCCTTGTGGTGTGGACAGGGCACATAAATTACAATTGGTTTCTATGTATCCGAGCGATGACCTAGTAGTGACACATTGGGGTTGATTGACTAAAACGGGAGAGTGCACGATCCGGTGCAGATCTGCATAGAAACCAATCAGCTTCCAGGTTTTTTTTTGTCAAAGCTTAATTGAAGAAGCTGAAGTTAGAAGCTGATTGGCTACCATGCACAGCTGCACCAGATTTTGCACTCTCCCATTTTGGTAAATCAACCCCATGGTGTGAATGAGCCCATGGATACTTGTTTCTGATTGCAAAATACAGCACCCCCTTGCATTTCCAGCAGGGTGGATCTCTTCTCTTACGGCTAAATCACAATCATATTAAAATACACTGCAAATTAGTGGCCTTAAGCTGGCCATACATTATAAAAATTTCTTGTTCAATTTGCTTTAGATATACCTTCAACTACACTATATTACCAAAAACAACCCCACACCATAACCCCCCTCCACCAAATGATTTGGACCAGTGCATAAAGCAAGGTCCATAAAGACATGGATGAGTGAGTTTGGGGTGGGGGAACTTGACTGGCCTGACTTCATCCCAATAGAACAGCTTTGGGATGAATTGGAGCGGAGACTTGAGCCAGGCCTTCTCGTCCAACATCTGTGCCTGACCTCACAAATGCGCTTCTGGAAGAATGGTCAAACATTCCCATAGACACACTCCTAAACCTTGTGGACAGCCTTCCCAGAAGAGTTGAAGCTGTTATAGCAAAGGGTGGGCCAACTCAATATTGAACCCTACAAGCTAAGACTGGGATGCCATTAAAGTTCATGTGCATGTAAAGGCAGGCGTACCAATACTTTTGTCAATATAGTGTATGTAGTGCAAGGGCCTGCCTGATTGCATACAAATTGAAAGTGTTTAGGATTTACCTTATATTGTATGGTTTTGTTAAATCTAATGGAAAATTGAACAAGAAAATTGTATAATGTATGGCCAGCCTTAAGCCTCGTACACATGCTTAGATTTTCGGATGGCCTAACGTCCGTTTTTTGTGGCATGCTAGTCTAATGTCGAAAGTGAAGAGGTTACTCACAATACGAAAATTTTGGTATGATAGAATACAACGTCAAGTGACTTAATGTGTTGAATAGTTTTGTATGTATTCTTTCATTTCTGAGCATGCGTAGTCTTGCTCTTACGATTTTTTTTGTACGAAAACCGTGCTAATTAAACGAAAATCAGACGTTGAGTTCACATCCGACAAAAATTCTATAGTCTGCACATCCAGCTTTTGACGAAAAAAACGAAATTGTCTGTCGAAAGCGCCGTACTAACGATCCGAAAATCGGCAGACAGCTCGTCGTACGAATTTTTCCATCCGATTTTCGTATCGTGTGTATGGGCCTTTAGACGATAGGCAATTGCCAATAAACAGTGGATTCTTGCGGCAAGAATCAGCAGATTCCTGCAGCTGTAATTAGAGGTCTGTATGAACAGTTGTAGCCTGCAAGCCTGTATGAATGAATGACAGGCTGAGAGTGCCATACATGTATTCGCACATGAACAGATTACCTGCAGTTAGATAATTAGCCCTGGGCACAGAAAGACTGCAAACGTGAATTTAGTTAAAATATCTTATGTATCTTAGTGGGCTGACCCTTATATAATTCAAGGCTAACTTTCGTCACTAGTGAGCTGACAAACTGAATGTATTTGCAGGCTACCAGGCCTCTTTTTATATTTTTCTTAAAGTGTAGCATGCCTCCTGGTGGCTACAGGGGGTACATATAATTTATTAAAATGCAATATATCGTGATTATCTGTTGAAAAAGAAATGAAACCATGCTAGTCATGTTTTACTCCTTAACATAATGAACAAAGAACATATACAGACAATACTATAGATTTCATTTATCAGGTATACTTTAAAGTGTATGCAGTTACAGTTAACAACAGATTCGGCCTTGTCTTTGAAAACAGGGAATTCTTAGCTCACTTGGTTAAATGCTTATTAAGAGAAGGTTAAAAGGGAAATTTAACTTACTTTATGTTTGAACTCCGCCAGTTAATGCATATTATCTCTGGGATGTGCATGCAGAGAGCGGCCTAATATAGCCACCACTTTGTGATCATAATGACTTGAAACAAGCTTAAATATAAGGCTCTCCTTGTGCACATCCTGCTCTCGTTTTACTAAAATCTAATCTGTGCTTTAATATGGCAACACGTCTGGTTCCTGACATAATTCTTAGAACGTCTCTTGTTACTTTCATTTTGTTGTAGCCTCGAGCGTATAGCTACCATGGCCATTAGTGTTTTACACAATTAGCAGAGCAGTAAATGCTTGTAAAAGTAACATTTCAGTAACCACACACTCACTATCTTCCGTGGAATCCTTCTACTTTCTCTAGAGTCTGAAATACATAATGCTTGAAAGAAATCATTTCATATGTTAATACGACATAGTTTGCCTGCATAACATCTGTGTGTAGACATTCTCTGGAGTAATGATTATTTGTCATTATTGTAGCTGCATTAATCATAACCTTAATGAAGATTCGGAAATGATCTGCATAATTCCATAAAATACTTCCCTATGTTATGAGCACATGCTGCCTGCTTGTTTTATAGGATAACAGCATCCAGGTTAGGACCATCCCAACAGAGGACTGTTAACTGAATGGTCCCCCCGACCCCTCATAGACAGGCCAGGCACCTTCTAAAGCCCCCCCCAGCTCACTGACACCTGCCAATACACTACTGTCCTGGATAAATTGATTATCTGAGTGAATAGTGCCAGCATAATTAAAATTACTGATGTCCCCAAGCAGAGCAAGTGTTAGCAGCTCAGGACACAGAACGACCTCCCATATGAGTATTCCTACAATTAAAAGGCCATCAATGTAATAGTTAGTCTTTCTCCAGCTGCCACAAATGTTGGCATATAAAAGCATCCCCTCGTTTTTAGGATTCCTGGGGTCTTCTACAAGAAATGTAAACTAACAAGTAGGTACATAAATGTTCCTGCTATTAAACATAAGTGACATTTTCATTACTTAATCATGTTTTCAGCTGCTTCTCACCATAACTACTCCTCTGCTTGGTATCACTTAAATTATTCATTGCACCGACTACAGGATAAAAATGTCAAGGGTGAGGGATGAACTAAAATGGACACCCTAGGCTAGACTTTTAGAGTGAACCAACTATCTTTACAAAAAAGAGGTAGCTGTGAAAAAAAAACATTGTGTTTGAAAAAGAATTAGAAATAGAACATTTCAAAATTGTGATTAATAAAATATGTCAAATGGAAAAAGTTCTCCAAATGTGTACTAGCAGTGATTTTAAAGGTTACTTTTTTTTTGTAAAAATAGCAAACGTGTCATACTTACCTGCTTTGTGCAATTGTTTTGCACAGGACAGCCCTAATTCTCCTATTCTGGGGTTCCCCACCAGCATTCTTGACTGCTCCTCTTCTCTGAGTGCCTCCATAGCAAGGCACTTGTTATGGGGGCACTTATGTAGCCTCAATACTGTGTGCGTCTATTGCGGTTCAGCCCCCCCCCCGCTCTCAGAGCTCAGAGGATTTGATTGACAGTCAATAGTTCCTGCTGCCGAGCTTCCTGTGAGAAGAGGGGAGAGAAGATGGGCACAGCGCTGGATCGAGTTAGGGCTCAGGTAAGTATTTGGGGCGGGAACCGGGGGGATCTGACATGTTAAGGTTTTTTACCTTAATCCAGAGAGGGTATCTTATGCAGATAGGGTACCTTAATTCATTAGGGTTACAACAGTTTACCTTTACAACCACTTATAATTAGCAGGATTTATCAGTGGTTTCATTGATCCAAAGCATGATTAGTATTGATGGGGTCAAAAGAGGAAATGATTTGCACCTGTGAGGATAAAATGACAGCTGGCTTACTGGAGTTCTTAAAATTTTAAGTAAATTCTATAGTAAATGTACTTCCGGAGTTGAAAGTAAAATTAGCCAACATATGCCAAGACACAATGATGTATCTATATTCCTTGGCAGTAATAACATTGGACAAACAAATTTGTTCTGAGTATTGGCAGCAAATTGTATATTTGCTTTCACTTTATTTCCTTTTTTCTCCATTCTTTGTTAGCCCCTATAAAGCCCAATTTTGGCTAACAATGCTTTGAGCTATGACAACCCTACTAAAAATCAGACCATCTCCTTATGATATTAAGGTAACAGATCTGAAGATCTGAAGATTGCTTTATCAGTCAAAAGCCTGGTTATCCATGGTCCCTAAACTAGGACATGCAACTGGCAGCTAGAGTCTTCAGTATGACCATAGATATTAATAGCAACTTAACGTTTGGATTTGTGAAACTTGGGTATCTTAGATTAGATTTGAATAGGTCTTACTTGTAGGTATACATGTCCATTTACGCAACTTTGCACTTTTAACCTGTTGTCGCTCACGCAACACATATGTGCAGCAGCAAAAGTGTGGGCTTTGACACCCACATGTCGCATGTATGTGTAATTGGGTGGCCAATGTTTCTGTGCTGAGAGCATGCTCATTGTGTTCCCACAGCACAGTGACTGGGACCCGATCACGTGACCACTGTGACAGCCAATCACAGTAGTCACATGTTCACTGATTCTTCTCACCCCTGGGCATTTGGAACTTTTTAAAAGGACACTGGGGCTGGCAGGAAAGGGTTAATCTTAAACCTAGTACACACGATCAAAAAATCAGATGAAACTTAACTCTTTCAAAGCGATTGTACTAATCTGATCGTTAGTACACAGCTTACGAGAGCCGATCACGACAGTTCATCCAAAATTATCCGAAGGGACAAACACAAAAATGTTTCTCAAACGATACCAGAACATACGATTTTCGCTTAATCAGTACAGTTTTTGTCCAAAAAAAAAAATTGGAACAGCAAGACTATGCATGCTCAGAAACAAAAAAAAAAATTACATCACTTCTGAAGTTGTATTCTGTCAAATGAGAATTTTTGTAAGTTGAGTAAACTCTTCATTTTCTGTATGAGCCTCATACACTTGATGAGAATATCAAACAAATGATCCTCTTTTTTTTTGTGTGTGCTAGTCTCATATCAAAAATGAAGAGGTTACTCAACTTACAAAAATTCTTGTACGACAGAATACAACTTCGGAAGTGATGTATTGTATTGTAATTTTTTTTAAATTTCCCAGCATGCCTGGTCTTGCTCTTCTGATTTTTTTCTGATGAATACTGTACTGATTAAATGAAAATCGTACGATCTGGTATCATACGAGAATTTTTTTTGTGTTTGTCCCTTCGGATAAGTTAGAATGAACTGTCGTGAACGTCTTTCGAAGGCTGTGCACCAATGATCAGATTTTCGTACGATAGCTTTGAAAACGATATATTTCAGACGATTCTCTGATTGTGTGTACTCACTAGCAATACAACAAAAAAAAACAGACAATCATTCGTCCAATATTTTCATTGTATATATGAGGCTTTAGTTTAAGTTAATCTAATTAGATTGCTATCAGTGGTGATTATTGTCAGAGATATACTGTATGTTTTAATGTTTGTTAAAAATATCAAAATGTCCCAAACACAAGCAAAATATAAAACTTAGAATTTTTGTAGAAAAGACTGTAAAAAAAAAAAAACTATTACAGTCTATGGGAGAAAATGGGTCACCTAAAGGTAACCAATGATTTCTGAGCTGGAGTCAGATTCTATGATAACCAGTTTATTTCATAACTGCTATCTATCGGTCTCACTTCTTTAGCATGCAAAAGTCTGCAGAGTTACAGTCCATTTAAAATTATTTGTTTTTCTGTCAGTGATCATAGATACTTCCTACTCATTCTTAGCATTATAATGCTACACCATCTAAGAAAAAATAAATAAATTGAAAATTGTATTCAGAAATTGTCCAAAGGAGTAGCGTTGCACAAAAGTTTACCCTGGAAAGCAATGTGTGCAGCCATTGTGTACGGCTCTCAAAAATTGTAATTCAATCCACTGTGAGGCTTTGGCATACCAGAATTAAATACAAAAAAGCAAGCATGTCTGGAAGAAAAATGGCTAGACTTCATATTTAGCTGACGTGCAGTGTTCATTTATGGCAACTGTTGTCATTGTGTATATAATCAGTTGATTATTGTTCAACAGTGTGAGCTTTATGGCGACAGGGAAATCTGAGGGAAACAAAAGTATGGATTTACATGTTACATTCCTGAGTGAAAGGAAAAGCCTAATGTACACACAAAGAGTAGGGCATGTTCTAACCAAGTCTTCTGAGCAAATAAGAACATTGTTGTTACCTGCAACAATAAGTTATTCTCTCTTCATGAAGCAACTTGTAAATGCAGCAAGGTAATCCTATAACTAGTAATTACTTTGCAGGCCATTATCAGAGTGCACATCATACAATATAAAATGGTACATCATTATGCAATGATTGAATCAAATCTAACAACCATAATAGTCTATGGGGTCAATTCACTAAGGGATAAATAATACATTCATTTGTGCCTTAAAATAACTCACATGGTGTTTACTCAAAAGTCATCAATTCACTAAAAAACATTTCTTATTTAACAAAGAAGTTAAATACATTAATATTATATAGAATGTAAATTTAGGGTTTTCAATGTTGTTTTACCATATTTGTTTTCACTGTACCAGTGGGAGATGGTTCTGTAAATGTAGCCACACAGAAATATTGTGAAACTATGAAAACAGTCTTATGCCCCGTACACACGATCGCACATTCTGACAACAAAATCCATGTTTTTTTTCTGACGGATATTGGCTCAAACTTCTCTTGCATACTACATGGTAACACAAAGTTGCAAACGTCAAGAGCTCGGTGACGTAGAACACGTACGACGGCACTAGAAAAGGGAAGTTCAATACCAAGTGTGCCACCCTTTGGGCTCCTTCTGCTAATCTCGTGTTAGTAGAAGTTTGGTGACAGGCGATCACGCTTTTCAGACTCGTGCTTTTCCGATCGTTACTGCTCTTCAGTTTGTGCTTGTGGGTTCGTATTCCTATTACGTATTTGATTCCCATTGCGTTCTTGTCCGCTCGTTTCTGATTTTCAGCTCCGGCCTTTCTGTCTTTCAGTGCTTTCTGTTAGTTTGTTCTGACCAGCCGACCATTTTGAAGCCATGAGGACCCTCACCCCGGACCAAAGGGTTTATAACTACCATCTGGCCAGAGCCAGAAGAGTAGTGGAGAACACTGTTGGGATAATGGCCAGCCGGTTCCGCCTATTCCTTACGCCATAAATGTATAAAGAAGTGCTGCGCAAATAAAAGTCCATAAACAACTGGTAAAATTGAAATAGAGAAACAGGAACCACCGGTGACAGTAAATAACAGGATGGTGACCTAATCCCTCCACCGTTCTTGGATGGCCCCTCACCTCAGTTATTCGACCTGAAACAGGTCACACCGCTTAGAGGATTGGATGGATCAATCAGTAAAATACTCCTTCACCTCCTCCAATTCACAGGCTCAATTCACAGTACTCAGTATATGGCAGATGTTGAATATAGAATATAAAACAACAAACCATAGTGTTCTCCGTGTATAATTTATTAAAATAAATATAGGCTAAAACAAAGCACATCAAAAACGGCACTTCGAAAACACTCACATATCACCGGCACTCCGATCCGAGTGCCGGCCAGCAGGCTTGTGATCGCGTCTGTCGGATGACCGCGGGTGACGTCACACGCTCCTAACCCCCGTACGCGTTACGTCCTATGGGCCCCGCCCCTAATTAAAGTACATTTTCCGCCTACAATGGCTTGCGGCATGCACAGCAGAAAAGGGTACCCCTGGAAATGATGGTGAAATGTTGGCACCTATGCATATAATTTATAAGGAGTGGTATTCTGTATCACTGGATGTGGATTACAGAGAAAGGATGGCCTGTATAGAACGCTGATCTATCACACACACGGCTTCCTCTGCTTGCACTGTGACACCCCCAGAGTACATTGTCCTCCCCCCATCCAGAGACCTGCCATTCATCTGATTGTTCTCAGTGCACACTGCACACTGGGCAGTGTGCACTGAGAACAATCAGATGAATGGCAGGTCTCTGGATGGGGGGAGGACAATGTACTCTGGGGGTGTCACAGTGCAAGCACAGGAAGCCGTGTGTGTGATAGATCAGCGTTCTATACAGGCCATCCTTTCTCTGTAATCCACATCCAGTGATACAGAATACCACTCCTTATAAATTATATGCATAGGTGCCAACATTTCACCATCATTTCCAGGGGTACCCTTTTCTGCTGTGCATGCCGCAAGCCATTGTAGGCGGAAAATGTACTTTAATTAGGGGCGGGGCCCATAGGACGTAACGCGTACGGGGGTTAGGAGCGTGTGACGTCACCCGCGGTCATCCGACAGACGCGATCACAAGCCTGCTGGCCGGCACTCGGATCGGAGTGCCGGTGATATGTGAGTGTTTTCGAAGTGCCGTTTTTGATGTGCTTTGTTTTAGCCTATATTTATTTTAATAAATTATACACGGAGAACACTATGGTTTGTTGTTTTATATTCTATTTTCAACATCTGCCATATACTGAGTACTGTGAATTGAGCCTGTGAATTGGAGGAGGTGAAGGAGTATTTTACTGATTGATCCATCCAATCCTCTAAGCGGTGTGACCTGTTTCAGGTCGAATAACTGAGGTGAGGGGCCATCCAAGAACGGTGGAGGGATTAAGTCACCATCCTGTTATTTACTGTCACCGGTGGTTCCTGTTTCTCTATTTCAATTTTACCAGTTGTTTATGGACTTTTATTTGCGCAGCACTTCTTTATACATTTATGCTTTTGAGGTATTTTTTTGAATTGACCTTAGTGTCTGCTTGCATTTAATTTATCAGTCAGCGCTGAATTTAATTACATTATTTATTCCTTACGCCAATCAACATGGCGGAATATAAACTTAACCATATAATCCTTGCATGCTGCATTCTAAACAAATATTTAAGGAGAAATTCAATGAACTATGTCGCCTCAGTTGTGCCTGAGGCCGGACTTCAACAAGAAACCCTGTTGGCGCTTGAAGCTGGCCGTCCTGGCTTGCCCCCCCCAAAGCACCTGCAAAGTAAGACAGAAGTATGTTGAGTAATTTGCGGGTAGGGTGGCCATTGATATGCCAGAAACTGTTTAAGAAACATTTTATCTTAAATTTTTTACCTTAAACTGGAAGAAGATTTCCTTTGATTTACTGCATGGGTTTCTTTTAGCTGTTTCCTAGGTTGTCCAATGGCTTTTCTTTTTGGCCATTTTCTTCAATAGTGCAAATGTAATTAATTTGATAAATGAGATGACAATCTCTTCTTCAGCGAAATATTATTATGTTGTGGGTCTGCTACACACACCTTGTTTTTGTTGTTAATGTATGTAATGCATTACTGAGAAAAATATTCTTCATTTTCAGCACTATGAATGAATTTTGTGGAGTCTCGAAAATAGCATGATTGTGGCGAATTAAAAAAGCACTGTTGGTGTTATTTAAGGAAATTCCACTTTGCACTCCAAGTGCACTGCAAAAGTGCACTTGAAACTGCACTGAAACTGCATTTGTGGTGCATAGTGGATTTGCCTTTATTAAATAACCCCCATTGTTACTGTAAAAACCAACTTACTACATAAATTGCTATTGAGCATTGAAAGAAGAAGCCACACATTGTTGAGTAGAAAACATTTTACTCAAAGCACATTCACATGTACGTTAGAAAAGGGTTTTTGAACAAACCAACATCTTTGGTGTATAATATTTTTTGGTTTTACATTAGAAATATCCTTTTTTGGGTTAAACAGGCAATGATTCATGATTCAATGATGTGTTGATATTGCCTTCATCAGATGGGGTGATGTCACCCCTGTAAAAGATGCACACAAATTGTGGGGGATCAATGGATGTGTCTTGGGGGGTGCAACCCCTTCCTCTCACCTACTTGAGTTGCGAGGAAGGGGTTGCACCCACAAAACGCTTACATTGAAATCCTGTGATGGCAGATAGCACATGTTGACACACCGTGTGCATCTTCTAAATTTGGCTTTTTAAAATACTTAAAAACTTGTTTTTAGAAGCAAAAATACACAATAAAACCGTACAATTTTTGTGTGTTTTATATTCTGCCTAAAACATCAATGATGTTCTTCATTTTTTGTTGAACATCATTAATGTTTTCATTTATATTTTCTAAATCACGATTGCACCCCATTATCTCCCCGATGAGGATCTGGGCACTTTCACTTGTGAAATGAGATTCTTCTTCCACAACATCCACATCACCTAAAATAAAAAAACACACCATGTATTATAAATATGCAGGCATCCATCTATTACCTGAAGCTGTGGTCTCAGACACTCACCTGTTGTGACAATTTTGCCCACTTCATAAACTTCTCCCTCCTCATCGTCTGCTTGTGGTTTTGGGATTTCCCCTTCTTTAGGATGTTGGGGGTCCCTGGTGACCTCTGACGTCCCGAGTCTTTTCTCCCCTATGTGAATAAAAAAGGTATACTTAGCACACAGATATTTGAGGGCAGAAATAGGAATATGAAACATTGCTTGGAAGTGTCATACAATTGTCTGTTTTGGCAGAGTTCCAAGCTGAATAAATTTTAATTTCCTTTCTAAAGCTGGAATACTTCCCTTTTTTGTTAAAGTTTCACACATGAAGACACCCCTAGTATCCATTGGAGCACCTGTGTGGGACACCCTAAAAAGTTTGTTCTGTTGTCCCACACTAGTGCTCCTGCGTCCAGATGTGTAAACAGCTGCTGAGTGTCCTTTCCTTACACTGAATCAATTTTCAATTTCATTCTAGTTACAAACTTGTCTAGACAACAAACTTCTTTTAATACAAATAGGCCTGAACAAATGTAGTTAACCTGTATCTGCCATAAACATCTTATAAGTGGGCGAACACACGATGTTTCCTATGACCGATTACTGTGCCCATGAACATGAAAGTTGCCATTTTAAACTTTAACAACAGTATAAAGAAAAGCACATGGAGCAACATGCAAGCAATAATAATAATAGGAACACATGACAAGTACTTACTTTTTAGAAGCAGTTTCCTGATCTTTCTGTACTTATCCTGCTCCCTCAATTTCAGGTCTGACCAGAATTTCCTCAATTGATCCTTGGATCGCCGTACCCCAAAATCCCAAAAATGTGCAGACTTTTCACAACTTTAGTCATGATCTTGGCCTTTCTCACATTTGGGTTTGGGTACGGTCCATGCTTTCCGTCCTAGTTGGCCTTCTTTAAGATGTCCACCATCTCCACCATCTCTATAAAGGACATATCTGAGGCCTTAAATCTCCTCCGGGATCGAGATGTTCGTGGCTCCGGCCTTTTGTTGTTGCTGCTGTCTTCATGCACTTGTTCTTGCCCTGCCATGTGCTCTCCAACTGCGCCCAAAGAGAAGGGCCGGGGAGTATACTAGAAAGGAACGTCAGGGGCGGGCGGAGTTTCACGCATGCACAGTGTATAAAAAGCATAACACCCGTGCGTCATATGCACGATCTGTGAGTGGAGGACGGAGTAACGGAAGCGACGATCGTTATAACGAAGGTACAATTTTAACTTGGTGCATCAGTGGCCCATACTGCTTATAGATTGAGGCCTATATTGGGTCAAGATTAGGAGAGTTTTGCCTGACATTAGGGTTTGTCTTGTGTTGTGTCTTGCAGAGAAAATGGATCCCTTCAATGATAGGGGATTTCTAGGAATATTCATTAATATGTTCAGGGAGCTGCCCTGTCTGTGGCTGCTGAACCACGCGTTTTTTAATAATCAAACAAAGAGGCACGCAGTGCTGGAGAAACTGCTTGAATTTGTGAAGCCGGTGATTTAAATGGCAGACATCAAGTATTTAACGTCCAAAATTGGTGGCACGAGGAAAACTTATAATAGGGAGCACAAGAAGGTCCAGGATTCCCAGAGATCAGGAGCAGCAGATGACATTTATGTACCCAGGCTGTGGTACTATGACAGACTGCATTTTCTGTCAGACCAGAGGGAACCCAGGCCAGCACTCTCCAGTCTTCCTTCAAGGCTTACTCCCCCCCCAGCTGAGGCTTCCGACGAACAACCTGGGCCTTCCAGGCAGCAACATGTGGAGGAGCCCAGCTTGAGTCAGGTATAGCATTCTTAAAAATATTTCTGTTTGTCAAATTAATGATGTTAAATAGATGTTAGTTTTGATCACTAATTTATGATTTCACAAAGTGTTTTACATATCAATAGACAGTAGTGGCCAAAAATGATTGGGACAAGAATGAAAAATGCTGGGGTCATAATTATAGTTGTTTCTATTTATTAACATTCAATTTGCAACAGTCATGAGCTGAAAATTGTGTGTGATTGATGAACCAAAAACTAAAACTATGTCCTTTTTTACACAGGAAAACCTCAGCCAGGCAGTGGAAAGTGGCAGCCAGGAGGTGGCCGGGCCCAGTAGCCTGCCCAGATCCCAGGTTCCTCCCATCGGCCTTCCACAAAAAAGTGCCAGGAAGAGGAGTAACCTAGAGGAGGCAGCCCTTGGCCTATTTATGAAGGCTACTGCGGCCCTCTCAAACCCCCCAAGTCTTCAAGAAGACTATGCTTATATGGCAGCCTGAAAAATGCTGGAAATGGAGGAGGGCCAATGCCTCTTATGTGAGGAAGGTATGTTACAAGCCCTAAATAAGGGGTTGAGGGGCAAACTCACAAGCCAAAGCCACGTTTGTGAGTTGAACCATGGTCTTCCTCCTCCTCCACCCCTTGCCACAACTCCAACAACAGAGCCACAGCCTGGAAGGAAGCGTGTAAGGAAGACAAGAGAGTGATGGCCTGGGTTCAGTCTGGTCTGACAAAAGACGCAGATTGTGGTATGACCACAGCCTGGGGACAGATATGTCATCTGCTGCTGTTCCTGATCTCTTGTAGTCCTGGACCAGATTTTGCTCACTATTATATGGACTCCTCAGGCCACCAATTTTGACTGTAAAATAATTGATGTGTGCCCTGGGTACAAAGGCTTCGCAAACTTCAGCAGTTTCTCCAGCGTTGCCTTCCGCTTTATTTTGTTATGACCCAGAATAAATGGCTATTTATTTTTCACAAATACTTGCCTATGTGTTTTACTTCAAAAAGGACAGTTTGTTTGTGAGTAGGCAGGTACATTTCCTAAATAGAATGTCAAATTAACAAGAGACACCAACACAAACCAACCTCCTTGAGGTTAAAAAATACAAGATAATAATGGTGTTGTGGTAACTTGACACACAAAACGAGAAATAATATTATGGAGAGCACTATAAAAAACAACAAAAAATGTAGATCTTGATAAAAAAAAAAGATATAAACAAAAATTAGAACATTATTATAGAGATCTGATGAAAAAAAAAATAATATTATTCAGGAGATCACGAGAAATAATAAAGCAATCAGTTTGTCAGAACTCTGTGTGAATATGAGCAGCAAAACAACTTCATTATTCTAGCATTATAAAGAAGAAGAGAATGCGCTGCATTAAACTATTTTAAAAATTGCAGCGTGAAAATGTTCTATCTCCATTACGAACGCTAGTTTTACCAGACCGTGCGCTTCTGCCTCATAATTTATTCTGAGCATGCGTGGCACTTTGTGCATCGGAATTGTGTACACACGATCGGAATTTACGAAAACGGATTTTGTTGTTGGAAAATCTGAGAACCAGATCTCAAATTTAGTGCGACGGAAACTCCAATGGAAAATGTCCGATGGAGCCTACACACGGTCGGAATTTCTGACAAAAAGCTCCCATCGAACATTTTCTGTCGGAAAATCCGACCATGTGTACGAGGCATTAGAGTGCCGTCACAATGGGCCATTATCAGAGTGCACATCATACAATATAAAATAGTACATCATTACGCAATGATTAAATCAAGGGATAAATAATACATTAATTTGTGCCTTAAAATGACTCATATGGTGTTTATTCAAAAGTAGGGATGAGCTAGATGCCATAAGTTCAACTTGAACATTGGGTGTTCGCCGAACAGTGAACATTATGTGGTGTTCGCAGCAAATTCGAAAAGCTGCGGAACACCGTTAAAGTCTACGGGACACTAACATAAAAAAACAAAAGTGCTAATTTTAAAGGCTTATATGCAAATCATTGCCATAAAAAGTGCTCCAGGGGACATGTATCAATGCAAAAAAGTCATTTAAAATTGATTGCGGCTTTAATGAATTGTCGGATCCCTTCAATATAGATACAACGAATTGAAAAAAAAACAGCATGGGTTCCCCCCAGTCCATTACCAGGCCCATCAGGTCTGGTATGTATATTAAGGGGAACCCTGCACCAAATTTAACGAAAAAAATGGTGTAGGGTCCCCCCAAAATCCATACCAGACCCTTATCTGAGCATTCAACCTGGCAGGCCGCAGCAAAAGAGGGGGGGGATGAGAAAAAGCCCCCCCTGAACCATACCAGGCCACATGCCCTCAACATGGGGAGTGTTCTTTTTCGGTGCATAGAGTTGAAGCTTCTGTGTTTTTTTTTCGGTTCGTCGGGCAGCGTGAGATGGATTTACATCGCAAAACATTTTTATTTTTTAATTTTTTAATAAAGGACTTGTCCCAAAGTGTCTCCTGTCTTTTACTATTTTAACACTTTTTTTGTGAATTGGTAGGGGTATAATGTACCCGTTACCAATTCACATGGGGGGGCGGGATTTGGGGGTCCCCTTATTAAAGGGGGTTTCCAGATTCCAATAAGCCCCTCGCCTACAGACCCCCACAACCACCGGGCAAGGGTTGTGGGGATGAGGCCCTTGTCCCCATCAACATGGGAACAAGGTGCTTTGGGGACCCCAAAGCACCCTCCACATGTTGAGGGCATGTGGCCTGGTACAGTTCAGGAGGGGGGCGCTCTCTCATCCCCCCTCTTTTCCTGTGGCCTGCCAGGTTGTGTGCTCAGATAAGGGTCTGGTATGGATTTTGGGGGGACCCCTACACCATTTTTTTAATGTTGGCACAGGGTTCCCCTTAAAATCCATACCAGACCTGAAGGACCTGGTATGGATTTTGGGAGGACACCCATGCAATTAAAATTTTAAATTTTGGTCCAGGGTTCCCCTTAATTATCATACCAGACCCAAATGGCCTGGTAATAGACTGGGGTGGGGGGGGCGTGCCGTTTTTTTCAATGAGTTTTACCTATATTGCCGAGACCCGACAATTCATTACAGCCGCGATCAGTTTTAAATGACTTTTTTTCCTTTAGAAATGTCATTTTGCTGTGGTACTGTTCTAAACAGGAAAAATGCGCCACTTTATAGACATACTAAGGAGACCCCCAGGCACAATATTTAAAGGAATATTTCATTTTTATTGTTTCACTTTGAGCATTATTAAAATCACTGCTCTCGAAAAAACATCAGTTTTTTAAACTTTTTTTGCATTATACATGTCCCCTGGGGCAGGACCCGGGTCCCCAAACACTTTTTGTGTAATAACTTGCATATAAGCCTTTAAAATGAGCACTTTTGATTTTTCATGTTCGTGTCCCATAGACTTTAACAGTGTTTGTGTGTTCATCCGAATTGTTTTTCCTGTTCGCAAGTTCTGGTGCAAACCGAACCGGGGGTTGTTCGGCTCATCCTTATTCAAAAGTCACCAATTCACTAAGAAACATTCCTTATTTAACGAAAAAGTTAAACATATTAATATTATATAGAATGTAAATGTAGTTCTTTTTTATGTTGTTTTACCATACTTTTTTGTTTCACTGTACCAGTGGGAGATGATTCTAAAAATGTAGGCATACAGAAATATTGTGAAACTATGAAAAGATTCTTAGAGTGCCGTCACAATGGGCATGGTTGAACTCAATCATGCCCAATATTGACTGTCCCCATTCCCCAGCTTGTCTGCACTCACACTGGGCTATAAGCAAGTGTTCCCCAGGAACTCTTACATCATCACCTCTGCAAACCAGATCACAGTGATCCCAGCCTCTGTGCTCAGAGATCTATAGAGAATTCTGTGCTTAGGCTTGGTTTGCAATAGTGATGCACCAATACCGATATTGGTATTGGTGCTGATACTAAGCATTTGCACAAGTACTTGTACTTGTGCAAATGTTCCGATACTAAAACCGATACCTTAAGACTTGGTTCCTATATGTGCAGGTTAGTTCGCGGTGCTATTTCAAAGCCCGGTCCAGTGCGATTTTGTTCAGCGGTTCAGGTGTGATTCCAAATTGTAGTGTATAAGATTAGAAATTGCACCTGAACTGGACTGAAATCGCTCAGCGGCCGGCCTGCACATATTTGAACAGGCTCTAAAAGCTAACTGAAACACACATGTGAAACTAATATCTCTGCCAGTGAAATCTGTGCTGTTTTCCCATCAGTTTTCATGCATGTACGGTGTGAACAAGCCCTAAAGAAACTATCACATGAAAAAAAAACTATCACACTAAAAATAGGTATCGGTAATTGGTATTGGCGAGTACTTGAGAAAAAGTATCCGTACACAGTCTTAAAAAACTGGTATCGGTACATCCCTAGTGTGCAATCACACTGAACTCTTCATAGATCTCTAAGCACAGAAGCTGGGATTATCATTGTCTGGTTGGAAGAGGTGAAGATGTAAGTGAGCCCGGGGGAAAATTTGCTTATAGCCCAGTTTGGGTGCAGACCAGCGGACGAGTGGAAGCAATCAAACTAGGGCATGATTCAGTACAACTGGTCCCATTGTGAGTACACCCTAAAGGCCCCTACACACGATAGGACTTTTTGACAACAAACATGCAAATTAGCTGTTTTAAGGCAACATCCGACCGCGTGTACGTTCCATCGGACAAACTTTTTCGGTTTTCATCGAACAAATGTTGGCTGTGCAAACAGACAAACTTTCCAGCAACAAAAGTCCTATGGTGCAAAATCCTATCATGTGTACACAAGTCCATAGGACTTTAGTCCAAAGTACAAACACGCATGCTCTCAACCAGTGCAAAAGATTGGACAATAATACAGAAGTTGACCAAAGGGTGGCGGTAAAGAGCTGAAAAACCATGTGATTTGGTGAAAGTTGGCTGAAAAAGTCCTGCCGTGTGTATGCTTAATTAGTTTACGGCCAATGCCCTTTGTACAAAAATCCACAGGAAAATTTGTACAAAGTCCGATCATGTGCATGAGGCTTAAGAATGTTTTTATAGTTTCACAAACTGGACCACCCCTTCTAACTACTTACACTTAACTGTTACCAATGGATTGAAACACTCATACTAAACACATTAACTGGACCAATGGGGTAAACCATTCCCAGTTGCCATTAAAACTGCGTGGGTGCACCCTGAGTGTGCATTCATTAACTATCATGATCCCCCTCTAGTGCAATATTACAAATTATTTATATTCTGGGGCTAATGACATAACATTTCCACACTTATACAGTAGGGTTGATTTGCCAAAACAGAAGAGTGCAAAATCTGGTGCAGCTGTGCATGGTAGCCAATCGGCTCCTAACTTCAGCTTGTTCAATTAAGCTTTGACAAAAAAAATGGGGACGCTAATTGGTTTCTATGCAGAGCTGCACCAGATTTTGCACTCTCCAACTTTAGTAAGCCAAACACATTGTTTTCTTTTAAATTACTAGGGAGCAGAGTATTTATTTTAGTGAACTGACCTAGATTAATAATGGATTATCTAATTTTTTTTTAAGGTATTTGCCCCACCTCACACACTTACTGAATTTGCAATACTTTTGCGCTATTTCCACAAATTCAATATTTTACTTTGATGAATACACAATTTTTTTTTTTACTAATAACCACTAGTGAACTGACCTGTATATATTATATATGCCGAGAATGTAAAACAAATGTTTCTATGCAAAGGCTGCTCTTTAATTAGGCAATTTAGGTGGTCACTTAAGGCCTCGCACTCACAGGGGCCTCCCGGCCGTCTAATTTGCTTGAGATCAATCACTGATGTCGGCGCTGGTAGCTCCGCCTACCTCCACTGGGACTCTCTGGCCCAGGGCTGACTGACCAATTAGGTACTGCCCTGAGCGCCCTGGGCCAATAGTGGCCTCATCATGGAGCGGCTCAGCTACCTTAGGGTCCCACATGGACATGCTCACCCTCTCTTGCTCTCTCTCTTTCTCTCTCTCTCTCTCTCTCTCTCTCTCCTCCCTCTCTCTTTCTCCTCCCTCTCTCTTTCTCCTCCCTCTCTCTCTCTCTCTCTCTCTCTCTCTCTCTCCTCCCTCTCCCGAACCCCCTCTCCCTCTCTTGTACCCCCCCTCTCTCTGTCACTCTCCTTTCTCTCACCCCTTGTGTCTCTTTCTCTCTCTCACCACCCCCTCTCCCACCACCCCTTTCTCTCACCCCCTTATTCTCTCTCTCACTCCCCTCTGCCTCACCCCCTCTCCCTCACCCCCTCTCTTTCCCACCTCCCTCTCTCTCACCTCCCCCTCTCTTTCACCCCCTCTCCCTCTGTTAACCCCATCTCTTTCTCTCTCTCCCTCTCTCTCTCACCACCCTCCTTCTCTCGCTCACCCCCTCTCTCCCCTTATCTCTCCCACCCCTCCCACTCACCCCTTCCCACCACTTCTACCCCTTCCTCCCTCTCCCTCCCCCCTCTCTCGCCATCTCTCTCCCCCTCTTGATCACCCTCTCTCTCCCCCTCTCTCTCCCCCTTCTCACTCCCCCTCTCTTTCCCTCAACCCCCTCTCTCTCTGTGCTGTGCTGGGATCCCCCCATTCTCCTTCCTCTGTGGATGTGGAATGACTCAGTGAAACCCCCTCCCTATTCTCTCAAGGCACAGGGGAAATTCCTAGAGGGATTGCCACCTTGCTGGGTCCCAGATGTTTTATTGGCTGCATATGTCTGATGGGTGAGGAGGGTGCCCTGGAAGTGGTACTGATGAACTGTGTACTAGATCTGTGCATCATTGTGCAGCCATTTTTATAGCATTAATTTTTTTTTCCCATTATGAGCATGAATGGGGCCTCATGTGTAAGTTTTGCCTAAGACCTCACAAAGCCCAGAGCCGCCTCTGCTTTCTATTTCATATCTTGTAAGACACGGTACCAGTGACAAAAATGCTATGCTGGTTGGTAGAAATTCTTTTAAAGCATAAATTAAAAACACAAACTTTTTTAGCCTTGGATAAAGTAAATTACCCCTTTGCGCGTAAGGGTAAAACAAATTTAAATGCCTAAGCACAGTTTTGCAACTTTGACATGTGTCTTTGTGCATCCACGCGGATTAGACCTTGTTTTTTTCAGGACAAATTGGGCATTCATTTGATGGTAAACAGTAATGGATATATCCTGATTTTTTTTTATTATCAAAGGAAAACTGGCCCAAAATAGTAAAAAAAAAAAAAGTACAGCCCAAAAACAATAGTTGCTTTTTTTATATCCTACCTAAAACACACTGATACTAACTGACACTGATACTAATTTTAAATAAAATTCTCTCCCAAAAAATACTGACCCTGATCTTTGAACTTGACCCATGACCCTGACATTGAACTTTGACCCTGACCTTGACCCAAGCACTAACCCTTAACTAACCCCACTGACCTAGATAAAACTTTGATCTATTTTTTTTTGTATTTTTGTATTTTATTTTTTTATTATTATTATTTTTTCCACACACTTTTTTTTCTCTGCAAGGAGAGAGATATGATGCATCTCTCTCCTCCGATCACAGAGAAAGAAAACATGGGGCAGGCTTCACCGTGACTGATTACTGTGATAGACTCTGACTGGCTATTACAGTTAGTAAGGAGCTTGGGGCTCAAAATGAGACCCCAGTCTCTGTGCTGGGAGATACACAAATATGCGGCCCCAAGGAAAAAAGCCCATTATAGTGGGGTTGCATATTTGTGTTACGTTGGTGTGAAGGAGTTAAAATCTGAATGACCCAATAGACATAAAAGCTAAAAGCAAAACTTTATTTTTATTTTTTGATTAGAATTTGGAAAGAGCAGTGAGGGGACATAACCTGTTGGGTTTTTATTGCTGTATGTGTCCTGGTTATGGAGATTCACTCTCTTTGATAGTCCAGATCATCAATGTCACTGGAAATGAAAGTAAAGAAAAATCCAAAATTTTGACGTTTTACAAGAACAGGAAAAGGAAAGAGCAACAGAACAGGAAAGATTTTTTTTTAACTTGTTGTTGAGTCTATAGGACAGAAAGTAAATTGTGTTCTCCCTGATGGGATACAGATGTGGAAAGGAAAAACCTGACAGTGGTTTGAATCCTCCTTTACTCTATCCAAAGCGAAAAAAAGGTTTTTGCTTTACATATACCTAAAGGATACGTAAGCCTAAGAACAAATCATTTTAAATATTGGATCAGACTTGACCTCATACCTTGTGGATCGGAGTCAGCACACTTGGAAACTTTCTGCCTCATAACTCTTCAGTAAGAGAGCAGAATTAAAAAAAGATGCCAATATTATAGCTTTGGCCTCTTGGGGGGGAGGAGGGCATACCCCCCCATAAAGGGTTCTTGAGGGACAGAGCTTGACCTGCAGTTTAACCATGGCTTTGGACTTGTATAGCATCTTGTGGCTAACATAACACAATGCATGTCATGCCAAAGTGAGCACCCTCACAGGATCTAGTCCAAAGAAACTTTACAGGTTAGCCTGTAATCTTCTTCCAGGCTGGGTCTGGGTACAGTCCCTGATGGCTCAGCCGTGGGGTCAACCAATCCTGAAAATTGTGCTTGAAAGCTGGACTAAAAAATATTGAGCAGCTACCGCTTGATACAATAATCTTGCAGAACAAAACTCCAGGAGCAGGGGGAATGTAAATTCATGAAGAAAACAGAATGTCCAACAACTAAGGACACTAGCAAAAAACTGAGGCTAGAGTGAGAGCAGTTATAGAAGAGATGGCCCTGCAGTGTTACCAGTGTCCAATCACCTGAAATAAACAGTTTTTAACCCAAGGTTATGTCTTAAAATCCCGTGTTCTGTATTGTACAATTACCAAAATACCTTGACAAGTACGAAAAGGCTTATTGTGTCAATCTGCATCACATCCCCCCAAGTTATATCCAACTGTAATGTAAAAACAACACCACTGGGACTTTTCAGGTGTGACTTAGAGTCATAACACAAATGCAATATTTATTAACCACTTCCACCCCGGACCATTTGACTACCCAAAGATCAGAGCGTTTTTTGCAACTTGGCACTGACAATATCGCGGTCGTGTGACGCTGTACCCAAACAAAATTGATGTTCTTTTTTTTTCCCACAAATAGAGCTTTCTTTTGGTGGTATTTGATCGCCTCTGCGCTTTTTTATTTTTTGCGCTATAAACAAAAAAAGAGCGACAATTTTGAAAAAAAGCAGTATTTTTAACTTTTTGCTATAATAAATATCCCCCAAAAATATATAAAAAATCTATTTTTTCTTCTGTTTAGCCCAATTAGTATTCTTCTACATATTTTTGGTAAAAAAAATCGCAATAAGCGGATATTGATTGGTTTGCGCAAAGTTTATAGCGTCTACAAAAGGGGATAGTTTTATGGCATTTTTATTTCTTATTTTTTTTATTAGTAATGGCGGCGTTCTGCGATTTTTATCGGGACTGCAACATTATGGCAGACACATCGGACATTTTTGGGACCATTGTCATTTATACAGTGATCAGTGCGATTAAAAATGCATTGATTACTGTGTAAATGACACTGGCAGTGAAGGGGTTAACCACTAGGGGGCAGTGAAGGGGTTAAGTGTGTCCTAGGGAGTGATTCCAATTGTGAGGGGGCTGGGCTTAAACACACAGGACAGTGATCACTGCTCTCGATCACAGAGAGCAGTAGATCACTCTCCTGTCATTAGGCAGAACGGGGAATGCTTTGTTTACATAAGCATCTCCCCATTCTTCCTCTCCGTGACACGAACACGGGCACCCGGTGGACATCGAGTCTGCGGGACCCGTGGTCACGGTCGCGGAGAGCACGGCGGCGCACACATACTCGCGACACCGCTTCTTAAAGGGGACGTACCTGTACACCCTTTTGCCTGCCAGTGCCATTCTGCCGACGTACATCGGCGTGCGCTGGTCGGCAAGTGGTTAAAAACCACTGTATTCTTTATTTATATTACATGCTATTCCGATATACATTTGCAAAAAATTTCAATACCATGTAGATCTCTTTCACACTGGGGTGTTTTTCAGGAGCTTTTGGACTAAAAATAGAGCCTCTAAAGCGCCTAAAAAACACCTCCCCTGCAGTCCCAGTGTGAAAGCCAGAGTGCTTTCACACTGGGGCGATGCGCTGGCAGGACGTTAAAAAATGTCCTGCAAGCAGCGTCTTTGGGGTGGTGAAGGAGCGGTGCATACACCGCTCCTTCACCACTCCTGCCCATTGAAATGAATGGGCACCGCTGCCTAAACGCCTGCAAAGCACCTCAGCAGCAGCGTTACACGGGCACATTTATTAGCACCCTTTATTAGCGTCCCTAAAATGACGGTAAAGCACCGCTAAAACTAGCGGCGTTTTACCGTCAACGCCCGCCCCAGTATGAAAGCAGCCGTAGTATAAATAAAGGATACAATGATTTTTATTAAATATTACAGATGTGTTATGTCTCTAAGTAGCACCAAAAACGTCCAAATTGTCTTCTTTTTTTATTGAATTTCAACACAGCAAAATATCTGTTTAGTGCACTGTATGGTGCACTAAACTGATATCTCAAACAATGTTCTCAGCTTTCCCAGATATCTTCTGTCAACTACAATTCCCTCCCTTATGTTATGGAAATGAGAAGAGGGGTGGTGTTTGTAGTCCAAATCAGGAGAGAGGTCTGGGGAAAAAATGCTGCTCCTCCATAGAAACAGTTCAGTGAATGAGTATTGTCATTATAGGATAAAAATATGTTATTGACAGGGTCAGTAGGTGAAAAAGGGAGCAACTACAGCAACCTTATCTAATGCCGGCCATAGACGAGGCAAATGTATTTCCTGCCTCCCGCTTAGTCATTGTATTCTCCCATGGGGGGGGGGGGGGCAGTGATTATTGCTAGTGCCTGCCTATAACAGCCACTAGCAATATTAATCACATGTAAAATCTGCCAGGCTATTTGTTCCCAAGTTGATTGATCCATCTTAGGTACATTCAGCCTGCCCGCTTCCTTTTGAACCGGCAATGATTTGAACCATCTATGTCTGGCTTTAGAACTGATAAGCTGCAGTATTCTACATTTTTGCTTAAGATATGCATTAAATGATCAGTGTACTTTTACTTAGGGTGCACTTTTTTTAGCCAAATAGTTTCCCTGACCTAAATTATTCCACCCTCTTCCACCTCTCAAGGGACAACTCGAAGGAGGTCAATGAGGATTGACCGTACAGATGCACGCAACAGAAAATTTGGACCATGGGATGTGTAGATTGCAGCATGCCACAATCATAAAGTGCAGGTAATACATCTGGAGTGTGGTAGGGTAGGTCATTTTGGGTGGGGGGGTGATGAGTTAGGCCAAGGGGTGCACTCAGGGCTTTTTTTTCAGCTGAAGCTTGGTGGAACTCAGTTCCACCATCTCTGGCTCTTGCCCTCTACTTCATGCTTACTGCTATCACTTGTAAACACAGAAGTTCAGCTTCTGTGTTTACAAGTGATAGTTTTTCTCCCTGTGGCTCCCACAGATTGGATACTCTGTGCATAGAGCACCCCTGAACTTTGCACTTTGTGTGTAGCTTACCCCTGAACGCTTCACTCTGTATGTAGTGTACCCCTGAACTTTGTGCTTTGTATATCGAGCACTCCTGAATTCTGCACTGTGGATGTAATGCACTCCTGGTATTTAAAGCCCCTTTAAGACCCTCCCACTGTTAGTGAAATTTGCCCACTACCACTATTTGATGCCGTTCTGCAGGTGTGTGTGTGTGTGTGTGTGTGTGTGGGGGGGGGGGGGTTGTTTGGGGGGGGGGGCATGGTTGAGTTCCTGTACCTATTCTCTGAAAAAAAAAAGCTCTGGGTGCACTTATCTATAAAACTGACAGTCACCACTTGGTGATAAGCTATTTCTTATAGTAGGCAAGATAACTGTGGAATTCAGTGACGACTCACAGAGTCACTTATGAACCCTAGTCCTTATAAACCTAATTTTTTTGTCTTGGGATAACAAGATTCTATTGGATGTCAAGGTTTGGTAATAAACGCTGAAAAGTCCAACTTTTTTTTTTTTTAAATGACTGCTTACATGTCAGCCCTCAAAAATACTTTTCAATGTACATAAGTTTAAATAAAATATTTAATTATATTTTTATTTATTATACACACACACACATCTGAAGCCATTTTTGATATTTTTTGAGCCTGCTTTGGTGCCACATTTGGTCACACAATATATATATATATATATATATATATATATATATATATATATATATATATATATATATATATATATATATATATATATATATATATATATATATACAGGGCTTTTTTCTCAAACAAAAGGTGCTGGAACTCAACCATGACCCCCCAAAACCCCTCCCCCCACACACACCCTCCAAATCACATCAAATAGTGGGTGTGGTCACATTTCACAAATAGTAGAAGGGTCTTAAAGGGGCATTAAATATCAGGATTGCATTACATACAGAGTGCAGAGTTCATGGGGGGTTACACACAGAGTGCAGAGCTATCACTTGTAAACAAAGAAACCAGACTTCTGTGTTTAGAAGTGATTGTGGTGAGCAGGCACCAAGGGGTCTGAGCCAGAGGTGGTGGAACTGAGTTCCACCAAGTTCCCCCTGAAAAAAAGCCCTGTATATATATATATATATATATATATATATATATAAAATACTGTCCAGGTCAAAGTTTAATGAAAGTATTCAGATATTTGGAAAATATTAAGCAACAATAACTTTTTAAAATGTAATAGATAAATCACTCAAATCTCCAAATGTATGAACAATAGAACAGTTAAAAATGTAAAGTGCTAGAAGTACTGAAGGTTATTTTTTAAAAGAATTAGCTTTTAGAGACATAAATACGTAATTTTTTTCTAAAAAGCCTCAACGCACAACATATTGGAGGTTATTTAGTGTAAACTATTTGAAAAAGCAAAAAAAAAGCATCCTGCATATGGTTGTATAGCTAGTAACCCACTCATAATAACAAAGACCTTGACAACCATTTAGGGGTTTGAGGGCTTTGGAGGAATATTAACTTCCATTGTGTAAAAATCACTTAAGCGTGTAATTCTGAAATAAATAAAATCAAAGGGAAACATTTTCTTCAAGCACTTATCAACTCCTTATGCACTGCTAGTGTCACTGACACACAGCTTGTGTATAACTCCTGAAAATATAGTATCCTTGAGAAATTCATTAAGCTATTTTGTTAAATACATGCAGAAAATTATGCTACAGGCAAATAGTAAAATGAGTTACCACAGCTTGGTTTGGGTACTTGGATTTGGTTTGAGGCAGAGAATATTATCAGGCTATCACCACTTCTATGTTTACATGGCTAAGGATTGCCAGGCAATAAACGAATGGGGCCAGGTGACATCACTGGATGCTAAGGATGCAGTGCGTGTCAACATCCACTGCTTCCTTAGCGACTATTGACAGCATGGGAGCTGTCATGTACAGTAGCAATATTTCTACCACTACTATAAATTACGTTTGGCTCCTGCTATACAGGTAAAAAGACTGGTGTTAGAACCAACAGAAGTTTAGACTGTACTTTAGGCTCATCCTTTGTTTTGGCTAGATAGAAATAGTCTCTATGAGGATGCTATAAACACACTAAGACCATGCAAAAGTTGACAGCATGACAATAAAAATGTATTTTATACCTTTTACTACCATTTAAAGTGTAGCAGTACCTGATTAAATGGTAACCCTCCTTCCCCAGCTTCACTCCCATCCCTACATTCACATGTCCCCAATCCATATAGTTACCACTCCATAGATCACGCAAACAATATGCGCTCTGCACTTGCATTTGCACATATAGAGAGTTAGTCTGGATGACAAACTTCTGCAGAGATTTCCATGAGGGGGGGCCTTGTCATATACAGAAAAGCCCCATGAACACTGGGGCTCTTGTAAATGCTTTCCTCCAGGCAGGGGACAAGCAAATTCAAAAACATGCCTAAGCTGCATTTTTGTAAACGTGTTTAGGCGCGTCATGTGCTTTAGCATTTATGCATTTAAGCATTTATATGAATTTATTCTGGCAACTGAAATAAAAAAAACACTTAAGATGATTTAGATGCATTTATCCATGTTTAGGTACGCTCCTGCCTCCAAACTCCTGTAAACGCCTATGTGTGTATGGACACATCGGTTAACATGGAGGGGCACTTAGAGGCAGGGGAAAAAAATCAAGCTCGTGTGCATGAGACCTAAGTACAATGATACAAAGTAGGATGGGGGCAAGCAGATGTCAGGATGGGTGCAAGGAGATGTTACAAAAACCCTACAGCATGGGTGCTTAACCTGTAGCCCTCCAGCTGTTGCGGAACTACAAGTCCCATGATGCATTGCAAGGTTGATAGTTACAAGCATGACTCACAAAGGCAGAGGCATGATGGGACTTGTAATTCTGCAACAGCTGGAGGGCCACAGGTTGAGCACCCAGTCTATGTAGATAACTAAGTCTCATAGAGACAGTCTATAGTATGTGGTGAACAGGTACAGTATGTGGTTAGCTTACATTCAGCTTTTCTCTTAGATATTTCTCACTATTTCATTCTATAAAAGACAGTATAATGTTTTATGAAAAACTCAAACTTTGGCCATTCTCTTCTGGAATTATACAGTCACTTTCTCCCAGAAAAATCATGTGAAAATGTAAATTTAGATCATGAATTAATTGATCATAAGGATAATGCAGTTTTTCTATGCCTATAATTTCTAATGCATACCCACACCCAGCATGTCCATACAGGCTAACCTGAAGGGGTAAAACGTGACAAACCTGAGCCTTGTGCAATTATGTTAACACACTTTTTAAAAAATATAATAGATCAGGAATTAATTGATCATAAGGATAATGTAGTTTTTCTATGCCTATAATTGTCTAATGCATACCCAGACCCAGCATGTCCATACAGGCTAACCTGAAGGGGTAAAAAGTGACAAACCGACCCTTGTGCAATTATGTTAACACACTTTTTTTAAAATATAAAGCTATCAAAAATTTAGACAAATATCTCACTAGACACAACAAGCTATAATACCAATTGTATTAGAAAATCTTAAAAGGGAGTGTGTTGGATGCTGGCAGCTTCAGTTCTAATATATAGCTGCTCACAATAGTGTAACATCATACATAAGCTTTAAGACATCTGCTCATCCAAAATAATTTCACTGCATCATGAGTACTAAGAGTCATGTTTTCCCCAGCTGATAGGTAAAATTGGAGCACAAGAACTGACAAACGTGTTGATTTTTTTCATAGGTAATAAAAAGAGTTTGCTTCCTTTATTGAGTTCATACACAGCCTGGTTCTCACACAGTGGTGTAGCGTGGGTTGTCAAGCTCAGTAATTTGCACCCCCTCACCCATGGACTTTTAGCACTCCCTGAGTCCCTTCCACTAGTACTGACCTACCTGGTTCCTACACTGACCACTACACTGACCTACCTGACCACTACACTGGCCTACCTGACCACTACACTGGCCTACATGACCACTACACTGATCTACCCGATTCCTACCCTGACCTACCTGGCACCTACACTGAACTACCTGACCACTACACTGACCTACCTGATACCTACTACTGTGGCTGGAAAGTCCTGTACAGCTGCAGCCCTCAGTACAGCCCTGCACTGCTCACACAAATTCCCCCCTCCGTTCACCAGTAGAATATACATTTGTGTATCACCTCACCTCTCAATGGCCTCCATCATCAGCACCGTACAGACAGTACTCTTTTGGGGTCTCGCCACCCACTGCTCCTCAGTGTCCCCCGCAGCCTCGAGGTCCACCAACAACCGCCGTACCTCTTCCATGACCATCAGCACCATGCTCTGCCCCTCCCCATCCTCTGTTCTCACACTACAGGCCACAGCAGAGGGGACAGGCTGGACCGGAGGAATCCTGGGGTAGGGAAAATGGAGAATAGGGTGCTGCGGAGTAGCGCAGGGATATGCCTCATCAGAGGTGTAGGGGGGGCCACATCACATTACACAGCATTAATAACTTTGTGCCCCCCCCCTGAATGTTGCACCCAGGAAGAGCGCCCACACGCTATGCCACTGCTTTCACCCATCATCAGTTTTTCAGTCTGTTTTATTAAAATTGCAGAACAGGGTGTAAATGGTCTGCAATTATTAAAAATAAATAAATAAATAAAAATCTCATGTTTTAACCCCCCTGGCGGTATTCCCGAGTCTGGCTCGGGGTGAGAATTTAGTACCAAAAGCGGTAACCCCGAGCCAGACTCGGGACCGCATCGCTGGATCCTGGAAGACGCGACTCACCTTGTCTCCGGGATCCCGCGATGTTCTCCCGCTGTGTTCAGCGGGCGAATCTTCCGCCCGATCCACTGTGTGCCCTGGCTTCCGTTCCCTGCGAGCGTAGCGTGGCAGGGGGTGGAACCGGCGGCAAATTCAAAATGTATAAAGCACAAACACACTGACACATTGTAATCCTATTGGATTACATTACAAAATATAATAAATAATAAAAAATTGACCTCAGATTGCCCCCCAGTGCTTTGTCCAGTGCCCCTGCCTGCAGTTTTACTGTACTTTGTGTCTGGAAACTGCAGAGCGACCATGGCATCCAAAAAGCGCGCTTCAACATCAAAAGCGACATATGACCTGCTGGAAAACAGCGACAGCGAGACAGAATCGCTTGCAGATGTGAGTGATAGCGAATCATGGGGAAGTTCGTCATCAGGCACGGAAAGCAATTTCAGCGATGATCCTGCGACTTTGCCCAGCGATGTGCGGACTTGGTGCTCGATTGATTGCGGTACGGAGCACACAGCACCCCCAAGATTCCCGTTTACCAGAGCGCCTGGTATAAAAGTGGAGGTTGAAGATGACAGCACCTTGGGATACCTCCAACTCTTTTTGACTGATGAGGTCATAGAAATAATTGTTACAGAGACCAATCGGTACCAGGAACAACAAGCTGCTATACCGCAGAGGTTTTCAAGGAGCAGAAAATGGGAACCAGTGACCAAGGAGGACATCTGGAAGTTTCTGGGCCTAATTATTCTCCAGGGAGTGGTGGGGAAACCCCTGCAAAAGTGGTACTGGACAACCAACAAAATATTAGCCACTCCTTTTTTTGGCACCATAATGTCGGAATACAAATTTTCACTCATAATGAAATATCTGCATTTTTAAAAAATAATGACGAATTTGATGAGACTTCGCATCCGGCTTCAAAACTGAAAAAAATTTGGGACTTATATCAAATTATTCAGAAAAATTTCCAGCAGACCTATATACCAGACAGAGACGTCAGTATCGACGAAAGTCTTATGGCCTACAAAGGAAGACTTAGCTGGATACAGTACATCGCGTCTAAGAGAGCACGGTTCGGCATAAAATCATTCATGCTCTGTGAAGCCAGCACTGGTTATATATGGAATTCTGTCCTCTACACCGGGAAAGGGACGAAATTCCACGACAGATTCAGTCAATATGGAATGGCAACCGCTTCTGTTCTCACTTTGATTGAGCCATTGTTGAATCAGGGGTACTGTGTAACCACAGATAATTTTTATACTTCTCCAGAACTCTATGAGCTCCTTCTACAACACAAGACAGATGCTTACGGGACTGTTAGAGCTAACCGGCGTGACATGCCGCCAACCTTTGCCAAAAAAAAGCTCACTGCAGGAGAAATAGTTGCCTGGCAAAAAGGCAAAATGATGGCACTAAGATGGCGAGATAAAAAAGATGTGTGCCTAATGAGTACCATTCACAACACCTCTACTGTCATGGTACGTACAAAAGTTGGAAAAGATGTTATGAAACCTCAACTCGTAATGGACTACAACAACACAATGGGAGGTGTTGACAGAGCTGACCAGGCCATGACTTTTTACCCTGCTATGAGAAAGCAACAAAAAAAATATTATAAAAAAATCTTCAGGCATCTTCTTGAACAGTGCCTGTGGAACGCTTTCATTCTTCTAAAAAAAAAGAGTGACAGGCCTGTGATTCATGCAGACTTTGTTTGGAAAGTTGCAGAACTCATATTTCTGAAGCACCAAACACCAACCACTGTAAATCGATCTGGACGTCGTGCTGCTGGCATTGTGAACCCGGAACGTCTGACAGGTCGACACTTTGTGGACCACATTCCACCAACGGAAAAGAAGGCAGCACCCACAAGGATGTGTGTGGTTTGCTGCTCTAAACGTGACGACACAGGAAGGAAAGTCAGAAAAGAAACCCGGTTCTACTGTCCTGACTGTGACGTCGGACTTTGCGCTGTACCCTGTTTTAAAATTTACCATACCCGAGACGTTTACTAAAAGCAATATGACTACTAATATTGCACTCTTGTTTGGCCAAAAAAAATGTCAGTGTTTTTGATTTATATTATTTACTAAAATTTATTGAATAAAAAGTATTATTACCATTATATTATTATTTGTTATTATTTATAGTTATTTATTATATTATAATTTATGATTTTGTGTTTCAAACTTTATCATACCCAGGATGTATACTAGACTCTTGTTTGGACAGATTTCAGTGAGTTATTCCTAAGAATTACAGGCCTACAATATAAAACGCCACATTTCCATGCAAAAATAATGGTACCGCTTTCAGCACCTAAAATCTGAAATAATCATACCGCCAGGGAGGTTAATGTATATGGTGTGCATAGATTTCTACAGCCATATAGATCTGTGGTTGATTGGAGTTAAGACAACCGACCTATAAGGGCATATAATTTATCATAATATCAACCCTGCTTATATTTATTATTACCTTATATTATTAATGTTTGATTCATTGATACTTTTTTTGTTTTATCTTCTAATTCCCAGCTTGAATGATCATTATTTGTTTCCAAAAAGATCCAATTAACCCCAGATGTGCCAAAGACCTATTCAAAATTGACTTTGCTGTGGCTGATTTTTACTCTTCACATAACAAATACTGACTCTCCCTACTGATAACATTAATCTTACTTGTGAATATTCCCTAGAAGCAGGAAGCTTCAATCTAGATGTGACAAACATCCCTGCCTGAGAAAAACCTCCAAAACTGCCATACTAATTAAAGTGAATGCGCTTTATCAAGTAGATCTTCATCTCACTTTCATTATACTTTCTCATTACCACCCATTAGCTGGCAGTGATAAACAATAGGTGTTCGAGAAATATTTCTGTCTTACTGTCTGTCTTGAGATTTTTGGTCTTTTTTTTTCTTCCCCAGAGGAAGACATTGCATTAAACAAGTATCAGCGAGTAGGTCTTCAAAATCCCATTAAAACCTTTCTCTTTGTAAAAAATGTATTGTTTAGCACTTACTAAGCCATAGACTGATTCTAACTGCATGAACTAATGAGATCATGATTACACAATAAGCCAGAGAAACCATAGTAAAAAAAATGTATTATAAAAACTTGTTATGTAGTGCTCTGATATATTGTATCATAAGGAATGAGAGTGAAAATGTGCAACAAAAGTTTTAATTTAATTGGCTAGTATACAAGAAAATACTACAAAAAGAAAAGTTTTTATGTGAGTGCAGCAAAGCTCATAAATTTAGCTATTTTACTGATGCAAAATAAATATAACTATTATTTAAGGTGCAACCATTTAGAAATGCAGAACTGCTCTTTTATTTATTTATTTTTTATAGTATCTGAAAAAAGCTGACCTCCAGGCAGATTAAAAGCACAATTTAAAGCCCAAATCTACCCTTCCTGCACCAAAAAAACTTCCACCCACCTTGGTGTACCATGTACTTGTATGAAAAAGTGTCCTGTTCTCTTTGTATTGCTTCCTTTGTGTGAAATCCCTGGTGTTCCTGCCAGTCCTTCTTGCTTTTCTGCAGGAGAACACACCGTGGTCAGTTCTTTAGCTGTGCTGGGAACTCAGCCTGCTCTCCTCCAATGATTAGACTTGTCCTGACATCCCCTACCCTTGCACAGCCTTTCACTGGGAAGCTCAGTGTGCTGGTGCTTCTCCTCCCCCAGCTCTTATGCAGCTGAGAACAGAGGGAATGTGACCATTTATAAAAAAAGGGGAAACTAATATATATATATATATATATATATATATATATATATATATATATATATATATATATATATATTTGTTTTATATCTATAATATTCACAAATATTTTGCCTTTAATTTCTATTTTAAACTGAATTAATTTGTTTTGCAAGATGATCGTTTACAATCACTTTAAAAAGGAACTGCAGTCTGCTCACATAATTTGTAACAAAAACATGCCATTCTGAAGCTTCCCTCCAACCACTTTGCATATTATTTTAAATATACTGTGATTCTGTACTTGCCAAAGATGCTGTAGAAATCTCCCTCCACTAAGTCTGGCTGCAACCATTTTAACTGTGGGCAGCTGCTGCCTGTTCACTTCTTGGATTTACACAGACACACACTTCCAGCTCTGCAGCTTTCATTGGCCCTCTTATGACTCATCCCCCTCCCTTCCTGGCAAACTCTCATGAGAGGGAGAGAGAGAGAGAGCTGTGCATGATGTCATAAGCCTAGGCTTTTTACCAGACAAGAAACAGGAAGTGGGCTGTATAAGGTTTTTACTGGCAGAAAAAAAAAATGTTTTACTATCCAAAGTTAAAAAAACAAGGGCAGAAGATTTAATAGATGGAAAGTTGAAAAAATGACTGAAGGTCCGCTTTAACCTGGCTAATAAAAACAAACCGTAATCCCTAAACAGAAAAAGTCACCTTAACAGGCCTCTAAACTATCATTGCTGAAATTTAGCATTTGAATGTTTAAAATTACCACTCGATTGAATATCTGGATCAATTTTTAGCGGTTTTGAAAATTATTTATTTATTTATTTTCCATTTATTTACCATATAACTAGTTTGGGCTTTTAGAGTGAGGGCAAAACTGCCAAACTGGAAGAAAATAAATATTAAAGTACCTTCCATTTCCCCCTAAAAACAGCTTAAACATTAAAATGAGATGCTTGGTGTTCAGAGCTGCTGTGCCACCATGGAAAGGTCACAAGCTGCAGTGCATTTCAATTCTAAGTTCTATAGCACCTGACCTCATCCTTTGGTTCAGGACCAAATGAGCTGTGAGTCTAATGCAGGGTTTCTCAACTCCAGTCCTCAAGGCGCACCAACAGGTCATGTTTTCAGGATTTCCCTCAGATGAAACGGCTGTGGTAATTACTAAGGCAGTGAAAACTGATCAAATCACCTGTGCAAAATAGTGGAAATCCTGAAAACATGACCTGTTGGTGCACCTTGAGGACTGGAGTTGAGAAACACTGGTCTAATGAACTGTATAAATCACCAGTGACCCGACATATATCAGCTATTCAGTGCTGGGTAGGCTGGGTAGGCTGGGTAGGCTTTCTTACCATAAAGCATGGCTCCACCCACCATACTAAAATGCATTCTCTTTTAATACTGTAGAAGAGATAACTGCAGAAACCTGAATGCCCTACTGTTCTTCACACTGTTTTAGTGGAAGGCTTCTTGATCAGCTTACCATAATCTGTCTGGTTATACTGATTATAATGCAACAATGCATGCTACCATGCTAGGTAATCCCCTACTGAAAATCAGTTTTCTGACATTATTATGCAAGCACCATATATAGGATACATGTTTACACAATTTACTGCATTGCATAATATCTGCCCATGTGGCCAATTTAACAGAAAGCAAAACTGAATATTCTGTGCAACAAAGTCAAAATATACTACTGTGCACTTTGTCAGTCCAAAGTTTTATTGATTTCCCAGCATGCGCCATTGGCATATGATACATTTTTAATGGTTCTTTGTCATTTACCTGTATTATGTCCATTTTGGAGGACAATTTACATAATGCAGTAACATTTCATACATGGGAATAGGAACACACTGCTGACAGTTCTAACAAAAAATATATGTTTGTATGTGTGACAGTAACTATACATTGCATTTCAGCTGCTACTCAGAATGTAGTGTTAATGGTAGAGGTTTCAGTGTTGCATGACAGTTTCACTCTAACAAACATTGTAAACGTTGAAGTAAGCCACGTTTCAGTGCAGAAAAATTCCGTACATATTAATAAGAAAAAATAATTGCACTTGGCACAAAGACATATTGTTACCACCTGCAAACAGACCATTTGACTCCACTGCTCTAAATAGTACATGATTGCTTCTCAGATATCCCTGTTTTCCATACCATTACCAAATATAAAGTGAAATAAATCATGAGATATGTGAGACATATGTACGTAAATAAATAATGTTCCCGTTTCCTTTTTTGTTCCAAAGGCTGCCGTGTGTAGTGGGGCAGAAATTGCATGTTTATAATTCCAGCTCCGGGACAATCCATCAAGTAGTGGAAGGGAGTGAAGATCAGAGAATTACTGAAACAAATGCAGTATTTATTTGCCTGTATGTATTGATGTAGTCTTCCTTTTATTCTGAGGGATAAAATTGCAAGCATATTAAAAAACCATTGTGGATTTGACCTGTGGGAAAGCAAGAGCATAAGGCTGCAGACTGCACGAACCACAATAGACCTAGGGCCCTTACAAAGATTTTAATTTAGGAAATAAGAGTATAAATTAATAAAAGGTTTTGTGCAATTAACTGTTTTAGAATAAGGAGAACACATAGATGCCATTTTTTTCAGCCACAGAAGTCACCCATACACATCTTTTTATAGGGCTTTTCAGAATATGTAGATGTAAATGTTTTCAGCCACAGGGATGACATGTTTTTAGGAATTTTCAACAGAAGGATGTATGAGTAATGGATATAGGAGTAATTTAATTTGGCACTTGCAACCATTCTCTTTCTGTTTCCACTCCACAATTTCCTCTTCTGGTCATTATCACTGACAGTACCAACATTAAGAAGGAGAACTTTACAGTGTGTAGTCTTCTCTCGTGAAGCCTGAGAACTACATTACAATTGATCTTAGAAGGCAGAGAAAAAGTTCAGTTACCCAAAACCCCTTTTCTTGGTGTTCAGAGCTGCTGTGCCACCATGAAAAGGTCACAAGCTGCAGTGCACTTCAAGTCTAAGTTCTATAGCACCTGACCTCATCCTTTGGTTCAGGACCAAATGAGCTGTAAGTCTAATGAACTGTATAAATCACTAGTGACCCGACATATATCAGCTATTCAGTGCTGGGTAGGCTTTCTTACCATAAAGCATGGCTCCACCCACCATACTAAAATGCATTCTCTTTTAATTTGTATACTGTAGAAGAGATAACTGCAGAAACCTGAACTGCCGACTCAGACTCTCAGTGACATGCTGAGAGGCTGAGCCGGGATGTCGGTCCAGACATGTGGGTGGATCCGGACTTCGTTGTCATGATCTTGCAAAACGAACAGCACTCCTGTGATCCACAGAAGTACAGCCAAACAAGCTTTGGCTGTACTTTTCTTTAATGAAAAAAAAACTGATCAGATAACAAGTATTAATATGGTGCTGTAAAATAAGCAGGATGGCAGACACAAGATGGAGGTGGAAATGGCCTAGTAAAATTTGAGGTTGGTACCTGGCTTGAGAAAGGGGATCATCTTCCAGAAATGTTGCTGGTCTGTCCCCACCTTCAGCTGTATCTTGTGTCCGCTGCCTTTGGTTTGTCTTATATCTATTGATCTGGTTATGTTATATTTGATTTTTCCCCAAACACCTTTATACGATCACTGTGTACCCTGAACTCTTGACATAATGCTCTGTATAGCTTAGAAAGGCTAATTTGACACATTCCAAACAGACATGGTGTATTTACTAATACTTATTACAATGTTGCTACCTGTATACTTCATACTACAATATACATATGTAAAACCTACTGTGGTGTGCTGACTTAATAATTTTCCTTTTGTTAGTAGATAGGAACAGTGCAATATTGGGGGATATCTCTCACTAATTTTAAAGAAAGTTTTATTATGATAACAAATTATTGTTTTAGTGCCTTATATTTTGAATGAAATATGTATTTGATGCATGTACTGTAACTGAAAACATACTTTCCTTCATTTAATGTCTGCATGTTTCGCTTGAAGAGAAATTATTCATATTACTAAGAAGGAAACTGACATTTTCTTAGTCATAGGTTTATGTTGGCCTTCTGAGATGTACTGATATAATAATCTCACGTTTCTTCAAAATAGGTTGCATCTGTCTGTGCGCACAAATATTTTTACACAACTTTACAAATATGCAAGAGTGTATCTGTGAACTGGGATTGTAGGAGTAACTGGGGGACATTACAGTGAATATGGTGGTTGAAGGTGGTAGGAAGCTGGGGTGGCAAAATGAGGGATACAGAGTAGAAAGACTTCTTGTGGGACAAAAGTAATAATCTAAGAAAGTGGAACCTTAGCAGCTGTTGTGAAAATATGGACCCTGTTAGCCTGAGGTTGTGAAGTCCTTAAAGTGGTTGTAAACTCTTCCCCACAACTTTTGTAAATCAGCATAAAAACCCTAATGAACATTGCTTGTAGATATCTCCTTACTTACTTAATAATCTTGTAATCCATTTTGTTCTTTAGAATGACGTCACTGGAGCATGCTCATATCTCCCCTGATTTATGGCATGCTCTGTGTGCTTGTCTGTCTATTATCAGGACTCTCTGCCGCACATCATTCAAATCCCATGAGACTGCAGAATCATTCAGAACTTCCTCCTACACCCCATGTGACCGTGTGACATCACATGGAGTGTAAACCTGGGCATCGGGCTGTATACTGCAGTCTTATCAGCTGAAGCTGATATGACTGAAATAGGCAAACCCTAGACAAATGGCACAAGTAAATACTGTGAAATAAAACAAGTCAGCCATGAGCAGGGAAGCGGGGTTGCCATAGAAACTTTGGATCAAGAAGGAGGCTTGGTTAACAGTACAGGAAGTGCTCCATGTAAGGTCGGAAATACACTCTACTATGGACTCACCCCTGGAAACAAGATTATTTAAAGTTTCTTTAAAAAGTAAGTAATGTGCAATTTGGGCTGGATTACAGTGGCTATTGTTTGATAATTACTTAATATAATTGACTAAATGAAAAAAAGCATCAGAGTGGGAGAGTTTACTGCCTCTTTAAATGCCTTTTCTGGAAGTTTCTGGAGAAAGTAACATATTATACTACTGAATCTACAGTAGGGTATTAGCATTTTGTGGAACATAGATGATCAATATGGTGCTACATGGTATACTTAAAGTGTTACTAAACTCTTGTTTTTTTACAATAAAATAACAAACATGTTATACTTACCTGCTCTAAGCGATAATTTTGTACAGAGCAGCCCCGATCATCCTCTTCTCAGGTCCACTGGCAGCGGTCCTGGCCCTTCCCTTCTGCCAGGTGCTCCCACAGCAAACAGCTTGCTCTGGGGGCACCCAAGCAGGTGGGTTTTCGAAGCTGCGGCTCTGTGTGTTCATTCACACACGGAGCCATGGCTTAGTCTGCCCCTTCCGTCTGCTGATTAGCTCACTGGCTCCTGCTGCTGGCAAAAGCCAATCAGGAGCGTGAGTCCCACGGATAGCTAAGGTCCTCATGGACATCGCAGGGTAAGTATTGGGGGGGGGGGGCTGGAATGGCTGCTACACACAGAAGATTTTTCATCTTCATGCATAGAATGCATGAAGGTAAAAACCTTGTGCCTTTACAACCACTTTAAAGTGACTTATGCCATTCTTCTTGCTATTCTCTCTAACAGTATATGTGTATAGAGTCTGTTGCATGCTTTTTATTGCTCTTTCTCATGTCACAGTTCTCTAGTGATTCTTATGCCCTGTACACACGATTAGACATTGATCGGACATTCCGACAACAAAATCCATGGATTTTTTCCGATGGATGTTGGCTCAAACTTGTCTTGCATACACACAGTCGCGCAAAGTTGTTGGAAAATCCGATCGTTCTAAACGATGTGACGAAAAACACGTACGTCGAGACTATAAAGGGGGCAGTAGCCAATAGCTTTCATCTCTTAATTTATTCTGAGAATGCGTGGCACTTTGTGCGTTGGATTTGTGTACACGCGATTGGAATTTCCGACAACGGATTTTGTTGTTGGAAAATTTTATAGCAAGTTCTCAAACTTTGTGTGTCGGAAATTCCTATGGAAAATATGTGATGGAGCCCACACATGGTCTGAATTTCCGACAACAAGGTCCTATCACACATTTTCCGTTGAAAAATCCGACCGTGTGTACAGAGCATTACAGCTATGAAAGCTCAGTGTAAAAATGTACTTTCACATTAGCTTCCTTCATCCCTTCTTTTTATTGTATTTAGACTGTTTAAAAATGTACTTTAAAAGACAAATTTCTAGTTTCCAGAAGAGCTTAAAAAAGTTTAAAAAAAAGACTCTACTCACAGATACGGTAAGATGGGATTGCAAGAGGAATGGCATTTTTTCTTTTAACCAAACTTCTTCTCCTGCTAACCATGTGTGTCCTCACTAGGTAGTTCATAATTAAATACGATGTATAAAATTACACCAGATCCCGTGATGTAAAATAATGCAGGAACACAAATAGTTGTTAGCTCTAACAAGCTTTGACCTACCTTTAGAAAATTTAAAAATACTATGATTAATGTTTCCAAGACCCTGATCTAATTTTATTGCTGGCAGACCTAGGACACAAATGTAGCAGAACTCTGTGTCATCCTCTATATTATGGTAAGTAGGTACACTGATATATTACGGTACTAGGCATAATGACATTTGATGGTCAAGATACACCACAGCTGAGAAGCTATATCACGCAACATCAAGTTCAAACTTATTCAACATCTGCAGTCTATTCACATCAGTTCTTTTTTTTTTTTTTTGGCTTTCACCCTTAAATATTTTCCATCTAGCCCTTAATCAATCAGCTTCTCTTTTTATGATTTTCATTACCCTTCCAAACCTCTGATTCAGCCACATTTTTATTCCTTATTCCTGTAATTTCCAAACTTGACTGCTTCAGCTGTTATTTTCAGGTTACACTTTTATATTTTTCTATATAAACTGCGGGATAGCTGTTAGTGGACTTAGCTAAAAGTTTTCACTTGTAGAAATGTAATAGCAAACTGTAAGGTAACAAAGGAGACTGCAGGAAAGGTTTGGAAAACTGTATTGAGAAAAATAACAGGACTAATATTGCTGAATTCCTTCTACTTAAGTGATGTGATTACCATAAAAAGAACAGAAAATATGGGGCATATAATGTCATTGCATCATAGTCCACCAGTCATAAGCTTCCAAACAGAAAATAAATAATAATAATTTTACATGAACTGCAGGGAATCTTATGAGTGTTCTTTGCAGCCCCTTCCTACAAAAGTACAGGGGTGGTCAAATGATAGGCAACTCATAAGGAGTAAATGTAGTAGCAGAACTCCCAGAACAATTGCTAAAAAAATAGTTTAAATGTTTATACATTAATTTTTACTGGCCTAATGAGTGGTCATTTTGTTTAGCCAGTCTTGTGACCCACACTCCCTTTGCCACACTACATAGTCAGGAATATGACTGTGCTATTTATCAATTTTACAGCTTTCTGTGTAGCCTGCTATTGACTAGACAGATATGATGATGCTGAATTTCGTTCCAATGAGTAGTTAGATTACACCGAAAGCTGATAACAGTAAAAGAGAAATAGGATTGTCACCAGTCTGTTCAGTGTGTCAAAAGTGAATGAATCACACGTGTGGCTGAATTATGAATATTTTAACAGGTAAAATAGTTCATGTGTATGAAATCTTGTTGGTTATTTGCCATTATCATTGTATTTGGCTTGAAATTAGAGGCTAACCTCTGCTCCTGCTTTTCTATGAACTCACATTTTTGTCAATATGGCAGGAAATAAAGTTTAACGAATGGTTGAAAAACTGAGTTCAAAGTAAACCTTTTTCAGCCTGTTAAGTCTGTTATTTTCATAACTGACCTTATAGATTAGTAGAAAGTTTAAAACTACATTATACAATCATGGCTTTTAATTAACATCACTTTTACTAAAAAACAACCATTATAGCAGTGCTAATGGATATACTTCTGGTCTCAAGCACCAGGCACCTTTAATAGTGATGATATATTGGGAGACAACTGAATCAATACTCAGCAAACAATGTACAATAAGACAGCAACTCAGAATCCAGTGCAAGTGTTTTGTCTGAGTGTGCTGGTTCTTAATAAAGCGATTTTAGTGGTTCCTTTAGTGTGTGTTTTTAGGAAGTCTTTTTATACTCTCTGTAAATAGTGAGGAATGCTTTAATAGAAAGCCTAAGTGTTTTCCACAACTTTGAATTGGTGCTCATTTTTTTTTTTTAATGAGAAGATTTTTTTTTCCTATTTATTTTTTTACTTTTTTCATTGCCACTAACCTCTTTGAAGCAAACACAGGTGTAAAATTGTTGTCCTGTATGTTTCATTACAGGGATTTTATACTTCAGTTGTGCATTCACTAAATTGCTGCTTAATAATTAAAAGATACAAATGTGTATAGGTTTCCATGCTATCATTCACTGCAATGGAGCCGATTCTTAGCCTTCACATATTATTGCATGAATTGCCAGAAGGAAGTGTATGCAAATTAGAGGGGTCTCAGTGTTCACTTTGTTTAGCTTCAAGGTTGCTGGTAAAAATAGCAAAAGGATCACAGCTGTATAATTCATTTTATATCACTTTACAGGAGATCTGGACAATTCCTGGTCACAAGGTCTCCATAGAGATTGAAATAATCTCTTGGGCAAATGAGTTACTGACAACTATTGTTGCTGGGGAGGCAGGTACTGTGGTGTGAGTTTGTGGGGTACAAGAATTTAGGAAAAACAGCCTGGGAGGAGAAGGGGCACCAAGCAGGGACAACACCTGGCTGCCAGCAGGACCTTCACTGAGCTAGGAGTTCACAAGCATGGACAAAGGAGAAATGCTCAGCAGGGACAACACCTGGCCACTTGCAGCACCCACCCAGAGCTCCTCTGCCTGCTGCTCTGCACCCACTCACTATTCATACAAACCATACATGATGTAAAATAGTTCTTTTCAGATATCTACACCATACTTGATGTAAAATAGTCCTTTCCAGATACTCCAATTGACAGAGCGCTCCAATATTATAAACTTAGAGGGCTCCTATTATGTAAAAAGGGAGTGTGAAATGGAGGAGAGGGGTTATTATGCATGATCTCAGAATTCAGTTACAGGGTGTTAGAGAATACCAGCCAGCCATTTGGCTAATAGAAATGTGCAAGTAAGAAGACATTTGGCTAATAGAAATGTGCATGTCAGAAGACATTTGGCTAGCAGAAATGAGCATACTCATACACGCATGAATGTTCACAGAACAGCTAACAGGAATGCGCATGCACGCACGGATGCACACACGCAACATACATTGGTGGCAGATCGGCTATTTAAGGATGCTTCTGCTTGTGCTCTATGCTGACTGGTCTTCAGCTTACCCTGTGTCCTGTCTACCTCCAGTGTGTTTCCTTGGTTGCTGACCGGGCTTACTCCTGACCTGATATTGGATCCCGCTTCTGTCTTGTCGTTAGTTATTTACTAGGCTCGTTCCTGACTTTGGCTCTGCTCCTGATTTGGTACCTCTTTGCCCGCCTGTTGATGACCCTGGCTATCCAATGACCACGCTTCTGTCTCTGATCCTGACTTACCACCCCGCTCGAGTGTCTGGCCGGTTGTCTGCTGTTGCAGTTCCGCACCACGCTGAACGTTCCTGCTGCAAGTCTGCTGAGAGCTCTGACCAGCCACACACTGCAGCAAGTTCCCTGACCTACATTTGCAGGCACTCGTGTTCCTCCTGTCCCTTGGCGCCTTCTGTTCCACACTTAGTGGGGCCTGGGCTGGAGATACAAAAGAGTCTGACCTCATTGTTTCAGTCTCCGCTCAGGTACGTGACACAGGGACTGTGTGGGGGGACAGGTTTTCAATATGTGCTTTTTGTAGGGGATTATACATACAATTCAGGGACATAAATGTTCAGAGATCATGTGGAAGGACAAGCTATACATATGTGCATTGTGTGGGAGGTCAGTATTCTGATCCAGGGCCTGTGAATTGGTTACAAGTTATAAATATGTGGTTGCTTTTTTGTGTGTTTTGGGGGGGGGTGTCATTAAATTCAAGAACAGAGACTGGGGCACACAAGTTTCTTCTGGCTTATTATGTCTAATGTAGTATTCAGATGTGAGACCTTACTGTATATACTTTACCAAACATAGCTAATATGAAGCCAAACCAAAGAGTTTGCCAGCATATGTAGATACAAACTAAAATGGCTGGATGACAGACCAAAGACTGGTCCCTGTGAAACATATTTTCTTTTTTATTGTTTCTTGATTATGTATCTTTCTGGCTACCTATATAGTCATATGTGGGTCACGTAGTACTGGCTCCTAGGTTTTCAGAGCTGGCTCCTAATTCTGGGTGAGATTTGTCCAAGCCTGCCTTACAGCTCTTTTTTCTTACAAACAAACACATTACAATATGCATATTTTTCTAAAACAATACATTAACTGGATATCCCTTTTTAATGATATTATACAAGTAATTGTAAATATCCATAGGAGCATAGCATAGCTTGATACTGATTACCGCATTGGAACAAATAAAGAGGAACCAAAAAAACTCTATTTAGCCCGCAGCTACAAATAGTGGAAGTCAATGGATAAAAAACAGTGACTATTATTGGCTGATCCAGTAGTGATGGTGCAGGTTATTGATAGATTAGGAACACTGATATTTCCTACAATATTACCAAAGATCACCAAAGTTTTAGGGGGTAGGGGGTAACATTATTGTACAGAATTTGGATATGTTTAATCATTGAGATATGTAGGAAAGTAGTGACATAAATGAGTACTTTCTGTCTACTAAAGAGCCTTTGTGGCTCTGACATGTTCTAGAAAAATTTATAAAAAGGTGCTCTTTAAAATCTATTAAACCTAAAATACAAGTTTACTATTTACACATGGATCAATTATAAATACTGTACACATAGCATGTGCAAGTGCTCTGAGAGAGTGTTGGGGATTATGTCAACAAGGGGTTAGTGACACAGATATGCTTTTAAACAAAAAGGGAAAATATATTTATTGGAGCCTTTGGTTCACATCAGCAATGCTTTTCTCACCATACAAGTCTATGGGAAAAACTGCTTGAAGCAGGACAAATGCAGCTCAGAAGTAGGTCAACTTCAGGTTAATGCACTTGCCAAAGTCTGTCCACACTATTTATTAACCGCTTTCCTCCCACCCATTATACTTAAATGGTGGGATGGGAGCTTCATTGTTCTGAGTCAATGTACCGATACATTGTTTAGAATGGGTGCCCACGCATGGCCTAGAGACTTGATAACGATTTGCAAAACCCACCATATTATTCTCTAGGGCCTCTGTTACAAAAATGATATAAGGTTTTGGGGTTTTAAATAATTTTCTAGCAAAAATACAGATTTTTACTTCTAAACAGAAAGTATCGGAAGAAGGTCTGCTCTTAAAGTGGATAATGCCTGAAGGTACTCCTTAGATGTTGCACCTCTATATGTGACTAGGCTTTGAAAAAAATCTCACACATGTGGTATCGCTATACTCAGGATGTGTAGAAGAATGTATTTTGGGGTGTTGTTTAATTTCTTCATTTTCCAAAGAATTGTGGTGAAAAAAGAAGGGATAATTTAGAGGATATTTGTACTGTCTTGGCATGTTGGGGCTTGAAGAAGTGAGATAGACTGTCAGTACATCAGGTGTGATCAATTTTCAATGATTGGTATCATAGCTTGTAGACGCTATAACTTTCAAATTATATACACTGGTTTGGGTTATTTTTACCAAAGAAATGTAACAGTATACATTTTAGTGAAAATTTATGAAGAAAAATTACTTATGTGCAAAATTTTATAACAGAAACTAAAAAAAAACAATTTTTAAAACAAAATGCGGTCTTTTTTCATTTGTAGCACAAAAAATAAAAAACTCCAGTGGTGATTAAATACCACCAAAAGAAAGCTCTATTTGTGTGAAAAAAATGATAAAAATGACAGTACAGTGTTGCATGAGTAATTATCATTCAAAGTTCAACAGCACTGAAAGCTGAAAATTCGCCTGGGCAGGAAGGGGGTAAAAGTGCCCAGTATTGAGGTGGGTAAACAACAGAGAATAATGGTGTACTGCAGTCTATATTAACCAATAGGGATGAGCTTTCTTTTCGAGCCAAACAAGAGTTCGACTCGAACGTTGGCTGTTCGATCCTTTTATGAAGATTGAACATTATGGGGCATTCGCTCCAAATTCGAGTGGTGCATTATGCCCCATAATGCACTGCGTCATTGCAGTGCATGGCTGGCTAATGATTGGCCAAGCATGCACTATGACCCGCATGCTTTGGCCAATCACAGCGCCGTCAGCAAAGAGAGCCATAATTGGCCAAAGGCAGGGTGCCTTTGGCCAATTATGGCTCAGGGGGTTAAGTCCACGCCCCACACTATATAAGGCCGCCTGCACATCGGCCCTGTGTAGTGTGTTGCTGGCGTTAGACTGAGCAGGCAGTCCATTTCTGATGTACTGTTTCTAATCTACTTCAGGCAGGCAGGTGATTCAGTTAGCTGCAGTGTATTTAATATATATATATACAGTCAGACTGGTATATATACATATATATCCACTGTATCCAGCTTAGCTAGATCTCACTGCAGTCCGTTCCTGGTGTACTGTCTCTAATCTACTTCAGGCAGGCAGGTGATTCAGTTAGCTGCAGTGTATTTAATATATATATATACACAGTCAGACTGGTATATATATATATATATATATATATATATATATATATATATATATATATATATATATATATATATATATATATATATATATATATTCACTGTATCCAGTTCAGCTAGATTTTACTGCAGACTGTTCCTGGTGTACTGTTTCTAATATACTTCAGGCAGTTGATTCAGTTAGCTACAGTACTGTATTTAGCATATATATATATACATCCCGGCTTTATGTCTGTATATATATATATATATACGCTGTATCCTGTGTTCCTGTGTAGCTAGATCTGGCTGCAGGCCATTCCTGGTGTACGTATTCAAATATACTTTCAGGCAGGCAGGCCAGGCAGGTTATTCAGTGATCTGCAGTGCATAAAGTATATATGCTGTCTCCTACATATATATCCACTGCATTCTAGCCTAGTCAAGCCTATATCTGACTGCAGGCCATTGCTGGTGTACGTTTTCAAATATACTTTCAGGCAAGTGATTCAGTGATCTGCAGTGCATTAAATATATATACAGTCTCCACTCTCCAACATATATATATCCACTGCATTCCAGTCTAGCCAAGCCTATATCTGACTGAAGGCCATTGCTGGTGTACGTTTTCAAATACACTTCCAGGCAGGCAGGCAAGTGATTCAGTGATCTGCAGTGCATTAAATATATATACAGTCTCCAACATATGTATATATATATCTACTGCATTCCAGTCTAGCCAAGCCTATATCTGACTGCAGGCCATTGCTGGTGTACGTTTTCAAATACACTTTCAGGCAGGCAAGTGATTCAGTGATCTGCAGTGCATTAAATATATATACAGTCTCTAACATATATATATCCACTGCATTCCAATCTAGCCAAGCCTATATCTGACCGCAGGCCATTGCTGGTGTATGTTTTCAAATACACTTCCAGGCAGGCAGGCAAGTGATTCAGTGATCTGCAGTGCATTAAATATATATACAGTTTCCTACATATATATCCATTGCATTCTAGTCTAGCCAAGCCTATACCTGACTACAAGCCATTCCTGGTGTACGTATTCAAAGACACTTTCAGGCAGGCAGGCCAGGCAGATGATTCAGTGATCTGCAGTGCCTAAAGATATATATACAGTCTCCTACATATATATCCACTGCATTCTAGTCTAGCCAAGCCTATACCTGACCACAGGCCATTCCTGGTGTATGTTTTCAACGACACCTTCAGGCAGGCAGGTGATTCAGTGATCTGCAGTGCATAAAGATATATATACAGTCTCCTACATATATATCCACTGCATTCTAGTCTAGCCAAGCCTATACCTGACTGCAGGCCATTCCTGGTGTAATTTTTCTAGTAAACTTCAGGCGGTGTTTTGCTAATCCAATTTTACAGCATGTCTGGAAGGCCACCAAGGAAAGGCAGACACTCACAGGCCACTAAAAGAGGGCAAGCAGGCTCTGTGTCTACAGCCAACAGTGCTGGTCGTGGACATGGTGTATCCTCAGCATGTGGCCGTGGGGCATGCTTGTCCCTTTTTTCGACAGCTGGCTGTGTTGAGCCACAACATGCAGAAGAGTTGGTAGAGTGGATCACAAAGCCGTCCTCATCCTCCTCATCCTCTGTCACCCAGGCTAAGACAAGTTTGGCTACCAATGCAAAGCAGCCTATTTCATCAGCTCAATGGCATCAGTCACTCCTTCCCTAGCCCCACCATCATGTCCTGAGGAGTCCCTTGAACTGTTCAACCACAGTGTCGGGTACATGCAGCAGGAGGATGCGCAGCATTTTGAAAGCTTCAATGATGGTACCCAGGTTGAGGATGAAGGCAGTAACATGAGCCCAGAGAGAGGGGGTGCCCAAGAAGGACAAGAAACTGGCAGCCATGTTCCCCCAGCTGCAGCGTACTGCCAGGTTTGCTCCAGTGGCGAGGAGGGAGGGGATAATGAGGTCACTGACTCTATGTGGGTGCCTGATAGAAGAGAAGAGGAGGAGGCACATCTCCAACGAGGCAGGATGCCCTCCAGAGGCCAGCTTAAGGACAGCCAACCAACTGCATCACACCGCAGAGCTCCGCATGTGCAGGGCGCTGCTGACTCCACGCGTTTTTTCAAAAGTTCTTTGGTATGGGCCTTTTTTTGAGACATGTGCAGCAGATCGTGCCATTGCTGTTTGCGACATGTGTCTGAAGCGTATCAAGCGTGGCCAAAACAGCAGCCACTTGGGCACCACAAGCTTGACCAGACATATGTCGAGCTCCCATGCAGTCCATTTGCAACAGTACTTAAAAGACCCACACCAAAGAACAAAGTGGACCTCTGCTTGCTCCTCATCAGCTGGGATCTCCAATCCCACTATACCTTCAGTCCTCTCAGAGACCTGCACTGAGAGGAATGAAGGTGTAGAATTAGGTGTCCCAAGCACTTGCGGGCAATCTGCTAGTGGTACACCTAAATCCGATTGTAGCAGGCAAATTTCCCTACCCCAGTTGCTAAACCGTCAAAAGAAATTCGGTCCCAGCCATCCACATGCTCAGCGGCTGAATGCTAGTTTGGCTAAATTGCTAGCACTCCAACTGGCCTCTTTCGAGAACTTGCGGAATGTGCAGTACCTCAGTGGCAGGTTCCCAAACTCCATTTTTTTTCTTGGAAGGCCATTCCGGCTCTCTACCGGCATGTGGAAGGCAATGTCTTGGCCTCGTTGGACAGGGCGGTCAGCGGTAAGGTGCATATTACCGCTGATTCATGATCCAGTAGGGATGGACAGGGACGTTACCTTTCTTTCACGGCACCCTGGGTAACCCTGCTGGCAGCTGGGAAGGATGCAGGACAGGGTGCAGTAAGGTTGGACCTTGTTACGCCACCATGCCTCTGAAATGCTGGTAGTGGTGATTCTGCCACACCTCTCTCCTCTACCCCCGCCTCATCTTCTTCCTCTATGGCCTCTTCCTCTGCAGATTTGTCCTCAGAACCAGCGGTGCTCTGTAAGCATTCCAGGGGCTACGCAAGCACTCAGTCAAAAAGTTGCCATGGGGTGCTTGAGTTGGTCTGCTTAGGGGACAGGAGCCACACTGGGGCAGAGATTCTGGCAGCTCTGCAGGAGCAGGTTCAGAGATGGTTGACGCCATGCCAGCTTCAGCCAGGAATGGTGGTTTGCGACAATGGCACCAACCTCCTCTCCACCCTCCGACAGGGACACTTGACCCATGTTCCCTGTTTGGCTCATGTCCTTAATTTGGTGACGCAGCAGTTCTTGTGCAGGTACCTGGGCTTACAGGATCTCCTGAGGCAGGCCAGGAAAGTCTGTGGGCATTTCTGCCGGTCATATAATGCCAGTGCTCGGCTTGCTGACCTCCAAAAGGAATGCAACCTGCCCAAGAACCACATCATCTGTGACATGCCCACCAGGTGGAATTCAACGTTGGCAATGCTGCAGCGGCTGCACATGCAGCAGAGGGCCATTAATGAGTACCTGTGTGAGTATGGCACCAGGACAGAGTCAGGGGAGCTTGGCTTTTTTTTGCCATGCTACTGGCTAATGATCAAGGATGCTTGTACTGTCCTGTCACCATTTGAGGAGGCCACGAGGATGGTGAACAGTGACAGTGCCTGCATCAGTGATACTGTCCCTCTTGTCTTCCTGTTGGAGCACACGCTGCGTGGAACAGAGAGAGGAAGAGGAAGTCTTCCTTACCTCTCAAGGCCCCCTTTATCCAGGCCGTATTTATGCAGGACCGCCTATCACACAGGAAGAGGAGAAGGAGGATTGTGTCAGCATGGAGGTGCTGACACTCAGCATCAGCAGCAGTCTTCAAGGGATCGTTTTCATTCCCCAGAAACCCATGGACTTGTACGTGGCTGGGAGGAGGTGGCTGCGGATAATGTCGTCCTTAGTGACCCAGAGGACTCCGGACCGAATGCCTCAGCAAACCTACACTGCATGGCCTCCCTGATCCTGCAAAGCCTGCGAAAGGACCCTTGGATTTGTGGTATCAAGGAGACGGATCAGTACTGGCTGGAAACCCTTCTTGATCCACGTTACAAGGTCAAGAATGCGGAACCTATTCAGCCTTCGCAGAGGGAGCAGAGGATGAAACATCTTTGGCAGGCCTTTCAGAAAGGTTTGTGCAATGCGTTTCCAGAGCCTGGGAGGTTGCAATTTCCTGGTCCTCCTGGACAACGTGTTGCTGAGGCTTCGGTCAGTCACAGAAGAAGCAGTGGAGAAAGTGGCCGTCTGACCAATGCGTTCAGACAATTTTTTAGTCTGCAGCCCCAAAGTCTGATCGGTTCCAGCAACCATCGCCAGAGTCTGATTTACATGGTGCAGGAATACCTTGGGGCAAGATCAGACATGGAAACCTTTCCAACCGAAAATCCACTGGGTTACTTGGTCTTGAGGATGGATCACTGGCTAGAGCTTGCACAGTATGCAATTGAGCTACTGGCCTGTCCTGCATCCAGCGTTCTATCTGAACGCACATTCAGTGCTGCTGGAGGCTTTGTAACCGATCACAGAGTGCGCCTGTCCACAGACTCGGTTGATCAGCTCACCTTCATAAAAATGAATCAGTCTTAGGTCACCAGCTACCAAGCAGCTGATGCTGATGTAACAGATTAATTTTTTTATGATTGTGAGATCCCTTGAAGACTGCCTATGCTAATGCTGAGTGACTATCCTGTTATGCTGAGTCACTATCCTATTCCTCCTCAATGTTCATATTGATAGCTTCTAAGAACATTTTTGGTTCTGGGCACCACCACCAGTGCCTAAGGCCCAATTTTCTGCCCCTGTTTAACAGGGGCACGTAATACAATTTTTGATCTAATATTTCACAGCAGGGCTCATTCCTGCGCTCAACAGAATCTGTGAGGGGTTACAGTGTTGTGGCACCACCACCACTGCCTAAGACCCAATTTTTATGCCCCTGTTTAACAGGAGCATGTAATTACAATTTTTGATCTAATATTTCACAGCAGGGCCTGTTCCTGCACCCGCCAAGAGTAACTGTGAGGGCTTACAGTGTTGTGGCAACACCACCACACCACCACCAAAGGCCCAATTTTTCTGACCCTGTTCAACAGGGCATGTAATTACAATTCTTGATATAATATTTCACAGCAGGGCCCATTCCAGTGCCCATCAAGATTAACCGTGAGGGCTTAACTGTGTTGTGGCACCACCACCACAGGCCCAATTTTTCTGCCCCTGTTCAACAGGGGCATGTAATTATAATTCTTGACATAATATTTCACAGCAGGGCCCGTTCCAGCGCCCACCAAGTGTAACTGTGAGGGCTGTAAAAGGAGACAAGGTGCACCAATCTAGGTGTAGTATCAAATGCAGCTTTAATAGGTAAATGTAAAAAAAGGTGCCCAAATGGCTACTCACAAATATTCAATAAGAGTTAGGCATGTATACACATGTAGGTTGTCCATGGACAAAACCGCAGCTGTTCACAGTGGGGGGGTCCCAGAGATTTGAGGGACGCTGTCTAGAAGGTGTTCATAGGCAGTCCGTGGTCTGTAATCCTCGGCCGGTGGGGATACTGCCGTGGGGGGTACAGGAAAGCCCAGCTGGACAGCATCCTTCACATCTCTGGGACCCCCCACTGTGAACAGCTGCAGTTTTGTTCATGGACAACCAACATGTGTATACATGCCTAACTCTTATTGAATATTTGTGAGTAGCCATTTGGCCACCTTTTTTTATACCTATTAAAGCTGCATTTGATACTGCACTTAGATTGGCGCACCTTGTCTCCTTTTACATTGTCTTTCAGAGTTATTGCTTCTACTCTCAAGGGAGCTGCCGCTGGTGCATATCATGTGTATGTGTTTGTATATACACACCATCTTTCCAAAAACTATATATATATATATATGTATATATATATTTACACCGCAAGTTTTTTTAACAATACTATTGAAAGTCTTGGACATTATCATGTATACATAATTTTTATTGCTCTCCATGATTGGTTGGTATTTGTGCCATTTCTCCCCTTTGTTCTAACTGTGAGGGCTTACAGTGTTCTGGTACCACCAACACCTAAGGCCCAAATTTCTGCAGAGTATATAGGGCAGGCCGTATAGTATATACAGGCGGTCCCTTACTTTCAAACATCCGACTTACAAACGACTCCTACTTACAAACAGAGAGAAACAACAGGAAGTGAGAGGAAATCTACCCCTAGCAAGGGAAATTCTCTCCTGTAAGAGTTAATATGGGAAAAAGGTGTATCCACTGATGCTTTATTATCACTAATCCTTGTTTCCCTAAAAACCCCAAATTTGCAAAATCCAATTGTCATTGGGACAGAAAGTGAGGTGAAATCTTCTGAACAGGGGCACAGACAGCAAAACAAATGTTACAGGGGTGATGATAACCCTTCCCTATGTTATCCAAAAATCTTAAAAATAGATTTTTTGGCTGGAGCTACACTTAAAAAATGTACCTGTTACAAATTACAAACAGATTCAACTTAAGAACAAACCTACAGTCCCTGTCTTGTTTGGACCGCCTGTATACTGCTGTTCAGAGTATATAGGGCCTGGGGGCTCCATGCCTTTTGTTTTTTTAATTTGGGTGCGGGGTACCCCTTAATACCCATACAAGACCCAAAGGGCCTGGTAATGGGCTGGGGGGGGTTACCCATGCCGTTTTTGTCAATAATTTTCATCCATATTGCCTAGACCCGACATTACATTACAGCCGCAAGCAGTTTTAAATTACTTTTATTCCTTTAGAAATGTCATTTTGTGCAGGGACTGTTCTAAACATGGGAAACATGCGCCACTTTACAAGCATACTATAGACACCCCCTAGATACGATATTTAAAGGAATATTTCACTTTTATTTTTTCACTTTAAGCATCATTAAAATCACTGCCCCCGAAAAAACTGCCTTTTTAAAACTTTCTTTTGCATTGATACATGCCCTCTGGGGCAGGACCCAGGTCCCCAAACCCATTTTAGGACAATAACTTGCATATTAGCCTTTAAAATTCGCACTTTTGATTTCTCACGTTCTAGTCCCATAGACTTTAACGGTGTTCGAATTTTCGTGCGAACATTCGGTCCGTTCACATGTTCTGGATGTGAACCGAACCGGGGGGTGTTCGGCTCATCCCTATTAACCAACTAGTAAGCAATAAACACTGAAAAGTTAAAATTGGCTGCCTCTTACCGATGTCATGTTTTTCCATAGCAACAGAAATTTATTCATGACACTTAACACAGTTAATATCATTCAAAAAAAAAATTGTATTAGAGGAATCTTTTCTAATATGTATTGAATGTATTGTAGATTTTAAACCTACCATATTGGTATTGACCTAATTTGTATGTAACACTGAATAGCGCAGTATACTAATCCACCAAAATGGAAAAACAAATATAATTGGGAACGTGCAGATGCCTTGTGCAGGCAAATCAGTTCCTTTGTGTTTAGAAAGGAGCATGGATCCTAGATGCAGGCTGTACACAGGGCTACACATCCTGGAGCTAAGCTCCACCACTATTAATCAATTAGCAAACATCAATAATTTGGTGGATAGTGGAGGCTCTGGCATATGACAGTTTAATGACAGTAGCATAGGTCATGTGAAACTCAATAGTAGCAGTGTGTTGGAAAATAGTCCCTCCTACTATACACCTTTCATTTTTGATCGCCTCAAATGTGACAACCTTGTTACCTTTCACTTTTCTAAAAAAATGATATTAAAATCTGTTTATGCACCTTAATTTCTATGTTTACTGCATCTTTAATTGCTACTTTGTGGCTAATACATTTAAATAAACGTTCTACATTATTTATATTAACAGTCAAAGAAAAAAAACCCACCCTAGAACACCCCTTCTCCACCTTTATCCACAAAGAGAGCTTAAAAAGCTAAATTGGTGCTGTCTAAACTCAGCACATTAAATGGGACTCCATTGCTGCACACATCCCTGGTTCATGGCTCCATTAGTTACTTTGTGGCACATCATGATTCACCTCATGCATGTTCAATAACATCTGATTTCAATCAGCATGGGGTTTGTTATGCAGCTCAGTGCTTACTGATAAGCTTAAGTTTAGGCTCCCAAAATGGTTTGAGTAGTTCCTGGGATCTTAGGCTCACAAAATGGTTGGAGTAGTTCCTGGGATCTTATGTATGTGGCTGTCCAGGGGAAATTTTATCAGCTGCTAATTATTAGTCCACTTCTTTAGGTTATTGGTAAAAATATCTATAGATAGGAATGTCTTTAACTTCATATAGGACATATCGAATGACTCACAGATGTGTGAACATCTGAAATATATAAATATAAAGTAAAGGTGGCCATACTTTTTAAAAACATTTTGGAAAAGTATATTCTCTTTATCTAGTAGCTTCTTGTAACGCATAAAGATTTTCTAAGCTGGACGTTTCTGTACTTTTGAAGATGTTAAAAATAAAGCTAAAAACATGATATCCCAAGTAACTGAATGGTGAAGGTAGACCTTCAAGCAATAAATGAATAATGTGTATATGACACATGTAGGAACACGTACCTTGTCTGTTATATTCATCTGCTTCTCTGTGAACCAGGTCTTTCACCCGGTTTCCATAGAGCAGCCGTGAAGAATCATGATCAAAAGCTTTCAGGGTTTCGCTTGAGCTGTACGATTTTTGTGTAGGCACTCTACAGTCATCATTGTCCACCGAAGAATTTGTGTAATGTCTCTCTTTGTCTCGCCGACTCTTTGTCAGGGAACAATAAGGCCTACGTTCTTTTACATCCATATTAAGTTCATTCTGTGTCCACAAGAGTTGAGCTTACTTGAAAATCGCTTCTCACACTCGATTTGTCTACACAGGAGACACAAATGTAAACAGAGGATCAATACAATAACCAAACAAAGGAACAAAAGGTCATGCATGCCATATACAAACACTTAGGATGTTTTGGGTCCTTCTTAAAAATCATCATCTGCTCTATCCAAACTGACATTAGACACATGCCATGGAATCATGACATTAAGGGAGGACATCAGCCTCCACCTAATAAGGAAGGGAGCAGTGGTTAAACTGGTGTAAATCATAGTAACCACTCAGAAATGATCTTTAAGGATTCTTCCTGCTTTAATCTAATGAAGAGTAAATCAAAGTGTCTTCTATGGGTTACTTTACATCCTTGTCTTCTGATGCTTTAGTCCTTGCATCCATTAGACCACAAACACTATAAAGAAGCTGCCAAAAAGTAAGAAAAGTTTAAAAGCACCAGTAGAGTGGGAATAAATACAAATACTTGCCTTGAATTATTTTTTGTAAAGATTACACTAAAGTTAATCTGAGAGTATTTCCTATACAGTTTATTATTATCCCCTTTAGTAGCTATGTGTAGGCAAGTTTCTAAAAATGGCCATCAACGATGAGTGACTGCTGAAATAATAAGACAAGCCAACTATAGATTTTATCATTTTCGGTTAGACCGAGCAGTCTCACAGATTTTCACTGAGGATACTGTAATTAGATAGTTAGTTTTAGATACATCTTAGTCACAGACAGTAGCAGGATTTAATGAGAATACAGGCAATACCTCTTATTGGTTAACTTGACCATATTTAAAGCTGAAATGAAATCTGTCCATGCTGTATATTGCCTTCTCTGGTTCCTTCTTTACCACTTATGAACATGCTCATGGAAAACCTTTCCATTTATCATTACATAACTTATTTAGACCAAGTGACTTAATCTCTGGGCCTTCGTGCTTCTTGATGCAATGCAGGCAAATCGTTGCTGATGAGGAGGGTGGGGGATGGCAAGGGGCGGTACATAGCTTCCTAAAAACATCCCAGCATCCTGCTTCAGTACACCTGTCAAGAGCCTACAGCCCTGTTGGAAGCAGGGACTGGTTTTTGGAAAAAGTTGTGCAAATATCAAAATGTCTTGATGGGTAGATGTCAGTCTGGAGGGATGGGAAATCCCAGGCAGACTGCATTTACATGCAGGCTACCCTAAGTCCTGCATGTGATGCTGAGCTTTCATGATTGAAAGAACTGAAATCCAATGAATGTAATAGGCAGGCTAGATCTGGTAAGGCTGGGGAGGAATGACTAGACGATACCGATCACCATCCAGCCAGGAAATAAGGAGGTTTCTATCTGGGTTGGCACGGGTTGCAGGAAAGAAACTTGCATGATTTCACCATCAGCACAGACAGTGCTGACAGGGGAATCCCTCCTGACAGCCATTGTCTTATCCCGACAGGGGGGCAGGGAACCCGTCCCTGCCAGGAGATGCCAGTGATTATCGCTAGTGACTATAGCAACCGTTTATGATAATCGGAAGCGAATCCGGCAAGCTGGTTGTACCCAAGTTAAATGAACGATCAACTTGGTACATTCAGCCTGCCCATTAAAGTGTTTGTTAACCTAAAAAAAAATTGATACTGCCCCTTTAAAGCTGATCCTGCCAGTTTCCACCCTCCCCTTTATAAACTTACCACAGTGTATCATGGCTGCTGAGCACTGACACCGTGGTCAGTTTACGTGCCTCTATCATCCGCTCTCTCCTCTGTCCTCCTCTGTGCTGCCTGTAAGCTCTGTGTCCATGACCGCCCCCCCCCCCCACTGCTCAAATTGCAGTTCCTTTTTTAGACTATCCACTCTGTTTAATTATGTAAGGTGATCCTGTGTCTGTGCGTTGTAAAAATAAGCAGCTATATACCTGATTTGCAAGCTCTGATTGGCTATCATGTGACCCGCCGACTCTCTCCTCTCTCACATGACAGCTGCAGCGGGCGGGGCCGCCTCTCTCCTCCTCCCCCCATGACTGACATCAGCGGGGGATCCTCGGTCCGAGAAAGAGAGCCGGCGGATAATGTGATCGCCGATCAGCACTCACAAAACAGGTATAAAGCTGCTTATTTTTACAAAGCTCAGACACAGGAGTACCATACATAATTAAACAGAGTGCATGCTGAAAAGTGTATATAGTGGCTTAACAACCACTTTAATGTTTTGAATCTCGGACGGTTCAGCAAGAACCGTTGGCACCATGCATGGCCACCCTAAGGCTGAAATTCAGGTTTAATACATTCAGAAATACAAGAATTCTTTTCTTTTTTCAATAAAAAAAATAATGGACATTATTACAAGCTTACATAAGTAATAGTATAATGAACATTACTGGTCTATATCTACATCCACTCATTTATGAATTCATGTCAAAAAAATTTTGATCCTTCATAGACACTTATGTATATGAGATAGTATTCTTTTTAGTTACTTGTAAGACACAATGCCTGATGAAGAAAATGAAGCATTCTTGAACGCTGCCTGGAATGGAAAAATAAATCAAAATCATGGTGCGTTGCTACAAAACATGAAGCACAGGCTTTCTTTGTATTGTGCAAAATTGTATGACCCTGTGTAAATAAATAATTAAAACTATAGATAAATTGCACTTTAAGATTATCTATCTAACCATCTATCTAAAATGATTATAGATTTCATCTAAAGGAAATTTTTTAAGTACCAGGACGTGCTAGACTGCTTGGTTGTTTTCTTGACTCTTTAAGGCTGAAAACTTATAAAAGATGCATACCAGCTATAAGAACTAATGTAGTCATACATTATGCATTTTCCTAAGGCCCTTGTTTTAAAGGAAAAATATACCCTGTTTATGAGAAGGTTTTATTGTTTTTGAAGTTAGGATTAAAACTTATGGGTATAATATTGTGCTCAGAAAAGATGCCAGATGTGGATGAAAACCTATGTCTCTCTCTCCCCTCTTCATTTCATCTCTCATTAGAACTTGGAAAGGCCGTATGCTGGCATTAAATATTCTCCTTGGATCAGATGTGATGATTTGTATGGTATTTAAAAAAAAAAGAAAAATACATTCATTAAAATGTTTATATAATAAATGATGCTACAAAAGTGTAATGCACATATACTATATAATAGTCTTGTTAATTGATAGGAATTTATCTATGTACTGAAAAATAAATATGCACTGTGGAGTACAGGTCAGAGTAGAAACCCCAAAATGTATTAGAAATGAAAGAATTTTTAATTAAATGTTTTACCGAACTCAATTCCAAAGATTATGAAAAATTACAGTTGCTAGTGGTAAGCTTTGGATGTACAAGATTGACATTTGTTTGTCTACAGAATCATACTTGGCAAAATGGCAACAATTGCTGCAATTACTGCAAAGGAGACCTGTGGGTAACTCAATAAAAGACCCATGGCGGCTGTCCTATTAGCCATGATCTAGCAATGCCCCTGTTGGCAGGACAGAAATCATCAGGACTAAAGCCTTATAGATTGCAATGAATACACATTCTCTCCAAAGGCTACAGACTTCCAAACCTAGCCTTAACTGTAAGACACTCTTCAGAGTGTAGGAGATTAATTGTTGCAAAGTTCAAGGTCTTAACCTCAGTGGTTTTACACTTAATCAAGTCTAAAGTTCTCAAAAGACACAGTACCTGGTTCTACTAAACTGATCACTATTTTCCACAGTGCACATATGAAGGCTTTGCAAAAAAAAAATAAACGATCAACTTAAAGCTGCTGCACTGATCTTAGGGCAATATAATTTATCTAGGAAGCCAAAGAGCTTTAGCCAAAGAACAACCGCCAAGCTAGTGATACCGAACCAGAGGCTCATGAGCCACATGTGGCTCTCAACCTTCTTTGATGTTGCACTCAGCCGCATCTCAGTGAGTGCTTAACTTTGAAGTATATATCTCTTCTGAACACAGCTGGAGTTCACCCTGCTGCAAGACCCACTTCGCTTAAATACAAGGCCACAGCCAATGAGAAGCTGCTCCTAGCTCTTGATCCTTGAGGGAGCAGCAAATATCCAATCAAAGCAATTGCTAATAAGAACTCCTATGTAAATTTTCAAGTTATTATACAATTAAAATGCTTTTATTAGTAGTTCTCACAAAGGTTTCACAGATATTTCTTTGGTAAAAGCTTCTTAAAAAAAAAAAGTTAAGACTATTGTTTCAATTTAATGAAAATGGAAGCTACCAAACATTTATGGCTGAAAATGTATGACAGAAGACACCATAATGATACATAAATTGCATAAAAAATATGCTGTTACTGTGCACATCTAAACTGATTGTAAAGATCTGAACACACAGTTAAACATAACCAATGAACTAACAGTTCAACATAAATAACATCACTGTATGACAATGCAAGGTATATATAATAGGTGGTCTGGAAAGAAAAACACTTTCATTTTTTTCTTGAGTTCTACTGTAATTTATAGTAGCAAATTATATGATAGGTGTTCTAATTAAACCTTCAATTTACTGAAACGCTAAACATTAGATTAAACTGCTATGAACTGATCTACACCAAAATGATTGAATGTTTATAGTGAGGGTGGCTATATACAGGATGTTTTTTTTCACACAGTTTGGCAACAATTCAAAAAATACAGATGACAGTTGTATGATGCAAGAAGCCAAGATGACCATCTGTGATCCAGTGAAATAGAAAATGCTGGCTAAAATAATTTTCCAACATGTTGGAAAATGTTCATCTGCAGACAATCATTTTTTGATCACTGTTATCAAGCCAAAAACAAATTTACTTGCTGCAGCAAACACAACATCAATGTCTATTTTGTGTCTGCTAGTATAGGTACAGAGGTAAGAGTGGCCCCACATGACCTAACAATTGCAAAAGATGCAACAGCTCCAGGCTGTGTATGACAAAGGCAGGAGTGCCAAGGTGCCTATAAATCGCCATCCCTCATGTGACTGGAGAGGGGAGTGGGAGGAGGAGAGCAGAGTTGCCTCATGGAGTTGCTTAGAGCAGGAAGAAACAATAGAGAATGGGGCAACTTTCCTGATAAGTTGCTTACCCTGAAAGCAGACGCATGATGATTGTGCTGGAGCCCAAACATTGTGTCGATTTGGCCAAACTGTATGGATCCAGACACAGTCATCTCATGCCTATGGGTAGCTTAAGAAGCTCTTGTTAATGTACCATATACAGTATGATGGTTAGTGCACTCCATTCATGTTGCTGTGTAATTCTGGTCAGAAGCAGTAGAAGGTGGTCAGATGGCCAAGACACAACCTGACCTCCCCCAGGCAGGTTTTTAGGCTAGTGTTTTATTAAAAACACTAGCTGCCAGATTGGATGACTGTTAATGTCTATACCTATGAATCAGGGAAGGATTATACAATAATACTAATCAGACAAGTTTTAATAATCTGTTTAAATGTTTCTGCCCACAAAAGGCCTCAGATAGCCGTGTCTGCTGGTGAACCATAGAGAGATGGTTGCATGATCCATACAAAAACAGCCAAATTAGCCAAATAATCTACTGTCTATGGGCACTATTACACTCTAAGCTTGTAAGCTCTTCTCTGGTTAAGAAGTGTTCTCTGTGAAGTATTGAGTAATATATTTCATAGTTCTAAAAATATGAAAATTAGATATGAAATAAACTACATAAAAATTCAATCAATAAAGCTAAATCACCTTCCTGTCAGGTAGAAGAAGCTGTGGCAGAAACCAGATTCCTACTCTCTGGGGAACCCATGGTCATCCTTTTGGGAAAAGTCTGCGACTACATTCAATAAAAATGAGTACAGCTCATTTGTGGTGTCACTGTGAGTAGCTAACACAGTGATGGAACTCTGAAGCTTCTATTCCTGGAGGTGGAGGACGAAAAGTGTTTCCAACAAAGTGGAAGGGATTATAGGATTTAGGGTAGTTAGGTGGATAAGAGACATTATAAGGGCTGGCTTTTATGTATTGGAGGGGTACTTGTAATAGCTATAAGAGTTATAAGGGTTGGGGATGTTTGGAGCAGTGGCTGCATATGCACCAGGACCCAGATGTGTCAGACTACAATACAGCTCCCATAATTTCAGAGAAATGAGCAATGGCAGTATTTATGTTTTTTTAATGACCATCCTGTTATAGCCATTCCAACATGGAGCCTTAAGAAAGGCTTACAAAAAAGGGTAGGGTTACACAACAGCTTGCATGTCTATGCATATGACTTGACATGCAGCGGCAATGTGCACTGTGTTTTTGAATATACAGCAGTGCACCCTTGTTAATTTTAAGACATATTGCGCTGTGGTGCAATGAAAAGCTACCTGCCTATTTTGTTTAACAACACACACCACTGCAGCATTTGATATTATTGGTCACAATGCAAAACAAGGTCTCTACCTTGTCCATGCATTAAACTACGTTGAATAACTTACTTCAGAATTAAGCTGCGCTGACAGTCATTTACCTGAAAAGATGGCAACAACTAGAGTGGACTTTCTATAGGGACAGCTCTGTGGAGAAGATGCCTATTGCAATGCAAATTGCATTAAAGCAGAGCTAAACCCTCCTATTTTTTTTAGCCAAGGAAGCTGCCATCTTGCCATGATGTTGCAAATGTGATTAGTTATGAGACCAGCTATTTAATGGTTTGACAGTTTGGTTGAAAGCACAACCATGTGACAGTTACATTCCAGCATGTGCCAGGGATTTAACTGTTTTTTGAAACTGTTAAATCAATGGGTTAAGTTCAGCTTTCAGGCTTAGAGAATTGCATTTAAAGAACTTCTCTATCATTTTAGCAGGCAAGAGATGTGTAGATCTTTAAATATAACCAGTTTATGTGGAACTGCCCTGCATCTGTGCATCATAAACCAAAAATGCTATATAACAACTTTTGAATATTTAAAACAAACTCCTCATCCATTTATGTCTCTGTGCTTATTTTTGCTAAGTAAACATTTTGAAAAACACCCCCTTGCATTTCTGGCAATGGCCATTGAGTAAGGGTAGATGATTCATGTAGCATTAACTTCCTGGAATCCATCTGCCCTTAGCGCTGGTATGGGCTGAGCTGAGAACCCTTCTCCTCCTGAAGATTCCTGGGATATATGACATAATTTGCCTAGGCCTGGAAACCAGGAAGTAACTGAAGAAATACAAAAAAAAAAGTTTAAAATAACTAAATATAATATACTTTCCTATCTATTTACTCATGCTAGCAGCATGATGATTAGAAATAGCCAATGTCGATTGAGAGAGTGAAGTTCCACTTCAATAATTGTATGTGGGTTTCTAACACTGGGAGGGATTAGCAGATTATCTAAATTCTAAAAAAAAATCTTTGCTTTGGGGTGCTCTCATAGACCCACTCGGGGGGGCTTTTCTGAATTTAGAAGCATGCTACTTTTATGACCATAGACATTCAGCTTTATCTTATGCATGTACAGCAATTGCAGCTTTTTTCAACCCATTTTGGATTACAAAAACAAATCTACAAATAGACATCATCACAACGTAAATACGTTTTTAAAAAAAAGTTATGGGTTGGCTCAAATCAATTGTTTTTGCAATCAAAAGCTTAGAGAGAGTGATCTCTGTTTGGGCAACATAAGACATAAGCATCTCATAGTATCAATAGCTTTTTCCCCGGAAAGGGTCTTTGGAAACTGGGTTTGAGTTGTTATGTGATCAATTGTGATGCAAATAGTGTGTGGGAATTCTTCCTTAATTACTTGTATAAAATCTTCAATAATGATTTACTTATGCATAAAACTTCATTTTTCTACGCGCTGAAGCTATATTACATGAACAGTATTATGCTAATGATTTTAAACATTATTTTACAGTCATGTCATTAATGTAGTGCTTTCTTTATCTATGCATTTTTTAATCTATCCACAGTGTGCTAAATTTACGTTACACTATTTCACCAGTATTTATTTAATTTACGTTCATTTACAAAATATGCTGGACTGTTCTTTAGAAACCACTTAATACGTATTAAATCTTTTAATCGCTGGTTGTTATCCTCCTCCAGATTCAATTGAAAGGCTAATTGCTCAATTTATTGCACGCAAATGCACACGTAGCCCCAGGTGTTCTTTACACAAATACCAACGCTGCACTAACCCTTTCACCACTTCCAACAGCTGTCATGAGTGCAATTTAACAAGTAAATAACAGTATACCTTCCAGCATGACCCAGTTTTACCACGGAGGTAATGGCATCTTCCCATCCTTGCTAATTGTTTTCCAATTGCTGCATCATATGATGTAGTAATTAATTAAAGTAAAAAAAAAAAAAAACATCAATTATTTAATCCTATATAGTGCATTGTTACAAAGGTACTAAGGTTAGATAAATTGCATGTTGTGCTGTATTAATCAGACAATGTGGTTTTATAATATGTTACAGCATGCTTTAGGCTAACTGTCAATTTTAGCCTTTCATATAAAAAAGTTGTTTGTATTGTGTATACATGACGGGTACTTGCTCTCAATGTAAATCACAGCAGAGAGGAAAAGCTGATCTTATACTGCGAATAAAGTTCACTGAAGCCTACTGGGAACATGCATGTAGACAGTTGCAAAATCTGAGACGACAGAACGGAAGCGTTTGATTGGTGCCCATCTATACTCTTGCCATGTTCTACATAAGGAACGCTGTTTGCTGTTCCAGGTCAACTTTATTTGCTTTGTGGTAGAATTAAACTGAAAAGAATGTGACAAGGTCACAGTGCAACAGCATTTTTACATACAAATTCTTAAAGTGTATCCATCACTTATATGCAATGCATGCTGCTATTTTCTGAGCTGAAACATTATTTCAAATAATGCAGCAGATCATGACTAGGTGACGTCATATCATTAACCACTTGCCGACCAGCCGCTGTATAATCCTGCGAACCGTCAAAGCTATACATTGGTTCCTTTAAGTGGGATAGCAGGTGTGCACACACACCGGTGGCGCAGTGGGGGTGCCGATGCTCGTAATCGGCGGTCGTGATGACCGCTAGCCATGAGCAATCGTGGGCACGAGAGGCAGAACAGGGACGTGTGTGTGTAAACACACACATCCCAGTTCTGTGAGGAGAGGAGAGAGAGATCGTGAATTCCTACGAGCTGGGAACCACGATCTCTCCTCTCCTATAGTCAGTCCCATCCCCCACAGTTAGAACACACACATAGGGAACACAGGTAACCCATTGATCACCCCCTAGTGTTAACCTCTTTCCTGTCAGTGACATTTATACAGTAATCAGTGCATTTTTATAGCACTGATCACTGTATAATTGTCAATCAACCCAAAAATGTGTCAAAAGTGTCCGATGTGTCCGCCATAATGTCTCAGTCTCAATAAAAATCGCAGATCTCCACCATTACTAGTAAAAAAAAAAATAATAATAATAAAAATGTAATAATTCTATCCCCTATTTTATAGATGCTATTTTTTGCGCAAACCAATCAATATAGACTTTTTGTGATTTTTATTAACAAAAATATGTAAAAGAATACATATCAGCCCAAACTGAGGAAAAAAATTAGCTTTTTTTAAAAAAATTGGGGCTATTTATTACAGTACAAATTCAAAATAGTGTTTTTTTTTTCAAAACTGTCGCTCTTTTTTTGTTTGTATCGCAAAAAATAAAAACCGCAGAGATGATCAAATACCACCAAAAGAAACCTCTATTTGTGGGAAAAAAGGACATCAGTTTTGTTTGGGTACAGCATCGCATGACCGCGCAATTGTCAGTTAAAGTGACGCAGTGCCGTATCGCAAAAAATGGCCTGCCCATTGAGCAGCCAATTCTTCCAGGGCTGAAGTGGTTAATATAATTAGAAGTGCTGATAGAGATAAGCTAACAGATTTAAAAGAAGACAATAAAAGGACAATCTGAGTTAAAACTATTTCTGATGCAATACTGTCACATACCTCTTCCAATTATAATTTATGGAGAAGGAAGAGAAACATTCTAAAATCCACTCCTTTACCTAATCCATAAGTGTATGAATCAGGAATTTTGTAGTACGTCCATTCCATTTTGCTCATCTTTAATTAATAGGCATAATACCGGGATAGCTGACAAAATGGCTCTCTGCTTTTGCTAACAAAATGTTTACAATTTATTGCAGTACTTTAATAATGAACGTGCATTAGGCTCAATTCACAGCGCTAACACACAAGGATATGTATCCTTATTTTTTAAAAAAGTGACAGCGATTTTCAATTGAGTCCAGTGAAACATGGCTGAAAATAGAGTGCCTTGGTGTTAAAGGTTTGTGAATTGAGCTTGATTAGTTTGATCTTCTAAGGTAGTAGAGAATGTTCACTTATGACAGTCATGTTTAGTTGCTTTAGTAAATGAAGTGAAGTCATGCTCATTTTAACTGTCCATTCATGTACAAGGCAAAATCCATTTCCCCTTATTCTGCCCCTATATATAGCCCTTTAGAACGCCTGAAAAGTGACAGCAAAAATTGTTGGGATTAAGTAACTGTAAAGTGGCAGTAGGCATAAAAGTTTATACAGTAGCCTTGGGACTTAAACTCTTGAGATAATTTGGAAGTAAAGGACGAAATTTGTAAGTAAGGGAATTTGCAGCCATTAGATGAGACTGGGCAGGGAAGGCATGTACAAATAGGTGACTCCAGTGTGAAAAATATGAGGTTTACTTGACAAAGGGGCCTCCCTTGGCAGAGTTAAAGTGATTGTAAATGATCACCTTGTAAAACAAACCATTCAGTTTAAAATAGAAATGTAAAGCAAAACTTTTTGAATACATATAAAATAACATTATAAATACCATTTTCTCCTTTTTTAATAAATGATCACATTCCCTCTGTTCTCAGCTGCATAAGTGCTGGGGGGAGAAGAAGCCAGCAGCACACTGAGCTTCCCAGTGAATGGCTGTGCAGTGGGGGCTTGTCAGGACAAGTCTGATCATTGAAGGAGAGCAGGCTGAGTTCCCAGCATAGATTGAGAACCGACTACAGTGTGTTCCCCTGCTTAGTGTGGTCAGTTTTTAATAGGAAAGCAAGAGGACTAGCAGAAATTCCAGAGATTTCACATAAATGAAGCGATACAAAGAAAACAGGAAACTTTTGCATACAAGTACATGGTACAGAAGGCACATATCAGGAATATGAAGTGTTATGCCACGTACACATGGTCGGACTTTTCGGCCGGACTGGTCCAACAATCCGACCGTGTGTGGGCTTCATCGGATCTGCAGCTGACTTTTTCGGTCGAAAATCTGACGGACTTTAGATTTGGAACATGCTTCAAATCTTTCCGACGGACTCCAGTCCGGTCCAAAAATCCGCTCGTCTGTATGCTAGTCCGACGGACAAAAACCAACGCTAGGGCAGCTATTGGCTACTGGCTATCAACTTCCTTATTTTAGTCCGGTCGTACGTCATCACGTACTAATTCGTTGGACTTTGGTGCGATCGTGTGTAAGCAAGTCCGGTCGTTAAAAAGTCTGTCGAAAGTCCGCCAAAAGTCCGTCGAAAGTCTGTCGGACAGGCTGTCGGACTTTTGTAGCTGAAAAGTCCGACCGTGTGTACGCGGCATTAGGGTAACAAACGCTTTAAGCTTGCAGGCAGGAAGCTGTAGACAGTGACAGGTGCTGAAAGGTACTGATTCTGAAAGCCATCTTGCTTTAGAAAAAGGAGAGCACAAACCCTCATGTGAAACTTACAAAAATAATTTTGTGGTTCCTGTGGTGGATGCAAGGAAACAATGCATTCCAGCCCAAGCACCTGGCTCCTCTGCATTAATGGAATGGGGAGAGATGTCAGTCTACACAGAGCAATTAGGGATAACATTTCCCTTACCTAAGGTATGGGGGTAAAAAGTCCATTGCTACTTTTTATCCTGACCTTACTCCATAGCTGGCCTAAATGGACCCCATTGCACACTGAGGTAAGTAGTATTTCCAATTTGAAGCGTTTTTATGTTGCTGAATGTGTGATGGTAAAATAATGCTGGTTGCTGATACTCACTTTGGCACATCAACTTCTTGAAGGTGCTACGCTTTACATGCCTCCTGGCCATCCCATTAATTGAACTACTCTCTTGGGTTCACATTTCTTTTATACTGCTAAACGCAAGGCAATATGGTATGTCAGTATTTAATAATATTAAAAAAAACAAACAAAAAAAACAACATTTTGTAATGTTGTAATTCAACAGGTTCTTAGGGCTTTACATTCTATATCCATCTTAGACCACTCATTGAGCGAGGACAAGCCTTCACATGTGAAATAGACTATAATCTCATAAGGTTATTGAACAAGGTCCAATATAAAAAAGCTATCACCATAAATTCTAACACTAAGAAATTTGCTAGGTAATATCCAGTAAGTGATGAAAAACTAACAAAGAAATTACTTATGTCACATTTTGTGATGATCTGTGGCTTTTACTCAGTGATGACACCAAAATGTATATTACAACATATGTCACAGAAACAGTTATTGGGCTCTTTGCTTTTTACTTTTTTTAAAAAAAGATCTCCTTTCTTCTGCGTATACTGTCTGAAAAAGGACCTGTAATAGATTACTTCTATAACACATTATTGCGTACATAATGATAGCCAAGCAGCTAACTGGGGAACGGGTCTGCACTTGCAAGAATCCTGTAAAGCAAGTAGGGTCATGGAAGCACATTTTTTTTCTTTGTTTTCTAGCAACATTGTTCATTAGATGACACTTTTTAGGGCTGAATGCATCTTTAATAGTGCTAAAATCAACAATGAGCAGTTAATATTGACACCAGGACCATATTTAAAAGGACTTATTCCACAGTTTTATAGAAACACCACTGATTGCATCATAGTTGAAAGCAAACAGTGATGGCCATCCAAAAACTAAAGGAAACCTTCACTGAAAGACACACAGAGTTTTCCATTGCTGATTCTTATTTTGGAAATGCTAATTGCCTGGTTGTAATGTTATTTCCTTGGCTTTTGAGTCACCAAACCAAAAAAAAAACATTCATAACAGGTTATGTAGCTAATATGTTTTAGACACAATGGAAGCCAGACTATTTTTCTTATGAAAGGTTTACTTGAACATGAATTTAGTAATAAATAGCAATCTGATAGTAGTGCCCAACCATAAAAATACTGCAAGAGCATACCCTCCTTAGGCACCACTACAGCTTCCACACGTAGCCTGATCTCCAGGGTATGGGAAAGAAAGGCACAACCTCCTGATATCATGTGGGAGAGGCGGGAGGAACCTATGCAGATACTGACTTTCAGAAAGTCTATGGGGAATGGCCGTGGTTGCAAATATAGTGTACAGTAAGGCACAACTATGCACTGGTTTGTAAGAATTTCAGAACTTTTGAGAACTGTTTGTACAGCAAACTTTTACAAAGGATGTAAGACATGGATCGTTATTACAAGATTCAAGTAGTGATGAAGCTTACTGAAAGCCTGCTAATGCCTGTTAGTTACTTGTTTAAAGTGACAGCCAGCATTTCCATTAAGATCTGCTCCATTATGACTCCTTAAATTGGAGATGAAGTTTGCTTTAAAGGCTTCAAGAAAGCTGACTGAAGCTTGCTGAAAATTTGCAAATTCTTTGTACAAGGTTGCTATACATGCTGCTTCTATACTGTCTGAAGTCAGTGTGCACGGGCCCAAAAGTGAATGTCGGTCCCCATTGAAATATTGATTCTACACTTAAGCCTAATACACAGGGGCCAAATGTCGGCTGGCATTGGTATGTTTCTATTGAACCAGACATTCAGGCCGTGTTCATGGCAATCGGCTTCTGTCGAAAGCTCATGACCGAAAAAGGTCTGCCGACCAACTCCCATTGGATGAGAGCGCTGATCAGAGCATGTCAGAACACAATAGCACAGCAGGGGTGGATTGTTAGTACAGCGGCTCCGACCTGAGTTGGCACTTTTTTTGCTCACCCTCTGGGTTGAACGGAAAAAAAAACTGGTGGTATGTACAAGGCTTTAGAAGTAATTTGTCTGGAGTTTGCTGGCATTTTTAAACTAATGTATACTCCCCATATTTCACTATACCTGTCATTCAACACTTATGGTTTAATGTTCACATTTTTGTTAGCTACTTGATACAAATACACAGTAGAGGTCCCTTTCCATCCCTGTGTCTTGAAATGACTGCACACCATTCTGTGGTAGAATATTAAGCACTTAGCTTTTAAAACATATGTGCTGCTTAAATTGGAAATATATTCAGAACAGTATTAGGCTCTTATAATTGGGCTTACAACACATGAGGGCCCTATATCCCAGTCTGACTTTACAAAAAGTATAAATATTTAAAATATATCATAGCTTCTGTGGAAGATTTGTCTAGTTTCTATAATATACATAAAATAAAAATGTAGCACCAGATGTTCTCCAGTTAAATCCTTTATATTTGCAGTGGTGCAGAAAGCAGATTCAATAGAGTATTTTCAAGCATGTGAAAGCACTGTTAGAAGAAGAAAAAGCATGATGTGAAGTAAATTGCAGACATTGCCGCGGCAGGGGGGCCTGGACCATGTCATCAATGTCCTATGTGTTGATGATGCTGCCAGTAATGTGAGTAAACAGGTGGCTACAAAGACCCCCAGATTAACACTGAAACCATAGACCAATAAAAAATTGGGAACAAAATATAGTGTTTGTAAATCCAAATAGTGAAGTTTATTAAATAGCTCCCTATTTAAAGTGGGATTCCGGCCGGGAAAAAAAAAAAATTAAGTCAGCAGCTACAAACACTGTAGCTGCTGACTTTAAATAAGCACACTTACCTGTCCTGGGTGCCCGCGATATCGGCTGCCCGAAGCCGACCCATCCCTCGGCTCTCAGGTCCCGGCACCGCCATCCTAACTAAGGGAAACAGGCAGTGGAGCCTTACGGCTTCACTGCCCATTTCTTACTGCGCATGCGCGAGTCACGCATCGCTTTGTGAATGGGATGCAATGTGTTGTGGGACACACACAGTTCCCATAACACACCGTGCCCCATTCCCCAGAAGAAAACCTGGGAAGGAGAAGACTGAAGATCACCGCGGCGTAGGAAGAGGCAGATTAGGAAGACTAACTAAGTTAAAAAATATAACTTTTCCTCCATTTTTTTAGGGTTTTTTTATGCAATTTTTTTTTTCAGGGTGGACCTCCACTTTAACTACCAAATGTAGTAGTGCATACTCTCTTTTTGGAATTTGCAAAACAGATATAATTACCTGTTGATCCTACTATTTTCCTCTGTCTTTGTTCCTGTATGTGTGGCAGCATAAAACCACAGGCTCTCTTTTGCAGTTTTAACATTGTCACCTGTACATTTGGTCCTTCTAGGGAGCTACAGGCAGCTGTATCTGTGCATGCTGTTTCTTTTTAACACTTTTTTTGGTGAAAAAAACTCATTCACATTGGCCAGGATCTGGGGGCCCCCTTGTTAAAGGGAGCTTCCCGATTTAAAGAAGACCCCCCACAACCAAAGCCCAGGATTGTGGGGAAGAGGCCCTTGTCCCCATCAAAATGGGGACAAGCTGCTTTGGGGTGGGGGGCAGAACCCCCCCTGTCCCAAAGCACTCCATGTTGAGTGAGACTAGGGCCTCTTCCCCACAACCCTGGGCTTTGGTTGTGGGTGTCTGCAGGCAGAGGGCTTATCAGAATCTGGAAGCCACCTTTAACAAGGCCCCCCCGTGAATGAGTAATTGGTATTCGTCCAGCCCTTCCCTGGTCTGCCAGGCTGCATATTTGGGTAAGAATCTGGTATGGATTTTGGGGGGAACCCATGACATTTTTCTGAAAAAGGGCTGTTTTTAAAAAAAAATTCTATTGCCGGCAATGTTTTTTTTTTCATTCAGGTGTCAGCGGGGAAGCCCGTTGACAGCTGATGACTCATCCCTTGTTAAGGGTGCAGCAGTCGGCTTCCAGGCCTGCTCCCTAGCAACCAGATATTCACTGTGCCCTGATTGGGCAAATCTTTGCCCATTCAGGACTTAGAATTCACTATGCAGTGCGCAGTGCATTGTGGGGTGCTCAGCGGGGTAACACCCCTCCGAGCATCCCGCAAATTTTGGTGTTTACTGAACGAGCGAATGGGTGAAGTTCTGCCAAACTTATGCTCGGTCCAAATCGCTAGCCCAAACACTACTACCTGCACAGGTTTTAAGTTATGCTATGTGAATGGAGGCATATACCAAATACAAAGTAGATGTTATTCCAATTTGGCTGCAAAAGTGGAAATACACTTTATGCAAAACCAATGCTTAGCCAAAGGAATTGTCTGTAGACAAGCAGCAAAATTCTTCATCATAACTTAGTGAATCAGCATTCTGGACTTTTTTTTATTAAGGGAGGATTTAACACTATCATGGCAAAGATCGGGCATCTAGGTATTCTGCTTTGCTAAAGGGGCCCTGCATACTACCATACTATTGTCTAGTAAAATAGATGAAAAATGTTTCTCTCCTGCAGGCCCTCTCTCCCTCAAACATTGCCTTAATAAGCTGGAGCTACCCACAACAGAACACTTCAGATTCCAACAAATCTCACACTTTCTACACTCTATATGGTTGGAAAAAACACTCCCGCCTAGATACAAGGCATATGAACTAAGGTGTGGAGAGGGCCCAGAGCAGAGGGGAGGAATATCGATCATTTACCCATCACTGGTACTCCCAGACACTCAATCTCCTTTTATAACAAGGTGGGAGCTACAATTCAGTTGGGATCTGGAGGCCTGGCGATCTGCCTGCTTTAAATCCTTTAATATTATCTTGAACACATCACTCACAGAGGCCAGTATAAAAGTAAATTTTGAGGTGGTATTATACCCCCTTTAGATTAGCGTCCATGTATGCCTCTGCCGATCCTCTGTGTTTCAGGGGATGTCAACTTACAGGCACAATGGCCCACATCTGGTGGGAGTGCCCCAGGATACGCCCCTTCTGGAGAAAATCTTCAACTTTATAGACAAGTTGGCCGGTTGCCAGGTGCCTAGATCTCCAACAAAACGCTTCTCAACAAACAGATCCTAAAAACCCCTGCACATACTAGGAAGCTAATTCACTTCATACTAGTGGGTGCTAAACTTACAATAGTTAAAGCTTGGAAACAATCAAACATTTCCATCAAAGCCACCCAGAGGAAGAAATCATGGATTATGTCCCAAGAAAAATGATCTAGTATACTGTCAGACACCCGCACTAAATTTGAAGCCACATGGGAACCGTGGGCTCAGTACATGGGTATCTCCCTCCTCCCTGTCAGTAGGCCAGACTGAGACTTTAAAATCTCAACCTCAAAATTATTGACGATAGACAACACCAAGCAGCATCTCCTTCTCTCCTTTCCTCTCCTTTATCCCTTACTCTCTCTACTCTATCCTATTCTCTTACCCCATTTATCGCGGTTTAAACGGGACGACAGTGGAACACATACAAATCACCAGCTCAATGTTCCAGATGCTTGTAGGAATTCTAGAACCGTTTTATGCCAACCCTAGGGCATATGGTGGGGGTGGTTCCACGGTCGAGTCCCCCACCCAGCACAGTCTGATCCCCTTGGTGGTGCTGGGTGTATAAAAGGGACTCCCCTGGCCCTTCCTGTCTTTACCATTGTACAGCCATAAAGGCGTTTTCTTCAGTTACACAACCTACCTTTCAGTTTGCAAGTTGTACTTGTTCTAGGTTCCTTTGACAATTCTACGTATAGACAGAACACTGTCCCGACCGACTCAGTCTTCCTTTCTTTGTATTACAGCTAGTTTTAGCTATATCTTGAAGACTAACTACATGTATTGGTTATTGAAATTTATACACTGTCAACCTGATGTTAAACATGTTTGTATATGGTTGAATACAAAACTTTTTGAATTAGAAAAGATGAAAATTCAGATTAAATAAACCAATTAATCTTTTTTAAAGAGTTCTGTTAGTAACATTACTACAAGTTAAAGGATGTCATCTTTATCACTTCAGCATTCTGCATTTACAAGTGTCACACAACTGTATGGCATGTGAAGATGACATTTATATTATCTGTTGTAAAAAAAATCACCCAATGTCAGCACAATATTCTCAAGCTATAATTAGGATACCAATTGATAAAGGTGGGATTATAACACATTTCTAGTTTACAGTAGAAAATGTATTCTGTCCATTGTATCCAGTAACAGAAAACTGATCATACAGATTAAAAACTCCATCAGATATGAATGTGGACTAATAGAATCGGAAGGAACTCTATATTGAGTTGCCTCCGCTTTAAACTTTTCTTCCACATGTTTACAATGATCTTCCAAACCTTTAATATTTTTTACGGTTTATTTTTTGACTCCAAAAATCTAGGCATTCCTACTTTCAATAGTGCTGTGATGCAGAAACTAATCTGTTTGTTTTTGTACATGGAACTTATGCATTTTATGTTACCATATTTACCATTATTGCAAAAAGAAAGCTACATTAACCTAATTGGTTTATTACACATATCTCTGCTGAGAAAAATTCTATTCATATAGAAAAATTATAGCACAATTATAGATCTCATTTTACTTAGTCTGATTCATCATTATAGCTTTGCTAAATAATGCAGAGGTTCTTTAAATGAGTGTGTTTATCCTAATCCTGTGCATTTTACCTCATTTCTGTGGAATAGAGCTGTGGAGTACTTTGAGGAAAACGAATATGAAGCTAATCAGTTACATTTATGTTTACCGTGGAATACATATGTGGGATATTAAATTGATTGAATAACATATTAGAAGATCATAGAAGTCTTAGCAACCCAGAAGAAAATCCAAAGTCATACTTAAAATATGCATTTGTCGTGTATTTTGCCGTTGACAGGAGTAGCACACTTTAACTTCTCATGGGTTATAAGTAGGGTTACTGTTCCTTTTCATGAAACTGCTAAATTTGTCCTTAAAATTGCAGATTTATTTGTGAAAGGCTAGAGCCAAACATCTGCAATGTTTGAGTACACTGCATTTGGCGCAAAAATTGTGCTAAAAGACATGCAGCATGCATAATTATATGCATATAGTGGTAATTATGCACATTTAATTGAGTGTACTCTTTAGAGTCAGCAGGAGTCTATTTATATTGTTAAATTAATAAGACAATAAAAAGCTATAACAGGGCTGGTTAATAATTCAGCAATATATTGTCAGTAAATTGACATAAAAATCCCCCACAGCTGTGGGGTGTTGTAGAATTTTTTTTAAAAAACAGCATGGGGTTCCCCTTAAAGTGGAAGAAATACCTAACTACAGGAAGTCCCCAAGTTACATACAAGATTGAATTTGAATTTGTATGTAAGTTAAAACAGGTACATTTTTTAGGTGTAACTCCAGCCTAAAAAATTATTTTTACGTTTTTTGGATAGCATAGGGAAGGGTTAACACCCCTGTAACGTTTGTTTTGCTGTCTGTACCCCTGTTCAGAAGATTTTGCCTAATTTTCCGTCCCTTTAACATTTGGATTTTGAAAATTTTGGGTTGTTGTGGAAACAAAGATTGTTGATGAATCTTTGAAGAGACGACTTTTTCCCATGATAACTCTTACAGGAGTGAATTTCCCTTCCTATGGGGTATATTTTCTCTCACTTCCTGTTGTCTCCCTCCATTTGTAAGTATGAGTCATATGTGAGTCGGATGTATGAAACTCGGGGACTGCCTGTATATGTTTTTATATCTATCCTATACCTATATTCTGTACATATTCTGCCTATATGTATCCTACCTAACCTGTATAAAAAATATATGTTTAATTACCTTTTTTTAATCCACTATGGTCCAGTCAAATGATCCCACAGCTCTGGCTCCCCTGTGTCAGTGAGTGACTTCTGCAGGGGAGAGGAGGGAGCACCGAGTGTCAGTGAGTGACTTTTGCAGGGGAGAGGAGGGAGCATCGACAGCAGCCGGGCCATGAGGGCATATGGGGGATGTCATGGCTCCAGGAATTTGGAGCCATTCTTGAGTGTCTCTTGCACTGAGATGCAGGATCATATGACTGGACTGGATTAAAAAGAGGTAAGTATTCAGATTTTTTTTACACAGGTTAGGCAGGAGAAGTGGAGGGTGGGAGTGGGAACATTTTTAACACTGGAGCTAGTTTGGCTTTTTTTCCACTTTAATATTGAAACCATACCTTTATCTAGGCATGCAGCCTGAGTAGCCAAGAAAAGAAGGGTTGTGATTATGCAGCCTCCAATTTCCAGCACCAGACTGGCCACATTCCCCTTAAAAAGCACGCTTTTACCAATGTTGAGGAACAAGGACCTCTTCGCTCCCTCTGTGTGCCCCATATAGGAGGTGGGGGTAATATAAAAATGGATGTGTCATCTGGAAGCCCCCTTTATATTAAACAGGTTACCAAATATCCAACTTCTCCCACAGAATCATGCAAAGGGGTACATTAGTACCCATCAACAATTTTCACAAAGAGTTAAAAAAGCACCAGTACCATTCTAAAAATCATTTAATAAAATAAAATGCAAACCCTCTCTTACTGGTTTCTTAATTACTGTTCTCAGAAGTAAATTCAGCATCAATCATGGTGTCCAGCCACGTTTCCATTAACCAACTCATCTAGGCAGGTAATTCGAACCAATCACCTACTGATGTATACATACACTATATTGTCAAAAGTATTGGGACGCCTGCCTTTACACACATGATCTTTAATGGCTTCCCAGTCTTCGTCCGTATAGTTCAATATTGAGTTAGCCCACCCTTCGCAGCTATAGCACCTTCAACTCTTCTGGGAAGGCTGTCCACAAGGTTTAGGAGTGTGTCTATGGGAATGTTTGACTATTCCTCCAGAAGAGCATTTGTGAGGTCAGGCACTGATGTTGAACGAGAAGGCCTTTCTCATAGTCTCCGCTCTATCCCCAAAGGGATGTGCAGGCCAATCAGGTTCCTCCACCCCAAACTCACTCATCCATGTCTTTATGGACCCTGCTTTCTGCACTGCAAAGGCTGGGCCAACTCAATATTGAACCCTACGGACTAAAACTGGGATGTCATTAAAGTTCATGTAGGTGTAGAGGCATGCTTCCCAATGCTTTTGACAGTATAGTGTACACTTTTTCTGCTAGTTGACAGATTTAAATTCATCTCCAGGAATCCCAGATGATGTAATCGACCAAATTTGGTCAATGACTTCACCTGGGATCCCTAAAGGTAAATTTAAATTACCACAGCTCCTGCCTAGCAAAGCCCAGTCCTCTAGGCTAATGATCACCCATCAAGGTGTTTGGATATATGCATAACCTTTCCTAAGAGCTAGTCCACTGCTTACATCTGGGATGAAGGCCCTTAAAAGGAATACTGAAGCAGAGTGCTGTGCTGTTTTGATAAAGTTATGTAAAACACCCTATTACCAGATATGATCTTCCTGCATTGAATAGAAAAGCACAGACACCCAGTGATAACAATATTTGGTTTAAAATAAGGTATACAATGAAAAATAAAAAGTTTTTTTTTTTAATTTTATTGAATAAAAAAAAAGTGAGAAAAACTGAAAAATATAAGCAGATAAAATGTTAGTTTTAAATGACTACATGAAACTTCAAAACACTTTCTCAAAAGTCCCAAAGTATTTTTTAGGAAATCAGTATCTGTAGAGAAATACAATACATCAAAAGCTAGGTACCGTGAATCTCTTCTAGAAGATTTTTCTTTCATGTTGGCAACTTTCACCTTTTAGGGCACACAATCCACAGTGTACTGAATGAAGGGTGTGCTCATTTAGGAAAAGCTGTACTACCTCTAAAATGTTCTTACTTTATTCCACTGCAAAATTCATTACTCACATTTTGTACATTTATTTATTTATTTGGGGGGGGGGGGGGGGGCAGGCAATTTAGGTTATTAATATATTATAGTAACAGAAGTTATAGTAATAATTTGAAGTTCAAATTTGCTTTTCAGAATTATTGTATTAGAATATCATAGTAAAAAAGGCTGTTTTTCTTTAAAAAGTGAAGAACGCTAAACATTAATAAAATGTAAAACCAACTTACACTCAAATTCCCCAAAATACATATGCAAACATACATATCATCATTCTAACAAGTGTACGGTATATACGTTAACCTCATAGCAACTGATTACCTTACCATCCAATCTCCTCGATTGTCTTGTGCTCTTACATATACTTCTTATACTTCGTTACAGCAAACACGAATTACCTCTGTACTGATACATTCACACTCATGTTTCCACCCTCCTATTTGTTTTCGGAGGAATATCCTTATCTATTCATACTTCTTGGTAAAACCCAAGATCTATGTGAAATATTTACCACAGCGGAACTAAACAATTTCCAGGACATATAAAATATAAAATATTCCTACTTTAGCAGATATTGAGTAAAAAAGTGGCCCTCACCCTGTTAGAGTACAGTCTTTGCCAGCTTTAACAGCTGACCAAGGTAGTAGGCCTTAACATACCATTATGCATATTGCAGTCACGAGTAATAGTTTTATAGACACTGTAATAGAGGTGTGCAAGGCCCTGGAAGGATTGCCCCAAGGGTTTTTAAGCAGCTAGGTATGTATTCTTTTTTTTTTTTAGTTTTTAGTTTTAATTCTTTTTTATTGTTTTTGCAAAAAACAGACCTATTACATAGCATTCTAAAAAAACTCAACATACAAAAATACAACATATAGGTAGACATACTATTCTAAAGTTCCCCCTTCCATATACTCAAACTTTTGAGAGGGGATGAGGGAGAGAGAAAACCCAAACCCAAGCCTTCTTTTCCTGTGAACCAAAAAGATTAATAATTAAATTATGGGGTGTGTCTAGGGAGGATTGCATATAGGCCTCCACCCCAGATCCACCCTAATTCCTTGCACCCTATCCCACCCCTCCCTCCTTCCCAATTCTAGCTATCCACTCTTACTTTCCCTCTCTTTACACTCCATTCTGCCTTGCAGAAAAAAAAAAAAAGAAAACACGTGATATTAGGGGGTGGTTCATGAGATGGTCACACAAAAGGTCCTCTCTCTAGTTCCACCCAAAAAAAAAAAAAAACAACGCACCCCCCTCCTCCCCTCTACCAATACTTTAATCCCTCATATAACTTATGTAAATCACAGATTGTTTAAACTCAAGCCACCCTGTCTAAGTTCCATAGAATCTCTGTCTGGAATCATTTTGCATAGATATTAGTTCTTCCATCAATCTAGTTTTATCCACTTCCCTGAAACAATCCTTTATTAACAGAGTTTTCTTTAGTTTCCATTGTCTCGGAATTAGGGCTTTGGCTGCATTCAACAAAAACAAAACCACTGTTGCTCTATATTTTTTATTTGTCTTCCCCGTGGTATGAAACAAACACTGCCAGAGGTCCTGCCTGAACTCAACACCACTAATCTTCTTACTCATTTTTAATATTTCTCTCCAAAATGGTTGGACCAGGGGACAATGCCACCATATATGGGCATGTGTTCCCTCACAACCCCACTCCCTCCAACACATCGATGATACCTCTGGGTTAATATTATGGCGTTTTGCTGGGACACAATACCATTTAGTTAACAATTTATAATTAATTTATTTTATCCTCGCATCTATTGATGTAGAGTATATACAATCTATAACTCTACATTTCATTTGCTCTGATATGGTTTGATTTAATTCCAACTCTCCAGAAGGCATGATGGCCCAGGGTCCGGGGGGAAATCAACATCCCATATATACTGGATATCCCATGTCTATTTATTCCCTCTGGTCCATGAGTCATTCCCATGGACTAAACCCTGATCCCTGAAGGATCAAAGGGGTTTTGGGAGAGTGTCCACAAAATGTTGGAGTTGCCTATATCTCCAAACATCCCAGGGTGAGACACCGTATCTCTCTCGTAATTTGGATATTGAACAGAGGGAATTCTCATTCAGAACATCTTTTAGTCTTAAACTATCCGAAAATGTCCACTTCAGGTATAGCTTGTTCTCCCTCCCTGATAGGAAGTAGCTCGTAACAGCAGCTAAGTATTCTAATCAAGTAAGTTTATATAGTTTTATATAGTCTGTGTCTCTGCAGTGTGTGTATCACCTCCAGCTACAAGCCTCACAGTTCAGTCTGTGTCTCTGCAGTGTGTGTATCACCTCCAGCTACAGGCCTCACAATCCAATCTGTGTCTCTGCAGTGTGTGTATCATCTCCAGCTACAAGCCTCACAGTTCAGTCTGTGTCTCTGCAGTGTGTGTATCATCTCCAGGTACAAGCCTCACAGTTCAGTCTGTGTTCCTGCAGTGTGTGTATCATCTCCAGCTACAAGCCTCTCAGTTCAGTCTGTGTCTCTGCAGTGTGTGTATCACCTCCAGCTACAGGCTTCACAATCCAGTCTGTGTCTCTGCAGTGTGTGTATCACCTCCAGCTACAAGCCTCCCAGTTCAGTCTGTGTCTCTGCAGTGTGTGTATCACCTCCAGCTACAGATGGCAGCGCGGTTAGATGCAGCAGCTACTCCGGGTCCAAAATACGGAGCTTTTATGTCTTCTAATGTTGTCTCTTTGTCTTCAAATAGTCTTACCTTATCACAAAGTCATCTGGAAACTACTTTAAAACATAACTATGATTGCCAAAGTCTTTTGGATATCGGCTGTATACACAAACATCAACTTTCACCGGTGGCTATCAAGAAGCTACGAGACCTCTGTTTACTGAAACCTGACCCAGAGGCCGCAGTTTCGCCTACTGAAGCTTCCTGCACGAGGCAACGATGCAAGCGGTGTGAGAGGAGATGGAAACGCGGTAAGCGTGGAGGTATACAAGCTAGGCAAAGGGCTAAACCCACAAGACCGGCTCTTCCAACACTTATGCTCTCTAATGTTCGCTCGCTGGAAAATAAACTGGACTTAATTCAACTCAGTCGGTCTACACAGCATGAGACAAGAGATTGTTGTGCGTTTATCTTCACTGAAACATGGCTAAATAACAACATCCTGGATTCCTCCATTCAGCTACACGGACTAACCTGCTACCGAGCAGATAGAGATTCATCACTGTCCGGTAAGACTCGTGGAGGAGGTCTGTGTGTGTATATCAACAAAGAATGGTTGTAACAATGCTGTGTTGGCTTTACATTCCCCCGTGTGTAAACTCTAAGGACGCACTTCACGAATTCTACAGCTCTATCAGCGAACATCAAACAAACACCCCTGATGGCTTTTTCATTATTGCTAGTGACTTCAACCATGCAAACTTAAAGACAGTTTTGCCGAAGTTTTGCCAACATGTGAATTTTGCAACAAGGGCAAACAAAATACTGGATTTTGTTTATACAATAGAGTAAAATGCATACAAGGCTGAACCCCGGCCCCACTTTGGGTATTTAGATCACATCTCTGTTATGCTAATTCCAGCATACAAACCGTTGCTTACACTTGCAAAACCGGTTTAAAAAGAAATTACAGTATGGCCAGACAATGCTACCCCAGTACTGCAGGACTGCTTTCAGCACACAGATTGGAATATGTTTAAAGGAGCAGCCACTTACAAAAATCATACAGACTTACAAGAGTACACTGAAAAAGTGACTGCTTACATCAACAAAGAGCATAGATGATATGACAGTCACCAAGATTATTACCATACGTGCCAACCAGAAGCCATGGATGACAGCAGAGGTTTGTGGGCTGTTAAAGACCAGAGATGAGGTGTTCAGATTAGGAGATAAAACAGCTCTCAAAACAGCAAGAGCCAAACTGTCTCATGGCATCAAGAAGGCAAAACAACAATATGCTAAAAAAATTAATAAACACTTTAGCGACAGCAAAGACACACGGGCCCTGTGGCAAGCCATCCAGACCATCACTAAGTACAAGCCCCTGCCACAGGCCAATGATAATGATACTTCTCTCCCGGATGCACTCAACAACTTTTATGCACGGTTTGAGATGCAGAACGAAACACCTTCACAAAAACTACTCATATCCCGAAACGACCAGGCACTCTGCTTTTCTCCAGCTGACATAAGGAAGACCCTGTTCAGCTTCAACCAACGGAAGGCTACTGGCCCTGATGACATACCTGGACGTGTGCTGAAAGACTGTGCTGTATAGCTGACAGATGTCCTTACAGATATCTTTAACATTTCGCTGAGCCAGACAGTTGTCCCTTCGTGTCTTAAATCCACCATCATAATTCCAGTGCCAAAGAAGACACCTGTGTCCTGTTTGAATGACTATCATCCCATAGCACTAACTCCAATAATGATAAAGTGCTTTGAGAGGTTAGTCATGCATCACATTAAGTCCAGTCTTTCAAACACGCTGGACCCATATCAGTTTGCATACCGTAAAAACCGTTCCACGGATGATGCAGTATCTTCTACTCTTCACTTGGCCCTTACTCACTTAGAACAGAAAGACTCTTATGGTACAATGCTGTTCATTGACTTTAGCTCAGCATTTAATACAACGATTCCTCGGAAACTTATCACTAAATTGATCTTGCTGGGTCTCAACCTGCCCCTTTGTAATTAGATCCTGGACTTTTTAACTGGAAGACCTCAGTCTGTTCGTGTTGGCTGCAGCATGTCAAGCACTACAACACTGAGCATGGGTGCCCCACAGGGATGTGTGCTCAGCCCACTGCTCTTCACACTGCTGACCCACAACTGTACTGCCAAGTTCAGCTCCAACCATATCATCAAGTTTGCGGATGACACAACTGTGGTAGGTCTCATCAGCAACAATGATGAAACGTTCTACAGAGAGGAAGTGGAACAACTGGTTAAATGGTGTAGTACAAACAACCTGTTCCTTAATGTAAACAAAGCAAAGGAGGTTGTGATGGATTTCAGGAGAAATTCTGTTGATCACCACCCACTGACCATGGACAGCTTGACCGTGGAGAGAGTAAGCAGTATTAAATTCCTTGGAGTGCACATCTCAGAGGATCTTACCTGGACAACCAACATCACGTCACTAACTAAGGCGGCACAACAGCGCCTATATTTTTTCCGCCGCCTTAAAAAAGCCAGTCTCCCTCCACCTATCCTTACTACCTTCCATAGGGGAATCATTGAAAGCGTGCTGACCAGCTGCATCATTGTTGGGAATGGTAACTGCAATTCTGCTGACCGCAAGACCCTGCAGCGGCTAGTGAAGACGGCTGAAAAGATTATTGGTGTCTCTCTCCCCTCCATCCTGGACATTTTCCATACACGGTGCTCCAGAAAAGCTACCAGTATCGTGAGGGATCCTACCCATCCCTCCCATGGTCTCTTTCAGCTCTTGCCATCAGGGAGAAGGTACCGAAGTATCAAAACCAGCACTGTCAAACTGCTCAACAGTTTTTTCCCCAAGGCTGTGAGAGCCCTCAACTCCAATCCTCTTTGAAACCTTTTCTACAACCTATAAATTGTGACCAGGAACGTCTCACGTCCCCTCCTTTTTAATCTTGAATATGCACTAGACACTTTTATAAACACTTTCTGCTACAAAGACTTTTTGAAACATATAGTATATGTACAGTTACGTAGTTCCCAGATGTGTATAGGCTTTTTTATTGGTGATTTTATTCATTGTATATTTAGTTATAATTATGGCCTATTTAGGGGTGTTCCCCGGGCGGTCCCGACACTCGAGGCTTTTCCACTTATGACTCTCACATCAATTGGCTGTCTTTGACCCTCCTGGTTCCCCCTCGGGTTCCTCATCCTCACAAGGTAAATTTGTTACACATACCTCCAATATCACAGCCCCATTATTCAACTATTCACGCATCCTTTCCTCCACTTCCCCTTCACTCACACACTTGCCACCCACTTTTCCTCTCCTTACATCACTTCCTTCACTTTCCACTGACACTCACATTCCTTTACCCCTTCTCTTTCTCTCCTGCCCCCCCTCCTCCCCCCATTTTTTCCTTTTTTCTCCCACCCTTCTTCTTCCTCTTTTTCCATCTTTTCCTCTTCCTCTTTACCTCCTCCCTTCCTCTCTTTTTCCCTCTTTCTCCTTCCCCCTTTCCCCTTTCTGTTTCCTTCTCCTCCCAATTCCCTCCCTACTTTCCTTGCTCACACTCCACCTCTTTTCCCTAGAATGTCCTCGGTTGCCATGCCTGGCCTAGGTGTGCCCCTTCCCAGCCCATGGGATGTTCCACCTCAGCTCCCGGTTGGGGCCACTTCTGGACTACCTGTGGGGCCCCACCGCCACACCAGCAACATATCAACTCTAGTGAGTAAGCCCTGGTTGGGGAGGTCTGTGCTCCACCCCTAACCTTGTCTCTCCACATACATGTCATCTCTCTTCTTACGTCTACAACATTGCTTACAGAAACCACCCGTGCTTGCTCCTGATGAGTGGCATTAAGCCACGAAATGCGTAGAACTACTGGTTACCGTGTTTTCACCAATCTTATCAAGACGTTTCAGCAATAATGTAATTTTATCCTTCAAGGTCTAGTGAGGCCATAAGCCCTGCAGGCAATACATTTTGAATCGCATTTTTTATATATATTCTTTGAGGTGAACTAAGGAATTTTATATATGTATACCGTGAGATATTACCATTGATTTTACTGTGAGTACCTTGTTTATTGTATATCACTATCACATGTAATTATGGACTATGTATATTGGTCCAATTATTATATGTATGCTACCGTGTATTCATTGTTACTAGGAATATGAATGTTTTCTATTTAGCCTTGTAATAAAATTCCTTACTCATCCTAGTACTCTCTTGCTGCCCGGTGCTTCATTCAAAGTCCCACTCCCCTTGTAAATATGTTCTGTTCTCTTAGTTATAATTATGTTTAATTTGAATGTAGCACTGTGGCCCTGTGAGATACAACATTTTGTTCTACTGTATGTTCTTACGTGTAGTAGAATGACAATAAAGCTTGACTTGACTTGATATTGTAAAATCTTTATTGGACAAAATTAGTAAAAGAATTGGAATATGATTTAAAATATGAGTTCTGGCTACAGATGTATACAATCATGTTCCATTACAGCTGTCAATTATTACACAGCACAACAAGTTGAAATGTGTTGGGGTGTTTGTGTGGATATCATTCTTGTAATGTACTATCAATTGATAGTTGTACTGTGTAATAATTGACAGCTGTAATGGAACATGATTGTACACACCTGTAGCCAAAACTCATGTTTTAAATCCTATTCCCATTCTTGTACTAATTTTGTCAAATAAAGATTTTAAAATATTATAAACTATATAAACTTTCTTGATTAGAATACCTAGCTGCTTAAAAACTCTTTGGGGAATCCTTCAATTTTTTTCAATTATTTGAGGTGTGCAGCCTTTCAGACTCTCTCACATGTGTTTTTCTATTCTATAAACTAATATACTATCCATTATCAACTCAAAAGTAGCACACTTGATGTGCAAAAATGTTGTAAAATATGATTAATTCTTATAATTAAGAAAGCTCATTCTGCTTCCTGAGCCTTTACATTAGCCGATCACAGTGATGGACTACCTCTCTAATCAACAAGGCACAGTAGACAGGAAAGGGCCAGCCAGACCCAGTAACCATAGAAGCTGGTTGCTATTGGTATAATTCAATGCTTTAGACTTAGTGGTTGACATATGGGTTCTTGGGAATCAAAGGTAATATGCAGGTTGGGGCCTTTAACACCATCTATTGCCCACATATAATGCCATTTTAACATATCTACCCTGACAAATTGACAACATTTCTCACCTTCTGCCTAGTGACTTAAACACATGTCCTGGTTTTTATGGCTTCATGGTGAAAGAATTATGGAAATAGAACAGAGTGGTTTCATAAACATTAAAATTTCTCATCATGGTCTTAGACAATCAACATCAACATCCAAATATGTGTAGGTGAAGCAAGTACAGGTTCTCTTCAGTTTACTTAACATTTTGGTAACTCACCCCAGGATCCTTTTTAGTTCACCACACTTTGCAGCTTAGTAAATTGAGCCCTCTATATCCCTATTAAGATTTTCCTTCACTTGGTGTTCTGGTGGCTGGTGCTATCAGAACACCCCCCTTATGTGTTTTTCCACTCCGCATCATAAGGGGGATAATGTGGAGCAAGCACTGAGAAAGGGAAAACTGACACCGCAAGCACGGAGCTGGAGATTGCTGCACAGTGGAAAATACTTTGAAAGTGACATACCCCTGTGAGGGGTGAGTTGTTCTGGTGAGTGCAATACCTATAGGGGGAACTATAAGGATCATGAATGCAGGGATTTAAAGAGCACCTGTCACTTTATATTTCATCATAATTTTGTTTACCAATGGACAATATATGATCACGATTTATTTATTTGTTCACATGAATTGCATATGAGCACAGTATCTCTTTTATATATGCATGATACTAGCACTAGATTATACCACTGAATCACTCTGCACTTGGCACTTTGTGCACACTTGCATTTATATATACCTGACTTTATTAATTTATTAATCTAGTACAAAGAGAGGCAGGGAGTAAGGAACAGCCGCAGTTGGCTGCTTCTGTCGGCGGATATCCCAACCCCCCACACACAAGGGGAAGCAAGGGGGGACTATTACGGTACTAAATGTAGTTAAGTATTTAGTGAGAGAAGGTAAAGAGGGAAATAGTGGTATGATAAAAATTACATTTTAATAAGAAACAATATTAAAAATTATTACAATGTCACATACAGTTGTAGTTCAAAGCAAAGGCAGTATATACAACCATACGAATTACACCCAATAATAACAGAGGGTACATATACAACTTGGATTCTCGACCGGTTTCGCGGTATTCACCGCTTCCTCAGGAGAGTAAAATCTATAATGCAGCATAGAAAAAATGTAATGAATACAAACAAATCCACAGATACATGAAAAATTTGTGGTTGCAGCAAGATCATTAAATAATGTATTGAACAATTACATACAAGTTAAATACAATAAGGACAGGCTCACCCGTTCAGGAATTCTGTGTGGGTATGTAGGGCCCCATATAATTCCCCCCGCGGCGAACACAGGGGATAGCAAACCGCCTCTGGTGAATAAAATATTCGAATAATTGATTTATATAGGTCACTAGACCAGGAGGTAGGAGGAAAGTAAAGTATAGGGGTACCGGTGATACAGCTCTGAGATTTGAAAACCAGTGTGCAGAGAAAAAATAATAAAAAGGATTTTATATATAAGATAGTGATGGAGGAGAGATTACAAGGAAATGGGGGAAGAGAATATGAAAGGGGGGGGGAGGAAAAGGGGGGGGAGGGGGGGGGAGGGGGAGGGGGGGGAAGGGGGGGAAGAAGGAAGGGGCAGGGGAAGAAGAAGGAGGGGGACTGTGAGGGTCAGTGAAGAAGCGAGACCCAATGCTTCCGTCTGTGTGGAAAACAGGTCAGAGTTGAAAGAAGCTGCACACAGGTATTTGGAGCTGACACCCTCCCCCTCCTCCCCCCCTTCCCCCCCCCCTTCCCCCCCCTTTCATATCCTCTTCCCCCATTTCCTTGTAATCTCTCCTCCATCACTATCTTATATATAAAATCCTTTTTATTATTTTTTCTCTGCACACTGGTTTTCAAATCTCAGAGCTGTATCACCGGTACCCCTATACTTTACTTTCCTCCTACCTCCTGGTCTAGTGACCTATATAAATCAATTATTCAAATATTTTATTCACCAGAGGCTGTTTGCTATCCCCTGTGTTCGCCGCGGGGGGAATTATATGGGGCCCTACATACCCACACAGAATTCCTGAACGGGTGAGCCGTCCTTATTGTATTTAACTTGTATGTAATTGTTCAATGCATTATTTAATGATCAAATTTTTCATGTATCTGTGGATTTGTTTGTATTCATTACATTTTTTCTATGCTGCATTATAGATTTTACTCTCCTGAGGAAGCGGTGAATACCGCGAAACCGGTCGAGAATCCAAGTTGTATATGTACCCTCTGTTATTATTGGGTGTAATTCGTATGGTTGTATATACTGCCTTTGCTTTGAACTACAACTGTATGTGGCATTGTAATAATTTTTAATATTGTTTCTTATTAAAATGTAATTTTTATCATACCACTATTTCCCTCTTTACCTTCTCTCACTAAATACTTAACTACATTTAGTACCGTAATAGTCCCCCCTTGCTTCCCCTTGTGTGTGGGGGGTTGGGATATCCGCCGACAGAAGCAGCCAACTGCGGCCGTTCCTTACTCCCTGCCTCTCTTTGTACTAGACATTTGGGATGATGGTACTTTTATTTGGTAATTTAATTTTTCTAATGCAGGCGCTCTTCCTTATTGTAATTTATTAATCTGATAAGAGATTTATGTTTACACTTTAGAATAGTATTCAACACAGGGTCACACAGTGTGGAGAGAGTGTCTCACTGACATATCCTCAACTCACGTAGGATTTACAACACGAGAACAGCGCCATACATACCTTTTGATTTTTTATCCCTTGTATTAGGAATAGTGCGTGACAGGTCCTCTTTATGGAGAGATGTGGGGTCAATAAGACCCCACATGTCTCCTCCAGGCTAGAAAGGCTGATAAAAAATAAAAATAAACTCTCTCTGCCTTTCCAGCTGCATCTCAAGCATTGTTTACTTCCGCCAGCCCATAAGTGACATCATAACATCGTGCCTGGGCCTCCGAGGGTCATAGAGATGATTGGAGACCATCTGGTTACCAGAAATCTCTATGCTCAACTTTCGGTGGTGACCGATTCGATCTCTCCTGCGATCAGCGAGCCGGGAGAAGCACCGAAGGGTGGCAGAATTGGAGAGGTCCCCCGCCACCGCTTGCAAGAATGATCAAGTGGCTGAACTGCCACTATGATTGTTCTTACAGTGCACAGAATCACTGGCTGAAAAAGATGATATCTGGATGATGCCTGTAGCTGCAGGCATCATTCAGCTATCCCCACACAAATTCCAGGATGTCATATGACAACATATGGGCGGGAAGTGGTTAAACACAATCAGCACTGAATTGACTTTGAAACATTGTTAATATGATACAACATAAATCTGAAATACCTGCTTGCTTGCTTGCTTTTTTGAGGATAATAAAGTGAGGGCAGGTATTTTTTAATCTTAATGCATTCTTTCTATTAAGGTAAAAAAAAAAACTTCCATGTGCTGTGACCCCTTCAGCCCCCTCTTAAACTTACTTGAGGCTGAAGTTGATCCAGCGTTGTGTACGAGAGCAGCGACGCTGCTCAAAAGATGCACAAAGCATAGCTCTTAAGCAAGCGTGCATGAGTGCCGCCAGAGTGCCCCCAGAGTAAGCGGCTTGCTAAGGTGGCCCTCAGCAGGTTGGAGGAGCCAGGAGCAACAAAGAAGAAGAAGAGGAGGAGAAGAGGAGGATCAGGCTGCTCTGTGCTAAACATTTGCACACAGCAGGGAAGTTTACCGTACAAAAACTTTAATTTGGAAATAGGATCTACACATTTGCAACGTAACAAGCTAGGTATGCATGTGGACTTCCAAAGCATTTGTTAGTGCATTTTATTTAAAACAAATCTGGAAGTGGTCTCTTTGCAGAATCTCCAGGAGTTGATGATTGAGGAACAAACTTATGACCGTAATAAATAGGTCTTGTGCATCTAGTATATTGCAGTTTTAGTCGCACCCTTAGCTTTACAAAACATGATAACATTGGTATTAGGTTATATTAGATATCTAAACAGCTTTGCCATTAGAAACTGAAGCAAAGTTGTTGTTTAGCCCCAGGTTCTATCTGGTAATTGCACTTTTTTTTTTGCTCTAACCTATTAGTATGTAGACAGGAAGAGCATTAATTATTATTAATATGCCAATTAAGTTAAAATCTCATGTAAATAAATATCTACATACACCACCATAAAGCCATTTGTGTGAATACTATTCTTTCCAGGACACCCACAGCAGAATGAATGGATGATTTAGCTTTTAGGCTCATCTCTACTGCAAAGCTCAAAGCAATGGGTTAAACACTGTTGTGACCTTAGTGTCTCATGATTCCTTCTCTTTGTTCCCATAGCGCGCTTTGGCTTGATGATTAGTTGGAGCAGGTGTACACAAGCAATACAGAGTCAGCACAAACATATCTATTTGGGGAATACAATAAATGGCAATGGTGGCTGAGTTTCAATAAGCACATACCCACAGAATTCCAGGGAGAGGGTGATTTGCACATGGACTAGAAGAAAAAATACCCCCCGTCTCCCCAAAGTGGGGCCTTTCATATGCTTCAAGCAGTGTTCTCATGGTGAATTGCAATAAAATTAGCAGATTGTTCTGATTTTAATGCCAGCTGCTACCTGACGGTAGCAACCTAGGGAAAGTGCTGATTAACTTGCACTCCACATCCTCCATCTCTGTTTAATTCTTAGCAAGACTGAATAAAACACAACAATTTTTTTCCATTTACGTAACATTACTAGACTTATTGTTGAGTTGGCTTTTGTTCAGCTCCTGATTTATACAGGTACATAAAAAGATAAAGTGTAATTTCTATTGTATCCAGTGAGAAAAGGAGTATTATTTATTTGAATTGATCAGGTGTTCTTTTCTGTTTAAAATCACTAAGTCTACTATTGTATGAAATATAACAAGTAGAAATTTCCAGAAAAACTGAGCGTCTAAGAAGGTTTCTTTTTTATTAAGTGGTCATTTGTGGCCTCCTGATCTGAGCATCCTAAATGTTAGTGTTCCAGGAAATACAAAAATCAGAGCCCACAGAGATAATTCACTGAAACCATGGGGATTAAGTACTTTTGTATGTGTAAGTATTTTTAAATGTGATGTCTGAATTTCATTGGATCTTATTGTTGTTGTTTTAATAAAGGAGACAAGCAGGGAATAGAGACTCATTCGCTAACTAAGTGAAAAATCACTCTGCAATCACTCTGCAAAGTGAATGAGGTGATGTTGTGCTGACTTTAATCATCTAATTATGTAAAAGCAAAAATCCCTTTTTTGTTTTAATTTTCCTTGCACATGATTAAATACTCTTTGCAGAGTTATTTTTCACTTTGCTGAAAGTTCACCTTGATAATTGAAAATTCATAAATCGAAATTTAGCAAATTTGGTAATTCATCTTTGCAAAGCACATATGCTCTACTTCTTTAGCAAATTTACAGCAAATTTACAGCCAGCGTTCACCTGAATTTGCTGGACATTTGGGCCATGTCCTATTCTGTTGCATCTGAACTACTTCCCATACAATTCAATAAGAATGCGAACAAATGCAAGTCAGAAGTAAGGCAAAAGGTCTCAATGTACAATTATGCCCTGTACACACATTCGGACATTGATCGGACATTCCGACAACAAACTCCATGGATTTTTTCCGACGGATGTTGGCTCAAACTTGTCTTGCATACACACAAAGTTGTTGGAAAATCCAATCGTTCTGAACACGCTGACGTAAAACATGTATATCGGGACTCTAAACGGGGCAGTAGCCAATAGCTTTCGTCTCTTAATTTATTCTGAGCATGCGTGGCACTTTGTGCGTCGGATTTGTGTACACACGATCGGAATTTCCGACAACGGATTTTGTTGTCGGAAAATTTTATAGCAAGCTCTCAAACTTTGTGTGTCGGAAATTCCTATGGAAAATGTGTGATGGAGCCTACACGTGGTTCGAATTTCCGACAACAAGGTCCTATCACACATTTTCCATCGGAAAATCCTATCGTGTGTACAGGGCATAGCACTTCTATCTGTTTTTCAATCAGTTTTTACTATAACTCATATATAGATTTAAGATAACGTAAGTTACAATAACTGAGTAAGGCACTTTTGGTCTTTTGCTGTTGGTTTGCCAATGTTTTTAATAATAAAGGTTTCCTGACGCATCATGGCAGCACACACATTGGGTTGTGACTCCGCCTCCACAACCTGATAGGACTAGTTAGCTATAAGATCTTGAAGAGGAGTCCACCTTGCATTCTCCTTTTTTTCCTCACCTGGATGGATCGACTGGTTACAGCTCGGAAACCCCTTACCGATTCGCCCCAGCTGGGTTCAAGCCTCTCCTAGCTGGAAGCCCTGACTGTACAGCCTCTAAACGAGCTTTATGCAGGGAACCCCACTCTGGTGGTCTCAGGGGTATGTCCTAACAATCATTTTCAAAAGCCTTAAATAGGTTTTAAGCAAAATGTTCAGCGGTCTCCACCTCTTACCTTCAAATTACACTCTCTACTACCTGGTAGGTCATCACTGTAGCCATATTGAAATTCTTATTCTCATCCTGTTCCGTTTTTTCCTTTTTCCCCCCTCTATACCTTCATCTGGGTCCGCTGGGCTCTGTAGTCCCTTGCCTCGCCTGTCCATCATGGCGGCCGACTCGGGCTCTCGGCACCAGGAAATGACATCCTGGATAGTCAACTGCCAGCATCCAAAATGGCGCCGAGCGTCGCGGACACCTAGGGCGCATGCGCGGCCGTGACGTCATCACTACAGCGACGGCGGTCTATTTAAAAACCGCTGTTTCTGTCATTTGGAGTTGCTGGGAGGGTAGGAGATCACCCTCCACACCATTACTGCCATAACTGTTGCTGCCTTGCTGGTCAACTATTATCCTTGCCTTGGGTAAGTCCATTCCTTCTTCCAAAAAAAAAAAAAAAAAAAAAAAAACCTTTTTTTTTTGAGGAATCTTTCTTTTTTCCTTTCTACCTGTATAGACACACTCTACCTTTCCTATGGAGGCCGCTGCCACAGCAGACCATTCACGGACCACAAGGTAAGGGGGCAACAAAATGGGTAAGTAATGAAGAGGAGAAAAGAGAGCGTTGCCACTAATACCATCTTATTGGTAGTTCCGGCAGGTCATCAAGGTCATCGCATTCTAAAAGAAAGGAGCGTTCACCTTCAAGACACTCTCATTCTCGAAGAAGTCATTCAAGATCCTCCCACCATAGAGATTCAACATCCTCCCGTCAACCACGAGATGAGCAGTGTATTCGCCCTGCGCCCAATACATGCTGGGTCTGTGGAGCGCAAGCGCTATCCGGCAAACTAGTATGCCAAGCATGCCTAGAAGAAGCAACCCGCGACAAGGAAGCGGACGCAGTGCAGGCATCCAACATAATAAGAGAAACCGTAAAAGAATCTATCCTGCAGGTGGCAACATCCGAATCAGTCGGACAATCCATTCCGACCTCAGCCCCTTACGATCCTCAGGACCAAGAGGATTCACCAGAGGAAGAGGAGGGTCTAGTACCCACTTCCTTCGATTTCGCATTAATAGACCCTTTTGCGAGAGCAGTAAAGGAGGCGATCGGATGGGAGGAAGAAAATGACGCTCCTTGCAAACTAAGGAAATACTTTCCTAACCTTTCCCTTCATTGATGAGCTTGAAGAGTTAATAAAAGATGAGTGGCAAAAGCCAGAAAAAAAAATCCGGCTTAAATAATAGGCTAGCCAAGCTTTACCCATTGAGGGAACCAAAGGTAAATCCTCTCATCGCAGCACCCGTGGTCGATTCATCACTGATGCGCCTGGCGCGTCATGTAACATTACCAATTGAAGATGCCGTCACCTTCAGAGACATAATGGACCGCAAGATAGACCTTGATCTTAAAAAAGCCTATTCAGCGGCAGGAGGGGCCTGCAGGCCGGCAGTTACACTAGCAGCAGTCGGTAGAGCCATCTCCAGCTGGGCGTCTAACATCGAAAAATTATTACTAGAAGCAGCAGAGCGGGAAAAGATCACGGCCGCCTTACAGGAACTCAGCCTGGCGGGAGACTTCGTGGCAGAGGCGTCGGTGGACATCATAAGATCCTCAGCGAGAGCAATGCTGGCGGCAGTAACAGCCAGAAGAGCGTTGTGGCTAAAGCCATGGGTCGCAGATGCGACTTCAAAATCCAGTTGGTGTAGAATCCCATACGACGGAACAAACCTATTTGGGCCTAAACTAGACTCTGCAATCTCGAAAGTAACGGGGGGTAAATCGGGCCTCATTCCCTCAGATAGGAAACCCAAACAGCAAAAGAATCCACCCTTCAGACGACATCTGCCCGAAAGATATCGAGAAGCAAGGTCTTATAGGCCAGGTAAACAATTTAAGCGGAATTGGCAAAACCCACAACCAGCCTTTGTGAGGGTACAGAAGCCCAAAAACCCCAACTCAGGGGATCAACAGAAGTCGTTTTGATGGCACGCAAGCCCAACTCGCAATAGTAGGTGCGAGGTTGAGGCTGTTTGCTCACGTATGGATACACTCTATAAAAGACCCCTGGACGATTTCCACCATCCAGGAGGGCCACAAATGGACATTCAAGCACAAGCCACCCAAAGAATTCTACAGAGTTACCAGACTACCGTCTTCTCTCCCAAAGCGAAAGCTTCTAATCAAGTATATTCTAGAATTACTTCAAAAACAGGCAATCATAGAGGTTCCACGGGAACAGAAGGCCACAGGATTCTACTCTCCTCTTTTTCTAGTAACGAAAAAGACAGGAGACTTGAGACCGGTACTCGATCTAAAAAGTCTCAACGAAACGATTCTAGTCGAATCATTCAAAATGGAGAGCCTGCAATCAGTACTGCTAGCAATAGGAGCAAAGGATGGGATGCTATCGGTCGATTTGTCCGACGCCTACTTACATATTCCCGTACACCAAACCTTCCAAAAATATCTACGCTTCGCAATAGGTCGCCAACATTTTCAGTTTCAAAGCCTCCCATTTGGAATATCAACAGCCCCCAGAACCTTTACAAAAGTCCTGCTACCGATAATAGCACAGTTGAGGGAGAAAGGTCTGAGAGTCCTACATTATCTCGACGACATACTGCTACTAGCCGACAGCCGACAAACTCTGCTTCTACATCAAACAGTATTAATTTCCACACTCCAACAGTTTGGCTGGATAATAAACTGGAAAAAGAGCAATCTCATTCCGGCACAAAGAATCATTTTTTTGGGAGCCGAGATAGACACCAACTCCAACACGGTCGGTCTTCCTCAAGCGAAAATAGACCCGCTAGTACAAAAAATAAAGAAACTCCTGGCAGCAGAATACTTATCAGCCAGAACTTGTCTAAGCATCCTGGGGTCAATGTCTTCCACCTTCTTAATGGTCCAGTGGGCGCAGTGGAATTCAAGAACATTCCAGAATTCATTCCTAAAACAGTGGAACGGGTCATCAATGAACCAGCGGATCAGGATCAATCCAGCAGTAAAGAAGTCGGCATGGTGGTGGACCCAAATCAGCAATCTCTCACGCAGCCGTCCCATAATACCGCCACTACCAGAAATAATCACCACGGATGCCAGCCTCCAGGGGTGGGGAGCACATTATCAGCATCAAGGGGTACAGGGCCGTTGGTCCTTTCACACGCAGGGGATAGTTTCAAACATTCTGGAACTCAGAGCCGCCTGGAAGGCTCTACTAACATTCGGACCACTCCTTACGGGAAGAAACGTTCTCCTACGCATGGACAACACAGTGGCTGTGAATTACGTTCAAAGACAAGGAGGCACCCGAAGCAACACACTCATGGAAGAAGTTCGCCCAATAATCGAATGGGCTCAAGTTCATCTGACAGATCTGAAGGCAATCTACGTCCCGGGAGTACAGAACCAACTCGCAGACGACCTGAGCCGAATATTTATATCAAACAACGAGTGGTCTCTCAACCCTCAAGTATTCGCTCTCCTCACTCGCAAATGGGGAATCCCCGACATGGATCTGGCGGCAACTCCACAGAACAACAAATGCCCTCGGTTCCTATCGAGAGCCACCTATCCAACGGCGGCAGGGATCGACTGTCTCCATCACCCATGGAGTTTCCACTTGGGATATGTCTTTCCTCCGATTCCCCTAATAGCCAGATTTCTGGCCAGACTGAGGAGATCAACGTCCATAGTCATAGCGGTATTGCCGTTCTGGCCGAGAAGGCCATGGTTCGCAACCATCCTGCAACTAAACACAGAAGTGCCGTTTCCACTCCCAGTAACTCCAGATTTGCTCTCACAAGGCCCATTCCTTCACCCAGCACCGGATCGACTACACCTAACGGCCTGGAGGTTGAAAGGGAGAGGCTACTAGACCAAGGATGCTCACTTAGAGTAGTAAATACACTCCAACAGGCAAGGAAAGGGACAACAAACAACACGTATAGCAAAATCTGGGAAAAATTCACCGAATTCTCACAACAGCAGTCTTGGAACCCACTCTCTCCTTCAGTCTCTCAAATCCTAGAATTTCTACAACTAGGACTGGAGAAGGGTCTAGCTTCCAGCACTCTCAAAGTCCAAGTCTCTGCACTATCCGCAATGACGGGAACCAAATGGGCCCTAGATCCACTCGTAGTTCAATTCCAAAAAGCATGCCTGAAAATAAGGCCACCAAGAAAACCAACCTTTCCGACCTGGGACCTATCGATAGTACTAGAAGCTCTGTCTAGAGAACCCTTCTTCCCCCTGGAATCAGTATCCTTATGGGATCTAACGTTTAAATTATCTTTCCTAGTAGCGATAACATCTGCCAAAAGAGTCTCGGAGTTACAGGCGCTACTAATCAAAGAACCACATCTGGTCTTCTACCCAGATAGAGTCGTCCTCAGACCGTCAGATCAATTTATACCTAAGGTAGCGTCTACCTTTCACTTCAAATCGGAGATCAATCTCCCAGTCTTTCTGAATAGTGAAGAGAACCCACATCCATTGGACGTCAAATCGGTGATTTCTACCTACTTAGAAACTACCAAGCAATTCAGAAAGACTGACAACCTTTTAGTCATACCACATGGCCCAAGAAAAGGCCAGGCGGCTTCCTCGAGAACAATAGCGTCTTGGTTAGTGAGAATCATCAAAAGAGCGTACCAAATTCAGCTACTTCCAATACCGGACGGATTAAAAGCCCACTCGACTAGAGCGGTAGCGACCTCCTGGGCAGCATATTGTAGAGTGTCCTCAGAAACCATTTGCAAGGCAGCAACTTGGTCTTCCAGAAATACTTTCATCTCACACTACAGAATAGACCCGGCTCAATTAACTACGGTTGAGTTCGGGAGATCAATCATTCAGACTAATTCTTCTATACCCTGTATTTGAGCAAATAAAAATCTTTTAAAAGCACCCACCCATTTAGCGAGTTATTTCCCAATGTGTGTGCTGCCATGATGCGTCAGGAAAACGGAAAATTGTATACATACCTTCCGTAATTTTCCTTTCCTGACGCATCCCATGGCAGCACACAGAACCCACCCCTCTAAGGTGATAGTTACTGAGAATGCAAGGTGGACTCCTCTTCAAGATCTTATAGCTAACTAGTCCTATCAGGTTGTGGAGGCGGAGTCACAACCCAATGTGTGTGCTGCCATGGGATGCGTCAGGAAAGGAAAATTACGGAAGGTATGTATACAATTTTCCGTTTTCTGGCTGCAATGTTTTGCTCTTTATATACTAAATGTGTGCTTTAGCAAAGCAAGAACTGAGGTCCATGGTCAGCATCATGTATTGTTGAAAACAATAATATATTATAATTGGTTAAGAAGTTACCAAATTCTAAAGTCTTTATGCATTTCTCAGCATTCAGGAAAATATCCACTGTTTAAGTGTAAGATTGCAAAAAGTAGCATTCAGTTATGTGTCCCACATTTATTAAAAAAAATTAAGAAGGAGAACTTGCAGCACTGCAAGATTCCCTATAAAATTGTGTAAAGAATAATAGCAATAAACAGCGATTTCTTTCCATAGATTTTTTTCAGACTCTCAAAACAAAAAATCGTCACTGTGGTCCTTGCCTGACTTTGGTTTGTCCTGTATTAAAAGTGCAGCTAAATGAAATCTCTTTCTTTAATAACGTGAAGAAAAGTTTTTTTGTCTGAGAAAGCCAAGTCGAATCTTGAAGCTGTGGAGAAGCTGTTTGAGAACAGGAAAGGAAAACATTTTGGAAATTATCATTTAATACGTACTAGCAGACATGATCCGGTCATTGCTCAGTGTGATCTGACCTTACAGGGATATGAAGCTGCCGATTCTGGGAAGACTTCATGCTCATTTTATGAATTTTAAGGGATGGGGCAAAAAAGTGATATGATTTGTTGTAGAATTTCATTGCCTGGAGTTCCTAATTTTAGACACTAACTGAATGATAAATTAAGATGTGATAAATTTTCAGTGAGGTAGGCGATTTTTGGCCATTTTATTGAGGCAAAGCAGGAAGGGGCACTGAGCCTATTTTTGCCTATTGCCTATTTTTTTTTTTTTCATTTTATTTTATATACCACTTGAGTCATGTCAGGTACTGGCTGGCATGTAAGCAATAGTTTCAGCTTCTGGGCTTATGGTCTTTCTCCACAGAGCTCTGTATTTATGTCCTATATTTATTTATTCTTTGTTTTTAAAAATCATTTTTTTAAATTCTTTCCACAGACTTATTTTGTCATTCAGAATTTTAGCAGTCACAAACTTGTAAAAAAAGTCACTGTTGTGCTAATATGTTCCCTTGCCAACCCAACTTCATTTGATCTGAATGGTATGGTAACAATTTACACAAACCAAATATTTTTTCCAGAATCCTTAAATAAAATGATAAATCTAACTTTGAGCATTTTACTTTGTTACAGAAAATATTCTTTGTCTGAAGACCTGGACTGTTATATTTTGGGGTACATATGTGGGGCTATACTAATTAGATAAAAGTTTCGTTCAGAAGATTTACAGAAAAATATATATTTTTAATTGTTCACTGTTTATTTTTAAATTGAAATCTAGAAAAAAAAATATGTGAATGTAAGAAGCCCTATCTGTCCAAAGAAAATTGATGTATGATATGTTAGGATTGACTACAAAGCCTAAAAGATAGAAAGTGTGAAATCAAGACATCATCTAAAAGATTCAACACATTCAGCTACTGCAGACATAGGGTTATGATGCTTATATCTCTGTGCTATAATGCTTGTTTTACTAAAGGCAATGTTAACTTACCAAATTGAATGCTCGTGTACCATTTAAATATGGTGATAATAAATTAATTTTAAATACACAATTATGTGGAAAGGAAAATAAAATGCAGTATTGTTTTCTTGCACATTATATGAAAACAGCTTACTAAACAAAGTAAACATTTACTTTGCTAAGTGAACAGTCTCTATCATTTTCAGACATTTTTCCATGCTGCATTGAGATTTGGGGAACATAGAAATGTAGCAAAATGTACAAATGGGTTGATTAATGGAGAACTCAAATGTTCACATAATGAACTTTTTTCCCTTCAATTATCCAATCATGTGCAAGGAAAAAAAAAGTTTTTTAATTGGTCCTGCACATATTTGAGTATTTGAAGTAAACACAGTCTCCCTGTATTTACTAAGCTAAGGGAGATTTTCCTTTTGCTAAGTAAAGAGTTTCTACTCCTTTAGCAAATGAAACCAATAGTGTGTTTTACCACATTTTATTACAACATACCATATGACCATTGGCCTGGGAATTTTCTTTTCTTAGCCTGTAACAGAAAATGCAGCAAAGTCAAAAACATGTATTAAAGTGGAAGTGGAAGAGCATCAGGGCTGTTCTGTGCAAAGCTATTGCACAGAGCAGGTACTGTAGGTATAATATGTTGGTTATTTAAAAGAAAATCCCCTTACAATCACTTTAATACTCAAAAATTATGCATTGAGACAAAAAACAAAAAAAAACACAAAAACATGCAACACTGCATGTATTCTATCAAGGTGAAGTGTGAATACAGCCTTAAGAAGAACTCCAGTCTATGCAAAATAGCTGAGCTATTTCGATTCCTAAATGCAACATATTAGCAATAATGTCTCAGAGGTGAAACGGTGGCTAATATACAAATTAGCTGAACTCCTAATCTTCACAACCAGAATATATTTTTTTTTAATCTATGCCCTCCTAAGGGGTTTGCGGGAGCTGTGCAGTTTTTTTTTTTTAGCTTTTTCCACTGTTAACAACTATAACATGCTAATAAAGAGTAGCTTTTAAAAGGAAAAAGAAAAAATGGAAGCTGAGCTTGTTTTTAAAAATGCAGGCCCCGGGGCTTTAATCCTGATCCTAACTTTATAACCGTGTGAGTCATTATCCTGAAACAAGCATGCAGCCAGTGAGCTCTGGGTCATATGTTCAGATACCACCAAGGGCAAATTTAGGATGATTTACTAAAGAAATGAAACATTTTTCAATAAAGAGAGACAATTCACCTAGTTAATTATGTTACAAGCTAATTAATTTCAACTGCACACGACTGGATAATTACAGTGCCTTGCAAAAGTATTCACCCCCCCCCTGGCATTGTTCGTGTTTTGTTGCCTCTCAACCTGGACTTAACATGGATTTTTTGAGGATTTACATAATTTAATTTACAGAACATGCCCACAACTTTGAAGGTTTTTTTTTTTTTTGTGAAGCAAACAACAAATAGGACAAAATAACAGAAAAAGTCAATGTGCACTATTCACCCCCCTAAAGTCAATACTTTGTAGAGTCACCTTTTGTGGCTATCACAGCTTCAAGTTGCTTTGGATAAGTCTCTATGAGCTTGCCACATCTTACCACTGGGATTTTTGCCTATTCCTCCTTGCAAAACTGCTCCAGCTCCTTCAAGTTGGATGGTTTGCGCTTGTGAACAGCAATCTTTAAGCCTGACTGCAGATTTTCTATTGGATTGAGGTCTGGGCTTTGACTAGGCCATTCCAACACATTTACATGTTTCCCCTTAAACCACTCAAATGTTGCTTTAGCAGTGTGTTTGGGGTCATTGTCCGGCTGGAAGGTGAACCTCCGTCCCAGCCTCAAATCACACACAGAGTGGTTCCAATTTTTGCTCAAGAATATCCCTGAATTTAGCACCATCCATCTTTCCCTCAACTCTGACCAGTTTCCCAGTCCCGACTGCTGAAAAACATCCCCACAGCATGATGCTGCCACCAACATGTTTCACTGTGCGGATGGTGTTCTTTGGGTGATGTGATGTGTTGAGTTTGCGCCAGACATAGCCTTTTCTTTGATGGCCAAAAAGTAAAATTTTAGTCTCATCAGACGAGAGCACCTTCCTCGATACATTTTGGGAGTCTCCCACATGCCTTTTCACAAACTCAAAACGTGCCATTTTGTTTTTTGCTGAAATGGCTTGCTTCTGGCCACTCTGCCATAAAGCCCAATTCTATGGAGCATACAGCTTATTGTCGTCCTATGTACAGATAGTCCAGTCTCTGCTGTGGAATTCTGCAGCTCCTCCAGGGTTACCTAGGTCTCTGTACTGCCTCTCTGATTAATGCCCTCCTTGCCCGGTCCATGAGTTTTGGTGTATGGCCATCTCTTGGCAGGTTTTCTGTTGTCTCGTGTTCTTTCCATTTGGTTGTGATAGATTTGATGGTGCTCCTAGGGATCATCAAAGATTTGAATATTTTTTATAACCTAACCCTGACTTGTACTTCTCAACAACATTGTCCCTTACTTGTTTGCAGAGTTCCTTGGTCTTCATGGCAGTGTGTGGTTATTGGTGCCTCTTGCTTAGGTGTTGCAGCCTCTGGGGCCTTTAAAAAAGGTGTGTATATGTAATGACAGATCATGTGACACTTAGATAACACACAGGTGGACATCATTTCACTAATTATGTGACTTCTGAAGGTAATTGGTTGCACCAGAGCTTTTTATGGGCTTCATAACAAAGGGGGTAAATACATACGCACATGACAATTATCAGTTTTTTATTTCTGAAAAATAGTTTTATGTATATATTTTTCTAATTTTACTTCACCAGACTATTGTGTTCTGATTGATCACATATAATTCAGATTAAAAAAACATTGAACTAAAGGCTGTAATGTAACAAAATAGGTGAAAAGCCAAGGGGGTGAATACGTTTGCAAGGCACTGTAAATTAAACTCACTATTTTGTGAGTAAAGATTATCAACACCTTTAGTAAACCACCATTCACTAGTGGATAGTTTGTATGTTCTGCAAATGTTCAATTATTTTACCTCTGTGTGCTTCTGTTTCAATTGTAAAACACACTGGTAGGTTAAACTAAGCAAAGGTGTTTCAGGTTATTGAACCGTTGGCTCGATCTATCAGCCTGGACTCCAAAATTAGAGGATATGAGAAAGCTGACCAGGAATTTAACCACATTTTCTTTTTAGGCAGGGTTCAGGCTGTGAAGATGTCTTTACTTGCGAAATTACTTTTCTACTTTAGAGCTCTTCCCTTGTATGTTTCTCACCAGATAATAGAGATAGAGATAATAGAGAGGTTCATATGGTCTGCATATGGTTCACATGGTCTGCAAAAAAACCTAATTGATGATGGTGTATAGACCGCGGGTCATGGGTGGGCTGGGCTTGCCAAATTTCTGGCTATACTATCTCTCTATCAGACTGGTTCAACTGGCACAGTGGCATGCCCCGCCAGCCCATATTCTGTGGCTTCGCTTTGAACAGACCTCCATTGACCCTTACTACCTCCCGGGCTTGTTATGGTCAGGCTCGGTCAGCCCAAGAGATCTATCTCCTCTTAATGCAGTGGTCAGGCAATCGCTCCGTTTATGGTCTCTACATAAGTCAAAATTCTCACTGCTCCCTCCAAAGCCTAGGTTAGCTTCATTTTTGGGTGACCCTAGTTGATCTCTGGCTTTTTCTTCCCCCCGTGACTTCTCCCTTTGGGTTGAGAATGACATTGTCACCCTGTACTCATTGACAAAAGACACGCATTTTGCTCTTACTCCTCCCTCCAGTTTAGCTATGCCCTTCCCAGAACAGAGTTTTACAAGTACTTGCAGGTCAGGCACTTTTTTGCTGCTCATTTTTCCTCAGACGAGTCCAGCACAGGTTCCACATTTGAACATACAGTAAGAACAGCCCCTTACTCATATCTGTGATCACCCGAGTCTCAGTGACCACAGTGCAGGGCGTGCGTAGGGAGCGTGCAAAGGGGAGGACGTCATATGACGGCCTCCCGGAAATTCAGGTCCGCGCTGTGGCCATCATTCGGCTATAGCATGGACGCCAAGTGGTTAAGAACTGTTGAATGTGTAAGTAAAGACATTCCATTATGTGAGTGTAGCAGGAACATTAGACTGTGTATAAGTGCAATAGGGACACTAGACTGTGAGCACAGTAAAAAACATTAGACTGTGTGTAAGTGCAGTGGGGGGCCCAGTTAAACTACTGAAACTTCGAAAGCAGGATATCAGGGCATAGATTTCTGTTATGTCACTTCCAGTTTCAGAGCTGTCACTTTTTGGCTACTGTAGCCAGAGAAGCAGCTAATCAAGTATGATGAAAGAAAAAGATAAAGAAAAAAACTAAAACTAAAAAATGTTTAAGAATAAATTATAATACAATAAGTGTAAGGCTGACCGCAGGTCAGCCTGTAATTGTAGGAGGAGTCAGGCTGCATAAAGCCTGCCCTCCTTTTTCTCCTTCCTGTGGTCGTAGGATCTTGTGTCGACAAGTCATTTCCGGGTTAGGGAAGGTCACGACAGATCACTTCCTGTTTCGGCTTGCAGGGCGGTAGTATGGTCGGCTGCAAGGTTCTCTTTGGTTCTCTCTCCCGGTGGTCACGGTTCCGGTAGGTGTGGGTGGGTGGCATCAACGGAGGATCCACATCAGATGCCACCCGTCCCACTCAGGTGCCGGCCTGGGCTGAGGGGGGCAGCCTGTTGCAGGAGGCATGTCGGCTCTGGCCCTGGATGATACTTGTCAGGTACCAGGGGGTTATGTCTTGGGCTGTTGTCTGTAATGTTATCTGGTTGCTTTCAAACAGCTGGGTTGTTCATGTTCTGCCACTGCAGATTACCCTTCACGTCTATGGGTTTAACAGATTGAGGTGATCGTTTTTAATTGGCTTGTTCGGTGGCAAGTCTCCTCATCTGTTCTTACGCTGCTTATGTATTTCGTATAAACTCACGTTTCTCATGCAATTTATGTTTTCTCGTGCAATTTACGTTTTCTCATGCAATTTACGTTTTTCATGCAATTTACGTTTCTCATGCAATTTACGTTTCTCATGCAATTTTCGTGTCTCATACTAGTTACGTGTCTCATGCAATTTGTTGTTTCTATGATAAACTCACATTTTTATGTTTCTCTCGTTTTCCCAGGTTTCTCATGTTTTCCCAAGATTACTCTCATTCTCATGTTCTCACGTTTTTCATCAATTCACATTCTCGTGCTACCAGTGTTTCTCATGTAGTTTGCAGTTTTCTTGCAGCCTCGGTTTCCCATGCTGCTCACGTTTTCGTCAGCTCGCGCTATACATGTGTTTTGTTCCTTCACACAGCTTACGTTCATGGCGCAGGTTTCTCAGTCTGGTCATGTTTCTCTCGTAGTTCATGTTGCGGTCCCAGTGGTGTGTCACTGCCACTCGGTTCATGGTTACTGCTTTCATCATTTTGCGGGGTACCGTTCATATGTTTTGTCCTCTCGGGTGAGTTGGTCGGTTTTAATTGGCATGGGCAGCAGCAATTGTTCTCATCCAGGTTACATTCTTATCTCGGTTCTGTTTTATAAATTACATCTCACCACTTACTTCAGCACCTGGATACGTTTTCAGGTTGCAAATATCCAGTTTTTGCAGGACATGTCTCAAGCAACGGATTTTGGGGTCTTCGCTTCTTTCCCTCCTTCTCCAGCTGGTTGGGTCGGAGCACAGTAGCTCACCATCTCTCAGAACCTGGTCTGTCCCAAGGCTTAATTTTTTCACACTCGGCTAGCTTCAATTCTTGACCCGAGGGCAGTATCCCTACGCAGTGTATTGCTTTCCTGGCTTCGGCACGGAAAGCCCTGTTTTTAAGTTACTGTTCCTTTGCTTGTCGAGCGCAAGTGCGGAGTAGGTTACCCAGGGGACTGCGGTTTCTTCCCTGTCCAAATGCACACGATCTTTTATTTCCTAGCTACGTCTGGCTAGGATTGGCAAAGTATGGAACTATTGGTAAGTCAGCCATGGCAGCTCCAGCAGCCTTTACGGGCTCAGGGGCTTTAGTGGATTCCGAACTTTCTCAGTTCCTAGGCCAGTATCAGTAGGCTTCCTACTTGGTTTGTCTTTTGCCTCTTTTAACTTATATCGGCTCAGCACTGTCGGGGCGTATCTGGTTGGGACTCAGCATTTCATGTTGTTGGTAGACCCTGACAGGTCTTTTTTTATTTCTGTGCACTCTATTAAGCCATCCTCAGGGATCCTGAAGAGTAGCCCTCCTGCTGTGCTCAGCTGACTTCTCATCATGGGTCATTTCCCGTGTCGTATCTGTCACGCTTTCATGGTCTCCTTTGTGTTGGGTATCAGCTTGGTGCTCAAGGCAGCGCTATACCCGGCTTTTTTGGGGGTCCTGAGGACAGGGGTATTGCTTTTGGCCGAATCAACGGGTTTTGCACACCGTTTTTTTCTGATTACATCTGCATGCTCGCAAGACGCAATAATCGGGTTGCGGCTCTGTCATCAGGTTTGGAGTCTGGCAAGGCATGGTACCCGGTGTTGGCTTAAACTAGCTCGGCAGTGCTACATCTGATAAACCCAGGGATGGTCCTCGGTTGCCTTTCCTAGCGCTCCCCTCTCCATAGCTCAATGCATACTTCATTGCCGCCCCTGTTTTTTGGCCAATCGGGGTCTGGACCCTAAGGTATACTCTGGCATTCATAAGAGAGAGGAGCAGCTTCTGCGAATTTGTGCCAGGGGCCCCAGCCCTTATTTTGGTATTTGGGTAGGTGGAGGTCGTCTTGTTTCTCTGGGCATGTCCCAGAGCCACTTTTGAGATGCCACAAGCGTTTGTCAATTTGGTAGATTGTACGTAATTTCAGTGGGTAATAATCTGGCATAATAATCTTCCTACTGGCTTATTTTTGCCCCCTTTTAGGCATACTGACCACGTGACCCAGGCACAACTCAGGTCTATGTTCTCTGTTGCTCTTTGTTCCTTTCCTACATTATCCACAGATTGACTCCGAGTACAAGTGTAAGGCTGACCGCAGGTCAGCCTGTAATTGTAGGAGGAGTCAGGCTGCATAAAGCCTGCCCTCCTTTTTCTCCTTCCTGTGGTCGTAGGATCTTGTGTCCCACCCACCCATTCCCTTTTTTCTTTTTCATTTTATTCCATTTCATACTTGGGTATGCCCCCTTTTAGGCATACTGACCACGTGACCCAGGCACAACTCAGGTCTATGTTCTCTGTTGCTCTTTGTTCCTTTCCTACATTATCCACAGATTGACTCCGAGTACAAATATAAATAATAATTAAAAAAATGAAAAGCACCCCTGCTGCATCCTTACACACCCAAATGCAAATGCACAATGTAGGGAAGGCATATGTATGTAAACATAAATTGCGCCATGCATGTGAGCTAGCACTGTGGGTGAGTGAAAGCAATAATTCTAGAGTCATCATTTATGAATAACTCTAAACTGATAACCTTAAAGGGCTTTGAAAGTGTCGCCTTTAGAGAAACACAAGTATCCTAGCTTTTTTGCGATTTTATGGATGCGTGTAATTTTAAGGTTTTACATATTTTTTTATCTTACCAAAAATACAGGAAAAAAACAAATTAGGTAAATATTGGGTGTTTGCACTAAAATTAATTTTAGTGTATTCTTTTTTAAATATGATAAAGTGCAACAAAAAAGTGCAACTTGAGGAGATTAGACACACCAAACACCACTTGCTCAACAGATGCAGAGGAATGTGAATGACCTCATCCTTGAGCTCCTCCTAAGTCATGTCACTCTGATGCATTTTGCTCCACCCTCTAGGAGCTTGGTCACAGAGATCAAATAAGTGCTACGGCAAACTCTTCAGGGTATCTGTTTTTAGAAATACATAATTGTATGGAGGTTTATAGTCATTTTAGCAAGAAAAAATGCAAATGCAAATGCAAATTTTATCTTCAAAAAATTAAGCAAGACCTGTAACTCAAAACTTTTTTTAGTCTTTAATAGAGAACTGACAGTTTTTTTTCAGTTTCTGTAGCCCTCTTGGGGGATATACCTTTTTTTTTTATTTGACCATTGTCATTGCAACTGAAAGTGAGTAAGAATCCAATACTTTAACTGGAACAGGAATGGAGGGGAACTTTCCAATGGGGTTGCTTGTTGCAGTGACAACTTTTTAAAGCCTGGTACACACAACAGTTTTTCTTGCGGAACCCCGCAGTTTGCACAAAAAAAACCTGTCTGCTCTGATCAGAGCCACTGTACTAACCATGCAAGGTTAGCTCAGCGATCTTCCCCCACTGAGCTGTTGTGTTCTGACAGGCAGATGCCCCCCCCCGCGCGCCAGCGAGGGCGCTGATCAGGAGTCGGTTGGCTGCTGGTTTTCAAGCATGCACGTCTGACAGGCTGATATACACGTGCAGAATGTCGGCTGTTTTTTTTTTTTTTTTTGAACCGACAAGTGTCTCTCGCCATTCTGTTTGTGTTTACAGGGCCTTAGGAAAAATGTCTGCCTTTTGGAAGAGATTTCCTCTTACTGTCTGATAAGTCTAGAAGACAGAAAGTGGAGGGAAAGCTCCCCAATGAGACACAGACAGCAAAAAATACTTGACAAAGGTTTTAATCAATCACTACAAAAAAAGTTTACATACACTTTAATTGGCATGTTCAAAATGTCAGGTTTGTGTTGGGTAAAATAGTAGAAAAAATTAGAACTGTAAAATGATTAGAATGATTAGAATTATAATGAATTTTTATAAAAGTGACAGTTTTACTATGCCACATTTCACAGATTTAAAAGGTGTGAATTAGATGCCTTTATTGTTTAGCCTGACAGTGAATGAATATTGTTACAATCTTAAAATCTGAGGCTATTTTCTAATATTTTTCAGTGTTAACATAAAAAAATCTGAAATTATATAACTGCAAGAGAGTAGTTTTCTGGGAACAAAAAAGAAAAAATAATAAATGCTACTTAAAGTATAACTATATATGAAGAAATACTCAACAAATACTCTTGGTCTAGCAATTGTATAAGACACAGATGCAAACAATGAAATTCTTTTTTTTTTCCTTTATGACAGGCAGTCCTAAAACGCAGCTTGGCTTCCACAGATACATTTTATTAACATTTCCAAAGAGAAAAAAGAAAACCTATTAAAACTGATAATATTTAAAATACAGAAGCTAGTCTGTGGATATTTGCTTCACTCATCTACATGTTAGTAGATATGTAGCTCCCAGCACGTTGAAATAAACACCGTAATATGTAAGGAATATTTTGACCAAACTAAACTTCATCCTAATTAAATTAGGGCTCAGACACTACACTAAGCTCTTTTCCTTTATGGAAGGAAATCTACAGTATACTATCAAAATTTCTAAAATTGAGCGATATATTATCCTCTCAGCCTCTCCAAGTTTGAAAATACTGATCACACAGTGTGGTTGATTTACTTAAGACAAATAGCCTGTGCACTTTGCAGAGTGCAGTTGCCCTCTATAAGTCCAGTTGCTCCAGAGCTTAGTAAACGAGGTAAAGCTTCACTTTGCAAAGAGTATCCAATCGTGCAAGGAAAATAAAAAAAAATAACATTTTTGCTTGCACATGATTGGATGATGAAAGTCAGCAGAGTTTCTGCTCATTTACTAAGCTCTGAAGCAACTGCATTTGCAGAGTGAAAGAGTGCACGGCCTTTTTCCCTTTAGTTAATAAACCCCAATAAGTAGTTTCATCCAACTGCACAGGTGTGTGCATATTTACAGGGCCTTTTTTGCAATTAGGCAGAGTAGGCATGTGCCTAGGAAGTAGAGACAAAGAGGGAGCAGTTTCCTCTATATATCAGTATTGTCCTCATTAGTAGAAACATAGTTATCACACATAAGCTTACAAATTACACAATAAATTAAAACATATAAAGCCAGAAAATGTTTGTATAAAGAGGTAATATTAGCAGAGGGGTGTTAGTCTGGGAACTGTGTTAGTCATAGCCTACATGCTATGGTGATGGAAATAAGATTTTGCATAAGTGTATGTGTGCGTGAATGAGAATCTTAGTAATTGGAGCCATGCAATTGGAGCTGTGACATTGCAATTTTATGATGAAAAAGACCCTTTAACACCCCAAGATGTTGCACAATCTTTTCTACAGAACAGCTCTGTTTATCTCTTTTGTTGTAGCACCCGCGATCAAATAGATAAAACACCACAAGGACCACACTGGTGATCTTCCATCCTTACTAGTATTTTAATGTTGTCTTCTCTGCATGAGGTATATTATGTTATGTTAGTGGTCCTTAAAAATAAAAATATTAAGCATAATTCTCAAAATAATATGTTCATTATTTTGTCCAAAAAGATCTCCTTATTTAAAATAATACATTTCCTACCGTTATACTAAAAATATCTATATGTTTCAATGAATTCACTGAAACAATTTCTGATGAATTTTGACTAAACCTAACCAATTGAACCTAACCAATTGTTCCATCATCTTTCTATTGCCTATCCTCAAGTAACCTTTGTAAAGAATGAACTTCTTAAAACACATGTACGTTAACACTTTGATTGCTGGAAGACCCATGAGAACATTAGCGCAATGCAACGAGCGGTGCATATAAGCACTGATGGGGTGGGTGAAAAGGAAGCAATTTAGCACATCTCTCCTCGATGCTGTCAGTGCGTTAGCTTACGTTGCACACAATTCCTTTCAACTTTTGAAACCCTCAGCACGTCCAAGTGACCTCTCGGTCACCCAATCTCCAAAGTGTTTTACATTTCTCCCAATTTTCATCCTTAACATGAGAGCGACGTCCCAGAGGGACTTACCAGAGGGCACCGATGAACACACAGTGTCCTTTTCCCTCCACTACGCCTTGTAAAAGCTCACACGAAATAACAAGTACAACACAAAGACCCAGAGGGGAAGTAGTGACTCATTTGACACATGAGTAGCTTTCTTGACAAATCACATAAAACATTTACACATAATAGAATTAGGACCCTTAATGCAATATTACATAAACATTGCTACCCTGAAAACCTGGAAATAATGAAACTTTTAGCTGTACTTTGGAATGTGTTAAAAGGTGCTGTAAAAAATCTTCATTCTCTGGAAGTATTTTCATCATGGCCAGAGAAGAGGTTTGATTTAAACTGGCTAGGAAAAGCCACGTGCAGCAATTGTGATGGATGGAGCAGTTGAAAGGTAATGTGTCCTCAAGAAGGAATCTAAAACAAAATGTATTCACAGTTTTAGACAATAATTTTGCTACTGACCTTTTTACAGTCTAGCAGAACTTGGAAGGATTTGTTGAAGTCTGTTAGATATTACATTTCATTTCACTCTGCCATTCTGGTCATTTGTTTCTGCGTATATCAAATGCACACAGCCACTGCATGCCAGTTTGCAAGCGATACAGATTCTTACTCGTAAGGACATTTTAAGAATACTAAAATAAAATCCTTTTTTTACTCAGATCAGCAAACTCATGTACTTGTCAAAAGGGTAGACCAGTTAATGTATGTTAACTTCAAACATCTGGATGTGAGCAGGAAAGTCTATTTATTTATTTTACTAGGATGGCCTTGCTAATGGACCGCTTTTATAAAAATAATCCCTTTCGTACTTTTCCTAATTACTGCTTTCACCTTTTTTATCCCTTTCTTCAACTCAAGGTTGCTGTTCTCTTTTGGACTTTTTAACTACTTTCTGTCTACATGCACTTACAGGAAGTTCCCATCAAGAAACTTTTCGGCAGGATCACCAGGTTATTTTCTTTTAAATGCCAGATTAAAAAAAGATTGAAGACATATTTTGGAACTACAATAGCATGCTATAGTTTAGATATATACTTTTTATTCATAGGGTCTAGATCTGTTTCAGTTCTCCTGGACATGACTGGGTGTATGATGTAAACACAGCTTTACTTGGTAAATAAAAAAATACTTTTTTAGTATGTTATCTGCTTAAAGACCAACTTTGGGGAAAAAGTTTTCCTATGCAGTGGGGCTGTGCCTATACTGCACGAGTCAACTCCTAATTTAGGGAATTGGAGAAAGCAGCAGCAGATGGTTCGGTTCGTAATGTCCTCATGTCCGAGGCTGGTCTATGAGTGGGATGACATCAGCAACAGTTCACCACACAAGACTGCTAGACCACGGGGATGATGGAGCCGAAAGGACCACTCCTTTGCAGGGAGGATTAGAGGAATAGGAAACATTGACTATTTATTACAATAAAGGCTTTTATTGGAGTGCGGCTGTCCAGAATCCATTTCTTCAGTTGACCCATGCAGTACGGGCATAGCACCACTGCATGGAAATACGTTTTTTTTGCCTTTAGATCAGCTTTAAAGAAGACATATTGTTTCTTTATAGGCAACACTTTGCAAAGGAGCAGCATGATAACATTAAAGTTTATTCACTTCTGAATGTTGTGTCCCATTTGTGTAGGAATTCAGAATATAAGAGCAAATCTTGACTCATATTCTCTCCCATAGCATAGTAAGAACACACATGTAAATGGGTGCTTATGCGGTTGTAAATTTAAGAGGTGCCATGGCATGAGGTGAGCACCCACTACATGTGTTTCCCTATGCTAATGTTATAACCTGTATTGATTGTTTAATGAATTATAATGTCTACATTTTACTCTGGATTATTTTAGGTGGTATTTAAATTATTTGGGTGGGTTTGTGACACCATTATAACATAAGAGGTCAGGAAGTGGCCTTTTTGTCTGTTACTTGATTGGTAGATGGTACTTTAAATATAATTGCACTTGTCACATGCCAGATGAAGGTTTCCTGTGTGGTCCCAAAACATCACAATCCTATGCTGTGATATGATCGCTTAAATAAACTATCAGACACTATTTCAAAGATCCATTGTGTTCTGGAACCTTGTGTTTGTAACGGTCCATGCATAACCTTGTGTTGATAAAGGTTCCCAGATGGTGGTAGCTACCACACCCAGTTAGTAAAAAAACATTTCTAGGAACGTGTACGATGATTTTTTACTGAGCTTTGGATTAAAGGTGAATATTGCAGCAAATGTTGTTTTTTTTGTTTTTTACAAACTTAAAGCGGGGGTTCACCCACACCGCCAAAAAAAAAAAAAATATTAAAAGCCAGCAGCTACAAATACTGCAGCTGCTGACTTTTAATACATTGCCACTTACCTGTCCCGGGGTCCAGCGATGTCGGCAGGGGACGCCGAGAACCCGCTCGGTTCTTGGCAGCTGCCGCCGCCATCCTAGGTGAGGGATCCAGGAAGTGAAGCGTTGCGGCTTCACTTCCCAGTTCCCTACTGCGCATGCGCGATTCGCGCTGCGCATCCCTAGTGGTCCCCGCTCTCTGCTGGGAGCTGTGTGTTCCCAGCAGACAGCGCGGTCGGGACAGGAAGAAGCATAGACTCCCATGGAAGTCTATGCCGGAAGTGGGTGCAAATACCTGTCTTTGACAGGTATCTGCACCCCCCTGAAAGGTGCCAAATGTGACACCGGAGGGGGGGAGGGTTCCGAAAAGCGGGAGTTCCATTTTTGTGTGGAACTCCGCTTTAACCACTTCAGCTCTGGAAGATTTTACCCTCTTCCTATCCAGAGCATTTTTAGCGATTCGGCACTGCGTCGGTTTAGCTGACAATTGCACGGTCGTGCAACGTTGTACCTCAAAAAAATTGATGTCCGTTTTTTCCCACAAATAGAGTTTTCTTTTGGTGGTATTTAATCACCTCTGCATTTTTTATTTTTTGCACTATAAACAAAAAAAGTCCGTAAATTTTGAAAAAAAAGCAATATTTTTTACTTTTTGCTATAATAAATATCCACAAAAATATATAAAAAAATAATTTCTTTCTCAGTTTAGGCCGATATGTATTCTTCTACATATTTTTGGTAATAAAAAAATCGCAATAAGTGTATATTGATTGGTTTGTGCAAAAGTTATAGCGTCTACAAAATAGGGGATAGATTTATGGCATTTTTATTATTTTTTTTTACTAGTAATGCCAGTGATTTGCGATTTTTATTGGGACTGCGACATTATGGCGGGCACATCGGACACTTTTGACACTATTTTGGGACCATTGTCATTTATACAGCGATCAGAGCTACAAATAGCCACTGATTACTGTTTAAATGATACTGGCAGGGAAGGGATTAAACACTAGGGGGCGCTCAAGGGGTTAAGTGTGTCCTAGGGAGGTGTTCTAACTGTAGGGGGGAGGGGCTCACTACAACATGACAGAGATCACTGCTCCCTATGACAGGGTACAGTGGATCTCTGTCATGTTGCTAGGCAGAACAGGGAAATGCCTTGTTTACATCTCCCCGTTCTGCCTCTCCTCACCACAATCACGGGCAGCCGAGGAACATTGAGTACCTGGGACCCACAGGCAGGCTCCCGCAGCGGGAGCGCGTGCGCCCAACAGGCGGCAAATTCATAGGGATGTACAGGTACACCCATTTGCCTGCCTGTGCCATTCTGCCGATGTAAATCTGTGTGCGGCAGTCGACAAGCGGTTAAAGACTAAGCTCACTTTTTGTAAAAAAAAATAATAATAAAGGCACATTTTTGCAGGTAAAAAAATGTGCATTTATTATTTTTTTACATTGCATCTCGTAAAGCATTGCCCCCGCGATCAGCAGATCACAGGTACAATGCCTTGTTTATGCAGACTCTAGGTACACTGTCTGCCTGTAACTCTAGAGGCAGTTACTGAATGACAAGTAGAGTAAATGAACTATGAATGTGCTCACCAGTGCCCTCACAGTTCATTAAAAACTACAGGCTATTACGGCTGATGGTACTTGTAGTCTATTAGTTCACAGGAAACTGTGAATCAATAATGGGGTTGTGTGGGCAGAGCCTCGCACGGCCTTGCTGTTTTCAAATTGTGACAGCGGGTGCAGGAAGAAAATCCCCACCTGCTGTCACAGAGCGGGGAATGCTGGTGTCGAGAGGTGGGTGGATAGGAGCATGTTACATCCTATCCTAAATATGGGTGTAACGTAAAATGCGCCTAAAGGTAAACTTATCCTTTAGGCTCTGTTCACACCTAGGCATTTTGTTTTCAGGCAGAAAGTTGCACGCTTTTTGTTGCAATTTTGCTGCATTTTTTCCGTGATTTTGCCACGTTTTTGTACAGGTCAAAAGGTCACCAATGTAAAAAGCAGAAAACGCCTGTAATCTGCCAAAATAGAAGCTCCTGTACTTTTCTGAGCTTCAGGCGTTTTGCTTCAGATAACAAAATGCACAGATGTGAACTGGGGCTATTGAAATTAATGGGATTTGTTCTTGTAAGGGCTCTTTCACACGGGGCAGATCAGTCATGATCCGCCCCGTGAACATCTGCTTGCTCAGCGGGGATAGCTCCGCCGATCCCCGCTGAGCAGGAAGATGACAGGTGCATCGCTGCACACTGTGCAGCGACGCACCTGTCAGAGCGCCGCTCTCCCCTATGGGGGGATCGGATGATGACGGTCCGTAGTGTCCGTCGTCATCCGATCCGATCCGAAAACAGAGGAAAAAGTAAGTTTTTCCTCCGTTACACTTTTCGGATCGGAGCGGGTCAGATGTCAGCGGACATGTCACCGCTGACATCCGACGCTCCATAGGGATACATGTATGTCCGTTTTTCATCCGAAAACGGAAGGATGAAAAACGGACATACGGATCCCTCGTGTGAAAGAGGCCTTAGGCATTTTTAGAGCTGAAGCTTACAGCAGAAAAATGCCCCAAAAAGCCTAGGTGTGAACAGAGCCTTAACGTGGCATAAAAATGCTGCACTTTAATGCTGCACTGCTCCACTTTAATGCTGAAACACACATAGTAACTTTTACATCCAGGTGTGAACTGACCATCATAGTTCTCCAACACACTAAACTTTAGTTCATGGTTGCGTACCAGACACATATTAGAGAATGGGATTTCTACTTTTAAAATTCACGTGTTAGTGCAGGAAAAATTGTAAATGGGCCCTTCAAAAGGAATAAAAGATTAAATGTGAATTTAAAACAAAAATACGGTAGAGGAACAATCTTCAGTTTATTAAAATTATTGTTATAATCGTTTCTAATAATTATTACAATTCAATTTCACATTTAAACTGAAAGGTTAATAGCAATATCTAAATTTGGCAATATCTAAGTCCTTGATATCAAATAACAGCTAAATTATGCACTGCTTTAAGAAATACTGTATATATAAAAAAATGAAATATGTGAAAGTCCTCACAAAGCTCCCACATGAAACATACTTCAGCTTTAAATCAAAACTCATCAAAGAGACTCAGGACTGCAGTCCCCCAAAGACATCTGTGCCTATAAAATATTTGTGTGAACTATTTCATCCTATAATTCTTTCTACACACATATAATAAATATAGGCTAGTATGATTACATCAAGTCTTTATGTTGGAGTGGTGAACAATATCAATTCATAAAATCACATAAATCCTTTCAAGACAGGGAGGAGAGTTCATTTAATAACATGCTGTAAGCGCAATAGCAAGGTCATTAGGGCAGGTTCAACCCTTGTTTTATTCACTGTACATCAGGCTATGCTTTATTCATTCATTGTACCTTTTCCATGCTTAGAACACAGTGGATAAAGATAGTACATTGTATCTTACTATAGCAACATAGCATTTTGTTTTAGCTGCAGCTAAAATCCACTATAAGTAAACTGCATTTACAAAAAACTTTGAAATCTGGATTTCTTTTTGTTTTCTGTATAGAACTTATAAAGGATTTGCCTGATCAGTCAACCAATCTATTAGCTTGGTAATTGGAAATTGAGAAGTTAGAGAAATAAATATACAGTTTACACTACAGTATACAATTTAGCTCATATGTTTGTTTCCAATGAACCATACTGTAACCATTTAGCCTAAATCTATCTATCTATCTATCTATCTATCTATCTATCTATCTATCTATCTATCTATCTATCTATCTATCTATCTATCTATCTATCTATCTATCTATCTATCTATCTATCTACTGTATCTATCTACTGTATCTATCTATCTATCTACTGTATCTATCTACTGTATCTATCTACTGTATCTATCTATCTACTGTATCTATCTATCTACTGTATCTATCTATCTATCTATCTATCTATCTATCTATCTATCTATCTACTGTATCTATCTATCTATCTATCTATCTATCTATCTATCTATCTATCTATCTATCTATCTATCTATCTATCTATCTATCTATCTATCTATCTATCTATCTATCTATCTATCTATCTATCTACTGTATCTATCTATCTACTGTATCTATCTATCTATCTATCTACTGTATCTATCTATCTACTGTATCTATCTATCTATCTATCTAATTATCTATCTATCTATCTATCTATCTATCTATCTATCTATCTATCTATCTATCTATCTATCTATCTATCTATCTATCTATCTATCTATCTATCAATATTTTTTTATTAAAGGTTTTTAGAGAGAGTAAAAAAAATAATCATATAGGTAATTTTAGAATTGCACAGTTTACACAATTTATAGTGCTCTTATTTCAACAAAAGAAAGGGTTTGTATTAACAATCAAAGAGAAAGAAGTGGAAGGCGTGTAGTCCTGAGCCCCACGCTAGCTATAGAATTTTTCCTTGACAGTACCACTCTAAGGCACACCCGAGGAATTGAAATGTAAACATATGAGTTAGTACACAAACTTCATCTAACCAACAGTGTTGTCTTGCAAAGAGACTACGAATATACAGCCAACCTGTTAGCTTAATAACTGCTTAACAACCAGTGTGTGACAACGGGGCCCAAGACTCGCACCCCGTGTTTTGGAGATGAAGGTGCCCTCCTCCATGGAGAGGGGACCCCCTGTCATCCGTTACTAGAATTGCATTATCAAAACCTTTCAAGCACATAAATCAGAAAAGAAGAAGAAAAGGAAGAAGGGGCGAGAAGAGGGGGGGAGCCCAGAGCTCTGGCCCATGCCACCTGGGGACATATTAGTCAGGGATAGTCCAGGGTTCACCAGTCAAGTACCTGATCCACGGACCCCAGACCTTTTGGAACACCTTCATTTTGTCATTTAAAACTGCTGAGAGCCTTTCATTGACCAAGAGCCAGGAAAGCTTGTGCTTAAGATGGTCAAATGGAATGACGGCCGATCTCCTGTTTCTAGCTATAGTAATTCTAGCAGATAGAAAGTGAGGAGTCGTCTCTGATTGTTCGAGACTTCAGCAACCCTGCATCCCAACAGGGCATGTTTGGGTGATTTGGTTAGATTGATTTGAGTAAGGGAAAATATAAAATTGTAAATTCTAATCCAAAATCGCTTCACCTTAAAACATTGCCACATTAAGCCGTTCCATCCTGACTGCAGCCTCGGAAACACTTCCCATGATGTAAGTAGCCAATTTAGAAGGCACCATGTACCATCTCAAGAGAACCCTATAATTAGCTTCTATAATAGAAGTATTGATGAGTGATTTTGATGCTGTCTGAGCTATTGAATGCCATTCATCAAGTTCAAGGCTTTCCTGGAATTCTTGCTCCCATTTGACCATGTAATCCTGTTTGGTTGAGGTATGTATTAAAATAGTATACAGTTCAGATATATGACCCCGAACCTTATCATATATATGGCACAAATATTCCATGGGCGACATTTGCGAGATAAAGTGTGTAAATAGTGCTGTAGTTGAATGTACCGAAAGTGTTCCGAAGCTGGCATCTGATACCTATCTAGCAGGGGATTTGGTTAATATGCCCTTATGGTCACAGAGATCTGCTATGCGTAAAAGGCCTTTATTGGTCCGCCAGTCAAAAGCGTGGGGGATGAGGCCCGGGGTGAAGTCTCTATTTTGCAGCAAAAGAGCCAATGGGCAATGAGGAGACTTAAATGTGTATGAGTCATAAAGTCTATCCCAAATGCTGAACGAGAAAAAAAGATAGGGACATAAGATAAGAGGCCTCTACCGAGCTGGTAACTACAAGGCATGGGAAATCGGCCTGGTTGGAAATGTGTATGATTCCGTTTGCATCCACAGTGACTATCTATCTATCTTAACAACTACTTGACAGAACATGATTTGAATGGAAGGAGCCAAAATAATTGAATTTCTAGTGCTTATTGATAGACACCATGATTGTAATTGTTGTTTCCAATTTGAACACTATCATTTTGCTGCAGATTTTCTTTATAATGTTAAGTTGTTATCTATTTTTATACACCAAATAACCACTTCAACCCTGAATTGTTTCACCCCCTTCTAGTTTAAACCATTTTCAATTGCTATATAAACGAAAAAATATACGCTTAAAAAAACCCCACATTTTTCTTAGTTGCGTTATAAAATTTTCCAAATAAATATTATTTATTTGGCCAAAATGTAGTTTGCTACATTTCATTGGTAACAATAACCCAAATCGATGTATTTAGTCTGTGTGAAAGTCTACAAACTATGGTATGTATATTTGAAAATGGGCCAGTCCTGATGTACTGACTGCTTATCTAATTTCTTGAGACCCTAAAATGCCAGGACAGTAAGAACACTTCCCAGATGACCCCTTTTTTGGAAAATAGACAGTCAATAGTATATAGTAAGAGGCATGGTTAAGTTGTTGAAGTTGTTATTTTTTTGTCACAATTTTTTGTAAAATTAAGATTTTTTTTTTTCACAACATTGTCAGTTTAACTCGTTTTCTTCTCACACACAGTATAGGCATACTTACAATTACACCCAAAAACACATTATGCTATGTCTTCTGAGTAGAGATGAGCTTCGTGTTCGAGTCGAACCCATGTTCGACTCACACATCGTCTGTTCGATCGTTCACCGAATTGCGAACGATATGGGCTGTTCGCGCCAAATTCGAGTTGCGCATCTCGGCCTATAATTCACTGCGGCATCACAGTGCATTGCTGGCTGATGATTGGCCAAGCATGCTTGACCAATCACAGCGCCATCTGTACAGAGAGCTATAATTGGCCAAAGCCAGGGTGGCTTTGGCCAATTATGGCTCAGGGGGTTTAGTACATGCCCCACACTATATAAGGCCGCCTGCACGTCGGCCCTGTGTAGTTATGAGACAGAGAGACAGTGTCATTTGATTTAGGTTAGATAGATTAGGCAGGACAGTCAGTCAGTTAGCTGCACTTACAGTGTATTGTGTATATATATGCTTCCCAGGTGCTGTATGTATATATATATATATATATATATATATATATATATATATATATACACACTGTATTCAGTTTAGCTAGATCCGTTCCTGTTATTAACTTCCTACTAACAGGCAGGCAGGTGTTGTAACAGTATTTGTAGAAAATTGCTGGTGTTCTTCTGATCCTATTAGTCCTATTAGCTACAGTATTTACAGTTAGTGTAGTTCGTCCTCTGCACAGTGTACACCTAAAGCTACCTGTAGAAGATTGGTGGGGTTTTTCTGATCCTATCACTACCGCAGGCAGCTACATTATTTTTTAGTGTAGTGCGACCTCTGCACAGTGTTCAGCTAAAGCTACAAGTTAGTGTAGTGTGACCTCTGCACAGTGTTCAACTAAAGCTCCAAGTTAGTGTAGTGCGACCTCTGCCCAGTGTTCAGCTAAAGCTACAAGTTAGTGTAGTGTGACCTCTGCACAGTGTTCAGCTAAAGCTCCAAGTTAGTGTAGTGCGACCTCTGCACAGTGTTAAGCTAAAGCTACAAGTTAGTGTAGTGCAACCTGTGCACAGTATTCAGCTAAAGCTACCTGTAGAAGGTTGGTGTTGTTTTCCTGATCCTATCACTACCACAGGCAGCTACATTATTTACACGTTAGTGGAGTGCGACCTCTGCACAGTGTTGAGCTAAAGCTACAAGTTAGTGTAGTGCAACCTCTGCACAGTGTTCAGCTAAAGCTACCTGTAGAAGGTTGGTGGTGTTTTCCTGAACCTATCACTACCGCAGGCAGCTACATTATTTACACGTTAGTGTATTGCGACCTCTGTACAGTGTTCAACTAAAGCTACCTGTAGAAGGTTGGTGATGTTTGACTGATCCTATCACTACCGCAGGCTGCTACATTATTTACACGTTAGTGTAGTGCGACCTCTGCACAGTGTTCAGCTAAAGCTACCTGTAGAAGGTTGGTGTTGTTTTCCTGATCCTATCACTACCGCAGGCAGCTATATTATTTACACGTTAGTGTTGCGCGACCTCTGCACAGTGTTCAGCTAAAGCTACAAGTTAGTGTAGTGCGACCTCTCCACAGTGTTCAGCTAAAGCTACAAGTTAGTGTAGTGCGACCTCTGCACAGTGCTCAGCTAAAGCTACCTGTAGAAGGTTGGTGGTGTTTTCCTGACCCTATCACTACCGCAGGCAGCTACATTATTTACACGTTAGTGTAGTGCGACCTCTGCACAGTGTTCAGCTAAAGCTACCTGTAGAAGGTTGGTGGTGTTTTCCTGATCCTATCACTACCGCAGGCAGCTATATTTTTTACACGTTAGTGTAGTGCGACCTCTGCACAGTGTTCAGCTAAAGCTACCTATAGAAGGTTGGTGGGGTTTTTCTGATCCTATCACTACCGCAGGCAGCTACATTATTTTTTAGTGTAGTGCGACCTCTGCACAGTGTTCAGCTAAAGCTACAAGTTAGTGTAGTGTGACCTCTGCACAGTGTTCAACTAAAGCTCCAAGTTAGTGTAGTGCAACCTCTGCACAGTGTTCAGCTAAAGCTACCTGTAGAAGGTTGGTGGTGTTTTCCTGATCCTATCACTACCGCAGGCAGCTACATTATTTCCACGTTAGTGTAGTATGACCTCTGCACAGTGTTCAGCTAAAGCTACAAGTTAGTGTATTGTGACCTCTGCACAGTGTTCAGCTAAAGCTACAAGTTAGTGTAGTGCGACCTCTGCACAGTGTTCAGCTAAAGCTACCTGTAGAAGATTGGTGGTGTTCTCATACTAATAATACTACAAGCAGGCAGTTGATTTTGCTAGCTGCAGTATTAGTATATATATATATATATATATATATATATATATATATATATATATATATATATCCCAGCTTAGTGCAGCTACATCTCACTGCAGGCCATTAGTATGTCTGGAAGGCCAACAAGGAGAGGCAGACAGTCACAAGCCAATAAAAGAGGGCAAGCAGGCTCTGTGTCTAGAGGCAACAGTGCTGGTCGTGGACACGGTGCATCCTCATCAGCACATGGCCGTGGGACACGCTTGGCCTTTTTTCGGCAGCTGGCCATGTTGAGCCGCAACATGCAGAAGACTTGGTTGAGTGGATGACCAAGCCGTCATCATCCTCCTCATCCTCTCTCACCCATGCTCAGGGTACTTTGTCTGGCAAAGCAGCTGCCAACGCGGCCTCTTCCCTCGGCTCAATGGCATCAGTGACTCCTTCCCTAGCCCCACCATGTCCTCCTGAGGAGTCCCTCGAACTGTTTGACCACAGTGTTGGGTACATGCTCCAGGAGGATGCCCAGCGTTTAGAAGGCTCTGATGATGATACTGAGCTAGATGAAGGCAGTAACGTGAGCACGGACAGAGGGGGTACCCAAGAAGGACAACAATCTGGCAGTCATGTTCCCCCTGCTGCAGCATACTGCCAGGTTTGCTCCAGTGATGAGGAGGGAGGGGATGATGAGGTCACTGACTCAACGTGGGTGCCTGATAGGAGAGAGGAGGAGGAGGCACATCACCGACGAGGCAGGATGCCCTCCAGGGGCAGCACACTGACTGCATCACACCTCAGAGCTCCGCATGTGCAGGGCGCTGCTGTCTCTGCGCGCTATTCCAAAAGTTCTTTGGTGTGGGCCTTTTTTGAGACGAGTGCATCAGATGGCACCGCTGCTATTTGCAACATATGTCTCAAGCGTATCTTGCATGGCCAAAACATCTCCCACTTGGGCACCACATGCTTGACCAGACATATGTTGACCTGCCATGCAGTTCGTTGGCAAGCGTATTTAAAAGACCCACACCAAAAAATAAAGAGGACCTCTCTTTACTCCTCATCAGCTGGGATCTCCAACCCCACTATACCTTCAGTCCTCTCTGCGACCTGCACTGAGAGGAATGAAGGTGTAGAATTAGTGGTGTCACAGCCAAGTACTTGCGGGCAATCTGTTATCGGTACACTGACGGCAGATTGTACCAAGCAAATTTCCCTGCCCCGGCTGCTGCACCGCAAAAAGAAGTTCGCTCCCAGCCATCCACATGCCCAGCTGTTGAATGCTAGCTTGGCAAAACTGCTAGTACTTCAACTGCTACCTTTTCAGTTGTTAGACTCTGCCCCCTTCCGTGAGTTTGTGGAATGTGCGGTTCCTCAGTGGCAGGTTCCCAAATGCCACTTTTTCTCACAGAAGGCGATTCCGGCTCTCTACCGGCATGTGGAAGGCAATGTATTGGCCTCCCTGGACAGGGCGGTCAGCGGTAAGGTGCATATTACTGCTGACTCATTGTCCAGCAGGCATGGACAGGGACGTTACCTAAGTTTCACGGCGCATTGGGTGACTCTTCTGGCAGCTGGGAAGGATGCAGGACAAGGTGCAGTGGTGTTGGAGGTTGTTCAGCCACCACGCCTCCAAAATGCCAATACTAGTGATTCTGACACACCTCTCTCCTCCACCCCCTCCTCTTCTTCTTCCTCCATGGCCCCTTCCTGTGCTTTGTCCTCGGAACCAGCGGTGCTCCGTAGGCGTTGAAGGGGCTACGCAAGTACGCAGGCCAAAAGATGCCATGCGGTGCTTGAGCTGGTGTGCTTGGGGGACAGGAGCCACACTGGGGCAGAGGTTCTGTCAGCTCTGCAGGGGCAGGTTCAGAGGTGGTTGACGCCATGCCAACTTAAGGCAGGAATGGTGGTTTGCGACAATGGCACCAACCTCCTCTCCGCCCTCCGACAGGGACAAATGACCCAAGTGCCCTGTTTGGCTCACGTCCTTAACTTGGTGGTGCAGCGGTTCTTGGGCAGGTACCCGGGCTTACAGGATGTCCTGAGGCAGGCCAGGAAAGTCTCTGTGCATTTCCACCAGTCATATAATGCCAGTGCTCGGCTGGCAGACGTCCAAAAGGAATTTAACCTGCCCAAGAACCGCTTAATCTGTGACATGCCCACCAGGTGGAACTCAACGTTGGCCATGCTGCAGCGGCTGCACATGCAGCAGAGGTCCATTAATGAGTACCTGTGTGACTATGGCACCAGGACAGGGTCAAGGGAGCTTGTTTTTTTTCCCCACGCCAGTGGGCCATGATCAGGGATGCATGCACTGTCCTGTCACCATTTGAGGCCACGAGGATGGTGAGCAGTGACAGTGCATGCATCAGTGACACTGTCCCCCTTGGCCACCTGTTGGAGCACACACTCCGTGGAATAATGGACAGGGCACTTGAGGCAGAACAGAGGCAGGAAGAGGAGGACCTCCTTAGCTCTCAAGGCCCTCTTTATCCAGACAGTGTTTCTGCGTGCCCGCTGATCACACAGGAAGAGGAGGAGGAGGATTGTGTTAGTATGGAGGTGGAGCCTGGCACTCAGCATCAGCAGCAGTCTTTAAGGGATCATTTACAGTCCCAAGAAACACATGGACTTGTACATGGCTGGGAGGAGGTGACTGCGGATCATGTCGTCCTTAGTGACCCAGAGGACTCCGGACCGAATGCCTCAGCAAACCTACGCTGCATGGCCTCCCTGATCCTGCAAAGCCTGCGGAAGGATCCTCATATTTGTGGTATCAAGGAGAAGGAACAATACTGGCTGGCAACCCTCCTTGATCCATGTTACAAGGGTAAGGTTGCGGACCTTATCTTGCCGTCGCAGAGGGAGCAGAGGATGAAACATCTTCAGGAGGCCTTGCAGAAAGGTCTGTGCAACGCGTTCCCAGAGACTGGGAGGTTACAAACTCCTGTTTCTGGACAACGTGTTGCTGAGGCTTCGGTCAGTCAAAGAAGGAGCGGTGGAGAAGGTGGCCGTCGGACTGATGCATTCAGACAATTTTTTAGTCTGCAGCCCCAAGGTATGATCGGTTCCAGCAACCATCGCCAGCGTCTGTTTTACATGGTGCAGGAATACCTAGGGGCAAGATCTGACTTGGACACCTTTCCCACCGAAAATCTTCTGGGTTACTGGGTCTTGAGGATGGATCACTGGCCAGAGCTTGCACAGTATGCAATTGAGCTACTGGCCAGTCTGCATCCAGTGTTCTTTCGGAATGCACATTTAGTGCTGCTGGAGGCTTTGTAACCGATCACAGGGTGTGTCTGTCCACCGACTCGGTCGATCGACTGACCTTCATAAAAATGAATCAGTCTTAGATCACCACCAGCTACCAAGCACCTAATGCTGATGTAACCGAATAATTTTTTTTGAAATGTCAGATCCCTTCAAAGACTGCCTATGCTGATGCTGAGTGACTATCCTGTTATGCTGAGTAATTATCCTCTTCCTCCTCAATGATCATGCTGATAGCTTGTAAGAACATTTTTGGTTCTGGGCGCCGCCACCAGTGCCTAAGGCCCAATTTTTCAGCCCCTGTTTAACAGGGGCATGTAAGTACAATTTTTGATGCAATTCTTTGCAGCAGGGCTAGTTCCTGCGCTCCAACTAGAGTATCTGTGAGGGGTTGCAGTGTTGTGGCACCAGCACCAGTGCCTAAGGCCCAATTTTTCAGTCCCTGTTCAACAGGGACATGTAATTAGAATTCTTGATGTAATATTTCACAGCAGGGCCTGTTTCTGTGCCCACCAAGAGTAACTGTGAGGACTTACAGTGTCGTGGCACCAGCACCGCCACCACCACCAAAGTCCCAATTTTTCTGCCCCTGTTCAACAGGGGAATGTAATTACAATTCTTGATCTAATATTTCACAGCAGGGCCCTGTGAGGGCTTACAGTGTTGTCGCCACAACAACACCTAAGGCCCAAATTTTTTCTGAGTATATAGGGCAGGCCCCTACTTTCAAACATCCAACTTACAAACGACTCCTATTTGCAAACGGAAGGAGACAACAGGAAGTGAGATGAAATCTACCCATAGGAAGGGAAATTCTCTCTTGTAAAAGTTAATATGGGAAAAACTTTTCTCCTTTCCACTGATGCTTTATCACCAATCCTTGTTTCACTAAAAACCCCAAATTTTCAAAAAACATTTGTCATTGGGACAAAAAGTGAGGTAAAATCTTCTGAAGAGGAGCACAGACAGCAAAACAAATGTCACAGTGGTGATAACCCTTCCCTATATTTTCCAAAAAGCTTAAAAAAGATTTTTTGGCTGGAGCTAAACACGTTAAAAATGTACCAGTTCAAAATTACAAACAGATTCTACTTAACAACAAACTTACAGTTCCTGTCTTGTTTGCACCGCCTGTATACTGCTGTTCAGAGTATATAGGGCCTGGTGGCCCCACACCTTTCTTTTTTTATTTTGGGTGCGGGGTTCCCATTAATATCCATACAATACCCAAAGGGCCTGGTAATGGACTGGGGGGTACCCATGCCATTTGTCTCACTGATTTTCATCCTATTGCCAGGACCCGACATTACATTAAAGCCGCAAGCAGTTTTAAATGACATTTATTCCTTTAAAAATGTCATTTTGTGCAGGGACTGTTCTAAGCACGGGAAACGCGCCACTTTACACGCATACTATAGACACCCCCCAGGTACAATATTTAAAGGAATATTTCACTTTTTTTTTTACTTTAAACATCATTAAAATCACTGTTCCCGAAAAAACGTCCGTTTTTAAAACTTTTTTTTGCATTGATACATGTCCCCTGGGGCAGGACCCAGGTCCCCAAACCCTTTTTAGGACAATGCCATGCAAATTAGCCTTTAAAATGAGCACTTTTGATTATGAACGTGCAAGTCCCATAGACGTCAATGGGGTTCTAACGTTCGTGCAAATTTTCGGTCCATTCGCAGGTTCTAGTGCGAACCGAACCGGGGATTGTTCGGCTCATCCCTACTCCTGAGTATGGGGATATAACATATGTGAGAATTTTTTACAGCCTAGATTATGGGTGCTCAACCATTGGCCCTCCAGCTGAAACTACAAGTCTCATGAGGCATTGCAAGTCTGACAGTTACAATCATGACTGCCAAAGGCATGATGGGACTTGTAGTTTTTCAACAGCTGGAGGGCCACAGGTTGAGCACCCATGGTCTAGATCAGTGATGGCAAACCTTGCCTAGATGCATAGTGGGGCCCAAAATCCAAGGGGCCTTTTTGGGCTTTCAAGGAGCATAATTTACGCATTAATTTCCTCACTACTTTTTCACTACTACTACTTTTCATTACTATTTCTTGAGTACCAGAGCAGGAGAAACACCCACAAATTGACCCCATTTTGGAAAGCAAACAGGACGAGGTTTCACGTATATGACGTCATCCTGCGTCATCTCTGCATCTAAAGGATCCTGTGATTGTATGTGACAGGCACGCAATTCATGGTTAGTACTGCCTATAGTGCCATTTTTGTAAGTGTAATACTTTACCTTTTTTAAATAAATGTGAATTTTTAAACAGCGAGCTCTAGATCTGTGTGCTTTTTCTTCCTGCATGTATGCTGTGGGGATTGGAAATCTATCAATCCATCCATCCATCTATCCGAGTAAGAGGCATTTGAAGTGGTAGCCGTTTGTGTTCCTCTCCAGAGAGAGAAAAACATGTGGTGAGACCTACTGGTAATGCAGGGGTCACCGCAGTGAGGTGAGAGGCTTATCTGCAAGGGTAGAGGATTCGCACTTCGTATTACATTTCACATTGGTGATTGGAGTGGATTCAGATTGGATATAGTTTTATTTTCTTTGATATTTTTGTATATTTATAGAACTATTTTTTTGCACATATATAATTTTTTGCACAATTGTTTGCACTTTTATTACATTGTGTATATTTTTTGTAAGTTGTGCTAGATCATTTTTGTTTATATATTAGTTTAATAAGGTTAGAATCACTTATGGGTGTTGGCTAGCAACCTTTATAATTAATTTGATTGACATATTATTGGATTGCGCAGATTGATTATTTACACACTGGAAAGCAAACACTCAAAGGTATTTTTGAAAGGCAGACTTTTGAAAATATTTTTTTTTGCCACAGGTTTTTGGAAAATGTGGAAAGAAAATGAAAATGTATTTTTTTACACAAAATTCTCAATTAATAAGATATTTCTAACACACATCATTGGTATTGTAACAGAGGACTTTTTTGTGTGAAATCGACCTCCTCTAAAGCCCCGTACACACAATCGGATTTTCCGACAGGAAATGTTGGATGTCAGGCTGTTTGCGGAATATCCGACCATTTGTATGCTTCATCAGACAATTGTTGTCGGACTTTCCGCCAACAAATGTTGGCTAGCATGTCTTCAAATTTTCCGCCAACAAATGTGTGTTGTCGGATTTTCGGAGCGTGTGTACACAAGTCCGTCGGACAAAAGTCCAAAGTACAAACATGCATGCTCGGAAGCAGAAGCGATCGGTCTTGTAAACTAGTGTTCGTAATGGAGAATTAACATTCGTGACGTGGCAAATTATGAAATCTCCAAATGCAGCGCACAATTTTCTTCTTCTTTAATGGGATAATAATGAAGCTGCTTTGCTGGTGATACTGATGTATGGCAAACAGGTTTTCAAAGGATTTTTCTTTCTAGTAATATCAAGAATAATATTATTATTATTATTTTTTTTTTTTTTTAATTTGTGCAAGTTACCACAACATCATTATCCCCTAGTTTATAAGATCAAAGATACAACTATGTTGGTGTCCTTTGTCAATTTTACATCATGTTTTTTTTTTAAATGTAACTGTCTACTCCCAAACTGTCATTTGAAGTAAAACACATAGCCAAGTATTATTCTACACAATTTTTTTTATTGTGCATTAAAAAAAAATAGGCATGCTATCAGGTTTCTGCACAGATGTCAATGTAAATCGCAGCCAGAAATCGCAAAAGGTTGTACAGAAACTACTTTTTGAAATCGGTGCAGTGCTACAGATGCGGCGTTGCACCGATTAGGATGGTGCCATTGATGGTAATTGCCACCGATTTGACATGCAATTTGACATCGCATGTCAAAACGCTCCAGTGTGAACCTGGGCTAAAAGTCTCATTTCAAACTGATTTTGTTAAATACCTTGACTGCATTAGCACTGAATTGCCCAGAACTGTGACATGGACTAAGGTAAAAAGTTACACTGTTTCAACTACTTAGGTTAAACAAGGAATACCTTTTTGTTTATAGATCAACAGTATGATTGTAAATGTTGTTTATGCAGTCTGAACACACTTGCTGCAGATCGTCCTTATAGTATTAATTATTTATCTATTTGTTATTCACTGTTTAAATAGTGATAATCTATTCAAACTGCAATAAAGTAATAGGAACAAAATAGAAAATGTTGGTAAAATATATAAGTAAATGCATAGAAAAAAACAAACATAAGTTAGAAAAGATAACATTTGCTCTTCTTTTTAATGTACTCAAACCCTCTATGTAACATGTTTAAACCTTGAAAGTTATGCAAGACAAACTTTTAGTACTTAAAGCGGGGGTCCACCTATCTATCGTTTTTTTTTTTTTTGGAGTTCATTCACAAACTTTTCTTCTCATGATTATCTACTCACATGTTCTGTGTAATAAGTCCGCCTGTGTCCGATTTCGTTGTAAAGAATAACTTATAAAATTCACTGAAGGCAGTTTCCATCTTCATTGTGGGCATTTGAAGCCCACAAGCATGTATTTCCTGGATGCGGTGAATGCTGTGCTCCCAGCATTCACTGAGATGTTGTGATGACGCTGTTGCACAATGCATGCTGGGAAGCCTGAGACTAGCTCCCAGGGGACTGTGGGAGGTCTGGGAGAGACTAGAAACACGCCTACTCCCATGGGAGGAAAACCAGGAAGTGCTAAGAAGATTAGAAAAAAAAAGGTAATTACGGCGATTTAAATATTTTTACACAGCATGTCAGCATCTAGGCAAGGAATAGAATGCATAGAGATAATGTTCAAAATTTGTGTGGAAACCCGCTTTAAGGATGTTTGGGAAAAAAATATATTCTTTGAAGATAAGTGTGTGCAGAGAATGGCATTCTACTTTATCAATGCATCAGTGTGGTGCAAGAGGGTGCTGTTTATTGTATCTGAAGAGTAAACAGTTTGGTTCAGTTTTAAGTATCTATATATTTGAAGGTTTTGAAATGGTGTAAAATGAATACAATACAAAAGCACAAGAACACTTTACTGACATCCTTTTAATTATTGGGTCAATGTCATGTACAGTATATACTGAAGAACATTATACCTGTTAAATAATGACATGACAAAGAATGTTTACTTTAATTCAGATGCTGAAATATCAAAAATAAAAAGCAAGTACACAGACTTCAGTTATCTTAACAGAGAAATATGGACAAAGCTCTTTTGGCCATACTTCTCTTGTGGGTCACTGTTGTGTACTTATTTCTGTACTTCTGTGACCCAGATTCTGACGGCTGACATCACAGAGCAGGTCCAGGTTCTGCAGAGATCTTGACAATAATGTTGGGATCTGCGCAGATCTGCTCAGCGTGCCACTGGGAGACTGAGCCAGACTTTCCAGCCCCATCAACAGTCTGGTGCTCCAGTCAGCACAGAGCGGTGATTGACAGTCAGTGCTGTGTGCTTAGAGTGGACCTGAGAACTGAGCAATCAGCGGTCTTTGATTGCTCAGTTCTCGGTTAAATGTCAGCGGGGTGCGGCTGCAGCTTTGATTGATGCTGCAGACATCTAGATGAGTTTGTAGGTTTGTTTTTTTTCCCCAAACTTCTCCTTTAAGTTACTCTAGAAATGTATTTATTGCAGGAAGAGAAGCTATTGAATAGGTACAGAATAATGTATAATCAGAATTATAGAAATCAAAGTGAAGCTGCACTTAAAATGATTGTAAAGGTCTGTTTTTTTTTTGTAAAATAACAAACATGTTATATATAAAACAAAAAATCTGCGCTTAGTTTATATATATGTATACCTGCAGCCTCCCCAAGAAAGGACAGCAAGATGTTTTCCCAAAAAATGTAACATAATGAGAACAGGGAAATGGCGCTGCTAAAGAATAATAATATGATGACCCCTCTGATCCAAGAGGATGGCAAACAAGGGTGGGTGAGTAAAACCCTAACAGAATGAAAATATAAATTCCAAACACATGTGAAGTGCAATACACTGGGCAGTGTAAAAGGCTTCTAGTAGGTAAAAGAGGGCCTTTTGTAACACAAATCAAAACAATTAATATTCAAAATCATCAAGTGATTAGTGAGTCCTTAATTACAATATGAAGTGTCCAAAAAAATTATTTGATAAAAAATCTGTAACTGACTGAAATGAGTAACTAATTGAATGATTATATATGAAACATATATGACACTATAAAAGAACAAGTCCATATAGCAGTATAAAAAAAATTTTCAATGTCCCATATGCATATTTCCATAAAGTTCTGTTGTGCTAGTATCCAAAAAATTACAACTTTATATCCTCTTCCTGCAAAAATAAAGTGACTTCTTGAAGTAAAATAAAGTGACCAAGGGCATCCAAGTAAGGTTACTTCTTGTGCTCCCCCTCAAGTATGTACACTCACCAGAAGCCCTCACCCCTGCAGGGGTAAAGAGCGTGTAATGAAGGGCTTGACCAATCCGGATGTTCCCAGAGCGCGATGGACTTTCCTAATGCGAACCAAAGCATGTACAATCCAGCATTCACATGCAATCACAAATGGGCATCCATTGCGTAAATCCAATATAAAATATGTTTATTTAATATGCGCTCGTGCACATAGCTGGATCATATGGGCTTAGGTAAGAAAAAAGGGGGGGAGGGGTCTGGGGAGGAGTTGCAGCACAGAAGGTGAAAAACCTTAAGGCTTTAGAACCACATTGAAAAAAGACGAGAATTGACTGAACCTCCTCTTCATTTTTATGTGCTCAAACACTGTAGGTAATATATTAAAAATTGTGAATATTACCTAAGACAAACTTTTAAAACTCAAGCTAATGTGTAGGAGAAAAAGAACTCTTTGCAGATAAGTGTGAACAGAGAATGGCATTCTATTTTATTTATTATTTATTTATGCATGGTCATGGTGTAGGAGGGTGCTGTTTACTTTCTTTGTAAAGTAAATAGTTTAAAATGTACTTGGATGCTTCTACCCAGGGGCAATGTATCCTTGAACACAGCATTTAAATATTAGAATGTATGCCTTATAGGTCAAATTTTTACATGTTTATATATTTGAAGGTTTTTAAATGATGTAAAATGAATACAATACACAAGTACAAGAGCACTTTACTGATATCTTTTTATTGTTAGGTTGCAGTTAAGCACTCTATCATTGAAACAAAGACATGACAAAAATGTTTATTTTAATTTATATACTGAAATGTCAAAATTATGAAACACATTTATAGACTTTAGTTATCTTAAAATTGTATTTAATGCTGCAACTGAAATGAGTAAACAAGTACACAAAACCATATATTCTATTGAATACGACAAGGGGAAGAGGATTTGGGACTTTATGTGAAATTATGGCCTGGTAAGGCCATGTATTTCCATCCCTATCAATGTAACAAAGAGAGGGCAATGAGGGGGTGGGACTTTATATGAAGCACATGTTAACAATTCAATAAATTGGTGGATATAAAAAGTGTTTATTAAATCATATACAGAGGTTACATACATGTTGCTAATATCAGTCTAGAAACAATTAAACATGATAATAACACTAGTAACACATGACATAACATGATGAAAGTACACAGTCCGCCAATTGCGTATAAGTACATACATAGATTGCAAGGTAATGCCTGCATGACCTATGGTCTCACTGGTCCTATCATAATGGTTAAAAAGCGTAAAACATGAAACTATGATACAAAAGTAAAACATGGCATCTGGTAGCTCTACGCGTTTTGTGGGTATTGGGCCACCCATCAGGAGCAAGCAGGTGGTGTATCTGTAATTGAAAAATATATATGAATAACATATATCAATATGACACAGATGGGGTAAAAAGGAAGCCCCACCCGAAATATGCATGTTTACTCACCAAAAAACATATGTTGATGGTGAAAAGCTAAAGGTAGTGAGCCATCTGGGGACATCCTCCCTACAGAGACCTCACTTGGTTGGTTACCCATCACCTACATTCCCAGAGTGCCCTGCAGTTCCTTATCCGCCCTGGACGGTGCCTGTGGTGGCTGCCATTGCTGGGTTGTCCACCTCAGCTCCTGGCCATAATGTCTCCGGATGGCTCACTACCTTCAGCTTTTCACCATGAACATACGGTTTTTGGTGAGTAAACATGCATATTTCGGGTGGGGCTTCCTTTACACCATCTGTGTCCATGTTGCTATATGTTAGACCATTTAGAGATCATATATATTTTTCAATTACAGATACACCACGTGCTTGCTCCTGATGGTTGGCCCAATAGCCACGAAACGCATAGAGCTACCAGATGCCGTGTTTTTCTTTTGTATCATATTTTCATGTTTTACACTTTTTAACCATATCAATAAGACAAGTGAGGCCATAGGTCATGCAGGTATTACCTTGCAATCTATGTATGTACTTATACGCAATTGGCGAACTGTGTAATCTCATCATGCTAGGTCATGTGTTACCAGATTTATTATCATGTTTAATTGTTTCTAGACTGATATTAGCAACATGTATGTAACCTCTGTATATAATTTAATAAACACTTTATATATCCGCCAATTTATTGAATTGCTACCATGTGCTTCATATAAAGTCCCATACTCCTTGTTGCTCTCTCTTTGATATATTCTATTGAATAAATAACTTTTCAAATTGAAATTATAAATACCAAAGTGAACCTGTGCTTTGTTCATGCATGGTTTAATGAACCTAGGAGCATATACCCACTCACCTTCCTTTCCACTTCATTTAGCCATTTGGAGTGAAACACAAAGCCTAGTGTAAGCTAGTGCACTAGCACTAAATGGTTAAAAAAAGTAATTAAACTATCACAGATACTTAGATTAAAAACAGATTAAGTAAAAAGGAAATCCTGTGCAAGCTAAAATTTGTTATAGCCATAGTTCACACAGGGCTATGGACACTACTGTCACTGCACTGGTGCTGATTGGCCCAGGTCGGCGACATGAACTAAAGTAAAAAAAAAGAAAAATCTAACTAAACTGTTGTACTTACTGTAGGTTAAAAACAGAGGATTTAGTTGCATAAATTTGCAAATACATGCAGAAGCCACACTGCAGTGCCAAGGCTCTTCTGTAAAGTGTGGTCACAGCTAGCGTGTTGCTATACCTGTAAGGAGGAGGGGGGTTGCCTCTAGGTAAACCTGCCCTTAGTTTGTGCATTGCTATATATATTCTCCATACAGTAGATTGAGCAATGATAGTTTTGATGTAGACAAACAAAAAAAAAAAGGGCCGCTCTAATGCTCCTTTTACTGATCACTGATATCAGCCAACATGACGTGTAAGGAACTTGTGCAGATCTTGTGCAGATCATATAAAAGGACTTGTCAGGCTACAATAAGCTACAGAAACATAGCAACCGATCGCACCCAGGATGTCGTCTCTCCGTGACCAAAGCTAAACTAGGTAATGCAGAATTGTTTCAGCTCTGCTCTGCATCAACAGAAGAGTATCTCACCTGTGGGTGTAGAGCAGAGCTGAAGCCATATTACATTACCTGGATTAGTTTTGGTCACAATGATAGTTTTGAGTTAGGGAACACATTTATCAAAGGTGCCATGGAGCAGCAGTGTGACTACAACAAGTGAATTTGCCTTGTTTTAATTTACATTATCCTAGTTACTTAAAGCCTGGTACAGGGTCCGGTTGGAGCCACTGTACTAATGATCCAACATTAGTACAGCAATCTCCCCCGCTTAGTTGTTGTGTTTTGCCAGGGAGACGCCCCCCCGCCAGAACACTCCAATCAGTGCTCTCAACCATTTGCCGAGAGCGCTGATCTGGAGCTGGTTGGCTGCTGGTTTTCCAGCATGCTCGTCCGACAGAAGCCAACCAAACGGACCAGGTGACTTGTAAATGTTGCCCATTTTTTATTGAACCAGCCAATGTCTCCCGACCTTTGGCCAATGTGTACTAGGAATAAGACTAGTTTGTTTTTTTTGTTTTACTAGTTAGTTTGAATGTGCTGGGTCTCTCTGCCTGTTTTATATATTGCCCTGCCCAGTGTGCCTTTCTTCCTTTTGCTAGTTTCAAACTGATCTGAGCAGTTGCCTTAAAAACCCCTGAAAACCATGTTCAAGATGAACCTGTGACCAGACTATGTATAGCACTTTAAAAGAAGCCATATGTTAACCCCTTTAGCTATAGTCATTGTGAAGAAGTTCAAGTTCAAAAGAGAAGGTACTGAAACCACAATGCCTTTCCCTTTTATTAGGAGAGCAAAATCTTGGCCATCTGTCATTCTTTAGGTGGAAGCAGCTTGTGCATGTAAGCTGTCAGAAACTAACCAAAACCTGAGTTCAGAGTCTTTGTTCTGATTTTAAGGAATAATTAGTTCACAGTGCCTGCAGCCAGAGAGGTATACTTTAGGTTTGCCTTTCAATTTACCCAAATGCATTTTATCAAACGTTTTTTTTTCCATAATCAAAAACTCCCAATTGTGCTCCTAATTACTAGCAAGAATGGTTGTCTTGGTAGGCAACATTAATTTTTCATAGTCTGGATACAAGTGCAATTTAAGTTTGACTTCCTGATTATCTTTAATGAATTTCACTGAAAGTGCTTTATTTACATAAAGCAAAAACTCATAATTTATAAATGTGACAAAATCAGTGAATAACAATCACGTGACCACCTTTGCAATAAAACAAAATATATGTGAAGTCAACAAAAACACATAAAAGTCCAAGTGCTGAAAATATAGTAGAAGAAGTCCAATTCCCTCGTGCAGGTAATATTCAAGTAGTGCCCTCCATGCAGACCCTTCACCTCCCTGCTTAGGTCCTCTCTTGCCTTAATTACCTGACCCCCATAACAAAGGTCAGCAGACTGCATGTGTTTTCACATCAATAGACAGGTAACAAGGCTCCCCATGACACACACCCTGCAGGGATTGATTCCTACCCAGAATAAATTCACAGTTTTTGGTCCCAGGCTTGAATCAGCAGGTGGAATGACCAAGCTCAAACATTCTACTCAAACAGGCTTGAGACCTATGCTGTTTGACTAAAATATTATGTAAACATTTTAATGTACTTAGTCTGTGCACAGGTGCACTCTAAATGTACCTTTTCTTTTGACTGAATAGGTTTGATTTAGAAAAAGGGAAATTGGCTGTTCATTTGTGAAATTGCACATTGGAAAGACATTTTCCCTTACCTTTGTGAATGTGGGGGAACTGTGCTGGGCTTCCATCATCCAAACATAAGTAAGCAAAAAAAATGTTTTTCCTATTTGCTTGTTATTTTAGTATGAATTAACCAAGGGAAAATGTCCTTGCAAAGTGCAAATTCTCTTGCTGAGTGAAATCCAATTTGACTTAAGTAAATGAACCCCTATGCATTTTCTCCAAAACATTTTTATTTATTTTTTTTTCCTTCTAAGAAGCAAAAACTCCTAATTTCACTCATCATTAATTGCAACCACAGCTGTCATGGTAAGAAGAAAATTTTCTGATCTGAACTGCAATCAATGAACATGTAAGCACTCAGCTCTCAGCATGTATAGGTTCCAAGTTATCAGAATCCTGTCTGAAATGCCATGTAAACGGCCAATCAAGCACAGTCCTGTACTTGAATAACTGAAGTGGAGGGCAGGGGAGACATTAAGGGTCTAATAGACCCCTGATGTCTCCATAAAGAGAACATTTTCACCTGCCAATGTTATGACATACATAGATGGCTTGTTAGCCCTCTTGCAATACTAATAAAGATGTTAAAAAATTCAAATGATAATAAAATAAATAAAAATAACAAAAACAATCTTAAAAATAATCCTGACACCATGAGCATTAAAACACATGGAGGTAGGGCACACATATGTAAATCGCTATTGCACCACACATTAGGTATTGCCATAAATGTCAGTATGAGAACAATAATTCTAGGACCATCATTTACTGTTAACTATGAGTATATATATATATATATATAAATATCATAATTTCATTTGCATAATTCTATTATAATTTATGATTAGGAACTATCTTTTTTTTTTTGCTTTAGACCTGGCGAGTCACTGAATAACTGAATATCTGGGCATTTTTTGGTTGTAGTCTTTAGGTTTAGTGATACAGCACTAATTACACTGGATTCCTAAAAGTGGAAAAATAATGCAAGAGAAAAAACACTGTACAATATCCTAAAAAAATGTAGATAACCAGTTTCCAAAATGTCAGCATATGGACCAGATGTATTACCTTTTATTAGAATATGCCACGCTGAAAAGTTCGCCATGAAAAATATTTTCATTGCAGAAATGTAAATGAGGACTCAGGGTCATGCAGCAGAGTGTTAAATGTAACATTGTGCGAAGAATTTAGCATGCCTGCAGGCCCTTTAAATTGTGATGAAAATATTGTAGCTGCATTCAGTTCAGGAACTTTTTTATTCTGAAATCCCCTAAGGCTTATTGCAACCAGGCAATCTGATGTCAACTATAACTAATATGAAGACTGTATTAAAATAAAGTTAATATTCTTTAGTAGTTTAGAATATTAGAATGGGAAAATAAAACTTAGCTGTGGCAGCCAGGTCACCTACGATGCTAGTCTGAGATTAGCCCAAAACTAAACCCATCTACACCAGAGAATTGATCGACTGGACTACTTCTTACAGTTGTAAAACTACCACAATAATGTTTAAATTTCAATCTAATTTTTTGTGTAATGATTCTCAATAATGCCTGCAGTTTGGAATGAATGACTCTATATTATTAGGTTGTATCTTTGCTATAAGCCATAAGGAGCATAAAGGAAAGAACTGCATGACTCACTCCACTCTACTAAAAATCACTCCACTCTACTAAAAAATCCCTTTTTTGGGATTTGTGATAGAGGCAATGGGGGTTATTTACGAAAGGCAAATCCACTTTGCACTACAAGTGCAAACTACAAGTGCAAAGTGCACTTGAAATTGCACTGAAAGTGCATTTGGAAGTGCAGTCGCTGTAAATCTGAGGGGTAGATCTGAAATGAGGGGAAGCTCTGCAATCTGCAAGCTAAAATGCTGTTTTTTATTATTCATTGCAAGTGCACTTTCAGTGCAATTTCAAGTGCACTTTGCACTTGCAGTTTGCACTTGTAGTGTAAAGTGGATTTGCCTTTCGTAAATAACCCCCATTGTTTGAATAGTTTTTGTGACTTAAAGTGTAAAGTTAGGGAAAGCTTTTATGAAAAAAATGGATACTATATTGCGTTTGTGTGCACAAAAAGTAATGTTACTGTATTTTTTTTCAAAAAATAAAGATTTAATAAACAGTTGTGCAAATATCCTGCACAGTGAAAAGTGAAACAGCCACCACTTTATTCTACATGGTCTCTACTTTCAGAAAGTATGTAATTGTTTGAGGATTTAAGTAATATTCTAGTATAAATGCAAATTTTAACATGTGTATGTAAAATGTTAAAAACAAGTCTCCAGATGCAAAGTGGTTAATATACCTTTAATTCTCATGTGTGGATTAATGTTCACATATGTAATGTGTCAATAAAAAAATGTTAAAAAACAGTCCATAAATGTTGTGAGAGTGGATCCTGAAAGCAATCTTCACCAACCACCACCAAAGTGATAACAATCAGTGCCTCCACCAATAGCTTTAGGGTCTGCTTACTGGCTCCTATTGATCTCTCCAGGCTGGGGAAGATGCGCCATTTTAGCAGCCTAGTACCACGGTGTGAGTGGATTCACCTTAATTCTCAAACTTTCCAATGCTCTTTTCATAGATACCATCTCAGCCTACATGCTACTAAAGAGTGCAGTTGGGAGACCATCTGGACCCGGTGTAAAAGCCTTGGCTGAGCTATAGCCACAAGCGTTATTAATCCCTTGTAATGAGGGATCAATAGGAGGCGGTAAGCAGGCCCTACAGCTATTGGTGGAGGCACTGATTGTTATCACTTTGGTGGTGGTTGGTGAAGATTCTTTCTTTTGTTTTAAACCTTTAATCCTACCACGCAAATCAAGCAATGTGCTACAGAACCTTCTTATAAAATCCTTTTCAGCAGGATTAGAATCCCAAAAGTCGATTAATTCAGTTTCAGGACTATTTTTTTCCCTTGGTTATCAATTGTCATCGAACCCTCAAACAGCCATGGGAATTAGATGCTATTTTTAAATAGTGCTAAAACAAAATAATTGCAGCAACAATTTAAACCACGACTTGTGACTCGGGGGGTTATTAATGGTATCTCCAGGGAAACATTGATCATTACTAGTTCCTAAAAAAGAGACGGTTTGCAAAGTGAATTTCATTGTGTATGTGTGTGTGTTTGTGTTACATGGCTTCACACTAGGAAACATCTAAAAAAAAGACCACAACAGCTCAATAAAGCTGAATGATTTGCTAAGATCCTGTCTTCACAGGCTCTGGGTTCCTGTTGATGGCATCAGTTGGAGTTGGTTTGAGATGCTCCTGAGATCATTCCAAATGCCAGGTGCATTTGACCTGCTTCAAGCAGGTTTTATATTCCAGTAGAATTGTATTATAATGGAAAACTCACTTGGAGTAAATACATGCTTACCAACAAAGCCCTTAATTTTATCTTGGCCTGTGTTTATTACAAATTATAGTTGTAGGGAAATTAAAAAAGATGGAGATTGCTTCTGATTCTGGCTAGAATTTTTAAGTGAATATGTACTTTTTGGAGAATTACTCCCCTTGTAAATATCCCCCTACAGCAGAAGGAAACAAAAATTGGTATTCAAAAAGCAAAAAATTACACCTATAACATGTAGTTATAGAAAATATGAGTAAATGGGGAAAAAAACTGAAAAATGTCTGACAGACAAAAACATGTATGGATTTAATGACTCTGGCATTGTTATAAGGGTTATGATGTGTCTGAGTGTAGTGTTTTGGGATGTTCTGAACTCTTGTGAGCTTCATAGGTTGTAATAATATTTGGAAACAGGGCAACCTCACAGAGGCTTGTGGGGTCCTAGGGAGTATACATGCCTTTCCCCCTTATTCACCATTTTTGTGATCACATAGTGGTATTCCTTTTTGTAATAAAACAGCCCTTTACTAAATTTTGCCTCTCTTTTTCCATGTTCTCTCTATAAATGTAATGCCATAGAACAGGGGTCTCTAAACTATGGCCCTCCAGTTGTGCAGGATCTACAATTTCCATCATGCCTAGTCATGTCTGTGAATGTCAGAGTTTTACAATGCCTCATGGGATGCATAGTTATGCAACAGCTGGAGGGCCATAGTTTGAAGATCCCTGCTCTAGAAGAATCTTTTATTTAAAAAAAATGATGGAGAGGAGTTAAAATCCCTGCCAGTTTATTTTGCTGAAAACATTGCCCATGTCACCAGTCACACTGACAGAATGTAAATAGAAATCCAATATGTGATATCTGTCAACAAAATAGTAGTTAAGAAGAAATCTTCCAGTGGGATATGGGTGTTCAGGTGTCAGCTGCCAATGGTGGGATTACTCTCAGGTCTTGTAATGCCATTGGGTCAGGAAGTAAAAGAAAATCTCTTTAATGGTGCACAGCAATAAGAACAGAGGTTCAAAATATTCCTCCCTTTTAACCAAAACCAGGACACACATTTTGGCTGGAAATGTATTTAAGGATTTCTTAGAAGGCTTATTAAAAAAAAAAAGAAGATATCGCCAGATAGCAAGATATTGTGCTGCAAGTTTGAAAATAACTTGCTAAGCTATTGTCTGTCTGCTGCAAGTTCTGGTTAAGTTATGTTGTGCAATACTCATCCCACCACAGAGGTCACTGTGGCTGAATTTTCATGCTGTAGACTTGTAGAGCTCTTATTTTAGACTCACCACTGCAATTTAGCTCTTGCTAGAGATTTGCCACACAAATTTGCTACAAATTGGAAAAGTGTCAACTAGAACTTGTGCTTCAAGTGCTCTGCAAGTGTACAACTTGCCGGTGAAAATGTGCAGCAAGTTAACAAGACTTATAATTCATCACTGCCACACATTTATGGCAATTTATCCTTGCTATCTGGGTACCTGATTTTATATAAAATCTAAGCAGGACTTGGGTAGTTGGTGTACAAGGCAATATTTGTTCATATTTCCAGTCACTCATAGTTTTTTCTATCAACAACGAAAAATACAGCTCCAGCATTAATTCTACCATTGTTGGCACAGGTTCCACATTGTGGATGATTGTTGCTCACTTGATCCTGAGCTTGGTCTCTTGGTGTACATAGATGTGGGCTAGTACCTTTTATTATCACATAGCTGTTTTTAATCCTAGTCCAGGAGTGTTTGCAAATAATCTTCAATAAATTCTCTGCACAGGAGCTGGGCTTATAAAAATACCTCTTTAAACTAACTAATATTTAATGCAGATATCCAGCATTTGATTCACAGTTACATAACCCATTTCCCTTCTAAAAGTTCTCAGCCTCAAAGCAAAACGGGAGTCAAAGTCCTGCCAGCCATGTAATTTATCAAGCTTTCCAGGTGCTAACTACGAGGGCAATGTGGCGCCAAACAAAAGCAGATAAGTGACAACCCAATTTATAACGCACACTGCACTGTGTTACCTTGGCTTATTTCACTGCTAATTCACTGTCGGCATGAAAACTGAATGCCAGAAATGAACTTGGGGATGTCCTGGACATTATTTCTGTACTTTACAGCGACGGGAAAATACCAGACAGTTTATTATCGAGAAAGACACTTTTATACAGAAAAATAAAAATACCAGTGCTGTTAATTTTATATACTAATTTTCTTTGAAAGAAAATACATATATAAGAAAATAAAACATAAACCAAGCATTAATGTAGTGTGCTGATTTTACGAGAGAGGATCCGTAAAATGGTGACAACGATTTTATTCTTGAAAGGTGGCATGACTATAAAATGAACACATCATCCTAATCTACGTATTAGTATTGTATGCTTTATACAACAACTCCTGCCTAAAATATTTTCTGTTGCCTGTCATAATGTTTACAGATGCTTCTCTAAATTTTTTTTATTGCTCCTGTTACAGAAGAACGCTTCGTTAAATCTCCTTCAAATGAGAATGTGCCATAAAAGTGACCTTACAGACAGAGCAATCCTGTTGAGCTCTCAGACATTCTCCTATTGCTTCTAATTAAAAATTAATTAATGCAATAATTCAAAATGTAACTAATGCTAATTATGAATAATGTAGATTTATTGTCCAGCTGTTGAACCAGAAAGAAAAGTAATTTGCGCTAGTGATTGTTAACTCTCATGTTACTTGATAGACTGGCGATGCCACACTCACTCCAGATGTTACACGGAAATAAAACAAACAAAAGAACAAAATATTTCATCCACTTAGTAGCAGCACATAAATTCTTTACTTTTTAACTCTAAATCGCAAACATGTAACTGCAGGGGTGCATTTCTCCCTAGCTCATTATATTAGCAGGCCTGGGTAGAAATGTTCCTCCTTTTATTAAATATGTGCATACTGTATTCGGTGGACACATTATCCAGATCTAGATATAAGGATATTATGCTGCTGCATCTAACCAGCTTGCAGATTTTGTATATCCATAAATATCTGGCAACCTAATAGACCTAACAGACCTAGATGTTTACAGGTAAGCTGGCTTCCCCTGACCCTGGTGACCTCAAGTAAAATGTTCCTTTGTAGCCCTTAGCTGTTCACATAATTTTAATTATTAATAATAATAATAATAATAATAATAATAATAATAATATACAGTATTTATTAGCGTATAACACGCACTTTTTCCCCCTTAAAATCAGGGGAAAATCGTGGGTGCGTGTTATACGCCGATCCCCACTATTTTTTGATCCATCGGAGCGATCGCCACGATCGCCGCCGACATTCACATAACGTGTAGTTTTAAATATGGCGCCGCAGAGTTCGGAGGGACACGGCGGAGCTGAACAAGCGCCACCGAGAACACAGTGACTGGGCGGAGCCGAGATACACATAGCCAAGAGTTCTCGGCTCTTCTCGGCGCTGTTCACAGTCACGCCCAGTCCCACCATTGGACCTGTGCTTTGTCCATCATAGGAACTGGGCGTGACTGTGAACGGCGCCGAGAAGAGCCGAGAACCCTCGGCTATGTGTATCTCGGCTCCGCCCAGTCACTGTGTTCTCGGCGGCGCTCGTTTAGCTCTGCCGAGTCCCTCTGAACTCCGCGGTGCCATATTTAAAACTACACGCTTTGTGTATGTTTGTGGCGATCTGTCCAAGCCTGTAATGGACACTGGGGGCAAGGCTGCACTGACCACTGGGGGCAAGGTTGCACTGGGGCAATGCTGCACTGACAAGGTTGCACTGGGGCAAAGCTGCACTGACAAGGCTGCACTGGGGCAAAGCTGCACTGACAAGGCTGCAATGGACACTGGGGCAAGGCTGTACTGACACTGAAAAGGCTGCAATGACACTGACAAGGCTGCATTGGCATTTAAATGTACGTTTTTTTTCCTTAAAATTCCCTCCTAAACTTGGGGTGCGTGTTATATGCCGGCGCGTGTTATACGCCGATAAATACGGTATTTTCCAATATAAAAGACCACTGCAAATCCTCATCCAGAAATATTTAAAAAAAAGTAAACTGGGAATGAAGATGTTCCACTTTCCCTCACTAAATCTTTCTCCTGTAAAATGAGGCTTGATTCAAATCTTTCGGTGCACTGGTATTATCACCAATATACTTTGTAATGCATGTTGATGTATAAAAAAATATATGTCAACAAATGTGAGCTAGCACCATTTAAAGCAAATGTCTGACCTGTGTAATTGTGGTGACATGCATTATTATTATTCATTTTATGACCAGGGTTTTTTGAAGCTTAGTTGCCCACACAAAGTTTAACAGGGCTGGTATGCTTCAGTTAACTTGTCAATAACACTATAATTAATTTTTACGATTGACTTTGGGTCTGAATTAATTTTGAAGAACACCACAACACACCTTTAAAATGGTCTCCAGTGCACATGATTTGCAATATACCACAGTACAACCACCCCTTAGCAAAAAACAAAAAAAAATTTTTTTTTTATTAACATTTTTCGTTATGGAAAATAGATTTGGAGATCACGACATGGTCAGTGCAGTATCTTGATGTTATTTATCTTTATCTTGATTTATCTTTATTATCTTGGGAAGTATTTTTTAGCAATTACTCAAGGCTAGCCTTTTCAAACAATAGATCCAGCAAAAGAGTGGGTGTTTAAAGCTAGAAAAATACAGCTCAGATACAGTGGGGACAGAAAGTATTCAGACCCCCTTAAATTTTTCACTCTTTGTTATATTGCAGCCATTTGCTAAAATCATTTAAGTTCATTTTTTTCCTCGTTAATGTACACATAGCACCCCATATTGACAGAAAAACACAGAATTGTTGACATTTTTGCAGATTTATTAAAAAAGAAAAACTGAAATATCACATGGTCCTAAGTATTCAGACCCTTTGCTGTGACACTCATATATTTACTCAGGTGCTGTCCATTTCTTCTGATCATCCTTGAGATGGTTCTACACCTTCATTTGAGTCCAGCTGTGTTTGATTATACTGATTGGACTTGATTAGGAAAGCCACATACCTATCTATATAAGACTTTACAGCTCGCAGTGCATGTCAGAGCAAATGTGAATCATGAGGTCAAAGGAACTGCTTGAAGAGCTCAGAGACAGAATTGTGGCAAGGCAAAGATCTGGCCAAGGTTACAAAAAAAATTTCTGCTGCACTTAAGGTTCCTAAGAGCACAGTGGCCTCCATAATCCTTAAATTATTGAAGCCACTTATGGAAGACGTTTGGGACGACCAGAACCCTTCCTAGAGCTGGCCATCCGGCCAAACTGAGCTATCAGGGGGAGAAGAGCTTTGGTGAGAGAGGTAAAGAAGAACTCAAAGATCACTGTGGCTAGGCTTCAGAGATGCAGTCAGGAGATGGGAGAAAGTTGTAGAAAGTCAACCATCACTGCAGCCCTTCACCAGTCGGGGCTTTATGGCAGAGTGGCCCGACGGAAGCCTCTCCTCAGTGCAAGACACATGAAAGCCTGCATGGAGTTAAAAAACACCTGAAGGACTCCAAGATGGTGAGAAATAAGATTCTTTGGTCTGATGAGACCAAGATAGAATGTCTTGGCCTTAATTCTAAGCAGTAGGTGTGGAGAAAACCAGGCACTGCTCATCACCTGTCCAATACCGTCCCAACAGTGAAGCATTGTGGTGGCAGCATCATGCTGTGGGGGGGGGGGGGTTTCAGCTACAGGGACAGGATGACTGGTTGCAATTGAGGGAAAGATGAAAAAACCTTCTCCAGAGTGCTCAGGACCTCAGACTGGGCCGAAGATTTACCTTCCAACAAGACAATGACCCTAAGTACTCAGCTAAAATAATGAAGGAGTGGCTTCACAACAACTCTGTGACTGTTCTTGAATGGTCCAGCTAGAGCCCTGACTTAAACCCAATTGAGCATCTCTGGAGAGACCTAAAAATGGCTGTCCACCAACGTTTACCATCCAACCTGACAGAACTGGAGCGGATCTGCAAGGAGGAATGGCAGAGGATCCCCAAATCCAGGTGTGAAAAACGTGTTGCATCTTTCCCAAAAAGACTCATGGCTGTATTAGATCAAAAGGGTGCTTCTACTAAATACTGAGCAAAGGGTCTAAATACTTAGGACCATGTGATATTTCAGTTTTTCTCCTGCAAAAATGTCAACAATTCTGTGTTTTTCTGTAAACATGGGGTGCTGTGTGTACATTAATGAGGAAAAAAAATAACTAAAAAGATTGTAGCAAATGGCTGCAATATAACAAGGAGTGAAAAATTTAAGGGGGTCTGAATATTTTCTGTCCCCACTGTATATCACTTGTAATACTTAGGGGTTGGAAGGCCAAAACCAATGTTTGACCTCACAACTGAAGCATATTTCTGTAACACAAAAACACTAACAGTAAATGGGGAAAGAAGAATATCCGTCCAAAAAGTATTTTCCTAAACATTTTAGAAGATGCAGTATACGCTGAAATGCTATGAAAATACCCTAAAAAAAAAGCTGACAAGTGGTGGAGTTTCCAAGTCATTGGCTGATGAAGTGAGACACATCAGAAGACAACCGAGCTGGAAAAATGACACTTTACGAAGAGGTGCTTGGGATGATCTGCAACTCTGATTTATTACAATTCACAAAGAATGGCTTCATATATATGATTGTAAGTCACTGTCTAGAGAAAATCACTTTTTTGATATACAGTGGCATTTTGGAGAGCATATTATCAGCCCACAGTACAAAAAATAAAAATCATAAAAAAAACTACCTGTTAAGCATTTAGAAGGTTAAAGAAGCAGAATGAACCAATTAAAACATCAATTTGTGTTCAGGGCTAACAGCTTGTTAATAGACTCCGCAAGGCAATGAAGTAGAAGGTTTTGAAGAGAGAACAACGCTTGCTGCTGAACATGCTTAATTATTGTAAGGAGGAAGTTGGCTTTAATACATAAACTGAACATTTGCAGACAGAAATATTTAATATTTATAACATGATAAATCATGGGAATGCTAAGTGTTGTAAATAGACTTTTGGATTGATGCAATAAAGACAAGTGTTTCAAATCCAGAGACTCCCTGCCATAATTGGTATTAAAGGGCTGCTTTGGTTTTGCTTTCATTGCTGAGCAAGTAAAATATTTTTGAAGAATATAAATTTAATACATATTAGTATATATGAATATAGTACACCAACTTGGCCTGTTTAAATAATTGTTCTATTGTTATTGTGTGGTTTTATCCATATTTATTAATGGCATGTATTGATAGTACAACATAAAAGTAAAGCAGGCCATACATGGATCAAAATTTGGCCAGTCCCTGCTGAACCAGTCGAATTTCAATCCATGTAATGGCAGGGTGGTTGTACAGAAGTCAATCTACAAATCAACTTCTGTACATCCACCCTGTAAGATTTTTGCTGCTGACAGCAGGGAAGTCTCCCTGCTGTCAGAATGAAATAGCACAGTGGGGGGGGGGGCTTCCTCCATCCACCTTTAATGTTTGGATTGGGGAATCAAGTCATTTTTTTTGCTCAACCTGCTGGGTGAATGGAAAAAAAAACTCATCTATGGCCAGCCTAAATATGCTTGCAAAGATTAGTATACAGAAGTCCAACCCAGTATAGTATAGTAAAGCTGCCCCCTTCTTTTTCTCTAATAAGTTACATAGGTACATCAGTTACTCGGGTTGAAAAAAGACACAATCCACCCAGTTCAACCAATGCTTGTTTAGTCTGGAAGATATAATGGGGGGCACCCATATGTTATTTTTATTGGCTAACCAAAGTTCACTTTTAACATAGATGCTATAATAAACAATAGGAAATATTAAAATATCTGTTAAAATAGGGTTTAGTGATTATGCAGCCATTTCGGCACCTTGCTAAAGACTAACTCTATTTCCAGACATATATGTTTTATTCATAAGTGGGTGTTTATTAAAACATGCAAATTGCACAAAAGCCATACAATGTAAAAGATGTTCAATAATTTAAGATTAGTTACATGCAGCCTGTCCAGTCTGTGTTTGTCCCTTTTTAAAAGCCCTTCAAGAAAATGCATAATGACTTACAAAAAAGGCTCCTGCCACATAGGGCAGTTTCCTTTCCAATCAGCTGGGGATCAGGTCACAGATCCCCTGCTGATCTGAGCAGAGTGGGCAGATGACACATCCATGTCCGCTCAGTTTCTGCAGCCCGTTCAGCTCTATGGGAGGCTGGGAGTAAATGGACTCCACTGTCCATTTCCACCCAACTACTCTCCTATCTGATCCACCTAAACAGAAGAGGACAGATCCCTGTCTGTTTTTTTAATGGACTGGATGAGACCCAGAGGTAGTCAGGTGTAAATGGACACAAGTCTCCTTACATGTACCTGTCCGTAGGAATGCATGGACCTTATGATCAGGTTCGCCTGAAAAACTGACCTGATTGGATCGCCAGCATGAAAGAGGCCAAAGACAGCAATATGTATTTTTATGTTTGTGCTAGGGCTTTCATACTCCACCAAGTGTCAGATGAATTGCAGATTGTTGAGATCCTCACACAGAAGATAAAAAAAGTCCCATACACAAAGCTTCTTTATGCACAGAAATAATGAGTAAGTAATCAATGAATATCTGACCAAAATAGTATTTTTATATATCATTTAGTATTTTCAATACAATGCAAGGAAAAAAATAAAATATATATTTTTATAGTCTCTTTAAGCAAATAAACCTGTATGTTTATTTTATGTGGAGGGGTGCCACTTTTCTGGTGGCATGATTCCACACCAGATTTAAAAAAGTCCGGCCATCAGTTTTGGTAGCTTCACTGAAACGTGTGACAGATTCAGGTATTTCTTAATAGTGCCACTTTTATGGCTGCATCAGATTCAAAAGGAATTACCACTAGTATGTAGATAACAACACTGGAAGTAATTACGGTCAAGTTGGCATAGAAAGACAGGCATTGTGCTGTATAGCAGAGCAGAATATTTGCTCAGCTTCAAAGTCAACAGACTCTTAGCAACCAGTGACACTGACAGTGGGTGGAGCCAGATGAGAAGCTGTGGGACTAACTTACAATCAGGTCTGCTCTCTCCTTGTGATTGACAGCAGGCAGTATCCATAGCAAATAGCAGGCTGTCTATTTGCTATAGAATTCACCCACTGCCTGCTGTCAATCACAAGGGCGGGAGGACTGATGGGGAACCAGTATCTTTGAACCTCCACCACAATCTACCCACCCAGCTACAAAACTCCTCCGCCTCCATGCTTTCTTTGTGACAACTGCAATCGTGGGGAGGGAGCTCAGCTGTACTATGGATGAAGTGTCCCTATGGATACTCCGGCCTCAGTGTGCCTCAGCACGACAAATGTCAGTGCTGGTCGGTTTCAAACAGATACATGAATTGGGGGCAAGCAACAGAGGCATGATAGAACTCTAAAGAGTGATGTAGACACTTTATGATTTCTCCATGGAGTGTTAAGATTTTGGGACCCCTAAGGAAGTGAAACTTAGTAAATTGGACATGTTTGCTCCCCTAGGGAAGAAATTGATAGATTAAAGGAGAAGTATAACCAAAGCTCGTTTGGCTGTACTTCCTTTTGGATCACAGGAGTGCAATTCGTTTTGCACTCCTGTGACCTGTTTTCAGCAGAGAGCGGTCTGAAGTCTGCTCTCTGCTGACGGCACAGAAATCAGTCCAGGCACCGCATCATTCGGACAATGGGAGTCTGATCCGCCAGATGCCTGGACTGACAGCGAGCTGCTGAGAGTCTAAGCCGGCTGCTCCCCGCTCCTCCACAGCCCAGTGCTCCAGTGAGTGAGGAGGGAGAAGAGCAGAGACCTGTTGATTGACAGTCAGCAGTTCTCTGCTCGGGGAGCTGTCAGAACCGAGTGATCGGTGATGTTCGATAGTTTGGTTCTCAGTGCAGAGGTGCCGGGGGACAGATACAGCATTGGACCGATGCTGTATCCACCTAGGTAAGTATACAGTAATTGGGGGAAAAAATCCTTTACTTCTCTTTTAAGTCAGGTTAGTAGGAAATATCTCCTGATTGTATTGTCTGCTTTCCTTAATTAAATTTAACATTAACTGAGTTACCGTAATTTAATGTGGCCATTTGAATTCTGTCTGGTTCCCGATAAACAAGCTGAAATTCACTGAGTAGGTGGCCCTGTTAGCAGTATCCTGCCTGACATTGAAAAAATGAAAGGCACCAGATGGAAAATTTTCCACCAGCAGCAGATACATGTGTCTGGATGTCAAGATAATATGACTGGAACTGGAGATTTGTCCATCCATGCTGTGCAGCAAGGATGGAGGAATCTGTTTGATTTATTCTGTTGGCTGTAGGCTGAACAATAAAACAATATATATGTGTATGGCTAAAATAGCCAATTGTCCCTGCTAAGTATTCATATTTCTCATGGTATATCAAAATAATATATTATAACAACACTTATCCCACACATGTAACAAGGATTTATACAGAGTAGCAGTACATCAGTAGATACTAACTTCACCATTCCAGATGATTTTATACAGTGACTGCGGGCAATGAAAGGGTACATTGTTACCACCTGCATGACAGCTCTGTATATTTCAGGCTATTAAACTTCTTAAACTACACCTTGTGCACTTGTGATCTCTGACATAAACAAGCTGCAGGCTATATGCTATCTTATTTGTTTTCATGGGTTCATTGAAAAGATAGCATAAACCTGCCTTACTGCAAATGTGACAAACACACATAGCACAGTCCTCGAAAAACAGCTGTTTTTATCTCCTAAATGATGTTAGCCATTCTGATATTTGTGTTTGTGTAGTACCTGTCTGTGCCTCCTGCGTCTGAGAAAATACTTGTAATCTTGTTAAAACAACCTGTTTTCCAAATATTAAACCTAAGGGGTTTTCTGTGTTTTCTTAAAGTGGTTGTAAACCCTTACACACTACTTTTACCTACAGGTAAGCCTATAATAAGGCTTACCTGTAGATACTGGAAATATCTCCTAAACTTGCACGGTTTAGGAGATATTTACCATATACGCTTGCACCAACGTCATCGGCGCATGCGCACTAAAGAAAGGGCATGCTTGTGCCTTTTCTATAGGGCCGTGCCGTGACCGTTGAGTCCAACGCATGCACGTTAGTGACGTCACACGACTCCGGCACAGAGCCGGAGTCCATGGCTCCGGAAGGAAGAGGGGTGAAGATGGATGCGGACACCAGCAGGGACATCGCGGACATTGCAGGCTTCATTTTCAGGTAAGTACAACATAATGGGCTAGTATGTAATGCATACTAGCCCATTATGCTTTTACTTTGCAGGGAAATAAAGAGGAAGTAAAAGCCATCAGGGTTTACTTCCTCTTTAAAAAAGTTGACCAATACAGAAAAGGTAACTGGTACATCTGGAACAAGTGTAGAACCAAGGAATTCCCTTTCCTGATACCCATGTACAGCATGCCTTTTCCAAATATGTGAGTCAAATATTTTTAAGCGAGAAACTGGCAACTAGTATTTTTAAAAAGGAAACCAGCAATAGCAGCCCTCATATAGTATTTATCTCATAACAGATGTACTTTAACCCCTTTCCGTCGGGCCTATTAAAGTATGACGGCCAGGTGGGAGCCCTATTTTCCTGGGAGGACGCCTGGCACGATGTGTTACCTGCAAATCACCAAATACGGTGGATGACAGACCACTGTACTGCTGCCGGTACCATGTGATTGCTGTGGCCAATCACAACAGGTCATATGACAATTGTACACACTAAATGACTTTGTTTCATTCATTGTGTACTATTGTTTATGAGCTCTGTAATTGGTCAGATTGATCACATACAGGACCAATCACAGCCCATCTGTATCATGTGATTAGCTGTGGCTAATCACAGCTAATCACAATAGTAAACACTGATTGTTGTTTTCATTCAGAAAAAATGGTTGCTGATAGATGTAAAATCTCCAGTTATAAGCAATCATAGTGTGTAAAACAAAAACAAAAAACAAAAAAAAATCCTGATCACCTCCCAAGAGTAGTACAATGTTACTATAGTATATAGTAGTAGTTTATAGTATAATATTATTAATATAGTATAGTATTGCTCTGGTCACTGTATGTAAAAAAAATATATAAAATAATTGTAAAAAAAATAAATAAATCACTGATGTCACTGATCATCAAAGTTATATGTTGATTCTGTACTACACTGTATGTAAAAAAATGTTTACAAATTGTGGAACTTCAAAAAAATCACCATGCCTCTTACTAAATACCTTGGACTGTCGCCTTTCCAAAAAGGGATCATCTGGGGGATATTTGTACTGTACTGGCATTTTCAGGCCTCAAGAAATAAGATAGGACATCACTAAAACAGGCCTGATCGATTTTCAGATATACAGTATATACCATAGTTTGTGGATCTCTATAACTTTTTTACAGACTAAACAATATACACTAATTTGGATTATTTACACCAAAGTAATGTAGCAGTATACATTTTGGCCTAAATTTATGAGGAAAGATTATTTATTTTCAAAATGTTATAACAGAAACAAAGAAAAAACTTGTTTTTTTTCAAAGTTTTCAGTCTTTTTTGTTTATTAAGCAAAAAATAATAAAACCAGTGGTGATAAAATACCAACACAAGGAAGCTCTATTTGTGTGAAAAAAATATAAAAATGTCAGATGGGTACACTATTGCATGACCGCGCAATTGTCATTCAAAGAGTGACGGTGCTGAAAGCTGAAAATTGGCCTGGGCAGGAAAGGGGTAAAAGTGTCTGGTATTAAAACCGTTAAAGGTCAAGTCTTAAAAGTAGTGCTAGGGAAATAGGGGGAAAGGAGCATAACTTACTTCAGTCCTACTAAACATTACTTGACAAACAATCAGGGTGACATCTAATCACAAATAAGATTATGATATTATAAAAAAAAGGCTTTGTTACAATTTTGTTTAAAGTGGTAGTAAGTCTCAGACAGGAAATATGAACAAAGAATATCCCTCTATAGTGTCTGCTTGTCTCAATCCACAGCAATAAGTGTCATTTCTGTCCACTGCTTCGTTCCTCTGCTATAAGCATGAGTCACTTCTGACAAGTTTTCCAGACACCAAGAGAAAAATGGGGACAGGGGAGGGACCTTCAGCTGATTGACAGCCTCAACTCTGTTTCTGTGTGCTGTGTGAAGGGAGGGGGGGGTCCCTCCAATCAGCTCTCAAAGCTCTCCTCACTGATGTAAATTCAGCTCTCCGCCTCCTGCTTTTCAGAGCTGAGAGATCCTGTGTAAATTCTGCACTTTGAATGAATGTAGGGGAAAGATTCCTGCAGATAAACAGGTGCAACTTATTTAGGATGATTTGTTTCATCGCTGTGTATCACTTGAGGCCAGTCACTTCACTGTGTATATGTGGGGATTTATAACCAATTTAACCACTTAAGGACTAGCCGCCGTAAATATAATGCGGCAGGTTGGCTCTCCTGCGCGAATCGCCGTAGGTGTACGTTGACCACTTTAAGAGCGATGTCCGCCAGCCACTTGCGATTGCTGCACAGAGAGCCAGATCGTGGATCTGTCAATGTAAACAGACAGATCCCCATTCTGACAGGGGAGCACTGATCAGTTATCACTGATCAGGAACAGCAATCTCTCTTCTCCTTCAGTCAGTCTCATCCCCCTACAGTTAAAAAAAACCTCCCATGGAACACATTTGATCCCTTGATCGCCCCCTAGTGTTAACCCCGTCCCTGTCAGTGACATTTACACAGTAATCAGTACATTTTTTATAGCACTGATCGCTGTATAAATGTTAATGGTCCTAAAAAAGTTTCAAAAGTGTCCGATCTGTCTGCCGCAATGAGGCAGTCCCGCAAAAAATTGCGGATCGCCGCCATTACTAGTAAAAAATAAATTAAAAAAATAAAAATGCCATAAATCTATTGCCTATTTTGTAGACGCTATAACTTTTGCGCAGACCAATCAATTTACACTTATTGCAATTTTGTTTTCTAAAAATATGTAGAAGAATACATATTGGCCTGAACTGATGAAGAAATTTGTTTTTTTTTATTTTTCTGAGTTCCCCAGTAAAATACAGTTACAAAAACAAACCAATCAAACAAAAAAGTTGCATAAACCTCCTAAAAAGTGTTAGCTGGAGCATGACTTTAAACCCAAAAACTAAATGTTTATACATTACAATTTACCTGATGTAAGATGTGGTGACTGCATTAGTTTTCATTTTATTTTACCTGGTGATCCTTGTCAGTGACACAATATGGTGACAAGACTCATTCACTATACAGGATCTATCAATGAGCAGTGATGTCATGCTAGATCAGGAAGAATGTTGGGACTGCAAAACACCCCACCCTCTGCTCATCTCCATTACATAGAGCAGTGTTGCTTTGTAGTCCACAGAAGATAGCTGGAAATGCTGATAAGATTGTCTGATATTTCAGTTAAGTGCAAAGAAAATAACAAGGACACTGGACTGCTTACTAGACCAACAGATCTTTTTTTGGACCTTCAAAAAATGTACATAGCATTTAAAAGGAAACTAAGGACTGGTAAGTTACACCATTTAACATTTTTTTAACTACATGTCCATGCAAGACTACACTGTCATCAAGGTAACAATACTGCTGTGTGATTTCACTGCAGAATGAACACTGCTGCCATCCTATTACTAGCAGCAGAAAAATAATAGAACTACCGGCACTTAATCGTGCCACCATCCACCTTCACTCTGATGCAAGTCACTGATTGTGCTTTTACACTATTAATATGACTTAACAGTAATATTAGTATTCCCCAGATAATTGTTTAATGTCTTTGTCTCTTCTCCTTCTACTTCTCCACGTCTCCAGGCCAATTATGTAAAGCCAAGAAGAAAATTCTAATAGTGTTTTAAAGTTTCAAATACTTAAAAACAAAGTCCAGCTAAAACATTTACATTATTTAGTACACTTCACGTTTTGAGCACAAGCAACAAAGCATGTTACTCAGCAACATCTGTGGTACATAGCAATCAATACAGCACCTTCATTCCAGGATCGTGGCATGCACAATAATGACACCCACAAGCCCTACCACTACACATTTCATCACTCAAATACGTGACTTCCTCAGGGGATAAAAAAAAGGATCCCCCGAAGAAGTCACGTGACCTAGTGATGAAACAAGTTGGGGGATAGCTGGTGGGTGATGTCATCATGCATGTCAAGTTCCTGGAAGTAAGGCACCTTTTTATCTACCTGAGGAAGTCATGTTTCCGAGTGACAAAACTTATTGGGGTGGAGCTTGTGGGTGACGTCATTGCGCATGCTGCGATCCTGGAAATAAGGTGCTGTGTTAATTGCTAAGAACCATGAATGTCCCTAAATAACATTATCTGTTGTTTGTTCACAAATGTGAAGTGCAGTGAATTATATGAGTGTTTTATTTTAATTAAGTATTTGAAACAGTATTGGAGTATTCTTCTTGGCTTTGCATGATTGGCCTGGAGGATTGGAGGAGGAGGAAAGAGAAAGGCATTAGCAAATAATCTGGGGACCCCATTTAAGAGGGAAATGTTGATGATGGCACAATTAAGTTGGCTGAAGTTCACATCACAGAATTAAATACTATATAGAGACTTTTATGGGTTTTGAAAATATTCAGCACATTTTATGGCATTTGTTTCATGTTTGACTTGTTTTTGTTTTTTGTATTGTTTGATTTATGTATACATATATGTCAGCACAGTAATTGTTCATTTTTTTATTTATTTCATTGGTTGAATGTATGAGGATAACATATAACTGCATGGCAGCTATAAGAATTTGGAGGTTGCACATATTGTAATGGTACTTGGGATTTGCTGCATTGGGGGTTTTTCTGTTGTGTTTGATTGGGACAACGATGCAATTTCAGCTTCAAATTGGTATGAAATAACAGCAGTATGGATGAGAAAGTACAATTGTGGAAATGCATATAATCATGATGCCTCTCCACTTCTCCTGGAAGGGAGCAGTTTGGTTAGTCTAAATGACATATTGCAGAAAAAGCACAGTGTTCTGAGAAGGAATTTCCTGCAACTGAATCCCTAATCATAGGCAAACTATATGATGGTCTAGTGCTTAAAACAGATCTAATCAAAATCAGCATATGGGATGCATTTAACTAAAACCGACACGCTGAATGAACGTTTATTAATCTAAACAAAAAAAGTCTGAAAAATTAACTGCTGCTAAATTTAATTAACTTTAGTCACCAGCATGCGTCTCCGCTATGCTACTTGTCAGAACAATTTTTCTAGCTGCCGTCTAACATTGTGAGTTTTACAATTCCAGACAGCTCATACAAGCATTCTCAAAGGCATGTTTGACAATACTCAGACCTCATCAAATCCAAAAGTTACTGGCTGAGGGTGGAATTACAAAAACACTTCACAACCAAGCTGCTGCTTCAAGCTCCATGATTATTTACTGCAATCCAAGGGGAGAAGTAGGAAAATTGAGAATTTACCTATATAAACAAGTTCTCGGATTGTCCCATCATTACCTAATTCAATAGATGTAACACTTCATAAGGGAACAAGGAAGGTGAATCAGTCCACATAAACTGGGCATTGACCCAGATCCCACAGACTCAAAAGAGATGTTATTCTATGAAGTGAGCTAGTAATGAGGGTCCATTGGACCCTTTCCCAGTGCTCCTCCATTCAAAACATAATCCCACATCCCCAAGTATACAACAGAAGAAAAAGATGATATTAGTGGAACAGCGATAGACATTCTTACCTTCATGCTAGTTATGAAACAAAGTATTGGAACAAGAGTGTCAGCATGACAATCCTCAGGCAAGCCTAGGAATGCAACAGGCATTTGCAAGGTGAGGAAAGCAATGGTAGCCTCCATGTGTCTGTCAGAAAAGGCTACCTTTAAAGTAAAACTAAAGGCTTCTGTATGACAATCTAATCAGTTCGCAAATTTAGTTACTATATGATGCACAAGCCTCGTACAGTAAACAAAAGACATTTGTTACTTCTGATTGCATTAAATCCTCCTTTATTTACGTCTCAAATGTTCCCCTTCCTAGGCATTGCAGCTCCCAGTTTCAACAAAAAAGGCAGTGCAGATCACCAAAAAAACATTGGCGTGATCGGGTACTAATTGACAAGCTTGAGGCTTATAAATCATCAGTGACAATGATGATAGTAATGCTTCCTGAAACTTTATTTTTTATCCCAATGTAGTAAAAGCAGGCACAGCCTACATGAGAGTGACAACTCTGCTATGAATTCAGGAGCAGTGCAGCACCATTGCCACACCATCACAGGTAAATAAATTAGGTGGACATCATTGCCTGGCCCAACAGGTGCTGTATTTGTAGGAGAAGAGAAAGCTGTAGGTGCAGATAAACTAATGTTCTATAGTAATAAAGTCCTGCACCAGTAATGTTTTGGGTGGTCATAGTTCTACTTTATTGCTAACTTTATTAAAGCTGCAGCCCAGACAAATATTAAATACATCCATGTGTAGCACTCAGCAGGAATAACTTGGAAATTTGGGTTCTTAGTTTTGCACCTCGAATGCAAGAACAACCCCAGCCCATCTGACATACCTGGTTGAATGAAAGATACTTCAAGCACTTATAAGAACATAAATATAGATACCTTTAACTGGGCTGTGAATTAGCGCCAAGAAATAGGCATGTTTAGAGATAAATGAACTCAATCTATTAGTATGGGTTAGAAAAAATGGTGGTTTGGGCATAAATGAACAAACAGAAGAAGGAAATGTCAGACACAGTCTGCTAGACAGTATAAACACTATGTCAAGGTAACTTAGACTAACTTTCTGTACCACTAGACTGGGATTAACTCATGAGTCAGCAACGTCAGCAAAAAAACAGTGCACATAAAAATTAACTGCAATGTGAAATATATATAATAATATTATAACTAGTCTAGAATGCACTCTAGGAGAATAGCTAGGATACCGTGCAATGCCCCTGACAGGTGAAGGTCTCTGTGTAGTAACTGTAAAGGGACAGTCTTTAGTCCTAAAGCTTCAGCCGGCTAGCTTCGGGGTGCAGTTGCACCGTTGGTGCACATAAGAATAATCCCAGTCAAGCCTGCAGGCTGCAATAGGGTTACTAGATGGCTGTATGGTTGGTTCCTAAAGGGCTCAGTCTCTCTAGCAGCAGATAATAAATGCCCACAGCAGCAACTCACCAGTCCCAGTGATATTGCAACTCACCACTTGTTCACACACAATGATTAGTCCATTTTCTGCTCTGCGCCCTGGTGACTCGTGTTGGCACTCCTGAACTCAGCACTCTGGATCCCTCTCAGGCCTCAGATATGAGTCAGTGATGGTGCACGTTGAACAGCGATGTGCATTCTCAGGTCTCACTCACAGCAAGAGGAAGCTGTGTCCTATATAGCCTAAGAAATGCAGTTCTTTCACCTGTTCCTGGCAATCTCTCTCTCTGGGAAATGCAGTTCAAAAGCTCTTGATTATAATAAAATTTGTCCTCTGGACTACAATTCCCACAGTGCAGAGCTACCTGACTGAGTCTATGGAACTATCCCTGGTCAGCAGCTCCCTCCCCTTGCTGATATAGCTGTTAGCCAGTTCAGCACAGGGCATCAGCTACAAAGAGCAGCTGAAGTCAGTGTTTCTCCTACTCTCCATTCTTAGCCAAGCACCTGCTTACTTCTGTAACACATGAGCTGTTTTACCTGCCAAAAGATTTATGATTCTGTCCTTTCAGTCCTTAGATTTGCACAGCCTTATCAGATTTCAAAAGTGGGAGCCCTCATCCCTCCACCACTCTACTCTCTCCTCTTGCCAGCATGTTCCACATGAGAAAATGAGCACTGCAGTACACCTGATTGGCTTCTAGTCCTGCTCCTCCCTCTCTCAATCTGACCTCTACTGTACAAGGACATTTGAGAGGCTTATACCAAGTGAAATTCAGTTACTTATACTAGCTGCTTTTAAAAATACACTTTTTGATTGTTTAACCACTTCAATACCAGGCACTTTCACCCCTTCTAGCCCATGACAATTTTGAGCTTTCAGTGTTATCGCACTTTGAATGACAATTGCGCAGTCATATAGCACTGTACCCAAACTGATTTTTTATCATTTTCTTCCCACAAATAGAGCTTTCTTTGGATGGTATTTGATCACCTCTGCAGTTTTTATTTTTTGCTAAACTAAAAAAAGACCAACATTTTTGAAAAAAAAAACATTTTTCTTTGTTTCTGTTATAAAATTTTGTTTACTCCTTCAATGACGGGCACTGATGAGTCGGCACTGATGGGCACTGATGAGGCGGCACTAATGGGCACTGATGAGTTGCCACTAATAAGGTGGCACTGATGGGCACTGATAAGGAGGCACTGATATGTAGAATTGATGAGCACTGATGGGCGCACTGATATGCAGCACTGATGGGCACTGACAGGTGGCACTCATGGGTACTGGACAGGTGGCATTGATGGGCACTGACAGGCAGCACTGATGGGCACTGACTGGCGGCAATGATTGGCACTGACTGGCGGCATTGATGGACACTAATAGATGGCACTGATGGGCAGCACTGATTGTGCAGGTACTGATAGGTGTTAATGCTGGGCACTGATTGGCACTGTGATGGACACTGATTGGCACTATGGTGGGCACTGATTTGCATTGTGATGGGCACTGATTGGCACTTTATTGGGCACTGGCAGAGGGTTATAATGGGACACTTACTGGGCACTGGCAGTTTATGGGTACATTTGATGGAAGCTGTTCTGATCCCCCCCTTGACAGTGAGAGCCGCCGATCGGCTCTCCCTGTCAGTGCGAACAGAGGAATGCCGTTTACCGGCACTTCCTGGTTCGCGCGATGATCAGCTGTGATTGGTCACAGCTGATCACGTGGTAAGAAGCCTCTGTCAGAGGCTTCTTATCACGATCGGAGATGTGGCATTTCAGACTGACACGCAGCACTAGCAATTGCCACGCTGCATGCCCCCGCCGGCGTGCGTGTCCCCGCTGGCATGCGCCAGCATGTTATCCTGCTGGATGTCATATGACGCCCAGTCAGGATAACAGAACCACTTCCCGGCCATCATTCTGTTATAGGCCGGACGGGAAGTGGTTAACCACCTCAATACAGGGCACTTTCACCCCCTTTCTGCCCAGGCCATTTTTCAGCTTTCAGCGCTGTCATACTTTGAATGACAATTGCGTGGTCATGCTACACTGTAACCATGTGAAGTGTTTTTTTTTATCATTTTCTTCACACAAATAGAGCTTTCTTTTTGTGGTATTTAATCACTCCTGGGTTTTTTATTTTTTCCAAAAAAAAACATTTTTCTTAGTTTCTGTCAGTAAATTTTGTAAATAAGTAATTTTTCTCCTTCACTGTTGGGCGCTGATGAGACAGTACTGATGGGCACTGATAGGCTGCACTGAAGGGCACCGATGAGATGGCACTTATTGGCACTGATGAGGCGGCACTTATGGGCACTGATTAGGTGGCACTGATGAGGAGGCACTGATATGTGGCACTGATGAGCACTAATAGACAGCATTGATGGGTGGCACTGGTGGGCACTGGGCACAGATAGGCGGCACTGGTGGGCACGGATAGGTGGCACGGATAGGCGGCACTGATGGGCACTGATGGGTACTGATGGGTGGCATTGATGAGCAGCAGTGATAAGCATTGATGGGCAGCAGTGATGGGCATTGATGGGCAGCACTGATAGCCAGCACTGACTGGCATCACTAATGGCCACTGATTGCTGGCACTTGTGGGCACAGATTGGTGGCAATTTGGGCACTGGTTAGCACTGATTGCTGGCAGTGGTGGTCACACAGTTCTGGCACTGGTGGCACTTAATTATAATCAGGGCATTGATGATCAGTGCCCTGATTACATCCCTAGATGTCCTCTGTGAGGAGATGCCGCTTATCGGCTCTCTCCTCACACTCTGTCAGTGTGAGGTGAGGAGCGCCGATTACCGGCATCCCCGTGTTTATATGTGACTGGCTGTGAGTGGCTTACAACCCTAAATTGGCATATTTTCATATAAATCCTTTGGTAAATTTCAGACAAATATTAACAATAATCATCTGATGAACACATAGAAATGGGGAAGCTTCTGCTTAGGCTTTAAGCATATGGCAAATGTACGATGCAGCAAGTTTTTAAACAGATACGCATTGAGCATCTGCTGGGAGGCTTGCCAAAGCAAAGTCCAAACAAGTTTAGAACCCCATGTGTCTCCTTTGCCACTGGCCAAGGACCACTACATTAGACTAACCTTCTAACTGGATCACTAACTGAGTTCATATTGGCAACGCTAGCCAGCTTTGTGTGTTATCAGGGGAAACTACAATATAAACAGCATAAACTATGAATAAGCTAGACCTTCCTTTCTTTAGAGAAAACAGCTAGGCTTATTTTTATACAAACATTATTTACAGTATTTTATAATACTATAATACACAGTGGAGTATTTTTTTGTTTTTTTTCAAGGAAAATTATTTTTGAGACAAAAGTTCTTGACAGAATCCAAACTAGTTTTGCAATGGGAAAGTGAAAAGATTTTAATGCAGCAGCTAAGCCTGTTGCTCCCTAAAGCACAGTAGCACTTACAGAGCCCTATCAGTCATTCAAGTGAATAACTCAGTTCAAGTGCATGTCGTAAGCACACACGCATTAGGTTAAGTGAACAAGGTTGATAAAGACAAGCGAGAACAATCCTGTGACATGACAAAAACAGTGTGGATCTGTTTGTGATACATTTCAGATGGAGGTCCAAGCACCCACTAAGTCCAATTTTTGGCCAGTAAAAGCCTTGGTGCAGAGTTACGAGTTCAGTTTCATACATCCACTGACATAATCTTTGACGGCTCAGATGACCCGGAATAGCAGTACTACAGAGCAGCAGAGGGAAAAGAGCTGCTGGCGATCTATTCTGCTAGGCTATGCACTAGCCTAAAGCTGCGTTATGCAATTATCAGGGGCAGATAAGGCTTAGTAAAACATTTACAATTCGTTTAACATAAAGAAGCTCATTCCCATTATACAAAGTAATTAAAAACATTGAGGAGAAAATACATCTAAGCTTTGTAAAGGGCAACAGCTATGTGCAATCTGAACTAACCCAGGACAACCAATTGGATTTCAATTTTAAATCAGTGAAAATAATCTCAGATTGGTGCATATTTTTCTTGGCCTCATTTCTTCCTGTATTTCCCTTACAATATCAAATGGGGTTGATAACCAATAAGTACATACAGGTTGTTTAAATATAACATACTTAACATACTATACTATAACATACTTAAAGGAACATAGAGTGTTTTTGCATGTGTTGCCTTCATGTTTAAAAAATATGAAAATACTTAAAGTGGTTGTAAATCCTCTCCTATAGCCAGTGAAGTGAACAGCCTCGGATGATACACAGAGATGGAACACATCTCCCTACATAAGTTTTAGATGTATATCTGCTGTCTTTCCCTTTCTACACTCTTTGGAAAGTGCAGATCGTGTTAGAAATTGTGTGTTTCCTCTTCCAGCAGTGGATGTGGAATCTGGGCATAAACTGTATGACTACTGATTGGAGGAAAGGCACACACCCCCCAATCCACATAGGCAGAGGAATAAAAAAAAAACTTGCAGAGTTGTACTCTGAAGAGACAATCTCTCTGCTTATCTCCCTCTAAGCTCCCTTCCCGACACAAATTTTCAGCTGCTGTTATCTCGTGTGTCGGAGAACTTGTCAGAAGTGTCTCTGCTGATAACAGAGGAACGGAGCAGCAGAAAGACATGGCACTTAGAGCTTTGGAGAGAGATAAGTAAACACTACAGATATATGTGCCTAGGACACATTTCATGAATGGGGTTTACAATCACTTTAATTTTATTCAGGTAAATATAAACAATCATGTATTATTTTCATGTTTTTAACACTTTCAGCCAGCACGTTGTATGGCTAGTGCTTCAGATTCTTAGAGCACTCTACTTCTGTTTATTGTCACTGGACCTACAGGATATCTGATTACACACTTCAGCTAAATCATTCAGAGAAGTTACCCCCTCCCCCCGAGAAGAGATGGTCAGATTTACGATTCTAATTAGTGAGAACAGTAAACAAACACAGAGAGGCAGCACTGCATGTTTCTTTTTTTTCCACATAGTCTGCCAACACTGTATGATGAAATCACCCTGAAAACAGAAAATTATATAAAATCTACAGCTCCTGTTGTTAGCAGGAGGGACGCTGTCATTTTTTCCTTGGTGGGCTGCCTGATCGGGTTTTCCAGCTCTGTTGGAGTTCGAATGCACCCTGGCTTCACTGTCTGGAAGTTTCTAGCTTCTCCAGATTTGGTAGCTATGTGCTGTGAACTTCTTTTCTTCATCATATATCTGTGATATGATGTTAAAATCTGCCTTGTGGGCACATCTGAAGCTATTTATATAAGGAATTATTTTGATATTTTTTCGGTGCTCCCCCTGGGATTCCTATTGCTGAACTTTGATGTTCCCTTATCTGCCTCTCTTACTTGAAAAACAGGAGTTCAACAAATCTATTTATCACTTATATGATAGCCAATATATGCCTTACAGCTCCTGAAGAAGCAATGTAGCGAAACATGTAGACCCAACAGGCATTTATATAGCTAAATATAGCTCTGTATACATATTATTGCTCCTATCCATTTGTGATGATTTTATATGTATGTCTTTATTTCTGAGAGTTAACATCGTTTACTCCTTTTATATTTTGATATCAATAAAAAACCCTCTTTTTTTATAAACAAAAACTATATTCTGTGTATATACTTGTGGCACCATTAAAATCCCCCTTTCCATTTCCTTTTTTCTATTTTCATATTTGGGATGTGGGTACCTTGATCTCTTGCCTTAGTGTAGTCATTTCATTATATAAAACCTCTGTTTATTTGCATGTAAATTAAAAAATAATACCACTGACCAAAAGCTTTAGGGAGGCAGCCCCATTGAAAGCAATGGAAGGTTGTCGGCCCCCGCAGCTAATTGCAGCCACTCGCAGGTATTTACTATGTGGTGATTGCCTACAAGTGATGAATCTTAGACACAAACTGTCTTGAAACATATTCAAATGCAAAGAGTTACATTTTACTTGTGGTTTGTGCTTATTGTTGTGAGTATAGTGCAGCAATAAATAAAGTGGAGAACTAGCTCTTTAAAATTTACCTATTTAAAAAAACACAATGAAAGATAAAGGCATGTCTTGATAAGATCAAGGCATGCCATTATCTTAAGACTAGGCATGGCATGCCTTTTGCCAATGTAATAACCATGGTTATAAATGGGCCTGATAGGAATCCTAGAAAAAATCTCCCCATTTGACACATAGACAGCACAAAAACTCAACAGAAGCGCTCTATCCTATCTAATAAAATATTTTTATATTTCTGGTAAATAAATCTATATATTATATGTTCTTTGGGATGTTGGCTATATTCAGTTTAGTTGTTGCTGGTGTATTCAGAGTAGCTCTGCCTGACAGATGTCACCCATATACCACAGCAGCGTGGAGGAAAGTGGACAATTTTCTGATGTATGACAAATATAAAAGGAAATATTAAGATGGCAGAACCTCTTTCCATCAGAGTAACAGCTGTACATTTACTGGTAACTTTTGATAATGCATCTGCCTGAACTGATTGGTCTCATCAGCACATCAAAACCATAGTTATAAAAATAGGTCATACTATTCATGTAGTCACAAATTGATTTCCACTAGTAGAAGTCAAAGCTTGAAAAAAAAAAGGCACGCTTTCACCTTTTCTTGCAATGACTGCTCTGCATGTTTTATCAGCACAGCATTTACAAGGCTTAGAGAGCACTCACTAAAGAAAAAAAAAAAGCTTCCTTGCAAAACAGGTCTTCACATTGCATCTGCCTCCAAGACTCCAAAACACAGGTTTACTCTTCATTTAAGATAACAGAGACTTTAGAATAATATCCCATGCCTCCGTATGCAAGTATACAGAACCGCTGTTTTACATGACATTTGCAGATAGCTATGAGGATTTCCAAGTATTTGTCAAGTGAAAGTTCAACTTTGTAATGGTTTCTAGGTATGAAATTATGCTGTCCATTAATGCCTTACTCAGGCTGCTAGTGGGATAAATGATGATTGCTTTAAAGTGGATTTGTGTAATGTGTACATGCAACACTTCCAGGTATGTATTACCTTTCATAGAGATATGACAATGTCTTTATTATATTTTCTACCCAGGGGCTAGCTTCATTTCTTTCCAGGCATCATCTAGAGTCAGCATCTTCTTTCTAGACAGAGATGCTGTTCTGCTGTTAATACAATCACCCTATACAACTCATTCTTAATGGTCTTGCATGTATGCATCATTTTAGCCCTTCCCACCCAGTACTGGTGTGCTTTTAATTGGGCTATTATGCCCTGGGGACGGGAAGGTCTTCCCGGTCACATGACCACTGTAATTTTGGCAGCTCGGTCACTGTGCTGGGAGAAACCTCAGCCACCCATAGAAAACCTAGGCTGCCCATGAATGCATATGTATGGCATGTGGGCAATAAAGCAGCAGTAAAGTATTTTTTCAAACAAAAAAAACAACTGTCTTCCGCAAGTTAATGGCATAATGTACTAGTATGCATCACATCGCATACTAACATATTATGGCAAACTTACCTGTAAGGCCTCATGCACACTGGACGTTAAAATAACGTTATAAAAATGCCAGTAGCTTTTTTAAACGTTTTGGCAATAGTGTTTATTAGCGTTTTTTAGCGTTTTTCCACGTTAGTGTTTTTTAGCGTTTTTTAAAAAAAAAAACCTTTTTTTTTCTTTAATAGATCAAAAACATTCAAAAATGCTGGTGAGCGACGTTTTTGAGCGTTTATCAACGTTTATCAGTGTTTATCAGTGTTTATCAGCGTTAGAGCATTTTTACAGCTGAAAAACGTCTCTCAGAACCCACTAGTTTTGTTTTTTTTTTACTGCTCAAAAACGTTACTGCCCAAAACTGCTGATAACAGCCTATGTGTGCATGGACACATAGGACAATATGATGGAGAGTTTATTGACTGTACAAAAAAACGTTTACTGCCAAAAACAGCTGCTGTAAAAACGTCCAAAAACGTCCAGTGTGCATGAGGCCTCAAAGGTATCCCTCTAGTGTTGTGCTATCACCACTGAAAGGGCTTCCATCTTCACCCAGCCTTCCTCACAGCTACAGCCGTTTGAATGGCCAATCTGTGATGATGCCACTCCTGCGCATTTGCACATGAGTCATGGCCGCAGCAGAGCGCTTTATATTGGCAGCATATTCAGTGTGCCCTCAATTCAGTGCGCATGTGACGGTGATGTCACCAGCTGCAGAAATTGTGAATATCTCCTAAACCGTGCAGGTTTAACCACTTTCGGACCACCGCACGCCAATATACGTCCTTACTTTGAAGGGGGATATCTTTGTTATGGCAGCAGCCCCCCTCCTGCCGAGCTCCGGTGCCCACCGCCGCTTACCGGAGCCATCGGCAGCGGCAGAGGTGATCGGATCTTTACCCTTGCTGGGCATGGAGACGAGTGAGGGGAAGATGGCCCCCACCCGTCTCCATAACAATGCAGGGCGGAAGCGATGTCAAAACACCGCTTCCGCCCATAGCTCTTGAAGGGCCATTTTTTTTTTTAAATTACAAATTTTTTAAATGCACCCGTCCTGCTGAGCTCGCATGCAGAAGCGAACACATACGTGAGTAGCACCCGTATATGAAAACGGTGTTCAAACCACACATGTGAGGGATTGCCGTGATCGGTAGAGTGAGAGCAATAATTCTAGCCCTAGATCTCCTCTGTAACTTAAAACATGCAACTTGTAGAATTTTTTTAACGTCGCCTATGGAGATTTTTAAGGGTAAAAGTTTTCGCCATTCCACGAGCGGGTGCAGTTTTGAAGCGTGACATGTTGGGTATCAATTTATTCGGCGTAACATTATCTTTCACAATATAAAAAAATTGGGCTAACTTTACTGTTGTCTTATTTTTAAATTCAAAAAAGTGTATTTTTTCCAAAAAAGTGTGCTTGTTATGCCCCGTACTCAGACTTGGACATTGATCGGACATTCCGACAACAAAATCCTAGGATTTTTTCCGACAGATGTTGGTTCAAACTTGTCTTGCATACACACGGTCACACAAAGTTGTCGGAAAATCCGATCATTCTGAACGCGGTGACATAAAACACGTACGTCGGGACTATAAACGGGGCAGTAGCCAATAGCTTTCATCTCTTTATTTATTCTGAGCATGCGTGGCTTTGTGTGTCGGATTTGTGTACACACGATTGGAAGTTCCGACAACGGATTTTGTTGTCGGAAAATTTTATAGCCTGCTCTCAAACTTTGTGTGTCGGAAAATCCGATGGAAAATGTGTGATGAAGCCTACACATGGTCGGAATTTCTGACAACAGAAAAAAAAGTATAATGTCTGGGGGTTCTAAGTAATTTTTTAACAAAGAAAACTGTTTTTAACTTGTAAAGAACACATCTCAAAAATGGGCCCTGTACATACGAGCAGACTTTTCGACCGGACTGGTCCGATGGACCGAATCCGGCGGACAATCGGACCATGTGTGGGCTTCATCGGACCTTCAGTGGAGCGTTTCTGTTGAAAATCTGACGGACTTTAGATTTGGAACATGTTTCAAATCTTTATGTCGGAACTCCGACGGACCCAGTTCCTATTGCTCGTCAATATGCTAGTCCGACGGACGAAAAGCGACGCTAGGGCAACTATTGGCTACTGGCTATGAACTTCCTTATTTTAGTCCGGTCATAAGTCATCACGTACAAATCCGTCGGAATTTGGTGTTATCGAGTTTAGGCAAGTCCGTTCGTTCGAAAGTCCGTCGGAAGTACGTCAAAAATCCGTCGAAAGTCCGCCCGTGTGTGCAGGGCATAAGTGGTTAAGAGATATGAATTGAACCTGCAGGTCAGCTTTATTATAAGCTTACCTGTAGGTACAAGTGACAAAGCGGCGTTTACTACCACAATGTTAAACTGTCTGTCATAGTTAAGTAAGTGATAATTAGTGGAAGAGGCTCATTACATGTTTCCCTCCTGACTAACATTATTATTCCAAAATGATCCACTCAGCCCACGAACAGTAACATGACTAGAGCTCAAGGGCATCTTTTTAACTATAAAAGGTAAGAGAATGGGCAGGAAGCAAATCCACATATGTAATGAGCAAACAATGGCTGTCACTATAAACATAGAAACACAGCCTATATCTAAAAACAAGACATTGAAGGTCACACAAAATCTGATGAGCTGCATTTTTCTGCTCACCACTGCTCATGCATGGTATGAACAGGGCACATAAAAAACAACTGTTCACACCACACATGTGCAGTGATGTGCTGAAAAATGCAGTGGACATTGTGTGAATCCCTAAAGTAAGAAACACACTACAGTAAGGATAGTTTCCATGTGTGTCTAAAAAGAAGAAGAAGAAATGGCCTATATCACCACAGCTGTTCTGAAGCCTTTTCTCAAAAAGCATATTCATATTGTTTATAATCAGTTAAGTGTAGCACCCTCTACTTAGGTAGGTGCTATAGTTAGAATTTTTGTGAGAGCAGGTAAATTTAGGCAGGCCCAGCTGGGCTTGTTTGTTTTAATCTGTGTGGGTTGAGGGTGGCTTAGAGTAGGCTGCTGACTCAGTGATAGCATCACTTCTCGGTTACCTCTCTCTGGATTCTAGAGGATTCTAGAAGAGAGGAGGGGAAGAGAGGTGGAGCTGCCTAGGGTGTTCCAAGGAGCCCTAACCAATCCCAAACTTGGATTGGCAGGAGGCAGGCCTCCTTAAATACCTAGAGTCAGCCCAGCTGGGGGGGTGTTGGGTGGAAGAACTGAGGATAGAGGACTAGGCTGTCAGGGCCTGAGGGCGCCCCCATTCCGGGGGGAGGTGACCTTGGGCCTGGGACTCGGGTGCAGGAAGGATCCCTTCAGGAACGTAAGCAGGATCTGGAGAGGAGGAACAGAGAGGAGTTAGAGAGGACAGCAGGAGCTAGTGCTGCCAGCAAGTCTTCAGGAGGGAACCACCAGGCTGGTGAGTGACATGTGCTATTGGGAGTACTGGAGAGGCATGCCAGGGAGGACTGGGAGGAAACAGTCAGAGCTGGGTGTGGAGTCAGTGGGGATTGCAATGTCACGGGCATTGGAGTCAAGCAGCTGCAGCCAGAAGGGCTGGCAGGGCCTGAAGAGGGATTGCTGGGAGCAGTAGACCATAGGACAGCTAGCACAAAAGACTTTCTATTTTTGTGTAGCACAGCCCCCTAGAGGGCTGCTTAGAACCACCTGCTCATCTGTACGGCCATGACCTGGTGAACTTTCCAACCCACCTGAAACTCTGGGTTCAGACATCCTTGTATCACTGTATGGCAATAATCAGACATCTCAATGTATTTAGGTTCTATGAATATTTTACTTGAACCAATTAAAGGGGAAGTTGTCACAAAGAGGAGGTAATAGATCTGCTGAGTTCTTGGCAACAGCGCCAACTCAGCAAAAGAATGCCTCCAAAAGACACAAGACAATATTTTAACAATGACAATACTTTATATGGATACTTCCTTTAGAGATGATGTTACCCCCTAGACGGATATTTCAGCTAACTGCATATATTGCTACACTGTCAGAGATGGAACCTAGCCAGCCTACACACTATCCTAAGAAGGGAGAGCAGGTCTAGAAAAGAGTAATATAGGGGCCTTTCTAAAAGTAATGGCAATAAAGTCTACTTGGCAGATCTGATGTTCTTCACCGGCTTGTCAGAGGTCATTAACTGTAATCTGTTTGGGTGTAGTGGAAACAGTAGATTCCTTGTAGTGAGGAAAGCTAAAGATGTCAGCAGTGTTCAAATAATGCAGTAAAGTGTTCTTGGAGTAAAGATGTCTGTGTAAAGTTTCTCAATGTAACTGTGACAAAGAATGGATAAAGGTCGAGTGATTTGCCCACTCATCAACTACCAGATCGCTCTAATGTCTTTCGAACAGGAACTTGTGTAGCGACACTCGTGCAGCGGATCCCCTGCTTGACACACACTGACTTACAGGTGACCGGAGTGTTGCTGGAAAGGATGTCTGACAGCGAATGGCAGAGCTAGGCCCCTCAGGCCACTGATTGGAAAGTAGTATTCTACTACTACTAAGTAGTACTCTGCGTGGTAGGCCGCAACCTCTCTCTCCCTGTTGCACAGAGAGGTCCATCTTGCATCCGGCCCAGGAGGAAGAGAGCTCCACGTGGGCTTCTGCTGCTTTTATAGTACTCCCAGCAATCTTCAGATGGCAGCAAAGATCCCTGGGATATGTAGCCCTGGCACACAATCGCGCAAAGCAATTATCTGACGGGAGGACTATTCATCCCACAATCCTTTTGTTTGGCACACAGATATGATGTCACTGGATACATTGATCACTAGAGGGACAGGCGATACTTTGAAATGCTAGAAGGTATGGTGCTTTATGCTTGTAGTCCATATTGTTACATTGGTACACAAAAAGGGACCCGCAGTGTTGGACCTAACCATGTGTTGGCTGTGCCTGGAGTCAAGTGTTGTGAAGGAGAGAAGGAGTGATATTCTGCAAGCAAGTGTTTTGCAGGAGGAGTTTGAAGAAATGTTGTGTACAACGAGTGTACATAGTTCTGTCCCAAATTGACTGTTCTATAATTCTACCGGGCATCCCATATATTCCCACCCCTATCCAAGTTCAAATCCCTCAATAAAAATACAAAAAAACAAGCATATGGACTGTTTATTGACTCAAGGTGATTGGAAAGTGAATGCCGGGCTGGGCAGGGTGACAGGTGGGCTACAACTTTCAGCAGCCCTTACGGTTACATAAGCTATCATAGTAAAAACTCTCAGAAAAAAAGACACTGCTCCTTCTTTAGAGGAAATACTGTCTGTCTAAAAGAAATATTTCAGAAGACAAAAATGTGTAAATTATTAAATAGTTGTTGTCTATTAACAATTCCAGACACACTAATGGCAAATTTAAGGGATGACAGCACTGCTGGCACGGGGGAATGCTGCATTTATACAAGCACTTTGTCTAATTAGATAAATATTCTTTGCAGTTAATTTTGACCCGCTTGCTTGTTAAAATAGCACTTGCTGTATACATAAATACCATCTACAGACAGAATTTTTGTTTAAATAACAAATTGAAATGCAGTAGCAGGTGGGTCAGTGTCGGATGTAAATTCGGAAACCAATCAAATTAAATTCATTAAGCTTCAGTTTTTATATCAATGTATTCCCATTGAATCAGTGTTATCTGACTTTTGTAATACTCATAATTCTTGAGATGTGACAGTCTCAGTAAATTGAGTCCAAAAATACCGTATCTGCAAAGAAGAAAAAGGACAATACGGTGTAAGCTGGGTTGAGGGACTTGATCATTCAAGAGGGGCTGAGTAGGCCAATTAGGTGCCCCTTATCTATAGCACTGGATTACTGCTCTATTTTTCTCTGAAATGAATAGGATATCGCATTAAACTACTATTAAACCCAAAAGCAAACATTTATTATATTGCAGCTTACCAATTCCTAAATGTGATGGCTGTATTTGTTGTTTTTAGGCTTTCTTTATTCTTTATTTTCATCTGGTGTACCTGACAGCATAAACTCTCCAGCTGAATGTATCAGTTTACATGGATGAGACAAACCACTTAACAGTGGCAGGGGTGTCTAAAATGATCAGCTTTTGTTTAGTTATGCAAAACCTTCATCCCAAAAGAAAAAATACTGTTTGCTGTAACTGCATATAAAGTGAAAGCTGGAGTTTGGCTTCAGTTTGTAAGTGGTTCTAAATCTCCTAATACGTTTAACACTACCCTCCCCCCTAGACTGACAATGGTGCTAGGCGCTGTGCATCCTGCAACAGTATTGCAGGCCGTGTATTACTGGCCACATCGCCAGGTGAAAACAGAGGGGGAAAAAAGCCAAAGAAAAGAAAAACTGATACAGACACCACATCTAATGATTGGTAAGCTGCAATATAATACATTTTTGGTTTTGGGTTTATTACAGCTTAGGTTATAATGTTCTAACCCCCATCACATGTTCGGTGCACTCAAGTCCTCCAAGGTACACCAATATCCACAGGAACATCCCAACATGATTACACCAACACAGATTTAATTTCTTCAAACAACCTCAGTCACCTTTAAAATATGATTTCCACTTTCTGGAAAAACCAAAGCTTTATTTCTGCTAATGCTCCTGATTACATCATCACATTGTGACCAGTTAAGACCTCCTGTGATACTGGGGTAGGAAAGGTGGAAAGGGTTATAGAGGAAATATAGTGAAATGTCAAAGGAAAGCCAGTTGCTATTTTAATTAAATATATGCAAATCCAAAAGCATATTTTACATTAAAAGAGAAGTATTTATACTCACCTAGATGAATGCAGCTTCGATCTGATGCAGCATCTGTCCTCCACCATCTCTGAACTGAGACCTGAGTGATCAAACACTGCTGATCACTCAGTTCTCCTCTCTGCTCTGAGCAGAGAGCCCTGACTGTCAGTCACCAGCTCTCTGACTGCCCCTCCAGCACTCACTGGAGCACTGGGCTGTGGAGGGGGTGAGAGAGGTGGCTTGGTCTCTCAGGAGCTTACTGGGAGCTGCTGGTCCAGGTTTCTGGGTGGATGCCAACATTAAAGTTATGATCTTTCCCGAGTCTGGACAAGGGGCTTCAGCCCATTGCCAGTTGAAAACAGGCCACAGGGTTGCAGAACAAACTACACTCCTATGATCCCCAGGAGGACTATAGCCAATATAGCTTTGGCTATACTCCCCCTCCCCTTTATTTGCAGCTTACCAGTCTGTAGATGTGGTTGCTGTACTAGTTGTTGTTTTTTTCCAGATTAAATACTTCGTACAAGTAAAAAAAGTGCCTTTTGACTTTGCCAGAAATTCAAGTGTCCTTGTAACTTTGTATGCACTAAACTACAATTTTTAAAAATGTTGTCAGTGTTTCAAGTCCTCTTCTGCAAACTATAGGACATCTCTTCCCTTTGTAATGGTTATGAGGTGGGGGTGTTCTGTAGTCCAACTTATAAGTGCAGGCTAGAGTAACACTGCTGCTCCTCCATAGATACAGTAGAGTGAGTGTTGTCACTCTAGCACAGGAAGTGTGTTACTGGCAGGGTCACAGGAGAAAAATAAGGAAATAAAGAATGGAAAGTAAAACGCATGCAGTCACCACATCAAAGGACTGCTAGGCAGCAAAAATGGTACCTTTTTGTTCTTGGGATTATATATGATTATTTTTTTTTATTCTTTACAGTAAAGAATACAGATTATCAGAACTTTGCTATTACCATTGGGGAACCTCCAACGTAGACTCACAAACACGCTGCACCCCCAGAAAAATCCAATAGGCTTTATATTGCATAGACTGTAGTAGGTAGACAGATACATTGGAATTTTAAGTAATGCCCGCTACTTGGGTAAACGAAGCGTGTGCCTTGCCACATATTCTAATGAAAGCAGATTTGTACTTTTTCATGTCTAAGAATTAATACATAACAGCAAGTGGTATTTTACAGCCTTGCCTATAGCACGCGTGAGGCACAGGATTCAATCTATATTGCTTCTAAGGGAAAGAGGCGCTTCAACTGCTTCAAAATCTCTCAGTTAAAAGTAAATAGATGACAGCTTCATATTGAATATTGCAGAGCTAGAGGGTGGTATGGAAAAAGAAAGAGCTCTTCTTTTCATGTAATCTATCATTCACATCTACACTAAACAAATAAGAAAAAAGGGAACGTAAGTGGGCCAAGACAATGCATTTGTGAACACTTGGAAGTAACCATGTAAGACCGGGATCCTCGCAGCCTATGTACATCGCCGTTCTCAGGACCTTTAGCACATAAGTGCTAGCTATGCTTATAATACAAAAGTATATTGCCAGAGAGTTCAAAGGTGGTTGCACAACGCACATATATAATTAAACATGACTGAATAATTAAACAGTGCAACATTCACTATGTCACTGGAAGTATTTAATATGTCTAGTGGATCCTCAGCTTTATGCGGCCCAAAATTAATTTTTTAAAAGAAGGTCTACAATAGGATGTCAGAGCGTATCAATTGTGCTTCAGCGATTGCAAGTTATACGCTAGATTCATCCTGTACATGTGTTTAGGCAAGTGTGGGCCACACTGTGCTAGCAAGCAAGGAACTCTGATTTGTGAAGACATTAAAGGCTGACTTATAATATTGAAAAGACAAGTTGCACTGTGCCATCACACCGAAGACAAAAGTAAAATATACTGTAGGATATTTTAATGAATAGATATGATAACAATGATAAATTGAGTTGTATTATGTATTTCACTTTGGACCGAAATAAATATAAATGGAACTGGTGATTTTAAAGAATAATTCTAAGTATGAATATTTTTACATAGTTACATTGTGTTACATATGTAAATATGCATTAACCATACATGTGGGATCCTTCCAAAACAGTGGTCACCAAACTGAGGCCTGGGATTCAGATGTGGCTCATTGTTTGCTTTTACCTGGCATATCTGGCATTGGGGCATTATTCCCCCACTGTCTGCAACAGTGGGGCATAGTTCCTGCCACTGATACCAATGATGGGGCACTAGTCCTCTTACTGACACCAACTATGGCACACTATTCTTAATAGCAATACCAATGATGGGGCACTATTTCTCCCATTGATACCAGCAATGGGGCACTATTCCTCCCCTTGATAACAATGATGGGGCATTATTCCTCCCACTGACACCAATGATGGGGCACTATTCCTCCCACTAACATAACATGATAGGGCACTATTCCTCCCACTCATACCAATAATGGGGCACTACTTCTCCCACTGACACCAATGATGGGGCACTATTCTCCCAATGACACCAACAATGGGACACTATTCCTTCCACTGACACCAGTGATGGGGCACTGTTCCTTCCACTGACACAAATGATGGGGCACTATTTCTCCCACTGACATCAGTGCTGGAACACTATTCCTCCGACTGACACCAACGATGGGGCACTATCCCTCCCACTGATACTAAAGATGGGGCACTATTCTTGCCACTGATACCAATGATAGGGCACTATTCCTCCCACTAATACCAATGATGGGGCACTATTCCTTCCACTGACACCTGTGGTGGGACACTATTCCTCTTACTGACACCAACGATGGGGCACAGTCTGCCCCCCTAACTTTTGAAGGACAGTAAACCTTTGTTTATAAAGTTTGGAGACCCCTGCTCTAAAAGATGGAAATCACTGTAGTAGACACTGCCACTCCAGGGATCTCCACTAGCTTCCAAGGCCCATGCTAAGTGGTTGACCTACTGCATTACAAACACAGGAAGTCACTGGCTAGGCATGGGCTCCATTCAAGAGGTCACTTTGCACTTTCTCAATGAATGCAAAGCATTCAAGGAAGAGAGGCAGGGCAATGAAGTTGCACACTCCACCTTGTCCAATAAGAGAATGCTTTGCATCCACTGAGAAAGTGCAAAGCGATTTCTGAATAGTGCCTGTGCCGAGTGGGCGAGCTCCTGTGTTCACAATGCAGTAGGGCAACCACTTTGCATGAGCCCCGGAAGATAGTGGAGATCACTGGTGTATTGGTGTCTACTTCAGTGATTTGCAGATTATATAGGGATTCCACAGGTATGATATATGCAGAGTTACATTGCACCAAGCTGAACCATTGTAACTATGAAAAAAATGTCCATGCCCGGAATTCATCTTTAAAGTTCCATTAATAAAATGGAAAAATAAAAATAAAAATGGCTTATTTGTTTATTTTTTATTTTTTGCTTTACCACACAGATGGCTTTTAGCAGCACATCAAGGATGGTTGACAGATCTGTGTCATATCAGGACAAGGGATAAAAGGAGCAGCTGTCAAAATCATTAAGGGGCGTATCGATAAAAATGAGATCGAATCCAGAAACACGGCCTTGATCGTATTCAATCTCAGCTGTCTACCTTTGCTGTAATGTTTTGCTGCAATTATTATCTTTCCAGACGTGAATCCTGGTCAATGCAAAGTGAGGGTTGTAGGTTGAAAGCTTAATTTGTAGGGTGTTTACTGTGTGGCAACTGTGTGAGGTGATAAGTGAGCAGCTAAATGGCGCTAAATGTTTTCCATATAAATCATAGACGAACCGCAGATAAATTGCTGGGCTCCAGCGGCTGTAACATTCACCTTATTACAAATGTGGAACAAGTTATTGAGATATAGATACCCCGTTAAATGGTGAATCCAGATGTTTGGCGAACAGCAGCTAAAGAGACTCCACCTGGCTAGTGTGCGACAAATCTGTCCGTTTAATGGGATTTCTAAATGTGCCAAATGTTCTAACAGGTGTGCACTGGTGAAAAAAGGATGAATTTTGGCGAACTGATCATTTTATGCTTTATACAGTATATACTGTATGTTCAAAATATTTTAAATATCTTTACATTTGTGTCTTCTTTGCCATAGCCCAGTGCTTTAAAGTGTAACTAATCCAATCAGTTTAACTGTTTCACTAAACAGTTACATTCAAGGCATGCCATGAATGATAATTGTCACAGTTGCTTGTGCTTTCAAATGAACTGTCAAGCCATCAAATGTTGGTGTCAAAACTGATCACATGTGCAGCACTATGGCAACTGCGGGTCAAACAGAGGCTAAGATGGCAGCTTCCTTGCTTGTAAAGGATATGAGGATTTAGCTCCACTTTAACACCTTATAATGTGCCACTCCCCTGAGTGAAAACATTAGGGCAGGGAAGGCTCCATCGGAGGAGGAGAGTCAAGCAACACAATTTCAGTGCGGAATTGGCACCGGTCTGGTGAAAATAAGAGCAGGATAAAGTGGGTATCAGCCCAACGCTGTAAGAGAGGCAGGTGTACCCGTACTTTATGGCTGATTAAGAGCTTAACATTGAATAAAACTCACAGAAATATGCTTGTATCCCCATGCATTATTGAAACACACAATAACGCACAATTTGCAGTGAGTTGAAGTGTCATTCATTTAGTTTGGCACCCCAAAACAAAACTACAGTAGTAGGCACCAAAAAAATAATTTTTTGGGATTTTGGTGAGCTGTGTTAAAAAAAGTAATTTTTTCTTGCATATAAGGTGTGGTGCCAGCCTATTCAAAATTAATGAGCTGCTTTATTATAGCATGTCTGAACATATGATAACATGTTTACACGCATGCATTAACAAATGCATAGGTGTCTACATATGTATAAAAGTTTGCTGTATGAGAAACATATACACAGCTGCAATGAAAATAGCCATATTTTGCTTAATATGATAATTTCCTATGATCATAAGCACCATCTAGTGGCCATAATGCGATATTTCTTGATGATGTCAGGACCTTAGATCGCTGTACAATAAAGGAAAACACACTGTAGGGATCGTTCTAGCAGGAGAAGTAGCTGAGGAATTTGAAAAGTAAATCTACTTTTCCATGCCCCCTAAACCTAAAGGAGCCGTTAACCCTTGCAGTACAGGGCTGTAAGAGAGAGTTTTCATTTTTTTCACAGTTTTGCTTTAATTACCTGGTAGTCAACTCATTCTATATGTTGCACAATGTTGTAATTGAATCATGATTTTAGGAGCAACAAAATAAGTAATGTAATTTAGTATGTAAAACATTTGTTCTACATTTACAGGACAGACTTTTATACATAACTACTATATAGAATTATAATAGCTAGCAAAAAGAAATACTGTTCCTTATTGTCTTTAATATGGTATAGATATATATATATATATATATATATATATATATATATATATATATATATATATATATATATATATATATATATATATATATATATTATATATCTATCTATATATCTATATATATAAATTATGTATATAGATAGATAGATAGATAGATAGATAGATAGATAGATAGATAGATAGATAGATAGATAGATAGATAGATAGATAGATAGATAGATAGATAGATAGATAGATAGATAGATAGATAGATAGATAGATAGATAGATAGATAGAGATATCTATCTATCTATCTATCTATCTATCTATCTATCTATCTATCTATCTATATATATATATATATATATATATAATATACATATCTATATACATATCTATAGATATCTATATATATCTATATATATATATATATCTATATATCTATATATATATATATATATATATATATATATATATATATAGATAGATATATAGATAGATAGATAGATATATAGATATATATATAGATATCTATATATATCTCTTTCCAAGAGATTTGTTCTGTCTATGTTTATCTCTATCTCATCATACATCATCTTTATTACATATAAAGAAAAAATGTTCAAGCTACAGTACAGGGAGAGAAAATAGATCACCAATACCACCAGTAATAATTGATGAAATAACCAATGTCAGGCCATGAAGCTCCCTCTAGTGAGAGATTCCCAGAGTGCATCAAATCAAGCACTTATTCTTTTTAGGCATTATTTATAATCATGCAAGGAAAGCAAACCCCTCACAGGAAAAATAGCTCTGCCAGTGCTGAGTTTTGTAAGAAAATGGCATTTGCCTGGCTGCTGACTTTGCAGGTTCAATACTTTCTGATTTATTGACCTGAAAACATTATGCAGATCAGCGGAGTCAGAAACATGATACATGTCAAGTTCATATCTACATAGCTAGCCCAACTCAATAACTCAAAGTATTAAAGCAAGGGGATCAATGTGATAGCAAGGCCAATAGCATTTTCAAAACGAGGGGCAGCAAAAGAAACCTTTAAAGAAAACCTGTGCTAAGAAAACTACAGCGATTGCATTGCTAGCCTGTTTTTGAAAATCCTAGTTGCCTGGCTGTCTCTGGCTACAATATTTTCTCAGTTGCTAATACAAAACAAGCATGTAAATTAGAAAGTCAGAATGAAGCTAGAATGAAGACACTGAAACTATAGAGCCATCCTGTGCCAATACTGGCACAGAATGCTTCCAATACCTGTGCCAAAAACAAGTAGCACCTAGATGATGTCGCCAAACTCAACAGATTCAATAGTGAGAGTATGCAGGAACACCGCCGCACACCTCACCCAGCCTGAGTAGTTAGCAGGTAAAAGCAACCTCAGTTCTAGACCACAACTTCAACATCTTTCTCCCTGGCCCTGGGCTTAATCGTGAATCATGATTAAGCCCCAGGGCGGTCAAAACATGTTGGAGCTGTGGTCCACTCAGGCTGGGTGAGGTGTGCGGCGGGGCTACCTCTTCCCTTTTTTACTGTATGCTTTGGGTCTGGACAGACCTTTCCTCAGGGTGCACCCTCACTAGCCAGCGCACCCAACTCAATGGGTCTTGACAGCCTGAGCGGGGTCCCTTAAGCATTTATCATGGGTATGCAATTTATTGACAACTGAAGAAAAAAATTGTCACCCTAAAAAGAAGTTGATTAAAAAAAAATAAACCAATATTTAACAAAAAAAGAAAACTGATCAGGAGAAAGACGGGCATTTTTCAGAGATGGAAGAAACATCCAAATAAAATATAAACAGTTCTACTAATGCCTCAAATTCATCTACTTAAAGAGTATGATTTCAACTCCAACTGTGCAATAAACTTCTAATAACACCAGTAAAGGAGCTTTAGCTCCTTCTTATGAGCTCTCACACTTCCCCCTCGCCTTCAGCTTACAAACAAACTAAAGAGGAAAGCTATTAAAATCAAAGCAGAAAACTTTTTTTTTCTTTTTGCTAGTAACAAGTAAGTGGACCCCTAATGAGAAAACTAAGAAATATACGATAGTAAATAATTAATATAGCAGTGAAGTGTCTACTGACTGTACGGATATGTGAACATGACGATACAGAATATGCCACCTGTTGTTTTGGGACTAATCATTCAGCCTTACTACGTCTATTATAGATGGTACAAGGAGCTCAGTGTAATAGTGTAATGAGGAACCCCATAATTAGTAATGTTCTATAGGTAAAGCTCATGCTGGTTACATATAAATTATATTGGTTCTCCACGACTTTGTGGATGTAACTTAGAATGATCACTTCTATCGGCTCCTAAATCATGAAATTAGCTTTCGAAAAACATCTATACACATTAGCTACCCTTGTTCTTGCTGCACTGTGTGATGTCTCTTTGCGTGTTCTGAGAGAGGTACACTTGGCCAAAGTGAGCACTGCTTTATAGAGTATTTCATAATAAGGTGATTTAGTCCATTGCACATTTAAATGCCTCTATACAGAATAGCCAGCTTAAAATTTGAAACAGAGAATTAGTCACATTATACAACACTAAAAAAATATTTAAGCTCTCAGAAGCTCTAATGTCCCATACACACGGTCGGATTTTCCGACAGAAAATGTGTGATAGGACCTTGTTGTCGGAAATTCCGACTGTGTGTAGGCTCCAGCACACATTTTCCATCGGATTTTCCGACACACAAAGTTTGAGAGCAGGCTATAAAATTTTCCAACAACAAAATCCGTTGTCGGAATTTCCGATCGTGTGTACACAAATCCGAAGCACAAAGTGCCACGCATGCTCAGAATAAATAAAGAGATGAAAGCTATTGGCTACTGCCCCGTTTATAGTCCCGACGTACGTGTTTTACGTCACCGCGTTCAGAATGATCGGATTTTCTGACAACTTTGTGTGACTGTGTGTATGCAAGACAAGTTTGAGCCAACATCCGTCGGAAAAAATCCTAGGATTTTGTTGTCGGAATGTCCGATCAATGTCCGACCGTGTGTACGGGGCATAACACCTAGAGGTCTAATGCACATTTTGTTAACTTCCAGATACAACAAAATTACAATCAGTTCTGAATAATAATAACTAAACAGACACAGTAGTGCTGTGTGTCTAACCACTGGATTACAGACAAAAAAACAAAAGCTGACATATCAAAAGACCAAGGGTGTGATAAATTAATACATACATATTTTACACTGCCCCATCAAAATTGCATTTATATAATACTGTATAGCAATTCAGCTCTCAGGGGAATTTAATGATGACTAATGAGTTAAAAATTTAAGGAATACAATTATGCCTTTGGAGTGCATTTTTGTCCTGTGTGTGTATTGAAGATCATGGAACACATCGTAATCTTTTTATAGGTGTAATTAACATACTGTTGTTCCAACAGATAGGAGAGAGAAAAACTAGTTATACAATTGCACCATACACAATATATATTGTGACACTTTGGTGTTTTGCTCAGAAAATTCACTATGTTTAGAATATATAGGCAGATTTATACACTCCTGATTGTATGTAATGCATTCAAACATTTGAATGGGGTCACTGTACTTCGGCTATACAAGAGTATAGGAAGAATAGATTGTATATATACATGTTGTACTTTTTTTTAATTTCTGCATGTTAGATAGTGTGGGTGGACTGGAAACCTTTGTTCTAGGGAGCCAAACACAAACAACTCAATGTTTTATAGTAACAACAGATTTCTGTGGGCTAAAGAAAGTGTATCATGCAGTGTGCCATAGTGCTGCATTGACTGGTGGGTGTTCCTCAAGAATATAGTATGTTGTAACACATCTCTTCATATCTTCCAGAACCAGCTTCATTTGTGACTGTGGGTGTTTGGTCACACGCAGGGCAGCTGATAAGGCAGTACAGCCACCCTATCAGTTCAAGAGGAAGGCCCAGGCCCCTGCTGACCAGGGGGGCGGCTGTATTGCCCTATTCCTGACACCTGTGCCTTCCCCTGGAGCGATGCCAGGTTCTACTTCTTTTTCTCCCTCTGGCTGCCCTGCAGAAGGGTCAATTATTGGATCTGCGCCCCCCTTCCACCTGCTGTCAAGCCCTGCTGTGTTCCCCCACCACTGCAGCGTTGCCGACTTTTCTTATCTCCTCTCCCACCGGCAGAAGCTGTGGGAACACAGGGGGATTGTTTCAGGATAGAGAGCATATGGCATATATACCAGCCCCTTCCTTTCCTGAATGAACACATGAGCTTATTGCTTTTACCCTGCACTGCAACTGTGTGCAAAGGCCATTTCTGCCATGGCTGAGAAGCAAAGCATTGCAGGAGTGGCATTTTAGTAAAAATATCATTTGATATTTTTGGGGGTAAGGGTGGGGCTGTTAGGTAGGCTGTTTGGGGCCCCGTAGTTTCCAACAGCAGCCCTGGTCACAGGACTTCTAAGAGCCCCAAATAGAATCTGTTGCTCAAAGACTTTCTTTAGCCAGATCCTGTGATTGCAGAACTGAATGAGCAGCAGATAGATGTATAATACTCAGCATGTGTCACTGATTGCAAGTCTCACCGATAGATTTCTGAATGGTGAAATTTTTCTATTCAATGTCACCATACCAACATATCTTATTAGTACTGGCTCAAGGGGCAAATGCCCCCTTTCCCCACAGCCTAGCCCTTGCCTGTTAGAAAGAGAGGGACCAGTGACATGAGTTTCCATCATAGAAGTGAATACTATCCTAAATCTGCCATTATGGACCTCAGTAGAAAAGTGCAGGGAAGAACAATTATTTGGAACCTTTTATTCTTCCTTTTATTCTTCTAGTAATACTAAAGGATAGATTTCTTTTTGAGAACCTCTGATTCCAAAACATCAAAAACTTACATTGCTTTTTTACACTAATTGGTACTTGTTTTGTAAGCCCTACTTGATTATTATTGGTGGATCTACTGAAAGTACAGGAATTTGGAGCCTCTTATGTGCCCACAAAGTAACAGCAGTCACGATTTGGGTTGATTTCCATTATATTTCTGCGAGTAGGAAGGATTCTGGTGACACCCCTATATGTAAACCCTGCAGCCATACACAATGATTTTGTACCATGCTCATAATGGTGTCACTAGTTTAAATGCCTCTACATGACTTGGCAAATTGGCAAACAAACTAGCCGCATCTGGCCAGTTTGCCTACCAGAACTTCCATCTGATGATAATGTACAAATCTTTACGGGGTTGTAAACCCTCAAGGGTTTTCACCTTAATGCATTCTATGAAAAACCTTCTGTCACTCAGCAGCCCCCCCAAGCCCCCGTTATCTTACCTGAACCTTGTGTTTCCCATGACGGGAACGAGCACACCAGCTCCGGCCGGTGTCTCGTGTCCTGCTTGGATAGATTGATAGCAGCACAGCCATTGGCTCCCACTGCTGTCAACCAAATCCAAGGATGCAGGGGTCGGGGGGCGGGGCCGAGTCCTGCTTTCTGTGTCAATAGACGCACTAGCAGGACGCGGGACCGCACCCACACGGGTGTCCCGAAGGAGAGCGCTTCTTGAGTGGGGCACTCGAGAGAAGGAGAAGACAGGAGCGCTGCTAAAGGGACCTCAGAAGAGGAGGATCGGGGCCACTCTGTGCATAACCAACTGCACAGTCGAGCTAAGTATGACATGTTTGTTTTTTAAAAACCCTGAACCTTTACAACCCCTTTAACAACATGACAGATCCCTAGCGGCTTCTGTTAGTAAAGAAGCCAGCAGGAATCCTGGGGGACATCATTGACAAAATATGGTTATGACCATATTTAATCCCCCACAGGTCATCGTGGTGATAGGTAAATTACATGATTGGGGTTGGATTAACACACTGTTTATTTTTCATTTTTCAATAAAGGAATTTTATAACGGCGTGGGTGTTTTTATTTTGGAATTTATCTTCTTTTTTTTGTAAATGATTAACAAAGGGTACTGTGTAACTTTGCACACTCCTAAAATCAATATTTACAATAATCTGACCAATCCTACTTATATTTATTTAATTACCAGCACCTTATCACAGCTATGTTAGCTCTTCCACAAAACTTTTGCATGGTGAAACATCTGAATTTACTCAAAAATGCAGGATCCACTTAGATCCTGAGATACAGTACTCAACTCAACTTATATATGCATATGTGTGCTTAAAGAAGAACTTCACCTAAAACGGAAGTTCCACTTTCCCTCCTCCATCCCCTCCACACCTTCTCTACCACTTTAGGAGTTTTTTTTTCTGGAAGCAGGTACCTATTTCTGACAGGTACCTGCTCTCACTTCTGCTCTTCTTCACTCCCCCATCCAACCCACAGCCTCCTGGGACATGTCACAAGTCTCAGGAGGCTGTGGTACCAGTCCAAATGAACAACATGTCTCATGCATGTGCAGGGGAGAGCTATGAGATATCAGGAAGTCACAGCCATCTTCACACAACAAGATGGTGGCACCGGGGTCCGAAGACTGGCAAAGAACCTGCCCAGGTGATGGCAGAACTGGACTGGTAGGTGTATGTTTATTAAAAGCCAGCAGCTACAGTATTTGTATTTTTTTACAAAAGGCTATAGCTTCTCTTTAATGCCTTTTTTCCTTTTTATCGCTACAGGAAATGATAGGATCTATGCCTGCAGCTTAAAGATAGATAGCTAGATAGAAAATATCAGAAACCACTTGCCCTTCCAAAAGCCAGGGATGGGCATGATCTTTCTCTAGCAATGTCCTTCCTTTAGGGCTTTAGGTGATGCTTGAACTGGATTAAATTGACTATGTCCACCTTTAATGATGTACCAATGAGCAAAATCATTCAGGGCCCATGTATACCTATGCACATGCATTGTACTGCATTGCCTGGTCCATTAAAACATTGCATATGTCCTTATCTTGCTTCCAAAAATGTACAACTCTCTTTTCCTGCCAATGCAGCAGGTGTCTAATGGTTACATGCATTGAGGATAATGTGCTTTTTTTGGTGCATGGATTCTCATACGAGCCCATTATAATCGTATGCGTACATTCAGAAAATGCACACATAACATATCTGCTGTGTACAATACGTATAGTAAAGCACACATATAAAAGTGTGATTCGAATCTTAAGAACTGGAATCTGTTTTACAGAAGTGGTAGGATCTTATTAGAGTGATTGTAGCTCTTTCTAAGCATAACATATCTAGCAACATGCCTCTAATGGTTCTGACCCTGTCTTAGTTTATTTTTGTTTTCTCTGTAAAAATGCTCTGTTTAAAATTATTGCCCTTAATACCAGAACAAATCGATTTTTCTTTTTGTCAGGTGTTTTCTATCTCCTCTTTCTATGTATAATTCAAATGGTAAGATTAAATCACGAAAACATTGGAATTACAGACCATTTATATGATGGATTAAAAAGGCAAAGGTTGGGTTATTTTTACTTTAGTAGTATCTCTTTTTTTCTATGTTTATTAGTAGAAAATCCTGGTTTTCTTGAAAGGAGCATACAAGGTGGTCGATATTTCACTTAATCACTTTTAACTGCAAAATAAGAGAAGCTTTTTTGACATCCATTGGACCTGTCACTGCATTATCTTTCAGGGATAAAGTAAAATACATTTCGTTGAATTAAACAGGCAGGCCTATAAGCAATAAGAGAGGTTAGTGACTGTACAAAACAAGCTGTAAAAGGATGATTTTCAGGATGTCATGCCAGTTTGACATGGTGGCACTTTCTTATCAAAGTGTCCATCACCAACTTTAATAACCATTTATTAGCAAATAATTCAGTGAGGAATGGTAAGGAACTCTTGGGAATTGTAGCTTCACACCTCTGAAGAGGAGGATTCATATCATGAGAAATTTATAGCATTTAATGGGGGTTTAAGATGTTTCCTAAAAAAAAACGTTTTTTTTTCACTGGCAGCACCCTGTAAAATAAATTGTTTTATACTTACTGTCTTGTAGGCAGCAAGTCCAATCTTTACTGGTAGGCAAAGAGCTATGAGCACCACTGGTTTTTGACACTTTCTACTGTGTCAGCTAGCCATTTCACCCTACTAGGTCTTGTAGTGATGTATCAGCTGGAGGACCCACATCACACAGTGGGAAACAAGCTATTTGATACACCTAGAAAAGTTAGATACCTGTAGCTCTGCAAACAAGCAAAGACTGGACGCTCATGACAATTTACTTTATTTAAAATCTCATAAGCCTTAGTGTTGTGATAGGTAGGTTGAACATATCTTCCCAGCTGGCACCTCTGCTTGGTGTGGCTAAGGTTTTATTGTGCATCAAGTACTAGTGCTTGGGAGGGGCATGTTTCTGCAATACTGCATACTTGCTGCCCCCCAGTAACAATAATACCAGATAAAATGCCTTGAAGCCTAGTAGCTTCACAAGAAGAGAGGCATGTGAAACAAATTAGTTTTTAATTGAAATATTGAAACATTGGAAAAAAAATCAAATCTTGTGTAAAAACACAGGTTCAGAATTACGAATATAGGGGATAATTTTAAGTTCTGAAGTGAAATGATTTGCTACTCTAGATTAGTATATGTGCAATGTAATGATTTTTGGCAAATATGCAATGAATGTGTAGCGAATGTTACATTTGCTGAGTTATAAAAAGAATGAGTAACAGCAAGCTATATCTCCTACAGAAGAACAGTTACTAGTAAAGAATATCAACAAATGTTGTTTGATGCTGGAAATGTGCAGGTTAATTTTCCCAGTAAATGTGTTTTTATAAATGTAGTGATTTGTCAGCAAATGTATGGCAAATAATAAGCATATCCTTCAGTAGAAAAAAAATACCATACAGTAAGCTGCTTTGTTGTTTATGTTGGGTGGTCCTTTATGTATAGAAGCAGTATTGTAGTTGCTTCCACTTTTAAATATAATTTCTAAATAAAAAAAGCAAACAGCGAGGTACTAAATGCAATTACCTAAAGCAGAACGTTCTTTAATCTTAATACACTAAACTGCTGAAACCTAAAATGTGATTGTTGTGAGTAAATGCATATCACTCCTTACATCATGGTAATAAATAAGCCCCCTCAATCGTTTTTTTTTCTGCCATACACATAATTCTAATAAACAAAATGCACATGCTTTCTGCTAAAGAATATATTATTGTAGGCTCTGTTGCTGACTTGTGGCAAGAACTTTTTCCTTAAGAAAATACTAAAAGAATAAAAAGTGCACTTCCAACATAATAGACATGGGAAGTAATTTTAAAAGTTGCAGTGCTAAGCAGGAGTCTACTCCAAAAAATGACCGCACATCATGCATTTTACAGCAGAGGCATTATTAGTGCTTTGATGGCATAATTATCTTTAAGATAATCCCTCTGTTCACTAACCATAACATTTCTACAAACGCCTTACTTCCTAAATTCACCATGTGACTGCACAAGCTGCACATTAACCTCTTTAATGTCACAGTGGTGTGTATGTAAAAATAATGAATTGAAAGTGGCCACATGCTGACCGTTACCCTTATACTAAAGCAATCATCTGCTGGCCTGCGGCATTGTTCTAGGGAACCTAGTGGGCTAGATTTACTAGATAGGCAAATAAGGTAAGTGCCTAGGTATGGAAAGATTGTGATGGGATGAAAGTTATCAGGACATTTGCATGTGTTCACTTCATAATTATGTTCACAGATCTGCACATTTAGTATGTTTGTTCTGCACTATTAACTGCCAGTCACTGTAAGCAGTAGTAGAATACTAATAAAAAAAAGAGCTGGAATGAGTTGTGTAATTTTCCAACTTTTCTTAGACTTTAAGGGTCAGTCCACCCAAAATGAATAATTGAAATCTGATCTTCAGCTAAACAGCTAAATACACAAATGAAATATATACCAGAAGCAGTTTCAATGACGAAAAGATCTGTATTTCATTTGTATGTCCATCCAGTCCTAATATTTACACAGCACTTCTAGATGGATGACACCACTTGTAGTTAAAGGATATGTTCACCTACAGTAACATGCTACACCAGTATTTAGGGTGTAATATGTTACTAGGCAGCAACCCCAGCTCACCCCTGACCCCCCCCACTTTGACAGCAGGTGGAGGTTCATCTCCCTGCACCCGCTGTCACAATTTAAAATTTGCAGGGCTCGAGGCTCCATCTGTACAGCTATATCATTCATTCACAAGAATTACAAATCCCATCCACCACTTCTGCAGATGGACCTGTAGTTTAAATGTACTGTGAGCGCAAAAATCAGCACTCCGGTAGTTCATTCACACTGCCTACAGCTCAGTAACTGTCTGCCCATACAGAGGTATGGGCAGAGAGCTTTAGGCAGTGTGTGCAGGAACTTGACATTGCACCTGCAGTCTTCTAATCGCGGGTGCATTGCTCTAAGCTCCCAGGAAAAAAAAAAAAATAGATGCAATTTTTTTTTTACCTGCAAACACATGTGCATTTAATATTGTTATTATTTTTTTTCGAAAGGTGAACTTTACCCTTAAGGAATACAGCAGTGTCCTCTTTCCACCCACAGCCCGCTGACTGGATAGTGAAAGAGCAGACATTGACTTTTGAGGTCATCACTCTACTCGCTTGCTTTCTACTTTCATAAGAATGTTCTTTGTCAGAACATTTATAGAACATTCAACAAACGTGATTGGTTCCCAGTTCTGCCCCTCCCTCTATCTGTCTGAGTGCTACTGCATACTGAATTGAAGCCAAGTCAAATTTAGATACTAACACCATTTAAAAAATAAATGAAATGCTTTATTACAAATACAGGGCTGAAACCTGTGTCTAATATATCTGTTTGGAGATATATTGGCCGAGCAAGGTGGGATAAGTTGGGTAATGGATTAGACAGTCCAACAGTGAAATCTCCCTACCTTAATTCTTGACCTTGTAGCTGTCCACTTATGAGTTTTGCGTGTTTTCACCTACCAATAAACACAAATATCATAAAATAAATGAGTAAATAAAATGTTTATTAAATAACAGCTTTATAATAATTCAAGGGGTATAAGCCTTCCTTTACACTTGGGGCAGCTTGCGTTTACCAAGAAGCCAGAAATAGCTACCTGTGGGAAGATTTTGGAGAACCAAATATATTTTCTGTGATGTTGATTTAAACTTTTGACCTGATCCACTAGGAAATGAAGACGCTACAGTGTCACATTAAATATGTAATGTAAATCTGGACAGAGTACATGAACCCAGTTGTTGGCAACAAAAAATAACAACAACATAAAACAGCTTTTAGCTGACTTTCTATAGTTTCAGGATCACAGGCAAATACTGTATGTTTTTTTTCCAATACCAATGCCTATTTCACCTCTATTTTTACCCAACAACTTTGAAGTGGAACTCAAGCCAGAGTTAAAACTATGTCATGTATTTTACAGCTGTCAACTCTCATACTGGGGAAATTTCCCATCAATCCTTTCCCAGTGGTGAAGGTCAACAAGGAATTTAAACTTCCCAAAAGGTACACACACTTTTCTTTCTTACACATTGAAAGAAGGTTTCAAACCTAAGCTATGTTCAGGATACTGTCCGTACCCCCTTTGGCAAGATGTATGCTCACTCCCTGTAGTAAGAGCTATCTATTACAGCACAGGACATAACTGAAAATATACCAGAGCTAATACAGGCAACTGTATGAACATAGGAGGAAATATAACCCTTCTCTGCTCTTACCAACCCTTACAAAGTATTAGTGAAATCGAGTGCTCAGAATAAATGGGTACCTACATCCTAGAGTATCATGAATTTAGACAAGAGGAGTAGAAGGGCAACAGGATTTTACTTGGCACAATCAAAGGACATCACAATGGATTAACATCACAAAATCGGATTACAAATAAATAACAACCTTACTAAGTGTTGCTGAAATTACATTTTAAAGCCCAATTGAAGTCACAAAGGTACAGTCATACAGACAATGTGCTAACTAATAGCCTCCATTTTCATTGACTTAACTCAGAAATAGTGCATAGCATCTAAATATGATCTCTAATTTACACTGACCTGGTCACTCACACACACACACACACCATTTCTTTTCAATACAAGTACATATAAGTCAATATAAGTTTAAGTCCTCAATTGAGCTTTTTAGCTAGACCATCTCTTGAGTATCTTGGGCATTACAATCAAACTCCTCTATTGCTATAGTCACCAAACCCTAAACTGAGCATTTATCCTTTGATGGTTGCATGTCTCATAATTTCCTCAATTACTTAACTGAACTAACTAGAATGGCTAGAGGTTGCTCCTCTGTAGTCTGTGCCTGTGCTGATGTCATTATGTGCAATCTTCTGGAATCTAAGAAGACTCTTCTGCTTGACAGCCAAAGGGAAGTACTCATGTCATTATGTGGACAACCAGAGCCCAGCCCTCTTTTTCTGTAGTGAAAAAAATAGAAGATTCAGGACTTAATATTTAGGATTTGGTACCTAGGATTTGGGTAAGCAAAATATTAGATTGTAAGCTCATCTGAGCAGGGCCCTCTTAATCCTCTTGTATCTTATTGTATTATAACTGTATTGTCCCCCTTTTATATTGTAAAGCGCTGCGTAAACTGTTGGCGCTATATAAATCCTGTATAATAATAATATAATAATAATTCTAGTCTGTTTTTTTTTGGTAAAGCAACATTAGTTGAGAAGGAGGAACCAATGGCCACAGTTTAGATGGAAAAACCAATGAGGGAAGCCCTTGCCCATGCATGGTTAGTTTGTAATGTGTGTGGTCAGTTCAAGGCATGAGGACCATGACATAGTCAGGTTAGTTTCTGGGACTATGAAGAACTTATTTAAAGTGGAGTTCCACCCAAAAATGGAACTATCACTTTAAGTGATGTTGACCCCCTGACATGCCACATCTGGCATGTCATTTTTTTTGGGGAGGAGCGGATACCCTCTTTTTGAGGCATCTAGCTCCCACTTCCTCCTGGGGCCCCGTGGCATGGGAAGTAAGTTCACCCCCCCTCCCTCTCAGCAATTTTCTGGGACACATCACAGGTCCCAAAAGATTGCCCAGCCATTCACAGCATGCAGCACAGCTCACGCATGCGCAGTGCGTGCCCGGATGTGAAGCCAAAGCCAGGCACCCACAGTTAGAGAGCTGGCACCATGGAGAGAAGGGGGAGAGGAGCGGGGCTTCGTACGCTCGCATCGATGGACCGTGGGACAGGTGAATGTCCGATTATTAAAAGTCAGCTGCTACACTTTTTGTAGCTGCTGACTTTTATTTTTTTATTTTTTGGTGGTACTCCGCTTTAACCTTACTTCGTACATTAAATCAATTCAAATCTTAAAAGGTGTTTTACTAAATGTATCCTAGATGTCCCTTTCAATACATCAGAGATCTACCCCAGAAACCTCTTTGCTCATCTGCTGCTCACACAACACCCCCTTATTGCAAAGTCAGTTGCTGTCATCTCTTCTTTGTCTTGCTACAGCATTCAATGTAACCGTGTGAATAAAAGCTGAAATTCAATTTTTTTTTTATTTGTTTACACCGCAATTTTGTATTTTAAAAAATAGCGTTTATGTGGCAGGTTTTTCTACACATTCCAGTTAAATGTGGGCAATTGTTCTCTGTTAGAAACAACCTACTCTACAGTTTTCCTTGAACTAACAGCTGAACTCCAAAAAATGGAAAACAAATATGCAAAGATAAAATGATTATCTAGTTCTTAGGAGAGAATTCCAATAAAAAATGGAAACATTGTGTTTCATGTATACTGTTTATTTTGTTTTTGCTAGAATCATCATTAGAATATTGTGATTCAATGGTTTTCAGACCCAATGCACACTACATCTGGTGAATAAATAGGGATCTGTTCGCACTCTTTCCTGCACACTTGCTGCCTTTGAGTCACAGGAAAATATCCCTGTTTTATATACCTGCATACATCAGTGTAGCCAGGCTGGTGGTCTCTTCAATTCCACGCTGCTTAGCCCAGGCATTCCAATAGCCTGCGTTTCTCTCCCCCACTTTGATTTGACTGTATGACTCGAAGGAGAAGAAGGAGAAGAGGGGAGGGCTGTTGTGTTGTTGCTGTGGTTGAGCTTGAACCTACCTATGGGAGCATAAGAGGGAAGGGAAAGCTGATGCTTAGGGGAGAAAGATGAAGACTACTGGAGACAGGCAAGATAAGCTTTCCTTTGTGGGGCTATAGGGTAAAGAGAGCTGTTGTATGGCTGGGAGCTGTTATGCTGCTTACACACAATCGGACATTCCGACAAAATCCTGGGATTTTTTTCCGACGGATGTTGGCTCAAGCTCGTCTTGCATACACACGGTCGTACAAATGTTGTCGGAAATTCCGATCGTCAAGAACGCGGTGACGTACAACACGTACGATGAGCTGAGAAAAATTAAGTTCAATAGCCAGTGCGGCTCTTCTGCTTGATTCCGAGCATGCGTGGAATTTTGTGCGTCGGATTTGTGTACACACGATCATAATTTCCAACAACGGATCTCGTTGTCGGAAAATTTGAGAACCAGCTCTCAAATTTTTGTTGTCGGAAATTCCATCAAAAAATGTCCGATGGAGCCTACACACGGTCGGAATTTCCCATCGAAAATCCGATTGTGTGTACGCAGCATTACTGTGTGATCAGAGAGAGAGCTACAGAAATCATGATGCTGCAGGAGAGGCTGCACTGTGTTGCTGGAATTGGTGTGCAGTTTGGTCGACTGAGCTGTAACAGAAAAGCACAGGAGAGTGGCACAGCAATATAGGGCTGAACCACAAACAAACTGAGAGCCCTCGCTGCAGAGAGCCACTTTAGAGAGAGACTGTTCTGTGAGCTCCAGAGAGGGGGAAGGCCTAAGATCCAGCTTATGCCAGTTTTAGAGGGGAACCCCATGTGTGTTGTGTGACCTCTTGCCTGGCTTTTGGAGGACTGACCAGGATATGCACTTGTGATGAGAGGTCTCTTAGCCAATATTTTTCTGTAACAAGTCCTCCTGCTTCTCTTAAGGTCCTACATTTACACCATAGCAGACAGGATAGTATATCCAGAGCATATTGGGTAAGCTCCAGTTTTTGCAGAGTCAGCCTGCTGTGCCTTGAAAAATCTATGCAAAACCATGCTAAGGCTACTGCTCTTTTCCAACCTCCACAGCAGAGGAGGGTTGGTTCGTAGAGGGATCCATCGGAAACTGCAGCAAAGAGGCAGTGTCAAAATACTTCTTAAAAGTTCTCCCACTGGAATGACAGCAGGAGATTGGCCACTTTGGTCCTGTACTGGAGATCAAATAGAGTTGATGCTTAGTAATGGTCCCTCGCCTTGATTACCCAAATAGGTGGGCCCTTACATAGGCAGTGGAGCATGAAGAACCTCATATTCCATAAATTTCCAGCACCTGATTACTTGAAATCCTTACTGTCACTGAGGACAACATTTTCCTTCAACTGCTCAGCTTACCCATGTATAATGCCCCCCCCCCCATGAGTTTGTCTTGTACTTGCAGAGGTACTGGGTGATCGCTTGCTGTGGCTTATGTAGTCTCTGCAGCATATTTATAGTGGATTTCCAGTGCATGATGATGCCACTTAAGAAGTTCTTGGCAGGCAGTTGGTGTTGGTGCTACATTTTTGCCAGGTGACCCATGGCTGGGTAGGAGCACTGAAAGTTTGTGCAAGCCCTCTCAACATGGTAAAGCATGTCTTGGAATCTAGGATATTTTGACAGGAAGCACTGCATTATGAGGTTTAGGACATTGACCAGGCAAGGCACATGTGTGAGTTTAAGTGTATCACAATTTTTGTAGTGGTTATGACGTGTTAATAATAAGATACGTGGTAAACCAACATATGATAAAAAACCTTGTGCAAAATAATCATAAATAGATAAGATAACAGTACCTGGCTAAAAATTATATATGTACATAGTGCAGCCAGGCACACAACAAACAAGCGTAAATTGAAAGTGACTGGTGCTCATGAACAAAATAAGAGTGACAGTTTAACTGGAACCATGTGATATTAAGCAAACAAAGTCCACAAATCAACGTGCATGGAAAGTAATCCACCTAAAATTAATTATAAAGTCCACAAAAAATGTGTATAAACAGTGATCCACTTGGAGCTGATTAAAATGACTAAAAACAATGGTGATGTATATTCTTTCTTCATGCAACACAGCACGCAGTGGTGGGCAGTGGCCCCTTACCTGAAGGTAATGGGGTACTTGCATTAGCCAATTTTGGGCATGGCGGCCCTTAACTAGAGGAACCACAGCATCAACCAGTAGTGGGATCTGCAATAATTAGGTCCTATCCTGGCTTGTCTCCTCTGGGGACATACGTCTCTCCAAGTAGTGTCCCGGGGTCACCAAGATAAAAAACAGCAAAGGAAGATCCCACAATGGTGTGATATAGTTTGGCACAAAGCTAGATTTTATTAAAGCAAATCAAAATACTCACATTAAAAACAATAGTGCTGAGTGCAGATCCGACGAGCAGGGAGCTCGTAACGCTAATCAACATAGAGTGCCTGTCCCGTTAGATACTTATTTATCTAACATATAGGGGCAGGTTGTACCCCATCCGGTGTAGGCGGCTTTTCCCAGTTTTATACTCTCTTTATTTTCCCTCCTTTCCCCGTATATGGTAGTGCAGGAATATTCTCTATCTGTTTATACATGTGTGAGTTTACTCAGGTAAAGGGTAGACAACAGGTTTGTTCCATTATCACACCGCTGGTAAGGCACTTTACAGCCTAGTCCCGGAGAAATGACCGTATCTTCTGCCTGGTGTAGCTTCTTACCCCCAAGCATACAAACTACAGCACTACAGTGTTTTGCCTGGGATATTGCATGGGCTCTTGGGTACTGGGGCGGGGTTACTGCTGGTCTTGAAGCTGAGGAAGAGTTAGAACTTACAGAGCTGCCACTAACTCCCATCAATCGATGAGGTGGGACCACAAAATCAGGTGGTATGGCCCGTGCTGCATCTATCCTATTCCCAGGCACCATAAGGTTAACCCAGAGTTCAGTGAATTAAATATAGCATTGATTATTTCCTGTATCTTCAGTTATGACACACAGCTGTGACTCAGTTTGGCCTACATAATATCTCCATACAACCCTCCCCTTTGGAACGCCTTCTGAATGACCCATCTCATGCTAAAATTATTTCTACATATTACTCTTTCTTACCCACTTAAGGACCAGCCTCGTTTTGGATTTTAGGTGTTTACATGTTTAAAACAGGTTTTTTGCTAGAAAATTACTTAGAACCCCCAAACATTATATATTGTTTTTTTCAACACCCTAGAGAATAAAATGGCGGTCATTGCAATACTTTTTTTTGCACCGTATTTGCGCAGCGGTCTTATAAGCGCACTTTTTTTGGAAAAAATTCACTTTTTTGAAAAAAAAAATAGGACAACAGTAAAGTTAGCCCAATTTTTTTTATATTGTGAAATATAATGTTATGCCAAGTAAATTGATACCCAATATGTCACGCTTCAAAATTGCGGCCACTCGTGGAATGGCGTCAAACTTTTACCCTTAAAAATCTCCATAGGCGACGTTTAAAAAATTCTACAGGTTGTATGTTTTGTGTTACAGAGGATGTCTAGGGCTAGAATTATTGCTCTCGCTCTACCGGTTGTGGCGACACCTCACATGTGTGGTTTGACCACCGTTTTCATATGCGGGCACTACTCACATATGCGTTCGCTTCTGCATGTGAGCTCGTCGGGACAGGGCACTTTAAAAAAAAAAAAATTTTTTCTTATTTATTTTACTTTATTTTATTTATTTTTTCACTGTTTAAAAAAAAAAAATTGGATCACTTTTATTCCTATTACAAGGAATGTAAACATCCCTTGTAATAGAAAAAAGCATGACAGGTCCTCTTAAATATGAGGTTCTGGGGTCAAAAATTCCTCAGATCTCATATTTAGACTTTAATGCAAAAAAAAAAAGTTGTTTGAAAAAATGACACAAAAAAATTGTGCCTTAAGGACAAATGGGCGGTGCTGACGTAATGACGTCGATTCTGCCGTCCTATGGTATGGAGACGGGTGGGGGCCATCTTAGTCTCAATCGTCTCCATACCTAAGAAGTGAGAGGACCTGATCGCCTCCGCCGCTACCGACGGCTCCGGTAAGCGGCGGAGGGCGCCAGAGAGCGGCGGGAGAGGGGGTGGCACCTCTCCCGCTGCCGATAACGGTGATCTTGCGGTGAACCCACCACAGAGACCACCATTATTGTGTACAGAACTGCCGGCCCTAAAGATGGATACCTCGGTTGTGGCAGCAGCTGCTGCCATTACCGAGATATCCATCTTCAAAGTAATGATGTATATATACAGTGGCTGGTCAGTAAGTGGTTACTTCACACGAAAACTGATAGGCTTTGTCTCACTGAATCTAGATGGCGTTCAGATATACCTGAACTCACAGAGGAGGTGCAGCAGGAAATTCTACCACTGCAGGTCCCCACAGTCATCTCCTGTAGGGATAAGGTTATCCAGACCAAGTTTTATATAGGTCTTCTTATACTTTTAGTCTCCCTTTTCATTTAAAAAGGCTGCCCTCTGCTGTGTGTTCACAGTGTTCCTCAGCAGCTGGTACATTTTATCATATGGTATAGGAATGACCACCTATGAGAGCGTTTTGGTCTGAAATCACTGCTTTCATTAGCTTGATTACTCAAATACCTAATGTTTGTAACCCTTTAAAATTCCTATTTGGAATTAGTGATGATGAATCTCTCCCTAAATGTTCCCAGATTTTTTTACCCTTAGTTATTTTCTATGCCAATAAATCTATTGTTATGCACTGGAAATCTTCAGCTCCCCCTACTGTAGACTTTTGGATGAACTTAATTTATCAGGCACTCCCATAATACAAACTGACCTACGAAGCTAGAGGTTTCCCCTGGAAATGTAATAAAATTTGGAACCCTTGGGTGACCTCAAGCTGTACTATATCACCAGTAGGGATGAGCTTCGAGTTCGAGTCGAACTCATGTTCTACTCGAACATTGGCTGTTCGCAAGTTCGCCGAACAGCGAACAATTTGGGGTGTTCGCGGCAAATTCGAATGCCGCGGAACACCCTTTAAAAGTCTATGGGAGAAATCAAAAGTGCTAATTTTAAAGGCTTATATGCAAGTTATTGTCATAAAAAGTGTTTGGGGACCCGGGTCCTGCCCCAGGGGACATGGATCAATGCAAAAAAAAGTTTTAAAAACGGCCGTTTTTTCAGGAGCAGTGATTTTATTAATGCTTAAAGTCAAACAATAAAAGTGTAATATCCCTTTAAATTTCGTACCTGGGGGGTGTCTATAGTATGCCTGTAAAGGGGCGCATGTTTCCTGTGTTTAGAACAGTCTGACAGCAAAATGACATTTGGAAGGAAAAAACTCATTTAAAACTACCCGCGGCTATTGCATTGCCGACAATACACATAGAAGTTCATTGATAAAAACGGCATGGTAATTCCCCACAGGGGAACCCCGAACCAAAAAAAAAAAAAAAAAAATGATGTGGGGGTCCCCCTAAATTCCATACAAGGCCCTTCAGGTCTGGTATGGATATTAAGGGGAACCCCAGCCAAAATTTAAAAAAAAAATTGACGTGGGGTTCCCCCTAAATTCCATACCAGACCCTTCAGGTCTGGTATGGATTTTAAGGGGAACCCCGCGCCAAAAAAAAAAAAAAAAAAGGCGTGGGGTCCCCCTAAAAATCCATACCAGACCCTTATCCGAGCACGCAACCTGGCAGGCCGCAGGAAAAGAGGGGGGGACGAGAGTGCGGCCCCCCCCCCTCCTGAACCGTACCAGGCCACATGCCCTCAACATTGGGAGGGTGCTTTGGGGTAGCCCCCCAAAACACCTTGTCCCCATGTTGATGAGGACAAGGGCCTCATCCTCACAACCGTGGCCGGTGGTTGTGAGGGTCTGCGGGCGGGGGGCTTATCGGAATCTGGAAGCCCCCTTTAACAAGGGGACCCCCAGATCCCGGCCCCCCCCCTGTGTGAAATGGTAAGGGGGTACTTACCCCTACCATTTCACTAAAAAACTGTCAAAAATGTTAAAAATGACAAGAGACAGTTTTTGATAATTCCTTTATTTAAATGCTTCTTCTTTCTTCTTTCTTCCTTCATCTTCTTCTTCTTCTGGTTCTTCTGGCTCTTCTGGTTCTTCCTCCGGCGTTCTCGTCCAGCATCTTCTCCGCGGCGTCTTCTATCTTCTTCTCCTCGGGCCGCTCCGCACCCATAGCATGGGGGGGAGGCTCCCGCTCTTCTCTTCATCTTCTTCTCTTCTTCATCTTCTTCTTCATCTTCTTCTTCTTCTTCTTCTTCCTTCTTCTCTTCTTCCTGTCTTCTCCGGGCCGCTCCGCAATCCATGCTGTGGCATGGAGGGAGGCTCCCGCTGTGTGACGGCGTCTCTTCGTCTGACGGTTCTTAAATAACGGGGGGCGGGGCCATCCGGTGACCCCGCCCCCCTCTGACGCACGGTGACTTGAGGGACTTCCCTGTGACGTCACGGGGAATGCCACAGGAAAGTCCCGTCATGTCACCGTGCGTCAGAGGGGGGCGGGGTCACCGGGTGGCCCCGCCCCCCGTTATTTAAGAACCGTCAGACGAAGAGACGCCGTCACACAGCGGGAGCCTCCCTCCATGCCACAGCATGGATTGCGGAGCGGCCCGGAGAAGACAGGAAGAAGAGAAGAAGAGAAGAAGGAAGAAGAAGAAAAAGAAGAAGAAGAAGATGAAGAAGAAGATGAAGAAGAGAAGAAGATGAAGAGAAGAGCGGGAGCCTCCCCCCAAATGCCATGGGTGCGGAGCGGCCCGAGGAGAAGAAGATAGAAGACGCCGCGGAGAAGATGCTGGACGAGAACGCCGGAGGAAGAACCAGAAGAGCCAGAAGAACCAGAAGAAGAAGAAGATGAAGGAAGAAAGAAGAAAGAAGAAGCATTTAAATAAAGGAATTGTCAAAAACTGTCTCTTGTCATTTTTAACATTTTTGACAGTTTTTTAGTGAAATGGTAGGGGTAAGTACCCCCTTACCATTTCACACAGGGGGGGGGCCGGGATCTGGGGGTCCCCTTGTTAAAGGGGGCTTCCAGATTCCGATAAGCCCCCCGCCCGCAGACCCTCACAACCACCGGCCACGGTTGTGAGGATGAGGCCCTTGTCCTCATCAACATGGGGACAAGGTGTTTTGGGGGGCTACCCCAAAGCACCCTCCCAATGTTGAGGGCATGTGGCCTGGTACGGTTCAGGAGGGGGGGGGGGCCGCACTCTCGTCCCCCCCTCTTTTCCTGCGGCCTGCCAGGTTGCGTGCTCGGATAAGGGTCTGGTATGGATTTTTAGGGGGACCCCACGCCTTTTTTTTTTTTTTTTTTTGGCGCGGGGTTCCCCTTAAAATCCATACCAGACCTGAAGGGTCTGGTATGGAATTTAGGGGGAACCCCACGTCAATTTTTTTTTTAAATTTTGGCTGGGGTTCCCCTTAATATCCATACCAGACCTGAAGGGCCTTGTATGGAATTTAGGGGGACCCCCACATCATTTTTTTTTTTTTGGTTCGGGGTTCCCCTGTGGGGAATTCCCATGCCGTTTTTATCAATGAACTTCTATGTGTATTGTCGGCAATGCAATAGCCGCGGTAGTTTTAAATGTGTTTTTTCCTTCCAAATGTCACTTTGCTGTCAGACTGTTCTAAACACGGGAAACATGCGCCCCTTTACAGGCATACTATAGACACCCCCCAGGTATGAAATTTAAAGGGATATTACACTTTTATTGTTTGACTTTAAGCATTATTAAAATCACTGCTCCTGAAAAAACGGCCGTTTTTAAAACTTTTTTTTGCATTGATTCATGTCCCCTGGGGGAGGACCCGGGTCCCCAAACACTTTTTATGACAATAACTTGCATATTAGCCTTTAAAATTAGCACTTTTGATTATTCATGTTCGTGTCCCATAGACTTTAACGGCGTTCGCGTGTTCGAACGAATTTTTTTCCTGTTCGCATGTTCTGGTGCGAACCGAACAGGGGGGTGTTCGGCTCATCCCTAATCACCAGATACTTCAGGTGATTCTTAAGGTGCTGATTGGACCTAGGGTTTACTTGCTGAAAATTTTTCTGCTGCTTTTAAGGATTGTTTGTTGTTGACAATTTGTATTTTACATATTTTGGTGAACTAGTGTTTAATAACTGTCCTTTCATTATATATTATCAGTGTGTTAAGAGGACATCTGGTTTGCATTGTATGGTGATAAGCTGTGACTGCTCAATTCTCTTTTTGTTTTTGTCTTTGTTTGCTATGTATACGTGTATGCTTTATATACTGTACAATAGAAGTTACCTTTAAATATAGCATTGATGCCTAGGCACTTATATGGAAAGTATTTGCCATGCAGGCCCTCATCTGGTGGAAGTGGTCTCTTCCAACTGTCAGTATGGGAGCAGTTCTAGCACCTGCAGCTCTGTTAATCTGGCATTGAGACTCTGGGTGCACTTTCACAATATTTTTTCTCAGTAATATGAACTGGGGAAAGACCATACTGCAGAGAAGTCTGGATTGGCCTTAGGGGTAACAGTGATCTTTGCCTTTTGGGCAGTGCTGCCAGATGGATATGGGTAATCGCTACATATTTTTCTCTTTGAGGTGCCCCTGCCACATGACAACTTTTTTCATGCCCGTCTCTGTATGCTCTGACGCAAATTGACATATTTGTCATTGCTAGTTCCTCCCCTCCTGTCACTGGTTGTTAAAAATGCTGTTGGCTTCTCAACAATAAATGGTAAAATGCCAAAAAGGAAAAACAGAGGAAGAGACTCCATTTATTTGTGCTGGATCCGAGGGAGCTACCACAAACTGCCCTATGAGAAGAGATCCCGGGATAGGATCTTGGGAAGCACCTCCAGCTGTCACCAGCTTGCTGCCTATAAAGGAGGTCTATGTGTCTGCCCAGCGGTGCCCTTTGGAGTATTCCCACAGTGGTCTATCTCTATCTACCAAGCCTGTTTGGACCCCCCTGAGTAAGGGCGGTCACAGGCTTTCTGGTAAGCCTCCATTTTTACTATCAGGTGGTGGGCAACACTGAACAGGTGAAGATTGATCCCTGATCCTGTATAGAACATCTACACATCTTAACTTTTGGACTTGCTTTACACAAATCCACTTTTGTTTACTCTTTTTTAATATATAATTTACTATTCATGAACACTTAATGCACTTTTGTTTTGTCATCTATGATTGTTATATATAATTTCATTAAGGTTTTTTGTTATATAGATCAATAGAGTTTATCATCACTTGTTTATGTCACTTAGTCCAGCGCTGCACTTTTGTGATTGTCTATATGTTATGGTGCCCTCATATCGGGGTTATAGTGTATAGCTGCAGGACCACTCTTCACATTTCTATTCATATTAGATATTTTCACGCACCTAGAGCAATTCTCCTCTGTTTTTTCTAATTTACCATCAGGCCTGCTCTCTCCTTGTGATTGACAGCAGGCAGTGGGGCAGATTATATAGCCAATAACAAGCTGTCTATTGGCTATGGATTCTCTCACTACCTGTTGTCAATCATAAGGGGAAAAAATCTGATGGGGAATAGTGTCTCAGCTTCCCCATCAGGCAGTGCCAAACCCAGCCAGGAAACTCCTCAGTGATGCAGTGCTGTGTGACATCTGCACTGGTGGGGAGGGAGCTCAAGTTCCTTGAGGATGGAGTGTCCCTATAGACACTATGGTCTATGCCTGCTCCAAATTCACGTACCTGTTTAAAAACCCCCTGTATATTCCTTCTACAGTTTATAACTTTTAGATAGTGAGTGGTGTCATATACCTGGCGTTTGGCATTAACGAAAAGCCAGGAGCCAGCCTGTGAAAAAAATCACAGTTTGATTCACAATACAGAAAACACATGGTAAGGTTTGTTGCTTTAACATATATTGCTATATGTGTTGTGGTGTGAACAAACTCTTAAATGAATAGAAAACGATTTCAGTCCAATGGCCCTGAAGAGTGGAGAAGATCCTGATGCAGCTCTGTTAAAGACACATGTGAGGACTAAAACACTTATTAAAAATGTTCTCATGAAGAGAAAGTTCTAGTTTTCTAAACCGTTTTTTTTTTTTTTTCTTCTTTTTTTATGTTTATGTTGATACATGTAAAAAAATTGTCAAACATGAAACCCATTAAAAGGGAAGGTGTTGTAGCAGAGACCAATATTTCCCATCAAGCAGTTGACTTGTCCAGTATTGGCAAATGCCAATCATTAGTTGTTTAGCCTAAAATGACAGCTGCCAGAGAATGACATCTACAAAGAAAAGTTACATTATTGTAGGCTAGCATCTTTTCTGTGCAAAAATGCTTATTGTGTAATTTAACATTATGTATAGGTACAGTCAATCACATACAGAACAAAATGCGTGGAGATTGTCTGTGCCCTAAAATAATGTCACTGTTGGAACAGTGTAACGCTATCATAATATTGCTAAAAATGACTTACAGTACATCTCTGCATCTACATCTGAGAGAATGACAGTTACATTTACAAACACTTCATGTGTGTTGTGCACCAAATGGCTTTACTACATGATCATTTACAAAGCACTTTGCAAAAAGTAAATCTAATCACAATCTGGTGATGTAACTGCCATTCTGGCATCAAAGAACCCTTTACCTGAAACATCTTTTTAATTAACTTTATTTTCTACAGCTCCTATAACTGTTACATATTTATCTACAAATACTGTTAAAGAGCTTTTTGTTTTGCAGAACTCAACTTTAAATGTATGTTTAAATTATTGTTTTAAATTATTTAAAATACAATAGAAAAGCTCTGATGGTTATAACTGCAATCCAGCCAGGGAATACATGTAAATCAGGAATGCTATATTGCTAAAAGTTCATATCCAAACATTACCTTTGTGTTACTACCCAGAATTGCTGTTTTCTCTATGCTTTTAAATAAAAGTCAATAACAAAACCACAATACACACTGGTTCACAGATGGTCTCTGTAAGGGGGTAAATGTGATATGTATACCCAATACTATTACTATTTATATTGTAAGAGTTAGGGAAAGTTTGTAACCATTTCAATTAAACATCAATTGCATTAACAGTGCAAAACAGGCGTCTATCTTTTGCTGCAAATTCATGAGTTGCCTATAGCTTTTTGGACACCTGAAATCAAGGGAACACTTCCTCATGTGCAATATATAGCACATCAGTGTCCTTGGGGAGCTTTGGTGGCTTGTCAGGGTCAGTAGAGCGCATCATATGAAATGCCAGCTGTCTTGCCTTAAACGCTGGAGGCAAGGGACTTGCATCATACAGATGAGATGTGTTTTGTGTTTGCGAGAGGGGCAGAAAGGTCTTGCCTGAAGACAGGATAAGAGAGAAAGAAACATGTCACAAACAGAACAGGACATCAACACAGAAATCAACAAATGGCTTTCATCCACTTTGTCAAGAAGTCCACCAAAATGAGTCATGTAAGGCTGCTGCAGAAAACTTCTTTCTCTTACATACATTGGACCATGAGTTTTCTTCAAACCATGTGCAAGCACTTATTCCAAGATTTAAAGCTTTCCTCTACTTTTGAAACCAATTTTCTCCACTTTGACACCAAAATGAAGGACAATGAAAGTATTTTATTTATAAATTATGTTTCTTATTATTACAAGAAGCCTGTACAGACTGTTGAAATATACACTGTGCACATAAGAAAATAATTCAATTTTTTTTTCTCTAATAGCCAAGCTGTTTACTATAACAGTACCATTACTTTACTATAAAATGATATGTATGGTTTTCACATCAAGTTAATTTCATTGTCAAGTGAAGGTCAAACTTGAACTACTTAGTGTGTTCACAATTGAGTTAAGAGTCATTATATATGGGTTTAGCGCTGTAATTTTTGTTTTTTATGTAAGCATATTTGGTATCAGAATTTCAGCGCTGGCAGCTTTACAATTTTAGTTTGATTACACGCCCAAGCGCAGATTTACAATTATACTTAGAGAGGTTTGAAAAGGCCAGAAGTAGCAGGGTTAGATAGACTTGTACAAGGAATGCCATGATTTACATATAAATTGACTTGCCTATAGCTTCAGATCTACTGTTGACATGTGGTTTTCACTGATGGTAAATTTCACTTATGCATTTTTGAATTACCCAAGTTTGTATCAAGTTTACTTTAAATGCTACTGAAAACTTTCAATAGCTTTTAAGTAGTAGTGTGTTTTTTTTTGTCCTGTTCTTTGGAGCTTATTACACGGTTTATGTAGAGAGCCATTAGTGTGAGCGACACTGCACAAGATGCTGTTTGTAGCACCTTTCAGAAAAAAATGATCGTCTGAGAACATATTGTGGCAGTCCTATGCTAAAATGTAAGACATTTGTTAAAAGAAAAAGTGACAATTTTAAATGAAAAATATAGAAAAGCTGCAATCTGATATCACCCTCACCTATTATGGAAAGTAGATATTGAAGTGCATGCTATTAAATAAATGTGGAAACTATTTCCATTGACAACTCGCCACTTGATGTAAATGTATAAAACTATACAAATACAGTATATGTAGCTTATGTACCAAAAGCGCTCCTTTGTATAGTATAGAGAACTTTTACATGCAGCTAAATTAATTTACTTGTTCAGAGGATCATATAATCACAATAATTTAAACAGGCATGAAGCTACTTAAACTTCCCCAACCAATATAAATTCTGGGGCATCAGGGCACTTTCATGAAATGCAAACAGCTTCTTAGACATCTAATGTCTTGGCATTAATGTAACTTCCAGACTTTCATCTGCATTCTCATTATGCAAAGATGGAAGGAAAACAATGGTCTGGCAAGAGCAAACTGCTGGAAACAAAGTCTCAAGAAAGATGCTTTAATTGATTTGTGATTGTTTGCAGAGAAACTTATTTATATCTACACCGAAGTAATTGATGTATCTGTAAGTGGTCCTGACCGGAGGATATTCATTTCACAGCTTCTATACTTTTGATGGCAACAGCTAAATGTTCTTATGATATAATTTGACTGATGATAGCTGTGATAACAATCACGTCCAATTAACAGAAAATAAATCACTGTAAAACTTGCTTAAAAAGCACTTATCTCAGCCTTGAGCCCTATTTCACCGCTAAATGCTTCTCAGCAGGAGAAACAGCTGCCTAAAGCTCGGCTTACATCAACAAATACTTTAAAACACAATTCAAAGGTGAGCCCCTACTCTTTAATTTATATAGGACAGTGATGAATATTATCTCATTGTCATTTTTTGTATTATTATTTAATTTGTTGACAAACACTGTCTTATTTACAGGCAGTATTATCCTCCAACAGGAGCTTTCATATATAGGGCAAATACAACTGCTGTTGCCAATTAGTTTCTAGTACAAAACCATCAATTACCTGACTGCAACAACTGAGGAGGTAGACATGATTTTACAGTCATCATATATGTTTGCACTTGTTTGCTGCCCCCTGCATCATTCACTTGCTTGGTTTGATCATTAAATATCCAAATTTGTTTATAAATACAAGTGGCCACATCTATGGTGCAATCACATTTGCTAGTTTATGGGCACCTTCAGACTTGTTAGTAGCAAAGGACAGTTATGCAAAGAAGAGTAACTTTTATGTTAAAGTTGAACTCCAGGCAGATTTATAGTGTTTGTTAACCCCCCCCAAAAAAACCTGTTCCCTTAAAGAACGTTATACAGCACAGTGCTTGTGCTGTGTCATTTGGCCCCCTGTAACGCCTGAAATACCTGGCTGATCCTGCCAGTTTCTACCCTCCCCTCTTTGCGCCCATGTATCAGGGCTGCCGAGCTCTGACACTGGAGTCATCAGTACGTGTCTCCGTCATCCGCAGCCTGCTCTGTGTCCCCCCCCCTTTCCTCTCTGACTGTCAGCTCCCCTGCTGCTCTAAAAAACTGTTTTATTTTTCTCAAATTCCCTCTGAAATATCACAGTAGGATTCGCAGTGGGTGCCATTTATATAAATATGCTGTATAATAGCTTACTTCAGAGCTCCGTCCGGCGCTCATGTGACTGCCCACCAGTATCTTCCCCTCCTCACCTCGTCTCGTTTTCCCAGCACCACCCCCTGCAGCTATCGCATCGGGATAGGAGACCAGTGGACAGTCAGCTGAGTGCTGAACAGCGCTCTGAAGTAAGCTATTCTACAGCATATATTTATAAATGACATGCACTGCGGAGGCTTACTGTGATATATCCGAGGGAACTTGAGAAAAAAATTTTTGTCTTAACAAACACTTTAAACAAATTAACGCGACTGTGTGCCGCTAAAAATATGATAATGTAGGGGCCAACAGATAGAACCACAACATACTGAAAGAGACTCCGAAGTGTATTGGATGTTGAAGATTCTTTAGCCAGTGTAGCTCTGCAAGAGAGTGAAGAAAGGATTCACTATCAGCTGGAAAGGCAAACATTAATAATCTTTTGCAGGATTTGTTTCAGGAGAAACATAGTTACTTTATTGCTAGTATGTATTGAAAAAAAGATGAATCAACTATATTTTTTTAAAGCAATTAGTGTAAATATCTAATTTGGACTTGCTTTTTGTAATTGCCTATACAGCAGAGATCAAACTGGAAGGGGGGGGGTATGATACCCCTGATAGCAAGCAATTGTGCTGCAAGTTTGAAAATGACTTGCTAAGCTATTGCTAGACTTGTCAGGCTTCACAAGATTGTTGCACAATTGCAGCAAGTCTGCGTTGCATGACTCCAGATCAACTTTCTTTGCAAACATTCTGCAAGTCTGCTGCAAGTTCTGGTTCAGTTATGTTGGGCAATAGTCATCCCACCACAGGGGTCACTGTGGCTGAATGTTCATGCTGTAGACTTGCAGATCTCTTGCTGTAGACTCACCACTGCAACTTTGCTCTTGCTAGAGACTTGCCACACAAATTTTCTACAAATTAGAAAAGTGTCAATATAAAACGTGTGCTTCAAGTGCTCTGCGAGTGTACAACTTGCCAGTGAAAAAGTGCAGCAAGTTAACAAGACTTACAATTCCACACTGCCACACAATTGTGGCAAGTTATCCTTGCTATCTGGAACTAGAGGCCAATCGGGTATGCTGAAGAAAGAGTAACATAAAGTTGGGCTGCTGCCCAGTCTCTGTCTTACCACAAGCTGGGAGGGAGGGGCAGGTGACCTAGTTTTATTGCTTTATTTCCGAAGAAAAGTCACAGGCCTGGCTATCCCATGTGGCAGAGCTGTGCAAATCTCAGGACTGGCTATTCAAATGTTTGAGTGCAAACAGCTTTCATATATTTTTACTGTGTATTTATCTGTTTGCCCTAGAGTTCGGCTTTAGCTTAGTAATTTGTTTTTGTTGAATTTCCTATTAGGCAAAGGCTTTATCAAATATATATAATACAAATGTTTACCTTGCCTTGATTAGACCAAGATTAAATGTCACATGTAGGAATACCTGACTACTATTCATATTTACAAATATACAAATGCTCTATCACCTCTGCCAAATCACTGTATCAGATTTGTTTGGAGTTCTGATTACTTCTAATTTATGCATATTCAATTATTATTATTATTATATATGCAAAGATTTGAAATATACAATATTTTATTCTTACATATTATGAAACACTACATGTGAATATTTTATATGTATCACTTACAGTAAGCAGGTGGCATGTTAATGACTGTTATCTCCAGGTTTCCTAAACTGATTTACTGCTTTATTGTGAATAGCTTGAATATAATTTGATCTCTTGGTTTCCAGGTCTATTAACAACACATACTCTACGCTGCTGAATAAATCAGATGAGAAAGCCCCTTTTTTTCTTGTGTTTTACTTGGAAGCAGTCAACAAGTAAAATGGCAGTGATGGGCTTTCTTATTAGAAAGCCCAGCAGGCACTGCAACCTAAATCCTATGAACGTTTGCTATGTTTACTTGTAGTGAAAAAATGTTCACTTGTAAAGTAAGGATTTTACATACATAGTAAAAAGAAAACAATTTTAAAGTTTTGTTTTTAAACTTCTAAACATTCAAATATATGCTCTGTAAAAGCTGATTCTGCTGCTATGGTAGTTCCAGGGGTAGGTACTATACAAGAAAGCATGTCATTTAAGAAATAATCTGATCTAATCCAGTGGTGAATCACCAAATACAAGGAAGTAACATATTATTTTCCATGTGAAGGCAACACAGTTGTACACAGGATGTGATACCACCACTACATGCTGATGAGCTGTATACCTTCAGCTATGACATGCTAAGAAATTGAGAACGTGCATAGAAGCAAAGATGCATAAACCTTCACATGACATTAAGAGCTACAATATATGGATACCATGAATATATTTCTACTTATTTTCTAAAATGATCACAGGGTTATAGTCTAAGTGGATCTAAAGTACAATCACAACTTTGCAAACCTTTAGATAGTGTTACAAATACGGAACATTTTTAAGGCAGTTACATTTAAAAATACCTCTTCCAAACTATACTGTCTTTTGAATTTTTTTTTTACCATGTCTGGTGAAAAAACCCTGGTAAAAGCATGGTAGTCCTCCACTTGTACGATAACACAGAAAAAGCAAAAGATGAAGTGGTATTTGATTAACGAAAAAAATGGTTGGAATAAATCTGACAGGATCTGGTCCCCCTGGATAGAACACTATCTTCCAAGAAATCTTGATAGATCCCTGATGCGGCTCACTCCTGGCTTGCTGATACCCTAGAAAACATATTCCCTGGCATTTTCTCTTCCTCTTTCTCCTTCTCCTTTCTTCTGTACCTTCCTCCCCATATTTTAATTGACGATTTTCATCCAAATCTCGCCTCCAATTGCTTCTCCATGCTTGTGTTTTGACACCATTAATATTGGTTGATGACCCTCTGCACTTATGATACCTTTTACTTTGGGAAAAGAGCCTCAGTTAGTAATGATTCCTTACCCAAAATACCGGAGAGGGCTTATTCCAGCCATATTTGGACTGAATAAAGTTATTTAGTGAGAAATTAGAAGGGTAAAATAGGTTACTATTTCGAATAATTGCACTTTCCTTTTGTCATCAGTACAATTGTGAACTCCAAATGCTAGGGTAGATATTGTTTAGATATCATTTTGTAAAAATGTGCAATTGTAACTTTGTATAGCTATAGACTCATGATGTCCGCATTTAAAACTGATATGGTTTTTAAGTAAAGGTTCACGTTTATTCACCTTAATGCATCCTATGCATTAAGGTGAAAAAACATCTGACAATGCCGGCCCCCCAGCCTCCCCGTTTTACGTACCTGACCCCTTGAAAGTCCCACGCTCACTCCCGACAACCTCTTCGCCGCTCAGCCTGGCCGTTGATTGGCTAGAGTGGATGGATTGAAAGTAGCGCAGCCATTGGCTCGCGCTGCTGTCAATTACATCCAATGACACGGCACGCCGGGTAGCGGGGCCGAGTGATACAGTCAGCGGCTTTAGCCGCCGGCTGTATCACGGGAGCACGCCCGCAAGAACTAAACACCATGTGAGGGAGCTCGCATGAAGGTGTTGAGTCCTTGCGGGGAGGAGCCGAGACAGCTGCCGAGGGACCCCAGAAGACCAGGTTCAGGGCCACTCTGTGCAAAACGAGCTGCACAGTGGACTTAAGTATAACATGTTTGTTATTTAAAAAAAAAAAAAATACCTTTACAAACCCTTTAATGTGTACCAATTTAACTATCCATAATAAAAACGTATATAAAAGAAAAATACCTCTTCCAAGTTGTTAGGTGGATATCCTGTGGTCTTTTTTAAACAGCCCTAAACAATACACAACATAGAAGGGATCCAGTAGATTTTTCTATATCACTGATTAGTGACTGCAGACTTTGCAGGCAGGCACAAGAGACCTGTTTTAAAAATATTTAGGCAGTAATGAAAAATAAGGAAGCAGGGTAGATCTATAGCTCTGATGTATCCACCTATGTGGTAATGGTAAATGGTCAGACTTGGTAGATACATTCAGTGTTGCCAACCGTCAGTATTTTTACTGGCAGCCAGTAAAAAAGAGGCAAAATTCTCCTGCCAGTAAATGCCAGTAAAAGGAAAAGGTCGCCAGTAAAAAATCTAACTGTGACACTCGGCTCGGTCCGGAGCCGGCCGAGTCCATCCGAGTGCCTGCTCCAGTGTGTTCAGGTGGCTCTGGCGGAGGCGGTGCCTGAGCATGTCGTGTGATGTCATAGTGCAAGGAAGCCAAGCAGAGCAGCCAGAGCCTTGTGTGCGGGTCAGCGGGACCATCAGTGCTGTTTAGACTGGAGTGGACTGAAGGGACCACCTGGCTTTGAGAGAGACTGTCACTGTGACTCAAGAGGGGACATGTCATGTTGGTGAGGTGTCATCATCTGTGCTGCTGTCACACTGCTGTCAGTGTCACATTCTAATTTCTTGCCCTCCTGTCCTTGAGCCACTTACTTACTATATCGAAAATAAAATAAATATTTTTTTTGCCTTATTATCTACCTTAAATCACATTGCTAATGACATACTGTATTTGTTTGTAGCCTAAATACTTAAATTTGCATCCAAAACAGTAATTTTTAAACGTTTGGAAATGCCAGTAAAAACGTGGCTGTGCCAGTAAATTTTGGGTGTTGTGTCAGTAAATTTCAATCTGATAGGTTGGCAACACTGGATACATTGCCATTATGAATGAAGCCTGTTATGTTTGGGCACTTGCATATTATAGAGCAGGGCTGAGCATATACATTTCTAAAATTCCTGCTCACCTGCTGCCAGTAGACAGGGTGATATACACAAGTCTGTTAAAGATGTGTGCATTAATTGACCTTAGTGAATCTGTATGCTAAAGCTAGGTATGTGTATGCTAAAGCTAGGTGTGTGTGCTTTCATGCCCATGCACAACAGGACTTATTTTAATCAAGTTTAGACATACTTACAGCTTTGCAGGAAATGACAACCCAGTAAGCAAGTGTAATATACTTTGGCAAGGTTATTACTTTAGTAAATCATGCCCAAAAAGGGGATGAGACTGGAGATATAATTCTGGCAATAGGACTGTATTATATATATGTATACGTAATGTAAAGATGTGTTTGCATTACTAACCCTGACACATAAGTGTATTCCTCTGAGGGATCTCTTCATTTTTCATATGTCTGTGTCAGCAATGCATTTTTAACATGGCTTAAATTATACAGATGTGACCTATGTTTTTCAACTTAACACCATATATGCTGCAATATCAGTCACATGTATATTTAAAAAGGAACTCCAAGCAGATAAGCACACATTTGAAAGACATATAAGGGAACTGTTTAACCTGCCAAAGGAATTCTAATTCTGCTAGACTCTCTTGTGATTTGCATGTGCATTCCCCATTGCAAAGTCAGGAAGGTGATGCCATAATGTCTTTTTTAGGTATATGATTCCTTTATTGTCTTCCTGAAAATTCATCAGCATCATCATAACACTGCATTAGAATCCACAGTCTAAAGGTCTGGTTTTAAAACCTCCTTTGGATCTACCAACAACTATGTAGTGCAAGGGCCTGCCTAATTGGATACAAATTGTATGGATAGATTAGGTGGATCCTCATAATATATAGTTTTGGTAAAGCTAATGTCACATTGTAACACGTATGGTGACCCTAAAATGTAGGGTTTTGTCCACAGCGAACACAGTCAACATTTTGGAGTCCGGCTAAACACTCCTGTAGATCCATGCTTTGTTTCAGAAAGAGTGTATATGAAATAGGAATACAAAAAGGTTTGGAATAGCAGAAATTGATGTTTGTTTACCTGTTCTCTTTTGAAACACTGAATATCGGCAAGTCTAGGCACTGAAAGGGTTACCACAGAACAGATGTTTCAGGCTGTACTCTGATACTTTAAACATGATTACCTTATACTACAAGGATTTGTGTCACTCAGGATTCTGTAAACAGATGAGTTATCTTGAAATAGTTTATCTTAAAGATGTGTAAGAGACCTGGATAGACTCTGGAAAGGGGAGGGGGTGCAATCACCGGTCTGAAGGCTTCACTTTGTTACACAAATTGTAACTGACTCCACCAAAGAATACTAGCTGAAATGAGTAAATCGGCTGAACAGAGGCCCCTTTGTTCTGATACGTCCTGCCTGAGAAATATTGACTTGGATTTTTTTCTTTTATCTACACTCATGAACTCGTTTCTTTACTTTCAAGTTAATTTTTGCTGTCACACACAACACACACAAGCTGTTTTTGAGCCATTTATGAGACAACGCTTTCAGAAACACCTCTTGGCATATACACATCTAAAACCCAACAGGATAATTCTTTTCTAGATATAAATAAATTTGAGAATAAACTTGATTAGATTTTGTTACATACACAGTTACAGTTTAACTTTTTTAACCACTTCAGCCCCGGACCATTTGGCTGGCAAAAGACCAGAACACTTTTTGCGATTAGGCACTGCGTCGCTTTAACTGACAATTGTGCGGTCGTGCGACGTGGCTCCCAAAGAAAATTGAGGTCCTTTTTTCCCCCACAAATAGAGCTTTCTTTTCGTGGTATTTGATCACCTCTGCGGTTTTTATTTTTTGCGCTATAAACAAAAACATAGCGACAATTTTGAAAAAAAAAACGTATTATTTTTTACTTTTTGCTATAATAAATATTCCCCAAAAAATATATAATTTTTTTTTTCCTCAGTTTAGGCCAATACGTATTCTTCTGCATATTTTTGGTAAAAAAGGGGATAGTTTCTATGGCATTTTTATTACATTTAATTTTTTACTAGTAATGGCGGCGAACAACGATTTTTATTGTGACTGCAACATTATGGCAGACAGATCGGACACTTTTGGCTCTATTTTGGGACCATTCACATTTATACAGTGATCAGTGAGATTAAAAATGCATTGATTACTGTGTAAATGTGACTGGCAGTGAAGGGGTTAACCACTAGGGGGCGCTGTAGGGGTTAAGTGTGTCCTAGGGAGCGATTCTAACTGTGGGGGGGGATGGGCTATGTGTGACACGACACTGATCACCGCTCCCGATTACAGAGAGCTGTGATCAGTGTCCTTGTCACTAGGCAGAACGGGAAAATGCTGAATTACATCAGCATTTCCCCGTTCTTCCTCTCCGTGAGACGATCACGGGTATCCCCACGGACATCGAGTCCACGGGACCCGCAATCACACTCACAAAGCCGCTTCTTAAAGGGCAACATACAGGTACATTAATATGCCTGTACATGCCCTTCTGCCGACGTATGTTGGCGTGAGCCAATCGGCAAGCGGTTAATTCCGAGATATGTGTGTTCAGTGTTCATCAAAGCCCAGCACCACTGAAGTCTATTATAATTGTGAATGGTTAATTCCCTGGATAGAAGCAAATATAAAAAAGAAGACCCATATGGGGCCTGCTTTGCTTCAGGTGAGCAGGGGTTCTTTTTAATGCTCAATTAGTCTGATTTTAAAAAAAAGTAGTAAACAAGCATGAATAAACCGCAAAAAGATGATTGGATTATGTGCTCACTTGTGTGCAAATGGGCAGAAACATTCACTCACATAAGCAATCACAATCCAATAAGCTACCTAGCTGATCATACATTGATGTTCATTGTATACATTGTGGTCATAATAAAATAAAATAAATGACTAGCTCACTAAGCAATGAAATGCACATGCACCAAGTTGAAGGGCATACAAAAACCCATACATCATGTTGTCATATAAAAAAAGGCAGTATATGCATGATTTACTCCAGTCAAAACTTTTTGTTTAATTCTGCATAGAATAATAAAAGGTTATGGCCTTTTTTAAGTTTTTATTGCCATCTCCTTATTGGGAAGAATTGTCCTGACATCTTGTCAGGACAAAAAACACAACTACATTGTTTGGTGGAGAATGGAGAATGCTTAGAAGTTCTGGAAATTATTCTGACGTTGGCAGTGCCTTCCTGTTTACTCCACACAAGCATCCTCTCGTTCATATAGGTATGCAGTGCCGAGACAAGGTCATCCAGTGCCCAGGGCAAACACAGCCAACTGTGCCCCCCCCACCCCAAGAGGGGACTTATAGTGATGCAAGGTTTGTAATGCATGTAATGTTTGTGACATGCACTGAAATAGCACTGACACACCTCCCAATTTTTGAAGTTGAGAATGAGGGACACTTCAGATTGATAGTGACCTGTGGAGCATGGAGCGTGCCATGGTGAAAAGTGGGTGGGGTTAATAGGTGGATGTGGTTGAATTAAGATGGCTGGGAGGGGACTATGTTGTAGCCCCTTGGGTGCCTCAACTGTTACTCCCTTTAGCTGCAGAGGGAGTACCTGGGGATGTTCACATGCTGTGGAGGGACTATGTTGTACCCCCTTGGGTGCCTCAACTGTTACTCCCTTTAGCTGCAGAGGGAGTACCTGGGGATGTTCACGTGCTGTGGAAGTGATGCTTTGCTTCACAGCTGCAGCATTAATTATAAAATTATACCCGTGGTCGAACGTGACCCATTCAAGTAAATGGTTTTGGTCGGCAAGTGCCCAGCTGCTGCGTGCAATGCACACGGTTGTGGCATTCTAGGGTTGAAGCGATTAAGGCCAGCAATGAGGAGGTGATACCAAGCCTCTTTACCACCTGTCAAATGTTCCCTGAAGAGCAATCCTAATTGATTTTCAGAGACCAAAGCTAGTGTGAACTAACCCTTAATTTTTTCTTTTTTAATTACTTTTTGCAAATGTTTTTTTACATGTGGTTTGCTGTGTGTTGGAGTAGCTGGAATGGTGGTATTGGGGAATCTGTACATTTTGCAGTAATGAGGGAAAATGACAGTGCCTCCTGACAGGCAGGAGAAGCATCATAAACTTCCAGTGCACCCCCCTCCTTACCACAGCACCCAGGGCATGTGCCCCTTCCGCCCACTCCTTGTCCCCCCCCTGTGGGTATGATTGGGGTTAAAAAATCTCCTCAAAGGAACTGGCAGAAATGTAAGCCTGATAGAAATATTTACTTCTTCTTACTTTATCTAAAGGTTAGGCTGTAAAGTTTTTCAGTCATCTTTAATAATAGCTGTATGCACTTGATGCAGTTCTATTCCTATATGTATGCATATCTAAATATAATAACAGCAATTAAATTGACTCAAAACTGTGGAGAAAATCACATTTTTATTTTAGGAAAACCATGGCTTAGCTAGAGTACCTCTGGAAACTGGTGTGTACATTTTATTTCAAAGTACCCTTATTAAAAAATGTTGCTTATACTGTATATGCTGTATACTGTTTGAAAAGTTTTGCACATAGTATGGACAAATGATAAACTCCATTGGCTTTTATTTTTGCTTATCTGTGCAGCATCAATGCAAAAACATACAGGCATATATGTTAGCAAGTAAGGGCAACCATGTTTTAGTGAGTGGACAGATAAGCTGGTCAAATTACTATGGTTGTTCTAGCTGCAGTATTCCATACCATTTATTTATGTTGAGGTCAAGTACCAGTGTGATGAGACATTGATGTACCACTCTGCAATGGTGTTTCTGATTGCAGGTCATTTTAGCATAGGTTTGGCTTCACCTATAATGTGGAGCCTTGAATGTAGGCATCAAATCAGTGCATTGATTTCTCTATTTTTTTCTCATAACAGTAATCAATGAGTTTTAGAATTAGTAAAAAGGTTTGGGTTCATACTAGGTTGTGGGTAAGGGATAGGTTACAGCTTAGAATGAGAGTTAGGGTTAGATTTACAGAACAAACGGAGGTGAAGGGTAAACTCCAAGGACGGAGTTTGGGTTTAAAGCAGTGGTCATCAACCCTGTCCTCGGGGCCCACTAACAGACCAGGTTTGCAAGATAACTGAAATACATCACAGGTGATATCATTTGCTGCTCAGTGATTGCAGTATTCTAGTCTGCATCTCCCCAAGGTAATACATAAAATCTGGCCTGTTGGTGGGCCCTGAGGACAGGGTTGATGACCACTGGTTTAAAGGGTTAGTTTATCTTTTCAATAAAAGACACCATGAAGTTAATGCAGTTAAAGCTTAATGTTTTCAAGATCCTTTTGCACCTTTGAAATATTGTTCTTAGTTAAATAACCATACCTGTAGGTAAACTAGAGGTAGCTGTGCCAGTCCTGTTACTAGCATGCTTTAACCATTTGATGCTCATCCCCAGCATCACAGGAGTGGTAAAGCTCCTGTGATGAGGGTGAGAGTCCAATGGTTAGAGTGTTCTAGCAACATGAGGGGGCACAGATACCTGTAGGGTTTTGTCATCCAGGTTTCAGGGGGATCCAATGTGGCCTACAGGTATCACTATTTAATTAGGTTTGATATTTCAAAGCTGCTTAGGGATTTTGAATATTCTGGGGCCCTTTGACAGCATAGTGTATTTTATTGAAAAGGTGACCTAACCCTTTATGTTTAGGTTTAAATGGCAAATGTAGTCTTTATGGGTGACATCATTTTTTGGGTATGATAAGCGACTTTTTTCTTTTTTAGCTGAAATAAAACATACAGAAAATGTTACTAGTTTTACTCCTTTAAAGTGTTACTAAACCCAGCCTTACCTGTCCCATAAATGCAGCCTCACCTGTCCCATTAATGCAGCCTTACCAATCCCATAAATGCAGCCTCACCTGTCCCATAAATGCAGCCTCACCTGTCCCATAAATGCAGCCTGATCTGTCCCATAAATGCAGCCTCATCTGTCCCATACATGCAGCCTGATTGGCAGTACTCCATTGGGCTGCTTGGGCTGCTTTGTCTTCTGTCTGAATGACAGACCCACCTGGAAGAGAGATATCTGTCCTCCACTCTCCTGTTGGTACTCTAACATGGTGGCAGCGGTGTGGTGCCTTGTCAATATTCGCTCCATAAGGCGCAGAGAGATTTTCCCCCATTACTTTTTGTGGAAAAAAGTGTGTCTTATGGAGCGAAAAATATGGTTGTTAGTCAACCTGACTATGTAACTGTTTAGTGAACTTGGTGCAGAGTTATTTACTTTCAGGTCATTAAAAAGGTCAAATGAGCACTCCTTACATCTAGAGGAAAAAAGAATAAACCTCCACATATGGAAAAGCTTCTTTACAGTAAGAGCTGTGAAACTGTGGAATAGACTCCCTCATGAACTGGATCTGGCCAGCTCAGTAAATTATTTAAAAAAAGAACTGGAAGCATTCCTAAATAAACAAAATATAACTGGATAACAACATTTATAGATATTAACACCAGAGATTGTTGAATATCCGATTACCTTCAGGACATCAGGAAGATATCCCCCCACTGGAGCAAATTGGACCATGCTTTATGGGATGTTTTCTGCCTTTTGTATGGGTGTTTGTATATTGGGTTTTCTATTGATTCATTCATTTTGTTGGTCAAACTAGAAAGACTTGAGCCTTTTTCTAACCTGACTAACTATGTAATGCCACAAGATGCATACTATTACCATTATTAGTCAGAAAAAATGTTTCTGTGCCTATCTGTGATTTAGTGTGACTTTGCTACAATGGTCTAACTTTCCCTGACTTGATGGTTAAACCTCACAGCTACCATCCCCCCTATGTATTTAGAATGCCTTTCCTTGCCACTGAGATTGTATGTTGGTGCATTGAGTATAAGCAAATTGAGGTTTGGAGATGAAGTATTCACAAGTTTGATATTTTATGTATTAAAAAAATCATAAAAACAGTCCAACACATTTTGTGGGACTTAGATACTGCTTTTTTTCAGGGCCGCAGCATACCAAATTTTAAAACATAAACTAGTTATTAAAGTTAACTCATTGGACACTAGAACAGCAATTAATTGAATTCAGGCCCCAGTATCAAAATAAGAGGGACACACACTGTATAATAAAGGTGAAAAAGAGCATCTTGTCCTTTCTTTCAAAACTAGCGAGTGGACAGATATGCTGGTCAAATTACAATGGTTGTTCTAGCTGCAGTATTCCATACCATTTATTTATGTTGAGGTCAAGTACCAGTGTGATGAGACATTGATGTACCACTCTGCAATGGTATTTCTGATTGCAGGTCATTTTAGCATAGGTTTGGCTTCACCTATAATGTGGAGCCTTGAATGTAGGCATCAAATCAGTGCATTGATTTCTCTATTTTTTTCTCATAACAGTAATCAATGAGTTTTAGAATTAGTAAAAAGGTTTGGGTCCATACTAGGTTGTGGGTAAGGGATAGGTTACAGCTTAAAATGAGAATTAGGGTTAAATTTACAGAACAAACGGAGGTTAAGGGTAAACTCCAAGTACTGAGTTTGGGTTTAAAGCAGTTGTCATCAACCCTGTTCTCGGGGCCCACTAAACAGGCCAGGTTTGCAAGATAACTGAAATACATCACAGGTGATATCATTTGCTGCTCAGTGATTGCAGTATTCTAGTGTGGATCTCCCCAAGGTAATACATAAAACCTGGCCTGTTAGTAGGCCCTGAGCACAGGGTTGATGACCACTGATTTAAAGGGTTAGTTCATCTTTTCAATAAAAGACACCATGAAGTTAATGCAGTTAAAGCTAAATTTTTTCAAGATCCTTTTGCACCTTTGAAATATTGTGCTTAGTTAAATAACCATACCTGTAGGTCATTGGAGTTTCCCCTCCCTCTGAAACCTGGTTGGAAAACTAAAGGTAGCTGTGCCAGTCCTGTTGCTAGCATGCTTTAACCATTTGATGCTCATCCCCAGCATCACATGTGGCCTACAGGTATCACTATTTAATTAGGTTTGATATTTCAAAGCTGCCTAGGGTTTTTGAATATTCTGGGGCCCTTTGACAGCATAGTGTATTTTATTGAAAAGGTGACCTAACCATTTATATTTAGGTTAGAAGGCAAATGTAGTCTTTATGGGTGACATAATTTTTTGGGTGTGATAATTTACTTTTTCTGTGGTGACATTTAGGTGAAATAAAACATACAGAAAATGTTACTAGTTTTACATCTTTAAAGTGTTACTAAACCCAGGACCTTGCATTCACTATCTGGTCCTCCACAGTACATTGAACATGGAAATGCAATTATTTTAGTAACTTTAAACTGCTAAATGCATTTTCTCAGCAGTACATAGCAGTCTTGTGACTTCTATCTCTGTCTGGTTAGAGCTTGTAGGAGGAGTTTTCATTCTCCTATGGCAGTTCTATGAGACTGCCGGACCCCTGACCATCTGTCTGGACAGTGCTGATTGGCCCTGTGCTGATCACATGCACCCAAGAAAAAAATAACTCTCTAGCAATACACACCAAACTGAGCGTGTGCAGAGTGCCCCCAAGGCTCTGTACTATCATGAGATGGATTGGGGTCTGTAAAAGAAGGGGAGGATCAGATAAGCCAGGATCAAACAGCCTTTTTATACAATGTGGAGGATTAACCCCTTAGATTTCACAGTGAGTATAACAAGCATGCTTTACTGTATATACAGACTGATTTTACTGTTGTGGGTTTGATAACACTTCAAAGCCCAAAATGTCCACCCTAAACCTTGCATTCCAACTAGATGGGGTGTCCCCATTAAATGTCATCTTATATTTGGCGAAAACAGGTTTTACACCATCCTTTTCTAAGCAGTGTTGCCAACTTCCTGCAGCATATTTTATTGACAAAACATGGAAAATTTACTGACGGAGCACATTTTTACTGACAACCTGAAAAATGACAGACCTCCTATTAAAAACTAAGACAGTCAATGCTTAAACAGTATAAAACAATATGGAAACACTGACAATACCCATAGCAATAATTTGCCTGGTTTACACTTAAAAAGTCAACACAGCATGACAAATTATTAGCCCCTGATATTTACAGACAGTTGTAAAAATCACTGATTTTTACAAACTGTCCATACATTTACTGACGGTTGGCAGCCCTGTTCCTAAGGCAGATGTGAAAACAAATTGTGTAAAAGTAATATCAACAATTCTGCTCTGTAGAATGACATGAGCCTACTGTATACTATAGCTGACTCTCTTCCAGGATAACAGACAATTACCTTAAAAGAAAATCTAGCATAGAAAATATTTATTTGCTCTAATAAAATTTGTCGATAGGAATTTTCTCATGATAACATTATCAAAGCTGGGCACATTCTATTTCACTTGACACTTTTTCCTCCTCTTTTACTAAAACAACAATAGTTTACATTTAAAGGAAACCTATAATGTGATAATCATGAAGGCTGGCATTTATGACCCCAAAGTGCTAAGCTGACTGGTTGTCTCTTAAATGCTTAAGATTATTGACCTGAAACAATCATACAGCATGTGAATTCAGAATAAAATCAAAAGTCCAAATCAGAAATCATGCTTTGAATAACCTAGATTAAGTTTCCTCTTGCTCGAACTGTTAAAAAGTCAGCATTGTCAAGTGAAAAAGGAATGTTTAAAGCGATAGTGATGTTTATCAGCAGTCTATGATATGAACAGAGGCCAAAATCTAGCTGGTAGGATGTATTCAGCAGCACGGATCTGATGGACGCTATGGGTGATCAGCTGTTTGCTGGTCCCATGGTCAACTGATTGAACAACTGAATAAGCACACGTTCTTTCATTTGAAAAAACAGCAGAATAAGAAAAAAAAAGGCAAACATTGCCTATCCTTGTAGTGTGGTCCCATTATTCAAAAATTAAGAATTATATTAAAAAACAGAATATAAATTAAGATAAAAGAAGTGAACACTAATAATATTGCAAATTTACAGATATGAATATATAGGGGGTCTATCTAAAAATTTCACTTAGGTTTCACATATTTTTCCAGTTGCATACAGTTAGACAAAAATTGGGTGAAAGTTTTGTGAATCTTGTGTAAAAACATTTATAAAGAGACCCTATAGTATTGAAAAAGCAATGCTAAGAAGGGTGTTAAATAAAAAGAGGGTTTTTTGTGAGAGTAAGTCTTTAAATGACTTCACTTTGGCTGTGATTCAAGAAAAATGTATAGTATGAGTGACATCAACGAGTAATAAAATTAGAAATCTGTGGTGAGGAATCCTTATTTCAACTTGAAAAAGCGAAAATAAAAATAGCCAAATTGTGAAAGGTAGCCTTGTAAAGTGTACTTTTTGATGATTTACAAGATCAGACATTTTCATGAAAAAAAGACCTTAACAACACTGTCTCTATATGCTCCTGCTGCCACCACTGTTAACAATTATAAGCTTTCAGAGTAGTGAATAATTCAGGAACTCATCTGTTCCTTTCAGTGTAAAGACAGAATGTTGAGAGAACAAGGTCACTGCACCCATCCCCCTAACCAGTGACTTTTCCACCCCAACACCAGTCTGAATGCATGATACACCTAGTGTTTGACATGCATCCCCAGACACCTTCTTCGGCAGCCATTAGTCTGTTTGCTTAGGCAAGACAAATAATAACAGCGCACTTGGAGTGTCAAATACAATTCTCAGCAACAGCCATATTTGAATGCTGTTTGTTATGTGTACTTATCCCTGCCATAATTAAACAGTCAGTTATTATATTCTGACATTGCCAATGCTTATATTTCATAGTTTTCGTCAGGGGCTGCATAGTAATTGTGCATGTTTGGAGTGAAGCTAAATTAAAAGTATACATCAAATGCTCATCTTAACAACAAACAATCTGAAAATACAGAAGTTGTTTTCTGTGATAAATGTGAGGCACACAGCTTTGTTCCATTACTGCCTTCCAGTTTTATATACTGTATATTGTGTCTTGTACGGAGAAAAAAAAAAACAGCCAGCTTATTACAAAACACAACCCATACCCCCCTTATCAAATTCTGGGACAATATTCAGCGTGGCAGGTTTAAGCTAAGCCAGCAATGCATCCAGTCAGAGCAATGCTAACAATTATTGGACAAAATAGGAGTTAAGAATTGAGTAATTACAAGAGCTGGGGAGTAATTATAAGTGCTTTGTGGCTTTGGCGGAGATTTTCATGCAAGCACTGAGTGCAGATTAAAGTGACACATTGCTAAAAGTTTCTGGTCGATGGAAGGCATGATCATCCCACCAAATAATTTGTTTTAAATGCTTTTTTTTCCTTATTTGAGCACATTTTGCATACTTTGATCCCTGAGTGGGTTCATTGTACAGCACGTGGCCCTAAGGTGAACCCCATTGTAAACTTCTAAAGTTAACATTTTGTAGACATCATAAGATGCTTGCTATTGCCTTTGTTAGTCAGAAAATCATTCTCTATGCTTCTCCTAAATTAGATTTGCTACTAGAGCCTTGACTTTAGAATTGAGCCCTGCCAATTACCATGTCCCTCTCCAATGGAGTGCCTTTATTGGCCACTGAGCACTTTCATTGGAAAGGTTAAAAGTTGGTGGAGCTGAGCCCTTTAGTTAGGAAAATCAAATATTGTAAACTAGTTTAAACTAGTAAACAGGCACAGCAAAAAATTTTTATGGATAGAAAATGTAACAGAAGGGTCTAGTGGAGTCTATTCCTAAGCAGTGCTTTTACTTTGTAACGTGAACCGCACACAGTTTTAATTGTTTAAAGTAAACTATATTGTGCACCAAGATGTTCTCCCTGTGCCTGCGTGGGTTTCCTCTGGGTACTCTGGTTTCCTCCCAAACTCCAAAGACATGCTGGTAGGTTAATTGGCTCCTGTCTAAATTGGCCCTGGTATGTGTATGTACGAATGTGAGTTAGGGACCTTAGATTGTAAGTTCATTGAAGGCAGGGACTGATGTTAATGTACAATGTATATGTGAAGCACACAATTGCGTAAATTGATAGTGCTATATAAGTACCTGTAATAAAAAAATAAAATAGTTGTATACCATATTTTTCGCTCCATAAGACGCACCTAGGTTTCAAAGGAGAAAAACAAGAAAAAATATATTCTGAACCAAATGTACTAAAATATTTACCAATGCTCATGAAATGCAGCCTGAGATGGTGCCAATGAAATCTAGCCTGACCAGTCCCCAAAAAAGCAGCCTGACCAGTCCCATAAATGCAGTCTTACCTGTCCCATAAATGCAGCCTGATCTGTCCCATAAATGAAGCCTGATCTGTCCCATAAATGCAGCCTGATCTGTCCCATAAATGCAGCCTTACCTGTCCCATAAATGCAGCCTGACATCCGCCAGACAGAAGACAGAGCAGCCAGAGGGGCCGTACTCCATTGGGCCGGTTGGGCTGCTTTGTCTTCTGTCTGAGTGACAGACCCAGCTGGAAGATCGCCCCGCGCTCGTGGGGGCTTGAGATGTCTGTCCTCCGCTCTCCTGTTGGTACTCTAACATAGTGGCAGCAGTGTGGTGCCTTGTCCATATTCGCTCCATAAGGTGCAGAGACATTTTCCCCCATGTTTTTTGTGGAAAAAAGTGTGTCTTATGGAGCGAAAAATATGATTGTTAGTCAACCTGACTAACTATGTAACTGTTTAGAGAACTTGGTGCAGAGTTATTTACTTTCAGTTCATTAAAAAGGTCAAATGAGCACTCCTTACATCTAGAGGAAAAAAGATTAAACCTCCACATATGGAAAAGCTTCTTTACAGTAAGAGCTGTGAAACTGTGGAATAGACTCTCTCATGAACTAGATCTGGCCAGCTCAGTAAATTATTTAAAAAAAGAACTGGATGCATTCCTAAGTAAACAAAATATAACTGGATAATAACATTTATAGATATTAACGCCAGAGATTGTTGAATATCCGATTACCTTAAGGACATCAGGAAGATATCCCCCCACTGGAGCAAATTGGACCATGCTTTATGGGATGTTTTCTGCCTTTTGTATGGGTGTTTGTATATTGGGTTTTCTATTGATTTATTCATTTTGTTGGTCAAACTAGAAAGACTTGAGCCTTTTTCTAACCTGACTAACTATGTAATGCCACAAGATGCATACTATTACCATTATTAGTCAGAAAAATGTTTCTGTGCCTATCTGTGATTTAGTGTGACTGCTACAATGGTCTAACTTTCCCTGACTTGATGGTTAAACCTCACAGCTACCATCCCCCCTATGTATTTAGAATGCCTTTCCTTGCCACTGAGATTGTATGTTGGTGCATTGAGTACAAGCAAATTGAGGTTTGGAGATGAAGTATTTACAAGTTTGATATTTTATGTATTAAAAAAATCATGAAAACAGTCCAACACATTCTGTGGGACTTAGATACTGCTTTTTTTCAGGGCCGCAGCATACCAAATTTTAAAACATAAACTAGTTATTAAAGTAATCTCATTGGACACCAGAACAATTATTAGTTAAATTCAGGCCCCAGTAACAAAATGAGAGGGACACACACTGTATAATAAAGGTGAAAAAGAGCATCTTGTCCTTTCTTTCAAAACTTTAAAAAAGAGCACAGGTTGTCTTTATAGTTTAAAATAATATCACAGAGATGGAATACCATATAGTTTAAAATAGCTGACAGGTTTCTTAACCTTCGGTAGCGCTTATAAACTCAAAACCAGCTAACCTTTCCCGTTTCCAATTTAAACTCTTATTATCACTACAGCTGTGAAACAGACTATCGCCAAAGCCTGGAAATCCCAAACTTTGATACTAGCTGAAACCAAACATAGAATCAATCAACCTATGATCCATGGCAAAATAGAGGCTATCACCCATGACAAAAGTTGTAACTATGAGAAAATATGGCGCCCCTGGGTGACACACTACTTGCCCCCCAACTTTGATGAATCTTTATTGATGCCTTGGTAATCTTTCTTTACACTCATACTTCTTATACATGTATCATGCACTTGGAGCCATGCATTGCCCTGGGGATTCTTCTTCTTCTCCCCCATCCCCCTTTCTTGACTTCCATTGTTTCCTCTTCCCTTTTGCTCCTCTCCCACACTCCCTTACCCTTTCTTTCCCTCCTTTTGGTTCAGGTAGCAGTACCTATATTCATGCCCTTTTGACTCACAACATCATGTTCTTAAGCTTCAATATGCTTCATACAGTCAGGTCCATAAATATTGGGACATCGACACAATTCTAATCTTTTTGGCTCTATACACCACCACAATGGATTTGAAATGAAACAAACAAGATGTGCTTTAACTGCAGACTTTCATCTTTAATTTGAGGGTATTTACATACAAATCAGGTGAACGGTGTAGGAATTACAACAGTTTGTATATGTGCCTCCCACTTTTTAAGGGACCAAAAGTAATGGGACAATTGGCTGCTCAGCTGTTCAATGGCCAAGTGTGTTTTTCCCTCATTAAAGGTCCAGAGTTCATTTCAAGTGTGCTATTTGCATTTGGAATCTGTTGCTGTCAACTCTCAATATGAGATCCAAAGAGCTGTCACTATCAGTGAAGCAAGCCATCATTATGCTGAAAAAACAAAACAAACCCATCAGAGAGATAGCAAAAACATTGGGTGTGGCCAAATCAACTGTTTGGAAAATCCTTAAAAAGAAAGAATGCACCGGTGAGCTCAGCAACACCAAAAGACCCGGAAGACCACGGAAAACAACTGTGGTGGATGACAGAAGAATTCTTTCCCTGGTGAAGAAAACACCCTTTACAACAGTTGGCCAGGTCAAGAACACTCTCCAGGAGGTAGGTGTATGTGTGTCAAAGTCAACAATCAAGAGAAGACTTCACCAGAGTGAATACAGAGGGTTCACCACAAGATGTAAACCATTGGTGAGCCTCAAAAACAGGAAGGCCAGATTAGAGTTTGCCAAACAAAATCTAAAAAAGCCTTCACAGTTCTGGAACAACATCCTATGGACAGATGAGACCAAGATAACTTGTACCAGCGTGATGGAAAGAGAAGAGTATGGAGAAGGAAAGGAACTGCTCATGATCCAAAGCATACCACCTCATCAGTGAAGCATGGTGGTGGTAGTGTCATGGCTTGGGCATGTATGGCTGCCAATGGAACTGGTTCTCTTGTATTTATTGATGATGTGACTGCTGACAAAAGCAGCAGGATGAATTCTAAAGTGTTTCAGGCAATATTATCTGCTCACATTCAGCAAAATGCTTCAGAACTCATTGGACGGCACTTCACAGTGCAGATGGACAATGACCCAAAGCATACTGTGAAAGCAACCAAAGAGTTTTTTAAGGGTAAGAAGTGAAATGTTATGCAATGGCCAAGTCAATCACCTGATCTGAATCCGATTGAGCATGCATTTCACTTGCTGAAGACAAAACTGAAGAGAAAATGCCCCAAGAACAAGCAGGAACTGAAGATAGTTGCAGTAGAGGCTTGACAGAGCATCACCAGGGGTGAAACCCAGCATCTGGTGATGTCTATGCATTCCAGACTTCAGGCTGTAATTGACTGCAAAGGATTTGCAACCAAGTATTGCAGTGAAAGTTTCATGGATGATTTTTAATCTGTCCCATTACTTTTGGTCCCTTAAAAAGTGGGAGGCACATATACAAACTGTTTTTCACACCGTTCACCTGATTTGTATGTAAATACCCTCAAATTAAAGCTGAAAGTCTGCAGTTAAAGCACATCTTGTTTGTTTCATTTCAAATCCATTGTGGTAGTGTATAGAGCAAAAAAGATTAGAATTGTGTCGATGTCCCAATATTTATGGACCTGACTGTACATTAGGCTGATCTCATAATATTCCTTTTATGTTTATACTCCTGATAATCTTTTCTAACTGACTGCTTGTTGTTTTGCTATGTTTTCCTTGATCACTTTGGGTTTTGGTGTTATCGGGAAACAACCTCCTTAGTCGTTATACTTATGCTAAAAGCTGCTATATATACAGCTTCATGTTGTATTTTAGAGCTAACTCCGCTATTACCTCTTGATATGCTATTTTTCTGTCACTGCATCTGAACTTGTCTGTGTATTTTGTTAAACCTTAATAAACAAGTTTGATAAGAAATTAGCTGACAGGTTCACTTTAAGCTGTTCATAGATGTAACATGTGAATTCTGTTTATAGAGCCTTCTGTTATCAGAAGTTACAAAGTGTGGTCAGATCATGCATTACCAACCACCCTTTAATATCTATGATCACATCTACAGAATCTGGGGGAACAACAGAGGTTGCTAGAAAAAAAATTAAACACAGACAATAAAAATTCCTCTAAGAATGATTGGTCAGGGTACCTTCTTTGTTCTAAACATAGCTACAACATAATAAGTGCACACAAAGTGATTAAGTGATGCTGAAACTCTAATGTCTATGGCAAATTCCTTATAAAAAAAAAGGGATTTGCCATGAAGCAGAGAATGATTCTTTCATTTTGATTGACATGAAATAATAAATTACCACAAAAAAAGGTTTAAGCACGCAGTTGTCATTTTGGAGTCAATCACACAGGTAGCCACATTATAATGTATGCAGTGGCTGCTAGTGCTAAATATTTCAGGAGGGGGCGGCAAACTAACGCCAACCACCCCCCTGGGGGAGATGGACAGGAAGGCGTTAATTGCCGCAAGCACCCACCCATTCGGCGTTAGATGAACTGACCTTAGCAGGCAGAGGGAAGGAAGAACCGGGCCGTTGTTTCCCCTTCCAGTTGAACAGGAAGTGTGTCCTAACTGAGACACAATTGACCAGGGAGTCCTAAGACTCCCTGGCCAATTGGGTCTCAGAACTGGCTTCCTAATTGGCCAGGAAGAGAATCAGTCAAGACAATAGTGAATATTAATTTGCTATTGTCAAACAACTGGGTGAACTCAGGGCGCAGTGCTCTGCGCCCCGAATCCACCCTTTTTGAAGCCAATTAGAGCCAATTAGAGCCTCTGGTTCTAATCACATACTTCTAAAAAGAAAACCCCATTGGAATCCATGCGTACGGCGCTCTGCATGTAGATTAGAGCCTTGGGCGCATGGATTAGAGGGGCCGCGCCCCTGCGTCCCGTATGGATGGGCCACCATTGACTATATGTCATCTAGTGGTATGCTGGACTCATAGAACTCAAGGCATATTGCCTTGTCTATGAACTGGGCAAGGTTACCCAGCCCAGTCCAATGCATATGGTGTGATTGGGCCCTCGAAATGATAAGTCCCTTATATAAATGGTTGATTTATATTCTAATGTTAGTCCATGGTTAGATAAGTGTTAATTTAGACCTGTCAGATGTTTTTTTTACATGTAATCATGAAATCACAGTTTATGAAAGAAACCAGATGTTTATATTCAGCTGAGACCAAATATTAATGCCTAATATACAACATATATAGTACATAATTGCTGAAGGCAACTGATAACAGTAACAATTTTACAATGTGTAAAGAATTACATACTTATAAAGGAATGTGTTAAGACCTGCACAATTATTTACACATCTTGCAGTACGTAAAGAACACAAACATGATTTTGAATTCAACATTTTTACTGGGCTTAATAGATGGAACAGATTACACACGTAATACATCCTCAGAGAACCATAAACATGGTAATGTGCTATAGTTTGGAAGCGTGAAAACATTTAAAAATGGTAATGTATTAGAAAAAGTATACTTTGGACATTAAACTAGATACTAGTTATTTTTATCATGTAAAACAACCATTACATATTTTGCTATATAAAACAGCTGTAAATAGCTATTGTTGAATAGCACTTATTAAGTTAGTTCAGGTATGCAAAGGTACTGTATCTCTAGAACAACCCCTATAATTAAAATGTGGGATTGAAAGCTCTAACTGATACTCAACTGCTTAATTGGTTGTACATAAAAGCAGTACATCTAAGGTGTACAAGAACTATAAAAAAGTTTACTATGCCACTGTTAGCTTGGCTAAAATAGGAGAATGTTTAAATATGCTTAGTAAGTATTAATTGCCAACTTTACAAATGTAGTCTTAAAGCATCTACTATTGTTGAGAAAAAAACATTCCCCTCTGGGTGTTCAATGTATAATACAAGGATTTTAACAAACATTGTTGCAGATTCCCACCTTTTGTTATTCTGAAGAAATCCCTGTGTGTTTGTCTGAGTCCATTTTGTAAGTGAATCTAATGGGAGTGGTTTCATAATTATCAAACAACTGCTGCACCTGCAGGACTCTAATGAAGAAAATTGCAGGGTCTGCATCCCTTTAGATGTGATTCCCTATTATGACATTTTTGCTGCAGGGGATGCCCGAAATCTGACTTGTATCTTAGTGTAGACTTCTGGGAAAATTAGTGAGCCAATCACACAAACAGGAAATTACATACCGGGGGGGGGGGGCATTCTGTACATCTATGTACAGAACACCTCCAGGTTGCCATATTACAGAGCTGCAGATTGAAAGGTAAAGGTGATTGTTTATACCATTCAATTACAATATCACAATTGTATATGCTATATTTTTTTATTTGCTATTTTTGTACCCACAAAAGTGGAATTACCCTTTAAGGGCGTAATATCTTTTTTTCTGTTCTCAGACATAAATATTTCCTAGGCTCAGAATCTTTAGTTTTTTGTATAAAATAGATGTTTAATCATTGAAAGGCTTTATTCCTCATAACATTTTGTTTGTAATAGTTTTTTATTGATTTTTGCCAAAAATGGCTTCTTTATCTATTTTATTGAGTGGATACCTCAAAGAACTTCATAGCTATCATTCAAAAACTAGGGGATGTATTTATAAAAAGATGAATATAGCAATTCACCCAGTGAAAGTGCATACACATACCTTCAGTGAGAATTGAGCAAAAGAAAAAACGATTAGAATATTTTGAAGAACTTTAGTGGGGAATGTGGCGCTGTTCATAAAGTGTGTGTTAATAGGGAGTGTGTAGTGATAATATTGTGAGAAAGATTATGAACGGAAGTTAAACAAAACCTGTCATGTGCATACCATAAATATCAAACATCACATAGTGTAAAAAACAGAGGTGCAAATGCGTTATAAATAATCATATAAGAAATACGTGCACTCAAAAAAGTAAATTATACTAACATGTGAGTGTGCGTGTTGGTGACGTGAGTAAACAGAAATGCAAAGAAAAAACACACAAAAATGTCTAAAAGATGCAAAAATAACAACAATCGTGCAGTAAATGATAAGTATAACAGTGCACCAAAATAGTCATAAATCAAGTCCAAATTGTGTAAGTGTCCAAAAATAAGAAAAACGGTGAAAAAGTGTCTTGGCAATCCAAAAAATCCCATAAAAAATATTCCATAAAAAACATATATATATTGTGATAGTGGTTTGACTCAGATTGGGGATGGTAAAGGAGGTTCTGGGGCCAATCAGGCTGTCCTACATTCACCTGTACTGACAAAGAACATGCTGATAGGAGGAAAGAGATAAATGATAATCTAATTTGTCTCTTGATGCTCCTTTACAGTTAAAACAGCTGGAGTTGAGGAGGAGATATGGCTACACTGTTTATTTGGGCTATGATGGACAAGAAATAAAAATTCTTTGATGGGTAAGACAGTCCCAAAATATGTATTTAAACAGTGTAGTGTTAAGTTTTGAGGAGTGAAACAACTTAGTGATGAATTTTGTGAATCCCCTATTATATACAAGATGCTTCTAACATTGGTAAAGGTGTTAGCAGCATACTTAGCTGATCTGTGCAAAAAAGGCTTTACTTAAGTAATAACATTATTTCTGATCACATCACACAGGCTAATGGAAATACCATATGTGCATGCTATGAACTCCAGAAAAGCAAACAGAGGTGGTTAGCCTTCCTCCCAGTGACGTCTCGGCTGCCTGTTCGTCTATTCATCTCAGGGCTCCAGAACCCACCAACGCGGCCCGGGAACAGATGACAGCACACATCACGGCCATCCATCTGGGCAGGACTACTGCAGTGGGGCTTACTTATCTATATACCTTTTACTTTTTTTTATCCTGTGAGTTTTTTTGTTTACAGTGCCTTGAAAAAGTATTCATACCCCTTAAATTTTCCATTTTGTCAAGTTACAACCAAAAATGTAAATGTATTTTATTAGGATTTTATGTGATAGACCAACACAAAGTGGCACATAATTGTGAAGTAGAAAGAAAATAATAAATGGTTTTCAAAATGTTTTACAAAAAAATATTTCAAAAGTGTGGCATGTATTTGTATTCAGCCCCCCTAAGTCAATACTTTTGTAGAACGACCTTTCAATGCAATTACAGCTGCAAGTCTTTTTGGGTATGTCTCTACCAGCTTTGCACATCTAGAGAGTGACATTTTTGCCCATTCTTCTTTGCAAAATAGCTCAAGCTCTGTCAAATTGGATGGTGAGAGTCTGCAAACAGCAATGTTCGAGTCTTGCCACAGATTCTCAATTGGATTTAGGTCTGGACTTTGACTGGGCCATTCTAACACATGAATATGCTTTGATCTAATCTATTGAATTGTAGCTCTGGCTGTATGTTTAGGGTCGTTGTCCTGCTAGAAGGTGAACCTCCACCACAGTCTCAAGTCTTTTGCAGACTTTAACAGGTTTTCTTCTAAGATTGTCCCGTATTTGGCTCCATCCATCTTCCCATCAACTCTGACCAGCTTCCCTGTTCCTGCTGAAGAAAAGCATCCCCACAACATGCTGCTGCTACCACTATGTTTCACGGTGGGGATGGTGTGTCGTTTTGCTTTTAGGCCAAAAATTACAATTTTGGTCTTATCTGACCAAGGCACCTTCTTCCTTCTTCCACGTTTGCTGTGTCCCCCACATGACTTCTCATGAACTGCAAACGGGAATTCCTATGACTTTCTTTCAACAATGGTATTCTTGCCACTCTTCCATAAAGGCCAGATTTGTGAAGTGCACAACTAATAGCTGTCATGTGGACAGATTCTCCCACTTGAGCTGTGGATCTCTGCAGCTCCTCCAGAGTTACCATGGGCCTCTTGGCTGCTTCTCTGAATAATGCTCTCCTCGCCTGGCCTGTCAGCTTAGGTGGAATGCCATATCTTGGTAGGTTTGCAGTTGTGCCATACCCGTTCCATTTTTGGATGATGGATTGAGCAGTGCTCCGTGGGATGTTCAAAGCTTGGAATTTTTGAATAACCCTGCTTTAAACTTCTCCACAACTTTATGCCTGACCTGTCTGGTGTGTTCCTTGGCCTTCATGATGCTGTTTGTTCACTAAGGTTCTCTAACAAACCTCTGAGGGCTTCACAGAACAGCTGTATTTATACTGAGATTAAGTTACACACAGGTGGACTCTATTTACTAATTAGGTGACTTCTGAAGGCAAATGGTTCCACTAGATTTTAGTTAGGGGTATCAGAGTAAAGGGGGCTGAATACAAATGCACGCCACACTTTTCAGATATTTAGTTGTAAAAGATTTTGAAAACCATTTATAATTTTCCTTCCACTTCACAATTATGTGCCACTTTGTGTTGGTCTATCACATAAAATCCCAATAAAATACATTTACGTTTTCGGTTGTAACATGACAAAAGGTGGAAAATGTCAATGGGGTATGAATACTTTTTCAAGGCACTGTATATTAAAATTGCTGTATAAATCTGCTGCACTTAGAATGGCGCCTCTTTCTCTTCCTCCAGAAAAGCAATCAGGAAGATGCAGTTATTCATGGCCACTCCTTGTGATCTCATGTACATACTTTTTATGAGGATTCAGCCTACGCCAACTGTTCAAAGAAGACAAAATCAATAGTGATATTTACTTCAAGTGTTTTCCCTCCATTGGTCCATTCTTTAATTTTTGGAGAACCCCACGTAACACAAGTTATTTCAAATGCTTTTCCCTTCTCTAATGCTTGTTCCATACAAGCCTGCCTACTGGGGATTATTGACAACTTGATTGCTGTGAAACGTGAAAGAACTTTTGAAAATGTATTTTTCGTTCAAGGCTTGAAAACTATTGGCACATAAACGAAAACAATCAGTGCTTTACAAACTATTTAGAGGGAAGAATACAGTTGTTGCATATGGTTCCTATACAAACAAATTATGTTCAAATGAGGTGTATCTGGAATATCAGTTCCCCTTTGTGGGTCCTAAAGAAGTTTGTAATAAAACTAGAGATTTTGAATATGATTCTGATATCTCTATGTAGTAACACCAGATACCAGTAACTGTAATTTTACAAGGCACCTATGGCAAAACCTTCTAGCATATTTGAGAATTGAACCTTCCCATGGAGGCTTAATCAGAGTGTAAAACGGAAAAGTAAAAGCCAACTACCTATAGCTTCCAGTCAGATTTCATTTCAGCGATTTGATCATTATGGGTCTTTTGCACTCCCTTAAAAAGGTCTGACCTTTTCATCAACAGTACCAGCCTTTATTTAGAAATGTACCATACTACAGGCCTGAATGCTCATGTACCAGTAAAATGGAAATCAGTGTACTGGCACACATTCATTGGTGTGTGTATATTCTTTATTTTTTTTTTTACATGTCAGATAGAGTAGGAGGGGTTAAAACCCCTATCAGATTATTAATGGCTGTCTATGCCCTGTTGAAAAGAATTCCTTTCACTTCCTTCCCTGGAGATACAACTGGAAGTTAAAGGAATGCTCCCCAAAGTGAGGTACATTCCCATATTAGTTGTCACCAGAACATTTTTTACCCATTCAAAGATTTCCCTCACCTTTTGCTCTCATAACAACATGTCACAGTCTGGAGTCAGACTCAGAGACCAATGCCTTTAGCAGTAGACAGGTTCACAGGTAGTCAGCGGGAAATGTACAAGCATATCCCACTAGCAGATGATGTGGGCTTGCCTGAGGCACAGGGTCTAAGGACTAACCGATATTCACCAAAGCTCCTGATGGTGGAGATGCGTGCTGCCTGTGGTCCTCCCATCAGGAGGTTGCAGATATGACAGGTAGGGATCAAGCAGAAACGTAGTCAGTAAAAGAGCCAAAGGTCAGTAACAAGTAGAAGCTGGATGGGATCATATGGAAGAATAGTTGATGAATAAGCCAAAGGTTGGTATTGACTGGAAATGAAAATAGGAACAGCAGCAGGTATGCAAGGCACAAAATGCAAGTAGCAAGACAGGAAATGCAGAGACATGGCTTGAATCTGGAGGTTATTGGGAGGAGAAAAAGGTTCAAGAGAAACAAGGCAAGGTTAGGTTGTCCACGGAATCAGGAGCTATCCAGCATCTCTGGTGGCACAGTGGGAAGAGCCACAGCCAGTCAGAGGCTGCAGGTTCACACCCGGATTCTGATGCAAGACTAATATTTTGGATCTCCCTTTACTTTCTGTCTCAGTGTTAATAGTCACCAGGACAAATAAAGAGGGTGTATCTCCCCAGTTGGAACACAGTAGCAAAAAAAAAAAACAGATAAACAAGCATGGGCCCTTCTTTGAGACAAACATCTGCAACTAAACCCTGTTTCTTAAAAGGGAGTACAACCAGGGTAGAATTACCAATGATTATTTATGTCAAATTAATCAGTTTGCCATACTTCTTGCTCACTAAAATGCTTCACAAAACAATTCTGTACTGAGCCACATGGTTCAGTATAGGCTTCAAAAACCTTGTCTCTAGGACCAATGCCCATGTTTCTGGGATGCATAGTCAGTACCATCTTTTGGCAATCATGAGTATAAAGCCTAAAACCCACTTTGACCCAAAAAAGCAAAATATGCCTATGGCTTTATATATCCTCTCCATACCTCCTTCCTGAACAACTTTTGATTAATTAGAAAGAGATTAAGTTGTGCTTGTCACAGACAGATGTGATCAGTGAATGTCCAAGATTGTCAGCAATATGACAATTTAATGAAAAGCTGGGAAAATATTTTATTTTTCCTTTATATAACCTGGGCTGTGAAGTGATACATCTCTGTGACAACAAAGTCTGCTTCTTTTGATTGATAGTGACAAGGTAAATCTCAATGCAACATAAGCCAGGGCAGTATAACTAAACAATGGCCCACTGTGGTCATTATGTGAGAATGCATGCCCTTGTGGATACTCATCATACGGCAGCTTTCATACACTCAAAAGAAAAATCGCATAGATTGTCCAGTGAAGGGAAGTACCCTTTAACTATGAGGAAATATATTTTACTACACACTAAAATAATTACAATTAAAGAAACAGTCAATTACTTTGACAATTCAAAACAAGAGAAAACAATCTTTAAAAAAAAACCTTTTAAATAGTCAATACAATTATGTGTTAAACCGCTTACATTTTTACTCTAATCAAGCAAAAAATCTACCATTTAAAGATTATTGCTATTAATTTTATTAACCAAAAAACCCTTTGTGCTCCTGTGATTTTCGTACATTTTGCTTTTGGTTTTACTAATCCTGCCAATTCTCTGTCCTCTATGCTCTTACTGGCCAATAAGGCAGACTTGCTGAACAGTAGAATGGCAGTGGTCAGGGCTTATCTGTAAAGACAGGCCCCAGTAACAAAGTGATATAAAAATGAAATTCTGCTTTTGTTGGAAAAAAAACAATGCCCTCAGGATGGTCCATGTACATTGTAGGGTTTTTAACAAACTTTGTTGCTGTTCTGCCATGTCCTTTCCAGACTTACTCCTGAATGGAATGGCCAGCCTTTATCATAACAAATTGGTACACTCTCAATGTTCTAATGGGGAAATATGTAGTGTCTGATAAAATCAGTCAACCAATCACAGAAATAATAAATTACATTTTGAGGGCTTTCCATACACCAATGGTGTACAGATTGCCTTCAGGTTGACATATTGCATTGCATTTTTGACCATTTTAGAAAAGGACAGCAGGAACAAATTGCAATGGAAAGTCAATTTTTAATAGTGTTAATTTACAAAATGGCTTGTGTAGCAATTTTATAGGTTTTGCAAAGTTGTTAAACGGAGGCAGAATTTTCCTTTAAATTTGACAGAAGCACAGAATAGGCTTTCTGGCTAATAAAGGTAAAGGCAGGAATCTTGTGGTGTCTGCTTTTAGACAGCACTTTTACTTTTAAGGGACCTAGCCTAGCACAGATTAGCTCCTTTAATTTTGATCTTATCTTTCTTTCTCTGCAAATCCTTTTGATTATTTGATTGTTGGTTCTTATTTTGGTCTTCTACCATTCCCATTTTTGAGCCTGGTAGTCCAGGGGTCTCATTTCTCCTACTATATTGAAAACATACCAAAAGGCTGCATTAATCACCAAATACATATTTAAATTCTGCATGCTCTGGACCTTCTATTTTTTATTCTGCATGCCACTAAACAATCCGAAATTATTCATAGTCTATAGCCACACTTAATACAATATCCTAGGTGTAGGGAAGTGGCACAACAAACAATAATGTGGCAAGAGGCTACAATCCCACCTTGAGTTCTTCTGAAAGCCTTGCTCAGTCCGGCTGCAAGGGATTATGGGAATGTATCTAACACTCTACAAGTAGTTAAAAACAGCAGTATGAACTAAATTCAAATCAGGTCTGTGGGAGCCAGGTAATGTGTAATTGTTTGAAAAGCACTAAAGTTCTGGGTCAAAACCTGTATGATGATAACTACAATTAATTAAGATCCTCTGTGTGCACCTAGCAATAAGATAGCTCAATATATGCTCATGAAAAATGTCTGAAATATTGTACTTAACTATTATGAGCTTCCTAGATATAACCACAAGATTATTAAAGTGCCCTTGCAAATATGAGGCTATAAAAAATAGTGTCTGCTTTTCAGCAACTTTGAATGTCACCGTGTGATTTAACATACTGGACTAATGTTTAATTAGGAATAATGTACTATTCATAACGTCAGTGAAGTATATTTGCACACACTGACGTACAGTCACAGTTTCTGGCATACTTCTCCAAAACTACTGAACTAGGAGGCTTCTGGCTAATCTGTCACAATCATTTCTAGTACTCGGGAGAATTGTTATATAAACACATTCTGACAGTAGGAACTAGAAATCATAGATATTTGATATGGAAGCCCATTTTAGTGTCTGTCTGAAATGACTGATCCTGATTACTAATTGACCTTGTGACAAACAGAATGGGTAATTGGCTCAATGATTAGACAGGAAGTAACTGTAACTTCCAATAAAATAAGAAGCAGTAAAACAACAGGTTCAGGGTGGAAAAAAAAGTATACATGGCAACATATTGAAGACTGCACAAACATGGACTCTTCACATCAATGTCTCTGTGACTCAAACAGGGTAACATATGGCTACATAGCATAGACTCTATTAAACTCTATAACAACAGAATGTCAAGCTGAGAACCAATACTTTAGTAAAAAAAATTCAGAAACAATCAACTACTTCTGATAATCCCTATAAATAGCATTCCTATCAGTGAAGTCCAGGATAGCTCTGATAAGACAGCTGGGCCAGAGGCCACAAGGGAGTGTTCTGGTAGCAATCAGGTAGGGGTTCCCCACAGTTGGGTCTTCTGGAGAACCTGCATACTATTAGAGTCTGGCCCATCTGGCCAGATGCCGGTTCTGATAGTGGAGATCGCTGCAGTGGCTGCGGATCATTTGCCCATCTACCTCTAACTTATCAAGTATGGCCTCTCTGAGCTGCTGAGGGAGGGAAGTCAATGAATTTCTATTCCCTGGGCAAGTCCAGGAACCCAGAGAGTTGTGAAAAAATAGAGTTAAAGGAACCTGCATCTGCATCTACAGATGAGGAGTTAATGGTATTTGTACATGGACAAATGCTGCAATAAAGCATCTTATATACAGTCACATTGTTATGCTGCATTGCATTAAGGCATCCTATTTATTTTTATTTTTTTCAATACTTTATTTGAAGGCAACTCACAGAAAATAGAGACCAGTGACACCCCTGCAAGGGTTTTCTTATCCCGTTTATTTTTAATGGGATGCCAGCACACCACATCATATTGAACATTTATTAATTATCTTATTTTTCAAGGCAGCTCCCCACAACAATTATGTGCTTTGTAGTATACTGTGGTGTGCTTTCTTCTCCTTTTGAAAATACTAGTTGAGTGGCTGGCTGATCCAGTTGCTTCAACATTCTTTTTGGGTCATTACTAGCCTTGAACAATTATGCAGATAATTTTGGTCTTATTGTGATCTCACTGGCTACATGCTTGTCTCAAGTTAATGAATGAGAGTATAAAACCCAGCTATAGACCAACAGCATGTGTTTTCAGAAAGAAGCCAAAAAAGCCTGCCTACGTTTTTTTGAGTACAGGTTCCATTTCACCTACAGAGTTTAGTATGCTCTGTGGATAGAATTCCAAAATTCTGGCAAAGCCTCTAATGTCTTGAAAATGGCTGATGCTGAACCACTTTCTATTATTTTTAAATTAAATTTAGCAGGGCACAAAGTTGAACTCCTCCATTTCTTACAAACCAGATGTTTTGAGCAAAGCAGGGTATGATCTAGTGATAGCATGCTAGCAGGGAGAGAGAGGGAAAGAGAGAGATAGAGAGAGTATCAAATGGTGAGGTCAGTGCATTGACAAAGAGATATTGTATTCATTGATTGTGAGGATCTCATAACCAAGGTAATCAACCTTTCACATTTATGCTTAGATGATTTAAAATAAAGAATAAACATGGTTGAGACGTCCCCTTTATATACCTGTATTGTTTTTAAATAAATTGTAGGTGTGAGGTATGTTCAGATGCCAAAAAATAAAAATAATTTAAGCATTTCTGAATGTGTTAAAAATAGTACATTTGAAATCTGTTAAAATCTGCATTTTCCCCTTGAAGTGTGTTTTCCAAGGATCACCCTATAATTTTAACATGTAACCTACTATATTTTCAAAACTATGAAGGTCTGGGAACAGAGCTATAGATGAGATGTTGACAATGTAACATCAAGCTGTTCCCAGCTTCCCTGTATAGTTTTTCCTTAGAGAATATGTCAGACTTGAGCCATTGCAGCAAGGACGTGATCACTTCAAGTGGTTAAAGTAGCCGCTTTGATCTTTTCTAAGCTACAGTGGGCTTCATCCTGACCTCTAACACATAAGGTGACAGAGAGAGGGATGTTGACATAAAGAGTAAAAAAACATATAAAACGGCTGCTTTCAGGGAGTTATCTAAAACGTAATGCTTTAGGCAGCCTTATATTTATTTTTATATTTATTTTTTAGCAGTTTGCATGATCTTTTTAAAGAAACCTGTCACTTTGCATGGAGATCTAACATCTACAAATTATTTGCTAGTATTTAATTGTTGCAATTTAAACCCTTCACGCCTAAGGGTAAACCAAATCTTAATGCCTAAGCACAATTTTGCAACTTTGACATGTGTTAGTAAAACTGTACATATTATCAAAACTACTTTGTGTATACAGGTGGATTATACCTAGTTTTTTTTTCAGGACAAATTGGACTTTCATTTGGTGGTAAATGGATATCTTCTGATTTTCTTTTTCTTATTATCATTGGAAAACTGGCCCCAAAAAGTAAAAAAAAATATATATATTTATATTTATATAAATGTATATATATTTCTTGTTACCACCAAAGAACAACCCTAAATAAATTTTCCTGCTACTGACAATCGCAGCAATACCACATATGTGTATGTTATTTGTTGTTTGCACCCGTAGTACAGCCCAGAAACAATAGTGCACATTTTCCTCTCCATTCACAGAGAGAAACACAGGGGCGGGCTTTACAGAGACTGATCACTGCGGTAGCCAGAGGCTACCGCAGTGATCAGGAGGCCCAGAATTGTGTGTCCTGGTTCCCAAACGTTAGTACAGCCACACAGCGCTCTCCCATCACAAAGACAGAAACACATATATGCGGCCCCACTGCAAAAAGCATAATGTGTTATGTCGGCGTTAAGGGGTTAAAGTACCTGTAGAAGTGCTCAGATGATAATGCCATATTTATGGGTAGCATCAGACATGAGGAAGCTAGGAGGATATAGAAATTGTTCCTGATAGAATAGGTTTTACTGTTCTTCTTAAATACCCCCTACAGTCAAGGAAAAGCAAAATAATGGCCAAGCAGAAAATAACCGCCATTACACCCAAAGAATGACAATCACTATAGCCAGGTACACACCACCATAACTACAAGATCCCAGTTAGTGACCAACACAACATTATATCTAAAGACAAGGAACGACCAATATCCAGTATAGTAACAATACTCATAAAAGGCAATATAGCTGCTATATAGTTGCCATTGACAATTGGGTTGCCATTGTTTATTTGGTGTTCAGTGAACACCTTAAAATGCATGCTTATGTGAGTGCTCATGGAACGTGCAGATATGAATGGAGCCTAATGCTTGCAAACAGAGCAGTCAAGGAGAAAAAGGAAGATTAGTACAAGCAGAAGCAGTGAAGAAAACATGTTGCTTTGCCCTGCATTGTCAAATCACAGATACACATTCATCCATTACTATTTTAAAAATGATCATCTAGCCTCTTTTCCTATGAAATGCTGTCTCGTTTTTGAGCAATATATGTGCTGCATTCTATAGTTTATAGCAGTCAGTCATCCTGTTTGTCATAGGAATGGTAATACAAGCACATAAACAATTACAGTCTCCAATAGCTTCCATCTCCCCATAGTAAAATAGCAAAGGTATATATAATGTCACCTCAGCTGCATGATAAGTCAGAATAGCCTTCCCTGTGCCCCTGAACTGATGCTACAGTAAATTAAAATATATAAATCAACCTGTAAAATGGATGATCAATGCATCATTCTTTTCAAATCAATTTTCCATGATACAAATTCATAAATCCTTTATAGATTTTTAAGTCACTTGATTCAGACATGACATATGTTGTCGTTTTCATTTTTCACACTACTCTCCTAGTAATGGCATGAACAATGCTGGCTTGCTTTTCTTCTAAGCACTCACAGAAACTAAAAGGGAAACACGAAAAACTTAAATTTAAAACAACTTTGAAGGAAAAGACCTGCCAATGAGCATACGCCACTAGATACCTGCTATTAATTTAAATAGCAAGAATAGCCTCTGTCTGTGCTTTGGTTTAATCACTAATGCAATGTAATTTCTAAGCTCCACCAACTTCCCATTTCACTAACAATGAAACTTTCTCAATGCCCAGTAAGATCACTATCTCTGAAGCGTGAAATGGTGGTTGGTATGGCTCTGTACAGCAATGGCTGGCATCTAAGAAACATCACTTACATGGACAAGGAGAACACTGTTATTCATCTGTTTTCCAGTACAAGATCTACTCCATCTGACATTTTACAATCTGACCAACCTCAACATACATGACAAGCAAACCACATCCATTTGCTTTTGCTCCAACTATACACTTAAAGCGATTTTAAACGATCACCATGTAAAACAACCCATTCAGTTTAAAACAGAAATGAAAGGCAAAACATTTTTGTATAGATAAAAGAAAATTATAAATACAGTCCCCCCCCCCTTTTTTTAAGTGATGACATTCCCTCTGTACCCTCTGTTCTCAGCTGCATAAGAGCTGGGAGAGCAGATGCAACAGTGATCTTCCTAGTGAATGGCTGTGCAGGCCGGGCATGTCAGGACAAGTCTGATTTTTGAAGGAGAGCACACTGAGTTCCCAGCATAGCTAGAGAACTCACCACCCTGTGCTCTCCTGCTTAGTGTGGTCAGTTATTAATGAGAAAGTATAGGGAATGGCAGGAACACCAGACATTTCACACAAAGCAAGCAATAGAAGGAGAACCGAATACTTTTTCATGCAAGAACATGGTACAGTAGGCACATATCAGGAATATGAAATGTTGGGGTAACAAACACTTTAAGCAATGGGCCTACGATCTTCCACTGTTTTAGGCTGGGTTCACACATGCAGCTGCAGTCCGGAGTCCGTTTCTGTTCACCGGTTCAGGTTTGATTCAGGTGCGAATTCAGGTAAAACCGAACCGGACCCAAAAACGCACAGGACCCTTTTCAAAACTGCACCGCGGCCCTCCCATACATGTGTAAATGGGCTCCATTGAAAGCCTGTCACATTCACATGTTATGTGAATTGGATGCAGTTAAAGAGAGTATTGCCACCAGCACACCAGGATCTCCAAAAATGGGTCCAAAACCTTAATCAGCGATCACATAGTTACAACAAAAGGTGAAGTTTCGGAGCCATGCAGGACCCCTTCATCAGGCATGTGACAATGTCATAATATTCCCGCCATAGACATTTAATAAAAAAACATAAAAACATTCCCAGTTGTGTACCAATTCAGGAAAACGGCCATCAGACTGCCATAATTACTTTCACAAAGTGGATCCATATACTGGTTATTGGTTCATCTAAAAATGAATCCTACCATTTAAAAAAGGATGGCGTAAGATTGCAGCAGCCTGGATTACCCACATCATCTGTGCTTGAAGCTGTTCCTACCTGGCAGTTTTGTGGCATGGCTAGGAAATATAGGAAGCTTGTCTCCTTCCTCCAATCTGATATCCTGGTCCGCGCATGCGCCCTGGGGGACCAACATGTCAATACACCTGTCCGCCCTTGCCATGGCACTGCACAATGTCGGCGGTGGCATACAAGGAGAATGGAGAGCGGGCTGCGAGAGGAGAATAGAGTGCAACAAAGTGAAAGTTAAAAACGCATCCAATTTGCATATATGTGAACCCAGGCTTAAGCATAATTAGGCATGCAAATGTACCTTAGGAAACATTTTTGGAGAGAAACAAAAAGACTGTCATTGCTTCCTTCATTTATTCAAATTCTAATTCCCTGGTTGTACCCTTTGGTATCAATTCTTTGAGTCACTAACCCAGAACATACATTTAAGGACAACAGCTAAGCAACAAACATATTAGGAAGGAGGTATCAACTTCTCTATACATTTTTTTAGGAGTGTTACAGTATTTTAAATGCATAGGCAGTTCAATGATTTTTTTTGTCCATATTCTTTAATTTATTGGTACAGTATCTCAATATGGTGTTGTAATATTGGCGTATATATTTGCAAGGATGTTGTGGCTATTTTATATTAAAAGTGTTGACCAGGCTCACATATTGGGCCCCTATGGTCAATCGTTAAACAAGTTACGTTTTTTTTCCCTGGAGAGTCAGGAATTTGCTCCAGATTGAATGGGTGATTTGTGTGTGATGTTTGGGATATTTAGGGCTACCTTGGTATATGGGTATAAAAAAAATATCTCCACAATGCAAAAACATGTTGTTAAGTTAGGTTAATTGATATCTTTATATAGCCCTTACTGTACTCCTGTATGAGTATAGCTGCGAACATTAAACATTAGTCTATAAGCCCCTTTAGAAGCAGGGGCAAGTGTGATTGGTTCTTTATTCCTTTCAAAGTATTGCTGCATATTACAGTACTATGCAAATAGGGAAAATACATTTTTAATGAATTGTCCAAAGAAGATACCACTTTTCAAACACAACTGACAAAATACATCCAGGATCTTAGATCCCCCATTCAATTTCTATATTTAAATTTACTTTTTTTGTCACTACACACTGATTTCTTAAATTATTACACTTTGCTTTTCATGCAATATTCATTTTGCAGTCATGTTATATTCAGTTTATAGTATTTGAAAATGGGATTGGAATTTAAAGACAACAGACAGAATATTCAACATCTCCTCAACATTCATGAGTGCTGGTTTGAAAATCTGAACGTATTTAATTACATTTTCCTGGTTACCAAAACAAAATGATTACAAATAACAAATATATATGCATACTCATATGTTTAGGAGTAAGACTGAATGTCCTTGTATCATCAGAACAGAGTATTTCCATTCCAAGAGAAAATTAACATCTAGCAAGGTACCTGATCTAGAAGCAACATTATATATGTATGTATGTATGTAAAAATAATGGGACACTTTCACCGAGCTTCCATGTAGACGCAATCAAGATTTGTATTAATGTGAAACAATCAACATTTCATCCTCCATCAATTGTTTGTCACTCTCCGAGGGTATATGAATAGATTTTCTAAATTGCATCTCATTTATTAAACATTCCCAATATTTTTTCTAGGTTATTCTTCACTTGCATCTTATTGTACGTTTAGAAGCAAGGGGGAGAGATGTATAACGTAAAAGCTTTTCCTATTCTGCATATAGTTGATACCTTTATTGGACACTGTTGAGTTAAGCTGGCCATGCACTTGTGATTGCACCAGAGGGAACAATCAGGTTTCCATTTTTTGATTTTTCTTTACTTTTATATGCCCTCAATGAACTCACTCCAGTCACTGAACAGTACATGTCGGGTGATCTCCCTATAGAGTGCTATGTGCTATGTGTGTTTACTGACTTGTTTGTAAGAATGATGCCAGGTCAGATCAGATTTTTCTGCTGATGAATGATGTTCCAGTGCTCATTTGGGAGCATTTCTTTATTTCTACATACATGGATAAACTGTTGCTTGTGTGGAATAGAATATATGTTATATGACAATTTGATTTATTATTTAGAGCATGTACATGCATGTGCATTGAATGCACAGCACATGTATGCTGTGTGCAAACACTATTTCACAGCAGTTTTACAACATTGTGTATTACTGGGCTCTAGGGTTGCCACATCATCCCTTTAATCCAGGACACATATTAATTACACAGCTTCTGGGGCTGATTTCATGCAGATAAGGCACCAAGTGAGTTTAATTACCACCTAAATCAGCCACAGGGATTAAAGGGATGATGTGGCAACCCTACTGGGCTCCTTATCTGCTCTACTGCCTGGATCTTAACCACTTCCTGTCTGCGATATAGCCAAAAGATGGCTAACAGTGTGGGCTTACTTTGCCCATCAGTGCAGCCTCATCAGTGCCTCCTCATCAGTGCTCACTAGTGCCAACTCGCAATGCCCATCAGTCTCACCTCATCGGTGCCCATCAGTGCTGCCTCATCAGCGCACATTAATGCCCACTAGGGCCACCTCATCAGTGCCACCTCTCAGTGCCCATCAGTCCCACCTCATAAGTGCCCATCAGTGCTGCCTCATCAACGCACATCAGTGAAGGAGAAAAATTAACCAAAATTTTATAAAAATCTATGAAAAATATTTTTCCAAATGTTTGGTCTTTTTTTTTGTTTGTTTAGCAAAATAAGAAAACCCCTGTGGTGATTAAACACTAAAATTATAAAAAAAAAATATACAAATTTCATACGGGTACAGTATTGTGTGACACATATGACAACGATGAAAGTTGAAAACTGGGCAGGAAGGGGGTAAAAGTGCCCAGTAGGCAAGTGGTTAAAGCCTAGTTGAGCCATTGTTATTTATAACTGTAATGCAGCCAGGCTGCATATACAGGAATAGATATAAAAGTAGGACTGTAACTTTTTCATATTACTAAGTTCTGCAGCAAGGGTTAAAATACCCTGTGCTAACAGAACACAAGAGAGTTGGCTCTCCAACACAAAGCAGCAGCCTGGCTCTCCAGTGAACACTGCTCCAGTCAACAGTGCTACTCCGGGCTGATTAGAGCACAGTTTTTGAGTTGTGACCTGTTCCACCAGCTGGAACTTTCCCAAAGTGGCAATGCAAATACCAGCTATCTGAAGGCTGATAGATAACTAGCCATCCTACATGTAACATTGTCCGATGCAGCTGATAGAAGCTAGGTTTCACATACAATAAATTGTATTTATTACCTCTTAACTTAGCCTGATGACACAATTTTCCAAAATAAATCCAAGACTGCAGATAGGAATTACAAATGAACCCCTGCTATGCAATGAATTCTACATTTCTTTAAACCAGAGGTTATTTTGCAACATATATGACAAAGTGTTAGCTTTAGAATGTATACATTAATTAAAAGCAACATGGTATAAACCCCTGGTTCAGAGGTCACATGTTGCCTTCTGATACTTTTTGTGTGGCCCTCAAGGCCCCTCCAGACACTAATCTGTGTTTTCCTACTGCCCTTTTATAGCAGTGATTTCTTGCAGCCTCAAATAATATGTCTCTAGTCTATGACTGTCTCCCAAAGCATGCCCTCCTGTCTCCAGCTACACCTATAGCATGTGTATAGTCTCTGACAGTCTCATGCAGCATGGTTGTAGTCTCTGACTATCAACTGTACCATGTCTGCAGTCACTGGCCATCTCATGTATCACGTCCATAGTCTTTGACTATATCCTATTGTTTCCTGCTGTCTCTGAGAATTAATATTTACTGAATTTTATGTGTGACCCTTTGGTGATGTTGGGGGGTGCACTTGAGCGCTCCCATATTAGGAAAGTTGACCACCACTGATATAAACTGAAATTCCCCTTTAAGTGCTATTTAATACAATATATATAGTGTTGAGACTGATGTTGCTCGTAGGTTGCTCTCTTGCTCCCTTAACATAATAGACCATATGATCACAGTGCTGTCTCTTAATCCCCCTGTGTGCATCAAAAAATCACGTAAATAATATGCTAAAATTATCACAGTGATAAAAAATTATACTTCTAGACTCCAAATCAACATTTAAACATGACAGTTTTCCAATGCCATGCATATAATATTATATCATAGTCCACCAATGCAATGTCTCTTATCATTCCTCCAACAAAGTGAACCAGGTGAGGTGCAACACTTGTGACTCCCTGTAATTAACTCCCTCACTTTTGCATATCAACCCTCTCGGGTTCTTCAGCATTGTTTATTTTCCTTCTCTGCTCCAATCCAAGACCCTCCTCTGAATCCAATGCCAGCCAATGTTCCACAAATACTCAAGTATTAGCAAGGGGACAAAAGGGAAAATACCATAGTGCAATGATTTTTTTTTCCTTATTGAGTAAAAAGACTTTCCATTGCACTCATATACTTGTCAAAGTACACAAACACGGAAGCTTCTGGTGACTTCACTTCTAGCCCCTGGAGTGCATGCTGAGGCGGTGCTTCCGGGTTTGTATGCTTTTACCTATGTACAGTACATGCAAGTAAGTGCAATGGAAAGTCTTTTTACTCAATAAATGAAAAAAAAAAAAACATTATTGCATTATGTTTTCTCTTTTGCCCCCTTGCTAACACTTGAGTGCTTATGGAACATTGGCTGCCACTGGATTCAGAGGATTTTCTTGGGCGGGAGCAGAAAAGGAGCACAAATAACACAGAAGAACCCAGATAGGTTGATAACCAAAAGTGAGGCAGACCCTTCTGCTATATTGCAGGGGGTCACAAAGCTCTGGTAAGTGTGAGAACATAGGGGTCACTAGTGTTGCACCCAATTCATCTTGTTGGATGAATGATAAGAGACACTGCACTGGTGGACTATGACATAATATTACTTTTAAATATTGATTTGGAGTCTTGACATATATATGTTATCACTCTAAAAATATTTGCATATCGTTTAAGTGATTTTTTGATGCACAAAGGAGGAGGTAGAGAGACAGCACTGTGACTATGTGGCCTAGTATTTAATACAAGCCTGTAATCACAGGGTTACCAGCAAAGGCACTTTCATGGTAAATATACATGAAATGAAACAAGTAAAAGTTAATAATATAAACGACCTATCACGCTGAACTCTATACAACCGATAAAAATATGTTCTAATAAACCTTCTTAATTAAAGGCTTTATTACCTTGTGTCATTTAAGTGTTAACAGTCACTATGTAGTCATTATATTATCAGGTACAACACTTAATTGCTTAAAAAATTCAGCTCCCTATTATCCATCTCTGTACATACTGACTGCCAGGAAGTATAGTATTTTACAAAGGATGTATTGATTTCAAGATAATAACAGGTGGTAGGCTGGAATACTTGGCAGTTTTCCTTCAGAAAGTGGATCAAGTGATAATGCAATGTTGTGATTCTTAAAGGCCACAGCCTGGATTTTCAAATCAATCTGTGTGACATTTGTAAACTTCAAGGTTTACATATAAAAAGAAAATACTTGTTCTTGTCAAAACATGATTATGTTAGCAAACTGAAGATCATACTTAAAGGAGCAGGCTAATATACAGCTAGAGAATGCCAACTGTGATGCATTGGCTAGGTAGTACCGTATTTTAGCAGTGGGTTGGTGAAGTGCTGAGTTTGTCCACAGTAGTAAAGAGCCTACACAGGTCTTTTTCAGTAAAGCAACAGCATTTTTTTTCATTATTAGAAATTAGAAGACAACCTGTACATGGAGTTGTCACCTCATCCTTTTAAAACCAAACACCTATGAATTACACCGGCTTTATGGCTAATTATGATGTAAGTAGTGATTTTAATCACCACCATAATCGACCATAAAATCTGAATAATGTATAAATTTTCAGCTATTTATATGTGGCGGATGACGTCTATTTAATCCATTCCATTTAAGGCTGTTTTTAGACAAGAAACATGTACTTTTGGTTTATACTTCTGTAACATATGGCTATTTTCTTAAAAGAGAAGATTGAGGTTTGGTATTTTTCTGAATCATACTTACCTAGGTGGATGCAGCATTGATCCAATGCTGCATCTGTCCCCCGCCAGCTCTATGACTGAGAATGGAGCGATCAAACACCGCTGATCGCTCGGTTCTCAGGGCTCCCTGTGCAGAGAACTGGTGACTGTCAGTCACCGTTGTCTGCTTTACCCTCCCCTCACTCATTGGAGTGCTGGGCTGTGGAGGGGACGGGAGCGGCTGGCTCAGTCTTTCAGCGACTCACTGCGAGGCAGAGCCGGGGGCCGGTCCCGAACGCCTGCTTCTGCATGGTCACGTGGTCACGCCGGGTTGCTAGGACATGGCGCGACCCCGATCTCTGTAATCGGCTGTGTCCAATCACAGCCAGTCACATGTAAACAAGGAACTGCTGGTAATCGGCTCTCCTCGCCTCACACTGACAGAGTGTGTGGCGAGGAGAGCCGATCAGCAGCATTTCCTCGCAGGGGACAGTTAGAGATGTAATCAGGGCACTGATGATCACTGCCCTGATTACATTAGAGCACCACCAGTGCCAGCAACACATGCTAACCAGTGCCAGCAACCAGTGCCAATTAGTGCCAGCAATTAATGCCCACCAGTGTCCACCAGCGCCAACAATCAGTGCCCACCACAGCCAGAAATCAGTGCCCATTAGTGATGCCAGTCATTCCTACTTTCAGTGCTGCCTATCAGTGATGCCCATCAATGCTCATCAGTAAAGCCCATCAATGCCCATCAGTGCCACTCATTAATGCCCATCAGTGCCCATCAGTGCCGCTTATCCATGCTGCCTATCAGTGCCCACCAGTGCCAGCTATCAGAGCCCATCAGTGCCACCTATCAGTGCCCACCAGTGCCACCTACCAATGCCCACCAGTGCCACTCATCAGTGCTTCCTATCAGTGCTCATCAGTGCCACCTAATCAGTACCCATAAGTGCAGCCTCATCTGTGCTCCTAAGTGCCACCTCATCAGTGCCTATCAGTGCAGCCTATTAGTGCCCATCAGTGCCACCTCATCAGCGCACATCAGTGAAGGAGAAAAATTACTTATTTACAAAATTTACTGACAGAAACTAAGAAAAACTTTTTTTTTCATCATTTTCGGTCTTATTTTTTTTTTAGGAAAAAAATTTAAATCCCAGCCTTGATTAAATACCACAAAAAGAGTGCCCACCACAGCCAGAAATCAGTGCCTATTAGTGATGCCAGTCATTCCTACTTTCAGTGCTGCCTATCAGTGATGCCCATCAATGCTCATCAGTAAAGCCCATCAATGCCCATCAGTGCCACTCATTAATGCCCATCAGTGCCCATCAGTGCCGCTTATCCATGCTGCCTATCAGTGCCCACCAGTGCCAGCTATCAGAGCCCATCAGTGCCACCTATCAGTGCCCACCAGTGCCACCTACCAATGCCCATCAGTGCCACCTATCAGTGCCCACCAGTGCCACCTACCAATGCCCACCAGTGCCACTCATCAGTGCTTCCTATAAGTGCTCATCAGTGCCACCTAATCAGTACCCATAAGTGCAGCCTCATCTGTGCTCCTAAGTGCCACCTCATCAGTGCCTATCAGTGCAGCCTATTAGTGCCCATCAGTGCCACCTCATCAGCGCACATCAGTGAAGGAGAAAAATTACTTATTTACAAAATTTACTGACAGAAACTAAGAAAAACTTTTTTTTTCATCATTTTCGGTCTTATTTTTTTTTTTAGGAAAAAAATTTAAATCCCAGCCTTGATTAAATACCACAAAAAGAAAGCTCTATTTGTGTGAAGAAAATGATAAAAAATTCCCATGGTTACAGTGTAGCATTACTGCGCAATTGTCATTCAAAGTGTTACAGTGCTGAAAGCTGAAAAATGGCCTGGGCAGGAAGGGGGTGAAAGTGCCCGGTAGATAAGTGGTTAAATAAAACAATATCTGCTTAGTGATGTTGCCCCTTTGTATATATATATATATATATATATATAAGCTGTCATCAACTGGAGCTGTCATTCAGGGGGAGTGAAGCCATTTTTTTCTTTCTGCTCGCATGAAAATTTACATGGATCTACATCGCTGAACCACATGATTATTGTAGTAGATGTACGGCACATTGAACATTGACCTTTTTTTTTTTTTAAGCACTAATCAAAAATTGTCTTTGTCTTTATTTGCACTTTACATTTTTTTTTTAAATGAGTAGGGGGACCCTTATGCAGCCTACACACGACCAGTTTTGCCATTGGAATAAACTCTGAAGGTTTCTCCGACGGAACTCCGACGGAATTCCATTCAAGCGGTCTTGCCTACACACGGTCAAACCAAAGTCCAACCAAAGTCTGACCGTCCAGAAAGTGGTGACGTACAGCACATACGACGGGACTAGAAAAAGTTCAATAGCTAGTAGCCAATAGCTTCCGTCTCGTACTTGCTTCAGAGCAAGTGTCGTTTTTGGTCCGTCAGAACAGCATACAGACGAGCAGTTTTCCCAATAGGAATTGATTCTGTTGGAAATATTTAGAACATGTTCTATTCTTAGGTCCGTCAGAATTTTTGAAAAGTAAATTCCGATGAGGCACACACATGATCCGAATAGACGATAAAAAGCTTCTGTCTGACTTTTTCTGTCAGACATTCTGCTCATGTGTATGTGGCTTTACTCATTTACATGGGGGCCAATATCTGGGGGCCCCCTTATTGTTAAAGACAGTGTCCAGATTCCAATAAACCCCCCAGTCACAAACTTCCACAAACACTAGTCCAGTATCATCAACATGAGAACAGGTTGGTTGGGCAGAGAGGTTCCCCTGGCAAGGTACCCCTTCATGTTGCGGGCAGGTGGCCTAGTTTGGTTCAGAAGGGGCCCCTTTCCTGGCCTACCAGTTTACTTGCTCATATAAGAGCCTGGTATGAGTTTTTTGGAGGGAGCTCACACACAAAGGACTTGTGTCCAATGGGGGGATACAGACAAACTTAACAGGGATTTTTAACCACTCCCTACTCCATTCAAATCTAAGAAAAATGACTTTATACTTCATTTACATGGGCACTCCTGCATTTAGGTTTTCCAAACACTAACAAGAGAAGGGATCTGAAAGGTATAAATGACTTTTATGCTTCCCAGATCACTTTTTTCCTGTGTCTAGATATTGCTGCTTTAAAGCAAGTTTAGTCACCTTTAGGCTCCTGGACATACAGAATTCTATATTTAAATGTAGCTAAACGAACTGCCCTTAAACACATGTAAATGCTCAGTGTTAATGCATATTTGTCAACTGTCCTGGATTTGCCAGGACAGTAGTGCCGCGTACACACGGCCGGACTTGCCAACGGGCTAATTTCCATCGGCATTTCATGTTCTATATCTGAGTCCATCGGAAATGCCGACAGAAAAAGTCAGATGGGGCATACACACGGTCAGAATGTCCGTCCGAAAGCCCCCCATTGGACTTTTTTTGTCGGGAAGTCCGGCCGTGTGTATGCGGGCGGCATAACACTTTTTAGTAAGCTGTCCCAAGATGGCTATGTCCCAGGCTGTGTCCTGGAAAACAGAGTTGCGGGAACAGCAGAAGCCCTGTCTGCTCTCTCTTCCAGCCACTGCACCATAATCCTCCCACCCCTGCTCTGCCTTTCCTTGCATCTCTCCTGGCCCTCCTTATCATCTTTTCCTCCACTGCTCTTTTCTGCTCCCTCAGCTGCAATACCCCTTCCCACAGCACCAATGTCCCTGTGGCTGCCCTGCTGTCGGCTTCTCCTTTTTTACCCTCCTAGGGAAGCCACAAGAGGGTCAGAGTCAGTAAATAAAAGCCCCCAGCACTGTTCCAACCCCCCTTTCTGTACTTATCCAGCACTATATACAGTATATATGCCTATAATAAATAATTGAATAGGTTAAAGCTATGCTTCTTGTTGAACCACACCCATTGTAGATGAATGCCTCACCCTTAATTAACCACCAGCTCTGGAAGGTTTACCCTCCTTCATGACCAGGCAATTTTTTGTGATATGGCGCTGCGTTACTTTAACTGACAATTGCACGGTCGTGTGATGCTGTACACAAATAAAATTGATGTCCTTTGTTTTCCCACAAATAGAGCTCTCTTTTGGTGGTATTTGATCACCTCTGCGTTTTTTAATTTTTGCGCTATAAAGAAAAAAAGACGACAATTTTGAAAAAAAAAATAATATTTTTTTACTTTCTGCTATAAAACACATCCATTAGAAAAATGTAAAAAATCGATTTTTTTCATCAATTTAGGCCAATATGTATTCTGCTACATATTTTTAGTAAAAAAAAATCCCAATAAGCATATATTGATTGGTTTGCGCAAAAGTTATAGCATCTACAAACTATGGGATAGATTTATGGAATTTGTATTTATTTATTTAATTTTTTACTAGTAATGGCGGCGATCAGAAACTTATAGCACTTTTTTAGGGACCAGTGACACCAATACAGTGAGTGGTGCAATAAAATATGCAGTGTAACTGTTCTAATGACACTGACAGGGAATGGGTTAACATCATGGAGCAATCAAAGGGGTAAATGTGCTCCTAGGGAGTGCTTTCTAAATGTGAGGGGTTACTTTTTTCTGTAAGAAGACAGAGAGCCATGTTCCTGCACAGAACAGCGATCTGCCTTGTTGCCATCTTCAGAACTCCGTTCTGTCTGCCTCGAGAGATCACAGTGGGAGCCGGTCGCCGGTGGCACGCGCGCAGGCCACAGACCCGGAAGAGCGAAATCACGTACAGGTATGTGATTTCACCCAGGAGAGCTGCCGCCCCACAGGTTCCAAGTTTTTTTGTCAAAGTTTAATTGAACAAGCTGAAGTTAGAAGCTGATTGGCTACCATGTACAACTGCACCAGTTTTATTAAACCAACTCCTATGTCTTGCTAGACACATAGCAAAAAAGGTGCCCCTGGAGACTTTTTTTAAATGTTGGCAACATGTGAATGACAACACAAAAAAAACATTACATGCATTAATCTGTATCTAGTAATGTCCTCCAAACACACATAAGCACAGATTCGATGCTGCCACTGTGAATAAAGCCTTAGGAATACTTTAACTGACCTCTGTAAACTCAACTGGTTTTAAATGTTGCTTTGCTCAACAAAAGGGTCATAAAGTTTAAGGATCCTCAATGTTTACACATGCAAGAAACTACTTATAGTCTAAAGCAGAAAAGCCCTTTAAGTGTACTAAATAAATAATTAAACAACATTTCTATATGCAGTTATAGGATTTAAAAGCAATTCATTCTTCCTTATCTGGCTTTTCTTTTTTATCAGTTAAGACTGTCAGATATTAAAGTTTTGCTGTCATACAGATTCTTTCTTTTCTTTTTATACTAAGATTATAGACACAGTGAAGAATTATCATCTGCCTCATGCATAAGCCGGGCTGGCCGATGCTGTATACATTACCTTGAAGTATGCCTATATACAATTCATCTATTTCATGTTTTCTAAGATTGCTATATGGATGAATACATGTTATCTTTCAGTAGCTGATGGAAGTATTAAAACAGCACTGAAGGCTCTTATTTTCCGGTGTTGTCCTTTTCAAATGTTGTAAAAAAAATAGTGTTGTGCATGGGAGCATAAAGCATAAAAATTATCAGTGAAAATGGATCATTTTCTTACACAGCTGCCTGATTCATAAGTCTGCCCAGTGCATTGTAATAAAGGAGAACTGATCTGATAATCACTAAATAAATCCAAAAAAATATAATATGTTCTTGCTAGCATGCAATTTAGCACATTTTCATTACCCGAGACTCTAACAAACTATGTTCGTTATACAACCAATTCTACAGAACCTTCTAATTATCAGTATGCAGGAGAAGATTACGGAAAATCCCATTGTATCATGAAAGCTGCTTTAGTGTTGGGAAATGCAGTAAGTTTTGTGCATTTTTAATGGGATATTATGGTATAATGATACTTTGACAATATACCACTTTGATGCATTTGCACATTAGATACTTACTCACAGGCCAGACATGCACCTTAGCAAGTGCTAAAAGAGTGAAATTCAGCAAAGTTGTTGTTTTGACGCCAATGTATGATGTACTTTCTATTTAAATAAACACCCACCGATTATATAAGACATTCTTGATGCTCTTTTGAGTGTTTAACATGCATTTTTAAGCCCAACACCAGCATTTTTTTGCAGATCGACCAGGGCCAGTGCTAGACTATTTTGCGCCCTAGGCAAGACCAGGTACTTGCACCCCCCCCCCCCCTGCAGTCTGAGTCCAACTACTGATACATTTCTTAACATATGGGCAAATGCAGCCTGTGCAGATACTGTATGTTTTTCAACTCCTTACCAATGTTAGCCCCATGTGAAGACTGGGAGGAAGTCATGTTGCGCTTAGCATGGCATGCGTGGCACCTAATTGGCTGGATACTTCTTTTTCATGTATTGGCTAAAGTTTGCAGGAGATGGCTTAATCTCCAGCTAACATCATCCAATCCTGCAGTGGTATGTGGAATGTCGCTGCCTAGGCGCTGCCTAGTTTGCATAGCGGTAGCGCCGACCCTGAGTCCACCACCTAACCTACTTGAAGTACCCCCTTGCTTCAGTCACCTTACCAGCCTCTCCTCTTCTCCTCAGGTGGCCGTGTTTGGTCTCACATAAATACCCTGAGTCCACCACCTAACCACCTTGAAGTACCCCCTTGCTCCAATGACCTTACCAACCTCTCCTCTTCTCCTCAGGTGGCAGTGTTTGGTCTCACATAATTATGTCTTAAGTCCAGAAGCCACAAGTGTTGCACAGAGATGAAACATATCCTCCTACATAAGTTGTGCTTGTTTATCTCCAGTCTTCTCTACTCTACAGCCATTCAATGTGCACAGTTTACATAGCATTTCTTTTTCAGGAGGCAGGGAGTGGGGATCTGATGTCACATACTGCATAGCTAGAAGAAGAGAGCTGAGTGGAGGGAGTAGACATACCCCTCTCTACACAGTTTCAGGCCTGGTACTATGAAAGTACCAGGAAAGCCAGCGGCCAGCGGCCGTGGCTGCACCTAAGTTGCCAGTGCGCCCTAGGTGGCTGCTTAGTTCGCATAGCGGTAGCGCCAACTCTGAGTCCACCACCTAACCTCCTTGAAGTACCCCCTTGCTCCAGTGACCTTACCAGCCTCTCCTCTTCTCCTCAGGTGGCCGTGTTTGGTCTCACATAATTACCCTGAGTCCACCACCTAACCTACTTGAAGTACCCTCTTGCTCCAGCGACCTTACCAGCCTCTCCTCTTCTCCTCAGGTGGCCGTGTTTGGTCTCACATAATTATGTCTTAAGTCCAGAAGCCACAGGTGATGCACAGAGATAAAACATATCCTCCTACATAAGTTGTGCTTGTTTATCTCCAGTCTTCTCTCCTCTACAGCCATTCAAAGTGCACAGTTTACATAGCATTTCTTTTTCAGGAGGCAGGGAGTGGGGATCTGATGTCACATACTGCATAGCTAGAAGAAGAGAGCTGAGTGGAGGGAATAGACATACCCCTCTCTACACTGTTTCAGGCCTGGTTCACACCTATGCATTTTTTGGTGCTTTTTGGGAAACACACTACAGTTCATTTAACATGGTTTCCTATGGGACATGTCCACAGCTATGCTTTTTTCAGCCACTGCATTTTTGGAAAAAGTCAGGGACTATTTTAAACGCAAAACTGTGCTTTTTTGGTTCTATAGATTTCAATGGAGAAGCTGCAGAAAAGCATGTAGTGTGATCTTGCTGCAATTTGAGTTTTTTAATCTGCACAACAACAAATTGGCCAAAAAAAAAGCATAAAAATGCAAAACGTGAATCGAGGCAAAATAACAGTAAATTTGCATGCACAAAAAACGCAAAACGCACAGCAAAAAGCACTGCAGAAACGATCAAAAGCAAACTGCATATGTGTGAACCGAGCCTAATAGAAAAGCATGTACAGATGAGGCTGTTATTTTTTTACACCTGCTGACCAATTAATTTTTTTCCAAATTTTTTTAAAAGTTATGCATTTTATCTTAAAACAATAACAAGTTGTCTCAGCTGTTCATATGTGTATTTGACTACATTATTGTTATTTTTATATGGTATCTGTAGACATTATACTGCTCGGAAGTGCTTAGATTTGAATGCAGCCTTATCAACATCGGTATACTACAATCAAAATATGCATTTTTTTACAGAAAGAGTTTTAGTAGTTCTGATAATGAATAAAGATAACTCTAGCTGCATATTTTAGCTACAAGCCAAATTTGATCCAACAAAATCAAGTTAAAAAATAAATACATTTATGCGTTTGTGTGTGGTAGTTTGTTACCAAAGAAAGCAACCAGGCATTGCTAGCTTGCTTTAAACTATCTTGCTGGCTTCCTTCTGCATACATAGTTAAAAATTCCTTTTCATTTTCTCAGCACGATTATAACAATACACATATAACAATGTTCTGGAACACAAGGAAACTATCTGCTAGTCTCGCAGGGACCTATTTATCATGCAAGCTGAAAAAGAGCAAAATCTCTCTAGTCCAACTTGCATAATTGTAATGGATTCCAAGGGTCATGTACATTTGTCAGGCTAAGTTATACTTTATTTGGAACAGTATAAAACTGAAAGTTGAAGCATACTGATATATATTACTCAGCTGTTGCTGTACTCATTAAATATTAACAGTCTAGTTAAGCTTACACAACCCATATGAATACATTTTGGAAAATAATTCCAAATTCAAAACAAATGCCTTGGTTTTAAATATAACGGTGCAAAGGTTTACAGCAATGGATGGTAAATTGCATCTGATAAAGTACTGCTTTCTGTGTTTGTGACAAGGAAGTCAAAGAGTGTGGATAGTTTTTATGGAAGGAATGTCCATATATTTCTATTTCTTTATAAGATCAATTAACAAAATTATAATGCATGTGGCCACATCATTCCCATGCATTTAAGGCTTCCTTATGTAGACTACAAACGGTTGTGCCAATGAACATTGCACAGGCATGTTCCACTATTGTTACTATTAGGAAATCCACCCTGAAATATAATTTGCAGCACTTGCTAGAGTGCATGCAGGTAAATAGGTAAGTGACTACAAAAAAGGAGTGCAACAATGCAGATATGCAACAGAGGATGAGAAAAAGGTGAAAATTTAGTTTTTTGTACTTGCCTTAATTTTCTTTCCTCAATTTTAGTTCAATGAATTGGTTGAGACACACAGCTCTTAAATGAAGATCGGCCATACACAAGCAGGTTATAGTGCCATCCCTAGGGGTAGATCAAGTGGAATATTCCCGTAACACACTTTTCTGAAGATGGCTTGAAGCAAGTGTGCACCATGGCAATGCGTGACATCAAGTGGACCGGCTGTTGATGCCATAAAAACCCATGACACAAGAGGGTCTGCCTAAATGTTTTCCCACAAAGTAGAACATACACTGTATTGCCAAAAGTATTGGGAAGCCTGCCTTTACACACTTTAATGGCATCCCAGTCTTAGTCCATAGGATTCAATATTCAGTTGGCCCACCCTTTGCAGCTATAAATGCTTTAACTCTTCTGGGAAGGCTGTCCACTAGGTTTAGGAGTGTGTCTATGGTAATGTTTGACCATTCTTCCAGAAGTGCATTTGTGAGTTCAGGCACTGATGTTGGACGAGAAGGCCTGGCTCACAGTCTCCACTCGAATTCATCCCAAAGGTGTTCTATCAGGTTGAGGTCAGAACAGAAGTGGTTGTAAAGGCTGAAGGTTTTTTACCTTCAAGCAGTCTTTGGATGAAGATAAAAAAAAACCTTCTGTGTGCTGTTCCCCCCACAGCCCCCTCAATACTCACCTGAGCCCCCTCTTGATCCAGCGATGTGCATGAGAGCCTCGGCTGTCACAGAGCTCCCTCTCCTCACTGGCTGAGACAGCAGCAGGAACCATTGGCTCCCACTGCTGTCAATCACAGCCAGTGAGCCAATGAGGAGAGAGCGAGGGGCAGAGGCCAAGCCACAGCTGTATGTGTCTTATGGAAGCATAGAGCAGGGCACGGGAGCCAGCACGCACTAGTGCCCCCATAGCAAGCAGCTTGCTATTGGGGGAACTGGTCAAGGGGGAGGAGCGAGGAGTGCACACTGGGACCTGAGAAGAGGAGAATTGGGGCTGCTTTGTGCAAAACCATTGCACAGAGCAGGTAGGTATGAAATTATTATTTTTTTTAAGCCAAACCTTTAATGACACTTTAACCACTTCAGCCCCGGAAGGATTTATCCACTTCCTTACCAGGCCATTTTTTGCGATACGGCACTGCATCACTTTACCTGACAATTGAGCGGACATGCAACGCTATCAAGATAATAATAGAGCTTTCTTTTGATGATATTTGATCACCTTAGCGTTTTTTATTTTTTGCGCTATAAACAAAAAAGAGCGACAATATTGAAAAAAACAAAACAAAATGTTTTACTTTCTGCTATAAAACATTTCCCAAAAAAAGTATGTAAAAAAAATGTATTCATCAGTTCAGACCGATATGTATTCTGCTACATATTTTTGGTAAAAAAAAATCCCAATAAGCGTATATCAATTGGTTTGCGCAAAATTTATTGCGTCTACAAAATAGGGGATAGATTTATGGCATTTTTATTTATTTATTTATTAATAGTAATGGCGGCGATCAGTGATTTTTAGCGGGACTGTGGCGGATAGATCGAACACTTAACTGACATTTTTTTTACACTTTTCTGTAAACCAGTGACATTACTACAGTAATCAGTGCTAAAAATATGCACTGTTATTGTACTAATGACACTGGCAGGGAAGGGGTTAACATCAGGGGTGATCAAGGGGTTAAAGGTGTTCTCTGCAGGTGTTTTCTAACTGTATGGGGGACTGTGTGACTGGGGAAACACACCAATCCATCTTCCTGCTTAGCAGAAAGACAGAATCTGTGTGATCTCCCCTGTCAGAGCAGAGATCTGCCTTGTTTACACAGGCAGATCCCCGTTCTGTCACTGCGGGGAACAATCGTGGGTGGCTGGCGGACATCAAGTCTCACAGATTTGCCAATTGGCTCCCCCATTGGCTAATGGGAGCAGGCACGCACCAACAAAAGAGAGTTCCCGAGCCGACGTACAGCTACAACGATTCACGGGATCATGCCACCGTGCCGCAGTATAATGGCGGTGGCTGGTCGACAAGTGGTTAAGCTTTGACAAAAAAAAAAAAACTAGAAGCGGATTCGTTTCTATGCACATTTTGGACTTTTGGATTTTTGTAAATCAAGCCCAGTATGTCCCGATCCAAATTCCAGCAAACACTACCGCTTGTCAACTAGACTGGAGAGACAATGAGGATCAAATTCCAGCCTGTCTACCAGTCAGCTGTTTGAAAGTTGTAAAAAAAAAAAAAGTAATTCCATGAGCTGGAAGAAAAAAAAATGGGTCCTTACTCCTCAATGCTAGGTGAAAAAATGACACTCTTTCGGAGTTGGTCAGGTTACAGTCACCTAAAGAGAGCTGTCCCTTCTAGCTACCCATTTTGTTTTTTTGTGTGCATCTAATGGCCTATTCTTGCAGATAATGCTATAATCCACTGGTATATGGTTGATCTTAAATCAACAGCTGTGGCTCTCAATGAATTAAAGAGAAACAGAAAAATAAAAGGAAAATGGCTAACTGAAAAAAATGAAATGATATTTAGTGTTATTCATTTATGGTTTTCGTGTACAGTACTACACTAAAGACATTGAGTTTCAGTAGTAATTAACACATGCACATTGTTTCATCAATTTCTTTTTAAAGTATTCTGACTGTCAATTCACAAAGATTATAGAAAGGATTATCACTCCCTAAAATACAGCTGGCTTTAGGCAGGCAAGAACGCTGTGTAGTGAAACGACTACTGAGAAGCACAGGAAAGAAGTCATTTGAGTCGGTGATAAATTACAGCTTTGTTAGATAGCAAACTCATAAGTGGCTGTCAAAATTTCAATGGTCATCTAATGCAAAATTACACAGTTCCACAACTAAGCAGTATTTGTGTTTGTGAATTGAACATTTTTAGGGGAAAATAATGATGGGATAATATAGCCAGTAGAGTTAAAATAACTTCCATCTTAGTGAACTGATATTAATATGTTCTTGAATTTAAAGGGACTTTCACTTTCAAAAATAGGACTATATCTTCATTTTTATAGGTTAACTGTTCAGTCTGGGATCTATTAGGAGAACATGCTGTATTACAAGTTGTTAAGTGATTCCGTTTAAGGAGACAATTCCACATAATAGTGAGGAATGGAACCTAGGATCCAGAACTATAAGTTAATTTTAATTAGTTCACCTGGGACGATGCTCAAGCGTCTAAATAACACTGCTTGTGATAGCAAAGTACATTCTGCAACATTAATTTCATCAAAAGGACTTGGATCTGGAACCTTGCATGCAGTGCTATGAATATTAACCAGTGCTTAGCAGATTGTTCGGGGAAGAACAGTTCAGACACCACAGTGGCTAACAACATTGTTTAGGAGAGACATTATTATTATTATTATGATTATCTTTTTTTCCTCTTTAAGTAGCAGTGTATTATGCAACATTGTGCATTAAGTAATAAAGGGGAGAAAATTGCAAACTCAACATGAAACAGGTACAAAACATAAAGCTGGAGAAGTCCCTGGGAGAACAAGCTTAAAGTGGTTTTAACGGCAAAACATTTTTTACCATAATTCAATTTCCTGCATTAAGGTAAAAAATGTCCCAGTAGTTGTTGCCTTCCTACCTCCCTAAATCACTTGATCCAGGTTTGTGCCCATCTGCAGCGGCTCTCTCCTCTCTCCCTGCTCCCACAGGGCACAGAGGCAGCAGAGGGAGCCATTGGCTGCTGCTGCTGTCAGTGAAATTCTGTGAGCAGAGAGCAGGGAGTAGGGCAGAGCCAGGCTGTGCGTGTCTATGGACACACACAGCCTGGCTCGGGAGCGCACCCACACGCATACCCAATAACACACAGCTTGCTATGGGGGCACACGAAGGGAAGCAGGAGTGGAAAGCACCAGTGTGGGTCCCCAGAAGAGGAGGTAAGGGGCCATTCTGTGCAATATCATTGCATAGAACAGGTAAGTATAACATCCGACAGTGGAGGCCCATTCATGCCACCCCTATATGTATAATAATCCTTTGCCACCCCTATTCAGGCATCCCTTTCAGGATGCCAAGCACCTGAATTACAGTGGTGGGGGTGTTTTTTTGAAGCACCTGATTAGAGCCATAATCCTCTAATAGGTTTAATTTAACCTATTAGAGGTTTCAAAGAGCCCACTCTTTGAAACCTCTAATAGGTTTCAAAGAGTGGGCTTGGAGCGCAGAGCATTTCCGCCAAGAGCCCACCCAGGTGTTACAACAGCGAATGAGGGCTTTCACACTGGAGCGGTGTGCTTGCAGGACGTTAAAAAACTTCTGCAAGCAGCATCTTGCCCATTGAAATCCATGAGGCAGCACGGCTATACCAACAGCAAAGCGCCGTTGCAACAGTGCTTTGCAGGTGGTTTTAACCCTTTTTTGACCACTAGCGAGGGTTAAAACCGCCATGGTAGCGACCGAATAGCTCTGCTAAAATGACAGTAAAGTGGCGCTAAAAATAGCACCCTTTTACCGCCGTTGCCTGCACCGCCCCAGTGTGAAAGGGGCCTTACAGAGAGATCAGGGATCAATTAGACCCCTGATCCCTCCTCTGCCCTCCAAGGCGGTCAAGCAAACTAAGATTTGTTTGATTGCCTTCTTCCCTGGCTATATTGGCCAGGGAAACACAGCACGGAAACCAGAAGTCACAAAATCCTCATCACTTCCACCTTCATTCATCACAGAGGAGATGGGGAAACAGATGTTCCTCCATCTCCTCTGTGAACAGCCAGCCTGATCATTTACACCAGTCCCAAGCCCTGTGAAAGTGATTGGCAAGCTGTAGAGCCACTCAGATCATTTGGCATGAAAGTTGATTGCCAGCTCTAAAAACAATACCAGGATCATGGCTGCAGCTTGTATAGCCACTTGCTCCTGAGGCTGTATGTATACAGCCCAATGACTGCAAGTGGTTAGAGTTACAGTGACCCTTTAAAATAAACAATCCCCTCCCAGTTAAAAAGTTCCCGTATGTTGGTGGGCAGCATTGTTTGTTGGCCCATTTGCTAGGGTTTAGAAGCAAAAATACATTTCAAACCGTAATGTCCTTTCTCACACAACAACAGCAAAAATGTATTTCTGGTCCATTGAATTTATAACCATAGAACATCACATGTTGAAGGACAGTGGTTGATGTTTTCAAACATTAATGGATTCTCAGTGTGTTATGTATCTTCCATCTCTATAAAGAAGTAATTTTATTAAGAGGTGTGGGAACACTAGACACAATAGGTAGGGGAAATGACTGTAGCTGCTACTGATGGAAGATGGTAACTTGTTTAATAAACTGGAACTATGGGCACAATAAAACAATGACATATTTTGTATGATGCAGTCTGTCAAAAGCACTAACGGTTTTCATGTTTATTCATTCTACATTGAAATCATACAGTGTATGCGTATGCAGGATAGTCTCAGATGGACATGTAGCTTTAACAGACTTTGAAAGCAGACATTGTGTTAAAGTGCAATGCCAATGACCCCCCCCCCCCATCCTTGTCCCAAATCAAATTCAAGAAATGTAAAAAAAAGCTGGCAAAAAGCAGCAATAAAATAAAATGTTTTTTATTATCGTTTTGCTCTGTTGGTCCTTAAATGATTACACTATAGCGTAGCCTTTCCCCCAAAGGAACCCTTGCAATAATTTGCAGGCCTCAGGGAACCCCTGCTAAGAGTAGTCCATTGGTGGTCTTTGGAAAAATGCCCTTCCATTGGTGGTGGTCAGTGCGAAGAATGCTGCTTACATTGGTGGTCAAAATGCCACGCTTATAGTCTGGCTCTGCTAACTAGTGTTGGACCTGGAGCTGTGCAGTCACCATCACATGGGAGGTCAGTTAGCCAAAGCTCAAGTAACCCTAGCCAATTCTGAAGGAACCCACAGAATCCTAGTTGCAAACTCACAGGGTTCTACAGAATCCTAGTTGCAAATGGGAAAGATTGGTAGTACGTTTTGGTAACTTTTAGGGTCTGAAAATATGTTGGGGTAGAACAATTCTTAGAGAATAAAGACAAGAATTCCAGACAATATTTTGTGGGTTTATTTTTAAGTTTCTACTTAAATATATTATAAACCTAACCTAATATGAACCTAGGTAATGGGTTAAGAATACCAAGTTAAAGGACAGCTGTAAAAAGGAGGCAATACTACCTTTAAGCAAAAAAATGATCTACAAATAAGCCCATGGACTATTAACCATTTGCCCCCTCAGTGAAGAATATTTTCTCAATTCCAGTCAGATTTTTCTCTTTCTGTGCTTTCTCTGTGATTACCACCAGTTTGACATTTGAACAGAAACAACAATGTAAATGATAGTTTTTGGTATTATTATGATGCTGGATGCAAGCAGCAATCACAGCTTTCCACAAACATAAGAAAAGGTTTTCCATTTTTTTCTCTAAAAAGTCTTGTAAGTTCTCTAGAAGGGCTAGCAGTCTATAGGCTACAGTGACAATTTTGTTACTAAGCATTTGATGAATGCACAAAGAAAATCATTCCTATTCTATAGGCTGGCTTAACACCTGTGCATCATTTTTTCCTCACTACATATATGTGAAACAATGGCCAAGCACTGAGCCCTTAAGCTGCTCTTAAAAACCTATGTTTTTTTCAATGCAACCATTTGGCATATACAGTGTTTAGGCAAACAATATGAAGAAAAGGGAAAATTCGATTTCTTCTCAAATTTTTATATAAGGTTGATTTTACATCTTTTCGTACATTTTTACATGCAATATCAATGATTGTGCTTTTTCATACACTGCTATTGTCATCAATAGGGCCTCTTTTTTTTACGTAGGTCAACCCATGTACAGTGTTTTTTATTTCTGTTTTAAGCAGTGCTAGTTCACAATTGTGAGATGCCTTGAGCTAAGTTGTCTGTCTGACAATGGCGGAAAATGAGTGTTGATAGTTCACTTAAAATGGCATGAAAACAGGCATTAAAGGTGTAAATCCAGCCATGGGGTCTATTCAAGTAACTTTCAGCTACCATATAAGTGAAGTATTAATGCATGTCTTGAATTTTGACACCGATTTGTCAAGTTTCTTGTATGAATTATTTTTTTACATGAGGAGTGTAGTGCTACCCACAAAAGGACCCAGACCCATAAAATATTGTGTGCGACTGTCTCTTTTGTAGCCTTGGGGTATGTTTAAATGGAAGGTACTTACATGGTCCCTTTAAGAGACTTCTTGGATCCAGGTGGCTTCTGCACTGGCACACTGCTGCACAGGCTGGGTCCTGGGTTCCATGGGTGTCTTTAGCTAAGCTTAGCTGAGACTGACCAAGGGTGTGAAGCTTAAAGCTTCTCTGCCTCTCTCCCTCTCCCTTTCTCTCCTGGCCTTCCTTCTGCCCAGAGGCAGAGCCCCCTTCCCAGCACAGGGGTCCCCTCCAGATGACTGGAACCTGATTTCTGCTACCAGACTGCCAAGTCTCTGAGAATTTATGGGTTGATCCCCCACCTACAGAGGCCTGCCTACTCAGGGATTGGTGGGAGCTCCATAAATATTCAGGCTGCAGTCTCTGCTCCTCCACCCCCTGGATTCTATAACCATCTGCAGAGTTTAAGAAAACAGGTGGAAGATAACAGAGCCACAGCCCTTGAAGCACTGCACAGTCAAAAACAAATGAATCCCTGCCCCTCTACCTACAGAGGAGCCAAACTAAATTTACATCACCTAGTAAAGGTGCTACAGGGGGAAAGACTATGAGGGACCATTTACCTATACACACAAATTACAGGGCATTCTAATGCACATGTGGGAGTATAACTCAAACCTTATCATTTCCTGTTCAGGCTACTTTCTCACTAGTGTAAATTTCAAGTGCGATTTGAGTCAATGGAAATCTAATTGTTTTCAATGGTGCGCATTCACATCAATGCGACTCAGCACTGTGCAATTTTGTAAAAGGTTCTTGTACTACTTTGGTGGAATTGGCCCCACAGAATATGCAAACCACATCCAAGTTGCACTACATAATCACACTGAAAATCAATTCAAAATCAGATCACAGTGGTGTGGACTAAGATAAGAAATGCGCAAAAAAGTAGACTATAAAAAACAAAATCATTCTCATCCCTCAAACTTATTCCTTAAAATCACAAATGTGAGTTAATAAAAGTTAATACCTCATCCTGGATCTAGCCTTTTTTGTACTCCAGTGCTCTGGTGCCCTTTAAAATTAAACATATGTGACACATGCTTCAAACATTGCATTGAGAATCTTAGTTATCCCAGGTTTCTGTAGAAAGAACACTGGTGAGCAGAAGGAGGGCACAAAGATGCTGTTTGTCATAAACGGACAGGCAATATAAGCTTAGGTTGCATTCCATTCAGTTTTGTTAAAAAAGCACACTTCCCTTTTAATATAGAACTGCAGACAAAACATTTTTTCTAGCTTTGAAATAAGAGTGCTAGGCCCTCTGTGTGGTTTTTATGGTGTCCCTGTTGGAAACAAAACTGAATTTTAAAAACACTGAGGGCTTGTTCACAACACAATTCCAGTTTTTCCGGGTGTGTTTCTGCATGCATGTTTTTAACGTGTTTTCAGTGCGTTTTTTTCACATTTGAAAAATCTTTATTTTGTTCCTGGACTATGGTTCTAGTGCATGTACAAGTGTTTAGATGCAGTCCACTGGGAAAAAAATGCATACCCCTGTACTTTTTTTAAAGCACTGGCACTGAATGCAGAGGTGTGAACTAGTGTTTGGAAATTAATGCACTAAAAAGCATCAAACAAACAAATAAAGAATTGTACATAAGGCTTCAATCTCAAATTCAAAGTGGTACTAAAGTATATATATTTATTTATTTATGTATTTATTTATTTATTTTTACCTTAAAGTGTTACTAAACCCACAAAATAAAGTAAAATCAGTCTGTATATGCAGTAAAGCACGATTGTTATACTCACTGTGGAACCTAAAGGGTTAAAAAAGGCTGTTTTATCTTGTATGCACAGATCCTCCCCTTCTTCCACTGACTCCAAAATATGTCCAGATTAAACAGAGCCTTTGTCTGGCAGTCAGGCTGCAAATGCTCAGTTTGGTGCATATTGCTCGAGAGTTTTTTTTGTTTTTTTGGGAGAGTGAATGTGATCAGCACAGGGCCAATCAGCACTGTCCAGACAGAGGGTTGGGGGTCCTGCATCCTGATAGGAAAGCCAGTGCAGTATGAAAACTCCTCCTACAAGCTTTACCCAGGCACTGATAGAAGTCACAAGACTGTTATATAGTGCTGATAAGAAAGGGTATTTAGCAGTTTGTATTTACTAACATTATTGCACACCAGGATTTACTAACATTATTGCACACCAGGATTCAAATTCTCTTTTTTAAAGTGATCGTTTTTTTCAGACTGACTCCAACGGGATTTATAAGGCTATAAATAAGGATCCTTACCTTGGTGGTAAAACCTAGTGAATGGAGTATATGGTATCTGATGATCTACTTTTATACTGAAGCTGCTGGTGTGGTCTATGAGTTTTCACTAGTGACCCCCATGGGCAAAATGTGACTATAACATTCAACATAAATCTGAAAAACACAAAAAAGGCCATGGTGTGCTTCAATAATCTGGTGTCTTCTCATAACAAAATTATCAGTTTTTGGTGGATTATCTGTAAAATCCATTAGAGAGTCACCTCCTATGTATTTGTGCATTTCTCCAGATAACACTTAGTTTAAAAGGAATGATTATGTAAAAGTTAAGTAGATTAGATATGATATTAAAGAAAAGTTTAATAAATGTACCATGAATCTAATTGAAAGATGTCATTGTGTCTTGAATCTTAATCTTAAAGGCATTTTAGATTTGAGGTCTAAGAAAATGGCATTAAAATATATTCTAATAATAGTGCCTAAATTATGCTGTAGGAAAAAAAAGGTTGAATAAAAAAATATTTCAAGAAATGGGTTGCCTAATGTCAGCTCCACATGAATATTATTTCATAAAGAGACCCTGTCACCTGATTGTTTCCATAGCTGTTGTAAAGTGCTTTGCAGATAATAATACAAGCAGCAAAGCAATTAGTACACTTTAATGGCACCATTTGATAAGTGCTCATAAATGAAATGAAAGTTTCTTGCAGCTTTCTGCCACCATTCTAGATACAGAGTGGATGTTACGAAGAACTTAACATGAGGTATTGTGCCATGACCACTGATAAATTGCTTTTGTACATAGGAGGAGCCCACGTATGATTCTATGTGTGGGGGGGGGACTTCTAATTATTCCCACTCAGAAAACAGATTACTAAAAACCTCCACAGGCATGGGAATAATGTAAGGAAGTTGTCCACATAGTCCCTGCTCTGCTTTTGGAACAACTCATGACCCCTCAAACTTTGTGCTAATTGATGTTATTACATCTCCTTCACAATAGTAGCGCTTACAGAAGAAAACGACCAAATGTTTCGTGTTTTCTTTTTGCCTATGTTTTGAATGGTTTTTGATACTCATTTCAGAGTACAATCACATTCAACTGGACTTGTTTGTTAGTACTGTTGAAGGCATTCTATCATTTATTTCATAAACTTCCTTAGTTCTAGGAAGACCTATAATAAACTCCTTTAGAACAGAGAAAGCTACCTAGATGTCCAATATGGCTTAATACCACTAGCTATACAATTACATGATAAATGAGAACCTTCAAAGACATAGCTATCTCTTCTTTTTTACCTATAGTATGCCATGGCTCCTTGTAATTTATTAACACATTTTTGTGTTAATAAATTATATTTTAGTTTGCATATTTTAGTTGGCAGATAATTTATGATAATATAATTGATAATAATATCACAACAGAACTAGGAACATCCCTATCAACACATGTGAGGTGGATGGGTGAATCACTCCCACTGTGCTATTGTGTTCTTATGGTGGGGAGACTTCCCCACCTTCAGAATGCACTGATCAGTGCTGCTGGCTATAGCTGGCGCCACTGATCATTCAGGATGTACATAAGTCGATCAGTAGATCAAATTCTGTACAACCAGCCCATACATACAAGGATCTAAATGTGGCAGGTTCCTACTGAACCAGCTGAATTGCAATCCCTATAAAGGGCGAAGTATGACTTATTTTATTTTAATTGAAAAATAGCTTTTACAACCACTTCTTACGCCCATCATCATGACTATTGCGATGATGGAAGTTAAGTGTAATTAAACACAATGGGACAGTAACCCTTAGGGTATCTGCTTTTTGCCTGTATACCATAATTATACCCTACTTATACTATTTTTATAACCCTGTAAGGCTAAAGAAAGGGTTATCTGCTTATCTAAAGTCATTTTTTTTGTGGCAACATAAGTCAACCAAAGGTCAACATCTTTCATACTGTATTTAAGGGTGGGGTCCAAGGCTAATTTTTGTCTAAAGGCGGCATCATAAGAAAACCATGGAAATCTTCCAAAACACTTATAGGCCTCAAGAGATAAACTATGATGGTAAAATATGCCAGCACATTTGTGAGGATAAATCTTGAAGCCAATTATGAAACCATCTTGTTATAGATTCACACCTACTGTATCTTCTTCATTCTTGTCATCCATTTTTTTTTATTTCAAAAATGATTTATTTATTTAGGGAGAAAAAGAACATCAATAAAATCACTGTTCCAAATTGTATCTGTAATGTTAGTTGGTAAATGGAAACCCAGTGGGAAAAGTTTGCATTGCAGTATTTCTTTGAGGTAATGTACAGGTATACTTAAATGCCTGGATTAGATGATAAGAGCAAAGCAATTGGCAGTACTATTCAAATTAACATTTAGGGTTAGACTAGAGGAGTTGTTACCATTAGAATGTGGACAGCCAGATGACATAACTGGTGACTAGGGATGAGCCGAACACCCCCCCCCCCCCCTTCCGTTCGCATCCAGAACATGCGAACAGGCAAAAACTTAGTTCGAACACGCAAACATTGTTTAAGTCTATGGGACATGAAAAATCAAAAGTGCTAATTTTAAAGGCTTATATGCATGGTATTGTCAAAAAAAGTGTCTGGGGACCTGGGTCCTGCGCCAGGGGACATGTATCAATGCAAAAAGAAAGTTTTAAAAACCGCCGTTTTTTCGGGAGCAGTGATTTTAATAATGCTTAAAGTTAAACAATAAAAGTGTATTATTCCTTTAAATTTCGTACCTGGGGGGTGTCTATAGTATGCCTGTAAAATGGCGCATGTTTCTCGTGTTTAGAACAGTCCGAGTGCAAAATGACATTTCTAAAGGAAAAAAAGTAATTTAAAAGTGCTAGCGCTAGTGCCGGCTATAATGAATTGTCGGTCTTGCAATACACAAAAAAGTTCATTGATAAAAACGGCATGGAATTTCCCCACAGGGGCACCCCAAACCAAAATTAAAAAAAAAAAAATGGGTGGAAGTCACCCTAAATTCCATACCAGGCCCTTCAGGTCTGGTATGGATATTAAAGGTAACCCTACGCCAAAATAAAAAAAATGGCATGGGGGTCCCCCTCAAAATCCATACCAGACCCTTCAGGGACCTGAAGGGTCTGGTATGGATTTTGAGGGGGACCCCCACGCCATTTAAAAAAAAAAATTTGGCACGGGTTCCCCTTAATATCTATACCAGACCTGAAGGGCCTAGTATGGAATTTAGGAGGACCCCCACCCATTTTTAAATTTTGGTTCGGAGTTCCCCTGTGGGGAAATTCCATGACGTTTTGATCAATGAACTTTTATGTGTATTGCCGAACCGACAATTCATTATAGCCGGCGCTAGCGATAGTACTTTTAAATGACTTTTTTTCCTTTAGAAATGTCATTTTGCACTCGGACTGTTCTAAACACGGGAAACATACCCCACTTTACAGGCATACTATAGACACCCCCCAGGTACAAAATTTAAAGGAATGTTACACTTTTATTGTTTCACTTATTAAAATCACTGCTCCCGAAAAAACAGCAGTTTTTAAAACTTTTTTTGCATTGATACATGTCCCCTGGGGCAGGACCCAGGTCCCCAAACACTTTTTATGACAATACCATGCATATAAGCCTTTAAAATGAGCACTTTTGATTTCTCCCATAGACTTTTAAAGGGTGTTCCGCGGCTTTCGAATTTTCCGCAAACAGCCCAAAATATTCGGCAAACGGGCGAGCAGCCAATGTTTGTTTCAAACTCATTTTCGACTTGAACATAAAGCCCATCCCTACTGGTGACAGAGGCAACTATACTATTTGCTTTATACCAGGGGTCTCCAAACTTTCTAAGCAAAGGCCCGGTTGATTGTCCTTCAAACTTTAGGGGGGCCGGACTGTGGCCCGCGGGAGTGGAAATTTTTATGCTATCAGTGGAAGTAAACATCAAGACATTTGGTATTAGGGGGAGGAATAGTGCCCCATTGTTGGTATCATAGGGAGGAATAGTGCCCCATTTATGGTGTTAGTGGGAGAAATGGTGGCCCATGGTTGGTGTCACTTGTCATAATAGTGTCTCGTATCAGTGGGGGAAATAGTGTCCCAAGGGCTGGATAAAGGCAAGCAAAGGGCCGCAATTTGGAAACCACTGCTTTAGACCATACAATAGCTGGAGAAACTAAATCAGAAATAAAAAAACAAAAAAGTAGGAGAACAAGAAGCAATGATAGCTAACGAAGAAGAAAACATAGTCAAGCCATTAGAGAATTTAGATAAAGAGCCAAAATATTGTCAAGGACGGCGAAAGTAATCAACTCACCCACCCCATTTACACTACCATGCTGTAAGGAATGTACTACAGGGTCTTGCAGTTAATGCCACTAGCAGATGCTTTTTCTCATGATGACCAATACCTGTTTGATTCATGCCATTAACTGCTCCTTTTGAAGTTGGAGAACTTCTGAGTGCCATCTGACAACTGTCAGGATGGCCAACAAGAAGTATTGCATGTTGCCTAGGCCATGCTGGCTCCAGATGCTAGTGTATTCAGTGAAAATGTGGATAACACTTCCGTTTGACCCCTATATCTTCCAGCCTATGGCAGTGAGGGGGAGTCTTTATTCCTCCTTCAGATGCTCTTCACAGTCAGCTCTTGACTCTGGGATGTATCACTAACACTGTGCAAGGGAGAACTTCATATGGTGAGCTGGTCTTCCTGCTACTGGCATCTTACTGCCTTCTATTCCAGGTGGCCCAACTCTGATGATGGACCAGTTTATGCAGAACACAATTATTGAGCTGAAGGAATTTGATGACAGTGCTGCATTCAGTCTTCACCTCCTGGCTGTTCAGAACACATACTCTGACTTAGGAGTCTTTGCATGACAGCAATACAAAAAAGACAGCAACGGATGACACATTCTAGCTAGGTAAAACAGTTGAGTGGAAGGTTGCTGTGTGTTTTCTGTTATTGACAGCTCTGATGCACATGCTTTTATGTATACTCCTACAACATACATGAGGATTAACCATTATTTCAGATGCATGCAGCAGCTCTAGCCGCCAAGCCTCGCGGCAACAGTTCACCATGAGGCATCTAATGCAGGTAAGAAACCCGTGATAGAAAGAATAAGCGCAAAAATGGGAGAGTTGGCAGAAGAAACAAACAAAACTCATATTTTAGTTGCATGTCTTCAAAGGTTGCCACCAGATCATGAATTTTCCAAAGCTAGGACTGGATGGGATGCAACTAATTCCTAATAAAGGGGATAGTGACAAAATTGTTTTGCAAAAAGAGGATAGAAAGATAAAAATATTATACTTTATTTGCCCAAAAGGTACTGATGATTAGTTTTCTTTATAGTGCAGTAAAGAATAGAGAATAGACTATCAGGGTCAAGGTATATGCATGAACCCATATGCTTGAGGGTGGTATGTAACTGCAGAGTGTCTGTAGCAGACATTAGCTGTGATTTATTTATAATTTGTATTTATTATTGATGAGAACTGTCTCACTACTATTTACTGAAATTCCCTGTAAAAAGAAATTGCTGTAATGGTATGCTACACTGTATTGTTTTTGCTAAATTTTCAGGTCTAGAAACCACTTTTGTGTGCAGTTTCCTGTTTCTGATAATAAAGGGTTATTTATTTCTGAGTTTAGTTTCATTGATTTTTATATATATATTACTATATCTTATATGCTTAGTTTAGTGACCTTTTAACATCCTCCTGCCTGTTTTATAGACAAATGATGGCGGACGAGATGTTCCTTTGGTCTGGGAGGTCTCCCCAGTTTCACCGTGCTTGCGCGCCCATGGAGGGTACTTGCATGGCGATTGCAGGTGCGCTGTGTCACTGGGACACGGCGCGATCTTGATCTCGGTAAAGAGCCGATGACGCGGCTCTTTACCCATGTGATCAGCTCTGTCCAATCACAGCGGATCACATGTAAACAAGGAAGTGTCTTTTATCAGCTCTCCTCAGCTCACACTGACAGAGTGTGAGGAGAGCCGATCAGCGGCATCTCCTCAGAGGGGAGACCTGTACGGATAATCAGGGCACTGATTATGAGTGCCCTGATTATTAGTGCAGCCCCAAAACTGCCCAGCAGTGATAACAGTCTGTGTCCATCTGTGATGCCATTCTGTGGCCATCAGTGACACCAATTTGTGCCCATCAGTGATGACAAGTTGTGCTCATCAGTGAGGCCAATCTGTGCCCATCAGTGATGCAAGTCAGTGCTGCCTTTCAGTGCCCATCAGTGCCACCTATCAGTGCTCATCAGTGAAGCCTATCAGTGCTCATCGGTGCTGCACATCATTTCCGCCTATCAGTGCCATCAGTGCTGCATATTAGTGCCTCCTAATCAGTGCCACCTCATAAGTACCTTTCAGTGCCGCCTCATCAGTACCCACCAGTGCAGCCTCATCAGCGCACATAAGTGAAGAAAAAAAGTTACTTATTTACAACATTTTCCGAGAGAAAACATTTGTTTTTGTTTTTTTGTTTTTTTTTTTCTGAATATTTCATTTTTTTAGCAAACAAATAAAAAACCCAGCAGTCATTAACTACCACCAAAAGAAAGCTCTATTTGTGTGAAAAAAATGATAAAAAGGTCATTTGGGTACAGTGTTGCATGACCACGCAATTGTCATTCGATGTGTGACAGCGCTGAAAGCTGAATATTGGCCTGGACAGAAAGGGGGTAAAAGTGCCCTGTATTGAAGCAGTTAAAGAATAAGGGCCATGTCACATGATTTGCATTGGGATGCACTGGGTAACATTTCTAAGTGCAGTTCCAACACAAAAGACAAGGTAATGTGCCTTGTTTTGTATGGTGTCTGTTCATACCACATTTGACAGTTCAATAAAGTTCTAATAAAAAAAAGTAAACAGTGTGTTGTGTAGAGATAGGCGCTTCACAATTGTGTCTGCCCCAGAGCACACCAACGAAACTGCTATTGGTGCAGCTGCTGGTGTGAATCAGAAAAATGCACAGAAAAGGTGGGAGGTATACCCTCGCGGAGGAGGATGGCAGAATTTGAGCAGTTATTATTAGGTTATTATTATGTGATTTTGTCAATTAGTGAAAATTTGCTCATAATTCTTTTTAGCTAAAATAACAAAACAAAACAAAACAAATCTCAATTTTGTTGTTTGTTTCTTTATTTAGAGAAATAATAATAATAATAAAAAAAACATAAAATAATGAGGCTAACAGGGCATTGTTTTTAAAACAAGAACAGGTCCAGGAAAATTAAAAGGAGCATCCGTAACCATAGGGAGTAATTTAAGACCTATTGCTCTATTAAAAACTATTATTGCTTTGAATCTAATGCATTTCACAAATGCATGTGATGAAAGTGAGGTCTAATGAACCCCAAACTGAGTAGAGAAAATGAAATCATACTGAAAAGAGTAACACCCTACTTTCTCCAAAATGTGCAAATCAGTACAGAAAATGGTCAGGTTTAAATCTCATGTCTGTGCTAGGCATTCATTTACATTCCAGTTTACAGCACAAATGGCAGAAAATAGTTCAATGTAAAGCAAGTTAGAGGCCAGGCAGGGGATCAAAAACGTCTAGCAGTATCATAAACAGTATTTAACAGAGTCTGCAAGGCCTCTTTTTGTAAATAACCTTCTGTAAAACCTGTCGAGTAATGAAATACACATTCCGTTCTCAGAAACGTAACTAAACCCAAAGCTCCGCTCTGAATTTGCTCCTTTCAATCCACATGGACGACCCAGGTGCTGGCTAACACAGTCTCCACTCTCAATAAAAAAGAAATGTAAACCGCACTCTAAAATGTAGCTCTTCTTTCTATTTAATTCGTCAAAAGATGAAAACTGCAAGTATTAATGTGTCCACCTGAAACCACCTTCATTGACGCATTTTACCTCTACTGGCTTGTTCACATTTACAGAGGAAGTGTTCCCCTGTCCTTGTAAACAAGCCAGTAGTGGTAAAACCCATCAAGGAGGATGGTTTTGGGTGGAGACATTAAATTATTCAATTTTCATCTTTTAACAAATTAAATAGCAAGAAGAGCTAAGTTAGGAAGTGTGGCTTACATTTACTTTTGATTGAGAGTGGACAAATTCTGGTCTGTTTTTTTAACTACCAGAACCAAACTATATGCTGTGATAAAGGTACATTCATAAAATGTGGTCATACAAATGTATAAGAAAATAACGATCAGTTAGACATCAAACATGCCTATATTACAAGAGAAAAGAACATTTTTTGGTATCTATCAAATTGTGATTTCATTCTGTTCCTTAATATGTTGGATGTCAGATTGTTGTGTGGTAACATAGCTATTGTTAGAAAAATTGGAACTAAAGGTGTGTCCGATAAGCATTATGAAATGCTCTCCAGTCCCTTCAGAACCTACCTCTTCAAGGACCTAAATAGATAACTGCATTAGTAAATGTCACTTACCATCAAAATGCTAAGAGTCATTCATGAGAGCCAACTTTAGTACATCAGATTGGAATTGCTCTGCAGTGGATTGGACTCTACACAAAACCGAAGACCAGGGAAACATTGCTAAGTACTTTTCACTTTTATTCCCATTCATATTGCTGTTGCTAGTTGTTTTCTAATATCTTTTTCTGTAAATATTTTCTTTTCTCTTCTTTAAACACTATTTTTAAAAATTGTTAAGCTGAATCTCTAAATGCTCTAAACTGAAATGAAATATTTTATTGTCTTTTTGAAAAAAACAACTCTATTATAATCTCTGTTACAATCCTGAGTGGGCATGGCAGAGAGTGATATACACATGTCTTTTAAAAAGTCAAAATTGCAACAGCAGAAGCTGTAAACAGTACATATTTCCCTTAAAACATAGGGGCAGCTATTTGTATGTGTAAAAGCTGGTGTTTAGATTGTTGTCCAGTGGGGTGGGAAATCTTTGTTCAGGGAAAGCTAAGAGTGTAACATCATCACTAATTTTCACGTATTCCTAGCTACTATTTGCTATAAGGCATCTGCACACAAAACACTACCTACCTTTCTTCCTGCAGGGTCCTGCCTGCCCTTCCCCAGCCTATGTGTTTGCATAAGAGGCTCAAAGTATGTTAATGTTGTTCTAGCTCTGTGCAAGCCTAGCAGCTAGAAAAAAGATTTCCTCTTTACCGTGAACTGATTTATATCAGAAGTCTGGCAGCATGCTGACTACGGCAGTGCTACTATCTTTATCATATCTAAAGTATTCCTTTAGAGTGACTCCATTTTTGTTCAGAAATAAACATTACCCTCTGTATGATCTAAATACATTTCAGGATTTTAGCAAACTTTGTGGCAGATTCCTACCTTCTGTTATTCTGGAGAAATAGTGGTTTGCTTGTCTGTATCCTTGTGGGAAATGAATGTGAATGGGAAGGATTTAATAATTATCCGCTGCTGTATTTGCAGGGTTCTAATGAAGAAACTGGCAGGGTCTACATCCTTTTAGATTTCCCTTTAGAAGTATCTCACCAAAATGACATTTTTGTTGCAGTCTAAAATCTGACTTGTATTGACTTGTATCTTAGTGCAGGCTTTTGGGAAAATCCATGAGCCAATCAGGAAATTACATTTCTAAGGGGTGTTCTGTACACCATCTGTGTACAGAATGCCTCCAGGTTGCTATATTCCATGATATTTTACAGAAAAATTACAGCACTGCAGATTGAAAAGGAAAAGGGATTTTTAATAACATTTAATTACAATATGACTTGTGAAGTAATTGTATATGCTATATTGTTTTTTTTTTTATTTGCAATATTTTTTCCCACAAAAGTAGAGTTACCCTTTAAGTTCAATAATTTCAATGGGTTTCTGAAGCCAGCACCATAAAAGCTATCTTCTAATGTAAAAGAAACAACAAGTTGGACCAGGATCTTCATCTATCTGCATGATTCCTGGACTAAAGGGATTTTCCACTTCATCACCCAAACTAGAGAACTCATCGTAGGTCTCAAATTCTCCAAACAATATTAGGTATTAAGGTCATTTTGATTTATGCCGCTAACCTTGCTTTTACTGAACTGCTCTTATGCGCCTGACAAAGTCAGATGAGTAATATTGACACTGTCATTCAATATTTGTTGCATCCGAACAAAACAAAGTGAATGTTTATTGTACTTTTACAGTATATAAATATAGTATGCATATATAAAGACAGATAAAAACCAGGGGGCTAAACAAAGCAGACATTGATAAAAATAACCGGATACCATGGGGAATTTATTTGGAACTTTAATAATCATCCTTAAAGCGGTGCTAAACGCACAGACAAAAATGTAATATAGTACAGCTTTTTTATTGTTTTTTTCTTTTCTTTTCACCTGGTGATCTGGATAGTAACACTAACAAATGAAAGATAAACTCAAGCTAACACTTTTTTAACAGTTACAGAAACATCTTTTTTGTTTTTATTTTGTAAATAAGTAAGTTTTCTCCTTCACTGATGAGCACTGATGAGGCGGCACTGATGAGGTGGCACTAATATGCAGCTCTGATGGGCACTGATAGGTGCCACTGATATGCAGCACTGATGGGCACTGATAGGTGGCACTGATAGGCCGCACTGATGGGGACTTATAGGTGGCACTGATGGGCACTGATGGGTGGCACTGATGAGCAATGATGGGCACTGATGGGCAACACTGATGGGCACTGATAGATGGCACTGATAGGCTGCACTGATGTGGAGGCACTGACAGGCATTACTAATGGGCACTGATTAGCATCCCTAATGGGCCATGATTGGCATCCTTGATGGGCACTGATTGGCATCCCTGGTGGGCATGGGTTGGCCTCCCTGGTGGGATCTAGTGAGCATCCTTGATGGGTCGGCACTGATAATCAATGCACTGATTATCAGCACAGACCCCCCCTTGTCAGGAGAGTGGCTGTTCGGCTCTTCCCTACTCACACCTTGTCAGTGCGAATAGAGAAAAAGCACTTCCTGGTTACGATTGTGACCAGCTGTAATTGGACACAGCTAATCACATGGTAAAGAGCCTATGTCATAGGCTCTTTACTGAGATCGGAGATGCGGTGTGTCAGAGCGACACACCGCACTATCGATCGCCACACTAAGCACCCTCATGGCTTATCCTGCTGGATGTCATATGACACCCGGTCAAGATATTAGAGCCACTTTGCGACCATCATTTTGCATACGATGGACCAGAATGGGTTAATATATGTGCAGGGTCAAGGGTCAGCATCAGCTTCTTGAACTAAGATGCTGGCTCAGAGATGACACAGTCATGTAAATCCTGGTGTCTGTGCAGCTCTTGGTTGTGTTCACAAATGTTTGACACAGATTGCCCCCGGCTGCAGCCTCTCATCCTGTGAATTTCTGCAAAGTTAAAATGTAGTCAAAAATATCTCTGCGGGGGGAGGAGCTTCCTCCTGCCTTCAGCATACTATCAACATCATCTCAATCATCTCATTCAACTCCGGTGATTTCTATTCAAGGGTGCAGGCGGCTAAGGAGCCCATCCATCGGCTCTGTATTATACACTGGAAAGGAAGAAACATTGCCGCACACCAACCCGGCCTGAGCGGTGAATCAACATAACAGCTTTAGCCTGACTCCACCTAGGCCATGCCCCCAATGCATTTTACCCTTGGGGATTAATTCATGTTTTATTGTTATATGAGATGGCTGTAATTAATGTACCACATCCCTATATTGTAGTGTATTTGAGAGAATTAGAATTCTAACTTTACTAGTACAAAAAGAGGGCAGACACGTCAATATTATAAAAATACCAAAGAATGTATTACAAATGTAAAATACACATATAAGAATAAATTCCACTGTCCGACTCCACTAGGAACTGTCAATATCAACCAAAAAGAAGCATAACTAGAAAATACACAATATTTTCGATACTCTATGTTACAGTTGCTTTGATAATTTATTTATTATTGTATCAAAATGTAAGGATGTATACTTATGTTGTGTATTTTCTAGTTAGGCTACTCCTCGTTACATCCAAGAATACAAGATTGCGAAACACATCCACCTTATTTGATCTCTTGGTGTGACTATGGACACAAAGATTGTTAAGTAGCTTTTTTTTAGTTGATATTGCCGGTTCCTAGTGGGATCAGACAGTGCAATTTTATCTTATATATGGATTTTAAATTTGTAATACATTTTTTGGTATTTTTATAGTATTAACATGTCTGCCCTCTTTTTGTACCAGTAAAGTCTGAATACTAATATTCTCAAATACACTACAATGTAGGGATTATTTTGTAATTTAAGTGGATGTAAACCCTCTCCTATACCCAGTGAATTGAATAGCCTCAGATGATACACAGAGATGAGACAAATCTCCCTACATAAGTTTACATGTATATCTGCTGTCTTCAACTTGCTATATTCTTTAGAAATTGCTAGAGATTTCCTCTTCCTGTTCAGCATTGGGAGTGGATTCCTTGCATCTTAGCATTCTTAGCAACCACGACAGCCGATTGGAGATAAGGCACACATCCCCCCCTCCACATAGGTAGAGAAAGGAAGGAATGTGCAGAGCTGTGCTGTGACAAGACAAGCTCTCTGCTACTCTATTTATAGCAACCTTCCACGGCACAAATTTCAGGCTGGTTTTATCTAGGTTGACAGAGAATTTGTCAGAAGTTATCATGATGATAACAGAAGAATGGAGCAGCAGAAACACACAGGACTTGCTTTGGAGAGAGATAAGAAAACACTAGAGATAGATGTTCCTAGGTCAAATTTCATGAATCAGGTTTACATCAACTTTAAGCCCTATAAGTGGGGAAAAATGCATTAGGGGGTGTGGCTTGGGTGGAGTCAGGCTGAAGACATCTAGATGATTTACCTTTCTGGCAGGGTTGGTATGTGGAGGTGTTTCTTCCTTTCCAAAAGTAAGTGTTATCTTATTACAAGAGTCATGTGTATTCTTACTTAAATATTGGTGTGTTTTGTGTATTTCTTCCAGAGTTGTGCAGTATCTCAGTGTTGAACTTTGCCTCTGTGCAGGAACTTCATGTAAGAAAGACTGGTCCCTGCTGCTCTCTCTCTTTGTGCAGGGTGACTGGTCTTGTCTCTGCCTCCTCCTGTAGTTTCTTGTAAACAGCCTATGGTGGGTGAAGCTGTTGGCTCCCTCCCAAATCTTTGCTCTCTGTACAGGCTATGCACATCACAGTGATGATGTAATTACCACTTTTATAAAACAATGTCTTGATTTATAAATGTGGATTTAAATTCTATGTAGCTGTTAAGGAAAATATTTAAATTCAAGTTTTGGTGGTCAGCTTTAAGAATTTGTTCATGCAGAGTTTTAACTGACTTTAGACTCACATTAAATAGCAAATGCAAATCTTCTATTTACCAAACTCTGTTAAATTTAGTTTATTTACTTATTTTAAGATTTATGTACAGATACAGCAAGATTCTAAAACTGGCCAAAGATAGATCTTTTTTTGATCAGTGAGCTGGCTTATCAAAAAAAAAAAGAAGAACCAACTCCCCCATCTACACACTCAATGCAGATGGGGACCCCCCCCTCCCCCCGGCTCAAGTCTGCAACTCTATGCATAATATGTGAGTACCTCTTAAAGGAGTTGTAAAGGTATGGCCCCCGACATCCTCTTCATCGCTCAGCCTGGCCGTTGATTGGTCACAGTGGATGTATTGAAAGCAGCGCAGCCATTGGCTCGCGCTGCTGTCAATCACATTTAATGATGCGGCGCGCCAGGGGGCAGGGCTGAGTGATACAGTGAGCAGCTATGGCCGCCGGCTGTATTACGGGAGCATGCTCGCAAGCACTCAACACCATGCGAGGGAGCAGTGCATTAAGATAAAAAACCTTCTGACTTTACAATCACTTTAAGCTTGGTGCAAGTGGATGAATAAAAACCAGCCTGTCTGACAGAAGCCGGCCGAACGTCTGGCTTCTTTCGAACAGGCATGTTTGAAAACAAGCATCTGATCAGAGCTGGAAGCAAATAGCGGCGAGCGCTGACCAGTGTGTTCTGGCGGGAACACAAAGGGGTTGATTTACCAAAGGCAAATTTTATCATCCAATTATGTACAAGCAAAAATGCTGTTTTTTTTTTCCTTGCATGTCCCTCTCGGATCTACAGCGACTGCACTTCCAAGTGCACTTGTAGTGCAAAGTGGATTTGCCTTTAGTAAATAAACCCCAATAGCTCATTGGAGAGATCGCTGTACTAACACTGCATAGTTAGTACAGTGAAGTCCTCCCAAGAGCCTCAGTTTTTTTTTGTTCAGCCCACTGGGTTGAACAAAATAAAACTTAAAGTGTGTGAGGAACCTCCCTCTTGTGTTCAACTGTATATGAGCAAAGCTTCAGTGGTCTCAGAAAATGGATGATGTCTGATCCAGCAAAACTTGTCTTCATTTTCCTACCTAAGGGTCACATGACCAGGGCAGGAGGGGCACCTTAGAAGCTAATATGTCATAGGTCACTAAATATCATGTTTTCTTCTACAGTAACTAAATCTGCATAACAAATAAGGTAGTAAAAAAAAATGTATGTTTTTTTATATCACTATAAAATGTCAAATCTGGAACTGGAAGGCTAAACTAGGAAAATACAGAGCAGGCGGTTTAGGCTGCCAAGTTCTATCTTTCTATACTCTTGAGGTATTATAGCGAGACATTTTTTAAGTCGGGGAAAACAAGAGTGCATTTGTATGACTTGAGATGGATGATGTAACTAAAGGCCACAATAATGTTGTAAAGATGATTTCACTGGGTGATGTGCTTGTGGGAAGATGAACGGAGGTTACTCTGACTCGACAAGCGTCGCCTGCTTCGCGCATATGTTTCATTTACGCTGGAAGTACGGTAATCACGGTTATGCAACATTACAAGCCCATTCTGGTGTGTCGGATTAAATTCTGAAACCCGCACAAATGAGAAAGAACAAATGTCTGAGAGGACATGATACCAGCTGATAAAGAACAAGGCTGGGAAGGAAGGTAAGAGGAGCTGGTCTTAGGCACAAGCTGTCTAATGAAAAAATGGACTTAAACGACAGATACGTTTTTCACAGCGCACTTATACATATGAATACATTGGGAAGCCTGCAGTTCTAAGTAGAAATGTAGCTTCTACAGAGAGAAAAGATTTCCAAACTTTAAAAAATAAAGGCTGACAATTTAGAAAAGCACAGCCATAAAAAGGACACAACACACAGAACATGCACTTTGGCGCTAATAGATGTCTATTCCTATGGGCCCTTAGGGTGCCAATATGGCAGAAACAAATTTAGGCCTATTGCCATGCTTTTTTTTTTTTTTACTTATCTGAACAAAGGTGCATTGTGGTCTATAGAACAGTACTAAAAGTAATACAACAGTGAGTACAAAGCTGTAAAAAAAAAAAAAACAAGAAATGCATGTAGTAATTTTTGCACATACACTTGTATACATGCGTATATTGCAACACTGGCAAATGGAAGAGGATGAAGAAGAATTTTACATATGTACATGCATGTGCCTGTTTATACATCTATACGCATGTATTTGCAAGGTCTTAACAAAACATTTTACTCAGCATTTTTCTTCCTTTAACCACTTCAATACCAGGCACTTAGACACCTTCCCGCCCAGGCCAATTTTCAGCTTTCAGCGCTGTCACAATTTGAATGACAATTGCGCGGTCATGCTACACTGTACTCAAACAATTTTTTTATAATTTTGTTCCCACAAATAGAGCTTTCTTTTGGTGGTATTTGATCACCTCTGCGGTTTTTATTTTTTGCTCAACAAATAAAAAAAAACAAAAATTTTGAAAAAAAAACAAGTTTTTCTTTGCTTCTGTTAAATTTTTTTGTAAATAAGTACGTTTTCCTCTTCAATGACAGGCACTGATATGGCTGCACTGACGGGCACTGATACAGTGGCACTGATACAGTGGCACTGATGGGCACTCATAGGTGGCACCGATGGGCACTCATAGGTGGCACTGATGGGCATTCGTAGGTGGCATTGATGGGTACTTATGGGTGGCACTGATGGGTACTTATGGGTGGCACTGATAGGTGGCATGGATGGGCACTGATGGGCACTGATAGGTGGGCACTGATGGGCATGGATGGGCACTGACAGGTGGTACCGATGGACACTAATGGGTGGCACTGATGGCACTGATTGATGGCACTGATGCCCCTAAGGGTGGCATTGCTGCTATATAATGGTGCCAATCAGTGTCCATTTGTGGACACTGATTGGCACAAATTGGGCACTGACTGGGCACATTGGGCACATGTGGATGGCCATGGGGTACATACCTGGCCATCCACATGTTGCCCCCTTCCCTGGTGGTCCTAGTGGCGATCCCTAGTGGTCCAGTGTGGTGATCTGAGGGGGGCTGCGCTGATAAACAATCAGCGCAGACCCCCCCCCCTGTTGGGAGAGCTGCAGATCGGCTCTCCTCTACTCGCGCAGCCCCCCTCAGATCACCACACTGGACCACCAGGGATCGCCACTAGGACCACCAGGGAAGGGGGCAACATGTGGATGGCCAGGTATGTACCCCATGGGCATCCACATGTGCCCAATGTGCCCAGTCAGTGCCCAATCTGTGCCAATCAGTGCCCACAAATGGACACTAATTGGCACCATTATATAGCAGTAATGCATTAAGGTGAAAGACCTTCTGTGCTGCAGCACCGCCCAGACCCCCCCCCTTTTACTTACCTAAGCCTGCTTATTCCAGCGATGAGGATGAACACAGCAGCTCCAGCTGCTCTCTTCGGTCGTCATTGGATAGATTTATAGGAGCGCAGCCATTGGCCCCCCGCTGCTGTAAAATCCAGTGACACAGGAGCTGGGGGGAGGGGTCGAGTCCTGCTGTCTGTGTCAATGGACGCAGCAGCAGGACTCATGAGCGTGCCCAGGGAAAGCGGCTTTCTGTGGGTGCACTTGAGAAGAGGTGGAGCCAAGAGCGCTGCGGGGGGACCCCAGAAAAGGAGGATTGGGGCCACTCTGTGCAAAATCCCTTGCAAAGAGGAGGTAAGTATAACGTGTTTGTTATTTGTAAATAATAAAATGAGGCTTTACAATCACTTTAAGATCCCTGAGTACAAACATTAGTGAATTATTACCTCTGTGTACAAGAGGCCTAAGACACCAGATATCTTTGGTATTAGAGTATGATGGAAGACTAATGCCGCATACACACGGTCGGAATTTCTGACAACAAATGTTCGATGTGAGCTTGTTGTCGGAAACTCCAACCATGTGTAGGCTCCATCGGACATTTGAGAGCTGGTTCTCAAATGTTCCGACAACAAAATCCGTTGTCGGAAATTCCGTTCGTGTGTACACATTTCCAACGCACAAAATTCCACGCATGCTCGGAATCAAGCAGAAGAGCTGTACTTGCTATTGAACTTCATTTTTCTCGGCTCGTCGTACGTGTTGTCACCGTGTTCTTGACGTTCGGAATTTCCGACAACATTTGTGTGACCGTGTGTAAGCAAGACAAGTTTGAGCCAACATACGTCGGAAATAAATCCTGGATTTTATTGTCGGAATGTCCGATCATTTGTATGCGGCATTAGACTTTTAACCCAGTGACACATTTAACTACTTGCTCTCCAGAAGGTTTTACACCCTTCATGACCAGGCCATTTTTTGCTATTATGCACTGCGCTATTTTAACTGGCAATTGTGCGGTCATGCAATGCTGTGCACAAATTGAATTTATATAATTTTCTTCACACAAATAGAGCTTTCTTTTGGTGGCATTTGATAACCACAGAATTATACTGGATAATCCTCCTGTAGTATCTTCAGAGCCTTTCTGCAGTTTACCTTTACTCTGTGCACAGCACAAAATCTATAATATTTCATGAGCATTATAAATAGCAAACACTTGCTAGCAACTGGATGTTATAGGACAGCCACCTACACCATGGCAGTCTCTTCCTTTTCACAAATTTCTCTAAAGCAGAAACCTTGACAAGACACACACACTACGCACACACACACAGACATATACACACACACAGCGACAGGTTCACAGCAGTTTACGTGTTGCTGCAGGAAAGCTATCAACAGGGAACCTGTCCCACACATGGGAACACATTCTGTCACACAACCATAAGGCAAATAAAGTTTCCCTAAAGGAATCATTTACAGAGTCTCTCTGTGAAAATGTATCCAGATGGCAATCTTCTATTTTAAGGGGAACAGGGCAGATCTGTTTAAAGAGACATTCATTTTTGAATTTATTCAAGTATGTATTCTTAGGTTACAAATACCTTTTTTTTTATCTGAACCTCCTCCAAATGTCCAGATTCTTTTTTTTATTTTTGCTGTGATCTGCCTTCCTGTTGGAGGGTGACTACATTCGTTTTTCATGGTCTCAATGTATGGAGGAATGTAGTCACCCTCTATTGCTTACACCTGAGATAGATTAGGGACTATGGACTATGGGATTTGTAGTGTGCATGGAGCAGTGCACATGACCGCATTCAAAATGCACTGCTTGTTCCAAACCAATGGAAGTGAGAGGAAAAGAGAGAGGTTCATATGCTCACATAGGACATTACAAGGAGGCAGAAAAACACAGCAAGAAAGATTTAATGAAATGATAGATTTCAGGGCCATTAACCCCTTCCCGCTGCTGCTTCTCTGCCCTTTAGGAGGCTCTAAATGCTGGGAGGCGAAGGCAGGCATTCCAATCATGTGACTGCTATGGCTTTATAGCACCCCCCCCTCACACCACAAGCCCCAGCCCCCCTTCACATTTTTGTCCTCACCCCCTTTGTAGAACCCCATCCTCCTTCATATCACTTCCCTTACATTCCTGCCTTGCCTCCTTTTTATATCACCCCTTCTCCTTCCTTACAGTTTCTGATCCTTTTCCCCTTACCCCTCCATCCTTCATAACAGTTCCCTGTCCTACCTTACACAGGGCACAGCAGCTGGCATCAGAGGCACAGCACAGTAGGCGGGACAGCAGCTGACATCGGAAGTGCAGCAAAGGGACTGAGGGCGGGACCTGCCCCAGTTAACTGATTGGTTGTTATAATGCAGGGCAGTTCTAGCAACCAATCAGTTAACTGGGGCAGGTCCTGCCCTCTGTGCATCGCTGTGCTGCTCTTCCCATGTCAGCTCTGTGAAGATAACAGAGCCAACAGGCAGCATTGGCTAAAGAAAAAAAAAGCAGATCCTAAGTGGCGTGACCATGGCGGGGCAGACATGGCCTGTGGTCCGCCATTTAGTGATGCCTGGTCTAAAGTGTCTATGTAAGATTTTTATGTTTCTCAAAGGAGATTGCAGGGCTATGTGCTTGATTTCATGGACCTCATTTTGGAAAGGAATATCAAACAAGTGCATATATTTTCGATGGAAAGGTGAACTCATACTTTGGGCTGTATGGTGTATCAGTAAGAGAGTTTGATGTATCAAATGAACTTTTTTAAAGGAATGCCAACACTTTTTACGCTGATAATGATTACTCTGTCTTTGATAATAACTGTGGAAAACTGTCCCCTTTAATAAAAACCTGTTTTTATTTTATATATCTTATTTTAGATCTAGTGGTGGCAGGCATAGGTCTCTGTGCCACTCTATGAAATGCAAGCAGATCGTAACTGGTGGGAGTGACCAACAGGTTGTTGTACTTATAGCCCTTAAAACATTACAACACCCTATCTCAGTATTTATATCAGGAGGACATCCCTCTGATGCAGACAGTGGACTGGCACTTATGAAAATGCCTTGATGGGTGGATATCAGCCTGGAGGACAGGGTGTTTCTGGGCAGACTGCATTTGAATACAAACAACAGACTTGGGGGGCACACCCTAAAAATGTGTTTACATTGTATATGTGCACTGTAATCTATTTTGTTTTGTGTTGCATTTGAATACAGACCACCCTAGGTAATGGCCACGTGTATAGTTATGCTCCATGATTAAGAGAACTGAAATCCAATGAGTAAAAGGGGCAGGCCAGGGACAGAAAGGCTGTGGAGAAAAAGGCTGGATGTCCCTAGCCAGGAAATTATGTGGTCTCTATCTGACTTGTTGCAGCTTCTAATACATTCTTTGATATGACCAGTGTGCAGTGAAATCAGACTAAGCAATTTTCAATACGGGAGAGGAGCCCTTACAACTGTGCAAGTCTGGCGATAAGGCTGGAGTTCAGATTTAAAACAATGGCAAAATCAATAGGAAATGTATTTTCTGATTCCTTACACAAGAGCTCCAAGTGTCCTATGGTCAACAAAGTGTCAATGAGTATTGACATCTTCATTTACTGTTCAGATCAAATCATTGCAACAGAGAAGCTGAAGAAATGTGTGTATTATGTTGAGGATGTAGTTAACACAACCATGCTAAGTGGGAGGCAGCAGCAACTATTTCCACCTACAGTATATAGTGCATATAGGCTACTATTTAAAGTGGTCCTTGTACTTCGAAGTGATTGCATATTACCTCACTTACCATTATATAAGATTATGGTAGGTCACCTTTCACGCACCCAGCATGGTAAGGGACAATGTGAAGAGCAAGCACATTTTTTTTATACATTTCATAAGGAGCAGAACTGTAATTAGAAAGTTTGAAGTGTTGTGCTTTTGAGAAAATATTAACTGAAACAACGTGGACTGCATTAATACTGACACTCCGAAATCAGCCCAAACAAAACAATGGTGTTTTGTAATTATTGATTAAAATAAAAATAGGATGTGTTCACTCCAGCACATGGCTTGCCTCTATTCTATTTATTTTAAATTCTTTCTAATCCACTGTTTTATCAGATTAGGACACAATCTCACAGCAATGGCAAATTCCACAGCTTAGCTGGAATTTTACAGTGCACTGATTAACCACTTGTGATCATCATTTTCTCTTCAGGGCTTGAGCCAACACAAGTTCATGCCATTCAGATACACACCCAAAGATAGGAAAGAACTGAGATTTAGCTATTCTACATTGGGTTGTAGTGTACACCTATTCATGCTTTCTAATAATCTTTTCAGTGCTATCATATTATTACTAGATTTGAAAAAGAAAAGAGTTACAGTAGATGATGTTCATACTGAATTTTTTATTATTAATACACATTTTGCTGTTATACAAGCGACAGCCAGGCATGCAAATTTACATTATATTACCAAAAGTATCGGGACGCCTGCCTTTACACGCACTTGAACTTTAATGGCATCCCAGTCTTAGTCTGTAGGGTTCAATATTGAGTTGGCCCACCCTTTGCAGCTACAGTGGGGCAAAAAGTATTTAGTCAGCCACCAATTGTGCAAGTTATCCCACTTAAAAAGATGAGAGAGGCCTGTAATCATCATAGGTATACCTCAACTATGAGAGACAAAATGTGGAAATCGCATTGTCTGATTTTGAAAGAATTTATTTGCAAATTATGGTGGAGAATAAGTATTTGGTCACCTACAAACAAGCAAGATTTCTGGCTCTCACAGACCTGTATCTTCTTCTTTAAGAGGATCCTCTGTCCTCCACTCATTACCTGTATTAATGGCACCTGTTTGAACTTGTTATCAGTATAAAAGACACCTGTCCACAACCTCAAACAGTCACACTCCAAACGCCACTATGGTGAAGACCAAAGAGCTGTCAAAGGACACCAGAAACAAAATTGTAGACCTGCACCAAGCTGGGAAGACTGAATTTGCAATAGGCAAGCAGTTTGGTGTGAAGGAATCAACTGTGGGATCCCTTGATCTGGGGCTCCACGCAAGATCTCACCCCATGGGGTCAAAATGATCACAAGAACGGTGAGCAAATATCCCAGAATCACACGGGGGGGGGCCTAGTGAATGACCTGCAGAGAGCTGGGACCAACCTAACAAAGGCTACCATCAGTAACACACTACGCGGCCAGGGACTCAGATCCTGCAGTGCCAGATGTGTCCCCCTGCTTAAGCCTGTACATGTCCGGGCCCATCTGAGGTTTGCTAGAGAGCATTTGGATGATCCAGAAGAGGATTGGGAGAATGTCATATGGTCAGATAAATCCAAAGTAGAACTGTTTGGCAGAAACACAACTCACAATCAAGTTTGGAGGAGAGAGAATGCTGAGTTGCAAGCAAAGAACACCATACCTACTGTGAAGCATGGGGGTGGCAACATCATGCTTTGGGGCGTTTCTCTGCAAAGGGAACAGGATGACTGATTCGTGTACATGAAAGAATGAATGGGGCCATGTATCGTGAGATTTTGAGTGTAAACCTCCTCCCATCAGCAAGGACATTGAAGATGAAACGTGGCTGGGTCTTTCAGCATGACAATGATCCCAAACACACTGCCGGGGCAACGAAGGAGTGGCTTCGTAAGAAGCATTTCAAGGTCCTGGAGTGGCCTAGCCAGTATCCAGATTTCAACCCCATAGAAAACCTTTGGAGAGAGTTGAAAGTCTGTGTTGCCCAGCGACAGCCTCAAAACATCACTGCTCTAGAGCAGATCTGCATGGAGGAATGGGCCAACATACCAGCAACAGTGTGTGACAACCTTGTGAAGACTTACAGAAAACGTTTGACCTCGGTCATTGCCAGCAAAGGATATATAGCAAAGTATTGAGATGAACTTTTGATAATGACCAAATATTTATTTTCCACCATAATTTGCAAATAAATTCTTTCAAAAATCAGACAATCTGATTGTCTGGATTTGTTTCCACATTTTGTCTCTCATAGTTGAGGTATACCTATGATGACAATTACAGGCATCTCATCTTTTTAAGTGGGAGAACTTGCACAATTGGTGGCTGACTAAATTCTTTTTTGCCCCACTGTATAACAGCTTTAATTCTTCTGGGAAGGCTGTCTACAAGGTTTAGGAGTGTGTCTATGGGAATGTTTGACCATTCTTCCAGAAGAGTATTTGTGAGGTCAGGCACTGATTTGGACGAGAGGGCCTGGCTCGCAGTCTCCACTCTAATTCATACCAAAGGTGTTCTATTGGGTTGAGGTCAGGACTCTGTGCAGGCCAGTCAAGTTTCTTCACTCCAAACTCGCTCATCCATGTTTTTATGAACCTTGCTTTGTGCACTGGTCCAAATCATGTGGTTAATATTAAGTTTTGTTAATATAGTGTATTTTACCTTATAATTTAGCCCTTGCTTTAACCACTTTTCACATCTGTCCCTAGTTTTTATAAACCCCGGATGTCTCCATAAAGAGGACCTGTCATGCCTTATTTCTATCACAAGGAATGTTTACATTTCTTGTGATAGGAAAAAAAGTGATCAAAAAAATAATAATTAAAGGGACAGTGTAAAGATAAAAATTAAATAATTTTATATTAAAAAATGTAAAGTGTCCCTGTCCCCTCATGCTCACATGCAGAAGCAAACGCATATGTAGGTCGCACCTACATATGTAAACTGTGTTCGCACCACACAAAGGAGGTCTTGCTGGGAACGTTATAGCGAGAGAAATAATTCTAGTACTAGACATCCTCTGTAACTCTAAACTGGTAACCTATAAAAAAGTTTAAAATGTCGCCTATGGAGATTTTTAAGTACCGTAGTTTGGCACCATTCTACGAGCGTGCACAATTTTAAAGCGTGACATGTTAAGTATCCATTTACTCGGCCTAATATCATTCTTTATTATTTACCAAAAAATGTAGTTATATATTCTGTTTTTTTGCATTAAAATTTATTAAAGTATATTTTTCCAAAAATTGTTTTGAAAAATCATTGCGCAAATACCATTTGACGTACAAATTTGCAACAACCTCCTTTTTATTCTCTAGGGTCTCTGCTAAATATATATATATATATATATATATATATATATATATATATATATAGATATATAGATATATAGATATAGATATATAGATATATAGATATATAGATATATAGAAATAAAATATTTGGGGGTTCTGCATATATTTAGGGTTAGTGTGAGAAGTCTTATAGTAGGGCATTGCTCTTGCAGCTGGAAACTCTTCTGAAGCTGAAAGCCATCTATACAACTTAGTCACAATACCGCCCGGCTTTCCATGTCTTATTAAAAGTGGATGTTTCATTACCTCTTGGAGGAAAGGAAAATGTCTCCACCTGCAAACAGTACCAATTATGTTTATATTAGTATGGCAGACAAAGTCTATCTGTGCCATGTAACATTATTCTTAAGAGCCCTATTATGTTAAACTGCTATTTATAAATCTGTCACACTTTCTCTAATCCAGTTTTGACATCAGTTGTTTCCCATTTCCCCCCTTTTACAACATTTTTCATGATGAGCCTAAAAAGAGGAAAATAAGCAAAGCAGGCAATATGCCTGAAAAGTTATGGCCTCATTGTAGCCTAATGGACTACTTAAAGTGCCAGCTGGCTCTAATGCAAGACTGAATGACTCCTGAGTTATTCTTTCATTTGTCTATCGCTGTTATACTGATCTGTAAATCACATCAACATCAGCGTGTAAGCACAAGTTCAATGTAGTTATCCACTTAATTATTCTTGGGGAACTTTCCTTATCAAATCTGATATACCTAATCCTGTTCTGTGTTTTTATTTATTATGCTGTATTTTTTACATCCTACAATTTGTTCATTAGTCCATACAATTTATAGCATAGACAATTCCGTAAAAAAAAAATGTAAGACATTTTTTTCTTTATATGGTTTGGTTAATTGTAAAGTATATCCTCCTCTGAACTTTATTGCAGCATCAATCCTTCCAATTTGATTTTAAAATGCACACTTTTGTGTTAATGAACTCTCTTTAACAAGTCTCCTTTATGTTTTGTGCAATGATTTACACCTTTGTTTTCTATTATGTCACACTTCAGATATATCTTTGCTTCTAATTTGGACTTTTGGGGATTGCACAAAATATCTGCCTGTCACTTTCTTCATTATGTTGTTCAACTTCATAGGAAATCATGCGCACTTATATATATGCTGCAGTAATGAAAAACTTCAAAGAACAGAAAGGCATACATTAAGACAGATTGTAAGACGTAAAAGCGCAAATACTGGAAAATGGCAAACACGGTTAGAGTTTACGATCTCGGGGGCCCATGTATTAATGTAATTTGTCAGAGTTCAAAAAATAACAGCATTACACAAAATGTGTCACTTGGTTTGATAAACATTATTATGCACTCTAAGGGCAAGTAAACCTTAAAACTCAAATTGCTTGTATCATAATTAATGTTATAAATACTTAAAATGTTGCAAGGTAAATTTATTGCACTAGATCCCCCATTAGTGCTCTACTAAAAATACACACCAAGTAGCCTATATTGGTATCCTTGTGTAAAGGTAATAAATAATTCTCACATTCAAAGCAATTTTTATACACACAATATCATAATATAATACTGATGGTTTATACAAAACAGTGCCCCTAGTGAGAAACCCTGGTTAGAGCTTTTATGTTTTTAGCTTTCTTTTGAAGCCATAATCTTACCTGATGCCCTACTACGGAAACAGATCAGCATATTAGGCACAAAAAAATATATTTTTTGTGGATGTTAAATGCATGCTGCAAACAGAGAATTTAAGCATATGTTGTATAAGGGCTGTGCTCTTTACTAGATCAGTTATGTGATATTGTTCACAGGTAGGTATGGGCCAAACACCCCCGGTTTCGGTTCACACCAGCACACCTAGAACAGGCAAAAAGTTAACATGCGAACCCTATTAAAGTCTATGGGACACTAACATGAACAATCAAAAGTCCTCATTTTAAAGGCTTTTATGCAAGTGATTGCCATAAAAAGTGCATGGGGACTAGGTACTGCCCTAGGAGACATGTATCAATGCAACAAAAAGTTTTTAAAAAGATAATTTTTTCAGGAGCAGTGACTTTAATAATCCATAATGTGAAACAATAAAAATGAAATATTCCTTTAAATATTGTGCCTGGGGGGTCCCCTTAGTCTACCTGTAAAGTGGCACATCTGTGCGATGTGTAGAACAGTGCCGCAGCAATAATGACATTTTTAAAGGAAAAAAATGTAATGTAAACTTGCTCGCGGCTGTAATGTATTGCTGGCTCCCGGCAATATAGATGAAAAATTAATTTAAAAAACAGCGTGAGGTTCCCCCCCAGTCCAAACTAGACCCTTCAGGTCTGATGTGGATTTTAAGGGGAACTCCATGCCAAAAAAAAATAAATGGCGTGGGGTCCCCCCAAAATCCATACCAGACCCTCATCCGAGCATGCAGCCTGGAGGTCAGGATGGGGAGGGACGAGCGAGCGCCCCATCCCTCCTGAACTATACCAGGCCACATACCCTCAACATGGGGGGGTGGGTGCTTTGCACTTTGTATCCATGTTGATGGGGGCAAGAGCTTCTTCCCAACAACCCTGAGCTGTGGTTGTCGGGGTCTGCGGGTGGGGGAGATTATCGGAATCTGGAAGCCCCCAGATCCCACCCTCCCCCATGTAAATGGGTATCAGGTACATTGTACCCCTACCTATTCACCAAAAAAGTGTCAAAAAGTAAAAGCCACAATAGACAGTTTTTGACAATTCCTTTATAAAAAAAAGTCCATGGGAGGTCTCCCGGCGACTGCTGTCTTTTCGCTTCGACAGATCTTATAGGCAAGGGTGGGGCCATCCGCTGACGTAACTGGGTGGCCTGCCCCCTCTAAAGTCACATGACATCACATGGCGTTAGAAGGGGCGGGATCACTTGGTTACATCACTGAGTGGCCCCGCCCTTGCCTAAGTTAAAAGACAGCAGTCGCCTGGAGGCCTCCCATTGAGGCAGAGTTTTTTTAATCTTTTCTATTTTTCGGGTCCGTCGGGCTGCGTAATTGGAGATGGATGGATTTAATAGAGGAATTGTCAAAAACTGTCTCTTGTGGTTTTTACTTTTTGACACCTTTTTTGGTGAATGGGTAGGGGTACAATGTACCCGATATCTATTCACATAGGGGGGCTGGGATCTGGGGGCCCCCTTGTTAAAGGGTCTTACAGATTCCGATAAGCCCCCCGCCCGCAGACCCCGACAACTACCCATCAACATGGGGACAAGGTGCTTTGGGGGGCACCCCAAAGCACCCTTTCCATGTTGAGGGCAAGCGACCTAATATGGTTCAGGAGGGGGGGGGGCGCTCGCTCATCCCCCCCCTTTCCTGGCCTGCCAGGCTGCATGCTCAGAAAAGGGTCTGGTATGGATTTTGGGGGGACCCCATGCCAATTTTTTTTTAAATTTTGGCATGGAGTTCCCCTTAAAATCTATACTAGACCCAAAGGGCATGGTATGGATTTTGGGTGGTACCCCACGCCGTTTTTTTTCTTAATTCTGTCATAAGGTTCCCCTTAACCACTTCAATACACTGTATTATATACTCTGCACTATATACCCTGCACTGTATTATATATACCACACTGACTGCATTATATAGTCTCCACTGTATTATATATACTACACTGATGGCACTATATACTCTCCACTGTATTATTATATATACTACACTGACTGCACTATATACTCCAAACTATATCATATATACTACACTGACTGCACTATATACGCTGAACTGTATTATATATACTACATGGACTGCACTATATAATCTGAACTGTATTATATATACTACACTGTCTGCACTATATACTCTGCACTGACTTCTCACTACACTAACTACCTGCCTTATCTCTATTCATTCACTATATATGGCCACTGTGTAAGCAGCAGCCTTATACTGTATATCATGGTTCTAACAGCGCATTGCACCTACAGGTCGGGTGCATGCTTTGGCCAATCAGCAGCCGTCAATGCACTGCAATCTCGCAGTGCATTATGGGGCACTCCTCGGCTGTCGAACTTGTCATGAGCGCCCCATATGTTCGTTTGTTCTACGAACAAATGAACACCCGATGTTCGAGTCAAACTTAAGTTTGATTCGAACATCGGGACCATCCCTATTCACAGGGTATGCAAAGCTCTGCATTGTCGTACAAACCTTTTAGAGAAACATTCCCATTATTTGCATTAAAATGTCTAATTACTCGTGTATTTATTTTTAGTTAGAACCAGCTGGCTCCCTGAAAACAATGCTTTCCTTGTGTGGATGTATTCTTATCTGATTATTTTACAGAAACAAAGTGATTAATCTACACTCCTTTGCCTCCATTTTAAAATAACAAATGCACTCATTAGGGTGTTAGATGAAAAATGTAATGCAATCTAATACTTATGATAGGTAATCCACCATCCAAATAATGGGCCGCACACCAAAGATGTTCAACTCCAGGTTTATTGCTATGACAACACACCACTAATTCCCACCCAAAGCCTTTCTTCCAACGTGTTTCACCCAAAGCAGTGCTTAATCAAGAAACTAGCTTTGGATAGGTAGCATATTTATATATAGAGGGCTGTTCATAGGATTAAAATGAATAATTTGTAGTTAAACTTCAGTCAGCTATAAAAATGAACAAGGCTGGGATCCCCAACTGCAAGGGTTGATTGCTTTTCTTTCTAAGATGTTAGGGATTAAGTGATATATTAAGCTTAAACCTTCCTATGGCATGCTTATTCCCCTCTATTCGACCAGTTCCACATGGCTGCTCCTCTTTGCTGCTCGACCAATCATGGTTCCTCCGATGTCACCATGTATAGCCAATGGCCTTGCACTGTACATAAGGATGTCAAGGGACCACCCCCATACCAGGAATATCGAAAAGCGAAGGTGAGTGCGGGAGGGAACACCCTTGCTAATTTTTTACAGCTAACTGGAGTTCAGCATTATGTGGATAGAAGGATTTAGTTGGAAAAAAAGATTTATGCCTTTAAATGATGGACAGTTGGCAACTATGGTAGCAGGTGGCCCCAAGCCCATAGCACAGAACATTTTAGTTGTTTCACAGACTTAGTGCCTCCAGCCCAGTGGTGAATTCCTGTTGAAATTTGGGAAAATGTGTGCAATTGAAGATTGTGAACGCAGCCTTGACATTCTGATAAAATGTTGTGTATTAGTAACTCTTGGACCATAGAAGAAGGGAATACACCCTGAAAGTTTGTTCTGAAAATGTAAATGTTAGTGAAAATAAAAAGTACTCAATTGATGTGTTGTAAGTATACTAATCGAACTACAACCACCTCAAGCATATTATGTCAGAAAATCAGCAATAGCGACATCTCTTCCCAAAATACCGGTATCTAATGACATACAAGTGAATGTTCCTGGCGACCACTCTTTTCTCCTGGTGGAAGGATTGGTTAGAAACAGGGTTTTGACATTTTTCTTGCTTGAGAACTCACAATAACACAATGATGCCCTTTTTTTTTTTACACATAATGTTAAATTAATTTATTCCTTTTTAATGCAATGTAAATCGAGAACTAGATCTCTATATCCATGTTTCTGTTTACTCATCTGTGAATGCTACTTATCTGCTCTGTATATTTTCTGCCCAGTGTCCTTTCCAAATCAAAGAAGTATCTGTTGAATGTTATTATTTGTATTCCAAACAGACATACTGGCGATTATCTGATTAAGAAAAGACTGGCTATTTCAAGTCTGGGTACGTTTATTTCAGTTTGAAGTCTTGAAAATTATAAGTGACAACTTGAAGGACATGATGGCAGATAAGATTTCTTCAACAATGACAAACAAACCACCATGCAATTACCCATGGCTAGAAGGTGCCCCTTTACTTATACACAGGTCATAGGACAACTGATCTGGAACTCTCACTGGGAGTGGACAGTCACATTTTTAGAACAATGTATGTATGTCATTTTAGACATAAACCAAGTGTGTAATCTTCTATTATCTACTGGCAACATGCACTATAGTATTTCATGGTTGCAGCTCATTGTTCACAAATGGCTCAGCCTTCTCTCCATCTGAAGAACAATAATGATGATCATTTGCCATTCAGAGCAAGGAGCTATAAATATGTGCACAGTGCAGAAGCTATAGAATCAAAACAAATTTCAGTTTACTAAACTCAGATCTGTAAGAGATTCTCCATGGTTGTTTTAAATCACTGTGCATATAGCTTTTGCCTCATTAACCTAAGTTAGCAATGCACATTACATTCCAGTTGTACTCATTAGATTGTAAGCTCTTGTGAGCAGGATCCTCTTAACCCTCTTGTATTTTATTGTATTGTAACTGTACTGTCTCCCTAAATATTGTAAAGTGCTGTGCAAACTGTTAGCGCTATATAAATCCTGAATAATAATATTAATAGTGCAATTTCTGTAAAGCCTTCTTTAGATTTACCAAGTTTAATGTAATGTGAAAGCCTACCTTTACAGCCTATTTAATTTGTATCCAGTCAGGTAATTTAGCCTAGGTCCCCAACAGTACATAATCATGCGTTTTTCAGTGCATTTTGTAAGCACGCTTCTATGGATTGTATGCTTTTGCATGCTTCATGTATTTTTTTGTAGGAGGAGACTGGTTGTTAAGTAGAAAGCTCTGCAAAAATGCATCAAAACATGCCAAAAAGTGCAAAAAATACAACTGGCTCTGCTGTGTGGTAGAGCTGTGAAAATTTTTGGAATGGATTAACAGTAATAATCTTTTAGCAGGTGAACGACTCCCATACATGTATTTCATCTGTAATGATTTTCAACAAATACTTAACCAACCAAACTAGTCTCAATTACCCAGGGCGTCCATGTGTCATCTTTAGGTATATAGAAGCACTTTTGTCATAACAAAACAAAGCATGATTTTACTTTGCAGATACCTACAGTATCTGTCAGTAAGTCAGTGTATAACCAGTCATTGTATAACCTTAGCAAACCAGTCAGAAATGATCTTTCACTACCAATATAAACTAAAAAAAGTAAGCTCAGAGAAGTATTAAGACCCTCTTTGCTGACATGGTTTCCAAAAATGCTAATTGCCTGGCTGTCACAATGAGCTAATGGTTTCTTTGCTTTAAATCTCTGGGGTTGCTTTACTAAAGGCAAATAGGCTATTCAAGGGAATTTTCCCTTAGCTTAGTGTTGACTTCCATCAACTAATTATGTGCAAGAAAAAATTACAATTCCCCCCCCCTTGCATGTGATTAGGTATTCTTTGCAAAGTAAATTGTCATCCCATTTACTTGCCCTTGCAAAGGTAAAACTGTACTGCAACTGATCAGCCTATTTGGCTTTAGTTAATCAACCCCAATGACCTGGAATACTGTATGCATGCAGATCAGCAGGTCTGACTTGCCTCTGACATCAGCTGCTACATATTTGATCTAGGTTAGTGACTCGGATAAATTAACATAGGGACAGCCAGGCAAACAGCATTTTCTTAAGGAGAACAGCAGGGTCCACTTATATGTTTATTTAGCACAGGTTTCCTTTAAGTCTAGTTGCTATGGTTTTCTACATTTTACTGTCATCATTGCTATTTGCACTGCTTTACTGATCAAACCCTATATTCAGCTTTCATCTTATATAATCCTTTATTGCTTACAGCAAATATCTTGTTAGAAAGCGTGGAATGATTTGTCTCTGTGTTGCTCTCTGCTGGTTATAATGAACTCCATCAATGAAAGCAAAAGGCAGCTTTCAAAATGCAGTAACCCCTTGCAACCTGTCAGAATCCACTTTCGTCTGTCTGGCTACAATCAACGGAAGTGTGATTGGCTGCTATTGACTACTATGCTTTGCACATTACCACTGCTCTGCCTTAACTAATAATAAGTAGCAATAATTTTGCTACTGTGACAGTTAAAGTTAACCTGTTAGAATAGAAATATCTAAGGTGGCTTGTTTTCAAAGGTGCCTACTTCAGGGTTGTCTTCTAGATGCAAGTTTCAACTACTAATGGGTCGCAGGCATGAAAAAAGAATGTAGACAGTAAAGTAGGGAAGAACCGAACACCCCCCTGGTTCGGTTCGCAGCAGAACATGCGAACAGGCAAAAAATTTGTTCTAACACGTGAACACTGTTAAAGTCTATGGGACACTAACGTGAAAAATCAAAAGTGCTCATTTTAAAGGCTTATATGCAAGTTATTGCTATAAAAGTGTTTGGGGACCCGGGTCCTGCCCCAGGGGACATGTATCAATGCAAAAAAAAGTTTTAAAAACGTCTGTTTTTTCGGGATCAGTGATTTTAATAATGATTAAAGTGAAACAATAAAAATGAAATATTCCTTTAAATATCATGCCTGGGGGGTGTCCTTAGTATGCCTGTAAAGTAGCGCATTTTTCCTGTGTTTAGAACAGTACCACAGCAAAATTACATTTCTAAAGGAAAAAATGTAATTTAAAACTACTTGCGGCTGTAATCATTGAAAAAAAATCGGCATGGCTTCCCCCCTTCCCCCAGTCCATTACCAAGCCCTTTGGGTCTGGTATTGATATTAACCACTTAAGAACCAGGCTCGCTTTGAGATTTTGGTGTTTACATGTTCAAAACAGTTTTTTTTCTAGAAAATTACTTAGAACCCCCAAACATTATATATTGTTTTTTTTAACACCCTAGAGAATAAAATGGCGGTCATTGCAATACTTTTTTTCACACCGTCTTTGCGCAACGGTCTTACAAGCGCACTTTTTTTTGAAAAAAATCACTTTTTTGAACAAAAAAATAAGACAACAGTAAAGTTAGCCCAATTGTTATATTGTGAAAGATAATGTTACGCTGAGTAAATTGATACCCAACATGTCACGCTTCATAATTGCGCCCGCTCCTGGAATGACGTCAAACTTTTACCTTCAAAAATCTCCATAGGCGACGTTTAAAAAATTCTACAGGTTGCATGTTTTGAGTTACAGAAGAGGTCTAGGGCTAGAATTATTGCTCGTGCTCTAACAATTGCGATGATACTTCACGTGTGGTTTGATCACCGTTTTCATATGCGGGCGCTACTCACGTATGCGTTCGCTTCTGCGCATGAGCTTGTCGGGATGGGGCGTTTTAAACATTTTTTTATTCTCTTATTTATTTTGCTTGATTTTTTAATTTTTACACTGTTTTTTTAAAAAAAAAATTGGGTCACTTTTATTCCTATTACAAGGAATGTAAACATCCCTTGTAATAGAAAAAAGCATGACAGGTCCTCTTAAATATGAGATCTGGGGTCAAAAAGTCCTCAGATCTCATATTTGGCCCTAAATGCAGTAAAAAAAAAAAATTGTCATTTGAAAAAATGACAACAGAAAAATGTGCCTTTAAGACGTATGGGCGGAAGTTACGTTTTGACGTCGCTTCTGCCCTGCTATGGTATGGAGACGGGTGGGCGCCATCTTCCCCTCACTCATCTCCATACCAAGCATGGGGACAGATGCGATCACCTCCGCCGCTGCCGACGGCTCGGGTAAGCGGCGGAGGGAACCGGATCACGGCGGGAGGGGGCCCCTCTCCCGCCACCGATGAAAGTGATCTTGCAGCGAATCCGCCACAGAGACCACTTTTATCTTGTAGCCAACCACCAGCCAAACACAAGGATACCAGGGTTATGGCAGCTAGCTGCTGCCATAACAACGATATCCGTCCCCAAAGTAGGGACATACATAAGCGTGCGGTGGTCGGCAAGTGGTTAAGGGGAACCTGGCACCCAAATTTTTAAAAAATATGGCGTGGGGGGCCCCCAGGCACTATATATGCTGAACAGCAATATATATACTATATGGCCTGCCCTACAGTATATACTTTGCAGAACCTTAGGTGTTGGTGGTACCACAACAATGTAAGCCCTCACAGGCCCTGCTGTGAAATACTATAACAAAAATTGTAATTACATGCCCCTGTTAAACAGGAGCAGAGAAATTGGGCCTTTGTTGGTGGTGGTGGAGGTGGTTCCACAACACTGTAAGCCCTCACAGTTACTCTTTTTTGACACAAGAATGGGCCCTGCTGTGAAATATTGTATCAAGAATTGTAATTACATGCCCCTGTTAAACAGGGGCAGAAAAAAATTGGGCTTTGGGTGGTGGTGCCACAACACTGTAACCCCTTACAGATACTCTTGTTGGGTGCAAAAACGGGCCCTATGTTGAAATATTATATTAAAAATTGGAATTACATGCTCCTGTTAAACAGGGGCAGAAAAAACGGGCCTTGGGTGGTGGTGGTGGTGCCCTAAACCAAAAATATTGTTGGAAGCTAGCATCATCAAGATTGAGGAGGAATAAGATAGTTGGCATAGGCAGTCTTCAAGGGATCCCACATCCATAGCAAATTCAATCAGTTACAACAGCATCAGGTGCTTGATAACTGCTGCTCATCCAAGACTGATTACTTTTTATGAATTTGAGCCTATCAACGGAGTCTGTGGACAGGCGCACTCTTTGATCCGTTACAAACCCTCCAGCAGCACTGAATGTGCGTTCAGAAACCAAGCTGGATGCAAGACAGGCCAGTAGCTCAATTGCATATTGAGCAAGTTCTGGCCAGTGCTTGAACCGATTAGACCTTGGCACTGAGGACTGAAAAATTGTTTAAAGGCATCGGTCATCCGGCCACCTTCTCCACCACTCTTCTTCTGACTGAACGAAGCCTCAGCAACACGTTGTCCAGCACCAGGAAATTGTAACCTCACAGGGTCTGGAAATGCATTGCACAAACCTTTCTTCAAGGCTTCCTGAAGATGTTTCATCCCCTGCTACCTCTGCGAAGGCAGGATGAGTTCTGTAACCTTACCCTTGTAACGTGGATTAAGAAGGGTTGCCAGCCAGTAATGACCCCTCTCCTTGATACCACGAATCCTAGGGTCCTTTCGCAGGCTTTGCAGAATCAGGGAGGCCATGTAGCGTAAGTTTGCAGAGGCATTCGATTCTGAGTTCTCTGGGTCACTAAGCATCAGATGATACGTAACTACCTTCTCCCAGCCACGTACAACTCCTTGGGCTTCTGGGGACTATCCCTTGAAGACTGCTGCTGAGTGTTATCCTCTACATCCATGCTGACACAATCTTCCTCGTCCTCTTCTTCCTGTGTGTTTGGCGGGACCGCAGGAAGGCTATCTGGATAAAAGGGGCCTTGAGAGGTAAGGAAGTCCTCCTCTTCCTCCCGCTGTTCTGCCTCAAGTCCCCTGTCCATTATTCCACGAAGCGTGTGCTCCAACAGGAAGACAAGAGGGAGAGTATCACTGATGCATGCATTGTCACTGCTCACCATCCTCGTGGCCTCCTCAAACGGTGACAAGACAGTGCATGCATCCTTGATCAGTAGCCACTGGCGTGGCAAAAAGAAGCCAAGCTCCCCTGACCCTGTCCTGGTGCCATACCTGCACAGGTACTCATTGATGGCCCTCTGCTGTGTGTGCAGCCTCTGCAGCATTGCCAACATTAAGTTCCACCTGGTGGGCATTGCACAAATGAGGCGGTTGGTGAGCAAGTTGCATTCCATTGGAATGTCAGCCAGCCGAGCACTGGCATTGTATGATCAGTGGAAATAACCACAGATGTTCTGGCCTGCCTCGGGAGATCCTGTAAGTCTGGGTACCTGCTCAAGAACCACTGCACCACCAAATTCAGGACGTGTGCCAAACATGGAACATAGGTCAAGTGTCCCTGTCGGAGGGTGGAGAGAATGTTGGTGCCATTGTCGAATACAACCATTCCTGGCTGAAGCTGGCGTGGAGTCAACCACCTCTGGGCCTGCCCCTGCAGAGCTGACAGAATCTCTGCCCCAATGTGGCTCCTATCCCCTAGGCAGACCAACTCAAGCACCGCACGGCATCTTTTAGCCTGACTGCTTGCGTAGCCCCTTGATCGCTTACCGAGCACCGCTGGTTCAGAGGACAAATCTGCAGAAGAGGCCATAGAGGAAGAAGAAGAGGAGGGGTGGAGGAGAGAGCTGTGGCAGAATCACTAGTAGCATTTTGGAAGCCCCAACAACACTGAACACTCTTGCATTCTTCCCAGCTGCCAGCAGAGTTACCCAGTATGCCCTGAAGGAAAGGTAACGTCCCTGCCCATGCCTGCTGGACCATGAGTCAGCAGTAATATGCACCTTACTGCTGACTGCCCTGTCCAACGAGACCAAAACATTGCCTTCCATGTGCCGGTAGAGACCCGAAATGGCCTTCCATGAAAAGAAATAGTGTTTTGAAACCTGTCATTGAGGTACAGCACATTCCACAAATTCACAAAAGGGGGCAGAGTCTACCAGCTGAAAAGGCAGCAGTTGCAGTGCTCGCAATTTGGCCAAGCTAGCATTTAGACGCTGAACATGTGGATGGCTGGGACTGAATTTCTTTTTACGGTTCAGCAACTGGGATCAGATGGTGGTGTACTGCTAGCAGATTGGCTGCAAGTACTTGGGACACCTATTGCTATACCTTCATTCCTCTCAGTGCAGGTTTTTGAGAGGACTGGAGGTATAGTAGAGTTGGAGATCCCAGATGAGGAGCAAGAAGAAGTCCGCCTTTTTCATTGATGTGAGTCTTTCAAGTGCTCTTGCCAATGGTCTGCATGGCAGGTCGGCATATGTCTGGTCAAGCTCGTGGTGCCGAAACGGCTGCTGTTCTGGCCACGCTCGATCCGCTTCAGACATAGGTTGCAAACAGCAACGGTGCGATCTGCTGCACATGTGTCTGCGGGGAGTCAGCAGTGCCCTGTACCTGTGGAGCTCTGCGGTGTAATGCAATAGGATGACTGCCTTTAAGCTGCCCCCTAGAGGACATATTGCCTCCTTGGAGTTGTGCCTCATCCTCCTCCTCATCTCTTCTCTCAGGTACCCAAGTACAGTCAGTGACATCATCCCCTCCCTCCTTGGCACTGGAGCAAACTTGGCAGTGTGCTGCAGCTGGGGGAACATGACTGCCAGCTTCTTGTCCTTCTTGGGCACCCCTTCTCTCTAGGCTCATGTTACTCCCGACCTCAACCTGGGAACCAACATCAGAGCCTTCAAATGGCTGTGCATCCTCCAGCAGCATGTACCGACACTGTGCTCGAATAATTCTCGGAACTCCTCCGTGCATGATGGTGGGGCTACAGAAGGAGTGATTGTGGACAAGGAGTCGGTGGAATAGGCTGCTTTGGCAGCTGCGTTGGAAGGCAAACTATTCTGAGCCTGGGTGACAGAGGATGAGGAGGATGAGGACGGCTTTGTTATCCACTCCACCAACACTTCTGCATGTTCTGGCTCAATAACACGACCAGAAGCAGAAAAAAAGGACAAGCGTGCCCCACGGCCACCTGCAGAGGATACACCATGTCCACGACCAGCACTGTTGACTGTAGACACAGAGGGTACTTGCCCTCTTTTAGTGGCCTGTAAGCGTCTGCCTCTCCTTGGTGGCCTTCCGCACATGATGTATATTTTGTTTTGCAACACCACACTACACTGTATTAGATACTGTGTACACCACCAGAAGCGTAGTAGAAACTGTACACACCGTATTAGATAATGTGTACACCGTCTGCACTGTATTAGCAACTGTACTATGGCTGCACTGTATTGTGTACTGTGTACACCCACCAGAAGTGTAGTAGAAACTGTACACACTTTATTAGATACTGTATACACCGCCTGCACTGTATTAGCAACTGTACTATGGCTGCACTGTATTTTATACTGTGTACACCACCAGAAGTGTACACACTGTATTAGATACTCTGTACACTGCCTAAAGTGTATTAGAAACAGTACACCATGGAATGCACTGTAGTTATAAGCTACACTGGATGCAGAATATATATATATATATATATATATATATATATATATATATATATATATATATATATATATGAGACTGTATATATATATATATTAATACACTGCCTGCACTGGCTATATATATATATATATACTAGACTGACTCTATATATATATCAAATACACTGCCACTAACTGAATACCCTGCCTGCTTAATCTAAATCAAGCTATCTCTCTGTCCACACCAAAGACACTACACACGGCTGCCATGTAAGCAGCCTTATATAGTGTGGGGTGTGGACTTAGTCCCCCTGACCCATGATTGGCCAAAGGCACCCTGCCTTTGGCCAATTATGGCTCTCTTAGCAGAGCACGCTGTGATTGGCCAAAGCATGCAGGTCAGGTGCATGCTTTGGCCAATCATCATAGAGCAATGCACTGCGATCTCGCAGTGCATTATGGGGCATTCCGCAGTGCTCAAATTTTCCGCAAACGCCCCCTAATGTCCCCTATTGTAAAGTCTGAAAAACCTGACCTCCAATCCTGTATGCATGACTCACTAGGTAGTGCATCTACCTAGTAAAATTTCCTTTGCATAGATGCCAGGTCCTCTTCCTATTTTGGAACTTCTGGCACTATGGGCTTTTTAAAGCTGCTGTGAAAATTTCCCAATGAGGAACCACCCCATCCTCCATTGAGAGACGTTATTTTATTGATTACCGTGCATGTGACGGGTAGGGTTGCCGCCTCATCCCTTTAAACCCAAACTCATATGAATTACACAGGTTCTGAGGCTAATTTAATGCAGATAAGGCACCAAGTAAGTTTAATTACCAACTTAATCAGCCACAGAACCTGTGTAATTAATATGTGTTCGGGTTTGAAGGGATGAGGGGGCAACCCTAGTGACAGGGTCTGTGAATGGAGGAGAGTCTGACCGATCACAGGCAGAGGTCACGCTCTACCATTCACAGATCATGTTACAAGCAGTGAAAGCATTAAACAAACATTTCTAATGGAGGAGGGGGCAGGTCCTCACCAGAAACATTTTTCTATTGAATTCAGCCTGGAGACCCGAAACCCACTGTGCAACAGATGTTCCAAGACAGGAAGAGGATGGGGCATCCCTGCACTGAAGATTTCTATAGGATCCAGCTGCCTGCATGAAATGGGACATACCTTTTTACAGGTAAGTTAGATCACTAAAGATATAGAGAATGTTTTTATGATTAGACTTCAGCTGTTATCCAGGCAAATCAAAGTATGTAAAAACTGCAATTTTTTTAGATGTATAGGTGAATGATTTAAATGATTTGTAAATTATGGATGCCTGGATGAGCTGCATTTTATGATCCCTCAGAAATTGCACAGATGTGCATGCTAGAATTCAGGAGAATCAATCGCTTGCAAATCTGTGATTCATTCATTACTATCTGTGAGCTGCAATTGCTGGTGTCCTGCACTGTTGTTCTGATCCAGGCTGCCCTAACTGGTAAGTTGAGCATTCAGGATAGGCGGTAAGATATTAGACCTTACTGGCTGCATTGTATTCCATGTTTCTGATCCATTAGGAGGTGAAACTTGGATCCAGAAGACACCCCTGAAGTAGGCACCTTCACAAACAAGTCAGCTCAATAAATCTAAATAGATTTTTTTATGGCTAAGCATCAGCTTTAAAATGTATGTCAAAGTGAATGGGCAAAATCCATGTCCATTTCCCCATGTTTTATCCCTTTAAAAATGCTGCATGAATACAAAATTGTCTGCTGATCTGCCAGAAATCTAGAGTGCCCCTACCTAGGTTTAGTATGAGAACACACAGAATTTGCTGCTCTGAAATCCCAACTGGTGTTGCAAGCTCTACCTGCTCAACTAACAGGTGCCTACCACCTATCCCTCTCTTTCCGTATATACATACATTGATTTGTTTGCCTCAAAAAAATGCCGCTTCTTTGACTCCCAAGAGCCTGTCCCCATGCTGTGTATAGGGAAATGTCTCTTGGGAGATGTAGTTCTAGAAAAATGTCTCTTGGGAGATGTAGTTCTAGAAAAATGTCTATTGGGAGATGTAGTTCTGGGAGAACATGCTAGCATTAATAGAAACTGACCTCTTATCAACTGCCCCTGCAAGTATTTTGCAGCCCTGGTGATGATGAGATAGGGAGTGCAACAGGAGGAAAAAAACATTAAGTTAGGACAGGCTGTAGGAGTGTTGTCTGTAAAATTGGATAATGCCTTCAAAAAATTGACTACTCCTCTCTGGTTAATGAAGAGTTAGGAAACAATGGGGTTGATTTACTAAAGGCAAATCCACTCTGCACTACAAGTGCACTTGGAAGTGCAGTCGCTGTAAATCTGAGGGTGAAATCTGAAATCAGGGGAAGCTCTGCTGATATTATCATCCAATCATGTACAAGCAAAGATGCTGTTTTTGATTTCTTTATTGCATGTCCCCCTCGGATCAACAGCGACTGCACTTCCAAGTGCACTTGTAGTGCAAAGTAGATTTGCCTTTAGTAAATAAACCCCCCTGTGCATTACTTACATATTTAGACTCTCTGAGATATTACTATTGAATTCATATAGTTCTTTTTATTTAATTTGACACTTACTTTACTTGGAGTGCTGCCTGAATAGAGCATTTCAACCTATTGCCTGTTGTAAAGCTATCTAAATGTGTGATTTTACCCCTAGTTCTTTATATAAAGAAGCCTACATTTACATCGCAAATTCCACTTTCTCTCTTTAAAGATGGATGGCATGACAACTGGGTGCATGCAAATGTATCATGCAGCATTGCATTTATTACATTTGCTTTGGCAGTAACATAAGTAAGAAGCTTGTGAGACAGATCCTTTACCTTTGATGCAGGTTGTTACTGGAGAAGGTTTACACAGGCATGGAAATTACATTGTTGCTTTGATTCTAAAGAAAAAAAAAAGAAGATAGAGGATGTTTTTTAGCACACGTTCCAATTGATATTCACAGACAGACACACATAAGAGAAAGCAGGCACAATACACTCATGCTGTGATAGCTCGTTCTCATTAGCCTCGGAACGCTCCTGTTTAAGGTCCCCCTATAGCATTACCAGCAGCAATTTGTAAAAAAAAAAAAAAAAATCAACACAGAGACTGTTTTTGTCATGATTGACACGTCTGTCATTACATAGCTCCTATTCTTAGAATGTCATTTGAATACTGTAGATTCAAAAACTCAATTTTTGATAGACTGGCTAACACAGTGAAAAGCACCCTCTGAAGCCACCTTGTACTTGATCATATGGCTAGTGCACCTAATGTTGGTCAAAACTTGCACAGCATAGCATGTCAAACAGCAACTTGTTTTGTTATGTTGTTGTTATAGTAGGATATTAGAACCCTTATCTTTTTTTAATTTTATTTTTTTGCTGCCTGTGTCCCATTGGGGAAATTTCCTTTACCTTATTCTCTTAGTGACACAACCGAAAATGAAAGAAAATCTCTCCAAGGTCAGAGAAAATCCTTTCTATGGGCTTGTTCATACATGAGGCAGCCCTTGCATGGTGTCTCCATATGATGACATGCATTTGACAGGGGTAAGGAGATGTTGTATCGCCCCCCCTCACAACCTGTTTTAACCCTCTAAATGCCAGACTACTGTACTGCAACTGCATGCATTGTGCACAGTTGCGGGGCAGTTGGCCTTGTTCACTTGAATTGGTAGCATTCAGTGAGCGGTAGTGCCTGCTGAGTGTGACGGGGGTATAATTAATGCCCTATATGTGAAGAAAAGCATTGCAGCAGTGGCATGTGTACACCCCCAGCCACTGTCTTACCAGCTAAAGGGTGAGCAGTTGAGGGGTGATAAAAACGCTTCTCAGCCACTGGGTTTACTGCCCTGAACCACAAGTGTAAATAAGCCCTTATTGTATCTGTGTGTTGGCATTTCAGTCCCGGCAATTTTAGGCCAGCAATATCATTTATTATAGGGAGCATACACATAAGTGCCTGGATGCACCTACTATACAGCATACAGGTACACCCAGAGCTCAGCTACCCAGATAGCAAGCATAACGTGCCACAAATTTGTGGCAGTGTTGAATTATAAGTCTTGTTAACTTGCTGCACATTTTCACCAGCAAGTTGTACACTTGCAGAGCACTTTAAGCACAAGTACTAGTTGACACTTTTCCAATTTGTAGCAAATTTGCGTGGCAAGTCTCTAGCAAGAGCAAATTGCAGTGATGAGTCTACAGCAAAAGCTCTGCAAGTCACAGTGACCCCTGTGGTGGGATGACTATTGCACAACATAACTGAACCAGAACTTGCAGAATGTTTGCAAAGAAAGTTGATCTGGAGTCATCCAATGCGGACTTGCTGCAATTGTGCAACAAACTTGTGAAGCCTGGCAAGTCTAGCAATAACTTAGCAAGTCATTTTCAAACTTGAAGCCTAATTGCTTGCTGGATAGGTTTCTGAGTATAGACTGCTGTTTTTAAAAAAATGAAGTAATATTGTTTTCAGGAAACGATGGAGCAACAAACGTAAACCATGCTGCACATTACCATCAATGATTTCCCATAAAATAATTATGAAACTTTGCTCCTACAAATGGGAGTTGAATTTTTCTAAACACTGATTATGGCAGTTTCAGAAAATACAGTTTGTCATATAAAGGGTATATCTTCCCTTCTACATGAGAGGAGTCTTCTTCTTGTAAAATGATTATGTTGTGTCACAGACTGTGGCACCTCTGCTCAGACATCAAAAGGCTCTGAGTACAGTGAAGTCAGTTGCAGCAATTTGAGTGAAAAGTTAAAACTGTGTCACGGCAAAGATGTGAGGAAAAAAAAAAACTGTGCTAATGAAAGGCATTTATGAGGACAAAGATTAGAAAACAGCACATATGTGGAGAGTGGAGGGAGAACAAGTTGACTTAACCTTTACTAGAAGTTTACAATAACAATGCACAGTGGATAGGAGCGATGTTTAAAGAAGCCTGAAACCCTGAAATTGCCATTTACTGGTTGTGCCCTTTACAGATCTATCATCCCAAGCGTGGATGATTGTAACTATGTGCAGGACCAAATGCCAATTTTTCAGATAGATGTCTGTTGCCACTGGGCCATGTACCAATGCTGAACATCAGGCAAACAGCTAAATGAACAGATGAATTATATATATTGGACCTGCTTTACCTACCAATGGATTAGTATTTTCGTCCACCCAGTCCAGAAATGTTCACATGTAGCCACCCTGTCGTTAGAGATGTCTAGTAAATTTAGGTCTGCTGGGTAGTACTTTTGCTCAAGTCAATCTGTAGTCTTTTCACTTGGCTCCCCTCAAAGATCAGGTTTGCTGCTGTTTCCTGCTGCCACTACTTGGTGTCAGTGGCATTTAGGGCAATAGTTAAGGGAATGGTGACAATCTAGGCCTTTTAGGTATATACAGTATGTCTCCTATGGCAAACACTAGGAGGTTGATGCTCAGTGGCGTATACTGGGGGAGAATATAAGTGCTTGGGGAGTGGCCTGATGGGATCTCTTTCCCCTGGGCTGCAGCCTGGTGAGTTGTGTGCAGTGATTTGTGCTTGTTACGGCAAAAGCTTGACTCTCCAAGGGAGGGAGGGGCTTATCACAGAATCCTTTAGCTGTCCTGCCTGGTTGAGGAGAGCGTACAGCACCCAAGGTGGAGAGCCAGAGGAAGGAAGTCCTGGTTGAAGGGGATTGGTGTCGAACTCTTGGAGGATCCTGGCACTTCCTTGAAGGGAGAATTGTGGAGTCTGGAGCCCTGTTGCCAAAGGAAACTGCAGCCCTAACCCTCTCTCCATGTGAGTCACAGCAATTAAATTAGAAAAAGACTGAAGAAACTGGCACTCATCATTGTTGTGACTATCTCCATTATGGCCATGCATCCTCCCTGGGGTAATGTAAGCCTACCTCTACGCTGGGGCTTCTCCTTGCCTAAGTCAGGGGGTCGTTACACACAGCTGCCACATATTACAGCTCTGTCTGAAAGGTCTTGTTCCTCCCCAGCCTTTTGACTGGACAGTGAAAGGAGAAGCAGCATTGGATAAGCTCACCTCTCTGTCACTCTGCTTGATCCCCCTATCAACATGTTCCTTGTTAGCACCTAAGCACTGTAGCACAACTGACTCCTTGTGCTACTTCTTCTACCCGTCTAAACACTGCTGCATAGGAAAGTGCAAGTGGCTGATGCCATATTAAAGGGGTTGTAAAGGTAATTTTTTTTTTTTTTTAAATAACAAACATGTTATACTTACCTTCACTGTGCAGCTCGTTCTGCACAGAGTGGCCCCGAACCTGGTCTTCTGGGGTCCCTCGGCAGCTGTTTCAGCTCCTCCCCGCAAGCATTAACCACCTTAATGCGAGCTCCCTCGCATGGTGGTGAGTGCTTGCGGGCGCGCTCCCGTGATACAGCCGGCGGCTATAGCCGCTCGCTGTATCACTCGGCCCTGCCCCCCAGCGCGCCGCGTCATCGGATGTGATTGACAGCAGCGCGAGCCAATGGCTGCGCTGCTTTCAATCCATCCACTGCAGCCAATCAGCGACCAGGCTGAGCTGCAATGGAGATGACGAGAACGAGCAGCGAAGATTCGAGGCGTCAGGTAAGTAAATGGGGGGGCTGGGGGCGGCGGTATTGTCAAAAGTTTTTTCACCTTAATGCATAGAGAACTAAAAAGCCTAATGGAATTCAAGCGATCCAGCACATATTACTGTGCCCTGACCTTGGTTTAGCAGGTGTTGTAATGACTGTCCAACTGATGGAGCCATCAATATGTAGATCATGAAAGTTGCACCGGCATAAGCAAATAGGGAATATTATAATCATAGTGCACTATGACATGGAAGATCCTCCATTTATGTATGCTGATGTGCTAGTGATGCTTTGCAATATCCAGCTTTACGACCAGGCACTAAGAATGTATTTCTGACCCCATGCTAAAGTAGGGTCACAAAAAGTGTACTTGGCCTAAAAAAACTCACAGTTCACCTATGTGTGACCCAAACATTGCATGCTGTGAATCCATAGCAACTCACTTACTTTGGGCATACAATCTGAGATAGCACATGAAAAGCCAAGCATGTGTTTTATACTGCTTCCCTATGAACTGGCTGATTTTTAGAGTTGTAAATGAAATTCTTTTGTTTCTTGGACATGCCATGGTGTTTATACTGATAAAAAGTTTTCTTTTTCTTTTTTGTTATTTAAGTTCAGTTCAGTTGTTAAAGTTTTAAAAAAAATGAAATGATGTGCCATAATGAAACTGTAGTGTGTCATGACCACAGAAATAGGTAGTAATCCCCAAAATGACAGTGCACCTATTTTCTGAAATCAGCTGCTTTTACTCACTGGGCTCAGGTATCCAGATCTGTAAACCTGCAATTTTCCTATGTTCTCTATCTCTCTCTGAAATTAAAGAAAAACTTTAGCTTATGAAAATGCAAATACAGTGCTTTAAAGGCATAGTCCCCTTTGAATACAATGTTTCATAATACACCCACATTTACGGAGTAACATGAAACATAGTATAAAACATTAACTCTAAAACCCAAGCTGCCCACTTACGTAACTAGTGGAAACATGGAAGAATACAGTTTTTTTTAAATTTAACAAGAATGTGTGACTCCACTCACACAGGTGCATTATCCAGGATGGGAATTGTTTACGCAATTAATTTGCGGGCACTAGATTGCATGGTACCACAGTACCATGCATTTTAGTGTGGCACATTTTTTAAAAGCAGCCCTACTTTTTGCGTGTTCTGGTGCGATTTCAACTTATTCAAATGAATGGGCCTAAAATTGCACTGCAGGGGAACGCACAGGAATTGCACAGGAGTGTGCACCCCATTTCTGTGCAATTCTGGTGTGACCCGACCCTTAGAAAGTGCGCCAGAGATTTCTCCTCCTTTTCCTCTCTGTGGCATTTACATCCCTGATGAAGTCACGTGATCGTGACGATACGTGCCAGGATTGGTTGACAGGCACACCGGAAAGTGGCGTGGGAGCACGAGCTCGCTGCTACCTGGGTTTTTTGCTGTTTACTGTTTTAATAAGAGAGTAAGATTCAGTTGTTTTTATCTAATAAATTGAACCAAACAATATTACACTATTTTGGAACTCCTTTCTGGTTACATACTACATTGGAGAAGGGGGGCGTGGCTTAGCAATGGCCGAGTGTGGAAGTACTTCAAGAGAGCTCCTAACTGCTCTGTCCCATTCTGCAAAACTGACGGCTTTATTCGGGCGATAGAGAAGGAATGATAACCACCAGACGGTACAGGACGAGATCGACGACTGGCGGTAACCGTTCTCTCACCCCACGGAGCGGTATCCAGCTGTACTTTCCAGACACACAGAGAGTATCCCTGGGTGCTATTGCAGCAGTGCCACGTGCACACCGTATGGAAGAGGGCACAACACTGGGCTTACCGGTTCCCCCCACTTCATCCACCGCCGCTGACCTCTTCACAGAGACACCGGTTGTCTTCTACACAAACATGGCTAGCACATCTCCTCAGCTGAGCGGCATGCCCAATGATCTCTGCGCCATCTTACAGGCCCTCCCCACCAAATCGGACTTAGAGGCCCTCATTCTTCGCATTGAGGAGGCGCACAGCCGGGACATCCAGGAAGTCAAGGCAGAGCTGCACACGCTCACGGACCGGGTTGATTCACAGGAGGCATCGATCTCCTCCCTCACACAATGGGTTGAGGCACTGGAGCATTCTCAAGAGTCTCAGGTGGCCACAGCCATCGATCTACAACTTCATTTAGAGGACTTGGAGGACCGCAGCCGACGCAACAACTTGCGGCTGTGGGGTCTCCCGGAGGCTACCAGAGCAGAGGACCTGGCGGAGACAGTGACGGCCATCTTCCAGGAGGTACTGGGCACTTCTCTGCTGGACCGAGTTCACAGAACACTTGGGCCTAAACCATCAGACCCAGACAGGCCACGAGACGTGCTCTGCAGGATCCATCATTATACCCAAAAGAAGCTTATTCTCCGCAAAGCACGGGAGCACGGGAATGTAGGATTTGATGGTGCCACAATTAAGATTCTTCCAGATCTCTCCAGAGCCACATTACAGAGGAGAGCCATGCTGAGACCCGTCCTGGATCTGGCCAGACCGTGGGGATGCACATATCGCTGGGGATACCCCTTGGCGGTCATCTTCCGCAACGCAGGCGCTTCCTTCACCTTGCGTACCCCGGTGGAACTGCTGGTCCTTATTGCCTTCCTGGGAGTGGATCCAGTCCGGGTGCCAAACTGGCTCGCTCTTATCCCTCAGTCTTCGGGCCGTCTAGGACCCTCTGCTCATCAGAACTACCAACGCCCTCGTCGACAGTGACCCAGAAGGAGAGTCTGGACACCTTCTGTTGAGGGGACACGTGAGTCATGACTATGATGCCTGTTGCCTGCCCCGTTATAAGACTGCACACAAACAGTTTGGTTCACCCCCAATTTGTGAATCCTGACCATCCATTACTGCTGGCTGGCCAGCGGCACCTGCGTTGCCCGTGTCACCCCAGGGATTGTTGCCGTGCCACCCTGGAGCCCAAGACTTCCGCTCTGCCTGCCCAATGATTACCGCCGCTGGTACCCCCTGGCTGTTGACGGAGCCTGATGCCGTGTCCAGGCCCTGAACCATGGTTGGTGCAGTGGAGGAATCTGACCACTGTAAACTAGGACTAGATTCGGGGGCACATGCAGACCATGATAAGGGGACCTCCGGCATCGCAGCCCCCCCCCCGAGGTAAGACGCTTACACGCTCTGTTCGCTCCCAGGCGGGGCATGATACACTTTTCATGCCTTGCTGGATTTCGGGCATCAAAGACATTCCATCATACTAACACATGCACGCTCTGAAGCTCCCTACTATGGATACACTGACTGTGTAGAGGCACTGTGGGTTACTATCTTGTTTGCTATACAGGAATGCCTGCTATTAAGATTTACTACCTTGTCATGTCTCCACTGTCGTTGCTTTTCATGCCTTGGACGAGTTGCTGGTCCCCCCCCTTCCGGGGAGCGCTGGGCATGTTGTCTGGGGGTGTGTTGGGTGGAGGAGTGTTTACACCATGGTGAGGGGGGGTGGCGATAAGGAGAGCAGTCCCGCAGGATACCCTTCCCCAAGTTATGAACGAGCTCTGGGGGGGAGATGTAACCCGCAGGCCCCAGGAGCGGCGTAGTGGGACGCACTGCCCACCGGGGTGACCGAGACTGCCTCTGTGCTGTGGGTTTGGCACCCTACGGGGAGAACACAGACCCGGGAGGGGAGTTCTGCCCACGCTCTACCAAGATGATGGGGGGGCAGTGCCTCCGGGGCTGAACAAACTCATGGTAGACTAGGGATTGTTGACACTGCAGCAGTCGGCTTCCTTCCTTTCTCTCCTCCACCATCATAAGGTGGGGAATTCTAGGCACACAAGCCAGGTGGAGGGAATATGGTAAGGACTATCTACTCACTGCTCAGTTACTATAAGGGGTTGTTAATGTTACAGATATTGTTAATGTCATATTATGTATTTGTGGAGCGTTGGGGTGCTATATATTAGTATTGCATAACAAGGGGCATGTACCGTACTTTACCTTTCTTTTCTAATCCCAGCCTACCTGCTTCTGATTGATAGCCGTCATCATATCTGCATTCTCATACAACACCACACTTGGGATGGGGGTGGTGGTCGGCGAGAACCTCGCTGGCTGTTTCTTTCCGCAACCCCACATAGGCTTTCTCGATTACCAGGTCTGTACTGGTGAGCGTCTCAGCACTAAAATGCTACTTCCTTAGACTACAATTACCACACCCTTTAGGTGTGTTCTAAATACTTTTTCTCCTTATCTTCTACCTTCCTTTCTCCCTACTGATTTAATCTCTTCATAAGGCTCATTTCTTCACCCCTCTCCTACCTTCCTCCCTCTCTCTCCCATCCCCCTCCCTGAACCCCACCTCCTCCCTTCCCTATATTCCGGGGCCATGGAGGCAGTGGATGTGCTCTCGTCAAACACGAGGGGCCTAAATGTACCTAAAAAGAGGCGCATGTTACTCCAAGACCTGCGCCGTCTTAAGACGGACCTCGCGTTCGTTCAAGAGACACACTTTAAAGGGGACAATCTTCCCATATTGAAAAACAAACTCTTCCCGACAGTGTACCACTCCACCAATGGAAATGCTAAGTCTCATGGTGTGTCCATACTCATTTCCCGTACCATTCCTTGGAATTGTGTGGATGTTAAAACTGACCCAGAGGGACGCTTTCTGTTCCTCAGAGGCATGATTGGCGGTGTTGAAGTAACCCTGGCGAACATATATGTCCCTAGCAGTCACCAGGACCACTTCATAACCAAAACGATAGACACACTGCTAGAGTTCTCTAGGGGCCAACTGCTACTAGGGGGGGATTTCAATGTCCCACTAATCCCCACTGAAGATACTTCTTCGGGACACTCTTCAGTCACACCTGGTATTAGGAAACGCATTGCTCGTTCCTTACACAAGCCACAACTGATTGATGCCTGGAGATTCATCCACCTGACTGAAGGGATTTCACCTTTTACTCCACACCACATAAACAATATTCGAGGATTGACTACTTCCTTCTCCCTCATTCTCAACTACATGCAATTCGGGACTCCTCGATTGGGTCTATTACATGGTCTGACCATGCCCCTGTTTTATTGTCCTACACCCTGACTGATGTTTTCACCTCCAGAACGAGGACCTGGAGATTAAATGAAAGTCTCCTTCAGGATGAAGAAGTACTTAAGGATGTAGTCAGGGAACTGGACTGCTATTTTCAGACCAATGACACTCCTACATTGGAGAAGGTCGGGAGGGACCCCCAGTGTATAACATCTTTATAGAAGCTTTGTAATATCTACCGTGTGGAGCTATCTAATCCAGGAGATAAGGATATCCAGAGGGAGCCATAGTCCATCATTTGATATAATCATCAGTCGGGCTAGCCCAGGGAATACCTATCTAAGCCACGGGAGGCTCACCAGGATTCTCTGCTCATGCTGTTACCTTACAGCAGTAAGGTGAGAGGCCAATTAGCACAGAGGTGCCACAGCACTGAAAGAAGAGACACCAGTCACATTGGGTTGTGTGTTCCTGCATGTTTGATCACCCAACATTTATATTGGACTTAAATGATTTATCACGTGTTTATTCACTTAATCACCAGTACTTTTTAATTTATTCGTCTTTTTGTCACATATTTTTTTCACTTCTTAGGATTTATCAATTTGTTGTGTGGCTTATCATAATTATTGGTGGTTTTCATATCAGCTGTTTGTTTTATGATTATACACTTTAGAAGTTCATCTCACATTGATTCTAATAGCGCAGCACCATTCTTAATTTATTTTATACCTCAGTATAGACCTAAGACCAGAGGTAAAGCGTAATGGAATCTGTGCCTTGCACCTGCGATCCATTGATCATGGTTGCAATGCTCTAAAAGTCTCAATGCAAACATTTATTAAGTACACATTTTTTACTACAGTATGTCAATGTTGGTGCATTTTAAAATGTTTTTGCAAAAAGTAAGTTATGCCTTTAAATGGAACACTATGATCAGTTAAAGGGGATTTTCACAGTCAGATATTTAAGGGAAAACACATTCTTTTAATGTGTAAGACACTGTACAATGTAAAACAATGGGTAGCACACTGACATTATTACTGATTAACTGTTCCACCAAAGGTGACAATTAGCTCCAAGGTTACCACTACTCAGAGGCACTTTTTTCAAGCATAATGCAGCCTAACCTTGGAAATGCAATAAAAAACAAAAACATTTTTTGAGAAGTAGTTGCCTTGGAGCTGATCAGCGGATTTGCTGACAACTGCTTACCAGGGTGCAAGCTCTGCTACCCCCACCAGGCTTTAATGTACATGAAACAAAGCAGTTCTTAACTTGATGTGAACACATGATCAGTTTTAAACCTTTACATTTAAAAGCTCTACCAAAGAATGTGTGTTACCAAATATCTGGAGCCTGACCTTGCCTTATTTCATTGCTATGCTGAATCATCTGCCAACCCATGCCCTATGAGTATGCCCTTACTGGCCACCAAGGCAGTAATAAAAGAGACTGTACTGGCTAATAAATGGAAAAGCTGGCACCTTGCTGTGTTTCTTCCTAAAGCTGAACTGCAAGGCAAACATCTTAGGCTTCATGCACACAGGATGTTTTGCAAACTCTCCTAGAAGCCTTTTCTCCTAGCAGCGGCGTTTTGGCAGAAAAAAAGGCTGATGCTTGTAAAAGCTTTTAGACACGTTTAGAGGCATCAGGAGCGTGTGCATTAATTAATTTAATTGGATAATAATTTATTTCTGGCTATTAAAATGAATCAACGCTCAAGTGCTAAACATGCCTAAAGTTTAGATACATTTAGAAATGTTTAGCAGCGTTTAGCAGAGTCAAGTGATTTTTTCTGCCAAGACTCTACTGCTCCTGGACACACTGGCAGTGTTTTTTGTTTTTTTTTCTTGCCTTTAATAGGCTCTGCCACTAAACACTGCTAAATTTAGTAAAGGCAAATCCACTTTGCAAAGTGCACTTGAAATTGCACTGAAAGTGCACTTGGAAGTGCAGTCGCTGTAGATCCGAGGGGGACATGCAAGGAAAATAAAAAACAGCATTTTAGCTTGCACATGATTGGATAATAAAATCAGCAGAGCTTCCCCTCATTTCAGATCTACCCCTCAGATTTACATGACTGCACTTCCAAGTGCACTTTCAGTGCAATTTCAAGTGCACTTTGCACTTGTAGTGCAAAGTGGATTTGCCTTTTTCGTAAATAACCCCCTATGTGTGCATGGACACATAGGCTAACATGCAGGGGAGTTTAGAGGCAAGAAAAAAAAAAGCGCCAGATGCCCCTAGAAGCAGCTACAAAAACGCCCAGTGTGAATGAGGCCTAAATCCACAGATGGGATACATGTTAGAGAGCTGTGACTGCTAGTTTACAAGGCCTGCGCCCATGTTGCTACAAAGTTACCCAGTTTACAGCAAGGCACAGTGTGGGGAAAATTATACAACTTGTCGTGTTTGGCAGTGGTGTAATGTACACAGTTGCGATGTGGTACTGTGGGCTTTCACTAGCCATTCATCTCTGCAAAAGGCATATACTAAGTTAAAGTATATATCAAAGCAAAATTTAATAACAAAAAATACACATATGTGCAGTACATTTCTGCAATATATATACATTTCCCCATTTTTCTCTGTAAAGACCATGTATGGTACGCAAAAATAACCATTGGTCTGTGAGAAGTGCACTCAGCTTCTAAGCCCTATTGTAGGATGACAACACACATCATTTAGTGGACCGAGTGGTGTCAGCCCTATCTAGTGTCCTTTCTAAATTACTTAACCACTCTCAGATATCTGCAGCATAAAGACTAATTATTCTGCAATCAAAGATAGAGACTAGGAAGACTCTTTGAGACAGGATTGGGTTCCCTCCAGGAAATCCTGCCCTTAATTTATCTACTGCTATATGCTCCAACTAATATGCTCTCAAAAATATAGATGTAGGACCACAGTATACAGAGGAGCATTGGAGTGGGCACTGCAGCTATTACATATATTTGTAAATTTGCAACTAAAACCTCTGGTTTTAATGTGAATTGTTAGGAAGGGTACATTTTTTGGCAGGCTAGCTGGTAAGTGTTGCTGGGAAATGTTTGTGTGTTTGTAATGTGCAAGGCCCTTCCATGTGCACTTTACTGCAAAGGCTAGTTATAAATTGGGGTGGTTTCTATGCCATTGTATAGCCGGTTCACTGGATTTGGCGGCTGAAGGCATCCAATGTGTCCCTATGCTGCATAGGGACACATTGGATGCCTTCAGCCACCATTGTGCTCTTGCTGTGCGACCAATGTGTCCCTATGCCAACTTGGAGACTTCCAAAAATATAGAATTAGGACCACAGTATACAGAGGAGCCTATTTTTTTTTTTTTTACATTGATAGACAAGGTCATTTTTTTTTTTTTTTGTGGGCTAACTGGTAAGTCTGCCGTGAAATTTTTTGTCTTTTTGTGTTGGACTCCTTGAGACAATACAGGAAATTTTGAATTTCTGAAAATACCAACAGGTTTTGTTTATTAACCACTTCAATACAGGGCACTTATACACCTTCCTGCCCAGACCAATTTTCAGCTTTCAGCGCTGTCGCACTTTGAATGACAATTACGCGGTCATGCTACACTGTATCCAAACTAAATGTTTATCATTTTGTTCCCACAAATAGAGCTTTCTTTTGGTGGTATTTGATCACCTCTGGGATTTTAATTTTCTGCTAAACAAATAAAAAAACAACAGAAAATTTTGAAAAAAAATGTTTTTTTTTGTTTGTTACAAAACTTTGTAAATAAGTAAGTTTTCTCCTTCACTGATGGGCACTGATGGGGCTGCACTGACGGGCACTGATAAGGCAGCACTGATGGGCACCAATGAGGTGGCACTGATGAGGTGGCATTGATGGGCACCGATGATGGGCACTAATATGAGGCACTGATTGGGCACTGATGGGCACTGATAGGTGGCACCAATATGCAGCATGGATGGGCCATGATAGGTGGCACAGATGGGTACTGATAGGCGGCACAGATGGGCACTGATAGGTGGCACTGATGTACTTAATATATTGTACTGATGGATGCCAATCAGTGCCGAATAATAATGCCTGTCAATCAGTGATGCCCATTGTGGGCACTGATTGGCATCCATTGTGGGCACTGATTGGCATCCCTGGTGGTCTAGGGCGGCATACCTGGTGGTGGGCATCCCTGGTGGTCTGGTGGCATCCTTGGTGGTCCAGTGTGGGCATCCTCGGGGGGGGGGCTGCGCTGATAATCAATCAGCACAGACCCCCCCATCAGAGGAGCAGCCGATAGGCTCTCCTCTACTCGCGTCTGACAGATGCGAGTGAGGAGAAGCCGATCACCGGCTCTTCCCGTTTACATCTTGATCAGCTGTTATTGGACACGGTTGATTACATGGTAAAGAGTCTCTGTCAGAGACTCTTTACCTAGATCGAAGTTGCGGTGTGTCAGACTGACACACCGCAACAACGATCACCGCGATCCACTGGGGGCGTTCAGCAGCTTAATATCCTGAAGACTCACATGATGTCCAGTCAGGGTATTGAAACCACTTTGCCGCCGTCATTTTGCTATATGGCGGGCAGCAAGTGGTTAAAAGAGAACTAAATACAGCAAATAAAAGAAGTTCATTGTAGGGTTTCCTTATTCTTTAAAGCGGACCTTCAGTCATTTTTTCATCTTTCCATCTATTAAATCTTCTGCTCTTGTTCTAACTTTGGATAGTAAAACATTTTTTTTTCTGCCAGTAAATACCTTATATAGCCCACTTCCTGTTTCTTGTCTGGTAAAAAGCCTAGGCTTATGACATCATGCACAGCTCTCTCTCTCTCACTCTCGTGAGAGTTTGCCAGGAAGAGAGGAGGATGAGTCATTAGAGGGCCAATGAGAACTGCAGGGCTGCAGATATGGAGTGTGCCGCTGTGTAAATCCAGGAAGTGAACAGGCAGCAGCTTCAGCTGCCCACAGTTAAAATGGTTGCAGCCAGACTTAGTGGAGGGAGATTTCTGCAGCATATTTGGCAAGTACAGAATATTTAAAATAATATGCAAAGTGGTTGGAGGGAAGCTTCAGAATGGCAAAAATGTTTTTATTGCAAATTATTTGAGCAGACTGCAGTTCCTCTTTAAATTCAGATACTTACACTAATAATATTGAAAAAAAATACACATGACTTATTATGCACAAGACACACAACATATTAATGAATACAGAGCTTCATGGAATTCAGCTTAAAGCAGGAATTTCCTATTTCATATGTAATACAGGGTCATTTTAAAACCGGGTTCACACCGCAGCACAGAGCAGCTCACAGCAGGGGTCCGATGCGTCCCTGTTCACCATTTAAGGTCCGATTTCAGCCCAAATTTTGGGCTGAATTCAGACCTGAAACATACCAGTAGACGCACAGGATTCCTGTGCAATTCGCACTGGAGCCACTCCAGAGATGTGTGAACAATCCCCTGACATGCAAATTGAATACGGAGAAATCCACATCCAATTCGCATTAGTGTGAACCCAGCCTTAAAGAGGCGGTTGGAAAATACAGTTAAGACTTTTGCCTATTTTGCTGACATTGAAACAATAATTCAAATTTAATCCCATGCTATTGTAATAGGTAAGTGTGATATTTTATTGAAACTGATAAGGAAACAAAAACAAAACCTAAAAGTTTATTCCTGAGGAAGTTTCTCTTTCCCGTTCTTTAATTGTATCAGGTACCAGCTACAAAGAAGTGTATGCAGAGCAGCCACTCGCATTGCAACTTGCTGGCCTTCTTTCAGAGCAGCGGATTCTGATTGGTTGATTTTGTGGCTTGGCGTTTCTAACATTGTTTTTCAAATAAGTATCCTGAAGTTTTTGGACTAACGTATCTTTTGTCAAACTTTTTATTGAGAACCCTTGAAATAACATTTAGGCTCAGGAAGTCCCTGCTTAATTGCTATATACGATGATATATGTCAGCACAATGGCATGGCTGTGCAAATGGGCGTACAGGTACGTCCCCTTTAAGATGCGGCATTGCATGCGCACCGCATGCTCCGTGACCATGCCCGCGGGACCCGTGGACTCGATATCCGCCGGTCTCCCGGCAATTGTGTCACGGAGCGGCAGAATGGGGAAATGTCTATGCGTACAAGGCATTTCTCCGTTCTGCCTAGTGACAGGACAGAGATCTACTGCTCCCTGTCATCGGGAGCAATGATCGCTGTCATGTGAGTGGTAGCCCACCCCCCCACAGTTAGAATCACTTCCTAGGACACTCTTAACCCCTTGATCGCTCCCTAGTGCTTAACCACTTCCCTGCCAGTGTCATTTACACAGTAATCAGTGCATTTTTATAGCACCGATCGCTGTATAAATGACAATGGTTCCAAAATAGTGTCAAAATTGTCCGATGTGTCCGCCATAATGTCGCAGTCACGATAAAAATTGCGGATCAACGCCATTACTAATATAAACAAAATAATAATAAAATGCCATAAATCTATCTCCTATTTTGTAGATGCAAACTAATCAATATACGCTTATTGCGATTTTTTTTTACCAAAAATATGTAGAAGAATACATATTGGCCTAAACTGAGGAAAAAATTAGTTGCTCTGGTCAGGAAGGGGGTAAATTCTTCCAGGGCTGAAGTGGTTAATGCATCTAATTAATTATTGTATCTACAGCCCACTGTATATTAGTGTGATGGTTACTGCAAAGAATGCTCCTTACATTTGTGGTCAGTAGGAACCCTTCCCCTTACAGATAGCTAAAAAGGTCAGTGTCAGTGGGAACTTATCTGTGAGGCATACATTGCTTCTTGCTCAATGAACCCTTTGCAACCTCTGGAAGAAACTTGGTTGAGATAGACTGGTGTAGCTTCTGTACGTCCTCACTTTTTACTGATACTGACACTATAAAAATAATGATTGTATAACGTTTAACTCTGGTTTAATGAAGCTACATCCTAAAACCTATAGCTTTAGGAGAATTGCCAGTAAACACCAATTAGACTTAAGATCTCCTTCAACGGAATGTCTTACTGGCTAACTAACTACCTTTAAATCAGTCAATGGCTTGGTATTTTGGACAGCTATTTTAAGAGATTCTAAGAGACATTGCCAAAACATGGCCTGTTGGGGGTACTTGAGGACTGAGGTTAAGAACCACTGGAATAAACAGTGACTTTTGTCTTTGTTTATATATGACATCTACATACACATCTACAGCAGACTGTAATTTTGCGCTCATATAACGAGATTATTCCTATTTATTTTTATTTTATTTATCCATCCACTCTGTATAATCAAACACTTCCATGCTAATCCAATTTGTGTGACCTGAATGTTTCGTCTTTTTTATTTTCTTCTTGTAAAAACTGTAAAACTCAATAAAAAATATCTGATAAAAAAAGAAGCTACACTCTACATCTGTATCCCATTTAATCTTTAAATTAAGGTAATATACAAATTCAGCTGGTACATTGTACACTCATGTAGGTGAAGGAAGTAGCTCGTATATTAGTCACATTCTCTGTTTGACAGAATCACATCCATTAGTCCAGAGCTGCTGCTCTGCAATTCCTCATTTTCCACACACACACAGAAAGTGAGACACTTCAGAAAACGCAGATGGTCTTTTTAACCAGATACATTACAGTCTGTCATTTCTTATCAACAGATCTGAGTCAGTACTAATGAGAGTAAATATAGACACATTTTACAGAGACAGCATGTATTAAAAGCCTGTCCTGCAAGTGGCTAAAATGTGTTATTAACGCCACACCATGCAGGGGATGGTAGAGAAAGATAATATAGTGTCATAATATAGAGAACATAAAACATCTTCACTAGTATAATATGTAGGTTGTTAGTAAAGCTATTTTTTATTTAAAAGGAGATGGAGCCCCCTTCTGAGTGGAATGGATTTAGTCAATACACAAGGCAGCGATACACATGTATAAAGGAGAACTGCAGTTCAGTCTATAGGTGGAATATTGGAATAAACAACAACTGTGCAGAACTACAATACCTACATGGAGTGCATTCTGCTGCATTTCAAAGCTCTGTATCTTGCACTGCTATAACCAGCACATTTTGATACTTTCTGGTAGCCCCCTACCACTGCCTGTACATTTCAATTGGCACATCACTATCATAGGCAACACTGCTTACCTGTCCTACCAGCCCTGTGAGTGCTAGCCAGTTCATTAGACATATTCATATCCTCCTGCTTAATCTAGGCCTCAACCCCAGCCAGTTTTCCGGGCACTCCTTTTTATATCGGAGCAGCCTCAGCCTCCTCTTGGCATGGGGTACCGGACCACGTCATCAGAAGGTTGGGCAGGTGGAAGTCCGCCTACTTTGCCCGGTACATTCCAAACCCTCAGGTTCAAATGTCCCAAGCCTTTACCAAGTTTGCTCAATAAATGTCACATGTCCAATAAAACATTATTTCCCTATCCTAGTATTTTTGCCCCCTTTTTTGGCATATCGACTAGCTGACCAAGGCACACCTCAGGTCTGTGTTATGTTGTGAGTCTTGTGGCGTCTTTATGTGGTTCCATGTCTGTCTCAGTTGGAGGGCTCCGACTATATACAGTTGTTTACATAATATAGCAGAATTTATTTATTGGCCATTTTTCAGAGAATATGAATGATAACACAAAAGCATTTCTTTCACTTATGGTTAGTGTTTGGCTGAAGCCATTTATTATCAATTAACTGTGTTTACACTTTTTAAATCATAATGACAACAGAAACTACCCAAATGACCCTGATCAAAAGTTTACATACCCTGGTGATTTTGGCCAGATAACATGCACACAAGTTGACACATAGGGGTTTCAATGGCTATTAAAGGTAACTATCCTCACCTGTGATCTGTTTGCTTGTTATTATTGTGCATGTGTATAAAAGGTCAATGAGTTAACCAAACCATGGTCAGGTAGACCAACTAAAATTTCAGCCACAACTGCCAGGAAAATTGTTCAGGATACAAAGAAAAACCCACAAATAACTTCAGATGAAATACAGGACTCTCTGAAAACATGTGGTGTGGCTGTTTTAAGATGCACAATAAGGAGGCACTTGAAGAAAGATGGGCTCCATGGTCGAGTCGCCAGAAGAAAGCCCTTACTATGCAAATGCCACAAAGTATCCCGCTTACAATATGCCAAACAGTACAGAGACAAGCCTCAAACCTTCTGGCACAAAGTCATTTAGAGTAATGAGACCAAAATTAAGCTTTTTGGCCACAACCACAAACGCAACACTTGGAGAGGAGTCAACAAGGCCTGTGATGAAAGGTACACCATTCCTACTGTGAAACACAGAGGTGGATCACTGATATTTTGGGGATGTGTGAACTACAAAGGCACAGGAAATTTGGTCAAAATTGATGGCAAGATGAATGCAGTATGTTATCAAAAAATACTGGAGGAACATTTGCATTTATCAGCTAGGAAGCTGCGCATGGGACGTACTTGGACATTCCAACATGACAATGATCCAAAACACAAGGCCAAGTCGACCTGTCATTGGCTACAGCAGAATAAAGTTAAGGTTCTGGAGTGGCCATCTCAGTCTCCTGACCTCAATATCACTGTGCCACTCTGGGGAGATCTCAAACGTGCAGTTCATGCAAGACAGCCCAAGAATTTACAGGAAATGGAGGCTTTTTGCCAAGACGAATGGGCAGCTTTATCTGAGAAGATAAAGAGCCTCATACACAAATATCACAAAATACTTCAAGCTGTCATTGATGTTAAACGGGGCAATACACGGTATTAAGAACTGTGGTATGTAAACTTTTGATCAGAGTCATTTGGCTAGTTTCTGTTGTCATTATGATTTAAAAAGAGTACACACAGTAGATTGATAATAAATGGCTTCAGCCAAACACTAACCATGAGTAAAAGAAAAGCTTTTGTGTTATTCATATTCTCTGAAAAATGGCCAAGAAATCATAAATGCTGCTGGGTATGTAAACTTATGAGCACAACTATATATATATATATATATATATATATATATATATATATATATTCCTCCAGACTGCCTCTCTGATATATATTTAACCAATGAAGGGAAATCTGAGGAAGGGACAGCAGCATACAGCTGTATGAATCTACACTTATCTTTTTTACTGCTGTCTGCTCTTTTCTCTGCCTGTATATTCTCCCTCCTCCATTTGCAGTTACCTGCTGTTCCCCCTTTATTGTGGAAACCTTTTTTATTTTTGCATGGGGACTAGGTGGGGTTTAAGCCTAGGACTTTCTTTAAAAGGCACTACACAGTCTGCATTGTCTCTGCCTGTGTTTGCTTCATCAGGGCAGCACGAGGAAAAATACAAATTGTAAAAAAAATTGCAAGTGTGTAAATAATAAAATATAAATAAAAACTGCATATATCTATCACAAATACAACATACACAGTGTATGACAGTTGATACAGACTACCAGACATGTTTGCGTCAATTGTAAAAAAAAAAAAAGTATGCAACAATTCAGATTGGCCGGCTTCTTGCTTTTTTTAATCTATCACCACAAATAAGTCTTCATTACAAAATATTGATATATAAACAGCCATCAGATGTCTGTCTCACCTCACTAGTATATTTACAGTAAATCTAACAGTTTACAGAAATTTGTAATGTAGAATAAAACTATTTGTTTCATGCATATCAGATGTATAGAAAATAAAACAAATGTTGTATAGTTGCTGGTATTTGATGTTAAATAAAACTGGTGAGCACCAAAATCATCTTCCTATTCAATGTCAGCACCCCAGCACTCCTCCTACTCACCATCAGCACCCCAACCCTCTTCAGTTTCAGCAACACATCACTTCTATGCACTGGCAGCACCCCAAAACTCCTACTCACTTCCTATAATATTCTAATTGGGTTTAACAACAATCTAATGAAAACTAAAATGATATTGCAGACAAATTGAAAGCCCATAGTTGCAGAATCTGGCATATACTAGCAAGAGAAAACAGAGGTTGTTAGAGGTCTGGAACTGACACTATAGTTTGTTGAGACGAGACGCAGTGTATAATCACTGGCATTAAAAGCAGCCTGATTGAAAGCATCTACCCACCTGCTGTCCACCAATAAGATTTTTTATAACATGTATCTGGAAAGTGGAGGCCTGAATGTAAAGTACAGAATTGCTAATGCAAACATCAATTTCATGTCAGTTATTACTGCAGCACTGCTTAGCTTCAACAAATTAAATACAGCAGATACAAAGCAACCAGAATCACCTTGTGTGTCTCTATTGTTCAGCATTCTTCCTGGCGCACATTTTTTTTTTTCCATTTTGTTTTTGAACTCAAAGCAAGAAATGTCCAGTGCTACAAAATGTATTTAGTGTGTAGCTGTAAATTCTAGAAACTGTTCAAGGATTTACAGCGGTGTGGCGGCTGAATTTACTGACTCTATTCATAGCAGAAAACAAGCCGACAGATTGCTAGAGCTACATGGCAGGGATTCCCTTTCATGCAAAATAGAGTATTAGTTAGAGGTGATTGAAGCAAAGGAGACTGGCACAGAGAAAAAGGGAAATGAGTGGGAAAAAGTTATGAGAATTAGGAAACCGGTATAGATAAATGAAGCAGTGGGAGTCCTGCCACTGCAGATTACAGGGTATATAAAAAGGAGATCGAGCTCTGAAAACCGGGATACAGATTTTATCGTCTGCTTTATATGTATGAAAAGTACAGCAACAATAGGACTTGAAAACTCCCAGGGATCTTCTACAGTGGACCTTTTCAATCACAAACCCATCTTGGCCATGTTCCTCTAGCAGCTGCTCTGCTGCACAAGGACCACTGCCTTTATAGCTCTACCTGGTCCTTTGCAGGCTGGCAAGTGCTTCCATTTACCTTCTAAATCTCCAGATGCCTAGGACAATGCAGTCCCCACTGCAGATAGCCAGAGTACTGGTCTACTGAGCATGAATAAAAACACTATTAAGAATATGTAATACGCTTGCTGTAGAACTACACACAGAAAAGCACATAATAGCAATAAACCTAAATACTTATATCCTTATACTGTATATCTGAAGCAATAAACCAGTCACTGGACTCTAATTCTTGAATGAAACACACCATACACAAACAGTCAGGAAGATGTCTTTGCACAACTACTATAGGTAAATATAGCATAGTATTCTAGCCAACATAGTATATCAATGTAGCTAATTACAGGCTGTATTAAATAAATCTGACCACAAATAGTCTCGGATCGACCATTTTCTTGGTATTGTATTGCCTTTTTAAACCATTATAATGCATACCTTCTAAAAGTCCCATTTTGTAATTCTGAAGGGGGTATACCATTGCATTCCAGTAGCCAAAACAATCACATTAAGACGATGACTGGACACATCCAGGGTGTCCCTTAACTTCAACTTCATGTGCAGGTGCATTGCCTTCAATTACATAATACAAATTTAAGTCTTAAAGAAAACTCTTTAAAGGTTTAGACTTCTCTGCCAATTATCAATGTGACATTTTCTTGCATGACCTTATGGTTGGAAATGTTGGATTTAAGGGATGGATATCTTTTGTCATTGTAACTAAGTAGACTGAATGTAGCTATCATCATGACACTGGAGTCACTTAGTAATTAAACAGAGAGAAATACCACATAGAGCGGAGGAGGGGGGGGTGGAGGAGGTAAGAAGTTGATCATCAAGGTTCACCCATATCTGTTTATCTTCTAGGTTCTCTAGCAGGTCTTGGGCTCCAGAATTGATTTTGAATTAATCACCTTATTGATTTGTTGCAAAGTACAGTTGTTCTAGTGTATTTTTTCTCATCTTGTCATTTCAGTTAAAAGAATATATATATATACTGGTCAGCTCTGGAACATCTGACTAGTACACTGAGTCTATATAACAGGGTAACAACTTATACTTGCCTGTCATTAAGGGGAAAATTATAATGTTTAAATAGCTTTACTGAAAAATGTATCATATCTTGTAAATTTAGGTCTCTATATGGATAGCTATAACCCTCATATGAGTATTAGTCCTTTGCCTTTAATTGAGCTGTTCTTACAGTCCTTGAAATAAGAGTACCAGATGTAAAAAAAAAAAAAAAAAAAAAAGAGGGCACCTCTAAAAATATGGCTAAACACACGCATTTGTATAATTCAGTTGAAAAAGCTTGGTTTCTTTTCATATGACCATTAATCTTTCAGTGCCCTGCATTCTATAGCAGCAAACTAAAGCCATATTTTGAGATGTGCATTCCTTTTTGTATTATTTAATATTTAAACTGCATCCTCAGCTTGATCTGGGACAATAACAAGACCCTTACAGATACTGTATCTACCCTATAATAACAAATAAAAAAACTTTGCTCAGTGGGCATTGTTTTTTTAGGACAAAAGATTATCTAACGACAGCATGTGTACTTGCATATAAAAGACTTATAGTAATTTTCAATAAATCATGCAACCATGTAAAAACATTTTCTATCTCTATAGCAAAGGTTATATACAGTAATTACCTTATCCAGTTTCTCCAAACGTTCATTGTACAATGCACATGAACAAAGCTTTTTTGGAAAATTGTATTCAGCTAAGTATACTACATCAGGCATGGCCCTTTTTATACCTAGGGTTCAACTTCAAAATATATAATTAAATAAACACTCAAAAAAAAAAACATAATAAACACAATACAATTTCTTTCTTTAGTTGAAAATATACGCTTTTGATCCATTGAAGTCTTTGGAACCAAGAACCAGAAAAAAGTCCTTGGCCCTTTCCATAAAATGCATAGATGTGGACTACATCCATAGGAAACCATGTTAAATGGACTGCAGTTTGTTTCTGCAAAACTGAAAACGCACTAAAAAAGGCATAGGAGAGAACCAGGCCTAATAATCCACTGTGTAGATTAGTAGTTGCATACAAAGGTGAACATGTGAAAAATAATACCAAATATAGGAACATTTTTATGGCTTTATGTTTGTAATGTAGTCAGATGTGCACAGATCAGATGGGAAAAAAATGTTACCTCTCCTATGAATTCAACCCAATTAAAGTGATAATTACTGACAGATGCTTGAATATTTGAGCAACAATCAGGCATGATTCTGACAAGTCCTGCCAAATAAAAACTTGACTGTTGCTGACCTTACCAAAGCTCTTAGCGCAATGCCTTCATAAGCGTTTTTTTCCACAATCTAGAGTAATTCCTTGAAACCTCAGAAAAATGTCTTTATATCTGTTACTCTGAACAAGTTTACTCTTTATACTGTCCATAAGTGGGTACATTTTCCAGCCACTTCAACAAAGCACCCCAATATTTGTTTGTCATCCAAATTGTCTCCAAAAAGAGCAGATTTATTATTTTTAAATGAACTCAGGTAAATATTTTTTCTATTGAGTGTCCAGTGTAGATATTCCACTATATGCCGCAGAGCATTATCGAAAACTGAAAAGAAAAAAATTCATGCTGTTTACTTCATGTCAGTTTGGAAGTCATGTATATACAATGCTAACGTTGAAAACTAGCTAAGATGAAAGGTACTATTTGAGCAGGAGCAAATAAAAAAATAAAAACTGGTTCAGAAAAAAATAGCTACAACAAGGCCAATTGCATATGGACATGATAATTTACTGATGTTTAGGCTTTATGCACACAGGAAAGCATTTACAAGACTTTTTTATTTTACAGATGTGAACACAGCTGCATTGTTTTCAGTGGAGACATTCACACATTTGTGGAAGCATGCCTTGCATTCAGACCTTTAATACAAAATCCAAAAATCTGCATCTAAGGACATACATATAAACATACTGTATGTATATGGTATAGGCTGTTTAATTACTTCTCGACCACGCTATAGCCAAATGATGGCTACAGTGGTCATCCAGTTCTGGGAGGGCGTCTCTTCACAACCTCCTAAAACCAAGCCCCCCCCCCGCACTCGTTGTGGCGCGCACCCGATGCACTCTATGATCGCTGTATCCTTCAGACACAGCTGATCACAGATCCGGGTAAAGAGCCAATCACAGCGGCTCTTTACCACATGATCAGCTGCGTCCAATTACAGCTGATCACGATGTAAACATACTTGCCGGTTATCGGCATTCCTTTCCTTACACTGTCACAGCGTGAGAAGAGGAGAGATCCAGTCCCCGGCTAGTGTAAAAGGGGACATCTACACTCAGGGCACTGATCATCAGTAGGGATGGGCCGAACACACCCTGTTCGGTTCCCAGCAGAACTCCCGAACAGGGGAAATGTTCTAACCCAAATGGCGTCTATGGGAGCCGAACAGGAAAAATCAAAGGTCCCCATTTTAAAGGCTTATGGCATCACGTGACGTTACATGATGTCAGAAGGGGGCAGTGCCACTGGGTGACGTAGCTGGGTGGCCCCGCACCTTGCCTATATAAGAACTATCAGGGCGGAGTGGGCAGTCGGCAGCAGACCTCCCAGGAGGCGGAGTGTTTTTATTTTTTTCTATTTTTGGGGTCCAGCAGGCAGATTTATGATGGACTTACATCAAGGGACACTATTTGTTTATTTTTTAATAAAGGACTTGTCAAAAACTGCAGCGATTAAGTGCATTGCAGGGTGTTCATCTGGACAAACACCCGGCGAACACCCAAATTCGCCGTGTCCCTTGATGTTAATCCATCATCAATCACAAACAGGCAAAAGTTCGGCCCAAACTCATTCTCGGGCTGAACTATTCGCCCATTCCTATTCATCAGTGTCATGATGATCAGTGCAGCCCCTACAGTGCTGCCTATCAGTGCCAATCAGTGCCCATCACTGCTGCCAATCATTGCTAATTAGTGCCCCATCAGTGCTGCCAATCAGTGTCTCCTCATTAGTGCCACCTATCAGTGCCCTTCAGTGCAGACTATAAGTGCCCATTAGTGCTGCCTATTAGTGCCCATCAGGGCAGTCTCATCAGTGCACATCAGTGAAGGAGAAAAATGACCTGTTTGCAAAATCTTATATCAGAAACTAAGAAACACTTTTTTTTCAACATTTTTGATTTTTTTTTCGTTTGTTTAGCAAAAAATAAATAAGCCAGTGGTGATTAAATACCACCAAAAGAAAGCTTTATTTGTGTGAAAAAAAATTATAAAAATGTAATATGGGTACAGTGCTGCATCACCGCACAATTGTCATTCAAAATGTGACAGTGCTGAATGCCGAAAATTGGCTTGGGCAGGAATGGAGTGAAAGTGCCCAGTAGGCCAGTGGTTAAACATTGGTTCACAAGTAATATACTATATACATATACAGTGGGGCAAAAGAGTATTTAGTCAGCCACCAATTGTGCAAGTTCTCCCACTTAAAAAGATGAGAGAGGCCTGTAATTGTCATCATAGGTATACCTCAACTATGAGAGACAAAATGTGGAAACAAATCCAGACAATTACATTGTCTGATTTTTGAAAGAATTTATTTGCAAATTATGATGGAAAATAAGTATTTGGTCACCCACAAACAAGCAAGATTTCTGGCTCTCACAGACCTGTATCTTCTTCTTTAAGAGGCTCCTCTGTCCTCCACTCATTACCTGTATTAATGGCACCTGTTTGAACTTGTTATCAGTATAAAAGACACCTGTTCACAACCTCAAACATTCACACTCCAAACTCCACTATGTTGAAGACCAAAGAGCTGTCGAAGGACACCAGAAACAAAATTGTAGACCTGCACCAGGCTGGGAAGTCTGAATCTGCAATAAGCACGCAGCTTGGTGTGAAGAAATCAACTGTGGGATCAATAATTAGAAAATGGAAGACATACAAGACCACTGATAAACTCCTTCGATCTGGGGCTCCACACAAGATCTCACCCTGTGGGGTCAAAATGATCACAAGAACGGTGAGCAAAAATCCCAGAACCACACGGGGGGACCTAGTGAATGACCTGCAGAGAGCTGGGAGCAATGTTTGGAGGAGAGAGAATGCTAAGTTGCAACCAAAGAACACCATACCTACTGTGAAGCATGGAGATGGCAACATCATGCTTTGGGGCTGGGGCTGTTTCATCTGCAAAGGGAACAGGATGACTGATCCGTGTACATGAAAGAATGAATGGGGCCATGTATCATGAGATTTTGAGTGGAAAACCTCCTCCCATCAGCAAGGGCATTGAAGATGAAACGTGGCTGGGTCTTTCAGCATGACAATGATCCCAAACACACCGCCAGGGCAACGAAGGAGTGGCTTCATAAGAAGCATTTCAAGGTCCTGAAGTGGCCTAGCCAGTATCCAGATCTTAACCCCATAGAAAACCTTTGGAGGGAGTTGAAAGTCCGTGTTGCCCAGCGACAGCCCCAAAACATCACTGCTCTAGAGGAGATCTGCATGGAGGAATGGGCCAACATGCCAGCAACAGTGTGTGACAACCTTGTGAAGACTTACAGAAAACGTTTGACCTCTGTCATTGCCAATAGGGATGAGCTTCGTGTTCGAGTCGAACCCATGTTCGACTCGAACATCGGCTGTTCGGTCGTTCGCCGAATTGCGAACGATATGGGCCGTTCGCGCCAAATTCGTGTGGCGCGTCACGGCCCATAATTCACTGCGGCATCGCAGTGCATTGCTTGCTGATGATTGGCCAAGCATGCACTATGACCCGCATGATTGGCCAATCACAGAGAGCCGTAATTGGCCAAAGCCAAGGAGGCTTTGGCCAATTATGGCTCAGGGGATTTAGTACACGCCCCACACTATATAAGGCCGCCTGCACGGCGGCCCTGTGCAGTGTGTTCCAGTGTGCTTAGAGAGAGAGAGAGACAGTGTCATTTCATTTGAGTTAGCTAGATTAGACAGGACAGTCAGTCAGTTAGCTGCACTTAAAGTGTATTGTGTATATATATGCATCCCAGGTGTTGCATATATATATATACACTGTATTCAGTTTAGCTAGATCCGTTCCTGTTATCTTCTAGACTATTTACATTTAGTGCAGTGCGTCCTGCTCACAGTGTTCAGCTAGATCCGTTCCTGTTATCTTCCTACTGACAGGCAGGCTTGTCTTGTTACAGTATATAAAGCTACCTGAAGAAAATTACTGGTGTTCTTTTGATCCTATTAGTACCACGGTCAGGCAGCTAGACTATTTACATTTAGTGCAGTGCGTCCTGCTCACAGTGTTCAGCTAGATCCGTTCCTGTTATCTTCCTACTGACAGGCAGGCTTGTCTTGTTACAGTATATAAAGCTACCTGAAGAAAATTACTGGTGTTTTTTTGATCCTATTAGTACCACAGTCAGGCAGCTAGACTATTTACATTTAGTGCAGTGCGTCCTGCTCACAGTGTTCAGCTAGATCCGTTCTTGTTATCTTCCTACTGACAGGCAGGCTTGTCTTGTTACAGTATATAAAGCTACCTGAAGAAAAATACTGGTGTTCTTTTGATCCTATTAGTACCACGGTCAGGCAGCTAGACTATTTACATTTAGTACAGTGCGTCCTGCTCACAGTGTTCAGCTAGATCCGTGCCTGTTATCTTCCTACTGACAGGCAGGCTTGTTTTGTTACAGTATATAAAGCTACCTGAAGAAAATTACTGGTGTTCTTTTGATCCTATTAGTACCACGGTCAGGCAGCTAGACTATTTACATTTAGTGCAGTGCGTCCTGCTCACAGTGTTCAGCTAGATCCGTTCCTGTTATCTTCCTACTGACAGGCAGGCTTGTCTTGTTAAAGTATTTACAGCTACCTAAAGAAAATTACTGGTGTTCTTTTGATCCTATTAGTACCACGGTCAGGCAGCTAGACTATTTACATTTATTACAGTGCGTCCTGCTCACAGTGTTCAGCTAGATCCGTTCCTGTTATCTTCCTACTGACAGGCAGGCTTGTCTTGTTACAGTATATAAAGCTACCTGAAGAAAATTACTGGTGTTCTTTTGATCCTATTAGTACCACGGTCAGGCAGCTAGACTATTTACAGTTAGTGCAGTGCGTCCTGCTCACAGTGTTCAGCTAGATCCGTTCCTGTTATCTTCCTACTGACAGGCAGGCTTGTCTTGTTACAGTATATAAAGCTACCTGAAGAAAATTACTGGTGTTCTTTTGATCCTATTAGTACCACGGTCAGGCAGCTAGACTATTTACAGTTAGTGCAGTGCGTCCACCTCACAGTGTTCAGCTAAAGCTACCTGTAGAAGGTTGGTGGTGTTCTCATACTACAGGCAGGCAGTTGATTTTGCTAGCTGCATTATATATATATATATATATATATATATATATATATATATATATATATATATATATATATATCCTAGCTTAGTGCAGCTACAGGCCATTAGTATGTCTGGAAGGCCAAGAAGGAGAGGCAGACAGTCACAAGCCAATAAGAGAGGGCAAGCAGGCTCTGTGTCTAGTGCTGGTCGTGGAGACGGTGCATCCTCATCAGCACGTGGCCATGGGACACGCTTGGCCTTTTTTTCGGCAGCTGGCCGTGTTGAGCCGCAACATGCGGAAGACTTGGTCGAGTGGATGACCAAGCCGTCCTCATCCTCCTCATCCTCTCTCACCCATGCCCAGGGTGCTTTGTCTGGCAAAGCAGCGGCCTCTTCCCTCGGCTCAATGTCATCAGTGACTCCTTCCCTAGCTCCACCATGTCCTCCTGAGGAGTCCCTCGAACTGTTTGACCACAGTGTTGGGTACATGCTCCAGGAGGATGCCCAGCGCTTGGAAGGCTCTGATGATGATACTGAGCTCGATGAAGGCAGTAACATGAGCACGGACAGAGGGGGTGCCCAAGAAGGACAGCAATCTGGCAGTCATGCTCCCCCTGCTGCAGCATACTGCCAGGTTTGCTCCAGTGATGAGGAGGGAGGGGATGATGAGGTCACTGACTCAACGTGGGTGCCTGATAGGAGAGAGGAGGAGGAGGAGGAGGAGGAGGCGGCACATCACCAACGAGGCAGGATGCCCTCCAGGGGCCAGCCTAAGGGCAGCACATTGACTGCATCACATGTGCAGGGCGCTGCAGTCTCTGCGCGTTATTCAAAAAGTTCTTTGGTGTGGGCCTTTTTTGAGACGAGTGCATCAGATCGCACTGCTGCTATTTGCAACATATGTCTCAAGCGTATCTCACGTGGCCAAAACATCTCCCGCTTGGGTACCACATGCTTGACCAGACATATGTTGACCTGCCATGCAGTTCGTTGGCAAGCGCATCTAAAAGACCCACACCAAAGAACAAAGAGGACCTCTCCTTGCTCCTCATCAGCTGAGATTTCCAACCCCACTATACCTTCAGTCCTCTCTGAGACCTGCACTGAGAGGAATGAAGGTGTAGAATTAGGTGTGTCACAGCCAAGTACTTGTGGGCAATCTGCTTTTGGTACACCGACGTCAGATTGTACCAGGCAAATTTCCCTGCCCCAGCTGCTGCACCGCCGAAAGAAGTTTGCTCCCAGCCATCCACATGCCCAGCGGTTGAATGCTAGCTTGGCAAAATTGCTAGCACTTCAACTGCTGCCTTTTCAGTTGGTAGACTCTGCCCCCTTCCGTGAGTTTGTGGAATGTGCGGTTCCTCAGTGGCAGGTACCCAAACGCCACTTTTTCTCACGGAAGGCGATTCCGGCTCTCTACCGGCATGTGGAAGGCAATGTCCATGCCTCGCTGGACAGGGCGGTCAGCGGTAAGGTGCATATTACCGCTGACTCATGGTCCATCAGGCATGGACAGGGACGTTACCTAAGTTTCACAGCGCATTGGGTGACTCTGCTGGCAGCTGGGAAGGATGCAGGACAAGGTGCAGTAGTGTTGGAGGTTGTTCCGCCACCACGCCTCCAAAATGCTAATGATTGTGACACACCTCTCTCCTCCACCCCCTCCTCTTCTTCTTCCTCCATGGCCTCTTCCTCGGAACCAGCGGTGCTCCGTAGTCGTGGCTACGCAAGTACGCAGGCCAAAAGATGCCATGCGGTGCTTGAGCTGGTGTGCTTGGGGGACAGGAGCCACACTGGGGCAGAGGTTCTGTCAGCTCTGCAGGGGCAGGTTCAGAGGTGGTTGACGCCACGCCAACTTAAGGCAGGAATGGTGGTTTGCGACAATGGCACCAACCTCCTCTCTGCCCTCCGACAGGGACAAATGACCCATGTGCCCTGTTTGGCTCACGTCCTTAACTTGGTGGTGCAGCGGTTCTTGGGCAGGTACCCGGGCTTACAGGATGTCCTGAGGCAGGCCAGGAAAGTCTGTGTGCATTTCCGCCGGTCATATAATGCCAGTGCTCGGCTGACGGACCTCCAAAAGGAGTTTAACCTGCCCAAGAACCGCCTAATCTGTGACATGCCCACCAGGTGGAACTCAACGTTGGCCATGCTGCAGCGGCTGCACACGCAGCAGAGGGCCATCAATGAGTACCTGTGCGACTATGGCACCAGGACAGGGTCAGGGGAGCTTGGTTTTTTTTCCCCTTGCCAGTGGGCCATAATCAGGGATGCATGCACTGTCCTGTCACCATTTGAGGAGGCCAAGAGGATGGTGAGCAGTGACAGTGCATGCATCAGTGACACTGTCCCCCTTGTCCACCTGTTGGAGCACACGCTGCGTGGAATAATGGACAGGGCACTTGAGGCAGAACAGAGGCAGGAAGAGGAGGACTTCCTTAGCTCTCAAGGCCCCCTTTATCCAGACAGTGTTCCTGCGTGCCCGCCGATCACACAGGAAGAGGACGAGGAGGAGGAGGAGGAGGAGGAGGAAGATTGTGTCAGTATGGAGGTGGAGCATGGCACTCAGCATCAGCAGCAGTCTTTAAGGGATTAGTCCCAAGAAACACATGGACTTGTACGTGGCTGGGAGGAGGTGGCTGCGGACCATGTCGTCCTTAGTGACCCAGAGGACTCCGGACCGAATGCCTCAGCAAACCTACGCTGCATGGCCTCCCTAATCCTGCAAAGCCTGCGTAAGGATCCTCGTATTCGTGGTATCAAGGAGAAGGACCAATACTGGCTGGCAACCCTCTTGATCCATGTTACAAGGGTAAGGTTGCGGACCTTATCTTGCCATCGCAGAGGGAGCAGAGGATGAAACATCTTCGGGAGGCCTTGCAGAAAGGTCTGTGCAACGCATTCCCAGAGACTGGGAGGTTACAAACTCCTGTTTCTGGACAACGTGTTGCTGAGGCTTCGGTCAGTCAAAGAAGGAGCGGTGGAGAAGGTGGCCGTCTGACCGATGCGTTCAGACAATTTTTTGGTCCGCAGCCCCAAGGTATGATCGGTTCCAGCAACCATCGCCAGCGTCTGTTTTACATGGTGCAGGAATACCTAGGGGCAAGATCAGACTTGGACACCTTTCCCACCGAAAATCCTCTGGGTTACTGGGTCTTGAGGATGGACCACTGGCCAGAGCTTGCACAGTATGCAATTGAGCTACTGGCCTGTCCTGCATCCAGCGTTCTTTCGGAACGCACATTCAGTGCTGCTGGAGGCGTGGTAACCGATCACAGGGTGCGTCTGTCCACCGACTCGGTCGATCGACTGACCTTCATAAAAATGAATCAGTCTTGGATCACCACCAGCTACCAAGCACCTGATGCTGATGTAACCGAATAATTTTTTTTGAAATCTCAGATCCCTTCAAAGACTGCCTATGCTGATGCTGAGTGACTATCCCTGAGTAATTATCCTCTTCCTCCTCAATCATCACGCTGATAGCTTGTAAGAACATTTTTGGTTCTGGGTGCCACCACCAGTGCCTAAGGCACAAATTTTCAGCCCCTGTTTAACAGGGGCGTGTAATTACAATTATTGATGTAATACTTTGCAGCAGGGCTCGTTCCTGCATTCCAACTAGAGTGTCTGTGAGGGGTTGCAGTGTTGTGGCACCAGCACCAGTGCCCAAGGCCCAATTTTTCTGCTCCTGTCTAACAGGGGCATGTAATTACAATTTTTGATGCAATACTTTGCAGCAGGGCTCATTCCTGCATTCCAACTAGAGTGTCTGTGAGGGGTTGCAGTGTTGTGGCACCAGCACCAGTGCCCAAGGCCCAATTTTTCTGCTCCTGTCTAACAGGGGCGTGTAATTACAATTTTTGATGCAATACTTTGCAGCAGGGCTCGTTCCTGCGTTCCAACTAGAGTGTCCGTGAGGGGTTGCAGTGTTGTGGCACCAGCACCAGTGCCTAAGGCCCAATTTTTCAGCCCTTGTTTAACAGGGGCGTGTAATTACAATTTTTGATGCAATACTTTGCAGCAGGGCTCGTTCCTGCGTTCCAACTACAGTGTCTGTGAGGGGTTGCAGTGTTGTGGCACCAGCACCAGTGCCTAAGGCCCAATTTTTCTGCCCCTGTCTAACAGGGGCGTGTAATTACAATTTTTGATGCAATACTTTGCAGCAGGGCTCGTTCCTGCGTTCCAACTAGAGTGTCTGTGAGGGGTTGCAGTGTTGTGGCACCAGCACCAGTGCCTAAGGCCTAATTTTTCAGCTCCTGTTCAACAGGGGCATGTAATTACAATTCTTGATCTAATATTTCACAGCAGGGCCCTGTGAGGGCTTACAGTGTTGTGGCCACAGCAACACCTAAGGCCCAAATTTCTGCTGAGTATATAGGGCAGGACCCTACTTTCAAACATCTAACTTACAAACGACTCCTACTTGCAAACGAAAGGAGACAACAGGAAGTGAGATGAAATCTACCCCTAGGAAGGGAAATTCTCTCCTGTAAGAGTTAATATGGGAAAAAAAATTCTCCTTTCCACTGATGCTTTCCAATCCTTGTTCCACAAAAAAACTCAAATTTTCAAAAAACATTTTTCATTGGGACAAAAAGTGAGGTGAAATCTTCTGAAGAGGAGGAAAGACAGCAAAACAAATGTCACAGGGGTGATAACCCTTCCCTATGTTTTCCAAAAAGCTTAAAAAAGATTTTTTGGCTGGAGCTAAACACTTTAAAAATGTACCCGTTCAAAATTACAAACAGATTCTACTTAACAACAAACCTACAGTCCCTGTCTTGTTTGCACCGCCTGTATACTGCTGTTCAGAGTATATAGGGCCTGGTGGCCCCACACCTTTCCGTATTTTAATTTGGGTGCGGGGTTCCCCTTAATATCCATACAAGACCCAAAGGGCCTGGTAATGGACCGGGGGGTACCCATGCCATTTGTCTCACTGATTTTCATCCATATTGCCATGACCCGACATTACATTAAACCCGCAAGCAGTTTTAAATGAGATTTTTTCCTTTAAAAATGACATTTGGTGCAGGGACTGTTCTAAACACAGGAAACACGCGTCACTTTACAGGCATACTATAGACACCCCCCAGGTACGATATTTAAAGGAATATTTCACTTTTTTTTTTTTTTTACTTTAAGCATCATTAAAATCACTGCTCCCGAAAAAACGGCCATTTTTAAAAGTTTTTTTTGCATTGATACATGTCCCCTGGGGTAGGACCCGGGTCCCCAAACCCTTTTTAGGACAATACCATGCAAATTAGCCTTTAAAATGAGCACTTTTGATTTTGAACTTTCGAGTCCCATAGACGTCAATGGGGTTCTAACGTTCATGCAAACTTTCGGTCCGTTCGCAGGTTCTGGTGCGAACCGAAGCGGGGGGTGTTCGGCTCATCCCTAATTGCCAACAAAGGATATATAATAAACTATTGAGATGAACTTTTGATATTGACCAAATACTTATTTTCCACATCATTTGCAAATAAATTCTTTCAAAAATCAGACAATGTGATTGTCTGGATTTGTTTCCACATTTTGTCTCTCATAGTTGAGGTATACCTATGATGACAATTACAGGCCTCTCTCATCTTTTTAAGTGGGAGAACTTGCACAATTGGTTGCTGACTAAATACTTTTTTGCCCCAAGGTACATATCCTATATAATATACTAAATAATGCCTAAGACATATAGGATGTCACTTTTGTCACACATTTAAAAAATTAATTGTGGATAACCTTCCCAAAGATATAATATAAGCTGGAAAAACAAAAACTGTAGATGTTCAAATACCTTAATATGCAATTAAAGATGCATAAAAATACCCAGTCTGTGCTGGCAATATAGCAACTTTAAAAATGACATTTGGTGCAGGGACTGTTCTAAACACGGGAAACACGCGTCACTTTACATGCATACTATACTCACCCCCCAGGTACGATATTTAAAGGAATATTTCACTTTTTTTTTTTTTTTACTTTAAGTATCATTAAAATCACTGCTCCCGAAAAAACGGCCATTTTTAAAAGTTTTTTTTGCATTGATACATGTCCCCTGGGGTAGGACCCGGGTCCCCAAACCCTTTTTAGGACAATACCATGCAAATTAGCCTTTAAAATGAGCACTTTTGATTTCGAACGTTTGAGTCCCATAGACGTCAATGGGGTTCTAACGTTCGTGCGAACTTTCGTCCGTTCGCAGGTTCTGGTGCGAACCGAACCGGGGGGTGTTCGGCTCATCCCTAATTGCCAACAAAGGATATATAATAAACTATTGAGATGAACTTTTGATATTGACCAAATACTTATTTTCCACCATCATTTGCAAATAAATTCTTTCAAAAATCAGACAATGTGATTGTCTGGATTTGTTTCCACATTTTGTCTCTCATAGTTGAGGTATACCTATGATGACAATTACAGGCCTCTCTCATCTTTTTAAGTGGGAGAACTTGCACAATTGGTTGCTGACTAAATACTTTTTTGCCCCAAGGTACATATCCTATATAATATACTAAATAATGCCTAAGACATATAGGATGTCACTTTTGTCACACATTTAAACAATTAATTGTGGATAACCTTCCCAAAGATATAATATAAGCTGGAAAAACAAAAACTGTAGATGTTCAAATACCTTAATATGCAATTGAAGATGCATAAAAATACCCAGTCTGTGCTAGCAATATAGCAACTTGCTGACTTGGCAGAAACCACAGGTAGGTTAAAGTGATTGTAAGGGTTTTTTTTTTGTTTGTTTAAAATAACAAACATATCATACTTACCTCCACTGTGCAGCTTGAGTGGCCCCAAACCTGCTCTTCTGGGGTCCCCTGGTGGCTCTTGCGGCTCCTCCACACATCAGATAACCCCCTAGGGCAGGAATATGCAATTAGCGGACCTCCAGCTGTTGCAGAACTTCAAGTCCCATGAGGCATAGCAAGACTCTGACAGCCACAAGCATGACACCCAGAGGCAGAAGCATGATGGGACTTGTAGTTTTGCAACAGCTGGAGGTATAATTGCATATCCCTGCCCTAGGTGAAGTGCTTCCCCAAGGGGGTTACCTTGCGGGCATGCTCCCGAGCCCAGCATTCGGCGTCCATAGCCGCCAAATGTATGACTCGGCCCTGCCCCCGGCGCCCACATCATTGGATTTGATTGACAGCAGCGGGAGCCAATGGCTGCGCTACTATCAATCTATCAAATCAAGAGCCGAGAACCTTGGGCAGAGAGACAGCGCATCCCCGGCGGGTCAAGTTCCAGGGCTCAGGTAAGTAAAACGTGGGGGCTGGGGGGCGGTCACTGCCAGGTGTTTTTTCACCTTAATGCATAGGATGTATTAAGGTGAAAAAACACGAAGGTTTACAGCAACTTTAAACTCACCAAGAAGACTCAGAGTTAAATCTGATCTAGTTTATTCAAGGCTTGTCAGGTTAAAATTAATTTTTTTAAGCATTTCTTAAAGGTGAAAGAGCATTACAGGAGCTTTTTACTCAATGATGGCAACAATGAAAGTAATACCAAAGTATAGGAATCAGAGAGTGGCATCTACGTGCTAGTCTAATTTGTGCATACCAGGAGGGGGGAAATAGTGGAATGTACAAAGACAAGACATAGCAATAAACAACAATAAAGAAGACTGCTACTTGTGCCCATAAACATAAAGACATTTTCATGCAAGTATCATCTTAGAAACTCTCTGTCAACTATTGTTATGTGTATTGAATGACAACTTTCCTGATTGCAGGTTATACCTTCAGATATTATATTGGACAATCCTATGATATCACAATATGCATCTATTGTCCCTTGCGTGATATTGGTGTTTGTACCTTTTGGGACTAGTCATATCGTCGGCTACAACTGTGGATAACTAAATCTTCTTAAGATTGGGCTGAATGGGTGTAGGCAGTTTATTACGATAAATGTATGTTTGGTCATTGAATGGTAGCAAGTACCACTGAAAGATGGTTATAGTCTGCAACAGAGTATTACAAATTCAGTCTGTTTGGCTATTGCTAGAGGCAATTTCATTTTCTTGGAATAATATCAAAAGAAAGATAAGCTGTGTGAAGAGCAAGAAGTGTTTCATCGTAAGCTGAACAAACATATATTAAACTTTTTTGGGGGAAGGAAACACACAAATACATTCCATACAGAACAAAAATGCAGAAAGACAAATGATGTCTATATCCTTGCACAAGAGGTTATGATGGATATTACAGACCTGGATAATAACAAAGAAGAATTCACAATAGTCATTTTAACTATTATACAGCAGTAAGACTAAAGGGTGAAGAACGTTGAGAACCCACGTAACTTCTGAAAAACAACTAAATATGCTCTGATTTCACACAAAAAAATCCTTGCTGAATGTTTTGCAAACAATTACTATCATGTAGGGGGTGTATGCCACAAAACTGCAAAACTGTAATACAAAAAAAAAAAAAAAAGAAAAATGTGCCTTTTCATGTTAAAGAAAACTTTTTTCTTTTCTTAGCCATGTGGTTTCTGACATTATTGTAGAATTAACATTTAATTGCTTGCTGTTCTGCAATGTGATCATTTATTTTCTAAACATAATGATAAATGTTTGTCTAGTGGCCATCTGTACATCTGATCCACTGGCTCCTGCTGCTGTCAATCAAATCCTGTGATGCTGAAGCCGGGGGCAGGGCTAAGCTGCACTGTCTTTGCCTATGGACACTGGCAGCATGGCTTGGGATAAAGCCCGCAGGTATGCCACCATAGGAAGTGTCTTCCTATGTTGGCACAACGGGAAGAGAAGGAACTGAAAGAGCCAGCGGGGGACCCCAGAACATTTCACATTGCACATAGCAGGTAGGTATAACATGTTTATTTCATTTATTGTTTTTTAAATTTCCCTTTACAATCACTTTAATCCCCCCCCCGCAAGGGTGTTTTTTTATTCTACCCTTGAGCTTTAAAGCTTAATTGGCATTTTAATTGAAATAGGCTACATATATGGTTGCATCAAAACAAAAGTTGTTCAATGTTTTAAGCTGGCCATACATGGACTGAAATTTGGTAGGTTCAGCAGGGACTGACTGAGTTTCGACCCATGTGTGACCACCGTGGTTGAACAGAAGTCCTTCTACCAATAAACTTCTGTTCAACCACCCTGTCGGGATATACTCACTTGATCAGCACCACAGGCAATGGGCTGAAATGCCGATCTGTGTATTCTGATGGTGGAGGAATCTTCCTGCTTCCAGAATACAATGACACAGAGGTAGTGGTGGCTGGTGTTCCATCGGTTTTGGGTATGGCAAACAAACATGAGACATCAACCCCCCCACCCCGGTTGCTCCAGTCTGCCACCCACCCCCACACCCCCCCCGGTTGCTGGCTTGCTCGCCGGTCAATCAGCACTTACCCCATTCAGGTCACGGATTCGACTTTCCCCCTCCATCTCCTCCATGTCCCAGGCAGTCACTACTTCTCCTTCCGGCCAATTGGGTCTTCAGACTCCCAGCCAATCGGGTCTCAGGAACTGCTTCCTGATTGGCTGGGAGGAGAAACAGGAAGACATTAGTGAATATTAATTCTCTAATGTCACACAACTGGGTGGACTCAAGACACAGTGCTCAGCGCCCCAAGCCCACCCTTTCTGAAGCCAATTAGAGCCTCAGGCTCTAGTCACGTGCTTAAAAAAAAAAACATTGAAATTCATGCGTCCAGCATCCTGCACGTAGATTAGGGGCCTGGTGCATGGATTAGGGGGGCAGCGCCCCTGTGCCCCTTATGGAGTGGCCACTATTGCACAGGGGAGGATTCCTGCATCCGCATAGATAAATCAGCTACAGCCTAACTAGGAAAGTCAGCATTCTGCCAACATGCTGCCGAGTTGGACCTTTGCTCTTTGCAAAGAACCAGTGATCTCTTTACAGATGTTGGACATGCCCCTTGAAGACCCAGAGCTCTCCATTCAGTAGAGAACATGAGCTTTGTGACTGTAGGGCAGTAGTTCCGACTCATTATGGGCCATGTTATACAACTGCAAGGACATCAACGACTTCTCAAAGGTCCTACTCTGCAGCATGCTGTCAGTATACTTGCTCTTTAATTCAGGTTGTAGTTGCTTTAGGGCGCTCAGTCCCACTGCAGCACACAGTGCCATTTGTTTACTATATGTACTAGCACTAAACTGTGTGCAGACAGCTCGTGTAAAGTCAATGAATTCACATCCACTGTACACACCCACCCCCACAACTGGGTTTGGCAGGTACGCAAGAACGTGTGCATGGTTCTGGACTCAGATCCTATCCTTATACTTTATATGTGCAGCCTACATACAACTCTTTGAGCGCTAGTAAATAAGTAAACAAATGGCTCTGCACGCAGCATGGGGCTGAACGCCTCTGTCAATGAGCTCTAATTTACGACATTGAAGAGCTTTTGTTTTGACTCACCTTGAATGTATTTAGCTGCTACAACTAAAAGGCCATTTGGACTTTATAATACTTCTGATGCTAGTTTGCTGATGACTAATTTTAAATAAGCCTGGAGAAATTAAAAAAAAACAAATAAGTTCATGTATTATACATATATGACACATAGGTCTTAAGCTACAAAGGCAATAACTCATAGTGTATGCTTGCTGATTAGTTTCTGTAAGTGACTGTACTTTGCACAATACTCTGACAGCTCTTAACTGGTGAAAATTGAAAATGGATTGATCGATATGGATAACTGCACACTTTTGATTTCATCAATTAGGTTCTCTGGTGCTGGAAATGACATTAAACCCTAAAGCCCTACTGCTATGGGTAACAGGCTCCATAGCTATACATTAAAAGCAAAGAGTTGAAACATGCTGTGCATAGGATTCACTTTATATCAAAGCGTATCGGCCTGTCAATTTCAATACACTGGTGGCTTTATTCATACACATCTAGCTAGCAGCACACAATCATACTGCCCCAATAATTTTAAATCACACTTGAATAATTGATTAGGTTTTTGTGAATGTTAAGAAAATAAATCTCCACATGGAGTAAGCTGACTCCTTTTTTGATTTGTAAATCACAGTCACGCTAATGTGCAACTCTAGGGAATTATATTGATTAACTTCTTAGTTTTACAGGGACCATCAAAGCATTGCATGGCACAGAATGCTGTGCTCCTATTCCACTGAAGGTGCTATAATCAATCGATGGGAAAGAGAAAAGCAGCTGATTGAACCTGTAGGAAACTCATTCATGATGGAAAAGCAACGTACAATAACATAGGACTGTAGCAAAAGAACATATTACAGAAGCCTAAATGAAAAGGACAATTATTTTGTCAGAGAATTATATCGTGCACAATAACTTTTTTGTAATAATTTCGGCAGTTTTTTCTCAGTAAATTATCAATGATATTTGGCCTGTTTTTATGGAGATCTGTATCATTGCATAAGCAACATATATGGTCTATCCAATGTAATAATTTTAAACTGTAACTACTGTTAGCGCTTGTTCACAAACAGTGCTGGATTTATAAGGGAGCAAAAGTGGCAATTGCCCTAACCCCCCTAACAGAGGGGATCCCAGGCATCCTTTATAACAAAAAATGTAATAATTATAAAACTAGTTTTATTATTTAAAAAATCAACAAAGTGTATGCGGGTATCATGATCTAGAACAGTTAGGCCTCTTTCACACGGGGCAGATCAGTCATGATCCGCCCCGTGAACATCCGCTGGCTCAGCGGGGATCGCTCCGCCGATCCCCGCTGAGCAGGAAGATGACAGGTGCATCGCTGCACACTGTGCAGCGACGGACCTGTCAGAGCGCCGCTCTCCCCTATGGGGGGATCGGATGATGACGGTCCGTAGTGTCCGTCGTCATCCGATCCGATCCGAAAACGGAGGGAAAAGTAGGTTTTTCCTCCGTTACACTTTTCGGATCGGAGCGGGGTCGGATGTCAGCGGACATGTCACCGCTGACATCCGACGCTCCATAGGGATGAATGTATGTCCGTTTTTCATCCGAAAACGGAAGAATGAAAAACGGACATACGGATCCCCGTGTGAAAGAGGCCTTAAGCCTGGCTTCAGAGGCAAAGAAAAGGATGAGGGCTTTCGGCATATGTTTAATAAAATTGAGAAAAATAAATCAGACAAGTGTCTTCTTTGTAACCTAAGGCTTCATGTACACTTGAACTACTTTGACCGCCAGTTGGCAGTCAAAATGTTCCTATCCTGAACACGATTCTTCCGCATCCATGATAGGGAGGTTAGGGGAGGTTGAACCTCCCCTAACTGCAGCAGCTCCTAAACGATCCTAAAAGCTTATGTGTACATGGACACATAGGCTTTTATGGAGATGAGTTTAGAAGCTTTGGCAAAAAAATGCCAACAGCTCCTAAACTCAAGTTTAAGAGCTGCTAGGGTACATGGAGCCTTTTACACTATATTACCAAAAATACTGGGGTGCTTGCCCTTACACGCACATGAACTTTAATGGCATCCCAGTCTTAGTCCATAGGGTTCAATGGCCCACCCTTGACAGCTATAACAGCTTTAACTTTTCTGGGAAGGCTGTCCACAAGGTTTAGAAGTGTGTCTATGGGAATGTTGGATAATTCCTCCAGAAGTGCATTTTGGAGGTCAGGCACTAATGTGGGCGAGAAGGCTAGCTCACAGTTTGCGCTCTAATTTATCCCAAAGGTGTTCTATAAGGTTGAAGGCAGGACTCTGTGCAGGCCAGTCAAGTTCCTCCATCCCAAACTTGCTCATCCATGCCTTTATGTTGCGCAGTCATGTGGGAACAGGAATGGGCCATCCCCAAACTGGTCCCACAAAGTTGGGAGCATGAAATTGTCCAAAATGTTTTGGAATGCTGACACCTTGAGTTCCCTTCACTGGAACTAAGGGGCCAAGCCCAACTCCTGAAAAACAACCCCACACTACAATCCCCCCTCCACCATATGATTTGGACCAGTTCACAAAGCAAGGTCTATAAAGACATGAATGAGTGAGTTTAGGGTTGAGGAACTTGACTGGCCTGCACAGTCCTGTTCTCAGCCTGATAGAACACCTTTGGGATGAATAGTACCTGACCTCACAAATGCTCTTCTGGAAGAATGGTCAAACATTCCCATAGACACACTGCTAAACTTTGTGGACAGCCTTCCCAGAAGAGTCAAAAGTCTTATAGCTGCAAAGGGTGGGCCGACTTAATATTGAACTCTATGGACTAAGACTGGGATGCCATTAAAGTTCATGTGTGTGTAAAGGAAGGCGTCCCAATTCTTTTGGTAATATAGTGTATATATATATATAGTAAGTTTGAGGTTCCCCTGAACTTGAAGTGGCCCGGACCACCACTCAAGATCTAAATCCAGCACTGTTCACATATGTATATGTGAACAGGGCACATAGAAAACAATTGAAAACAACTGCTATTACTTCAGTATCAGTATATATGCAATGGCGACGATCTGCAATGTATAACGTGACTGTGATATTGCGGTGGACATTCTGAAACAAATTGACACTTTTTGGGGACCAGTGACGCTAATACAGTGATCAGTGCTAAAAAATATGCACTGTCACTGTACTAAAGAGAAGGGGTTAACATCAGGGGCGATCAAAGGGTTAACTGTGTTCCTAGCAAGTGTTTTTCTAAACAGCGTTTGGTGTTTTTACTAGGGGAAGACATGGATCCTTGTCCCTGCTTTGCAAAGACACAGGATCCATGCCTTCCCTCCTGTCAGAACGGCGATCTGCCTTGTTTACAGGCCACCATTCTGCCTCTCTGCTGGATCATCGGTGGGTGCCAGCAGACATCCAGTCTGCGGTACCTGCCACTAAGCTTCTGCTGTATGTGATCACAGCAGGAGCGAGCCATCAGTGCTGCGCATGCGGGCCCCCTACCCAGAAGAGCTGGATCATGTATATATACATGATCCGACGCACAGATGCCGACCAGGTAGACCTGAACTGGTTAATATCCAAACTGTAGTTTTCTGATATGGTCAAGCCTACCAACCCCATCCATTGTGTCGGTTGATGTGGTTAATTATAAACATGCAGGGAATATCCTCAAAAAATGCAGCATTTAGTACGCGGAACTTCACTCTCTCTGTCAACATTGACTTTTTTAATCCTTATGCTGCTAGCATTAGTAAATAGATAAGAAAGTATATCATATTTGCTTGATTTAAACCTTTATTTCACATTCCTCTTACTTCCTGTTTTTATGCCTAGGCGAATGATGTCATACATCCCAGGAGTCTTCACGAGTTGAGGATGGGTTTTCTCAGCTAAGCACACCCTCCTGCCTGAACTAAGGACATATGTATTCCAGGAAGTAATTGCTACATTAAGAGCCCTTGCACACTGGGGCGGTTTGCAGGCGCTATTGCGCTAATAATAGCGCCTGCAAACCGACCCGAAAGTGCCGCTCCTTGCATTCCAGTGTGAAAGCCCCGAGGGCTTGCACACTGGAGCGATGCGCTGGCAGGACGGTAAAAAAAGTCCTGCTAGCAGCATCTTCGGAGCGGTGAAGGAGCGGAGTGTATACCGCTCCTTTACCGCTCCTGCCCATTGAAATCAATGGGACGGCGCGGCTATACCGCCGGCAATGCGCCTCTGCAGAGGCGCTTTGCGGTGGTATTTAACCCCTTCTCGGCCGCTAGCGGGGGGTAAAACCGCCCCGCTAGCGGCCGCATACCGGCGGTAAAACGCCGCTAATAATAGCGGCGTTTTACCGCCGATGCCGCCCCCGCCCCAGTGTGCAAGGGCTCTAATTATTTGCCCCTACTTAAGATGGTCACAGGCAGAAATGCTAGGGGGTGATTTCTCAGAAAAAAAAAAATCATAGGGACATTAATGTATGGGGAAGTTTGCATTTAATATTAAAAATGAATTAAACAGCATTTTTAGTTTGTGGTGCTTAGATGCAGTGTAGTTCTAATAAAAAGCTTAACTATAGTGATCTCAGTAGCTTAGTGGATCTCAGTCCCTATGACCATACTACGAAATAGGAATTGTACAAATACATTTGTAGTGTACTATAGGGTGCTTTGAGTATTTTTGTAATGACATGTTATCTGTATACATGATGCTGCCCTCTATACAGAATGTGGTAAGGTAAAGACATATTTCATTCATTAGGGCTTGTTACTGCAAGAAAAATATTTTCACAGCCAAAAATCCAACTAAAGTCGAGTTTTTGCTAATCTCCCTGGGATAAAAATGATATGATTTTACTTCTTAGGTCATTAATTTGCATTAAGAGACATGAGAAGGTATGTACTTTCACAGTAATCATTTCCATACAATATATTTGTCCCCAGGGACACTGTGACTCCTGTCCACAGCCCACACTTAACAATCCCACCTTCTTGGTGGCCCTGCCCAGATCATGCCCACTTTCATGATGGGTCTGTCCAGACCATGTCCAATTTCTGTACATTCTGTAGATGCAATCCTCTTAGTGAAAGGATAAGTTCACTTTTCGGAAAAATATAATATATGCACATATTTTTGCAGGGAAAAAAAAAGGGCCTCTATTATTTTCGATCAGTGGGTTGTGGGTGCATTGTCAGACTCCTGAACACTCTTCCTCCAGCTCTTTGCCCATACATCTGTGCAAGTTTTTGGTTAGCAAACTGGGGGAAGTGTCAATGGTCTATGAATGCACTGATTACTAAACACTTAGTCGAGAACTACAAGATCATCGGTCTCTGTGGAAGGTGGGACTTGTAGTTTATTCCTTCACTGATGTCTGTGAATGAATGATGTGGCTGTGGTTTAACATGTAACATGTTCCAAAAGGTGAATATAGAATTTTAACACTTAACGTCCACCCCATAGCAGTTTTACTGGTACAGGGAGGCTCTCATGTGTAGAATCATGTATATATACGTGATTCGGCACTTCCGCCTGCAGGGGGCGCACGGGCCGCAAAAACACTGGCTAGGCTTACAGTTAACTCTTTGATTGCCCTAGGTGTTTAAACCCTTTCCAGCCAGTGTCATTAGTACAGTGACAGTGATTAGCACTGATCACTCTATTGGTGTCACTGGTTCCTGCAAAGTGTCAGTTAGTGTCCGATTGTCTGCCGCAATGTTGCAGTCCCGCTATAAGTCGCTAGGGATGAGCCCAATGTTCGAGTCAAATGTCAGTTCAACTCGAACATCGGGTGTTCGCCCATTTTGCTGAACAGCGAATATGCGGCATTCGCTGCAAATTTGAATGCGGCAAAATGGCGTTAAAGTCTATGGGACACTGACAGTGCTCATTTCAAAGGCTTATATGCAAGTTATTGCCATAAAAAGTGTTTGGGGACCCGGGTCTTGCCCCAGGGGACATCTATCAATGCAAAAAAATTTTTAAAAACAGCCGTTTTTTCGGGAGCAGTGATTTTAATAATGCTTAAAGTGAAACAATAATAATTAAATATTCCTTTAAATATCCTGCCTGGGGGGTGTCCTTAGTATGCCTGTAAAGTAGCGCATTTTTCCCGTGTTTAGAACAATACCACATCAAAATGACATTTCTAAAAGGAAAAAATAACTCAAAGACTATTGAAACAAACAAAAAATAAGTGTTAAAATACTTTGACATCAACAGATTTACTTTAAAGTAGAACCATAGGTAAAGCTTTTTTTTTTATTTTAGAATATGGGAGGGTTATCAGTCTTTTTGCCATCTGTGCCCCATTGGGGAGATTTAACTTCACTTCCTGCCCCATAGCCAAAACAGGAAGTGAGAGGAAATCCCTGCAAATTAAGGGAATTCATTGGGGCTCCCCAGGTTAACCAAAACTAGTGTTCCCATTGGAAGATTTTCCCTCTATTACTATTATGGGGACAACCCAAATATCAGGATTTTCTTTTACTGTCGCTTTTGATGATAACGGTAAACAGGAAAAATAGAGCGGGTTCTATTCCATCTCCATTCTCATCAAAAAAGTTTTGCCTTTAGTTATACTTTAATACTCCACGCCTCCTCAGCATGAATTACCTTTCCCTCCCTTAACAGCTGTTCTGGGTGGAGAGGTGAAAGAAATACCCTGTACTTCTGAACAAGTTTAGACTGATTTAGCAAGTCAGAGGCCTGGTGCAAGTTAAACCTCCCCTCCTGTTTGCACTACTTATGACTGGTGGGTTTTACTCCGCAGTAATGAGACGTGCTAATCATAGGACTGCAGTTCATTCCACTTTACACTGTCAGCTCCTAGTGAATACATACACTTGCGGTAGGCGTATTTTCTACAATCATTTAGAATTAATTACTGAATCCCATACTTGCTGCATAATTGTGAGTCATTATTGAAATCATGACACATGCAAAGCTGATTCATTTTCAAGTTTGTGTTAAATCTAAACTCCAGGCAGATGTTAAAAATCCAGTTCTATAGTCAACTAGTTTGATATATTTTTACACAAAAATATCAAAAGTAAATTCATCTTTTTTGAACTGGTATTTGTGCCCTGTAATATTCTGTACAGCAGCACTCAGACTGGGACAGGCTATAGATTATGCAGTTTTTTTCCTGTAACCATAGATGGATCAAATCTTGGCTGGTTCCTGCTGAACCGGCCAAGATTCAAACCATCTATTGCTGGCTTTACCAATCATTGCTTTGATAGAGCTGTGAGGAACATACTCACAGGTTAAGAATGCAAAAGAATGACCTAAAGTCAGCCATACCTGGATCAAAATTCAGTTGGTTCAGAAGGGACTGGACAAATTTCGATCAAGTATTGGGACGCTGGTTGTATGCAACTTGATCTACAAGCAGCCTGTTGGAAAATTGTCTCTTGATCAGTGCCACTGGCCATTTCTGGCAGTGCTGATCAGTGTATTCTGATAACAGGGAAGGAAGTCCCCCCACTGTCAGGATATAAAGGTTCAGCGGGAAGAATTCCCCTATTCACAACGAGTGTGTGGATGGGGGAATCATGTCATTTTCTTCAACCAGCTGATTAACTAAAAAAAAAAAAGACTCATGTATGACTTGCCTTACTAAGGAAAGGCCTTCATTGTTCAGTCTGAGCTAGACTATGTTGCTCATAGGAACCCTGTTATGGTGCTGATATCTGTGCTTAAAGCGGAGTTGCAGCCAAAAATGCAACTAGGTCTTAAACAGGCCTGAGGTTGGAAGCTTGGGACATTCAATACCATGTCACCCTCACCCACGTCCTAATTGCAGCTAGACTTTCGATATCAAAAAACTGGAACAGCGACTCTTTACCTTCTCCTCAACTCATTCTTCAGACCTTCCATCAACACCTACATTTGGAACTCATGTTTGCCAAAGCAAACCTAAACCTACCTAAATTCCAAAGAGACTGGGCTCCCTGGCTCAAGTACAATCAACTGGATATTACCTAATCACTCTACTAACTTCATACCATACTTATTAACATGGATTACTCTACATTCCTATGCTCATCTTATATATCATCCTCACCTGTACCAATGCGACCCATTTTCATCTCCTAGTACTATTACCTCCTCCCCATCTGGAACGGACTTACAATTGGCTACACGTAGAGCTATGGAACTTTTATTCAATTAGGCATATTGGACTTCATGTCATCATTGTTACCTTTCTTATGAAACACAATGATACAGCTCTACAACTATACTGTATACTTTGAAATTCTTCAATAAAAAAGTTCTAAGTTGAAAAAAAAAAAAGACCACCCCCCTTGTTTTCGGTACCATTTGAAGTATACAAATGTGTACTTCTGTCCTAACGCCACCATGGTGAGGTACGTCATTTTTGCATCTGGATTGGCCCTTTCCTCCTCCCCCGCTGCCTTCTGGGACCTGTGTGACTCGAGCATGCACAATAGGAAACCGGCTGTAAAGCCTGAAGGCTTCACTGCCGGTTTCCCATAGTTGCAATGGCAGCGCCTGCACCTGAGCCGGTGCACGAATCGGCTTCGGGTGGCCGACAAACCAAGGATCCCTGTACAGGTAAGTGTCCTTATATTAAGAATCAGCAGCTAAATTATTTGTAGCTGTTGATATTAAAAAAAAATGTTAGGGTCTGGAACTCCACTATAAGCATTTAGACTCATTGCAGCAGAGAGCACTGTAGGGACCACCAAACTACCTTCCTCCAGGGAGGCATGATGGGACGTAGTTTCTCAGGAGTGCCAAAGTTTGGAGAGGAGACCTGTAGGATGTATTTAAAAGTTCTCTTTAAGGCTGGGTTCACACATATGTGAATTGGATGCGGGTTCCCCTGCATCCAATTCGCATAGCAGGAGATTGTGACCAGCTCTCTATAGAGCCAGTTCATACATCTCTGCAGTGGCTCCAGTGCAAATTGCACAGGACTCCTGTGCGTCTTTTGGTCCACTTGAGGTCCGAATTCAGCCAAAAAATTGGGCTGAAATCGGAACTGATATGTTGAATGGAGACGCACCAGACTCCTGCTGTGAGCTGCTGCGTTCTATAGTGTGAACCCAGAATAAGGTGTTTCGATAGACAAAACTTTTCTTAGTTTTGAATACAGTACAGGAAGCTTAAAATCCTTGGCAGGACTTTTTTTTGTCTATCACCCATAGAAAGATTTTCCGTTACTTCCTGTCCCAGAGACACAAGGAAGCAAGTGGATTTGTGAAATCTCTGTTCTGTTGCAGAGCAAAGCTGATCAATAAATCTTCGCATCTAAAAAATTTTTGGGTGTATCGGATGCCTTCATGGGACAGGTGAAGGTCCGATGTGAAGATTTTTTGGGGCAGTGATTTGAAACAAACCGAAGATTCCACGAACAGTTGCCAGGATCGGTAAGTATACTGTAACATCTCTTCATAAGTTTTTTTTATCTATTTTATTTTAGTAGCAGAGTTACTTTTAAAGTACATATAACTTTATTGTTTTATATGTCACTGTTTTAATTGTGTTATTATCTGCCTGAAGTTGAGCTTAAATGGAGTTTAGCAAAAACTTTCAACAGCAACTTTACCAGTAGTCATGGGAAAAAAGTCTCATACAGGATAATGTGTATTAAGCTGTCAGTTTGCAGGGATGTCTGACAGAAATCAACTTTTTTCCTTGTATCATCCATAAGACCTTATTTAGATGATAGTTTCCAATCGATATGTGAAAACATCTCAGTCTATAACAGCTTTTCAATTCCAGACAAGACTTTATGAAGTGTACGGGGTCAATATATTATGCTTCAGCCGCCCTCGCTGGGTCAACCCCTCTGAGCCTTCAGGCTGTCTGCTATTAGCTGATCATCAAACACATATATTTTGCCACTAAATTCTGAGTCAAAGTGAAATTGTTCATTCACTGCCATAAAAGGGCTTTTAGCCAAAAAGCAGATCAATGAGTGACTATCAAAAAAAAAAAAGACTATAAGAAAAGTGCCTTATTAAAATGCACATAATAAAGCACTTTTTATATTAACTGAAAGAGAAGAATTATTTACTGTAAACTGCAAAATTAGTAAAAATCTGTAAATACATGTCCAGTGTCCCACTCCCAAGCACATATAAAATGCCTTAACAGGAGGACCATTGTTCTCTATGACAATACAACTAGTCATTTTCAGAATCAATGCAGACTTGGACAAATGTGCCCAAATCTAGGCATCAGTTCAAAATCTGATGTACACAGTTCTCACGTCCAACAGCTGCCATATATACAATTTTCACACCCACAGCATTCATGCCCATGGTTCTCACCCCAAAAGCAGTCATCTATACTTATTCACACCCTTACATCAGCCATATATATTGTTCTCCCTATGCACACAGCAGTCATACATACAGCCTCTCACCCCTGGCTCTCGTAGGCATCTTTGGGGGTAAAGTGTTCAGAAATTATGGCTCTAAAGCCAGGCATAGCTGTAATCATTAATCACATAGCTCCATTTTTCTGCTTGGTTGCTCTAAATATAGTAGTAATCATTAGACACTATAGGGTTAATTTACTAAGGGCAAGTAGGCTGTGTACTTTACTACTACTTCTACTAAGGTGAAGCTCTGCTGACTTCCATCATCCAATCATGTACAAGCAAAAATGCTGTTTTTTTTATCTTACTTGAAAGTGATTGGGTATTCTTTGCAAAGTGAAACTTCACCACATTCACTAAGCTCTGGGGCAAATTCCCTTACAAACTGAAAAGCCTATTTGCCTCTGCCTCTAGGAGTCAGGAGTCAAAAAAGCCTATTTGCCATCATGCCTCTGCCTCTAGGAGTCATGCCTGTGATTGTCAGGGTCTTGCAATGTCTCATGGGACTTGTAGATTCACCACAGCTGGAGGGCTGAGGTTGCCTACTCCTGGACTAGCCAATGTTCACATTTTAAAATGCCAGCACTTAGGGCCACCAGATCAACTTGTTCACCTGTGCTTGTTCACATGTGCGGCAGTCCTTGAAGCTCCTCTGAAAGCAATCCACAGTGGATCACTTATCAGAGGTGTGTAACAGGAAGTGAAGAAGAGTCAACATATGATTTAGCCTTAAAAATGACACGCCACTGTCCCTCATTTGTATGCATTACCTGTAGTTATGGGGTATTTTTGGGGCACCCCCATAGATTTGCATGCTGTTTCATTTTTGCGTTACAACATCGCCATGTGTACAGTCCTGAGCGGCTGCATAACCATCTAGGGGGGTGGTAAAACTGCAACACAGCTGCCTGCTTTTTCCACCCACTGCGTGTGTGAATGAGTCCTAGAAGCTGCGCCAGGGGACAGGCGCCCCCCCTGTCCTTCAGTGCAAGCACCCCCTGACACCTGACATTTATCAGACAATGCTGGTATGTATTTTGGTAATTTCATATTCCTGTTTTTTTAGTTTAAAAGCTTTGCATACCGTATATACTCGAGTATAAGTCGAATTTTTCAGCCCTTTTTTTTGGGCTGAAAGTGTCCCCTTCGACTTATACTCGAGTCACCGCCATCTGTCTGCATGATCAGCGTGTCATGCAGGCAGACGGCGGCCGGCGTGTGATGATAGTGTTCGGAGGCTATTCCAGCTTTCAAAAGCCGCGCCTCCTGCTCCTCTGTGATAGGCTGAACAGCTGTCAGTGTACAGCCTATCACGGACATTCTCTCATCCTCGTCCGTGGTATGAGAATGAGATAATGTCCGTGATAGGCAGTCAGCGGTCAGCCTATCACAGATGAGGAGGAGGCGTGGCTTTTGAAAGCTGGAATAGCCTCCAAACACTATCATCACATGCCGGCCGCCGTCTGAGGATGGAGATCGCCATAGGGAGGATGGAGATCGCCACAGGGAGGATGGAGATCGCCACAGGGAGGCTGCACAGGACACAGGTAGGCTGCACATGCACACAGGACACATGCACACAGGGACAGAGGAACACAGGACACACATGTACAGGACACACATGTACAGGACACACATGTACAGGACACATGCACAGGACACATGCACAGGACACATGCACATGTACAGCACACATGCACAGGGAACAGGTAGGCTGCACAGGACACAGGGAGGCATGCAGCTGCAGATGGACATTGTTGACCCTCTGCATTTCTCACCCTCGTCTTTTATACTCGGGTCAATAAGTTTTTCACAGTTTTTTGCGGTAAATTAGGGGTCTCGAGTATATAAGGTATACTGTTTTACATCATAATTACTAAAAATAAAAACATTTCCTGACCTCTGTAGCTGAATACACTATGGTGTAATCTATCCTCAAAGTTTGGAAAAGAGGCAGTGAAACTGTCTAAATTCTGTCTCGGTATTCTGCTTTTCCCTCTCTTCCTTCACTTGTGCTCTGCATTTATTTTATGGATTAGAAGGTTTGCTTGAATCTAACAAAAAAAATTAGGTATTTATGCCTGAAAAATCCTACTAGCTCTTTATGCAAAGTGTAACATAATAACATCAGTAACTTAAAAGAAAAATGTAGAATATTTGCCAAGCTGATAGGTGGTAACAGATAAAATGTTAATTCTGAATAATATTGACCGACTCTTCTGGAGTCTTAGAGCAATGCAAGGGAATCCAGCAGCTTCACCAACTTTTGAACTTTAGAGCGTGTCTTTGATAAAATGCCTTACATTCTTTTCAATTGGTGAATGATCCTCCAATAATGAACTGTGCTCTCATATTTCCTACATGGTAAATTAAAAGTAATAAAGGAGGTAAAGATTAAATGTAAATCGAAAGACCCTAATAATTCAGATTTCTTCTACCTAATAAATATTTAAAATCCATTTTGGTGATGTATCGACTAGGCAGTGATGACCCGCTGAAACAGCAGGAAAATAGTTAAGTAAAAGGACTTTTCAGTGTTACGCAACCTCTTAAAGCCAAAGTTCACTTTTTTTACTTTTCTGCTGTGTGTTCTTTATTTTCTGAATTTCAACTTTTTAAAAGTTTAGTACGAGTGATCATCTGCAAAAAACAAAACAAAAAAAAAAACAAAAAAATAGAACTGAACAGAACAAATTACCACCACATTAAACCTAATAAAATCTGCAATATAAGGTCACCCATGCACATTATGGCTATTTTAAAATCTGTGCAGGCACACTCTCTTTTTAAAGATGGGCTTTAGATAAAGAACTAAACACACAGTTGAAATATAGTTGCAAGAGTTCTAACCTGCCAAAGGATTTGTATTTCTGTTCATCCGTTCCTAAAAATTTCACAGCACTGTCACACAGCACTATGGCGGTTAAACAATACAGCCTGGCCCCCTATCTACCCCAAGCCTGTAACTGTGTAAAGTAAAGGTGCAGCAGAGGACTCTCCTCTCTGTTTCTGTCACTCTCTGCTGTGCAAGGAATGATAGGAGGCTGATACCAAGCCAAATTAAGAGTGGTATGCTTGTCACATTTAAAAATGTGTTAACATTTTTTTTCCATGAAAAACTCGATACATTGATGTTTTTATCATTTATTGTACCAGTGGACTCTGTAGTGGAAACTTGACACAGATGAAATCATATACCGTATATACTCGAGTATAAGTCGTTCCGAGTATAAGTCGAGGCCCCTAATTTACCACAAAGAACTGGGAAAAACGTATTGACCCCGGTATAAAACGAGGGTGAGAAATGCAGAGGATCAACAATGCCCATCTGCAGCTGCATGCCTCCCTGTGTCCTGTGCAGCCTACCTGTACCCTGTGCATGTGTCCTGTGTCCTGTACATGTGCATGTGTCCTGTACATGTGTGTCCTGTACATGTGTCCTGTGTCCTGTGTTTCTGTGTCCTGTGTCCTGTACATTTCCTGTGTGCATGTGTCCTGTGTGCATGTGCAGCCTACCTGTGTCCTGTGCAGCCTCCCTGTGGCGATCTCCATCCTCCCTGTGGCGATTTCCATCCTCAGACGGCGGCCGGCGTGTGATGATACTGTTCGGCGGACATTCCACAGTTCAAAAGCTGCGCTTCCTCCTCGTCTGTGATAGGCTGACCGCTAACTGCCTATCACGGACATTCTCTCATTCTCATACCATGGACGAGAATGAGAGAAAGTCCGTGATAGGCTGTACACTGACAGCTGTTCAGCCTATCACAGAGGAGCAGGAGGCGCGGCTTTTGAAAGCTGGAATAGCCTCCGAACACTATCATCACACGCCGGCCGCCGTCTGCCTGCATGACACGCTGATCATGCAGACAGACAGCGGTGACTCGAATATAAGTCGAAGGGGACACTTTCAGCCCAAAAAAAAGGTCTGAAAAATTCGACTTTTACTCGAGTATATACGGTAAGTATGTAAGCATAACTGTTGTTTAAAGTAAAACATTTTAGATATAATAAGGGAGGGATATAACCCCTGTCAGTTTATTTTTTGCCACTTGTGTCACACTAAAGATATTTCCTTTTACTTTCTATCCCATAGCTAATAATATATAATAATAGGGGTTATAGGGGAAATATATTTATATACATATACAATGCTGTGAAAAGGTATTTGCCCCCTTTCTGATTTTTGATTTTTTTTTTTGCAAATTTGTCACACTTAAATTACTCATCAAACAAATTTTATTATTACACAAACATAACCCGAGTAGATACAAAATGCAGTTTTTAAATGATGGTTTCATTTTTTCAGGCAAAAAAGCTGTCCAAACCTGCCTGGCTTTATGTGAAAAAGTATTTGCCCCCTAAACCTATTAACTGGTTGTGCCACCCTTGGCGGCAACAACTGCAATCAAGCGTTTGCGATAACTGGTAATGAGTCTTCCACATTGCTGTGGAGCAGTTTTGGCCCACTCTTCTTTGCAGAATTGTTTTCATTTAGCCACATTGGAGGGTTCTCCAGCTTGAACAGCCTGTGTAAGGTCATGATACAGCATCTCAATTGGATTAAGGCTGGGATTTGACTAGGCCACTCCAAAACCTAAATTTTGCTTTGTTTGAACCATTTGGAGTTGGACTTGCTGTGGTGTTTCGGATCATTGTCCTGCTGCATAACCCAAGTGCACTTGAGCTTGAGGTCACGAACTGATGGCCGGACATTCTCCTTTAGGATTTTCTGGTACAGCTCAGAATTAATTGTTCCATCAATTCTGGTAAGTCATCCAGGTCCTGAAGCTGCTAAGCAGCCCCAGACCATCACGCTACCACCACCATGTGTGACTGTTGGTATGATATTCTTGTTATGAAATGCTGTATTAGTTTTATGCCAGATGTAACGGGTCGCCCACCTTCCAAAAAGTTTAATTTTTGTCCACAGAATATTTGTCTAAAAGTCTTGGGATAATCAAGATGTTTTTGGTAAATGTGAGATGAGCCTTTGTGTTCTTTTTGGTCAGCAGTGGCTTTGGCCTTGGAACTCTCCCATGGATGCCATTTTTGCCCAGTCTCTTTCTTATTGTTGAATCATGAACACTTATCTTACCTGAGGCAAGTGAGGCCTGCAGTTCTTTAGATGTTGTTCTGGGTTCTTTTATGCTGCGTACACATGGTCGGAATTTCAGCCCGCAAAAGACCGATGAGATGTTTTTGTCGGGAAATGCGACTGCATGTATGCTCCATCTGTCTTTTGCTGGCGGAATTCCAGCCAGCAAAAGATTGAGCGCATGCTCTCAATTTTTCGGTCGGGAAAAGTTCCTATCCGAAAATGCGATTGTCTGTGGCAATTCCGGCGTGCAAAATCCCTACACATGTTCGGAAACAATTCGACGCATGCTCGGAAGCATTGAATGTCATTTTCTCGGCTCGTCATAGTGTTGTACATCACCGCGTTCTTGACAGTCGTAATTTCAGCAAACTTTTACGTGACCGTGTGTATGCAAGGCAAACTTGAGCGGAATCCTGTCGGAAAAGCCGTCATATCTTTTTCCAAGGAGAAAACCAATCATGTGTACGCGGCATAAGGACCTCCTGGATGAGTCGTCGTCATGCTCTTGGAGTAATTTTTGTAGGGAAGGTTCACCACTGTTCCAAGTTATCTCCATTTGTGGATAATGGCTCTCCCCGTGGTTCACTGGAGTTCCAAAACCTTAGAAATGGCTTTGAAACCCTTCCTAGACCAATACATGTACATTACTTTGTTTCTAATCTTTTCTTGAATTTTTTTAGATTGTGGCATGATGTGTGGCTTTTTGTGATCTGTTAGCATGCTTCACTTTGTCAGACAGCTTCTATTTATGTAATTTCTTGATTCAGCAGGTCATCAGGTAATCAGGCCTGGGTGTGGCAAGTGAAATTTGACTCAGCTTTCCCCAAAATTGTGGTTGTTTCACAGTTCATTCATGATTCTGCATGGGATGGGGCAGTTACTTTTTCACATAGGGCCAGGCAGGTTTGAACAGCTTTTTTCCCTTAATAAATTAAATAATAATTTAAAAACTGCATCTTGGATTTACTCGGGTTATCTTTGTGTAATATTAAAAATTGTTTGATGTTCTGAATCATTTAACCACTTACGCAAATCGCCAGAGCTGAACGTCATTACTTTAATGCTAAATACCGTTGTTATGGCAGCAGTTTGCGGTATTCTCAGCAACGGCCAGGCGGTTCTCTTTAGGGTAAAAGTGGTTTCTGTGGCAGATTTGCCATAAGGTCTCTTTTATCGGGGGCGGGAGAGGACCAACTCTCCCTCCTGCCGCGCTCCAGAGACGATCGTGTCCTCTCACCTGACAGGCCTGGAGCCGAGTGAGGGAAAGATGGCCCCCACTCGGCTCCATAACATTAGATGGCGGAAGCGACATCAAACGTTACTTTTGCCCAATGGTCTTAAAGGGGAAATTCTTTTTTTTTTGCCAAAAAAAATGAAAAATTTCATTTTTAATTTTTTTTTTTTATTGCATTTAAGTTTAAATATGAGATCTGAGGTCTGTTTGACCCCAGATCTCACATTTACGGGGTCCTGTCATGCTTTTTTCCTAATACAAGGGATGTTTACCTTCCTTGTCATAGAAATAAAAGTTACCCAATTTTTTTAAAAAGGACAGTGTAAAAATAAAAAATAAAAACTTAAATAAATAAGAAAAAAAAAAATTTAAGGCGCTCCGCCCCTCCCCGCCGAGCTTGTGCGCAGAAGCGAATGCATACGTAATTCGTGCCCACATATGAAAACGGTGTTCAAACCAAACATGTGAGGTATGAATGTGATCGTTACAGCGAGAGCATAAATTCTAGCACTAGACCCCTCCAACTCAAAACTGGTACTCTGAAATTTTTAAACGTTGCCTATGGAGATTTTTAAGGGTCAAAGTTTGTCGCCATTCCACAAGCGGGGGCAATTTTGAAGCATGACATGTTGGGTATCAATTTACTTGGTGTAACATTATCTTTCACAATATAAAAAAAATTGGGTTAACTTTACTGTTGTCTTATTACGGTTACATAGTTACATAGTAGGTGAGGTTGAAAAAAGATACAAGTCCATCAAGTCCAACCTATGTGTGTGATTATATGTCAGTATTACATTGTATATACCTGTATGTTGCGGTTGTTCAGGTGCTTATCTAATAGTTTTTTGAAACTATTGATGCTACCCGCTGGGACCACTGGAAGGGATCTCCACATCTTTGCCACTCTTACAGTAAAGAACCCTCTACGTAGTTTAAGGTTAAACCTCTTTTCTTCTAATTTTAATGAGTGGCCACATGTCTTGTTAAACTCCCTTCTGCAAAAAAGTTTTATCCCTATTGTGGGGTCACCAGTATAGTATTATAAATTGAAATCATATCCCCTTTCAAGCGTCTCTTCTCCAGAGAGTGCTCGCAACCTTTCCTAGCTTTGTTGTCCTTCTTTGTACTCGCTCCATTTCCAGTACATCCTTCCTGAGGACTGGTGCCCAGAACTGGAGAGCATACTCCAGGTGCGGCCGGACCAGAGTCTTGTAGAGCGGTTAAATTATCCTTTTATCTCTGGAGTTGATCCCCTTTTTAATGCATGCCAATATTCTGTTTGCTTTGTTAGCAGCAGCTTGGCATTGCATGCCATTGCTGAGCCTATCATCTACTAGGACCCCCAGGTCCTTTTCCATCCTAGATTCCGCCAGAGGTTCTCCCCCCAGTGTATAGATTGCATTCATATTTTTGCCACCAAAATGCATTATTTTACATTTTTCTACATTGAACCTCATTTGCCATGTAATTGCCCACCCCATTAATTTGTTCAGATCTTTTTGCAAGGTTTCCACATCCTGCGGAGAAGTTATTGCCCTGCTTAGCTTAGTATTGTCCGCAAATACAGAGATTGAACTGTTTACCCCATCCTCCATGTCGTTTATGAACAAAATAAATAGGATTGGTTCCAGCACAGAACCCTGGGGGACCCCACTACCCACCCCTGACCATTCCGAGTACTCCCCACTTATCACCAATTCATTTACTCTATGGTCCATGCCAACAGACCTTATTTTGTACAGTAAATGTTTATGGGAAACTGTGTCAAATGGTTTTGCAAAAACCAGATACACTACATCTACGGGCCTTCTTTTATCTAGATGGCAACTCACCTCCTCATAGAAGGTTAATAGATTGGTTTGGCAAGAAAGAGTCTTCATTAATCCATGTTGATTACTGCTAATGATACCGTTCTCATTACTAAAATCTTGTATATAGTCCCTTATCATCCCCTCAAAGAGCTTGCATACTATTGATGTTAGGCTAACTGGTCTGTAATTCCCAGGGATGTATTTTTTGCCCTTTTTAAATATTGGTGCTACATTGGCTTTTCTCCAATCACCTGGCACCATTCCAGTCAGTAGACTGTCAGTAAAAATTAGGAACAATGGTCTGGCAATTACTTGACTGAGTTCCCTAAGTACCCTTGGTACTGAAGCCCCCCGATTCCCTCGTGAAGACTAAGGAGAAGAATAAATTCAATACCTTCGCCATCTACCCATCCTTTGTAACCAGATGTCCTTCCTCATTCTTTATGGGACCAATATGGTCTGTCCTCCCTTTTTTGCTGTTTACATACTTAAAGAACTTCTTGAGATTTTTTCCGCTCTCCTCTGCTATGTGTCTTTCGTGTTCTATCTTAGCTGTCCTAATTGCACCCTTACTTTTCCTTCGGTGTGACGTCAAGTATTGTAAAGTATTGCAACAACCGCCATTTTATTCTCTAGGGTGTATGAAAAAATATATATAATGTTCGGGGCTTCTAGCAAAAAAAAACCTGAGTGTCAAAAAGAGGCTCGGTCCTTAAGTGGTTAAGTGTAAGAAATATGCAAAAAAAAAAAAAACAAAAACAGGAAGGGGGCAAATACTTTTTCACAACACTGTGAGATACATATATATATATATATAATGTATATAACTACACTGCTCAAAAAACACTTTGAAAACACATCAGATCTCAATGGGGAAAAATATCATGCTGGATATCTATACTGATATGAACTGGGTAATGTGTTAAGAATGAAAGGATGTCACTTCGTTTGATGAAAGTGAAAATTATCAACCTACAGAGGGCTGAATTCAAAGAAGCCTTGAAAATGAAAGTGAAAAAAATTATGCAGCATGCTAATCCATTTTGCTGAAATTTCATTGCAGCAATTCAAAATGGTACTCAGTAGTTTGTATGACCCCACGTGCTTGTATGTATGCCTGACAATGCCAGGGCATGCTTCTAATGAGACGATGGATGGTGTCCTGGGGTATTTCCTCCTAGATCTGGACCAAGACATCACTGAGCTTCTGAAAAGACTGAGGTGCAACCTGGCGGCGTTGGATGGACCGAAACAAAATGTTCTATTGGATTTAGGTCAGGCGAGTGTGGGGGCCATTCAATGGTATCAATTCCTTCATCCTCCAGGCTGCATACTCCTTCACCTAACTGGCTGCATACTCTCGCCACATGAGGCCAGCATTGTCATGCACCAGGAGGAACCCAGGACCCACTGCACTAGCATAGGATCTGACAATGGGTCCAAGGATTTTATCCCAATACCTAGTGGCAGTCAGGGTGCCATTGTCTAGCCTGTAGAGGTCTGTGTGTCCCTCCATGTATATGTCTCCCCAGGCCATCACTAACTCACCACCAATCCAGTCATGCTGAATAATGTTACAGGCAGCATAACATTCTCCATAGCTTCCCCAGACCCTTTCACATCTGTCACATGTGCTCAGGGTGAACCTGCCCCCATCTGTGAAACGCACAGGGCGCCAATGGCGGACATGCGAATTCTGGTGTTAAATGGCAAATACCAATTGAGCTCCATGGTGCCGGGCAGTGAACATAGGGCCCACTAGAGTACTCAGGCCATCCTCATGAAGTCTGTTTCTGATTGTTTGGTCAGAGACATTCACACCAGTGGCCTGCTAGAGATCATTTTGTAGGGCTCTGTTTAGGGTGTCTTTGAATTCAGCCCTTAGGAGTGAAAGGATGTCACATCATTTGATGGAAATGAAAACTATCACCCTACTAACACATTACCCAATTCATATCAGTATAGATATCCAGCATGATATTTTTCCCCTTTGAGATCTGACATATTTTCAAAGTGTTCCTTTAATTTTTTTGAGCAGTGTATATATAATGTATATCTGTATTATAGTCTCAAACTGAAAGCTTTGCATTTTTAAAATACATTTTCAATTGGGTTTCAGAAGGTTTTATTTTATTAATGTGTGTAACTGTACCTTATTTATTTTTCTTTATTAGATATACCCTTTGAAAATGTTAATAAAATATTTAAACAAGCATATTAACATGATCACATGCAGTCTCCCACCACTGTTCTGCAAAGCATCCACTAGCTAAGCACCTCTGCTGAGCCTCAGTAGTGTCTGAGGTTTAGTTACTTTTTTCCAAGTCAGTGGAAGAATTATTGAAATCAATCCACTCTCCACAGAATGCAGGAAGCAAATCAGCAGATTTACTTGCACTGAATCCCGATCAAGGCACAGGAGGGCAAGAAGAAGGAGGTAATGAAGAGACAAACCTATACCTTCATCGGAAACAAAACTTAATATATGTTTTTACAAAGTGAAGGAAATGCAACCTTGGGCTTACTCATGAATACTTACATAGGAAGGCATGCTATGAAATCATCTTAGACTGGAATAATAAATAATTTACAGATAACACAGTTAAACAGCAGATAAACCCGTGCAAGAGGTTAGCAAAGTTTAGGTAGAGACTGGCACAAGTATGCAGCTAACAAAGATAATGAGATGTTTTCTAACTTAAGTCATTCTACATACCAAAGGAGGGAGAAGAGCTCCATGTTTTACACCAAGTAGATATATGACATCATTAAATTACATCATTCTAAATGTTCCTAGGTTGAACCATGCACTTTTTCAATAATATTTTAATACAATGAAATTAGCTAGCATTGAAGGAAGATCAGCATTATGCAGTACATTGCCATGTATTCCCCCATACCTCTATTCTCTTTCCCATCTGTGCCCCCCTCCCATACTGTACAATGCTCACCTTCACTTTCATCTTCTCTCCACATATTGCCCCTCTCCTACCCTATCAGTGTATTCCTGGTGCTGCCCCATACCTCCCTCTCCAGTGTTTCTCCTCTACTTGCCTTGCCTCTACTCTACCTTGTACTATACCTTGTCTTGCCTTTAATGTCCTCTCCCGAACTGACCCTCTTCCCCCTGAAATATACTCTCCTGTATTGCCTTTCTACCCTCTTCAATATCCTCTCTTGTACTGCTATTTCCACAGTCTTCTCACATACTGACCATCCCCCCACTCCAATGTGTTCTTCTGTCCTGCTATCCCATACTACCCCTCTAATCCTCCATTGTCCTCACCTGTATTTCCTCTCTTCTCTTTCTGATATCCTCTCCTGTACTGCTCCACTCCAGTGTGCTCTTCCATGGACTGCACCTCTTTCCCTTCCAACGTCCCCTTCTGTACTGTCACACTTCTCTTCCAATGTCTCCTGTGCTAACCCTCTTCTCTCTCCAATGTGCTTTCCTGTAATAATCCTTTCCCCTCCAATGTCCTCTCCTGTAATGGCCTGCCTTTTTCACTTTGAATACTGAGCGAGTGTAAGCAGATGGCACAATAGGGCACTGATGACAGACAGCATACCAAATTGTGCTGCTAAACTTCTGCACCAAATTTTCACTTGGCTGCCCCTCAGGGACTGACTGCCCAATGGTGACATCAGGGCAGTGACAGCCGCTCCATTAATAGCTCAGGGGCCCCGACCCCCTAATTCATGCGTCCAGCCCCTAAATCATGAATTTCAATGTTTTTTTTCCTTTTTGAAGCTCATGATTAGAGCCTGAGGCTCTAATTGGCTTAAAATGGTGGGTTTGGGGGGTAGAGCGACATTAGTGAATTAATATTCGCTAATGTCTTCCTACTTCTCCTCCTGGCCAATCAGGAAGCGGGTCCTGAGACCCGAATGGCCAGGGAGTCTTAGGACTCCTGGCCAATCGGGTCTCAGGACCCACTTCCTGATTGGCAGGGAGGAGAAGCAATGGCCCAGCTCTTCCCTCGGAAAGCTGCAGCAGTTTGAGGGGTGGAGGGGCAGCTTCCAGGAGCCCTACCCCGGATCCAGCACCACCTCCTAAGGTAAGGATATGGATGGCCAGCTTCCAGTCTGATCCATCCGGGCAAGGGGGTGCTAGTGAGGGGGCCAGGGGCAGCTTCCAGGATCCCACACCACCTCCGATCACAGCCCACTGTCTGATCACTGCCTTCCCATCCATTTACCCCGGGGGGTGGGTGGCGACTGTGTGTGTGACTGAGGGGGGCAAGTTTGTTTGTATAAATATTGAGAACCAGCCGCCACCGCATCAGGGTGTTGAGAAATGTTGTTAAAGCCACTGATTATGGAGATTAGTTGAAAGATGGCAGAATAGCACTGCATCCTCCCCTCACTGTTATACCAGTAGAATTCACCTACAGCTTTAGCTTGAACCTGGCTACCCTTGCTTTGAAGTCACTGACTCCATACTTGTATTGGGTAAGTGATTTACAGAATAAAAGTGAAACAAGGCAACTAGAAAGTTGCAAATGGAAGCCCATATTTATCTACCATGACAAGGCCTCATTTAAAGTGAACCTGTTAGATACTCCATGATTGGTAAATAAGACCGCACTTGTAAAGAAATGATTAAATATAAACTTTTCCCACTGCTTGATCTACTGCACAACTCTCCAAACACTAGAACTGGTCTCCTAAAGTCTGCTGGGAAACCAACACTTTGGGTATTGTTGATCTCCATAGTCCCTTATAGATCTCACTGGTTCCTCCTCCTGTGAGGTCAGTAGGGTGAACCATTGAAACATTGACAGCTTCAGGGGACTGTATTAAAGCAGAAATAAACTCTCTTAATTAACATGAACTATTTTTAATCCTTATGCTGCTAACATTAGTAAATAGATAGGAAGGAATATTATCTTTACTTGTTTTAACCTATATTTTTTACATTTTTTTCAAGTGCTTCCTGGTTTCTGGCCTAGGCCAACATGATGTCATACATCCCAGGAGTCTTCATGAGCATTTTGTTTCTTTTATCTGGAGGAAGGAAGAATGGGCTTGTAAGCACACATTCCTGCCTGCACACCTGGCCTAAGGGCAGATAGATTCCGTGGAGTAAATTCTACATGAATTATCTGCCCTTACTCAAAATGGCCATGGCTCAAAATGCTAGAGGGGTGTTTTTCAAAGTGATTTCTCAACAAAATAAAGCATGGATACATAAATGGATAAGGGAGTTTGCTTTGAATATTAAAAACAAATTAAATTGCGTTTTTGGTGTGTGGTGCTTAGATGCCGTGTAGTTCCGCTTTAATATACCAGTCTCAATATCATATACATCTCATATTATTGATTACTATTCTGAATAATAAAAATGTGAGTTTGGTGCAACATGCAGTATATCTAAATGAATCATGCATATTTTAAGAACTGCATACTTAAATTCCAGTTGTCGTATTTGTCTATAATACACGCTGAGATATAATTTACCACCCAGCGGTACTGCATTTTTCTGCATGATAGTGCTTGTAAGATAATGCAGGTTTAAGCACATATCTCAACTGGTTAAAGCTTGACTAGAACTGTAGATTTGTACTGTCACATATACTTTCCAAGGGAACTCTACAATTCTCCTATTTCACCATGACTGAAGTGCCATGGAGTAACCACTTATAGCCAATCACATATGGCCAACTGGAGCCAATCAACACCGTGATATACTGTATATTGATATTTTTCTATTTTCAGTACCAATTTCTAAAAATCCATATTTTGTGCCACCAAAGGGTTTATTCACACTTTAGTGAATACATATGAATAATTGTCCATATCTGCCTAAGGCTTGGTTCACACATGCCCGCAGCAGTTTCAGCTTGATTTTTAAAAGGAGTCCTTTGCGGCTTTGTTCCCCGCGATTCAGGTATGAATTTTTACTTAACCTGAACCGGACTGAAAAATGCACAGGACTCTTTTTAAAAATGCACCTTGGCCGGCCCACAGATACTTGAAACTGCTCCATAGAGGAAGCATCAATGTGAACTGGATGCAGCCTTAGTGGTGTCTTTATACACACCTGTGATTTAGGCTGGCCATACATGGTCGAATTTCGAAATTATTTTCTTTTGTAAATCTGAAATTTTGGGCCTTTTGTGATCCGATGGTGCCAATTTAGAAATTCGACCAACCAAGCCTTCAATATCACCTCATGCTGCTACAGAAAAGAAACTGAATCTTCTGTTCTTTCCGGAAATTTTCTTTCCTTGCACATGCACATTTATTTTTTGACTACATTTCTCACACGATTCTCCCATCATTGATTAGAAAATCGTTTGTTTTTCAAAAAATTTCCAACATGTCCGATTACTTGAATTCGATGGCCACACGAAAATCAGCTGTTGCTGCAGCCCACTAATGGTGCGAAATTCGAATGAAAATTCTTAGATACGTTTTTTAAAGAAAATTCTTTCGAAATTCGATCCATGTATGGCCTACCTAATGGCTTACAAAAAACAATAAACATCTGTAATGCAGCTATAAGAACTTAGATCTTGCTATAATAATAAATCCCTCCTACTGGATTACATTTTTATAAAATATGAATAATTTGCACATTTATTTGAATACTTCATATGTTAAACTGTCCCAGATAGCCTGGACGTTGGTTTGGGAAAGTAATACCCATACTGTGGCAATTTTACAGGCTGTGGAAGGTGCTTGGGCGGGGAAGCTGAGGAAGAGTTCCCTGGCCACCAGCCCATGCCAGGATTTCACCTGGCCAGTAAAAGCTGTAGTGGACTTATAAAGGAAAGCTGTCATGAAAGAAACATTCATTCTGAAAATGCTAGTTGCCTTATTGTTACTCTCATCCTTTGGCTTCCGGGCTCTCTGGGTCACAGTACATTCTGTAGCTATGACACAAAAAGTATTGATGCCAGGCAGCATTTCTTAGAAGTGGCCAGGAATGGCAGTCCCTGTACTTCTCTTATGGCAAGGTCACTTTAAAAGGGACAGAACGTTTCTGTTTAAGGTGGCTGTGTAGGTGGAGAGGCCTGTCTGTGACACTAATAAAACCTGCAACTGGCTGAAATGTTATGTTTTCTATAATTTAGAGGTTTCCAGTATTTGTTTTGTATGAGGGTCCTGTTGTATATTTTGCACAATTCTGTGGGCAGAAAAAAATCAGCCCCCCCACTCACTTTCACATCAGAAGCTCCTATTCAAATCAGAGTACACCTTTTTGCATTAGAGTCCCCCTTTCGCACCAGAAACACCCATCACATCAGAAGTCTCCATGCTGCGAGCTGGGTAAAATCTCATAGAGGACTGATGTGGCCTTCGGGCTGTAGTGTGGAGATTCCTATAATATTATGTTGGCAATCTCCCTGTATAGTAAACTCATTGTACCAAGTACCTTACTAAGGAGACAAAAGTGGGTGCCACTAAACTCAACACAGATTTGCAGTGTGTCAAACATTTACCTGTACCATTTACTTGGATGCTAATACCCACATTTACCAAACCTTTCCAGACTCTAATGCACACTGCCTTGAAAAAGTATTTATACCCCTTGAAATTTTCCACATTTTGTCATGCTACAACCAAAAACGTAAATGTATTTTATTGGGATTTTATGTGATAGACCAACACAAAGTGGCACATAATTGTGAAGTGGAAGGAAAATAATACATGGTTTTGGTCTTGGCTGCTTCTCTGATTAATGCTCTCCTTTCTCGGCCTGTCAGTTTAGGTGGACAGTCATGTCTTCGTAGGTTTGCAGTTGTGCCATACTCTTTCCGTTTTTGGATGATGGATTGAACAGTGCTCCGTTAAATGTTCAAAGCTTGGGATATTTTTTTTTTTAATCTAACCCTGCTTTAAACTTCTCCACAACTTTATCTCCTACCTGTCTGTTGTGTTCCTTGGCCTTCATGACGCTGTTTGTTCACTACGATTCTCTAACAAACCTCTGAGGGCTTCACAGAACAGCTGTATTTATACTGATATTAAATTACACACAGAGGGACTCTATTCACTAATTAGGTTAATTCTGAAGGCAATTGGTTCCACTAGATTTAAGTTAGGGCTATCAGAATAAAGGGGGCTGAATACAAATGCACGTCACACTTTTCATATTTATTTGTAAACAACTTTGAAAACCATTTATCGTTTTTTTCCTTCTACTTCACAATTATGCGCCACTTTGTGTTGTAAAATCCCAATAACATACATTTACGTTTTTGGTGGCAACATGACAAAATGTGGAACATTTTAAGGGGTATGAATACTTTTTCAAGGCACTTTATATTATTTATCATGTATTGTTATGAAGCAGACGCTGCTTGATTGTCGGGTTTCAAAAGAAAACACAATGAAGACAAGGACAAATAATCTACAGTCATTCTAATGCTTACTGAGAAATTTTCATTTTTTTTTTCTTTTTCAGTTTCAAGCAACATAAATTAGTTTTTTGACATTGTGTTCTACTTATTTCATACCTCCATCTCACTTTTTTCTGTGGATACAAAAGTTCATACATTTTATGTGCATCATTTACCAAAACTATCCAATCACTATTGTGTATGTCCTGAGGTATTGTGAAGGAATGGATGCCTGTATCCATTTAAAACATTTGAAAAGAAAACACAAGTATCACAAGGGCAGAAAAGCTACCAACATTCAAAAACTGGAACGCTGTGTACTAAAGAATATTTACCTTTTATTTTCAACTTCAGTTAGTGCAGAATTGGCAGCTTAATGTATATCATACCCTACCAGCCACATACCTGTCATCACTACGATACTAGGAAAAAAATAGTTTCTGTGCACCATTCACACTGCAATGCAGCCCAGAAATGTGATGCAGAGATATGTGGTATAAATCAGACTTGCTACATTTTATCGCAATGCACAGGCAGGCACCACATGTCACTGGGCCACAGTGCAATGTGCCACGCTGCTGTGCAGAAACATGAATTATTTGTCACTTTGTGCATTTCAAAAAAAAAAAAAGAAGAAGAAAAGAGGAAATAGCCAATAACCGACAGATGCCTGCATGCCTAAACTGAGTGTTTAGCATGTGAGCAGGGTGAATGGGCCCTTTAGCCTATGTTTATTTATTTTAATCAGCACAAGAGACGGTACTTAGATTTAAATGGCTGCTGTCTTAGCTGAGGTTCTCTGCCCCTCCCTCAACCTCTGCAGTGGTAATCCTTTAGTGCTGCAGAAGCTAATACAGTCACTGGACCTGTCATAGGCACTCATCAAGCATATCAACTATATCAGTCCTTTCTACCTCTTCCTCCATTCATAGAAGTTGTAGTATCTCTTCCATGAATGAAAATTGATGTATGAATGGAGGAGGCGGACCTCTCATTTCCCTGCCTTTCCTCCATTCATAGCAGTTTTTTCCTCACTGGAAGCTATAGTACAGCTTCTGCAAATTGAGGAGGGAGGTGGAAATAGCAGACATAGTTGGCACTCTTAACGGGTGTCTATGATGGGTCCAAGGCATTTGGTAACCCCCAAAGCACCTGAATATTACCACTATGGTGGTGCTGGGGGGGATACTTCTCATTTAATGTAAGCACCATACCTATATATGAAATGATACTAAAGCTAAAAACATTTACCCTGAATAAATTTCTTGCATTAAGTTCAAAAACGTTTTCTATTTCTCTGCCCCTCCCCTTCCCTGTGTGAACAGATTAGAGAGGGGAGAATAGATCCAGTGCTGTGCACGGCTGCATCTCTTCTCCCCTCTCTTCCTCTTCACACAGTACTTGAGCAGCAGCAGAAGCCATTGGCTCCTGCTGCTTTCAATCAAATGCAATGAGGGGGAAGTGGGGTACAGGGCTAAGTCCCGCTTCATAAGTCTATGGAGCATGGCTCCATAGACACACAGCTCAGAAGTGTGCGCAGACACTGTGTGCCTCTATAGCAAGAGACTTGCTATGGGGACACGTGAAGAAGGGGAGGAACCAGGATCGCCACTAGGGGACCCAAGAAATGGAGGATCAGGGCCACTCTGTGCAATACCACTGTACAGAGCAGGTCATTATAACATCTTTGTTATTTTAATGAAAAAACTGACTTTAGTAACACTTTCAAGTGCTTGTAAAGTCAGAAGGTTTTTTCTTAATCTTAATACATTCTATGCATTAAGATAAATAACCTTCTGTGTGCAACAGCTCCCCCAAGCCCCCTCTCCCTCCTGATTGTCTGAGACAGCAGCGGAGCGCCATTGACTCCTGCTGCTGTCAATCAAAGTCAGGGAGCCAATGAGGAGAGGGGGGGTGGGCCTAGCCGCGGCTCTGTGTCTAAATGGACACACAGAACTGAAGTTCAGCTCGGGTGCCCCCCATAGCAAGCTGCTTGCTGTGGGGGCACTCAACAGGAGGGAGGGGCCAGAGAAGAGGAGGATCTTGGCTACTCTGTGCAAAACCACTACACAGAAGAGGTAAGTATAACATGTTTGTTATGCCGCGTACACACGGTCGGACTTTATGGCAGACTTTGCCCGGCGGACTTTTCGACGTACTTTACAACAGACTTTCTGAATGAACGGACTTGCCTACACACAATCCACCAAAGTCTGTCGAATTCGTACGTGATGACGTACGACCGGACTAAAATAAGGAAGTTCATAGCCAGTAGCCAATAGCTGCCCTAGCGTGGCTTTTTGTCTGTCGAACTAGCATACAGACGAGCGGACTTTTCGACCGGACTCGAGTTCGACGGATAGATTTAAAACATGTTTCAAATCTAAGTCCGTCCAACTTTTGAGCAAAGTCCGCTGGAGCCCACACACGATCGAATTGTCCGACGAAATCCCGTCCGCCGGGCAAAGTCTGCCGTAAAGTCCACTCGTGTGTACGCGGCATTATTTTGATAAACAAAAAAAGAAACTTTAGTATCACTTTAAGCTTCAAGCTATTGTCTGATTCAAATGACTAGCTATCATGCAAAACTATAACATGAAATTACAGATTATTAAAATGTGCGAAAATATTCCTTATGTAATTGACAGCTATTTTCATTCATCCATGTCTATAACTTCACCCTACACAGAACTAGCCACTCATCCTTTTGATGTAAATGCATTAATCTGATCTGACTGCTCATAGGTGATGCGTAACAATTTTACTATACATTATAGAAGTTTACAGCTGGCTTTACTTTATTTCAGGCTGATATATGGTTACATAAATGAAGAAAGACAGTATATAGTGATTAAAAGCAACAAAAGTGTAGACGATGCAAAAAAAGGCAACTTAGCAGTTTGGCCACATCTCACGTATAAAGACATCTCTGTGCCAGTGAGTTTACCGTGAACAGATATTTCATGCATTATTTGAGATCTCAATTCCCTATAGACTAAAACATGTAACAGGCTAGAAGAACAAAGAAATAGCCGTAGAACAGTGTAGGGTAGCATAAAGGTTAAAAAGACAGACTTGTAGGCTTCATTTTATATTAAAACAGGAACACAGAGATTCAAGCTTTGTGTTTCTTTTGGATTGTTTGAAAAAACAAATTCCTAGTTTACACCACTGAATAAAACATGACGACTTAACTTTCTTTTACTAACCAAGCACAGGGCATAAAATGGCAGGAAACACTGATATTTATTCCACAGGGTTGATTCAGAGCCAGGTCATCCTCCAGGTAACCTAAGGTCTTGTAGATGTCCAGCAGGCCCATTTACAACCTTCTTGCTCCTGCAGTAAAACCAGGTGGATAGTAACCGTCCCTCACTTTAGACAAACCTACACTTTTTGAACGCATGTGTGCTGAAGGCCCACATCAATTACACTTGGTGTCTTCCATTTACCATATTCTGCATGAAACTACCTTGATTACGGAAGATTCCCATTTGTATATGCGTAAGTGGACCACCCTTTTGCAGCAACCCATTTCCTTACAGATGCGGGCCAAAATTTGGTCCTGTACCTTTAACAACTTAAGCCCCGGACCATTTGGCTGGCCAAAGACCAGAGCACTTTTTGCGATTCGCCACTGTGTCGCTTTAACTGACAATTGTGCGGTCGTGCGACAGGGCTCGCAAACAAAATTGACATCCTTTTTTTCCTACAAATAGAGATTTCTTTTGGTGGTATTTGATCAACTCTGTGGTTTTTATTTTTTGTGCTATAAACAAAAAAAGAGCGACAATTTTGAAAAAACAGCAATATTTTTTACATTTTACTATAATAAATATCCCCCCAAAAAATATATAAAAAAACATTTTTTTTCCTCTGTTTACGCCAATACGTATTATTCTACATATTTAGGGGATCGCATTTTTATTAATAATTTTATTTTTACTAGTAATGGTGGCGATCAGCGGTTTTTATCAGGACTGCGACATTATGTCGGACAGATCAGACACTTTTGGCGCTATTTTGGGACCATTCACATTTATTCAGGGATCAGTGCGATTAAAAATGCATTGATTACTGTTTAAATCTGACTGGCAGTGAAGGGGTTAACCGCTAGGTGGCGCTGTAGGGGTTAAGTGTGTCCTAGGGAGTAATTATAACTGTGGGGGGGGGCTATGTGTGACACGACACTGATCACCGCTCCCGATTACAGGGAGCTGTGATCAGTGTCAGTGTCATTAGGCAGAACGAGGAAATGCTTGTTTACATTAGCATTTCCCCGTTCTTCCTCTCCGTGACATCGAGTCCGCGGGACCAGCAATCTCCGTGACATAGAGTCCGCGGGACCAGCAATCACACTCACGGAACCTCCGGTGGGCACACGCGAGTACCCGCAAGCCGCCTCTTAAAGGGCAATGACCAAGTACGTTAATCTGCCTGTACGTGCCCTTCTGCTGCAGTAAATCTGCGTGAGGCGGTCAGGAAGAGGTTAAATCATCCAAATGCGTGGTGCAGAGAGAGACCACGGTAAAGATATTTATGTTTTGGTATAGGACTCTAGAGCTCATACATCACCTGGATCCTTCCCACTCAGCTCTGTGTTGGCGTAGTAATCCAGAGGTGGGCACACATTTCCATATATTTTGGCTGTGTCTCCTCATTCAGACATACTAGTCCGATGTGATGTCATTACTTCAGAAGGTAGTGGGTATACCCCTTCCACTTGACCCTATCCATTGTCTACTGGGGCTCCCATTCCGGGGAATAGCAAAACCATTTAAATGATTAATTTTGTATATTCTCCTGGCCACCAAGAGAGCCATCCCATTGTGTTGGCTTTCTCCTGCTCCCCGTCTCAGCTGTGCCTACTACAACTTGTAGCTGAAATTAGGAGAATGGAATATCTTACTGCCACTGTACGTGAAGCTACTCCTCAGTTTAACAAAATCTGGGAACTTTGGGATCAGTCTGAGTATGGGGACCAGTGACCATGAATACAGTCTTTTATTTGGATTACATAACTCTGATTGACCCTTATGATCTCCATGGTCATCATCTCTGCGCTCCCCCTTTTTATAGAGTATTACATCCAGCTGTCAGTATAGCCTTTTTACCCAATACTGTGTACCTAGACCTTGTACAACGATTCCTGTTCGAATGTTGTGTGTTTTGACTGCAGAATACTCACTTTTCTTTATGTTTTTTTTTCTATGTTTAATAATCTCAGTATTTTGAGATGTTCTTTTTCAATTTATGTACCGCTGTTGTGTTTTCTGTAAAATTAACCAATAAAAAACACAATTACAAAAAAAAAAAAAAAAAAAAAACGGTGGATAGAGCAATTGGTCAAAGCTGTGCACCAACCTGTCATTTTTACAGGGAGGATGGGGCGAGATATGGCGGTACAGACAATGCAAATAGGCTAGCTTCTCTGTACTGAGCAATGATAAGCATGTAGACAGGAATTGGCTGAAAACAGCTGATCAGTAATGGTGAAATACAAACATGTATGATAAAGAGTGAAAACATAAAATTATGAAATAAAAGCCATATATACTTTTTATTATAAACAATCCTTTGACAGACTAAATGCCATTCAGTCAGGGTTTAGATTTACTTTAACCGCCAATTATAATACAGTATGTCTTTATTTAATACAAAATCTTAGAAAGTTGAGTTACCATTGTAGATTAGAACAACGTTTTTTTTTAAATAGTTGATTTACTTTGTAAAATATTGCTGGATTTACAATCTGCTTTTAACTGGTGTGAATCAAGTCATTGGATGTGAACTCCTGCTAATAAACTGTTGCCTTTAGCCATGTAATAAGAAAAATGCTGTCAGGTCTTGGGTAGTATCTATGCTATAAAATAAATGTCAGATCCTCATATGTGTTTGCAATATGAACATTTGATTTCTAAACTCTGAGTCAACTGCCATGGTTTTCTTATTTAGCAATCATGTAATTGGTTAGGTCAACTTTGAAGTACCTAAAAATAACTATTTTCTCTTTGGACTTCTGTGCGATTTTATTTTTTATTTCTTTATTTTTTTACAAACTCATTACAGATACTTTGAAGCTTTTCAAGACTGCTGAAGTGTTTGATGTAACCTGACCCTGGTTAGCTTAGATTTTTAAACAGTTTGCTAAAATGGAATGTGCTTATTGGCCAGATGGAGGTAGAGTTAACTAGTGAGTTTCGAGGCTTTTCCAGCAACAATACCATTTAATACATTTCAATCTAGGTATAAATGATTAAAGAAGAGGCTAAGCCTCTGCTCAGAGATAAAACAGCTGACAAATAACAGCAGAGGATGGCATTTTACTATAAAGAAAAGTAAAATTATAATTAATATGACCTTGTATTTCAGGGCTTCAAATGAGCAACTTTACATCTTTTTCTCGGCTGTCTCCTTTTAGGGCGTACACACGGTCGGACTTTGTTCGGACATTCCGACAACAAAATCCTAGGATTTTTTCCGACGGATGTTGGCTCAAACTTGTCTTGCATACACACCGTCACACAAAGTTGTTGGAAAATCCGATCGTTCTGAATGCGGTGACGTAAAACACGTACGTCGGGACTATAAACGGGGCAGTGGCCAATAGCTTTCATCTCTTTATTTATTCTGAGCATGCATGGCACTTTGTCCGTCGGATTTGTGTACACACGATCGGAAATTTTTGTTGTCGGAAAATTTTATCTTCTGCTCTCCAACTTTGTGTGTCGGAAAATCCGATGGAAAATGTCCGATGGAGCCCACACACGGTCGGAATTTCCGACAACATGCTCCGATCGGACATTTTCCATCGGAAAATCCGACCGTGTGTACGGGGCAATAGAATGCTTTCAAGCAATCTCTAGCCTCACTTGTACCTTATATTGTATTTAGCTATGTCTAATTTTAATGAAACTTACAATTATGTGAGAATTAAAAAAGATATATAACATTTATAAATTAGATCTATTACAGATAGTAATACAATGACTTGCAAAGTATTGCCATCTAGAGATTTGCAGATTTGTGATTTGCTGGCACTAGTTGGCAGTTAGTCATAAGGAATGTGTACCAATGTAGAAAACTTGTTTTACTAAGCCCTTATATTAGTAATATTCATGTTCTTTTCTTTTAGGCTGCATTCCCACTACAGCGTTTTGAATCGCGGGCAGATTTGCCGCGATTCTGCCTGCGATTTAAAAGCTCCGATGTGTAAATGAGAAATAGCACGACTTACATTTGAGATGCCGTTCATTTGAATGACACCTAAAATCATGGTGGGGGTCTGCCGCGTTTGTCGCATGATAAATCGCACTGCAATAGCGGCAACCCTCATTGCGTGAAGCATGTCGCCCAAAAGCAGCTTCTGAACTTTTTTTGGGCGACAAGCTTCACTCGATGCAGATTGCCACGATTGCAGTGCGATTTATCTCGTGACAATCCTGGCAGATGTGCACAGCGATTTTAGGTGTCATTCAGATGAAAAGCATCTCAAATGTGAGTCTAGCGATTTGTCATTCACACATCAGCGCTTTGAAATCACGGGCAGAATCACAGCAAATCTTCCCACGATTCAAAACGCTGAAGTGGGAATGCAGTCTTAAGGCTCCATGCACACTGGGCTTAAAAAAGTCTGTTCTCTTGGGAGTAAAAAACGCTCATATAGAGCATTTTTTGTACAAAGTCTAGACGAGTTTAGAAGAGTTTTACGTTTTTTCTGTCAGTGAGCTCGAATCAGAAACTTGACCCAAAAGGGTTTTTTTTTCCTGCCTTTAAACGTTGAGCATAAAATATCGCTGTAAATGTCCTAATTAGAGGTCGACCGATATCAGTTTTTCTCTGGCCGATGCCGATGCCGATATTTAGAAATCGCGGTGGCCGATGGCCGATATGTGATGCCGATTTTTATGGGCCGATATATTTGGCCGATTTTTTTTTTTTTCTTTTTTCCCTTCATCTCATAAAATCTAACAGTTAGACCCCTTTCACACTGGGGCGTTTTTCAGGTGCTTTTGGGCTAAAAATAGCGCCTGTAAAGTGCCTGTAAAACGGCTCCCCTGATATCCCGAGTGCTTTCACACTGCGGCGATGCGCTGGCAGGATGTAAAAAAAAGTCCTGCAAACGGCATCTTTGGAGCGGTGTATACAGCTCCTCCACCACTCCTGCCCATTGAAATGAATGCGCACCGCTGCCGAAGCGCCTGCAAAGCGTTTTGGCAGCGGCGCTTCAGGGGCGCATTTAACCCCTTCCTCGGCCGCTAGCTGGGTTATAAGCGCCCCGCTAGCAGCCGAATAGCGCCTCTAAAATGGCGGTAAAGCGCCGCTAAAACTAGCAGCGTTTTACCATTAACGCATGCCTGCTCCAGTGTGAAAGCAGCCTTAAGTAATACAGAATTTTTTTTTCATTTAAACATTAAACAAAACAAACCTCCAATTAGTTCACTTGTATGTATAATTTAGAAAAAAAAAAAAAAAAAAAAAAAACTATCTTAAATATTAAATACACAAAAACAGGTAATCAAAACTTTTGGACGAAAAAAAATGGGCTAACTTTACTGCTTAGGTTTTTTTTTAATTCATTACTGTATTTTTTTTTTTTTTAAATTGCGTTTGAAAAACCTCTGCGCAAATACCGTGTGACATAAAATATTGCAACAACCACCATTTTATTCCCTAGGGTCTCTGCTAAAAAAATATATATAATGTTTGGGGGTTCTAAGTGATTTTCTAGCAGAAAATACAAGATTTTTACTTGTAAGCAACAAGTGTCAGAAAAGATTTAGTCTTTAAATGGTTAAACTGAGAACTTCTACATACAGAGTTCAGTCTATTGATAAAAAGAACCTGAAAGATACAAATGTATCTTCTTATCAGACTTGGCAGGCTGCCCAGAGGAGGAGAGAATCCTCTCCATAGATAACGTCAGGAAACTTGCATTAACTTCTATTACAGAAGTCATTTGCAAGTCACGGCGGAAGTTATATCGGCCTTTTTTATCAGCACAATCGGCCGATGCCGATTAAGTAAAAAACGCCAAATATCGGCCGATATAGCGGCCTACCGATATATCGGTCGACCTCTAGTCCTAATGTGCATGGACACATAGGATAACATTGAGTTGCTTCTACAGGCAGTACACAAAACTCCTGTAGAAGCAACATTTTTATAGCCAGTGTGCATGGAGCCTAATGGAGAGGGAGAAGTGGGTCACAGAAGTTCACTTAGTTCTGCACTCCTAAGACCCAAATTCAGCAGACAGTGGGCTAAAGCCCATTGTCTGCTGACATCACAGAGCTGATCCAGACTCTACAGGGATCCCAAAAATAATGTCGGGATCCATCCAGATGCCTGGACGGGCAGCTAGCTCAGCTACATAGAGCACTGCTGAGAGTCTGAGCCAGCTTCTCCGACTCCCTCCCCACTGATTGACAGTCACCGACTCTCTGCCTGCTGAAGACTGATAACTGAGCGATCAGTGATCTTTGATTACTTATTTCTTGATGTGCAGCTGACAGGGGATAGATGCAGCATCGGATCAATGCTGCAGCCATCTAGGGGAGTATGAATGTTTTTTTTTTTCCCTGCACTTCCCTCTTTAAGTGGGTACAAGCCGTGGTTTGGTTCTTAATAATATGTGGAAATTACACTGGATTATCAACCGAGTTTTTTTCAATGCAGTACAATTATTTATGGTTCAGGTTCACGCTACTGCATGAACCTGAATGTATTTGCATTCAAGTCATTTTTATTAATTTTCAAGTTATACAATTTTCATTATAAAATCAGACAATCAAGGACAATTCATTGATACATATATTGTCCCAAATCGAGTTAAGTAAGAAAACGAGTGAAAATATCAACCCCTTACTCTACCCTCTTTTAACCAATCCCTCCCCCCACCCCCACAGTTGCTTTCCAAGAATATAAAAATCTCTTAACTTTAACACTCCTTATTACCGACCATGTACATACTCCTAAATACCGTTTCCCTTGGATCCTACCAGCACTAGAGTATTATATAATTCTACCCTGGCACCACAAACCCCAGATCTTTGAAAATTTCTTATAATTCCCCCTTCTACCGTATATAGTCCTCTCTGTTCTGACCAGCGCGTTCATTGTGTTAACCCATTCTTCCGAAGTAGGGGGCATTGCTGATAACCATGCCTTCGCAATCAACTTCCTCGCCTGGTATAGCCCCCGCACTATTGCTATACCTATGTGATCCTCCCCCATGTTCTTACTAAATAGCCCCAGTACACACGCCTTGGCCTCGTATTCCACTCTTTTCCCAAGCCTAGCTTCTATAATACTTAGGATCTCAGTCCAATACCTTACTAATTTCGGACACCTCCACATCATGTGTACAAGGTCGCCTGTCTCCAGGCATCTAGGGCACTTGTCATCTGGTCTTTTTCCAAATCTATACAGTTTCTTGGGGGTATAATAGGCTCTGTGTGTCAATAGAAGGTGCGATGCCCGTTGCGACGGGGAGAGAGATACCAGTGGGCCGAGCTCTAGTACTTTCTCCCACTGGTCATTACTCAATTCCCCCACATCGGCCTCCCACCCCTCCCTTGCCCGCAAGAGTGGGGTCAGACTAGTTGCCCTTTCCGTTAACTGGGCGTATGTCCCTGATATCAGCCCTTTAAGGCCGGGTGCCCTCACCACCCTACTAAGCATAGGTGCACTACACCATTCCAGTACCGCAGTCCTGAATTGCTTCTCTAGCGCGTGTCTAACCTGGAGGTAAAAATAAAATGTTTCTTTGGGAATTCCGAACTCCTGCCTTAGGTCTGTAAAAGATTTTAATGAGTTGCCATCAAATATTTGCTTCAATCTATTTATGCCCGCCCTTTCCCAGATCCTATTTACTTCTATAGAGTTCAGTTCTTGTAACTGCCTATTCTGCCAAATAGGTGAGAATTCCGTGGGCCCCCCATAGCCCATTTCTATCTTCACTGACCGCCATACTTTTGTAACCAGCTTGTGTGTTGGGAGTACATTTCCCAGTGTCCCGGCTTCCAGTGCCCCCGACAGGGAGTTATGCGGATTCCCTGACAGCATGATTTTCGCACATGTGTTCAGCTCTCCCCCACACTCACTTCCCCCCAGATGTTGCATCTGGGCCGCCAGAAAATATCTATATGGGTGGGGCACCGCCAGTCCCCCCTCCCTATTAGGGCGCTGCAGCGTCTGGAGACTAATCCTGGCCTGGCCCTTCTTCCAGATCAACTCACGAAAGAGGGAGTTTATTTTTATAAACCATTCCCTCCCAATCCAAACTGGTGAATTGTGTAATATATACATTAATTGTGGCATCCAGATCATCTTGATCAAATTTACGCGCCCTGCCATAGATAGAGGGAGTCGACACCAGATCTCCTTTTTCCTTTTAAACTTTTCTAGCAACGGCACTAAGTTGTCTCTAATATACTGCGTTGGGGTATTAGTTATTACTATACCCAGATATTTAAAGTTCTCCACCACTCTAAGATGAGGTATTTTCTGCGGAAAGGAACCCGTAGTCGAGTCAAGTGGGAGAATTGTGGATTTCTCCCAGTTGACTGATAGTCCTGAGATCGTTCCAAACCCCTCCACCAACTGCATCGCCCTAACTAATGACGGCCCCATATCCCCCAAGAACAGTAGCACATCATCGGCATAGAGTGCAATTCTTTCCTCACCGTCATCTCTTTTATAACCCTGTAGGCCTGGGGACTTTCTTATTACCTCTGCGAACGGTTCCATTGCCAGGGTGAACAACAGAGGCGACAAAGGACACCCCTGTCTAGTCCCCCTCTCAAGGGAAATCCGCTCTGAGTATGAATTATTTATTTTTAATCTGGCATTGGGGTGATGATATATTATCTTAAGCCACTTTATAAACCGGGGACCAAACCCAAATTTTCCCAGCGCCCACCATAAATAATCCCACTCCAGAGAGTCGAATGCCCTGGCGATATCCAGGGACAAGACAACTCTGGAGCCTGCGATTTTTACCGGCGTCTGGACGTTCAGAAAGGTTCTTCTTATATTTTTACTAGTAGACCTATTCTGAATAAACCCAGACTGGTCCGGGTGTACCAGACCAGGTATACATTTATTGAGCCTGGTGGCCAAGACCTTTGCCAGGATCTTGGCATCCGTGCCCAACAACGAGATTGGTCTATATGATGACGTATCCAGCCGGTTTTTCCCCTCCTTCTGGATCAGTACTATAATAGCCTCATACATTGATAATGGTAAAGTCTCAGCTTCAGCTGACCAGTTAAATACCTTCAGAAGTTCTGGGGACAAAACCTCCCCAAATTGTTTATACACCTCAACTGGTAATCCATCAGGGCCCGGGGACTTTTGGCTCTGCATATTCTTTATTGCTTGCTCTATTTCTTCCAGTGTTATTGGGGCTTCCAGACTATTCATGTCTGTGTCCGAGAGCACCGGCAACACAGTTCCTCCCAAGAATTCCTCCATCTCTTCTTGTACAGGAGAGTGGCGTTTCTTATATAGATCCCTATAGAACTCTACAAATGTATCAGAAATTATCCCCGGGTCTGATGAGATGTCCCCTTTCTTTGTTTTGATCATAGGAATTGTTGAAGAGGGAGAGTTGGTTTTGGCCAACATAGCCAGCGTCCGACCAACTCTTTCCCCCTCGTCAAAACTCCTTTGCCTCTGGAAAATCTTCCTATTCTCTGCTCTTTTAAATTCTTCATTTTTATATTCTTGCTGCTTCAGTACCCATTGGTTTCGATTTTCCATAGTTGGATCTAGTACATATTTTCTTTCTGATTCCCGAACCTCTTCCCTAATACTCTCTTCCCTTGCCCTTGTTTGCTTCTTTAACTTGGAAATCTGTTGAATCAACAGCCCTCTGAGAAACGCTTTCAGAGAGTCCCACATCACACCCCCCGATGCAGTACCTGTATTAAAGTCAATAAATTCTTTCAGCCTTGCATTAATTTCGTCCCTGTTCCCTATCAGTCCCAACCATGTTGGATTTAGTGACCACATTCTCGGGCCCCCGTTATCCCGCATGGTTATTGTCAATATCAGTGGCGAATGATCGGACACTCCCCTTGGGCGGTATTCGATCGTTTGAATTAGGGGTTGGATTTCATTATTACCTATGGCCATATCAATACGGGAAAGCGTTTGGTAGGATCCTGAGAAGCAAGAATATTGCTGACTGGTGGGATTACGAGCCCTCCAAATATCACACCACCCCACCTCCTCAAGGAACTGTGCCAGCCTTCCCTCTGATCCTCTATTTCGACTAACCCCTGGCGGAAATCTGTCGATCCTACTATCAAGAACTGTGTTGAAATCCCCAACTATCACCACTGGGACCTCTCTCTTATCCTCCAGGAACCCTAATAGCAAAAGCAGAACCTCCATTTTAAAAGGTGGGGGGATGTACACATTTACTATAACAAAAGGCCTTCCCTCAATCAAACAATACAAAAAAATAAAACATCCTAATTTATCAATACTGATATCCCTGCAGGAGAACACCAGACCCTTCCTAATCAAAATACTCACTCCCCTTGAATAAGAGGAGTACACAGAGTGATATTGTAATTGAAATTTTTTACTTCTAATTAATAACTTAGTCTCGTCAGTCAGGTGGGTCTCCTGCAGGCACATCACCTCAGTAGCACATGATTCTAGCTCCTGGAACACAGTGGCTTTTTTCATAGGGTCACTCATACCTCTAATGTTCCAAGAACTAATTCCAAATGATCTAGGTTTCATTCAAATTGTACTTCAATAAAGAGCTATGCCAGTTATGCAGGTACTGGGATAGGTCCATCCTTCTGCTGATAGATCGATACTTCAAAGGCATACAGTTATGCTGTTTTAACCTGGCGCTTTTTTGAAAAGAATTACAAGGAAGAAGTCTCCAACATCTAGACTGGTCATACCAGTTCACCACATGTGCCCTTTTTCCCCCTAGCCTATTAACCTTCTGTTTCAAATCAATAATACCCCTTCTTGCCACACTCAGTGCTGTTATTATGGGAAGGGGACCAGGTGGGTCCAGAGGAATATTACCCCCGTACCCCCCCCCCCTTCCATACCGACATAAATTTCTCATTGTGTTCAATCTCAAAAAATTCAAATAGTTATAAACCAATATTTTTATCCACGTGCTATGTATTACAAATCTATTTAATACAACTGTGTTATCCCCTACTTTAAATAATCCCTTTTGCCCCCTCCCTTGCCTTACTCGGCGTGCCCTGGGAGCCTTCCTTGTGACCACTCTATTCCCCTCATCCCACCATCCTCCCCCCTCCTCCCCCCTCCCCCCCCCCAATGGATCCACTGACCCAAAGATTGCAATAACACCTATCATCAATCTAAACCATACTCTCATCCCACACATAATCCACCCAACCTCTCCCGGCCCTGCGGCAAAAAAAAAAAAAAAAAAAAAAAAAAAAAAAAAAAAAAAAAAAAAAAAAAAAGGAAAACAACAAAACACCATCAGTCATCTGTATGCGACTTCAGCTTTATAAGTTCCTTTTGTTCTCTTCAAACCAGTCCATAGCACCTTTGACAGATTCAAAAAAACGGATAGTTCCTAGAGCCTCTATGCGCAGCCGTGCTGGATACAATAACGCATATGAGATGTTATGGTTCCGTAATGTGCGCTTAATATCCAGAAAGCCTGCTCTTCTTCTTTGTAAGTCTGGGGAATAATCTGGATATATCGCTATTCTAGCACCATTGAAAAAAATATCTCCTTTCTCTCTAGACCTTTGCATCAAATTTAGCTTATCTTTATAACAAAAAAATCTTAAAATCATTGGTCTCGGGCGGTCTCCTGAGTATGCTGGTCTAGACGGCACTCTGTGGGCACGCTCAATAGAGAAAAACTGTGAAAACGCCTCAGCCCCGAACACCTCTTTAAGCCACTTTTCCATAAATTCTTCAGGGCAGGACCCCTCACTTTTCTCAGGAAGACCCATCACTCTTACGTTCTGTCTTCGGGACCTATTCTCCCATTCATCCATTTTAAGGCTGTTAGCGTCTAACTGTGCTTGCATTTTTTTGAACTCAAGTCGCATTGGGGTTACGATGTCTTCTACTTGGCTAACCCTTTCTTCCACCGTTTTAACTCTCTCGACTGTTTTCTGGAGTTCTTGTTTAATGCTGCCAAACTCCTCGCTCAAAGCTTTCAGCTCTTCCCACATCCCACCTATCGAGCTTCTGCATGCATTTATGGCACATAATACCTCTTTTAAGGTGGGTTCTTGGTCACAAACTACATCTACAGTGGGGCTACTATCCCCTGCTCTTCCGGGCTGCTCCCTCTCCGGACTTTTTTTGTTTGTTGCTCTTGTGCTGGCTGACTGGCTATCCGGCCCTTTCCCCAGACTCCTTCTATCCCCTAGGCCCCCCGCTGAAGATTTTCCCGCGGTCAGTTGATTATTTTTGGCTGGAGATAGCGTAGCACTGTGTGCAAATTTTTCCAGCTTCGCAGCAGCTGATAATGCAGATGCGTTTTGAGACCCCTTTTCCTTTTCTTTGGCTGCCCGGGTGGTTTGAACAGGCATGTTTTCTAGGGGCTGCTGTAGCTGTTCTTCCCCCTTCCTCTTGGTCATAGCCAGCTAAAATAGTTTAGCAGCCTGTAACCCACCAGATTAACAGATTCAGCAGACAGTCCTTCCTCACTTTAGCAGACCGGTATTTATATAGCAAAGGACAAATCCCAAGCTCCCCACTCTACTATACAGTCTCTGTTATATATGGTTATATGTTCAAAGTCTTTACCTCTCTTCCATCGGCGTTTGGGGGGTCTATAGGGCCTCAGCAGTACTTCAACAGGGTTTTTGTCCCAGCCTTCCACAGTGTCAGTAGTATATCCCCAGTCAGCCAAACACAGCCAGTCACAGCCACGGGAACGGCGTCGGCGTTCGTTCCTGGCTCTCTGCACCGCTCAGCTGATCTTCTCGGCCTCCTCACTTACTTCTAGTCAGCATAACAAGCCTCCCGCAGCTGCGGCGTGGCGTTGCTAAGCAACCCAGCGACGCCACCAGCACAGGTCCCGAGCTCCGCTTAACTCAGCCGTACAACAGGGAGATAAAGCGACTAGTCTCCTTCAGCCTTCTTGTATCCTTCTCTCTAGGCGCTTGTCTCCCCAGTCAGTCAGCCTGCCGTCCCACAATATTCCAGCAAGGAAAGCCTCAATGCATCAATAGTCAGGACTCTGGAGCTCACTGGGTTCTCACACAGACAATCCCATTCAGGCAGAAACACTGGTGCAGCATCAGGGCCGGGAGAGAGCACTCACTCACTGCTCACACCTGCATCCGGTCACGCCCCTCATGATTGAACCTGAATGTATTTGATCTCCATCATCCATAGGTAATTTTAGATTTGTGGAAAAAAATGACTCTACCTAGTGGTACGTGTTCAGTAACAGAAATGACACATAAGTCTATGTTCATATTTCCACTCTTGAATGAGCATGGTGGTCTGGAAACCTGGCACACCATTAGATTGTTCTCAGAAATTATTCAAATTATTCAAATGACCTTTGATCCTCTAAAACTTGGTTCACTTCTAAAGCCATACGCAACTTACAAGCACACTAATTGAAATAAATTTCTAGCCATCTGACATAGTTGCCTGAAACAATTAACTAAGAAAAATATTCACCATGCCAGCTCCGCATTTTAAATTGCCAAAGGCCCAATTAGGACACACTGACCCATATTTTCCTATGCTCCCATAATTAAAAAACAGGCACATGTACCTTGTATCATTTCCAGACAATTGCTTGAAATTAAAAAAATGCACAGAGTGAAACTTGCCATCCAGTTTCTCTGCTACTGTTGGGCATCTTGGCAATTAAATAACATATCTATTAACTCTTTTCAATAGTAGCAGCAGCTCACAGACAAATAGCATAACAAACACAAAATACACTATAAAAAACATATATTATAGCAAACTATATAAAAAAATATATAAATTATATAATATAATATATATAATAACTATATAATAAATTATTAACTTGGCTGTATATAACGAAAAGGTAAAAGCTAAAAGTGTACATTCACAAGCAAATCTATCTCAGCATTAGGAATAAGATAAGTTGCTAAAATGTGAACACATGGGTGCATATGAGTTATCAGTACCTACACCTACATGGTGTCTGCACCAACCAATTACATTGTTTTATTCTAAACTCCAAAGCATGTCTCAAGCCTTTAGTTTTCGGGTAAAGTCACATTTCTGTCAAGATTTTATTTCTGTCTGTGACCCCATTAGGTAGTTTTTTTATTACTCCCTTGTCCCTTTGAAAACTACCCAAGAAATCGGGGGAGCAGTTGTCACCTGGACAAAAAGTCACAGGCAAAAAAAAAGATGCTGCCAGTATTTCAAAACCATGCCATTGTGTTTGTGCTTTTGTCTGGTTCTCAATTAGAAAATATTTCTATTTATTCCCATTTGATGTAGAGAATATTAATAATCACTTTACAACCACCCTATTGTAGCTTTACTGCTACAGGGCGGCCAATGTGCACAGGATCATGCCCATGACTTCTGGGTCGTAGGCTCGCATGTGTGCCTAAAAGCGGGTACACTAGACTCGATGTCAGCTAGCACCCGCCGATCATTCAGTACACAGGCAGAATGGCAGTTTGCCTATGCAAACAAGCCAGATTTGTCAGTAGGGAAGGCACTGATCACTGTTTAGTGTCACTGGTTTCGCAAAGTGTCAAAAGTTTCAGTTCGCCTCTGATTTGCCCGCTGCAATATCGTATTCCTGCTATAAGTTGCTGATCGCTGCCATTGCTAGCAAAAAAAAGAGAAAAGTTCTATAAATATATCACATCGTTTTTAGACGCTATTATTTTAGTGCAAACAAATCAATATACGCTTGTTGGGATTTATTTTTTTACCAAATATATGTAGCAGAATACATATTGACCTAAATCGACAAAGAAATTATATTTTTTACTTTTTTTTTATTGGACGTGTATGGGACACAAACAACAATAAAAAAACCATCCATACTCTATCAAAAATTAAATAAATAGTTTGGCCAGAGATCGGCTTTAAAGTACTCTAAAAGATTACATCTAGAATCCTAAATGGGAAAAGAGATTTTCTTTAAAGACACTGGGTATAAATGAGGCCTAGTCACAGGAATTACAGGAAATTCAGACATTAAACCATCAGAAGGATATTGTCCATAATAAAAGTAGGCCATCCCCTATTAAATAAACAAGTAGTGTAGAAAAGTCTCCTAAACTAGAATTGCTGTTGGTCAGGATGAACCAAGAGATGCCCAATTGCATCATTTTCTTCATCATTGACTTTCTGAAAGATGATATTTACAGAAGCCTAGGTATGCCACCCCACCTGCCATTATACAATGCTGGACCCTGGCAATAGGCCGCTCATGCACAGAGAATGCAGTGAAGGATGGGGTAGGGGATGTGCCTTCTCTCTTCATATACCATGAGTAGAATTATTTTGGGGGTTGCTTTGATGGTGCTTTCAAGGCCCTTACTGTATTAGTAGGAATATAATCTGCTGCTCTATTCTGCCTTTGATGCAGCATAGAACTCTGGCACAGAAGACATTAGTACACTACAGGTTTTCAGCTAGATAAAATAACAGTAATAATCTGAAATTGTCCAAATCAATGCACTGTGTTGTTTAGTTGTCAGTTTCATGCAGAAATTGAGAGCTTCCCCTAATTTGCTGAAAAAGGTCAATTATATTAGAGAACAGAAAGTAAAGATTTATAGACTTCTAATCTATTTTCTTAAATTACAATTTTTCCTCTCTTTCCTGCTGGTCAGAAAGTAATTGCATGCTAAGGTACTCTCCTCCCCCCTTAGACAACTGAAAGGCCAGAAGTTTTTCCAATAAGGTGTAAATAATCATTTTATTAGAGCTTGTCACTGTAGCCTTTTATTGCCTAACCCCAGCAAAGACACAGGATTAATTTCTCATCTGTCCTGGAGAAATAATACTGTGGATATCAGGAGATCTATAAAACTAAAAATAGCCTGGTTAAAGCTAACAAAAAATCATTACTTTACAGATAATGAAAGAGAAAAGCATAGTCACATTTCAAACACAGTAGTACATGTAGAAAAATTCAAAGGGGTGCTCCTTCTAGAATACCTTTAACCTATGTATTGCAGCTCATTATGGGAGACTATTGCCATTTTCATGGACACATTTTTAAGTTAATAACGTAATTTTTACCTTTAAGAAATAAATAAATATTTTTTTTACCTTTAAGAAATTCTGGTATAACTTCCCATTTATAATTGCTTTCTTTACCATATTTATTCTGTCTGTATGTATTTTACTGCAATCATTCAACCTTCTTAAGAAACAATTGTGAAGATAAAATAATTGTTCAGACCTAAACTGTAGACTTTCACTAAGATATACAACCATTGTACTGTACCACAAAACAGAAGGCACAGCCTACAATAAATGTATTACAACTACAGTAACCATGGACCATTAGCCATAACCAGATGTACAGCCGTGGCCAAAAGTTTTGAGAATGACACAAATATTAATTTTCCCAAAGTCTGCTGCCTTAGTTTCTATGATGGCAATTTGCATATACTCCAGAATGTTATGGAGAGTGATCAGATGAACTACAAATAATTGCAAAGTCCCTCTCATAAAAATGGAAAAAACATTTCCACTGCAAATGTGAAGAAGGCTTCAGGGCGCCCAAGAAAGTCCAGCAAGTGCCAGGACCGTCTCCTACAGTTGATTCAGCTGTGGGATCGAGGCACCACCAGTGCAGAGCTTGCCCAGGAATGGCAGCAGGCAGGTGTGAGTACATCTGCACACACATTGAGGCAAAGACTTTTGGAGGATGGCCTGGTGTCAAGAAGGGCAGCAAAGAAGCCACTTCTCCCCAGCAAAAACATCAGGGACAGACTAATATCCTGCAAAAGTTAAAGGGAGTGTACTGCTGAGGACTGGGGCAAAGTAATTTTCTCTGATGAATCCCCTTTTTGGTTGTTTGAGGCATCTGGAAAAAACCTTGCCCAGAGAAAAAAAGGTGAGTGCTACCATCAGTCCTGTGTCATGCCAACAGAAAAGCATCCTGAGACCATTCATGTGTGGGATTGCTTCTCAGCCAAGGGAGTGGGCTCACTCATAATTTTGCCTAAGAACACAGCCATGAATAAAGAATTTTACAAAAACATCCTCCGAGAGCAACTTCTCCCAGGCATCCAAGAACAGTTTGGTGACAAAGAATGCCTTTTCCAGCATGATGGTGCACCTTGCCATAAGGCTTGGGGAACAAAACATTGAAATTTTGGGTCCATGGCCAGGAAACTCTCCAAACCCTAATCCCATTGAGAACTTGTGGTCAATCCTCAAGAGACAGGTGAACAAAAAAAACCTCACAAATTCTGACAAATTCCAAGCACTAATTATGCAAAAATGGACTGCTATTAGTCAGGATGTGGCCCAGAAGTCGATTGACAGCATGCCAAGGTGAATTGCAGAGGTCTTTAAAAAGAGGGGTCAACACTGCAAATATTGACTCTTTGCATAAACTTAATGTAATTGTCAATAAAAGTCTTTGACGCTTATGAAATGTTTTTAATTATACTTCCGTATACCATAGTAACATCTGGCAAAAAAGATCTAAAAACACTAAAGCAGCAGACTTTGTGAAAATGAATATTTGTTTCATTCTCAAAACTTTTTGCCATGGCCATACACCCCCTGGGTAACTGTGTTGTGCCACTCCCCCCCCCCCCCATGCCGATCAATTAATTATCTTTAGTATCACACTGGCAAGATCAGACATCATAGGAACACATGGCAGGCTAATGCTCTTTGAACCAACTGACATTTGTTTAACTCTGATCCCTCCTATATTTATTTGTATTGTGTGTACTGTCTGCCCTCATGTTGTAAAGCGCTGCGTAAACTGTTGGCACTATATAAATCCTGAATAATAATAATAATAATAACTGCCATTTACATAGAACTCTTCTCAGCTTTGGCCTAAAATATTTTTGCTTGAATATTTTCTCCAACCACCAATATCTGCACCCATAAATTGTCTCTCTGTTCTTCTTGACGTTCAGTTCTTGGTGTACAGACCTAGTATATAAATCCACTAGCAAAGATAGACAAACTGTGCAGGCAAGGCAGCAGCTTGGAGGATTTTTTAGTTATACACAGGATTGTGTTACTGATAGTTAGCATCATGATGTATTTGCAACTGTGTTCCGCTCTTGGTTATCACACTGCTCTATGCCTTGGCCTATGTTGTCCAGGTAAAAATCTATCTGTCATCTACCAGATAAGACCAGAACTGTGTGGACTGCAACAGAGGAAACCCAGACGTGTATAAGTGAAAAGATAACTGATAAAGATAAATGAATAAATATAACACAACCACCTCCAATATCACTCAGTGCACTGCAACCAATACAAAACAGAACCCCACAAATAATAATAATAACAGAACAAATATATACAAGTAAGGTAAATACAGAGATCGTAAACAGAGCCAGGCCAGGGTCGTCAACGGGAGGTCAGCAGCTGGGGAAGGGAAACAAACAGGACAAAGAGAGGATGGATGGATCACAGGAGGGACGGGTAAGATACAAGACTCAGGGTCCAGGGTTCAGGTAACAGACGGGGAACAGGATCCACAGGTTCTAGGAATCAGGTTTCAGGAATCAGGTAATCAGGATGCAGGCTGCAGGTCAGGGCTCAAGGAAGATACCAGGGCAAGATGAGTGTGCACTTGCCGGATATTTATACTGCAGCTGATAATTAAGGTCAGGTGACACCTGTCTGCAGAGGGGCATACCTGCTCCATACTGCCAGGATTCCTTCACTGCTCTTCTGCCAAACTGCCAGGAGACACCTGCTGGTGGACCTCAGTACTGCATGCCAAATGGTCGATATTGCCAGCGGAGGGGACCTTTCCTGACACTATCCCTATATATTATCATAACAAGCTATAAGCAAATGATTGCTTTTGATATATATTGGGGTTAAGTTACTAAAGGTAAAACCAAATCAGATGGAAGGAAAAAGAAAAAACATTTGTTTGCACATGATTGGATGATGGAAATCAGCAGAGCTTCACCGCATTCACAATGCTCTGGGGAAAATAAGTGCAAATTAAATTGCAAAGTCTATTTGCTTTTAGTAAATCAACCTCATTGCTCAGTCTGACCCCAGGTGGGTAGCATTTCATCATCCAAGAATCTGTGGATGTGCTGACTCCAAAGGAGGGTGACCTGAGTGCATGGAGCTGTATGTTTCAAAAACTACAGCTATCCTTTCAGATCTGTGTGTTGTGGTATAGTCTGGAACATTGGTGCAGTGCGTTGCAGCACCACTCATTTTGAATGGCACCTCAACACATTAATACAGTGATGGCAACTCACTTGCACTGCAGTACATTGTGTAAAATAAAATAGATGCATATTTCTTTTTGGCTTCATTGTGCTGTTGGCTATACGTGAGCTTTGACCACCACATTTAGGTTCCATTCACACTATATCACTGCAGTACATTAACAAACGGACAGCCTTAACACCACGCATGTTAATGCATGACACATTGATTAAAGCCATAGTAAAGTTCACTGTGTGATTTTTACCTAGACGTAGGCTGATAATAAAGGTTACCTGTAGGTAAAATGAATATCTCCTAAATGGGCACCGTTAAGGGGATATTCACACTAGATGCAGCTGGTGACATCACCGCCACATGCCCTCTGAACCTGGCCTTTAGAGCACTGTGCCGGAACCAAGAGTTGGTGATGTCATCATGGCTCTGGCCACTCACACAGCTGGAGTCCATAAACCCAGAAGGAAGACCGGGGGAAGATTGACGCCTTGTCAGCGGTGACAGCATGCCCCTGGACGGCTTTGTTCTAAGGTAAGTATTTCATAATGTGCTAGTATGTGAAGTATACTAGCATATTATACAATTGTCTTACACAGGAAAGCTTTTTTTATTGTAGCGGTTTACAACACTTTAACATGATGCAAGTTAATGTGAAAAAAGATGCATATTCATACATTTTCACACACACCACAAAGTGCACCAGAGTGCGAACGGACCTTAAATGCAATGGAATGTACAGTCAGCAGCATGCTCACAGTTTAATTTACGCATTGATTTACTAAAACTGTAGAGTGCAAAAACTGGTGTAGTTGTGCATGGTAGCCAATAACCTTCTAACTTCAGCTTTGACAATAAAACCTGGAAGCTGATGGTTTTTTATGAAGAGCTGCACCAGATTTTACAATCTCCAGTTTTAGTAAATATCCCCCAGTGTTTCTCAGAAATGTCTGCAACTTCTGCAGTTTCCTCTTATGGACAACAGATTTGCACATGGTTCTTTTTGACTTTTTGATACATTTACAAACTTGTATGAATAAATTGATTTGTATGGGAGCTATCATAAAGCCTAGACTAGCTACAGCTAGAAATTTCTTCTGTGAACCTCTGGACATTTTCAAATGTATGTAAAATGTTATGGCAGTATTCCATGGTGGAAAATTGTGCTATTTGCCTGTAAGAACTAGCACAGGCAGCATGCTCTATGCCAGTAAATGGGCAGTTGCCTAATAAATTGTTTTCCTTTCAAGTCATTGACACCTTCACACAGAATATTGAAGACATACAATATTGTAGACCACAATGTCAGTGTAGCACATTTAATGACATACTGTACAGCATCTGTCCAGACATGGTTTACAGTGATTTTGTGTGTCCCTATTAGATCCTCTTTAACAAGACCACAACAATACAAGTGCATACTTTATATATATATATGTACGCTATTCCCTTGAATGCTTAAATTAGTACATTATATTTTTTATAGCAAGGTATATGGTAGACTTGGTATATCATTCTAACCTTTAAGAGATTAAGAAGGTTGTCATTTATAACACAGCTCCAATTATAAACTGTATCTATCATAACTGGAACAGGTTGGAAAGTATCAGAAACACAATAAGCACAATAAGAAAATCTATGCTAAAATGTTCTCTGCAACAAAAAATATGGCTAATTGGATCAGAATGTTACCCCAGGTATTGTTAAAAAAGGAAGATTTCATAATGATGCATTAATCAATGTGGCAGTAATATAACATAGAACATTATGTCTTACGAGTCCTCGTTCTTGAGAAGCGTTACCAAGTTTTTTCTTGTTATTTTCCTTTTTCCACAGTTTGATTTCACAAGTTTGACACAAATAGGCAGATACATGTATTTCTCACCACAGCAGCAACATAATATTATAATAAAATGCACAGCCACCTGTCCTCTGTCCTGTGGTTTCCATTGATTAAACCGAACAAATTATTTGAGATCTGTTAGTCTGGAAATGTAATGACGCCCAGGGAAATGGATTTAACTTGCTGCTGCTGCCAATTTCAATACATTTCAGGCAGTCTAAGACAGAGAGTGTTAACAGAGTTGGAGAAAAGAGTCCCTGTACACAGAATGATGACCGTTTCTTGAGAATCTGCAGGGCATCGTACGGACATGACATTGCGTCATTGTGTCAGCAAGAGAACAGAGACCTTCAGTAATGTCTCATGTACCCTTTCTAACCCTCCATACAAGACATTATTGTACCAAGCTCCTCTGTGAAATTTTCTTACATCATCTATTAGAACCTCTTGCATTTTTAGGGCATGTTACCACAATGCATTTTTATGTGGATGTCATACCATCTGTCAGCATGTAACCTGGATAAAGCTCATCAAACAAATGATTGTTCAAAAGGAACTAACTGAAAGATTGAAGCTTTTGGATATGAACCACAGGGGTAGAACCTGTTATTTGATAATGATGTGACTTCCATCAAAACCTCCCTCTGTGCTGTCTGGGTCATGCAGGGTCCATTAATGAAAACACACTCCAATAAGACATGAATATTATGCATTTAAACTCAGCAGACACAACCTGACTGCAGAATGGTTACAGGTTTCATATTGGCATTCATCTTCTGCACATGACTATTCTTTTAGCTAACCATGGTTGTCAGTATCCTCATCACCTAATGGCCCTCAATGCAAGCCTTTGATGCTTTGTCCATTGCAAGTAGGTTGTCATTACTATAGCACATGTAACAAAAGGCAGTGTTGTCCAGAAGTCCTGTGAGATGCTAAATTTGGTTGCAGTTCTTTTTTCTAACATTCAAGTGAAAGCAGATCTGTCATTACAATTCACACTACATTTGAAGCAATAGGGATGTGGTGCAGACACACACACTAGAAATCTTCATCTACCTTGTAAAGATGATGAATAGCCTTCTGGTGTGTTGTACTTGTCTCCAGGTGTGCCAACTCTCTGTTTCTGCACTGCTATATATGTTTCAAAGTCAGGAAACACAGGGTGTACGAAGTTGGGGCCACATTTATAAGTGCCGTGGGGAGCACCTTTCTTGCAGAGCGCACTCAACATTGAGGTCGGACCAGGTGGGGCTCGCTTTCATGTGAGAATCAAACATTAATGCTGTTCCCCAACTCAGAGATGAGAATGTACAGGGTCCTTCCTTAGGTAGATGTATGTTACATTTAGGAGGGACACCACTTTCCCCATGCTCTCTCCACCTGTCCAGCGTACCTCTGCAAGCTCACTCTGAGTGGCAGAATAGGGTGCCGCTGTGCACATGGCACAGACCTCATGCATGCACTTGTAAACTCCTTTGCTCCCATACCATGCGGCAGACACATGAGGCCTCTATACCACAGAGATTGGGTCCTGATTGCTTTGGGAAACCGATTGCTAGGAAGGGAGCCAGAACACCAACCCCCTTGCTACCAGAGGACCTGTCACCTATACCAGTGGGTGTACCTTGCACTATTTCTGGCTACCCATAACAGCTGCATTCCTCCTCCTGCTTGTCTTCCTGAGTACGCTTTCCGCAGTGCCTTTGCTTCATATCCCATATGTGCTTTACTGACCCTTGTTCTTTCATATGCCCAGAACCATCATGCACCCATTTAACTTCAGACCAGGCTTCAAACAGTTGATGTAACTTTTACTTTAATTTTCTGAGATGTACAGTACAACATATACAGTAAAGTCAGAATGTCTCCAACTGTCTCTAGCAGGCTGGATGGGCACACATCCATAAGTTGTAAAAATCAAAATATGGTTGGTAGTATCCTGCGAGGTACCTCCATCCCCATTGTACATACAAATGGAGAGTTTTGGGACTTTAGATGAAGCACCACACAGCCTGTAATAAAAATATAGTGCAGGTTTATCCTAGCCATCATCCTGGCAGGCCATGCTGGATTGTTCTGTTTGACCATTTTTCCATGTGTCCTGTTTTGCGCTGCTGGCCCATTTTGGATCCTTTACCCACAACTCCCGGGTGAGACGTCTCTGATGGCTACCGGTGAGACTTTGGCATGCAGCATCCTGCATCTTTGTGAGTATGGATCCCTTAGTCTGATTCCCACATTTTAATCTACCTGATGCATTTCCAAGTTCATTACTATGTTATATTTTAACCATTTTTACTTTATAAATTATGTCTATGCATCAACCCCTGAAGAGTGAGACTGAACTCACGAAATGCGTTGGGTCACCATAGATGCTATGACACACTTACCATGGACTATTTGATTACAGTATGTAACCATGTAATGGATTTGTACATTTGGACCAACTGTTTGGCATTATGACACCTTTTCCCAGTTCTATTGCTGGCATATACTTAATAAACCTGTACTATGTTTTTATTACGGGCTGTGTGACACTTCATCTAAAGTCCCAATGGGCAAAACTCTGCATTTCTCCATAAGTTAGTAGTCCATGGTTGATGCTCCACAAAGCTGGTAGATCTCCGGACAAGGTGCAGGAGTCCTCCTCTGCTGGAATCACAGAATTCTTTTAGCAGGAACCTCCAAGCCCTTGGAACCCGGCCTTCCCCCTTTTATAATACTGGGCAGATAGGCTGAGCCCAAAAAGCCCACAGCATTAACCCCTTCTCAGCCTGGGTCAGCCGCTGTTCACCAGCAAACTGTAGGCTACCTGCCTACACGGTTCTGTAGATTCCTGTTAAGAATCCCCCTTGGGGTAGATGATACAGTATTTCTTTGTCCTGCACCCTTTAGTGTAATTCCCATAGGACTACAAGATGAATACACATAGGCTAAAGACAACAGTAGCTCGGCTGTAAAGACAATATTGTCTGGTCACAGCCCTGCCTGGCCCGAGGACAGATCTTTCTGCTTAGGGTCCAGACAGCAGTCAGTAGAACTAGTGCAAGACCACAAAACAAATCTGTTTGGGATTCTTATATTGTTAAATATTTTGATTGAACAGGTCACAGAACGATTAAAAATTGCATATTCAATTAGCAGGTTCTGTGTGTAACAATAATATTACATGTTAATGTTGTTATTTTACTTATTGGCCTTTATAATAAAGTTATAAAATATGTACATAGACTAGAGGCATTTTCTGAAACCTGTTATGTCTGTGAACAGATTACAAGGAATAATGAACACAATTACAAGCTAGATGGTGCCCTGAAATGAGTATATAACTTATGTGGGTATGTGACTGGAAAATGACCATTAAACTGAATGTTCAAAAGAAAAATTGACCCATATCTCCCACAGTGCAGAGGTTCATACATCCACTTAACTCAGAAGCCCTAAAGATGATGGAGGCAAGCTGAGAAATTAAATCACACTTTCTCAGAGTAGCCTTGAAAGCCATTAACAATACTGAATGGATATAAATGTGTCTGTTTTTAGTTCTGAGAATCGGAAAGTAGCCAGAATCCTGTGACTAAACCATTTAGAGTTCAAAATTAGGGAAACCCTAACTACAATGTGAAGGCCTAGGTCACCTCTAAACTGTTACCCTAACTCGTTCTTGTTCATACTGGAGAATATTACACTGTATTATTAATATAGAAGCTGGGAAGGTGATGGGACCATAGAAATGCTATGGATCCAATTAATTTATTATGGTTATTAAACTTTTAAAAAGAGCTACTTTTTTTTTATAGGTTTGGGTACAGCAAAAAAATGCTATGTATTATAAGTCGGGTAAAATCTCTCCAGTGGAGTCACATACATTAATAAATACTTGATAGATGTTCTAAAAGTTCTCTAATTCCTCCAAAACGTAATACTCTATAAACATTTAGTGGCATCAGAATGTGTTATATATACAAATACAGATATAATTTGCAGGAGTGTATTATTTAAGAGTAATGTACCTCTCTACTATAAAATGTACGTTTGTTCATATAGAAGAGAATCTCATAAGCAATATGACCTCTTTGAGTAAAACTTGAAACTACTGCATTAATTATGGGATAAAGCACAGCCATTTACAAACGTGAGCAATGGTGCTCCACCCAATAAAAATCAGGGGAGTAAAATTATGTGAGAGCAGAGTTGGTTCAGGGAGGAAGAATTTGCAATCTCTTAAAGGGCCGTACACTCATATACACTTGTGCTCATATGTTTGCATACCCTGACAGAATTTATGATTTCTTGGCCATTTTTCAGAGAATATGAATGATAACACAAAAACTTTTCTTTCACTCATGGTTAGTGTTTGGCTGAACCCATTTATTATCAATCAACTGTGTTTACACTTTTTAAATCATAATGACAACAGAAATTACCCAAATGACCCTGATCAAAAGTTTACATACCCCAGTTCTTAATACCGTGTATTGCCCCCTTTAACATCAATGACTGCTTGATGTCTTTTGTGGTATGTGTGGATAAGGCTCTTTATCTTCTCAGATGGTAAACCTGCCCATTCCTCTTGGCAAAAAGCCTCCAGTTCCTGTAAATTCTTGGGCTGTGTTGCATGAACTGCACATTTGAGATCTCCCCAGAGTGGCTCAATGATATTGAGGTCAGGAGACTGAGATGGCCACTCCAAAACCTTCACTTTATTCTGCTGTAGCCAATGACAGGTCGACTTGGCCTTGTGTTTTGGATCATTGTCACGTTTGAATGTCCAAGTACGTCCCATGTGCAGGTTCCTGGCCTCTCCAAATGAAGCGTTTATGGCTGTGGCCAAAAAGCTCAGCTTTGGTTTCATCACTTCAAATGACTTTGTGCCAGAGGGTTTGAGGCTTGTCTCTGTGCTGTTTGGCGTATTGTAAGCAGGATACTTTGTGGCATTTGCGTAGTAATGGCTTTCTTCTGGCGACTCAGCCCATCTTTCTTCAAGTGCCTTCTTATTGTACATCTTGAAACAGCCACACCTGTATTATATCTGAAGTTATTTTATGGGTTTTTCTTTGCATCCCGAACAATTTTCCTGGCAGTTGTGGCTGAAATTTTAGTTGGTCTACCTAAGCGTGATTTGGTTTCAACAGAAACCCTCATTTTCCACTTCTTGATTAGAGTTTGAACACTGCTGATTGGCATTCTCAATTCCTTGGATATCTTTATATCCCTTTCCTGTTTTATACAGTTCATCTACCTTTTCCTGCAGATCCTTTGAGAATTCTTTTGCTTTCTCATGACCCAGAATCCAGAAATGTCAGTGCAGCACTGGATGAAAGATGCAAGGGTCTGTCAGGAGTTCAGAAACTCATTGACCTTTTATACACACACACACTAATTACACGCAAACATGTCACAGGTAAGGATGGTTACCTTTAATAGCCATTGAAACCCCTTTGTGTCAACTTGTGTGCATGTTATCAGGCCAAAATCACCAGGGTATGTAAACTTTTGATCAGGATCATTTAGGTAGTTTCTGTTGTCAATATGATTTAAAAAGAGTAAACACAGTTGATTGATAATAAATGGCAACAGCCAAACACTAACCATGCGTGAAAGAAATGTTTTTGTGTTATCATTCATATTCTCTGAAAAATGGTCAAGAAATCATAAATTCTGCCAGGGTATGTAAACTTATCAGCACAACTGTATGTGTATTTGCTCTACACCATCTAAAGTGGCAATAGGAGGAAGTATCCAAGTGAGGGCTTAACCAAGTGGAACCAAAAAGTAGCCCCAAGGTGGGTAAAGCGTTAAATTCTCTGAATGTAAAAATTGTATTGGAAATTGTCATTGATATGGAACTGCATTTTGACTCGTTTTTATGCTGTAATAGATAAATACCATGTTTTTTTTTTTTTTTTTATATTGCTTATACATGATTAATTTTTTGTTTACGATAGGAGGGGCATACAGCACACAGAAGGTTTTTTTACCTTCTTGCATAGAATGCATGAAGGCAAAAAAAACCTTCAGCCTTTAGAATTACTTTAACAGTATTTGCTTGCATTTAGCTGGTGAATTATAGTTCCCACCAGACTTTGTTGTAAAAAAAAAAACACATAAATAATAATTGTCTTTGTCTCTGATAAAAATGTTATCTCTGATCTGTTCTCCAAAGAGGACCTTTGTGTCATTACTACCATCCTGGGGAATAGAAGGTCCTTGGAGATTATCAACACAAATTTATGTTGTTATTTGACTGAAAATGATCATAACCATGTTTCTCAATACAAATCAGGCTTTTACAGAATAATGTGGGCAAGATGATCTATAAGGATTAGACTTCTTTAAATATTACTATTTCCAAAATTCTAGAGAATGATTACATGTGTATGGCTGCTTTGCCTTCTGCTTCTCCACAGGGCATAAAATCAATCACAATACAGAATATTAAAAAATAAACATTTCCTAACACTTTATGGACTGTTAACCACTTGCTGCCTGCCCACCGTCAAATGACAGAGGGGCGGTCTGTTCCAGAACGGCTACTCTTGCGTGCCCACGGGGGCACGCAGTTCGCCGATCGCGGCCGTGATGTGTTGCTAGGATACGTCGTGATCCCGACCTCTCTAAAGAGCAGCATCTCTTTAACCATGTGATCGGCTGCGTCCAATCACAGACGGTCACATGTAAACATGGAAATTATGGTAATTGGCTCTCATCGCCTCACACTGACAGAGTGTGTGGCGAGGAGAGTCGAGCAGCGGCATCTCCTCGCAGGGGACATCGAGACATGTAATCAGGGCACTGATCCTCAGTGCCCTGATTACACTAAAGCACCACCAGTGGCAGCAATCAGTGCCCACCAGTGGCAGCAAGCAGTGACCACAAGTGCCACAAATCAATGCCCATCAGTGATGCCAGTCAGTGCTGGCTATCAGTGCCACCTATCATTGCTGCCCATCAATGCCCATCATTGCTGCTCATCAATGCCCATCAGTGCCACCCATCAATGCCCATCAGTGCCCATCAGTGCTGCCCATCAGTGCCCATCACTGCTGCCTATCCGTGCCACCTATCAGTGCTCACTAGTGCCACCTATCAGTGCCCATCAGTTTCACCTATCAGTGCCTACTAGTGCCACCCATCAGTGCAACATATCAGTGCCCATAAGTGCTGCATATTAGTGAATGAAAGAGGGGTTGGTGTTGCGCTATCCTGCGTGACATAAACTAAAACAATTGAACTCGTTACTAAATGACAAAAGATGATTAGTAAATTACTACAGTGATTTGCCAATAAAGAGACTGGTGCAATAAAAAATAATTATAATTGAATGTAAAAGTTCCAGTAGTAACAATGTGATTCCAAACAAGGTGCAGTGGAAAAAAAATATTAGTGCCTCCTTATCAGTGCCACCTAATCAGTGCCCATAAGTGCTGCCTCATTAGTGGCCATAAGTGCTACCTCATCAGTGCAGCCTATCAGTGTCCATCAGTGCAGCCTCATCAGCGCACATCAGTAAAGGAGAAAAATGACTTGTTTACAAAATTTACTGACAGAAACTAAGAAAAACATTTTGTTTTTTTCAGAATGTTCGGCCTTTTTTTTTTGTAAAAATAAAAAAAACAGCAGTAATTAACCTCTCTGGCGCTATATTTCACTTAAATCTGTCCAAACAAGAGTCTAGTAGATATCCTGGGTATAAAGTTTGAAACACAAAATCATTATTTATAATATAATAAATAACTATAAATAATTATAAAAAATAATAATTTAATAATAATACATTTTATTCAATAATGTAATCAAATCAAAAACACTGAAATTTGCTCAGTCGCAGAATTGTTGCTGTTGTCACTTTCAGTGTCTGATGACGAATTTCCCCACGAATCACTATCGCTCAATTCTGCAAGTGATTCTAATTCACTATTGCTGTTTTCTATCTGGCCTAAAACCGCTTTGACGTAGAGGGATGCTTTTTGGATGCCATGGACATTCTCAAGTTTCCAGGCAGAAAGAACAGTATATACAGTATAATATAAAAGTGCAGGCAGGACACTGGACAAAGCATTAGGGACAAAACTGATGTGAAATGATTTGATACAGTAATGTAATTTACAGTGTACAGTGATTACAGTGAATTATGTGTGTTGTGTTTTGTACACTTTTAAATTTGCAGCTGGGCTCCGCCCCATGCGTTGCAATGCTCACAGGGAACTGAGCCCGGAACAGTAATAAATCGGGCGGATGATCCAGCGGAGGACACAGCGGGAGGACATTGCAGGTTCCTGGGGACAAGGTAAGTAACCTGTACCAGGATACTGCGATGCAATCCCGAGTGTGGCTCAAGGTTACGCTTTTGGTAATGAAGATTAAACCCGAGCCACACTTGGGAATACCGCTAGGGAGGTTAAATACCACCAAAAGAAAGCTCTATTTGTGTGAAGAAAATGATAAAAATTTCACATCGTTACAGTGTAGCATGACCGCACAATTGTCATTCAAAGTGTGACCGCGCTGAAAGCTGAAAATTGGCCTGGGCAGGAAGGGAGTGAAAGTGCCCTGTAGGCAAGTGGTTAAAAACGTTATTGTGCTTTTAAAGGCCGTAATTCAAATAATAAAAAAAAAAAAAAATATGGAAGTGCCTCTTTATATTCATAAGTCCTACTCAAACATCATTTAACACAATGGCTCTTTACAATTTCCACAAAGTGGCTCAGAAAAATATTTTTCTACTGAGCGCACAGACATAGCGTGAAGAAGATACCAGAAAGCATATTTCTTCTTTCTACTTCCATTCTGGAAGCTCTGTGAAAACTAATTACTCAATTTATCCCCATTCTTCAAAAATGTGAAACAGTTTTTTGATGTTCTGTCTATAAAATGTGCCAAAGAAAAAACATGTTTTCCTTTGTCTAATGCGTGGGTTGAACTATTTGTGAACTATTGCCTAGGCTGAACATACAAGTGAGAATTTAATAGTGCCAAAGAGACAAGCATCTAGCACTTCATGCACGTTCAGTTTAACTTACAGACAGAGATCAAAATCTATCTGGATTCAGAAGAATATCATTTATCTGCCCTACCTTACTTGTGTGTGTATCGAAACTGTAGTTCGCTTAAGTGCATAGACATTTGTAATACTCCTTTTACTGAAAGAAAGCTCACTATCAAGTAAAAATGTCAGCTCAGCTTCCCAGTTACGACTAGACAAAGTTGTTGAGACAGGCTTAAGGTGCCCATAGACATTACATTGTCACATGATGCTAACTGTTTTGATATCAAATCAGGCTCTGATGTCATCACTGTTAGAACTATGTAGTCTTTGCAGATACTCCATGCAAAACAGACTTGGGACCATTTTGGTATTCCCTGTTGATAATTGTTCACATCTTGGCCTTGCCAAGGCATGTAGGTAAGAATGCATGCTTATGTGCTCGTTGTTCTCTCAAAAGATCATTCAATGGCTGAATCATTTGAAATCTGTGAGAAGAAATTCAGGTAGTCTCGAACAGATGGTCAGGTTGTTATGATTTTTACTAAAGGTCTACGCAAGGTAGGGTAAGGGAAGAGGAGAAATCGTTAACACCAAGAGGTTTGAACCAAAGAGTGCCTCTGAGTTTTAAAGGCACCAATTCCAAAAAAGGTAAAATTACTTCTAACAAAAAATATATGCTTTATTTATACATATGATAAAATTGTATAAAAATAGAAAAAAAATTATAAAAACACAATTGATTCTGACATACATAATAATATTGATGTTCCTATATCAGAAACCTACAAACCTTTTAAAAATCCAATAAGTAACTGCTAAATCTTATCCATAGATTTTATAGATAACTCTTTGCAAATGGAATCTCAAAAATTTGAGAAAAGGGTTGAAGGGGGATCATCAATAGTTCCACCTCAACAAGTTTGGTGTATGCCAGTTTATCTGCTCTAGTGGTTTGGCAGGGTGGCTGGGTATATTTCTGTGGGGATGCCATATGCTTGGCTTGGGACCAGTGGTCACACCAGATTTACCCCACACATCTGGGTAAGAAGCAGTGTATACAGTATATGTTGTATGCTCTATGTTGTAGTCCTAATTATATATTCCTGATTATAGAATCTAATACTAGTAATAATACTAGTAATAATAATCTAGTACTATGTACTTCTGGCTGGTTTTGACACAAAACACATTGAGGCGGAACTATTAATGACCCCCCCTTCTCCCCTTTTCTTTTTCTTTGAAGATCCCATCTGCAAATCTGCAAATAGAAATCTATAAAACCTATGGTAAAAAGCCCTCTACATGCAGCCCCCCTCAATACACTTACCTGAGCCCGATGTCAATCCAATGCTGTGCAGAACTGCTCACTCCTCACTGGTTCAGAATCAGCAGCAGGAGCCACTGACGATCACAGCCAGTGAGGTGGGAGAGGGGCAGGGCTGAGCTGCACTAGTGTGCCTGCATGTGTGCCCCCATAGCAAGCAGCCGAGGGGAGGAGCCAGGAGTGCCGACAGGGGACCCGAGAAGAGAATCAAAGCTGCTCTGTGGAGAACCATTGCACAGAGCAGATGCAAATAACATGTTTATTTTTTATCTATTTTTTATTTCCCTTTTCAATACCTTTAAAAAATGATAGCTGTAAGTTCACAGAATATCTTTTCTATACTGATCTACATTTGCAAACAAGTTTTTCCATTGAATAGATACTTCGAATTTTGCTTCTCAAATCCTTACTCTTCCACCATTTTTTTCCTATTTTTTTACCCCCTCTTCCCTTCCTTTTCTTATGCTGCCAAATTGAAGTTTATTCCTTATGTACCATGTCTGTTACATGGGCGTCCGCAGAATTTTTTTCAGGGGGGGCATTATTTTAGGGTCACCCATGTACCGCCCCTTTTTGACAATGTCATTATCACATTATCATGGTCAGAGACTGCAGATGTAGTACAGTCCCTAGGATAAGTAATGGATAATGGCCAACAGGCCCTCTTACCAGACCCAGCGAAACTACAGCAGTGATCCCTCCAGCTGAATGGATCGTTCACTCTAGGTTCCCTGGGGGCAACTCTGGTCAGTAGTGTAGCATGTCTGTACCCTGGTAGTGGCTCAGTCTTTCTCTCTCTGGTGGTGCTGGGCAGCGTTGCTCTCTCTGGTGGTGCTGGGCAGCGTGGCTCTCTCTCTGGTGGTGCTGGGCAGTGTGGCTCTTTCTCTGGCTTCCACCCAGCACACTTCCCATTCTTTGTCCTGTAGTGCTCTCTCCCTCAGCTTTTTTCCAGGCTGCAGTCTTTCAATCTCTCTCTTGATCGAGCTGTAGCCTCCTCCCTATGGAAAATGGGGTCGCCAATCTTTGGGACTACATGTCCCATGATTAGGGCTTTTTTTCTCAGAGAAAAGGTGCAGGAACTCAACCATGCCCGCCACACACACATACCTGCCAAATGGCATAAAATAGTAGCTCTTCCCTCTGCATACAACCCCTTCCCCCACTGCCCTCATCTTCTCCCCCCTCCTTAAAAGCTCCACCATCTGTCATATATCTTACCTTGGTTGCAATATTAAGCTGAAGCACCTATCCCGCTGTAGTACCTCCCAGCTTACTATACTATATTACAGTCACTTGCAAGGGATATCATGCAGTAGGAGCATCAACAACTGGTCACCAGGGAAAAAATGGAGACCACAGAGGGTGCAGCCTACCACGCACCCTCTCCTGCCCATGACTGCACTGAACCCTGGGCACCTGTTCTGTATTTCCCTTGTCCCTGTAGGGCACTCAGAGGGATCTGCGCAGGGGATCTGACCTGTGGGAGCTACTGGGAGATAAGCTATCACTTGTAAATGCAGAAGCTGAACTTCAGTGTTATCAAGTGATAGTGGTGAGCAGGGAGCAGAAGACCTGAGCCAGAGGTGGTGGAACTGAGTTCCCCCTAGTTCCTGCTGAAAAAAAGCCCTGCCCATGATGCTCTCCTCTCCTAGTCTCCTTTGATTGGCCCTCAGTTATAGCCAATAGGAAAGGAACGGAGAGGGCAGGAAGCTGGGTGGGGAACCTGGTGAGAGCCACCATCTTTTCTCCCTGACAGGAGAAAGGGGGGGAGAACAGGAGAAACCTCTGATGGCCCGCAGCTCGCCTTTCTCCTGTTACAGTGCCGCCGAGTTCTCTGCTGGACTGAGCAGGGAAAAGAGCCCGAAGTCACACTACACTGATGGGGGGCTTGACAGCACCTTGATGGTGTCACCCCACTGGCGGGTGGGACCAGGGTGCGGGCTGCCCCCACCCTGATAGCGACGCAACTGTGCTGAATTTAAGATCTGATCCCTGATTCCAGGGGGGAGTGCCCATGGTCTGTTATGCTTTCTGTATTACTGGCCTTACCATTCTCTTTCTGTAAATCACAGAAAACTTCTTAAATAAACAGTTTTATAACAAAAAGTGTTAGCTGGGCTTTGTTTGCTGCTTACTAGGGTACCATGCTGTGTGATTTTACTGTAGAACCAACAGTGTTGTCACCATGTCTCAGCAACTGAAAAAGTAATGGATCTACTATCATGATCAACAGGTAATAAAACTTGTTACAGATGGGGCTTTAGAAAATACCACTGTGTCAATGCTAGTAACAGACTGCATCATATAAGTCATTTTTCATTTTGCCCATTTTTACACTTTAAAGTGATACTAAAGTCTTGTTTTTTTTTTTTTTTTGTTAAAAATAACAAATATGTCATACCTACCTGCTCTGTGCAGTGATTTTGCACAGAGCAGCCTGGATCCTCTTCTTCTCGGGTCCCTCTTCTGCGCTCCTGGCCCCTCGCTCCTGTTGAGTGGTGCTTGCTGTGGGTGCACCCGAGTCAAACCCCAGCTCCCTGTGTCCATTCAGACATGGAGCTACAGCCCGGCCCTGCCCCCTCTCTCTGCTCATTGGTTCACTGACTTTGATTGACAGCAACGGGAGCTGCTGTGTCAGCCAATGAGGAGGGAGTGCCCCAGACAGCCGAGTCTCTTGTGCAACATCACTTCACCGAAAGAGGGTTCAGGTAAGTATTAGAGGGGCTGAGGGGGGCTGCTGAACACAGAAGGCTTTTAATCTTAATGCATAGAATGCACCTTCTGCTTTACAACCACTTTAATGGTCATCCTGTCACAAACTGAATTGGTCACACCTCATAACTATTGAGCTGTGCGTGGCTGGCCTGGCTTTTTTAGAAAACTCCTACGATGTGTAAACAGTTAGTATGTATTATGTAATACGATTTATGAAGCAGATTGGGCTGCACTGAAGTGCTAAACAACCACAATGCAACTAAAATAAAGTTACACTGGAATAATAACCAAAAAAAAGAAAAAAAAAGTTTTATGTTTGTTTGGAGAGCTCATTTAATGTGGCTAAGCAAATGAAACAGCTTCACACTCACAATCAGCAGCCTAGCAATAAGAATAAATTAGCAGATGCTAATTTGTAGGGAAATTGACAAGTGTCCCCCTCAGGCACATATCACGTACATCTGTAACATCATTTACATGTCCATGAGGATGAAGACCAATGTTACAAACCACACAGGAGAATGTCAAAATATCCTCAGTTCATCCATCCTTGACCTGCAGCCTCTACTGGCAGCTCATCTGTCACCACAGTGCTCAGAATTACTGCATTGCTAACATGTACAGATGGTCCTGCACCACTTACCCAGCTTCTAGCTACATCCTGTCATTCAGCCGCAAACTCCCAATACTTCTAGGAAAAAAAATACATAAAACTATTTCATGTATATTTGATCACAACCCCATCGCCCCCGTGCACACCTTATTTTCTTTCATAATGACGTTTAAGAAAAAAAAATGACTTAAAACAGAATTTCCACACTTCTGTTCAAATCAGATTCTATCAAAGAAATATCTGATCCGGTTTTGCCGTTTATAGGACATTTTAGATTGAGGTGGCATTATGGTACTATGAAACTGCTAAAATAAAAAAAAAAAGAAAGAAAAAAAAATAAAAAGCGGCATATTACTGGGCTTCTGGTGTGCTCTGGAGATACTGTATAGAAATTACAGCCTACAGGAAAAGATAAAAGCATCTCCCCATCCACCTTGCTTTAGATAGATCCCAGTGAGCTTTTACCAAACATGATTCAAAGGATGGCAAAGCTTTGGGGAAAAAAAAACACCACTGTATAATGACAGCACCGTCTATGTGCTCCTGATTCTAATCTTATTTTGTGCACAGCAACTGGAGAACATTACAAAGATAATTAATATTTGCAATCAATTTTTAAAATAGCTAAGAAATATAATAGAATAAATCACTCAAATTTAATACCTGACTATTTTAGAGAACAGCAGTTATTTAAATGGGTTTTCAGCAAAATGGTAATGGCACCCCAAACACAGCTAGCAGACACACATTTTGTCAATGCACCAAAATGCACAGTAAAAAAGTGCAAAGTTCAGCACTGGAAAAGGTCCTGGAGCTTCTTTTTGATGCATTTGTCATGCATATGACATGCATTTGTGCACTTTTGCTGTGTTTAAACACACCTGCCCAGCATGTCAAAAGCACTTGTTAAATAGTCCCTTTTAAATGCTATGTAATTGTTCACATCTGTGCGCTGCATTTTTGTAACAATGTGCTGCTCATTTGAAAAACCCTGCTTGCTGCTGTATCTTTTTTGCGTTTTGTGAAAATGCACCTTCCATTATAGTCAATTGTAGCACACAAAAAAAAAAACAGAGTTTTTATTGGTGTGTTTTTTGAGTCGCATGTACACTTTTTCCAGGTGACTGAGGAAGGAAAATGCATGCAAAATGCAGGTAATACACACTATGTGCTACATTGATTTTATGCAACACAATAAAAGTGTGAAAAAAGCTACATACGTTTAACAAAACAACAACACATATTGAGGTTTCAAATGCACAGGTGTGAGTGCCCTTTAGGCAGATGAGAAAACATAATGTGTTGCTCACTTGCATTTTGAGTTTAATGAGACAAACAAGAAAGAAGGAAGAGAATGCATGTCAGCCCTAGTGTAATATTGTTTATTGAACCACAAGATAAAAAAACTCTCAATAAATGCGCTCACATTTAGTAGCATATGTAAAAGCATGTAGATAACTTCATTGCCTTCTCCTGGATTGTAACTGTAATGTGTAAATAAGGACATCTATCCACCATTGAGTTGGATGGCAGCTCACAAACTCCCGAGACTTGATAAAAGAGGCCACGGCTCTGAAACGCGTTATCATAGCAACCTTGACGTATTGATGTACTGTCCTTACCTCCTCCACTCTTTCCAGTGTTGCAGGCTCCTACATTGCTGCGCGGCACTGGATGGTCCTGGCACATGTGCACTAGGCCAAACACATGTTCCGGCGATTTGTGAGCTGCCATCGGACTCTATGGTGGATAGATGTCTTTAATTACACCTTACAGTTATGATCCAGGAGATGGCAACAAAGTGATCTACATGCTTTTACATATGCTACTAAATGTGAGTGCATTTATTGAGAGTTTTTTTTATCTTATGGTTCAATAAACAATATTACTTTAGGGCGGACGTGTGCTCTCTTCCTTCTTTCTTGTTTGTCTAGATGCATCTCCACAACCCAGTGGATCATCAAGAGAACTGCAGCATCATTATGTACTAAGATTACTAGCCTGGTTTGAGGGCTCTATAATCAGCACATTAACTGGTTGTTTGCTGTGTTGAGTTTAATGAGAGCCTGATGGTATTGCTCTTCTGTGGTCACACGCTAAACCATAGAGCTTCCCTAGCTGCTGCCTAGTAAAAAAAAATGCTGGAAGGTTTATTTATTTGTTTTTCTGTTACATCTGTGATTAAGCACCACTGTGTCAGGATTGCACAGACGCTAAAGCTCGCCATAGATGATGCACTTGATTCACCAATCAATTGTCAGTGTTGATGGAGGAATCTCTCCAGTGGAGCAATTGGGTTCTCCCAGCAGGGAGGTGTGGGGGAAGGCGAGGGGCACTGTCCCTGTCAGGAGAACACAGTGATTATTGTTAGCGGCTATAGCCACTGGCAATAATCGCATGAAAAAATCCGACAGGCTGGTTGTACCCAAAGCGTACAACAATCAAACTGGTCAGCCTGCACATAGATGGTTCCTGCAGAACCACCCGAGGTTCAAACCATTTATGGCTGACTTAAGGTTAAGGGGTAAGTTAGGATTAAACTTTATTAAACTTTATTTCCACTTTTGCAGCCAAATTAAGATAACATCTACTTTTTATTTATTACATGTTCCTGCTCAGATAGTGTAAAATTCTGCTTACCTTTTTACAAGTTCTTTTGTGAAAATTCCAAGACTTAGAGATGCTACTTAGCTCGCACTTGCTATGCAAGGTGTAGGATGGGACTGGGGAGTTGTGTTTGCCATGAATAACCCTGCCTGTACTGCACTGGCAGATTTCATTATCATTTTTAACCTAGATGTGCAGGACTCTGTCCTAACTAGGGATGCTTCCCCACAACCCTGGCCCGGTGGCTTTAGGGGTCTGCAGGTGGAGGGCTTATTGGAATCTGGAAGCCTCATTTAATAATAAGGGAGGAATCAGATACTGACCCCCTTATGTGAATGAGAAAAGGGTACATAGTGCCGATTTCTGTCTCTCTGCCTTGCTCCAATTCTCTAGCAGAACATGGCCTTTGGGTATGGAGAAGCATGAGACAGTGTTTTGTGTGGAGGGGCCATGATGTCATACACCCTGTTATGCTTTAACACCGTTTGAAACTGAAGTTTACATAGGGTGTACTCCTATAGCAGGGAAGTAGTAAAACAGTGTGGATCATTAACCTTGCTGATAAGGTGGGCTATCAGCAAACACTACGAAGGTGATTTACTAGAGGCAAATAGATTGTGCTCTTTGCAAGTACAGTTGCATTCTGCAAGGGAATTTGCTCCAGAGCTTAGTAAATGAGGGGAAACTCTGCTGACTACCATCATGCAAGCATAATTGCTGTTTTTTCATTTTCTTGCATGTGATTGGGTATTGTAAAGTATTACATCACCTCATTTACTAATGCTCCAGAGTAAATGCCCTTGCAGAGTGCTAAAGCACTTGCAAAGTGCACAGTCTACCTTTAGTCTATTTACCAGTGTCTCTTTAAGGTTATGTGTTAAGGCCTACGTAGGTTTCATATTTAGGTTAAGGTTAAGGGTTTAGTTGTTAAAGGTTAATTTTAGGGGCTAGGTTAGGTTTTAACAATTCAGTGAGGGTCAGATAGTTATGTTAGGGGTCAGAGTATGTAGTTTTAGTTTTTTGGAGCAAGTCACCATGTTTTTTTTTCACATCCAAACATGATGCACAGAACAAAATGTATTTGCTATGACCTTCCAAATGAATGAAAATTCTCTGTACATGACAACTTTAGTAGAAGCCTACCTTGCCAGACATTTCATTTGCCATACATAGTAGATACATGTTATTATACCGTATGATTACCAAAGGGCTATTGTTTTGTGGGGTTTTTTTGTTGAGCTTCCTGTAATCTTAGGCATCTGTCCATTAAACATTATATATATATATATATATATGTGTAGCACTAACTCTTGGTGGAGCTGCTGGTTTAAAGCGGGCTGTTACCTTCACTCTCGACACCTCTGTTTCACCGGCACCGGGTCTAGGGGTCCCGTTGAGTTTACCTCTGAACGATGCAGACACCAAACACTTGCGAATATTTTCCAATGCTTTAATGAAAAAGTAGCAATGGAAGTAGCAGGAAAGAGGCAGAAGGAAAGTTGCAGGGAAGCGCAAATACCTTTCCTTAGTATTCTTTAGAACATTCTTTGGAATTAAACACTTGTAGTTGAATGCACTCCCCTTGTGGGATTCAATCTTTGCCCGCCTGGATAGGCCTCTCTCACTTGCCTAGCAGCCAGTACGTAGCACGATCAAAAGTCTCTGCCACAGACTTGTTTGGAATAAAACACGTATGATCCTCTGCCACAGGATGTATTGGTTTGCGATGAACGTCAGACACAGTACTTGAACCTTAAAGCCAACCCGGCAGTACTATGTAGTAAGATTACTTCAGGATACGTCCTCCAACCGAGTCACCAGGCCCCTCTCCAGACCAGCACTCTGCATAATCCTTCCATATCGGGTCCTAACCTGGGTTCTCCTCGTATGTCCAGCTTCTTCACTCAGGATAGACAGCTCAGGACCATTCCTCTGCTGCTGTGGTAGGCCCCAGACAGGCTTCTGGGCCCACCCACACGCTGCAACCACGTGGGCCTCCCGATCGGAGGACCACGAGGTGGTACTCCTAACGCATACCTGTCGGCCAGGAGGGCCAGCAGCTAGAGTTGCCACCTCATCCCTTTAAACCTGAACAGATATTAATTACACAGGTTATGTGGCTGATTAAGGTGGTAATTAAACTCACACATTGCCTTATCTGCATTTAATTAGCCTCAGAACCTGTGTAATTCATATGTGTTCGGGTTTAAAGGGATGAGGTGGCAACCCTACCAGCAGCTGGCTGAAAACGAACCCCTAAACATGGCGTCTGCCCCATAACTACCCTCTCCCAGAATGCAACTCGGAGGACCACCTCCACTGAGTTGTCCCCGGGACAGAGGAGCACTCATACGCTTCAACACGTTGCCTTTCCAACACCAGCCCATGGTGACAACGATACCCACCGGCACAGTGTGGAACTACACGCAACTCAGCCAAGCTGGAACAGAGGCAAATCTAACTTCACCTAACAAGCAACCCACAAAATTTACCTATCAGCGGTAGATTGAAAATCTACCAGCGCTACATATATATATAATTAATTCTGTGGAGTAATTAAAAAAAAACAGTGGAACAGATAATTCTGCATAGGACCACAACTGTGAGATTCCTCTATCCATCTCTCACTTTTCGCCAAAGTAATGTGATGGTCTGTGCTCTTGGCTTTATTGTCATTGTATAAGAAGACATGAAAACCTAATGAGCTAGAAAACCCTTCCATTAAGCAGAAAGTTCAATCTGCTGTCTGTTGTGGCTGCAGGATGTCACATGACACCTTAACAACCCAGCAGGAGACTAAACACCCCTGATTAAGTTAATCAAACCCTGATTAGAAGAACAGCAACTATTAGACATCCAAAACCTATATTGATAGGCTACTAGTTATTAGAACACTAATATAACTTATACATTAAGAGGCCCCCTACATTGCGCTGTGGAATACAACAGGGTATTCTTTAGTATCAATTTTTGGTCCCACAATCATAGGGTTTCAGTGGCTTCAAACACACTCTGAAGCATTGGTCTGAAAGGGAAGATACACCCACTGGCATCTGATGCTCCTCTGATTAAATGTTAGTTTGGTGACAAGCTTACTTTCAAAATCAGATTTCAGACATATGAAAGTTTTGCTCCACTATTACTTTCTTAATGTGGTACAGGTCAGATGTGTTATAGTTCACATTTTAAATGAAAACAGTTATGGCAGATTGAATGAACCAGGTCCACAAAAGAATCAATACATGTAAAGACTGCAAGGAATTAGGAGGAAGAATTATTGTCTAGGGGAATTAGATGTCAGTTTGAGTATTATAGGTCTGACAAAGGTTCTCTCGCTTTAATTTACTAGAACACATAATGGGTGACGGAGAAGCTGGGAAACACTACTTAATCTAAATACATTATTTAACAAACAATTTAATGAATGCTGCATACATAGCCAAGACAAACTTTCAAACTGCCTTGAACAATGACTTATTTATATGAAGCATTTTGCAATCATGCCTCATTTGTGCAGGCACTTGTGCCGTAGAATTCTAACCGCAAATTATTAATGCTGCAGCATGTGTCTTTATAAGTGTGCTTTAATTGTGTGCTTGTATTTGTGGATGTCTCACATCACTTGTCAAAATGATCAGACTCACAAAGTAGTCTGTGGTTCAGCGATAAAAGGAAAAAAGTCATAAATGCAAATTAAAAATAAAATACAGACACCACAAAAGGTAACATGGCACTCCAGACAAAGAGTATTGCAGTGTTGAAATATGCTGCTTATTTGACTCATATCTTATCATATTTTATATCTTGGAACACCAGTGGCAAGATCTCTATGGTAAATTCCTAATCCACCTGGATGGTCATTACAAGAGGGTTTGTTCTGCCTGGAACAGTAGAAGACAGCTTCATGGTATAAAGCAAAAATTAGAGATTGAAGGTCACCTCATTTGGAGTTTACAACAGGTGCAAGGTGTCTTAACAAATAACCAGAACTACTTTGCTGTGAGCATCACATTGGAGAAACACAAGGTAGAACATTGGCAGCATACTATGAATTTTCAAAATAATGTCCAAACTTCGATTAAAATGATCACATCAGCCTTGATTCTCAGCTTTCCACACTTCTTCTTGTATTGATAACTGACTCTGTGCCCAGGAGCTCCAACATAATGAGTAGGGATGGGCGACCGGTTCGGCCCGAGCATAAGTTCGGACCGAACTTTGGTTGTTCGGACGTTCGGTGAACAACAAACATTATGCGGTGTTCGTGGCAAATTCAAAAGCCATGGAACCACGTTAAAGTCTATGGGACACTAACATGAAAAACCAAAAGTGCTAATTTTAAAGGCTTATATGGAAGTTATTGTCATAAAACATGTTTGGGAACCCAGGTCCTGCCCCTGGGGACATGTATCATTGAAAAAAAAATGTTTTAAAAACGGCCGTGAGCAGTGATTTTAATAATGCTTAAAGTGAAACTAAATATTCCTTTAAATATCGTACCTGGGAGGTGTCTATAGTATGCCTGTAAAGTGGCGCAGTTTTCCCATGTTTAGAACAATACCACAGCAAAATTACATTTCTAAAGCAAAAAAAAAGTCACTTAAAACTGTTTGCGGCTGTAATGAATTGTCGGGTCCCCCCCCCCAGTCCATTACCAGGCCCTTTGGGTCTGGTATGAAAATTTAAGGGAAACCCCAAACCAAAAATTAAAAAAAATAGTGTGGGGTCCCCTCAAAATCTATACCAGGCCCTTCCGGTCCAGTATGAAAATTAAGGGGAACCCTGCCCATACCAGATGGTGTGGATTTTAAGGGGAACCCTGAACTAAAATTAAAAAGAAATGACGTAGAGGCCCCCCAAAATCCATACCAGATTCTTATCCGAGCATGCAACCTGGCAGGCCGCAGGAAAAGAAGGGGGATGAGAGAGCGCCCCCCCTTCTGAACCGTACCAGGCCACATGCCCTCAAAATAGGGGGGTGCTTTGGAGTAACCCCCCAAAGCACCTTGTCCCCATGTTGATGGGACAAGGGCCTCATCCCCACAATCCTTGCCCGGTGGTTGTGGGTGTCTGCGGGCGGGGGGCTTATCAGAATCTAGAAGCCCCCTTTAACAAGGGGACCCCCAGATCCCGGTCTCCCCCCTATGTGAATTTGTAATGTGTACATTGTACCCCTACCATTTCACAAAAAAAGTGTCAAAAACAGTAAAAAAGACAGGAGACACTTTGGGACAAGTCCTTTATTAAAAGATAAAAAAAATAGAAATGTCCCACGATGTAAATCCATCTCACGCTGCCCGATGGACCGAAAAAAGAAAAAAAAAAGCAGCAACAGCTCCGCCTCCATGGGAGGCTCCTGCCGAGTGACACTTCTTCACGGTGACAGCTGTTATATAGCTGAGGGCGGGGCCACCCAGTGACGTAAATGGGTGACCCCATCCCCTTCTGACGCCACGTGATGTCAGAGGAAGGTGGGGTCGCCCGTTTACATCACTGAGTGGCCCTGCCCTCAGCTATATAACAGCTGTCACCCAGAAGAATCTTCACACGGCGGGAGCCTTCCGTAGGGGTGGAGCTGTTGCGGCTTTTTTTTTTCTTTTTTCGGTCCATCGGGCAGCGTGAGATTTACATTGTGGGACATTTTTATTTTTTTATCTTTTAATAGTTAATTAAATCACATGGGGGGAGGCCGGGATCTGGAGGACCCCTTGTTAAAGGGGGCTTCCAGATTTTGATAAGCCCCCCGCCCACAGACCCCCACAACCACTAGCAAGGGTTGTGGGGATGAGGCCCTTGTCCCCATCGACATGGAGACTAGGTGCTTTGGGGGGGTACTCCAAAGCACCCTCCCCATGTTGAGGGCATGTGGTCTGGCACGGTTCAGGAGAGGGGGCGCTCTCTTGTCCCCCCTCTTTTCCTGCAGCCTGCCAGGTTGCGTGCTTGGTTAAGGGTCTGGTATGGATTTTGGGGGGTCCCCTACGCCATTTTTTGAAAAAAAATTGGTGCAGGGTTCCCCTTAATATCCATACCAGACCTGAAGGGCCTAGTAAGGATTTTGGGGGGACCCCAACGCAATTTTTTTTTTACATTTTTGGTTTGGGATTCCCCTTATTATTCATACAAGACCCAAAGGGCCTGGTAATGGACTGGGAGGGCAACCCATGCCGTTTTTTTTCAATGAGTTTTATCTATATTGCCGAGACCTGACAACTCATTGCAGCCGCAAGCAGTTTTAAATGACTTTTTTCCTTTAGAAATGTCATTTTGCTGTGGTACTGTTCTAAACACGGGAAAACATGTGCCATTTTACAGGCATACTATAGACACCCCCCAGGCATGATATTTAAAGGAATATTTCATTTTTATTGTTTCACTTTAAGCATTATTAAAATCACTGTTACCAAAAAAAGTCAGTTTATAAAACTTTTTTTTTGCATTGATACATGTCCCCTGGGGCAGGACCCGGGGTCCCCAAACACTTTTTATGACAATAGCTTGCATATAAGCCTTTAAAATGAGCACTTTTGATTTTTCATATCGTGTCCCATAGACTTTAACGGTGTTCGCATGTTCGTCTGAGTTTTTTGCCTGTTCGCATGTTCTGGTGCGAACCGAACCAGTGGGGGGGTTTCGGCTTATCCTTAATCATGAGCATCCATGGCACCAGTGGCTGGGCTGCACAGCGCTACCTGTTACTAATGTGCAGGCAGCAACACTACATGTAGGCATGCCCTGCACCATGTCCCCATTGGTTAAACTGGCATGACAAAGTGCTGTTTGCATGGTTGTAGAGCAACAGGAAAAAAGTCCCATGGGAGAATTCCTGACACTTCCCTGATTGGGTGTATCTGACAGAGTGTCTGATTGGACAATTTGCTACCCGAATGTTGGCAAATTAATTCTGCTGTTTTGTGCCTACTGCCTCTTCCATTTTTACTACCCCATTCCTACAGTATATTAAACTTTACTTTAGGCAGGTTTATGACATCACTATGATGTCAGCGGTCAGTGGGGTAGCCCCTTTTACTGTGTTGTGATTGGTGGTTGGTATTTTAAATGTTTACTGCATGACAATTACTTCTGAAATGATATTAACATGTTAAAATGTACATTCTGTGCATGCACAGGGCTTTAAATCATGGCAGTGCCCCCAGTACATGCACAAGGATGGAACTGCCATGAATGTCCCAAAACTTTGCAATGTCTGCACTTACATGAGAAATGCTCTGCACATGTGCAGATGTGCCAAACAATTAAACATGGCAGCACCTGTGCGTGGGTGGAGCCATGATTAAAGGGACTGCAATTCCTCTAGGAGTTATCACAGCTGCTATTTAGTGATTGCTAGAGAGTTGTGACATAAAAGAGGGAATAAGAAAAAAAGCCCCTTTAAAGTCAACTATAGTAAATCAAAACTTCTCAATATATCTCTACCACAAACAAATATGAAGCAAATATCGATGAATTTTTCTTTTAAGACCTGCCCATTGTCTGTTCGCTATCTAGGGATTAGTATACCAGCTTCGGCATCAAAATTATATTCCTTAAATTTTCTTCCAATGCTTCACAAAATTCTAATGGTTCTGGCATCTTATGCATTTAAGAGACTTTCATGGTTCAGCAGAATTAACACCCTTAGGATGGATATACTTCCTCGCTTCCTATATTTGTTTCAAACAATTCCAATCCATCTCCCGGCCTCGTACTTCCGTAAAATCCTCTGGCTGTTCTCCAATTTTATATGGAACTCAGCCTGGCCCAGAAATAGCTTCGAGACATTATCCCTCCCGAAAAATCGAGGTGGGTTAGGGGTATCTGAGGTCTCTATCTATCATAAAGAAACCATATAAACATGTATTATTGATTGGTTTTACCACTCCCCATCTAAGCAATGGGTACAATTGGAAGGTCACATAAATCCTATAGATCCCCGTGCCCTTATGACTCCCTTCTTTGGAACACCGGATTTTTTACCAGCCTTTCATTCATCTGTGTTTGGTCCTTGGTATAAACAGAAACACAGAAGAATTGTTCAGGTTCTTCAGTCGGATCTGTTATTAACCGTAGCCTCTTCATCTATGATGCTCCCTCATAATCCCGCACAGTGGTTACAGAGGCATCAAGCTATGTCTTATATACGATCTATCCCATCACTTCAAGATATTTCTGCCAAACCAACTGCCTTAAAATCTTTGTTATTGCAAGAGGAGCCATTATCACATACGTTCTCCACAATATACTCTATTCTTTTAAAATCAACCCATCCAGATTTTCCCCCATATACACGGAAATGGGAAAAAGACCCAACAGACTTTTACTCACTCGGATTGGCAAAAAACTTTTATCCTGACACATAAAATGTCAATAGCTACGAAAACTCAAGAAAAGGGATATAAATTGGTGACTAGATGGTAAAGGTGCCCTTCTACCCTCCACCAATTTAATCAGAATATAACCGATATTTGTTGGAGTTGTCATGATTCAAAGGGAAACATGGTCCACATCTGCTGGGACTGTCCCCTGGTGAAAAAGTTTTGGAAACATATCTTTGATTTATATGGTAAACTCCTGGGTACAACCATCCACGCATCTCCCAGACTGGCTCTCCTAACCATGATTCCTGGACCTTTAAAGACAGCGAAGGAGGATGTGTTTAGACACTCCCTCTCTGCAGCTAGAGCAGTCATTCCTCATCATTGAAAATCAACGACTGTACCCTCCCTTGGGGAATGGGCAATTGAATTTGATCTAGAATGTGTGTTGGCACGGGAAACTTGAGGAGAAGAACAGTTTTCTCATACTTGGGCTGCTTGGTCTAAGTTTCGACACTCATCTGAGTTTCTAAATTGGGTTAAAGGAAGTTCTACCACTATTTAGGTACGCTGGAGGGAGTATAATTGTTCCAGTTTTCCTAACTTAGTTTTGCTTCTTTTTTTTGTTGTTGTTTTTTCCTCTGTTTGTCTGTCCTGTCCCCCTATTCTATATAGATATAGTATGAATAATTTACACGTAAACATGCTCCCCAATAGCGATGGGTGAACGGTTCGGCCTGAGCATTAGTTCAGGCCGAACTTTTGTTGTTCGGACATTCGTTTGACAGTTTGTTCAGCCCCCGAAAGAACCACAATGCATTGTGGCATTGAACATTGCATTGCAAGCCCTGATTGGCTGAAGCAGTGAAAGCTCAGAGCACAGAGTCATGATTGGCCTTGACTGGCCTTGTCATCATGACTTTATCCAATCATGGCTCATTCCTGCCCCACAGTATAAAAGTATTCTTTTAATGGCAGCCATTTTCAGTGTGATTTTGGTGTGGAGAGATAGAACAGGGCTCTGTTCAGTGCTATCAGTTAGTTAGGGTGCTATACTGTGCTATTTTGCTTCAATTGTCAGTGTAGAATATTAGTTTAGTGTCAGTCTAGGGATAGTGTGAGTGTAGTAAGGAGGACCATCATTCAGCTTTTCATAGTGTGCAGCTAGAGTAGGGAAAGCTCAGATAGTTTCAGTGTAGTGTAGTGAGACCGTGTCAGTGATCTTGACATTAGTATATAGCTAGAGTAGGGACAGTTCACATAGCTTCAGTGTAGTGACGATTGAACACCGTCTATTTGATTGCGTTACTGCCAGTTTAACGCCATATCATATTGGGTGCATTACTGCCAGTTTAACGCCATATAGTTTTGCGTGTGTTACTGCCAGTTTAACGCCATATTGTATTGTGTGTGTTACTGCCAGTTTAACGCCAAATATAGTTTTGCGGGTGTTACTGCCAGTTTAACGCCATATCGTATTGCGTGCATTACTGCCAGTTTAACGTCATATAGTTTTGCATGCGTTACTGTCAGTTTAAAGCCATATTGTTTTGTGTGCCTTACTGCCAGTTTAATGCCATATAGTTCTGTGTGCATTACTACAAGTTTAATGTCATATGGTTTTGTGCGTTACTGCCATTTTAATGCCATTTACTTCTGTGTGCGTTACTGCCAGTTTAATGACATATAGTTCTGTACATCACTGTACGTTTGGCGCATTATATTGCAGTATATTATATTGTATCCGTGGAGTGTGTCTGTGTAGTGTGAGTACTCAAATTAAAGGGCACAAAACACCTCTTTACATTGATTAAAGTGCATCAATGTACAGATTTCAACTTCTCCTTTACATTTGCTTATAAGCACCGCCCCCTCCCTCCCATTAATGTCTGGGAGAACAACAAGGAGAGGCAGACGTTCCCTTGGCACTGTAAGGGGTCCAACAGGCTGCCTAGCTTTGAGGGTGTGCAATCATTTAACCTGGAAGAATGTTTTTGGTATAGGTTTCATGGGCACAATTAACACCCAAAGACCAATTTTTCTGACAGGCGCATATCATTGCAAATTTTTTTGCCTTCATCAAGGGCACCTATATAGGGTTACGGTGGGAAGGCGCCCCGACACCCAAAGAGTAATTTTTCTGCACCTGTTTGACAGGTGCAAGTGATTGCAATGTTTTACAGCAAGGCAAATTCTTGCTTTCATCAAGATTATCTCTATAGGGTTACGGTGGGAAGGCGCCTCCGACACCCAAAGCCCAATTTTAACGCACCCGTTACTTTTATCCAAAGTCAAAGTGACACCAGAATGTATCCAAAAAATCTCTAATCCTGTTCCCAGTGCACTACATTGTGGCCTCATCATACACACTGGCTCCACAGCTGTTGCTGAACAAAATAAAAGCAGCTTGCAGGAAAAATTAATTTTTTTTTTTTTTTTTTTGGCTTTAAAAAATTCAATTACTGCTGCAGCAGATTCTAGACATGGTACAGATCTGCCACTTTACAGTTAGACTAAGGGGACCCCCCTGGCACTATATTGGTAGGAATTTTTCATTTTTAGGCTTTCACTTTAAAAATCAAAAAAATCACTGCTCATTTAAAAATGACATTTTTCACAAACTTTTTTTTTATTGATCCATGTCCCCCAGGGCAGGACCTGGACCCCTATAACCATTGTATGCCTAATTACTTGCATTTCAGCCTTCAAAATGGGCACTTTTGATATTTAACATTCGGGTCCCATTGACTTTAATGGGGTTCGGTGTTCAGGTCTGAACGTTCGCGGTGTTTGGAAGTTCTGGTCCGAACCGAACAGGGGTCTGTTCGGCCCATCCCTACTCCTCAATATATAAATGGAATATTAGATTATTTATACTCTAATTATAACATCTGAACTGTATTAAAGCTGATATAGAGCACTCTTTTTATAACTTAGATAGGGAAGATGTGGGATTAAAGGAAGGTGTACATTGTACCCTAAAAATATATGTAGATGTTTTTATTAATACATCTTTTTTGTATCATGTAAATTTTTGTAATATTTATATGTAACCTTAATAAAATAAGATTGAAAACGAAAAAAAAAAAGAAAAAAGAAAAAAGCTCCCATCAGCCTCGATAAATAGTTACTCTCTGATGGGTTAGCAGCAAGAGGAATTGTATAAGTCTTTTAGATAAATGGCTGTTTTATGGTAATCTAAATGATTTTTATCCTTGGAAGCATCATAATAGTCCAAAAAAGGTAAGCAAAAAGAGAGGTCTCCTGTTATAGTGAACTCACTGAGAAAACCCCCTCAGGAAAAATCTGTACTACAAGATTTGTACTCCCAAAGTTTCTGTACTCCCAAAAAATAGATATTTGGGAGAAGTAGGTTTTACCTTTATTGAGATTTATTGATGAGCCAGCTTTACTTTCATTTTCACTAAGTGCAGACATGGCACATTGTTCTATTCCTACAGCAAGACAAACTCCCACAAGTACATGAACATAGTAGATGAGAAACAGAATAAAACAAACTGTAGCAGGTTTGAAATACAAAATGAGCTGAAGACTAAAACAGAAAGGAAATCATTTTCAAACCAGAGAAAAGTGTGCCCATTTTACTTCTAGCATCCTAAAACCTGTACAAATTGTGTTAAATGCATCTATCGTCCAAAGTACTTCTAGAATGTTATTGTACTCAACAACTGATTTATCAGCAGTCAGGCACAAATGGACAGAAACAGAATGACTGATTTACCACAGAGTTAATTCACCAACACTACAAAGCCAGGAAAATGCACTTCAACTATTTCCCAAGCCATAAAAAGAATGAAGATATTTTAGAGCTGAAGTACATATTACAATGTCTGAGTGGAAGTGTGGAGACAGACCGGACAATTTTCAGGCAAATAAAGACAAGAGACGTTCCAGTACATGCAACATGTTTTTGCAGATATAAAGGACTGGCTCAGCAGATGCTGTTTTCCATTTACTAGCCAGATTGAGTCAGTGTTAGGCTGTCAAACAGAAAAAATAATTGACACATCTGAGAGAAAAATTGACCTTTGCTGATTTTTTCAGAAGCTAAAAATTAAGTCTACTGAATGCTAATAATTCAGTGCTGGATGGATGTTGGCATACTACAGTACAGGCTGGTATCTCTGATACCCACAGAGCTTGCTTCACAATATTCATCTGCTGGGACTGTCCACCCAGTGCAGCTGACAGCTTAGACTAAAGGCTATAACCTTCCCCTCCATCTTATGATAGAGACCTGTTGGGATTGATTTACTGAAGGCAAATAGGCTGTTTGGTTTGCTAGGGAATTTTCACTTTGCAAGCAAATTATCCCTTAGCTTAGAATACCCAAATCACATACAAAAGGAAAATATAACATAACACATACAAGAAAACAATATTTTTGCTTGCACATAATGGTGAAAAAGTCAGCAGAGCTTAAAGTGGTTGTAAAGTCAGAAGGTTTATCTGAATGCATTTTATGCATTCAGATAAAAAACCTTCTGTGTGCAGCAGCCCCCCTCAGCCCCTCTAAGGGAGCTGTGACTCAGCTCAGGTGCCCTCATAGCAAGTTTCTTTCTGGGGCACTTGACAGTAGGGAGGAGCCAGGAGAGCCGTAGAGGGACCCGAGAAGAGAAGGATCTGGACTGCAAAACCACTACACAGAGCTGGTAAGTATATCATATTTACAATCACTTTAAGCTCATTCACTAAGTTAAGGGAACATTACCTGGCAAAGGGAAAATTCTCTTGGAAAGGGAACAGCTTATCTGCCTCTAGTAAATCAACCCCAAAGTATTGTTACAGGCTGCCTAGAAGTTCCACTTATCACAGTGGCTTCTGTTGCTGCCTTTGAGAGCCCCGGGTTCACTGTATGAAATTATTTCACATCCCTTTTGTCTCTAGTGCTTTGTCCAGTTCCCTGCATGCAGTTTTATATTATAAATACTGTTCTTTCTGCCTGTAAACTGGAGATTGTCCATAGCAACCAAAACCGTCCCTTTACATCAAAAGTGGTTTTAGACCAGCTAGTAAACAGCGATAAATTAGAATCACTTGCAGTATTGAGCGATAGTGATTTGTGGGGAAATCCGTCATCAAACACTGAAAGTAATGACAGCGTCAATTCTGCAACTGAGCTAATTTCAGTGTTTTTGATTTGATTACATTATTGAATAATTTTTATTATTATTATATTATTATTTGTTATAATTATTTATAGTTATTTATTATATTATAATTTATGATTTCGTGTTTCAAACTTTATCATACCCGGGATGTCTACTAGACTCTTGTTTGGACAGATTTAAGTGTGTTATTCCTAAGAATTACAGGCCTACAATATAAAACGCCAAATTTCTATACAAAAGAATTGTACCGCTTTCAGCATCAAAAATCTGAAATAATCATACCGCCAGGGACGTTAAAAGCTTTGGTATATTTTAGTGCAGTTTAAATGAGAAAGAATTTCCACCAATGGTAGTGAAAAGAACTCAACTGATATAAAATGGTGTACAGCTCTACTTTATTAAAAAAAAAAGAAAACGTGCAGATCAGTACAGCAATTCCCAAACTTTAAAAAAGCAGCAGAATGGCGCATGTGGGAAATGCATCACAGTTCCAGCCGGTGCTACAATAATTTGTTCTTCCTCTGCAAATGATAAGGAAGGCGGTAAGTTGCTTAGCAACCCTGCATTCTTGCCCTTAATAGTTGTCCCTTTCTACATGTGTTTACAGAAACTAAACCTCAGGTTGTAAAGCGCTACGTAAACTGTTGGCGCTATATAAATACTGTATAATAATAATAATAATAGATACACCAAGACATACTGTATGTTCCCAAAAATTAAAGTTTTCTGTAAATTTCTGTTACTTAAACACACAATATAATCTCCCTTCTCACTGGTATGTAAGAAGCACAAGGTCCACCAAGCACTGAATTATCACTCTTTGTAGGCCTTTTTTTTTGAGAAATGCAATCCAGTTTGCACCTATTTAGTCATATCCAAGACTATATTAATTTCCCTGGTAGGAGTACTATTAATAAGAAAGAATTACTAATTAATGCAAACTGTACCAGTTCGTGGATGAATACTTATAGGAAGCTTCAATATTCTAGATGTTTCCACCTACACTGAATTTAACAGTACCACCAAAGTGTATGCACTGATTTTACTGGTACTATGTATTCATTTTGTGATATCGTTAGATTTGCTTCAAAAAACGGTTCCTTATGGCCTTTAAAACTAAGGTCCCAACTGTATACAGGGCTTTGACTTCTCAGGTTAGAGATTAGGTCCAACCCCATTGGCACTAAAATGAACCATCTGTCAATGAGATGTGAAACTTTAGACTCTAGTGGTTACGTATGTTGTGACATTTGAAAGCTGAATGACTGGGGCAGGATGTAACCTTAAATAGGTTAAGATTGAAACTGTGGTTCTGCATACAGCCTTCCTGACCAGAGCACTTTTTGCGATTCGGCACTGCGTCGCTTTAACTGACAATTGCGTGGTCATGCGACGTTGCACTCAAACAAAATTGCCGTATTTTTTTCCCCACAAATAGAGCTTTCTTTTGGTGGTATTTGATCACCTCTGTGGTTTTTATTTTTTGCGCTATAAACAAAAAAATGCGACAATTTTGAAAAAAAAAAACGCATTATTTTTTACTTTTTGCTATAATAAATATCCCCCAAAAATATATATAAATTTTTTTTTTCCTCAGTATTCTTCTACATATTTTTGGTAAAAAAAAATCACAATAAGTGTATATTGATTGGTTTGCGCAAAAGTTATAGCGTCTACAAAATAGGGGGTAGTTTTATGGCATTTTCATTATTCATTTTTTTTTACTAGTAATGGCAGCGATCTGCGATTTTTATTGGGACTGCGACATTATGGCAGACACATCAGACAATTTTGACACATTTTTGGGACCATTGGCATTTATACAGTGATCAATGCTATAGAAAATGCATTGATTACTGTAAAAATGTCACTGGCAGGGAAGGGGTTAACACTAGGGGGCGATCAAGGGGTTAATGTGTTCCCTAGTTTGTGTTCTAACTGAAGGGGGGAGGGGACTGTGCAGGGGGGATTTCAGATCGCTGTTCATACACTGTATGAACAGACGATCTGTCTGTTCTTCCCTCAGAGAACCGGAAACTGTGTGTTTACACACACAGATCCTAGTTCTCTGTGTGTCAGCGGCGATCGCGGGAGCCCGGTGGTGATCATGACTGGGGGGGGGATAATCGGAGGAGCCCCCTAATGGCCACAGGGCAAAGCGACGTTACATAACGTCATTTTGCCCAGCCGTGCCATTCTGCCGCAGTACAACTGCAACGGCTGGTGGGGCAAATGGTTTAGAGTTGACACTTTAGAACTTGTAAGTAGATTCATTTAGAATTTAGAGATATATAGTGAGCTGCCAATATATGTATATATACAGTGGGGACAGAAAGTATTCAGACTCCCTTAAATTTTTCACTCTTTGTTATATTGCAGCCATTTGCTAAAATCATTTCAGTTCATTTCCTCATTAATGTACACACAGCACCCCATATTGACAGAAAAACACAGAATTGTTGACATTTTTGCAGATTTATTAAAAAAGAAAAACTGAAATACCACATGGTCCTAAGTATTCAGACCCTTTGCTCAGTATTTAGTAGAAGCACCCTTTTGATCTAATACAGCCATGAGTCTTTTTGGGAAAGATGCAACAAGTTTTTCACACCTGGATTTGGGGATCCTCTGCCATTCCTCCTTGCAGATCCTCTCCAGTTCTGTCAGGTTGGATGGTAAACGTTGGTGAACAGCCATTTTTAGGTCTCTCCAGAGATGCTCAATTGGGTTTAAGTCAGGGCTCTGGCTGGGCCATTCAAGAACAGTCACAGAGTTGTTGTGAAGCTACTCCTTTGTTATTTTAGCTGTGTGCTTATGGTCATTGTCTTGTTGGAAGGTAAACCTTCGGCCCAGTCTGAGGTCCTGAGCACTCTGGGGAAGGCTTACGTCCAGGATATCCCTGTACTTGACCGCATTCATCTTTCCCTCGATTGCAACCAGTCGTCCTGTCCCTGTAGCTGAAAAACACCCCCACAGCATTTCTGTCAATATGGGGTGCTGTGTGTACATTAATGAGGAAAAGAAATGAACTTAAATAATTTTAGCAAATGGCTGCAATATAACGAAGAGTGAAAAATGTAATGGGGTCTGAATACTTTCTGTCCCCACTGTATATCAGAGGCTTCCACCTTATTTTATTTATCCTATTTTATTAGTTCTAAATAATACAGGTTTAAATAGCTTATAATAGAATTTTGATAGAAATAGAATTTTGGATTAATAAATCTGTCAGGTGTTTTTTACCACCTGTAATCCTGTAAATATAACAGGTTGTGAGAGAAAAAACTCTCCAAAGTAAGGAAAGTGTTTCTCATTGGAAGTCACTCTATTGCAATGACAACTCAGAATTTTGTATCCTCCCTTACATTCAGTTCTAAAGGCAATTGTCACTAGAACATCTAGAGAGGGCGGATATCCAGCAGGGACACAAACACAGGGTTTTAACTTGACTTTAGATACTTTTACTTTTAGGACTTCTAAACATGGGGAAGATACTGAAAGGGTATCTTTAAAGAGGTTCTTTAGCCAGATTTCCCAAAATGAAATTATAGTTTTTATAGCTGCTGACTTTTAATAAGCAGAGGATCCAGCGTTGTCCTCACTCAGAAAAGTTTTTTGCTGGTCTCCGGGTTGCAGGTGTGAAGCTAGTTGTAACTCCTTGTGGCCTCACTGCCACATTCCCACTGCGCAGGAACAAGCTGCTGTTCTGCACCCTGTGTATGGTCTCACAACCCCCTAGGACCTGTGATGTGTCCCAGAAATTTGTATTGCCTAGGGGATCTGAAAGGAAGTAGGAGCGGGTACCTGTCAAAACTAGGTATCTCCTCCCTCCCCCCACCAAAAAAAACTAAAAAAAGAAACTAGGTACCTGGTCCCTCCCCCCCACAAAAAAATTATAATAATAATCATGTGCCAAAAAGCTGAAGGGGGGGGGGGAGGATAGTGTATGTAACTTACCCTTTTTAATTCTGCTTGAATTTTTTTTTTTTTACATTTTAGGTAAGGTTGTAATACCGTAGCATATGGGCCTAGCTTAGATTTTTGTGCAATACTCCATGAGAGATATCAAAAATAAGCAACTGAATAAAATTGAAATATCAATTGTGGGTTGTTGTGAAATTTCAAATAAGAAGTGTATAAAATAAATACAAGAAGTATTTAAACATGTATATTTCTGGTTTAACAAATTCTGATTTTAAAATGCATTATTGTTAGAACGGATCTGATATCTTTTCTACTCTTAGAAGTTTTCAAAATAATTTTCTATACAACCTGTTGTGTGTATTTTGCTGATAAAATTGACTCATTGTCTAACTCACTCACATGCTAAATATGTCCTAACATTAATGAATTATGACAAACAATATTAAAATAATACAAATAAATTAAGTCAACTGAATGCACAAAAACAACTATGCAAATAATTATATGAAATGTTAATGCAACAATTTTCTTAGCCTTTGAACCACTTAGCTACTTAGCATTCCAAAATGTACTATAATGTTTTATTCATATTTATACACATAAAAGGAAGCATCCTTAATAGAGCTTGCATTGCTAAACAGGTGTTAATGGTCATTCCTCACCCTTTTGCATATGCAGAATTTCATAATTAAAATCCAGAAGGTTGTGCAACTCTAGGGCTACTTTAGTCCATGCAGATTTCAGGCCTTTATACGAAAGTGTTGCCAGAAACTCACAGCAATATTTTCATTAGCATTATGCTAGCTGACAAGTGTCAAATGATTTTGTTGTTCAAAATAAAATTCTGAGCACTAATCTTGAAATCTATTGACAGGCATGAAGGTATTACTGATTACAAAAGAGTCAATCTATTTACAATAGGGATGGGCACTGGTAGTCTGTATTGCAAGAATCCAACAGGGCAGGTGAAACTTACATTTTGGTCCAGACACCTGATAACTTGATGATGCAGGAGGTCAAAAAGCTGACAGGTTGTTTTCAGTGGATTGATACTTTTGAATACTTTAAAAAAGTTAATTGAATCTATTTTAGCTAAAGTAATTGCTATGAGAAAGGCAGAACTATACGTTTTCACATCCCACGGTAGCCACTTCCTTCAGTCTAAAATGTCAGTACTGGGGGCATGCAGCCACTGATCTTCAAGTCAGTACAAGTACTGAAATATTTTTTTGTCTGGTTATAAACTTCTAAGTGGTTTCACTTGTCTTTACACATATAATATACAGTTCATAATTTTAAAAATGTCTCCCTCCCCAGTAGCACCTTTCTTTTGCTCCCCCACTGCCCCATATAGCAACTGAGAGAAAGGTAAAAAGTTCTATGTAAGCTCTGAGTTGCTTTAATTAGAGCTTGCATAGGGTTGAGGACTCTATTCCCACCCCAAGTGACAGAAATGGGACAATCATCCAACCATAAGCTTTGTCTTATAGCTTTGTCATTTAAGAGGGAGAGAAGTGAATCACTTGCTCCTTCATACCCCAAAATACCAGGTATTTTTTTCACTCCATGTGGCTTAAAGGAGTGGTGGCGGAGTGACAGAAAGGTGAATAATCGTTAAAAATGTAATGAGTATGTGCTGCTGCGGAGAGGGGCATTAAAGTAAAGCTGTTGCGTTGCTCTGTACCGGCATAGCATAGGCTTGCTTTGATACATTTTTACAACTTTACTAACACTTAACTCAACAGTATGAAAGAGGAATACATATAAAAACTATTTAAATTCATTTTAAAGGACGTCCCGGGGGCATGGCATGAACAGACACACACTGGAGTGCAAGTGGGAGAATCGCGGCCCAGGAGGGAAGGAGGTTCAGCTCCCCTGACCTGAAGGGAGGATCAGGGAGGACTGGAAGTGATCCCCCTGCACAGGGCCGAGGAGCGACAGGCTTGGGAAGGGGAGATGCGGTACCTGGCGGCAGCCGTGTATCCCTAAGCCCGGGGCAGAGTTGCATGGACCTGAAGAGGGACCCCTTGGGAAAAGGGAGAGACCCTGTGGCACACATGGGTGAAGTTGTGGACCTTCTGCGGCGCTTTATGACGCTTCTAGTCTTCTGACGCTTCTTAAATAACAGAGGGCGGGGCCACACGGTGACCCTGCCCCCTTCTGATGCACAGGGACTTGACGGGGACTTCCCTATGGGTTTCCCCGTGACGTCAGAGGGGGCGGGGTCACCCGTTACGCAAGCATTATTAAAATCACTGCTCCCGAAAAAACGGGCTTTTTTAAAACTTTTTTTTGCATTGATCCATGTCCCCTGGGGCAGAACCCAGGTCCCCAAACACTTTTTATGACAATACCATGCATATAAGCCTTTAAAATTAGCACTTTTGATTTCTCCTATAGACTTTTAAAGGGTGTTCCGTGGCTTTCGAATTTGCCGCGAACACCCCAAATTGTTCGCTGTTCGGCGAACTGGTGAACAGCCGTTGTTTGAGTCGAAGATGAGTTCAACTCAAACTCAAAGCTCATCCCTACTCTTCCGGGAAAACCTTTGTGTCTCATAAGGTTTTAAGGCATGTTAAACAGCACCTTCGCTCTCTGAATTTGGTGGACAGTTGGAGAGTGCTTCATGAGCGGGACAGGGATTTCATCTATTATTATTATTACTATTATGTTGTTGGTCAATCAATATCATTTGAGTTATGTAAATTCATTACCTATTGAGTCAATCACCATATCAGACCATGCCCAAATAAGCTTAATGATATGTCCGGCATTGATTGGGGGCATTGAAAGAAAATGACGATTGAATGAATCTATTTTGGATGATAAACAGAAGGTGGAATCCCTGTCCAGCACATTAGCATTATATTTTGAGACCAATACATTAGAGGAGGTGTCTGACCAAGTGGTATGGGAAGCCCATATGGCGGCCATCAGAGAGGAATTAATTTCAATGTGGTCACGCAGAACTCATCACAAATCAATTGGATGCATAGGGTAGTGTAACCAGGCTCTGATCCTCTGTCCAGTTTTAGTGTATTAAATTAACTTTCTGTAATGATTTCTATGAAATGAAATCTAATACTCGCATGACAGCTGATGTTCTCCTCTGGTCTAAACCTCCTTTTTTGCCTCATTCTTTATATATTCCAATTAATAATTTACTAATGACCTACGGTGGACTTTGAAAAATTGCTGTGCGAATGTCTAAGCCATTCGCATAGCCGTCACACATAATGCCCATAATTTATCTAATATGTTTATTTCCTATAATCACGAGCTCCATCTATTGCCTGTAATATGGCCATATTAAACATATTATGCAATTTACAGGTATTATTCATGATGACTGTGTGAATGCTTGAGGCATTTGCATAGTGATTTTTTTTTCCACAAATAGACTCCCAAGTGATGTCAAAGAAATTGGTGGAAAATGTACTTTAGAGAGACTAAATTCCTAACTGTCTCATTAGGACATGGGATGTAGTGAGATTTTACCTGCAGATTCAAAAAACAGCAAGACCTAGGAATGGATTATACCCTGCATCACCAAAGTGATAGATTCATTTTAAAGAGTAATGGAAACTACTCACATTTCATGTGCACTTTATATAACCAAAATTGCTTAAAAAAAACATTTTCTATACAAGAGTACATCATTTAATACATTTGAGAAACACAGCTAAAGGGACACATTGAACCACATTTAAAAGCACAATGTACACTAATGCCGCGTACACACGGTCGGACTTTTCAGCTACAAAAGTCCAACGGACGCTACTGGCTATCAACTTCCTTATTTTAGTCCGGTGTACGTCATCACGTACGAATCCGTCGGACTTTTGTGTGGTCGTGTGTAGGTAAGTCTGTTCGTTAGAAAGTCTGCCGCAAGTCCGCCCAAAGTCCGCCGAAAGTCCGCCGGAAGTCTGTCGGACAGGCGGTCGGACTTTTGTAGATGAAAAGTCCGACCGTGTGTACGGGGCATTACTATTTGGCCATTTTGTGTAAATTTAGATAAGCCTTTTGACACAAAACAAACACAAATCTTTTTTATTGGGTCCATGCACATTGGGCTTAAAAAAAGCCAGTTCTTTTGACAAAAAAATACAGAGCATATTTCTACAGGCTTCTGGGAGCGTTTAAGACCGTTTAGGAGTGTTTAGCACTTTTTCTCAAAGTTGCAAACCTTTGCAAACTTTTTTTTCTGTCTCTAAACGCTGAGCTTACAATATGCCTCTAATTTTGTATTTTTTTTTCCATAAATGCCAATTGTCCTTGTGTCCATAGACGTGCTTCTACAGGCAAAAAGCAAAACTCTTGCAGAAGCAGAGTTTTTTAAGCCTGCATGGACCCTTTGCCTGGCTCTGTTTAAACTTGTTCATGTCATTGGGATTTTTGTGGCAGCAGGGAGATTAACCCCTTCTCAGCCGTCTTTCGGCTAAAATGAGGGCTTAATAAGTGCGTACATAGACATCCTCCCATGACCACCCTGCCTGCCCAACCCCCCGCGGCACGCACTGTGATTGCTGAGCCCTGTACCACGTGATCAGCTGTGTCCAATGACAGCTGATCATGGAAGTAAACACAAGCTGGTTATCAGCTTCTTTCCTTACCCTGACAGAATTAGGAGAGAAAAAGAGAGCCAATAACTGGCTTGTGTTAAAGGGACATTGGCACTGATAATCAGGGCAGTATCAGTGCCGCCTATCAGAGCCCACAAGTGGCACCTATCAGTGCCCATCAGTGCTGCCTATCAGTGCTCATCAGTGCTGCCTACCAGTGCAGCCTCATCAGTGCCTCCTCATCAGTGCCCAGCAGTGCCGCCTCATCTGTGCCCATTAGTGCTGCCTCATCAGTGCCCATCAGTGCCACCTAACAATGCTCATCAGTGCCACTCATCAGTGCCGCCTCATCAGTGCTGCCTATCAGTGCCCATCAGTGCAGCCTCATCAGTGCCCATCAGTGAAGGAGAAAAATTACCTGTTTGTAAAATGTTATAACAAACTATAAAAAAAGAAAAATTTTAATTTTGAAAGAACCCCATTGGTGATTAAATACCATCAAAAGAAAGCTCTATTTGTGTGAAAAAAATTATCCAAATTTCATATGGGTACGGTGTTGCATGACCATGCTATTGTCATTCACGGTGACAGCGCTGGAACGGGGTAAAAGTGCCCAGTAATGCCTCTTGGACATGAGACTGTGAGTCTCAAGCCAACTCCTATCCATACCTCTATTGAACTCAGTCAGAAAAGTAGACTTTTACTTTAAAGGAATGCAAGATGTAAAAAAATAGAAAAAGTTAAAAAAGCTTACAAGACTCAGAAAAATAAATCAAAGTTCTCAGAGTTGTAATACCCTGCCCCAATGTCCTACATATCATATAAATGTATGCTTTTTGTCTCTCTTTAATAAGACCTGTAAATGTATTAGGACTTAAAAGGGTCAACTCACTCCCCACTGCTCTGCTAGCCTATTAATCGGTACAGGAACCGAGGTAGAAATTATTTGCTAATGCATTGGTAGAAGTTTTATACAAACCAGCCAATACAAAATTACAAAATTACTCATAGCAAATGTATTGTTAAGAGCCTGTATTCTCATTCTTAATTAACAGGGCAATTTTGCACCTCATTTTTCTGTGCATTAGCAGAACACTGGAGTGAGACTTAAAATGCCCTTGTTAGACTTGATATTGTTCTTCCCCACTGAAATGATCTAGGCATACAAGTGAAATGTGCTTGCTGTAATAAGCGCGCTTCTGTTAGAGATTGTTGACTAACAGTTTCCTGCACCCTGGGTCAGTTTAAGCAGAAAACATTTAGAGATTGTACGCTTTTAGATACTTTATGTTTTTTCCATTAAATATGCAAGCTAAACTATATTAACCCCTCTGGTATGAAGGAGGGCTGTGCTTAAGTGCACAGAAAGCACCTCCGGTGGTAATGGTTTTGAGATCTATTTTCTATCTTGCCATTTTGATTTATTTCAGTTATAAATTTAATTATTTGGGTGACTGGAATGTAGAAGAGTATCCCGAAGGGTAGACATTTTTGTTCATTTTTTTTTTATCAGGAGAAAATTCCTAGCATAAAATAGAGCATAAATGCTACCAAAATTATATAAATCAATAAGTTTTGCCCGAAACTAGAGTGTTGGCTTCTCATTTGTGTGGACTGTTGTGGGTGGTTTGGTAAAGAAAAAACATATGGATTAAATTTAAAAAAAAACACAGTCCTGATCCACTTTTTTTGTTCATAAACAAACTTTCACAACCATCCCTAATGCATAGTTATTAGAATAAACAGTCATATGTTGAAAAAAACTTTGTGCGGACTCTCAGACACTATTCAACTTTCTGAAATAATTGCATTAAATAGACTGCATTAAAAGGAAAGTATAGTATTTGTAATGCTTCAAGAAAATAAGTTTGATGCATTTCAATGTGCATTAATCTTTAAAAATCTTATTTCTATTTACAGTTTTTAATTACATATGCCCATTGGGGCACCCATATCTGCTCATAATTAAAGTACCAGGTCTTGCTCCTTAATTTTTCAGTACTACAAAATGGTTGTGTTTCATTACTCTCTGGGTTGGTTTGACTTTCAGGTCGTGGCAGTGTGAACCGAGCCTTACTGTTTCCCAAGCAAAGTGAATGATTATATTAAATACCAAACCATGTTCAAAGGAAGCAAACAAAATTAAAAAAAAAAAACATAATCTTACATATTTTTAAATAATTGCAATGCAGTGATAATATATTCACAGAGCTAAGTGCACATTTGGTTTAAACCTTTAGTAAATCATCCTTCTTGAACCGACCATAGGCGGCAGGAACCGGACGAGATTCGAACTATATACGGATTTTACATGCGATTATTGCTAGCGGCTGAGAACAAAATGGTTCCACAGGAGGGAATTCCTGCCAACACTGACTGTGTTGATGGGGCAATCGAACGTTTTTCTTTTCTGCAACCTGGGGTTGCAGGAAGGAAATTTGCTCCGTCTATGGCCGGCCTTAGGTTGCAAACACGTTGCAAGTACTTTGAACTTTTGCAGATGATATCTTATCTCACCAGTTGTTAATAAGGCAGAAATTGTGGTGAGTAACTGAACTTGCCTCCAGTGTCTAACATAAAAATCTTTTCCTCTAGCAACAAACATAGGACAGCACAAACATGTAAAAATGTAAACGTGGCATAAAGCCAGAATACACTGATCAGCTGATAAGCTACAGCCCCTGATTGATGGACATTTTTCTTACATATGTCTTCAACAGAAATTAATTAAACAATTAACTTCTGTTAAGCATGGGAGCCCACATACTGATCGAAATTTGGCCAATTCCTGCCGGACCGATGGAATTTCAACTCAAAATATGTGCCCAGTGAAAATGCACTATTTTTTAAAACTGTTTTCATGAAGAGGTGTGGCTGCTGTTGGTGGTCATCAATTGAGAAGAAAAGAAAAAAAACTTAGGCCTATTAAAGTGGTTGTAAACCCAGATCATTTTCCCACATCTCAAGGGTAGGGCACACCATCAGCAATTAGTTTACTGAGAAATCTCTTAAAGAGGAGCTCCAGTCTGGGCAAAAAAAATGAAAAGTCAGCAGCTACAAATACCATAGCTGCTGACTTTGTATATAAGAACACTCACGTGTCCAGGGATTCAGTGATGTTAGCACCCTGTGCCAATTTGTCAATTGACTTTTGGTGCAGGTGCCCACATCTTCATTAAAGCGGGGGTCCACCTAAACCGCCAAAAAAAAAAAAATATTAAAAGCCAGCAGCTACAAATACTGCAGCTGCTGACTTTTAATAACTGGCCACTTACCTGTCCCAGGGTCCAGCGATGTCGGCAGGCGACACCGAGAACCCGCTCAGTTCTCGACAGCTGCTGCCGCCATCCTAGGTGAGGGAATCAGGAAGTGAAGCGTTGCGGCTTCACTTCCCGGTTCCCTACTGCGCATGCGCGAGTCGCACTGCGCATCGTAACTGGTCCCCGCTATCTCCTGGGAGCTGTGTGTTTCCCAGGAGACAGCGCGGAAGGACAGGAAGAGGCATAAACTCCCATGGGAGTCTATGCCGGAAGTGGGTGCAAATACCTGTCTTAGACAGGTATCTGCACCCCCTCCCCCCTGAAAGGTGCCAAATGTGACACCGGAGGGGGGGAGGGTTCCGAAAAGCGGAAGTTCCATTTTTGTGTGGAACTCCGCTTTAAGATGCCATCAGGCTTCACAGACAGTTTTTTTTACTCTACGTGCACAAGTCGAGCTGCGCTTTCTGAATGGTCCCACTGTCTTCTGGGACCTGTCTGTGTCCCAGAAGGAAGTGGGGGGAAGGATGAGGGGTCGGAAATACTCAGAGATCACCGTGGCAATCTTACCCAGAAGTGGGAGTGGGTACCTGTAAAAAACAGATACCCGCTCCCTCCTCTCCCTAAAAAAAGTGTCAAATGGGATGGGGCTAATTCACAAAGGGGCCACATGCTTTTTTCAGTCTCTTTTTCCAGGCCATGCAGAGCCAAGTGGAGATATCAATCAAGCATCTCATCCAAACTTTAGACAGCAATGCCTGCAGGGAGGAGGAGATGCTTGACCGACAACTCAGTCTCTGCACGGACAAGGGGTGAGCGCTTGAAAAAGCATTTATCCCCTGCAGTTTAACCCACTTCTAACCATGTTGATGTAGACAAGGGATCTCCAAACTACGGCCCTCCAGCTGTTTCAGAACTACACGTCCCATGAGGCAATGTAAAACTCTGATGTTCACAGACATGACTAGGCATGATGGGAATTGTAGTTCCTGAATAAGGATGAGCTCCGGCGTGTTCGCATGGCGCACGTGTCGAGCCCGCCAGGAAGTCGGCACGGGGCAGCGCTAATCACAAGCAGTGCGACATTTCCCAATGTGCGGCTGCAGAGATCGGGAAATGTCTCAGTGCCTGTGATTAGCGCTGCGCCGTGCCGACTTCCTGGCGGGCTCGACACGTGCGCCATGCGAACACGCCGGAGCTCATCCTTATTCCTGAACAACTGGAGGGCCATAGTTTGGAGACCCCTGATGTAGACAGTAGAAGGATTACCAGGATTATAAGGAAGCTTTTACTTTAAGGAGGTTATTGACACCCTAAGGTCCATTTGTGAAACATAGTCATAGAAGGTTAATAAAATATAGGTCATAGGTACCACAAATATTTTTTCCCACCAACTGAGATCTGAATAAGCCCTGGTTCACACCAGTGCAACTTGTCATGCGACTTCACAGTTCAAAGTTGCATCATAAGTCGCACTCATTTGCAGCAATGTTCAAATTGCTGTGACTCAAAGCGGCAGTAACTTTGAAAAAGGTTCCTGCACTATCTCCGTGTGATTTCAGTGCAAATTGCATTGACATCTGTTAAATGAAGTCACACAGATATCAGCAAGCTGCACATGAAATCACACTGCTTTGAAGTCGCATTGACTTAAAAAATACACTGGTGTGGACCAGGGCTAAACTAACAATTAGAAAAAAGATTAAAAAATGAAAGCAATTGTTACTTGCAAAATGAAACATGTTTTCAGATCATCTGTAGTTGTATTTGCTAGTAGGATTTGTTCACAGAAGAAGTTGCAATTTTTCTAAAATAATAATGGGTTATGCTGCGATTTCATTTGTAATACAAAGACATAGTACTTCTGCCCTGTTAAATAATAATGCTAATTTGTCTGATTAAGGCTCAGGTTTAGAGACTGAAGCCTACACATTAGAAATAATACCAAACACTACACACAAATGAAGCTGTCTCTCGTTACCCCTTCCTAGACAAGTATACCCCCGAGGAGAGTTGCATTCTCTCAGAACATATGCCCTGGAGAATGTACAGATCTGCCAGCGCTCTCCGAGCTCTGAAATTCATTTCTATGCCTTAGCATTCATAGAAAAGTGTTAGTGGAAAGGTAGTTGAACATTACAGTCTGGCTTGATGATCATATGTAACGTCACTACAGGTCTCATTTACTAAATTGTTAAATGAGATAAAGAGAAGCAAACCCGTGTTCGCTTCAAACATCCAAACTTGTGAAGGCGAAACTTTTTTAATTTCCCTCAGCATAACTGCTGATTATTTTGTTTGAAATGAACAAGGGTTCTCTTAGTTTCAATTTACCCCACCTCACTTTAACAAATAAATCTGATTGTGAAATCTAGACAGGTCCAAATCCCAACCCATATGACCTAAAGCTGGCCATACACAGTTTTTTTTTTTTTATAGCCAGTGAGCGAATTAGGTGGATGGAGGAATTGCTCCCAGTGAGGACATTGTATTCTGATAGCGACACCTGCCACTGTCAGAGGACACTAATTGCTGGCTACAGCTAATTGACTTAAGCCACTGATCAATGGAAAATTTTCCAACATGTCCATCTGACGGAAGTTGATTAAACAAACAACTTCTGTCGAGAAGGAGTCTGCACATTGATCAACTGGCCACATTTTTTTGGTGTCAATACATTTTTATTGTAATTATACCACATAACATTAGGTAAAGTAGGGAATAGAGAGGTCGCAGCTGCAGGCAGTTAGACAATATAACAGGAACAAAGATGAAAAAAGGCAATCCACCATAATGGAAAAAGAAATAGCATGCATATAAGGAGACATCATGTAAACCAAACAGCAAAGAGTGTACATCTCCGGAAGCCTAAATAAAACAGCAGTTCAAACACTACAGAGCAGTTCAAACACTACTGGCATTTTTAGGAAATTACGGGTGTAAACAAGAGTAGAATGGGAAGAATGAGGGGGGAAAAAACATGAATCAAATATTTAGGCAGAAGATAAGGGGTAGCTAGCAAAAGGCTAGGCACGGAACAGCGGTGACATCCGAACGCTCGTGGAGGGTGCTGGACAAACAAATGTTTCCATTTTGAGCCTAATTTTATAGTTTTTATTGTAAGTACAACTTTTAATAAACTCCTGTATGCTTTTAAAAGAATGTTACGCAATGAGGTTATCTTCCTCTTTCATATGCTGAATGTGTGACCGAACTCTGGAGTTTCCTTAACTGATGATAGCTGTGGAATATACACCTGTGGAGTCCAAATAAGCAGGCTGGGTAGTGGATGCGGTTGAGTGAGGGGTGAAAACTCACTAATGCGCAGATAGACCCTGGAGGGTCTAAAAATCTGGTAAGCAGATATACTTAAACCAAATTGTACACACGCTGCGCTTATCAAAAATAAAAAATAAGAAATTTCCACTAAAATATTAACAAAGTGATATTGTGCCTAACATATACAAAATCTATTAATAACTATTAATACTATACTATACGTTAATATGCAATAAATTTCAATGAATGAATAAATAGGCAAAAGTGCTCCAATAAGCCTGTGTATTGCAAATATTCCACAAAGCTTGTGCAGTTTTAAAACATTAATAGATAATTCAACACAAACATCCATGCAATTTAGTGTTACATCCAAGCATATCAGTTCTGCATCTATGCAATATGGTGTTAGTGCAATGTTAAAAAAAGTTAAAATATACAAAAAAACGCATCCATGCGATTTGGTGCTACATCCATGTGATTCTATTCAATTCAGTGCTGTGTTGCTGTGCAATGATTAAATTAACAGTCCGATTTAGTGTTGCATCCATGCATTTCAGTGCTGCATCTATGCAATATGGTATTAGTGCAATGTTCAAACAATAAAAAGTTAAAAAATACAAAAAAACGCATCCATGCGATTTGGTGTTGCATCCATGTGATTCTATACAATTCAGTACTGTGTTGCTGTGCAATGATCAAATTAACAGTCCACAGATCTTCCATAATCCATTCATGTGTTATAGTGAACACAAACTAAAGTGCTGTGCGCTTATACAAGTGCTCCCCCCCAGGTGATAGCCCCTCACCTTAGGGCGTGCTACCTTGCAATTAAGCTTGGTCAGAATGGGCCTTAGAACCTCTCTGGGTTCGATGTTATATGCAGGGTCTGGATAGATTTGCACTGGTGCCTCTGTTCCTCACAGCAGTCCCGTTTGTACCTCAATATATCAACATAAAAAGGACTTCATGGTGCAGTATGTACTAAATTTATTAAAATCATAAACAAATCCCGCAATGGGTACTCACAGTAACAAGGCACTTAAGGGCGCCACACTAAAACAGCAGAGATGAACGGGCAACAGCGGCCGGTATGGGGTGGCGTGCTAATCTGTCCCAACAGGTTGTATGTATAACGTTCTGTTCTGTCCCCTTCCCCTACGCGTGTTCGATACAAGGGGTATTTGGTATCTTCATCAGGGGGTGATTAACTATTTTGCATGGTTATGAGACATGCGTAACGTTAGCAGCTGATCATTTGCAAAGATATACTATTTTGGAGACCAGATTTGGTCAATTACCTGGAGGCTCACAGGACTACAAATTAGCATTCTAAGCAGATATACTTACCTTGTCTATCCTGTGGGGAGCACTGGGTGTCTTTACCAACTGAACATTGGAGCAGCACACATTTTGAGTTCACTTTATGGATGTGGAATTGGGACATTTGGACTATTATTAATAATATTTTTTTTTCCCTTTTTTACATTTTTCATCTTTATTGCATTGTATTAGATGTTTTTTTGCACTTTGATCATTAAGGTCATGGTTTGACAGCGCTACACGTTTTTAATTTAATTTTTGTTATGCAGTGTATATTGTTGTAAGAGCTGCTGTTGGTCACAGATCATACGTGTCACTTACATAATTTAATTTACTCTATATGCACTTAGCGCAATATCACTTTTTTACTAGAAGAAAAGGGGTACCAGCTAACCTATTGTTCCCAATCAATTTGAAGGAGTGAAAGGAATCTGATGCAATGCCAATGCTCTTTCATAGAGATAGTTTTGGTGTGTAATATTCACAGTTTCTGATGGGATAGGGGCTGAGTCAAGTTTCCTTGGCCACATTTTTATCAGTGTATGGGTAATATGCTCACCTATGTATATTAATGACAAGGGAATTGTTATTGTAGAAGAGTCCTTTTACACTAAGGCGCTTCTAAACTTTGCATAAAATACTGAACGCTTTTGCAGCGTTTTTGCATCGCTTTTCAGGCGCTTTTGAGGCATTTACGGTGCGCTTTTTAAAGGACACATAACTCAAAAACTGCTCCAAAAAAAATTTTGAGGCACTTCTGAAGTGCTTTTGAGGCGCTTCCCATTCATTTCAATGGAGAGGGGCATTTTTGAGGTGCTTTTTTTAGCTCTCCAAACATGCTCCAAAGATGCTGCATGCCAGATTTCTTTCACAGCACTGCCAGCGCACCGCCTCAGTGTGAAAGCATTCATTGATTTTAATGGGAAGCATTTTTCGTGAGCTTTTCATGCGCTTTTTTTAATGCCAAATGCACTTGAAAAACTCAGTGTGAAAGGTGTCTAAAAAAACAACCAATATCAAGTATAAGTAGTGGTGCATTATAATAGAGGCAATATTTATGTTAACTCAGTACCCATTGTACCAAACTATTTACATTAAGGGATCTGCTTATTAAAAAATTGCTGCGCTATACCTACTAAGCAGAGACCACCGATATTAGCACCTATGCTCTCTCACTCTATGGCTCTATGCAATTCCCTTTACAAATCTAAGGCACTAACCTCTGACTTCAGACCACTGACACATCTGTGTCACAATCCCCTATTTCCCCCTGGACAGGACATAAAGGCTTTCCAATGGTAGACGAACAAGGGTCTGTTCAGAATTGCACATTTCTTCTTATCTGTGAGACCCTTGACTGTGTCCCATTGCATTAGCAAATTGGAGATGTCGCAGTCTGAAAGATTTTGACTACACCAAATCAGACACTTCATTCTCTCACTTTGGAGCACTAAACCAGATCCCCCAAGTATCACACGTTACGGGCAGTGGTGTTCTGGAATCCTGGACCAGACGGGTGGTATATCACAAATTTACGCGGCTCTGACAGAGACCTCAGAAAAACCCTTGTATGCACTGAGTTGGGAAAGGGATTTGAATTCCATCTGGGAGGTTGATACATGGTATAGTCTATTCCACAGGTCATTTAAAGGCATAGCAAATATTTCCCTAATGGAAGTGATTGTGAAGATACTCGCTCCCCTCCTGACTGGGAATCATTTTTCCGGGCTCTTCCCCTGTATGTTTCAGAGGATGTGCCCATGTGGGCTCTCTCTTCCACACTTGGTGGAATGCCCACGCATTAGGGGCTTCTGGAATAGAATCTTCCGTTTGTTACGCAAGGTCACCAACCTTGCAATCCCTAAAACTCAAGAATAGCAAGCCAATTGGATGCTCAAAGCCTCTTTTAAAACTCACTCACTTTATACTGCTTGGCGCCAAGATTACCTTGGCTTGAGCACGGAAGCAATCGGTCATTTGGCACAGCCAAGCGGAAAATTTAATGGATAATGGTCCAGGAGAAACGGTCAGCACCCTCCTGGATGCTACTAAAGCATTTGAGGTGGTGTGGGAACAGTGGAGTGTATATATACATCAGCTCCTGTAGCCCACCACACTTTTGTTTACTCTTAGAGGAACCAGGATGCCTGACACCTATTCTGTCTCTAAACCATATTTTTCTTTTTCTTTTCTTCATTTCTTCTCTAGGTCTCTCCATCGTTTCTCTTTCTCTCCAAGTCCTCATTGCTTGGTTACCTTTCATAATTATTTCTGAAGTTAGATCCGTGGGACATGCATTTGGGCAACTTAGGCAGGTTCTTTTCTAGTAGTGATAAGTCTACTGAGATTACGAACATAACCCCTGTTAAGGGGAATATTATGTTTCTTTCTTTCATTTACCAGTATGACAACTTTTCTTATCAAGTTGGCATCCTTGATAGAGATCTTGGCTATTATTATTAATATTGTGACATATGTACCTGACTACCTCTTGTTTAGTTTATTTGTCCATATTTCAATGTCAATCATTTTGATGCATTGTCCCTTTCTGTAAACAACACTGGCTACATCAAAATAAAAATCATTGAAAGAAAAAAATTCCAGTGCTAATGCAGTCGCCCTTGCATGACAGTCACGGACATTCCGATAATGTTTGTAATATGTGTAAAATGCAAATTTCTATTTGTAACACTCATTCCTGAGAAAAAAAATGTTTACAACTAGGGATGAGCCCGATGTTCGAGTCGAACGTAAGTTCGACTTGAATAGCGGTTGTTTGCCTGTTCACCGAACAGCAAACAATATGTAGTGTTCGCAGCAAATTTGAAAGCCACCAGAACACCGTTAAAGTCTATGGGACACTAACATGAAAAATCAAAAGTGCTCATATTCAAGTTATTGTTATAAAAAGTGTTTGGGGACCTGGGTCCTGCTCCAGGGGACGTATCAATGCAAATTTTTTTTTTTAAACGTTTTTTCAGGAGCAGTGATTTTTTTAATGTTTAAAGTGAAACAATAAAAATGAAATATTCCTTTAAATATCGTGCCTGGGGGTGTATATAGTATGCCTGTAAAGTGGCACATTTTTCCCGTGTTTAGAACAGTACCACAACAAAATGGTATTTCTAAAGGAAAAATTGTCATTTAAAACTGATCGTGGCTGTAATGAATTATCAGGTCTCGGCAATATAGATAAAACTCATTGAAAAAAAGAGCATGGGTTCCTCCCCAGTCCATTACCAGACCCTTTAGGTCTGGTATGAATATTAAGGGGAACCCCAAACTAAAATTTAAAAAAAAATTGCGTGCGGGTCCCCCTAAAATCCATACCAAGCCCATCAGGTCTGATATGGAAATTAAGAGTAACCCTGCACCAAATAAAAAAAAAATGGCGTAGTGGTCCCCCGCAAACCCTTCAGGTCTGGTATGGATTTTAAGGGGAACCCTGCACCAAAATAAAAAAAAAATGGTGTAGGGGTCCCCCCCAAAATCCATACCAGACCCTTATCCGAGCACACAACCTGGCAGGCCGCAGTAAAAGAGGGGGAGACGAGAGGGCGCCCCCCACTCCTGAACCAAACCAGGCCATGTTCCCTCAATATGGGGAGGGTGCTTTGGGGTCTGACCCCAATGCCCCTTGTCCCCATGTTGATGGGGACAAGTGCCTCATCCCCACAACCCTTTGCTCGGTGGTTGTGGGGGTATGCGGGCGGGGGGCTTATCGGAATCTGGAAGCCCCCTTTAACAAGAGGACCCCCAGATCCTGGCCTCCCTTCTATGTGAATTGGTAATGGGGTACACTGTACCCCTACCATTTCACAAAAAAGTGTCAAAAATGGTAAAAAGACAAGAGACAGCTTGGGACAAGTCCTTTATTAAAAAAAAAAAACCCCGCCCCCTCTGAAGCCACGAGGGCTTCCCCGTGGCTTCCCCGTGGCATCAGAGGGGGGCGAGGTCATCCGTTGACGTCACTGGGTGGCCCTGCCCTCAGCTATATAAGAACTGTCACAGAGAAGAAGCGTCAGTCGGCGGGAGCCTCCCGTGGAGGCTGAACGGTTGCGGCTTTCTTTTTCTTTCTTTTTTGGTTGTCGGGCAGCGTGAATTTACGTCGCGGTACATTTTTTTTTTTTTTTTAATAAAGGACTTGTCCCAAGCTGTCTCTTGTCTTTTTTACCATTTTTGACACTTTTTTTGTGAAATGGTAGGGGTACAATGTAACCCATTACCAATTCACATGGGGGGATCTGGGGGTCCCCTTGTTAAAGGGGGCTTCCAGATTCCGATAAGCCCCCTGCCCGCATACCCCCACAACCACCAGGAAAAAGTTGTGGGTATGAGGTCTTTGTCCCCATCAACATGGGGACAAGGTGCTTTGGGGTCAGACCCCAAGCACCCTCCCCATGTTGAGGGCATGTGGCTCAGGAGGGGGGGCACTCTCTCTCATCCCCCCTCTTTTCCTGTGGCCTGCCAGGTTGAGTGCTCAGATAAGGGTCTGGTATAGATTTTGGGGGGACCCCTACACCATTTCTTTTTAAATTTTGGTGCAGAGTTCTCCTTAAAATCCATACCATACCTGAAGGGTCTGGTGTGGATTTTGGGGGGACCCCTACGCCATTTTTTTAAATTTAGCGCAGGGTTCCCTTTAATTTCCATATCAGACCTGAAGGGTCTGGTGTGGATTTTAGGGGGACCCCCACGCAATTTTTTTTTAAAATTTTGGTTTGGGCTTCTCCTTAATATTCATACCAGATCCAAAGGGCCTGATAATGGACTAGGGGGAACTCATGCTCTTTTTTTCAATGAATTTTATCTATATTTCTGAGACCCGACAATACATTACAGCCGTGATCAGTTTTAAATGACAGTTTTTCCTTTAGAAATGTCATTTTGCTGTGGTACTGTAAAACATGGGAAAAATGCACCACTTTACAGGCACACTATAGGCACCCCCCAGGCACAAAATTTAAAGGAATATTTCATTTTTATTGTTTCACTCTAAGCATTAAAAAAATCACTGCTCCCGAAAAAAATGCAGTTTAAAAAAAAAAATTTGCATTGATACATGTCCCCTGGGGCAGGACCCAGGTCCCCAAACACTTTTTATGACAATAACTTATATAAGCCTTTAAAATGAGCACTTTTGATTTTTCATGTTCATGTCCCATAGCGTCCTTCCAAATTTTTTGCCTGTTCGGTATGTTCTGGTGCGAACCAAACTGGGGGGTGTTCGGCTCATCCCTATTTACAACCAGAAGAGGTAAACAACATTTGACCAATATAGAAAATAGCCTACCACTATACACTTGTCCAGAAGAGGAATTTAAATGAGCAAGACCTCTGCTAAGTGTACAAAGTGTATAGCGATTCATGTGCTCCACTGGCAATGTAATGAATCAGCTATTACAGAAGGAACTGCAATACAGAATTCATACAATTTTGCAGATACAGAACTCTGGATTTCCATCCAGTAAATTTGTCAAGCAACAAACTTTCATCTCTACAACATTTTATCAATTCTGTATAGTTTCACTCTCTGTAGTAGCTGATTTATTACTCCTAAAAGGTTATTATCTATGATCATCAGTTCTATCTAGTGGTCATAATATAGTATTTTCCTGATTCATTATATTCTTATACGGTAAATGAATCACATTTGATCTAGAGAGAAAATAGCCTAATAACATTTGTTTTTGCCCCCATTTGCACAAACCAGATGCAGTTTCACAGGATGAATAGCCCTGTCATTTTTTAAATAAATACACCACTTAGTTTACAGAGGTCTCCATCTTATTATTTACTCTTTTGGTTGAATGTTCTTAGCCTACAGTGTTTGGCTATTTCTATATCAGTCAAATGTTCTTCAAGGCTATTTTTTCTTACAATCGAATGTTACACTCTTCTTCTGAAAGGCAACAAGTAGAAACTGAAACTTCACACATAAACATTACAGATATCATTTGGGACTTTTTTGAATGACTGTGAGATATTTGCACTGCCATTTTTTTTTTTTTTTTACAAATAGACCCCTAAGACCCCTTTCACACTGAGGCGGTTTTCAGGCATTTTAGTGCTAGAAATAGCATCTGTAAAGCATGACTTTTCACACTGGGGAGGTGCGCTTGCGGGACGTTAGGAAAAGTCCTGCAAGCAGCATCTTTGGGGAGGTATATTTAGCTGTACTTAGTGTTCCCAAAATGCCCTGCCCACTGAAATGAATGGGCAGCGCTTCCAAAGACTCAGAAAAGTAGAAAAGCACCACAACACGAGCGCTTTTATCCCCTTCTTTGGGGTTAAAATTGGCCAGCTAGCGGCTGAAAAACGCTGTTTAAACAGCGCTACAGCATTGCTAAAATGAGTGTCTCGTTAGTGCTAATGTGGCCGCGGCCCCAGTGTGAAAGGAGTCTAAGAGTCAGTGGTCTAAATACTGATTGTGATCTTGAAGCATATTACAGAAAGCCTGGGATGATAGTTTTGCCTCAGCATCTTCAAAACAAGGATAAGACAGTTTGAAGCTGAAATAAAGCTGGACTGATATTTTTCTCTGCTCACTGCCAAGTAGTGCTTCATTTTTTACCCCACCACACTGCATTTTCACAGGCATCCTCCACATTGAGCTCAACAATAGAAGAAGAATGGAGAAAAAAAATAAGGTTTATGTCATTTGAAAACAATTGCCTTCATGTAAAAGAAACAGATATATCTCAGAAAATTGCACGGTGATTTTTCATAATACAAATGGGTAATTTCACTTTTGCTAGTATCTTTTATTGTGCTAGTGAGGGAATACTTAATATACTAACACAGGCAGTTAATTAAGGATTCTCACTGTTTCATAGTAACACAGAAATTTAAAAAAAAGAGCCAAGTCTATCAAGTTAAACCTACTTTCAGAAACTCTAATATCACTTTAGATGAAGAAAGAACAGAAGGCTTGCAAGGTATTTGTTAATTTATTCTTACAGCTTAGAAAAACGAATAAATGTAATTGTACAGAGTGGAGGACCAGGACTTAAGCAGGTAAAGGGACCATCTCTTTATACCATAGCTAAGATAAAAAACAGTGAAAAAGCTTTGTCAAAAAGACAACACCACAGTCAGGAGAAAAAAAATATGCTGAGTTAGGAAATGTGACAATTAATACGTAACTTCTTTTTTTTTTTTTTATCAAGCTGCACTACACACTACGTGCATGTATTAGTATGTTGGGCTGAAAGGAGTGGGGACATTTAAAGTCTAATTCCAAGAACAAAAGTGTAATATATTGGAACTTATCAGTCCTTAGATGTGGTGGCTGCATTTTTTTTCTGACTTTTTTTGTTGGTGATTCTGCCAGTAAGATGCTCGTTGTCCTATGGTGACAATGCCCACTGATTGTATCTATGGAAGATAGTCACCCAATATCAGTAATTGTATTAGAACTACAAACACCCCCCCTCACATAACATAGGAAGGCGATCTGTGATCCCCAGAGATACCCTCCTGTGAGGTTAAAGTGTTTTTAAACCTAGAAAAAAAAAAACATTGCACTGGCTCTATAATTTGTTTAGATTAAGTTTATCATTTTAGTATTCATTGTCTCCTTGCCGATGTCTCATTTTACCTGGTTGATCCTGCCTGTTCTGCTCTTCCTACAAGTAAACTGACCATGATAAGCATGGCTGCCAGTCCATGCTAGCATGGTCAGTTTACGTCTTATGTCATTCTGCTAAAGATACAGGCATCCTGTGCTAGGGCACAGCATGCCTGTTACTTCAGTAGTCAGTACACAAGCCTCCACTGCCACTGCACTTGGCTGTGAAAGGGGAAGTGATGTTGTGCCACCAGGCTGGATGGCGTTCCATTGCTAAACGCAGAATCTCGCCAGCAACGTCACTTCCGTTTATGAAGTTGTACCCCCAGCACTGCACACGCCTACCAGCAGGTCTGTGCATCACTGTAGAAGCTACAGCGATGATGTGACCTGTTTTACTGAGCCTAGGGAAAGTGGTTTTGTTTTTAAGACAAGCTTATAGCGACTAAAAGCCTACATTTTCCTATTATAAAATGTTTTTCACATGAGTAAGGGTTAAAAACACTTTAACCAGGGCTAATAACATTGTTTGAGATAAAACTGCTGAATGCACATGACACGGGACAGCACTGAATTTCTGGCAGGATCAACTGTTTTTAACACACAACAACATTCTTCCAATGGTATATTTGGCAGACCGAAATGTAGCAGATTAGAGGCACTCATTGTTATGCCCCTTCCGCTGGACGGACTCCGCTAGCTCAGCGGGGATCGCTCCGTTGATCTTCGCTGAGCAGGCGGATGACAGGTCCATCTCCGCTCACTGAGCAGGGATGGACCTGTTAGAGCCTTGCTGTTGTCTGTGGGCAGATCGGATGAAAATTGACAGCCTGTCCATTTTCATCCGATCCCATCCGATCTGCTGGCCGGATGGCGAACGTATCGCCATCCGTCTGTTTTGAGCAGATCTTGTCAGATTGGATGGCAGGCGGGTGTCAGGGGACATATCTCAGCTGACATCCACCTGCCAATTAAAGTCAATGGGTGGCCCATTCGGATCCGCCTGAAAAATGGACAGGCGGACCCGAGAGGGCCGATCGTGTGAAAGGGGCCTTAAGGTTTACATAAACAGTAAAGAATATCTAAACCCAAAAACATTTTCAACCTCTTACAGAAACAATCGAGTCCTGCCCATGATATTTTTTTTTATTTTCAAAAATTCCAATCATTTCCAATTTTATAGGACAAGCTTTTGAGGTCATTAAGGTCCAAGAGAACTGCTTAGATTTTGTTGAAGGCAACACGCCCCAAAGCTTATCCTGAAAAATTGGATGTTAGTGCAAATAAAAAAAGAATCACGGAAAGTACTCAATTGTTTCTGTTGCAAGTGCACTAACATGGCTATAATAACTTTAAACACCTAGTACCGAAAATATGTGTTATTCTTTCCAGAAATGCAGTATCTTTGTAGGTTCTCATAAACTTAACTTAAAGGAGTTGTAAAGGCAGAAGGTTTTTTTTTTCTTAATGCATTCTTTGCATTAAGATGAAAAAACTTTTGTGTGTAACAGCCTCCCCAGCACCCCCTAGTTACTTACCTGAGCCCCATCTATTCCCAGCGGTGTCCACAAATGTCTAAGCCGTCCGGGACACACCTCCTGATTGGCTGAGACACAGAAGCGGCGCCATTGGCTTCTGCGGCTGTCAATCAAAATCAGTCAGCCAGTCAGGGGAGAGAGGGGACGGGGCCGGGTCAGGGCTCCGTGTCTGAATGGACACACGGAGTTGTGACTTGGCTCCAGTGTCCCCATGCTGCAGACTGTGGGGACACACTATAGGAGGGAGGGGCCAGGGGCAGCAAAGAGGGCCCCGAGAAGAGGAGGATCTGGGCTGCTCTGTGCAAAACCAACTGCACAGAGGTGGTAAGTATAACATGTATGTTATTTTTTTTTTTTAAAAACAAGCCTTTACAATCACTTGAAGTCACAAACAATGTAATCTCGCTTCCAAGCTATCTTCTGTAAATTGCAAATTGCCTTGCCTACATGTAAAGAGAGAAAAGACGTGTTTGTAGTCCAAATTGGAAGAGCAAACTAATGTGATAATCATGGCTGTTTTTACAGATTCAGTGCAGTAAGGGATCATAGCCACCCTAAGATAGGAAGTGTGTTATTTGCATGATTATAAAAGGCCTGGAAATAATTACAACTGCAGTTCCCTTATTTAAAAACGGATAAGCTGAATTTTTGTTTTTGGGTTTAAATATGTGTTAAGTGACAATGGGATCGATTCACAAAGCTAACACCTCAGAATAAAGATTCCATTTTGCAAAAATGAGACAGTTATATTCAGCTAAGCCCAAAGGGAACTGAAGTTTATGGTCAAATGGCTAAGACTAAAGGTTCTTATCATTGTGCTTTGTGAATTAAGTCTATTGCTGTTGGGAATGTTGCAGGAGGGATCTCTGGTGGTGCTACTGTTACCACTGTGGGCACAGCTGGAGCACATTGGGTAATGGTAGAGAGCAGAAAAAATGTTTAGCTATGCTTGCAGGAGTCATAGACTGTAGTTCCCCGGTGTATTACTTATGAAAAAAAAAAAGCTAAACAAACAGATGGCACAATTGTAAGAGAGAACACACAAAATACCAATAAGTGTCCTATAAGGAGGCTATTGTGCTCTATGCCTGGCGTTGAACAAGCAAGTAATAAGAAATGCTCATATGACATAATGCTGTTCATCTTTGTAAAGAGGGATGGTCAGACATGCTGCAAACAAGTCTTCTGTGCAACTAAATAGAAATAAATTGCCTAATAAGTGCAAAGTCCCTTCAAGAGTCCAGTGTAAGAATTGATAACTTGCCACTTCCCATTAAATTAAGCAAGAAATCCAACCATTTATGTGTGGTCTAACTCTATAACCATAATGCAAACATGTGTCTTATATGGAATTTGAATAGTTGCAAGGGGCGGTGGGGAGGTATTTAATCCCATTAGAAGCAAGCAGAAAACATGGATGCACGCATAAACATAGCTATACATCTGCACTAATAAAAACATTTGGAAAGGGTCTACTTGCACAGCAGATGTTTATGTTAATTTGCTGTCTCCTTGTCACAATTTTACCATGGGTAACTACTTGGTCAATTTTGCTAGTGGCACCAATGTAGCAGGTACACAAATGATGCCACAGTTCAAATTGTCTGCAGTTATATGAAATGCCACAACGATTATCACAACAAAAATTCAAGACTTCAGTTAGAGCTCATGAAAGGCATTGGAGCATTCACTAATAGTTCAGCAAAGGAATTCAGTTCTCCTTCCTATTCATGTGCAAGAGCAGACACATAGCATGGCTTAATGTCATGGTGTCATTTGTTAGAAGGCTAAAGGGCTTCAATGAAGGGCAATGCTGAAATTGTAACTGACAAGCACTCCGTCTTGTCAGAATTGTCTGAAAAGACTAACTGAAGACTAATGACTAGAAAGCCATTGTATGGAAACAGACAAAGTGTGTGTGTTTTGGTATCTGAATTTTTGGTTGAAAAGGTTGACCTTACCTCCTTTATGTAAAAAATTGAGCGTGAATCTCTACATATGATAAAATGTGTGACTGCCCAATGTGTTTGATTAGTACAAGCTCTATTATAAGCCATTAACGCATGGATTTCTTTTACAAATATTCTGGACATGTGGCCAATAGAGGCGTGTGGATCCAACACAAAACTAAATTAAGATATACATAGCTCATGTATACAACTTTCTCTTTATGTCTGTAAAGCGGAGGGAATGAACTCAAAGTCTGGTTCACACCATAAATGGTGGGATATGGTTGGGTGGAAATTCCAGCACAGTCCCACCGCACAGACAAATAAAAATGCCTTCTGTGTGCCTGGTTTACACCACTGAGTTGTGATGGTGTGAGGGCACGATCGATGAGAAAAGTACTTTTTTTCAGTGCAGCACAGTGAGAGGCAATCCACTGCCGCGCACAACGTGGCTGACTATGTCATGAGATGTCTGTGTGATATCTCAATAAAGTTTGTTTTAAAAAAAAGAAACAGTGCAATCTGATGGATCACACCGCATACCAGCTGCAGTGCAGCAGCCGATGTGATCAAGTTTAAAAGCCAATTTTTCAGTTTGCACTTTTTTTAAAAACACAGGGCTTGCCCAGCCATGACACTAGATTTGCTGAGATCGATATGGAAAGACCACTGATCTCTCACAGAATGTAGCACTCCTTTTTTGTTGGGGGGGATGTAAATTGCTTAATTTAGTCAATGTGCACAAGGATGTAAGGTACACTTTGGGCTTGATTTACTAAAATTGGAGAGTGCAAAAATCTGGTACAACTCTGCATAGTAACCAAGTGGCTTCCAGGTTTTATTGTCAAAGCCTAATTGAATAAGCTAAAGTTTGAAGCCGATTGGCTACCATGAACAGCTGCACCAGATTTTGCACTCTCCAGTTTTAGTAAATCACCCCCCCCCCATTGTTTATTTACAGAAATATGTTCCAACCATTGTGATTCTCCCCCAGGCCAAAGGTTCCTAGTCCTTTCTTGTTCAACAGGTAGGCTATAGGGCTGATTTACTACGCTGTTCACTTTGCAAGATAATTTTCCTCAGAGCTTAGTGAATGTGTTAAAATTCACTTTACAATCATTCAAGTAAGATTAAAAAAAAAAGCATTTTTTTCTACACATGATTGTATGATGGATGATAGCAGGGCTTCATCTTTACTAAGCTCTGGGGATAATTCCTTTACAATGTAAACCATCTATTTGCCTTTAACCTCCCTGGCGGTATGATTATTTCTGATTTTAGGTGCTGAAAGCGGTACAATTATTTTGCACAGAAATTTGGCGTTTTATATTGTAGGCCTGTAATTCTTAGGAATAGTTCACTTAAATCTGTCCAAACAAGAGTCTAGTAGACATCCCGGGTATGATAAAGTTTGAAAAACTAAATAAAAAATTATAATATAATAAATAACTATAAATAATTATAACAAATAATAATATAATAATAATAAAAATTATATAATAATGTAATCAAATCAAAAACACTGAAATTTGCTCAGTTGCAGAATTTTGGCTTTTATTACTTTTAGTGTTTGATGACGGATCTCCCCACAAATCACTATCGCTCAATTCTGCGAGTGATTCTAATTTATTATCGCTTTTTTCTAGCTGGTCTAAAACCACTTTTGATGTAAAGAGACAGTTTTGGTTGCTATGGGCAATCTCCAGTTTCCTGGCAGAAAGAACAGTTTTATATATATAAAACTGCATGCAGGACACTGGGCAGACCACTAGGGACAAAGGGGATGTGTAGTTATTTGATACAGTACTGTAATCTGTAAGATTACAGTATGCTGTATCTATACTGTGTGTTTTACTTTTGAATTTACCGCCGAACTCCGTCCCCGTGCGTCGCACCGCTCGCAGGGAACGGAGCTCGGCACTGTGAATCGAGCGAGACACAGCGGCTCGCCGATCACAGCGGGGAGACATCGCAGGATCCAGGGGACAAGGTAAGTATGCTCTTCCTGGATCCTGCGATGCAAGCCCGAGTCTGGCTCGGGGATACCGCTTTTGGTATAAAAAATCCAACCCGAGCCAGACTCGGGAATACCGCCAGGGCAGTTAATAAATCAATCCCACTGTCTTCTTAATCACCCAGATTTGTATATCTGAATTAATTATTCTATTGATTAAAAAACAACCCCGCATCATAATCCCCTCTCCACCAAATGATTTGGACCAGTGCACAAAGCAAGGTCAATAAAGACATGGATGGAGGAACTTGGCTGGCCTGCACAGAGTCCCGACCTCAACCCGATAGAACACCTTTGGGGAATGAAGACTGCGAGCCAGGCCTCCTCTCAAACATCAGTGCCTGACCTCACAAATGTGCTTCTGGGGGAATGGTCAAACAATTCGATAGACATAGTCCTATACCATGTGGATAGCCTTCCCAGAAGAGTTATTATTATTATTATACAGGATTTATATAGCAACAACAGTTTGCTCAGTGCTTTACAACATGAGGGCAGACAGTACTCTTACTATACAAATCAATACAGGAGGGATCAGAGGGCCCTGTTCGTTAGAGCTTACAATCTAGAAGGGAGAGTTGGAGCTGTTATAGCTGCAAAGGGTGGACCAACTCAATACTGAACCCTACGGACTAAGACTGAGATGCCATTAAAGTTCATGTGCATGTAAAGGCAGGCGCCCCAACACTTTTGACTATATATACTGTATATATATATATATATATATAGTATACACATACATACATACACACGCATATAAAATATATATTTCAGAGACCTTGCTATGCTATATTGAACTACTGTATGCAAATATGGGAATCTTTTTTTTTTTCAGACAGACAAATTAGGTCAATTCAAAATCCCCCTCAGATAATTCTCCAGTTTCTGTTACCTTGCCGTTTCACAAAACTCGTTTCAGCCATTAACATGATGTGTGCGTGCTTTAACTGAGTGGGGTCAACTTTGCCACAAGCACAAAGAATTCAAGTAAGCATGAAAATGAATGCTTCTAGGATTCTTTGCTGGCAAATAAAAGATCAAAACCTAAAAACAAGAGATTAATTCATTGAGTTGCGCTTCTATCAGTAAAAAATATCTGCATTGGCAAAATTCTTCAGTACAGAACACAGCTTTCTCTTTCCTTTTATAGGAAACTGGATCCTACTGTAAGTACCATGAGATGAAGGATATTTTAAAACGTAGACAGAATCATTCATGTTATGTGGAGAGACCAATGGCTCAAAGTAAACCCTCAAGCAATCCCACTGAAATCTATGGGATAGAGACCCTCATTTCAAGCACTGGTTTCTGAAAGCTAGAGCTACAAAGTTGCGCATGAAGGAGTGCCGCAGTCCTTTTTTTCCCTGTGATCTGACCTTAAGCAAAATATTGCAGGGAATAAACAAGCATCCCACCATGAACGAATAAGGAAAAAGGCATTATGCTAATAAGGTGATAGTGCTGCAACATCACTATGGAAAGGATCACTAGATATTCAACTATAATAGGATATAATTATTAACCTCTTGCCGACCGCCCGCTGTCTGACATTTGACGGCGGCAGAATGGCTCCCCTGCTTGAATCACCGTAGCTGTACGGCAGCTGCTTTAAGTGGTATAGGGGGTGCGCACACACACCCATCGCGTCACTGACTACCCAATGCGTGTGCCTGGTGGCCGCAATGTCCGCCGGGCACCCGCGTTCGCTCCTGACAGAGCCAGAATGGGGATATGTGTGTGTGTGTACACACACACATCCCTGTTCTGGCAAGGGAGAGGAGACAGATTGTGTGTTCTAGTATATTGGGAAAACAATCTGTCTCCTCCCCCAGGCAGTCCCATCCCCTCTACAGTTCGAACACTCTCATCCCCTCCCATCCCCTCTACAGTTCGAAAACTCTCGCATGTCAGTCCCAATTTCAACCACAATTTCAGAGACATCTGTGCAGGTTTCTGCACAGATGTCAATGTAAATCACAGCCCAAAATCGCAAACAGTAGTACAGTAACGACTTTTTGAAATCGGTGCAGCGCCGCAGATGCGGAGTCGCACAGATTAGGACGGTGCCATTGACAGCAATTACCGCCGATTGACATGCGATTTGACATGTCAAATTACATGTCAAAACGCTCCAGTGTGAACCAGGGCTTAATGTCAATGGTCCCAAAAAAGTGTCAAAAGTGTCCGATCTGTCCACCGCAATGTCGCAGTCCTGATAAAAATCGCAGATCTAGTAAAAAAAAAAAAAAAAAATTATACAAACGCCATAAATCTATCCCCTATTTTGTAGACGCTATAACTTTCCCGCAAACCAATCAATATAAGCTTATTGCGATTTTTTTACCAAAAATGTGTTGAAGAATAAATGTCGGCCTGAACTGAAGAGGAACGTTGTTTGTTTTTTTTAAATTTTGGGATATTTAATATGGCAAAAAGTAAAAGATAGTGTTTTTTTTCAAAATTGTGGCTCTTTTTTTGTTTACAGCACAAAAAATAAAAGCCGCAGAGGTGATCAAATACCACCAAATAAAAGCTCTATTTGTGGGAAAAAAATGACAAAGTTTATTTGGGTACAGCATCGCACGACCGCGCAATTGTCAATTAAAGCGACGTAGTGACTAATCGCAAAAGATGGCCCGGTCAGGAAGGGGTAAATTCTTCAGGGGCTGAAGTGGTTAACTGAACTTATGTTGAGAGATGGCAATGTAGCATGTGTAAATATATAATATAGCCAAAGAATTCTAGTTTGTTATTAGTCACTATTAAGATCCTTAAAGTTAAGTGGCTCTAAAGGCAGAAGTTTTTTTTTTTTTTTTTTTTTTTAACCTTAATGCATTCAATGCATTAAGATAAAAAACCTTCTGCAAGCAACTTCCTCCTCAGACTCCCCCCCTCTTATTCTTACCTGAGCCTGATGTCAATCCAGCGATGTGCACGAGACCACAGAATCTCTCGGCTCTCTCTTTCATCATTAAGTCTAAGTCACAGCAGCAGGAGCCCCTGGATCACAGCCCGTGGAGAGGGGGTAGGCGGAAGGGTTGAACCATGTTCTATGTGTTTTGTCTGACTCACAGAGCCGGCTCAGGAGCAGACAAGCACAAGTGCAAACAAAGCAACTGGCTTGCTATGAGGGCACTCGGCGGGAAAGGAGGCAGCAGTGGGGGGACCTGAGAAGAGGAGGATCAGGGCTGCTCTGTGCAAAACCATTGCACAGAGCAGGTAAGTATAGCATGTTTGTTATTTAAAAAAAATAAAAAAATTCTTATAGAATCACATTAATTTGAACAGATTAAAGCTGAAGTTTAGTTAAACAAAACATCCCTACAGCTGTAGTGACATCACTTACCTGTAATGAAGTATGTCCCATGTTGTGCAGGCACCTGGATTCTGGAGTAATCTTCACTGCAGGAATGCCTGTCCTCTTCTCACCTCTGAACGTCTAGCACTGCAATGGTTAACAGCTTTGGGTCTTTAGGCAGGACACCAGTAAAGGTGGTCCCATGGGGACTCCTTTCTCTTCCTCCAATGAGATTATTAGTTATTTCATGGAAAGAGAGGGTGTGTCTCCATCAGACCATACTTATGATTGTTCTGCATCTGAATCTGTTCAAAAAGAACTGAACATATGTAGCAAAAAACTGCTATGTCTCTTCTGCAATAAAAACACTTACCTGCCTGCTCGTAGTCTTCTAATGAATGTACACTTTATGCATGCACACTCTAGTTGTACTGAAATTACTGACACCCGTGATGACTCAAAATGATGTCATTCTCTCATTGGCTAATCAAGAGGCCAAAAACCTGATACCAGGAAGTGGCCATGGAGAAGATGACAGTGGCTGGCGAGGGGTTTCATTCTACTTTCACTATTGCAGCATCAGACTTTCACAGGCAGGAAGAGGACAGGCATCCGTGCAGTGAAAAGTTCTCCAGGATCCAACTACCTGCACAATATCAGACATACTTCATAAGTAGGTGATGTGACTAAATATGTGGGGATTTTTTTAAACTACATCTCAGTTTTAAGCACTTTTAGAAACACAAATGGCTGGAATACAAAAACAGGCAGCTGTATGGAATTTTGAGGATTCTTGAGCTCCTACAAGAATGGGCCAAGCACTCTGTTTGAGGCTCTGCCAGCCATTATCTTTGATGTAATGGATTCAAAGGTAACCTATTCCTGACAGCAGCTGAAATGGTGGCTCTCTAAAAATTGCTGAATGCAAAGCCCGCTCCCCAGAGGCTGTGACTGTTCACATACCAGAGTAGACTAGTTGGAAGTAGGCAATGATCAGGTAAACCTTGCAAAAAGGACTCCATGCTCTGAACTCTGGCACAGGAGAGAGGACTACAAGAGAGTCCCTGACTCCACATGGGAGACCACAATCAGTGATGGGAAGAGATAAACAGGGGGCAGAAGCCGGAAAAAGAGGAAAAGCGCTAGCTCAATATCAAAACTAAAAATGAATTATGTGGGTGCACTAAACTTTTAGAACCTGCACTATGCAGATTGGTGATATGAGTCCTGTCTTAGATATGTCACTAATTCATACATGAATGGCCAAAATAAAACTAAAAATGTAACACATGATGGTTTAAAAACCAGATGTCTGCAGAATAAAAATAGAATGATCAATTTTAAAATATTAAAGCATACAGTATATAAACCCAAAAACTAAAGTGTAATATATTGCAACTAAAAATAAAATTTGAGTCCTTAAAGCGGAACTAAAGTCCCAAAGGCCCTTCTTCCCTCAACATCACCCATTACCCACCACACTTTCACTTGTTTCCTAGTATTTCACACACAACACCCATCTATCACTTCACCACACAGTCTTCACTGATACATCCATCCTCCACACACACACATCCATCCCTACCTTCTCTTCCTCTCACTCTCATACAATTTTCCTCCTTTTTACAGCCCATCCTGTGCTTAGCGGCCTGGTTGCACCTCTCCTGCCTGGTGGTGTTTATATTGGGTAGCTGCGGTTCCTCGGCGGCTGTGGTCCGTGGCTCGGGGGCTATGTGCTCGGCCTCAGCCCGGGGTGAGACTTTGTTGACCCAGACCACTTACATATCCCGGCCCATTGGTTGTCATTGACCAATAATTGTATTGTAAGTATTATTGAAACATATGTTTCTTCTGTACTTACTTTCCATCTATCCTTGACTGATTATATATTAATAGATGTCTCTATTGTTTTAATTTTTAGTTAATTTGCATCTGACTCCTGATGATTGGTAGAAAGCCAAGAAACGCGTAGAGTTACCAACTTATGGATGCATATATTGTTTTATTTAATAAGAATAACAATATCCTCTTTCTTTCTGTAACCGCCTCAATTACATGAATTATACCCTTTGCCTTACTGCCTGTATATGTCTAACCATGTTGTACAATGCATTCCATGAAGTATGTTTTACGCAAACCCTATTAAAATATTTTGTATCATTTTATACTTTGAATATCTTTGGAGATTATGGTATCCCAGGTTATATGTACATTTATGGTTATTACAACATTTTACCAACTATAGATATAACACTTGTTTCAGATCAACCCCCTTTGATCTGGAACAACCAGTCTTTGTATCCATTGACATGTCTCAAGTAAAGTCCCGCTACTATCCCCCTTTTTTTGTCATAAATTACTGGGATGGAGACATGTCAATGCAATTATTAGTGTGGACAGGTCACAATCCTATTTCAAAGTCCCAAATACTTACCTCTTCTTCAACAGTCTGATGTCCCATGGTGGCATCTGCATCTTCTACCATCTGTATTTTTCAGCTTCCTTTAATAGATCACCCTATCAAGCAAAAGTGTCAGTTAGAGGGTTGGAACAAACCATTTACATTTTACAGGAGCACTTACAGGTCAGCTTTTTTTTATTATTTACATGGAACCTTATCCCTAAAGAAAAATGTTTCTGCAACTACTCAAATCTACTATTTCATCTAGCACTACCTTCTCCACAAGTGGACAGTGCTGCTGTCCAAGGCTGTTCTTCCATAGATAGAGAGGATGATTAAGCGTACCCACCCTAATGCCCTGTACACACGATAGGATTTTCCGATGGAAAATGTGTGATAGGACCTTGTTGTCGGAAATTCCGACCGTGTGTGGGCTCCATCACACATTTTCCATAGGAATTTCCGACACACAAAGTTTGAGAGCTTGCTATAAAATTTTCCAACAACAAAATCCGTTGTCGGAAATTCCGATCGTGTGTACACAAATCCGCCGCTTGAAGTGCCACGCATGCTCAGAATAAATTAAGAGACGAAAGCTATTGGCTACTTCCCCATTTATAGTCCCGACGTACATGTTTTACGCCACCGTGCTCAGAACAATCGGATTTTCCGACAACTTTGTGTGACCGTGTGTCTGCAAGACAAGTTTGAGCCAACATCCGTCTGAAAAAATCCATGGATTTTGTTGTCGGAATGTCCGATCAATGTCCGACCGTGTGTACAGGGCATAAGGCCTTATGCACACAGGATGTTTTGGAAACTCTCCTAAAAGCCTTTCTTCTTGGCAGCCATTTTTAGGCAGAAAAAGTGTGTAACGCATTAAGGTGCATTTGAGCGTGTTTATAGGTGCCAAGTGCTAGGGTGTTAATTCATTTCATTGGCCAGAGTAACAATTTATTCTGGCCATTAAAAATGAATGAAACAGTTTGACAAAAACATTTTTTTTCTGCCTCTAGAACCCCCTGCCACTAAACACTGCCAAAAGCCTATGTGTGCATGGACACATAGGCTAACATGCAGAGAGTTTCGAGGAATGAAGAAAAATGTCTGAGACCCCTAGAAGCAGCTGCATAAATATCCAGTGTGCATGAGGCCTAAGACAAAAGTGTGTTACTGGCTGTCTGAATCACCAGGTGAAAATAGGGAAAAATCCCTAATGAAAGAAAACGAATGCAGCCAGCAGGTCTAAAGACCTGTAAGCTGCAATGGGAAATTTTTTTTTTCAGTTTAGATGCACTTTAACCACTTGCCGACCAGCTCGTGTACATATACTGCGGCAGGTTGGCAGTGTTGCGCGAATTGGCGTACCTGCAAGGTGGCTTTCGCAGCGCAGTTGTGGGCGCGGCCGCCGTTGGCATGGTCTTGTGCCCGCGGGTAAGGCAGACTCCATGTCCGCCAGCGACTGCCTAGTACAGAGGCAGAAGGGGGATCTGCCAGTGTAAACAAGCGGATCCCCGTTCTGACAAGGGACATGTCAGAGATCTTCTGTTCCCAGTGATCGGGAAGCCATGTCCCAGTGAGGCCATCCACCCTACAGTTAGAACACACCTAGGGAACACACTTAACCCCTTCATGGTCCCCTAGTGTTAACCCCTTCCCTGCCTGCATTTTTATAGCACTATTCAATGTCACTGGTCCCCAAAAAGTGTCATTTGGGGTCAGATTTGTCCGCCGCAATGTGGCAGTCTCGCTAAAAATCGTAGATCGCTGCAATTACTAGTAAACACAATAAAAAATAAAAATAAAAGTCCCTAAATCTATCCCATAGATTTTAGACACAATAACTTTTGGCAAACCAATCAATATACGCCTAGGGTGATTTCTTTTTTACCAAAAATATGTAGAAGAATATGTATTGCCCTAAACTAAAGAATAAATGTGTTTTTTTCCATTTTTTTGGATATATATTATAGCAAAAAGTTAAAAAATATATTTTTTTCCAAAATTGACGCTTTTTTTGTTTGTTTATAGCACACAAAATAAAAACCGCAGAGGTCATCAAATACCACCAAAAGAAAGCTCTATTTGTGGGGAAAAAAAAGGACATCAATTTTGTTTGGGTACAGCATCTCATGACCACGCAATTGTCAGTTAAAGGGATGCAGTGCCGTATCGCAAAAAAAGGCCTGGTCATTAAGTAGGCAAATCCTTCTGGGGCTGAAGTAGTTAAATTACAGAACAGTTTGTTTAGCAATTATGTATGTTAGAGCATTTTTAACAAATGTTGATTTTTTCTTTAAGGCAATATAAGATATGACCTTGAAGCCAGGAAACTTCCACTAAATGCGATCCATAAGAAGACAGATAACTTTATTGATTAAAACGGCTTAGCGACATGATCATACAAGTTACCGGAGGACAGCTTTACCAGTTTTATGCAACAGTGTGCAATTTGTCAGCCTGCGATGTGAATACAACATCAGTGGAGTGCTCACTGCTTACTGTTTGCTTTCACCATAACCAGTGCTTTTAGATTTTAATTTTTGTACTCAAATAGCAAAAAAAATCTTGTGAAAGGGGAGCTAAGAATATATATATATATATATATATATATATATATATATATATATATATATATATATATAGAGAATAATACCATTTAGGGAACCAAGGTCTCTAGGCATGTTTACAGCTAATGAAAAAAGTGGGCATTAATTAAGTGCCCATGGCATGGTACTGTGGCTGGCAAAAAGAAATTAAAAAAAAAAAAAAATTTGTGTTACTGTTCCTTTAAATGATAGAATATGACAGGCATGTGGATTACAGGGGAAAAAAACGTGACCTACGGGCGGGAAAAAGACGTGTATTGCGGATTAATACACGTGTTCTGGGGGCTATATAAGACCCCCGCATTCAGGTTCCAGTCACTGTTGACCCCACAGCGGCTTGACGAGCTCCATAGGCTATAATACTGAGCTATAATACAGGAGCTCGTCTGCCGTTTAAAGTCATGAAGACGCTTGTGAGGAGGGTCCTTGAGAAGGCGGCGTCGGAAGGAGGTGAGGAATGGCTTATGAAGTGCCTGGCGGAATTTGAAGCGGACCCGGCGGAGGAAGCGGGCATGAGAGACCCAGAAGAATGTTCGCCGGCCCCAGCCTCAAATGACATGCAGAGCCTATCACCACCAGTGAACATCCCAGCGACTCACCTCAATACAGCAAGCAGGCAGCGACGAAGCCGCCCGCCGGAGCGTCCGGCTACGGCAGTCTCTGAAGTGAGAATGGAGTCCCGCCCTGCTGAAGAGGTCGTTGCGGATGATGTCATGCCGCCTCAGCGCAGTGGATGTCGTGTCCGCAAGAAGAAGAGGGCCTTTTCTCCGTCGCCTCTTCGTAGAAAAGAGGGGCGGGGTAACACTCATCTATCCCCGCCTCTCGGGGATAATCTCTCTTTCTCTCCACAGGTAACTGCGTCCTCTGTTGCCATGACGACGGGTTTGAGAGTGTCCAGGCTTGATCAGCTGGACGAGGTGATGACAGAAGCCCGTATTAGAACAGCTGCTGCAGAAAGACATGTTCAACAACAGACACCTGATCTTCAATCTGCTACAGGAACACCCCCTGCTGGTGAGTCAGCACAACAACTTTTCATAACTCAACTGCTTGATTCTTTGTCTAAATTTACAGCTTCTTTAGGCAATACAAATTTACCTGCACCTGTTATTTCACCAGCTAGTGTTTGGTCACACAATACTTCTTCACCTGTCACTTCACATGATATGGTTAACACGAACGCGGTGAATAATACCCAAGATTGTGTTACCAAGGCGCATATACTGTCTCCTGTGCCGGAAACATGTTTTAAGGAAGTATTACCTTGCGAGATGTCTCCGTTAGGTTTTCATTTAGCTTCAAATATAAAAGAAAAAATATGGAAAGGTGAATTTATTGATCTTTTGACATTATTACCTAGCAATAAAGAGTCATCTTTTAAATATGATAAACGGAATGATGATGAGGATAGACGCCGTACAGCCCCTAAATCTTTTCATAACTGGTTGCAAGCATTCTGTATATTTTCAGCTATAATGGGCGAAAAGTTCCCTGAAAAATGTAGTGGTTTATTCCAACATCTAGAAAATATTCTTGAAGCTTATAAAAATTTTGGCGGTTTTGGTTGGTACAATTATGATGAATCATTCCGCCAAAAAATGGCAGTCTTCCCTTCTTTGAAGTGGGGGATGAAGGATGTTGGCTTATGGCTAAACCTAATTCTTCCTCAAAAACAAGCAGTCAATAAACAGCCTCTTGTCAATCAAAACACGTCATCAGTCTATAAAAAAGGCATTTGTTATGCATATAACGAGTCCCAGTGTAAATGGTCAACTTCGTGCCGTTATAAGCATGAATGTTCTTTTTGTTTTGGGACTCATCCTTTAGTGAAATGTTTTAAAAGGAGTTATTCCAATGTGCAATCCCGGGACAATTCCAAAAGCTTACACACCAGTGAAGCTGGAAAACATGTACCCGTGGCTACTTCTGTACCCAGACAAGGAGAAAGCGGGAATTTTAATTAACGGTTTTTCTTTCGGTTTTAGGCTTCCTGTTTTTTCCGGTAATGGGTGCCATGTAGTTGATAATCTGAAATCAGGAGAAAAAGAACAACAGTGGCGCCACTCTAAGTGCAGTATTAAAAGCGAATTTTAATATATCTTTAAAATCTGGTACTCACAAGAGGCCTGAGGAAGGAGCGTAGCTCCGCAAACGCGTCGCCTATGCCTATCAGTCTGCCAATCAAGTTTATCCCTGCACGGACCCGGAAGTGACTCCGTCCCCCGGATCGAAAACAGTGCGTTCCAGCGGCAGGACACAGCGAACATCCTGCAGCGCAGCCTGTCAGAACGCCACCGCATGATATGACTGGACAACTCATTTGGGACACCTGGCACTATCAATCTTACTCTACACGCCTGTTTTACATGTACCTTTGTGAGTACCAGATTTTAAAGATATATTAAAATTCGCTTTTAATACTGCACTTAGAGTGGCGCCACTGTTGTTCTTTTTCTCCAGCATCCAGAGGATTGCTTCATCCTTATCCACAGGGCTGCCTTCTACAGTTGCTTCCCATGGACTTTAATTTATCTCACTCAATTTAGTTTTATTTGGACTTTAGCAGCTCAGAGTCTGCTTGTTTATAGCTCTTACAATTTACCAATTATTTGTTGTGAAAATACCTTCCAGCAGTTATCCTTTCTGTAATATAGCTATATATATATATATATGTATATATATGTTTTTTGGGGTTCCAACTGTTTTATATTGGTTGATTGCAGCGCTCACATGTACATATTGATAATCTGAAATCAGTCTTTCTTCATAGTCAGGTGGTTAGGCAAAAGTTGATCAAAGAGATCATAGCTGGCCGTGTGGCCGGTCCTTTTGTATCTCCACCTTTCAAAAATTTTCGTATATCCCCATTAGGTTTAGTGCCAAAAAAAGAAACAAACTCTTATCGTCTTATTCATCATCTTTCTTTTCCTAAAGGTAACTCTTTAAATGATGAAATTGACGATTCTTTATCATCGGTAAAATATGCCAGTTTTGACGACGCTGTTTCATTAATAAAAACATTTGGGATTGGAGCTTTGTTAGCTAAATCAGATATCAAGGCTGCTTTTAGATTATTACCTATTGCACCGGAGTCTTTTAATTCCTTAGGTTTTTGTTTCGAAGGTTATTTTTTCTATGACATGTGTTTAAAAATGGGTTGCTCTTTATCATGTCAGTATTTTGAGACGTTTGCTACTTTTTTGCAATGGGTTATTTAGGATGTTTCAGGTTTGGAAGGAATAATCCATTACTTGGATGATTTTCTTTTTATAGGACCGCCTGATTCTCCAATTTGCGCTCTGCTGTTGAAATTATTCTTAGCTATCTCTAACAATTTTGGAATTCCTATTGCTTATGAAAAAACGGTTCTTCCTTCTCCGGTTATCGAATTTTTAGGTATTACGATCGATACTGTTTTATTTCAGTTTCAACTTCCTTTGTTAAAGATTAATCGGATTCAGGAGTTGATTTGTCTCTTTTTGCGCAGAAAAAAGGTTCTGCTAAAAGAACTTCAATCCTTTTTAGGATTGTTGGCCTTTGCGTCTCGAGTTATGCCGGTTGGCAGAATTTTTTCAAGAAGATTGTCTATGGCTATGTCGGGGGTTTAAATCTCCTTTCTCACATATTCGGCTTACCAATGATCTTAAAGACGATCTATTGGTATGGTCTCAATTTCTTTTAGATTACAATGGTCGTACGTTTTTTCAGGAAGAACTGTTTTTTTCAGCTGATATGGAGTTGTTTACTGATTCTGCAGGATCATTGGGTTTTGCAGCAATATGGCGCACTCATTGGTTCTCTGGTTCTTGGCCTTCTTTTTGGGTTTCTAAAAAAGCCTCGAAGAACATTGTGTTACTGGAGCTTTTTCCGATCATTGTGGCTTTTGAACTATGGGGTGAATTCTTTACAAACAAACGAATTCTGATCCATTCTGATAACAAAGGAGTACTTTTTGCGATAAACTGCCTCTCCTCTAAATCCATATCTGTCATAAAACTTTTGCGTTACTTTGTATTTTTATGTTTAAAATGGAATATTTGGGTTAAGGCAAAATATGTTCCTGGTAAGCAGAATGAGATAGCAGATGCATTATCTCGTTTTCAGATGGCTCGTTTCAGGCAGCTTTTTCCCGAAGCGGACCTAGTTGGTTACACATGCCCAAATCATCTATGGGATTTGATTTAACCCCTGTCTGTTCAGCTATTCAACATTCTTTAGCTCCTAGAACATGGACCGAATATTTGGTTGCATGGAAAAAATGGCTATTGTTTAATGATGCAATGGGCTTCTCCGGTTGTTCACCTACGGAACAAACAGTTTTAGCATATTTTTGTTTTCTTATGCAAAAGAATTTTTCTTATAATCATATTAACAAAAGCTTGGCTGGAATTTCTTTTTTCTTAAAACTTCATAACTTGCCAGTTTGCACTAGTTTCTTTACGGTTCGCCAAGCTCTTAAAGGTTATAAGAAAAAAACGTTCACACCAGATATGCGTAGGCCCATTTCATTGGATATATTGCGGGATATTTGTTTAGTGACTCCTAAAGTATGCAATTCAGAATACGAAGCGATATTACTTCATTCAGCCTTTGTTTTAATTTTCTTTGCTGCGCTTCGAATTTCAGAGATGGTCCCGGCTAACAAAAAAGGTAATTCTGGGTTACTTTTTAATGAAGTATTAATTTCACCAGGTAAAGTACAAGTTTTTATAAGTCGATCTAAGACGGACGTGCATGGTAGAGGTAATTGGCTCAGTTTATATGCCTGTGGCGACTCTATTATTTGTCCTTATGTAATTCTTTCTACATATCTCTCTATTCGACCTTCGTGTTCGGGTAATTTTTTGGTTCACTTGGATCATTCCCCTCTTACTAAATTTCAATTTTCCGTTTTATTACGACGTTGTTTATCTCATTTAGGTCTCTCTCACCTTAAATTTTCGTCGCACTCTTTTCGCATTGGAGCCGCCACAGAAGCAGCTAGATTGGGTCTTGAGGATACAGTCATTATGAGATTAGGGAGGTGGGAGTCCAAGAGGTTTAATCTTTATGTTCGCCCTAATTTATGTCTTTAATTTCATAGGTCGCAAGTCTTACATTTGGATCATTGGACACTCGTTTATTTATTGGGCTCACAAAAGAGGGGGTCAACGTTGTTATACTTCCAATTTATCTTTACCCCATGCTTCTTTTAAAGTTCTTTGGAAGGGCATTAGTGGGCTTCAATGGAATAATCTTTTCTGTCATCTCTCCGCATTATCTCAGCGATGGCCTTCTCCTGATATTTTGATACTTCATTTAGGGGGTAATGATGTAGGTAAACAACCAACTTTAGATTTACTTTTTATGATGAAGCAAGATTTACATCGCATACATCTTTCTTTTCCGGGTACTCGGGTACTATTTTCGGAAATGGTGCCACGTCTTGTATGGTTGTCTTCCCCAGAGACAAAGCCTTTGGAGAAGATTAGAAGACGTGTGAACCATTCTATTGCAAAATGTATGCCTTTTTTAGATAGTTTTTCTTTCAGACATGTCGATTTGGAAGGAGGTTTTTCAGGCCTTTACCGACAAGACGGAGTTCACTTGTCGGATGTAGGCTTGGATATATTTAATTTAGATTTACAAAACATGATTGAGATGGCCGCGGTGGTGGGGTAGGCCGTTTTTGTTTTGCTAACATAAACGGCTGGTGGGGACTTTGAAGAAGGTTTTTATTTATGGTACTCGCTCGAGTTCTATAACTGAGTGAGATATTGATATATGTTTTATTGAAAATATTAATTAAATGAATAAATAAATAAATAAAACAAAAGAAAAAGAAAATTTAAAATAATTTATTTATGTTTTACTTATAAAGTTCATTTATACCAATAAAGGTGCCGCGGCCATTTATCACCATTAAATAAGTCTGAGTGTGGATTATTTCTTTATTTAAGATTCTTTTGTACAGCCTACATTCCCATGAAAAAAGTGGGCATTAATTAAGTGCCCACGGCATGGGACTGTGGCTGGCAAAAAGAAATAAAAAAAATAAAATAAAAAATTTTGTGTTACTGTTCCTTTAAATGATAGAATATGACAGGCATGTGGATTACAGGGGAAAAAACCGTGACCTACAGGCGGGAAAAACACGTGTATTGCGGATTAATACACGTGTTCTGGGGGCTATATAAGACCCCCGCATTCAGGTTCCAGTCACTGTTGACCCCACAGCGGCTTGACGAGCTCCCCATCCCTCCCACCCTTGTCGCAGCACCTTTTATGTGGTTTGTCACCCTTGGATCAAGGGGGGACTTTGAAGAAGGTTTTTATTTATGGTACTCGCTCGAGTTCTATAACTGAGTGAGATATTGATATATGTTTTATTGAAAATATTAATTAAATGAATAAATAAATAAATAAAACAAAAGAAAAAGAAAATTTAAAATAATTTATTTATGTTTTACTTATAAAGTTTATTTATACCAATAAAGGTGCCGCGGCCATTTATCACCATTAAATAAGTCTGAGTGTGGATTATTTCTTTATTTAAGATTCTTTTGTACAGCCTACATTCCCATGATCGATTTATAAATAGCAGGCAGAAATAAAACTGAACTCTAGACAAAAAGCTAAATACTGTACATAGCTGAAATACATATAAGAGAACTGTTTTTCAGAATGGAAGGAATTATATTTCTTTCCTTCCATTCCTGAGGTTAACACATTCTCCTCCCTCACAGTTAAGGACGACAGTGGTGTCCTCTCTATAGCTCCAGCCTTGAAGCTGAGCATGTGCGCCATTCAAAGAATGCTTTGCATTTTCGGAATGAATGCAAAGCATTCTCTGATTGGACAATGTGGAAAGGTGGGGCAATGATGTCATACTCCCCACTTTGTCCAATCAGAGAATGCTTTGTATTCACTCAGAAAATGCAAACCATTCTCTGAATAGTGCCAGTGCTGTGTGGTTAACCTTCTGTGTTCACAATGCTCCGGTAGCTTAGCCTTGGAGTTGGAAGGTAGCGGAGATCACTGGAGTAGCGGCATCTACTTGCGGTATATATATATATATATATATATATATATATATATATATAGTCACATTGGTCTAGGTTGGATCAAAGTAACTATGTAAAAATATACCATAGAATTATTCTTTAAAAAGAAAACTTCTTGAAAATACTTTTATAAGCCCTTAAAGTGGTTGTAAAGGCAGAAGTTTTTTTTTTAGCTCAATGCATTCTATGCATTAAGATAAAAAGCCTTCTGTGTGCAGCAGCCCCCCTCAGCCCCTAATACTTACCTGAGCCCATCTCTATCCAGCGATGTTGCATGAGAGACTCGGCTGTTCGGGACTCTCCCTCCTCATTGGCTGAGACAGCAGCGAAGCGCCATCGGCTCCTGTCAACTGAGTCAATGAGGAGATAGAGGGGACGGGAGTTCTGAGTCTGAAGGGAGCTGCGGCTCGGCTCGGGTGCCCCCATAGCAAGCTGCTTGCTGTGGGGGCACTCAACAGTAGGAAGGGGCCAGGAGCACCAAAGAGGGACCTGAGAAGAGGAGGATCTGGGCTGCACTGTGCAAAACCACTGCACAGAACAGGTAAGTTTAACCAGTTGCCGATTGCTTCACACCGATATACGTTGACACAATGGCAGCGGTGGGCAAATAGGCGTACCTGTACGGACCCTTTAGGAGCTGGGGATAGCAGGCTCACACGCGCCGCGTACAGCGTGACCGTGCCCGTGGGACTGGCGGACCCGATGTCCGCCGGTTTCCCAGCAATCGTGTCACGGAGCCTCAGAACGGGGAAGTGCCTATATAAACAAGGCACTTCTCTGTTCTGGCTTGTGTCATGAAGAGATCACTGCTCTCTGTCATCGAGAGCAGTGATCACTATCATGTGACTAGTAGCCCATCATCGCCCCCTAGTGGTTAACCCCTTCATTGCCAGTGTCATTTACAGAGTAATCAATGCATTTTTATAGCACTGATCGCTGTATAAATGACAATGGTCCCAAAATAGTGTAAAAAATGTCTGATGTGTCCACCATAATATCGCAGTTCCAATAAAAATTGAAGATCGCCGCCATTACCCATCTAATATAAAAAATTATAATAAAAGTGCCATAAAACTATCCCCTATTTTGTAGATGCGATAACCTTTGCGCAAACCAATCAATATACGCTTATTGTGATTTTTTTTACCAAAAATATGTAGAAGAATATGGCCTAAACTGAGGAAAAAAACTGTTTTTTTTTATATATTTTTGGGTTATATTTATTATAGCAAAAAGTAAAAAATAATGTGTTTTTTTTCAACATTGGCGCTTTTTTTTGCTTATAGCGTAAAAAATAAAAACCGCAGAGGTAATCAAGTACCACCAAAAGAAAGCTCTATTTGTGGTAAAAAAAGGATGTCAATTTTGTTTAGGTACAACGTCGCACGACCAGGCAATTGTCAGTTAAAACGACGCAGTGCTGAATCGCAAAAAGTGCTCTGGTCAGGAAGGGGGTAAAATCTTCCGGGGCTGAAGTGGATAACATGTTTGTTATTTTTTACAAAAAACAAATGAGATTTTAGTATCACTTTAAAAGTAATTTTAATGGCATATGTGCTTTGATTAATCAGTACTTGCATTGAATATTACATATACTTGATCCAGACATCTGCACCAAAATACCTGACTATGCAGGAGATAGCATAACAGAAGTGATCACATAAACATAACATATGCTATCAGTTATGATCAGGGACAAATTTACTATTAAGTACAGTTGCCTGTAATTGTAGGCGGCAGGGGCAAAGGGCTGACTCTATTCCCCTAATGTTACTGGCCGTGCCCTTTTTCCCTCTAATAAAAAGTACAGCTCACATAAGCTTATTTCAATCTATCACAATAATCTAGGCCATATTAGTGCAATCAAATGAAGCAGCACGCACACTTTGGCTTCTGCTTGGAGTTTCCAGTGTATGCTGTCATTCGATTAAACAGAGCCATAGTAAGTTGTCATACTGTAGGTACGCTGCACACTTGATTTGATTGCAGTGCATAGCAGAGCAGTGGCGGCTGGTGGTATATTTTTGCGAGGAGTGGCAAACAATCTACCCCCCGATCGGTCGGTCGGGTCGGTCACAGGCACCCCCCCGTTTACCCGTTTAGTTGGTCAGTCACCAGCCCCACACTTACCCCATCTAGGTTGCGGGCAGCACTTCCTCTGGGCGGCGTGGGGTGGGCAGCATAGTGAGTGGACTCCTAGGCTGAAGCACCCAGCTGGGACATGGGATGGAAGAGGACTCAAGTTAGTACTAAAAAAGTCTGCATATTTACAAAGGAATGAATGTGACATTCACTAAATATTCACTGCAAGTGAAGCATTTCCACCCCCTCAGTGTAGAGGGATAGTCCTAATAGAGGGGTATTTTTTAGGATGCAAAGGATGTGTGCCTATAGGCCTCAGTTGTGGCAATCCAGCCCTGGATGCAATCATTAGAATTTACTGTACAGGTTTTATTTTTTCAATTTTCTGAACAGCTGCTCTATATACACAGAATAATTATCTGCTATTGGAGTCTAAAATGGCCCTGTCTGGTCTATATTCAGCTGGGCACAGGCACAATAATAAATGCCTTTGCTGTTTAAATGCTACATCTCTATGGTGTAAGAGTGATCCGAGATGAATTAAAGTGCTTTCTAAGAGAGACCATTTCAGATTGGAGAATTAAATTATCTCCCTTTGCTGGACAAGAGAATTTTATGGCCCAGAGAATTTGATGAGCCACAAGTGAAGCAGGGACAAGGAACTGGCCTCCTGTGCAACATCAGAAACTACCGAACACTGAAACTAGCGTGGCCAATGCCAAATGATTCACATCTGACTAATCGGCATGATCCAGATGCCCATTTGGCTAGCACCATGCGGCTTGCTAATACCAAACCAGATCAAAGTAGCTCAGGCTAAACAGATAAAGAAATCATTAGGCAACTGTTTAACAGTTATGTGTTATTTTAACTAAGCAAACCTGTTATAAGGAACCATTCCAAACATCTAGTGCAATGTGTTCATAGTGACATTATTAGAACTCACTTGAATCGCTTTATTAGTTTGTAATGTGCAACTGTTGATGGGAATGCTATTCTTTTTATCTGGTGGCTGTATTTATTGTTAGGAAAGAAAGAAATGTACTACATTTCTGAATATAGATAGGCAATATTATTGTAATTAATAATATACAGGATTTATATAGCGCTTTACAATATAAAGGGAGATAATACAGCAACAATACAATTCAATACATGAGGGTTAGGAGGGCTCTGCTCATGTGAGCTTACAATCTAACAGGGAGGGGCTGATGAAACAAAAAGTAGTAACTGTGAAGGATGAACTAATGAGGGAAGTAAAAGATTTGGTTGTTAGCTGAAGGCAGGATAGACCTCCCTGAAGAGATGAGTTTTCAGGGATCTCCTAAAAAAGGATTGAGTAGATGATAATGGGACAGATTGGGGTAGTGAGTTCCAGAGGATGGGAGAGGCTCTGGAGAAGACCTGGAGATTAGCATGGGAGGTGGAGACAAGGGAGCTAGAGAGCAGGAGGTCATGGGTGGAATGGAGAGGACAGTTTGGGTGATATTTGGAGATAAGATTGGTGATGTAGCTCAGGGCAGAGTTGTAAATGGCTTTGTATGTTATTGTTAGTATTTTGAATTTTATTCGTTGGGCAATGGGAAGCCAGTGGAGGCATTGGCAGAGAGGAGTGGCGGACACTGAACGATTGGTGAGGTGGATGAGTCTGGCACCGGCATAAATTGATAGACTGAAGAGGGGATAGCTTGTGTGAGATAGGCCAATAAGGAGAGAGTTACATTAGTCAAGGCGAGAGATAACAAGGGAGTGAATAGGTTGCTTTGTGGCTTCAACGGTTAGAAAGGGGCATATTTTGGAGATGTTACGGAGGTGAAGTCTACAAGATCCGGACAGTGATTTGATTTGGGGCTGAAAGGACAGGTCAGAGTCCAAGATTAAACCTAGTACCCTGGCATGAGGGGAGGGACTGATGGTTGTATTATTGATCTTGATGGAGAAGTCAGGGGAGGGGGCACGGGCCAGAAAACTGAGCTCAGTTTTAGAAAGATTGAGTTGGAGGAATTGGTGTGACATTCATCCTGAAATGTCAGTTAGTAAGTTAGTAATCCGAGAGGAGACTGAAGGAGTGAGGTGAGGAGTAGAGAGATAGATTTGTGTGTATTCAGCACAGAGATGAATACCAGCCCAGCTTTCTGGGCTCTCGCCACTCCCTTAGTCTCTCCAATTGAAACTAAGCAACACAAAACCTTCTTCTTTGTCAAGTTTTTCCCACATGCTATAAATGCAACTTGGCACCTTAGGAGTTAAATATGGGCTCATGAGACAAACTTGAAAAAGAATGAAGGTACTGTGGCACTGTTCACTCATAGGTGGAGAAACTAAGGGAGTGTCAAGAGTAATGGGAGCTGAGCTGGTTTTTATATATAGTATACACTTGTGGTACAGTGACAATACCTTCTGTGAGCCTGGCAGGGATCTTCATATTGAATTATGCTCTCTTTGTATTATCGAAGGTGCTCTATCATATACTTGCTTATTTGGAATCATTAAATCCTCTGGGATGATTTGCTCCAGAATTGCTTTATTTACCGTATTTTTCTTATATATTACAGGTATTTATTTAACACTGGCAATTTTCGCAGTGCTTTACATACATATGATCACATCTGTCACTGCCCTCAAGGAGCTTACAATCTAAGGTCTTTATCTCAAATGCATATATATATAGGTGCACACATACAGTGCTAGGGCCAAATTTGGACAGAGCCAATTAACCTACCATGTTTAGGAGGAAAATTAAGTACTCAGAGGAAACTCATGCAAGCACAGGGAGAACATGCAAACTCCATGCCGATAGTGTCCCAGATAAGTTCTTAAACAAGGACTCTAGTACCACAAGGCAGAAATGCTAACCATTAAGCCATGGTCCATTTTGAATTTTTTTCCACAGAAACTTACAATTTACGTAATGCAGGTGGCCAGGAAGAATATACAGAAAGCATTTAATATATACTGTCAGAAAGAATACTTTTGGTGACAGGTTCACATAGTCTGTTATTCATATGTTCTATATATATATATATATATATATATATATATATATAAAGTATCACGAATCTGCTGCATTAACAAGTATCGAAAACTGACAGGGAAGATGCAATGGCTATAGGTAGAATTTTATATTCCTAAGGAACCTGCAATTTTAGCTAATTTAGGGAGATTGTCAGGAAAACGCTTTGGCTTTTCTGTAAAATAAATGTGTAATTAATATATGATGATTCTCATCAGTTTGGAAAAGCACACACACACAGCATACAATCAATTATCATGTATGGGACCAGCCGGATGGAAATTCCCAGAAATACAGAGGGACAAGTAACCTTCATTCAATGCCTGGCAAAGAGGTTTTATTCATAGGCAGATTTATGGTAACACTGAGCCGAGCAGAAAGGTAAAGAGCCGCACTTGCTCATTCAGTTACATTTGTATGTCTTTTAAAGTATAGATATCTCCTTGCCATCACAGTATTCATTCTGAGAGAAAGCTCCAGAAATCCATAGGTTTAGCCTGTGATGGGAGATACTTAGTCCTCAGACTGTGGTCCTTCATGGCCAGGTTTTCCAAGAGGTCAGGTGATTAAAAAGATATCAGGTGACTCTCTGGGAAGACTAACAGGCTAAAGGCAACCAGAATAGCCTGAAGGGAGAACTTTTGCTGTAATCTGTAATACATACCGCTACAGGACTGTGATTAAGACGGGTGCCACCTGGCCATTTTTGCACGCCCCCCACACACACCTGTCATTAGAATGCACAGCTTCTATACTTGCTAAGACAGCAGGGCCTGGGCTGCACAGCATCATTGGCTGTTGGGATGCAGGTGACTAGACTGCACAGCATCAGTGGTTGGTGCGGTTGCCTGCACCATAACAGCCTATGATGCTGTGTGGCTCAGGGGGTGCTGAACATGCACTGGTGATGGAGTGCGGTCACCTGCACCATAACAAACAATGATGCTGTGCAGCCCAGGAGGTACTGAACATGCACTGAGGATGTAGTGTCCAGTGTACACACTCTGTCCTCAGTGATGCCCTATCACTGTGTCTTTATAAATGCCGCCTGTAGCGGTTCCCTAAATTGGCCTCATGGGCAGCAAGGTTGTTTACATCTGCATTAGACAAAGTCCGTGTTATCTCCCTATTGAGCAAAAAAGTCCTAAAATGCATTTGTTAAGTAGACTGACTCCTTAAAATGTTTGATACTGATTTTTACAGCATACATACAGGGATATGCCCACCGTGGAAGATTTAAAAAGCTGCCCTTGAAAATGCTAGTGGCCCAGTTGTCATACGAATATAGTGGGTTTATGAGTCACTGATCTGGAGCAAGCATGTAGATCAGGAGTTCTGATTGCACCTTTCTTTCCAGAAAGGTTTTCCAAGGTTAAACCATGGCCTAATTATCTAAAGGAGATGAACTGCACCTTCTATACAAGGAACTTTATTTGTAGTATCTAAAACAAAAACTGTAGATAAGTCTCCAGAGCAACCGATCATATTAAAACTGTTTATTTTGCAGGGCAGTGATAAATCCTATGTGTTTTAGCGACAACACAGGAAAATCTAGTTTTAATCAATTTGATAAATGCCATCCAGTTGTCTATGTTTGAGCAAACCTTCAGTGATGGCTATGAGAAAAAGGTAATTGGGAGCTTCCACAATTAGAAGAACAACATTCAGGGGCTCCCTGTGTGCCCAGTGATAGAGACATCATTACATTGAAGTCATCTTTGTACTTTGAGCCTGTTGAATTAATAAAACCTGAGAGCACCCTTCAAAAGAAAAAGAGAGGAATACTCACCTTTCTGACTGGTAGTGTGTTGAAACATCCCTCTCTTGAAGATCTCTGCGGGTCTCTGCTATCCTACATTTCTGGGTGTTATTATCCAAAAAAAAGCACAAAAAATGCACAAGCTGTGTGGAGACAGTAGGGGACTCCAGCAGTATTGCACTAAAAAAAATTGACTATAAAGAAAGGATCAGCTATAAAGAAATCTGGCCATGTTGGTATGTATCTGTAATAAAGTAAAGAACTATATTTTAAATTATTCTGAGAATGTACTGCCATACTACATAGGCAGCCTAAGGTACCCACAGACATATGCCCAGAGACTGTACAGGCAAGGCTCATATCTATGGTGCCATCTTGTGGAGGTATAAATGACATCCATCTTTATGCTCTTGCAAGTTCATGTTTTACTACTTTGTGCCGATCTGAATAGCATCTGTGTAATTAGTGAATCCTCTTCCCATATTGTCCTATATTGCTCCCCTGTTCAGAGGAAGAACCTTTGAAAACCTATGGGTAATATAGAGGTGTTCTTTTTTTCTTACTTTTTAGCAGTATGTAGCCCTGAGAAGTCAGCAATCTTCCAAAAACAGAAGCAGGGCACTGCTAATCAAAAGACAAGAGTAACTGTTCTAGAGGTAACATGGAAGTATCACAGGAGCAAAAAAGAGCAACCTCAGTTATTAGAATTAGTAATGTGAATAGCACAGGTCTCTGGCCCACACTCACTGATTTCTAGCCAGCAAGTGAAAGGAGATGGCTTAATATACAGACATAGCATGGTGAACAACCTTATGTGTGTATTGTGTCATCTTGATGTAATAATCCTGATTTCTCATCATAGGTGTGCGCAGCCTATTGCATTAGGATGTGCACCCCAAAGCTCAAACACACATGAGTGCCACCTGCTGTCACAGGAAGGGGGCTCTGGTGGTGGGAGCCAGTTGATTGGGAGCATATTACGATACACCTTAATTATGTGTGTAACGTCTTCCTAAAGTTGAACCTATATTTTAATATAATGGGGGCATTTACAATGGCCACTGGCACACCAACCTCCCACCGGGTGCTGCTCCTGGATAATGCTAATGCACATGGGGTGATTAGGGTGTGCCTAGGCACACCCGGCACACCCTGTGCACATGCCTATGTTTCTCATAGTGCTGTGTAGTTTATTTAGTGAAAAATGGTAATACCTAACACTCCCTTGGGAGAATCTGAAATATAACATACATGTTTAGTACAACATGTCCAATAAGCTTTCCATAAGAATATCGTATCTCGTCCATAATTTACAGTTTTTTTTAAATCTTTAGTTAGTTATATCATAGGAGATTTTGTCTCTGTTATAACATTGGAGGGGGTATAGAAGTTAGGGTAATTCAAATGGTTAGAATAGATGTCTAGGGAAAGTAAAGTGGGGAGGGTTATGGGTTAATAGGTGAAGGTGGGATTTGATGCATCAAAATAGGATTTCTAGCAATTCACAAGCTTTGAAGAACTGTCCCTGGAAATATCCTTGGTTTTAGTAGTGATCAATTTGGATATTTTATGTCATTATTCATTGACAAACAATGTTTGCTGTATGAAAAAGAATGGATTTTTCAATGTCATCTATGGTCAGAAATGAAATCATTCATGTCATTAGAAATTCAGTGAATTTGTTATAGTCTATGTCAATGAAATAGAACACTCTCTAAGTGGATAAACACACCAACGTATCCCCTGGGGCCTCCCTTTAATAAGGTGAATCAAAATTGTCATGGCTATTAAATATTAACAGCTGTGTCACCCATTTCAGAATGCCTGCTCTTGAACCACATGAAATGGCAAAGTAGCCACACACCAATAACATACAGGTAATAAAGGCTTTATTCCAGCAATAACCACAGCCATAGTACCCACCGTGGTCTTATGAATTAGCCTGATGTGGTGAAACGCATCAGAATTGGTGGTCTTTTGGCAGGAGACAGCAGGATTTTATGCTCTGAGTGGAGGGTACCTACACTTTGTCTTGCCTGCTGTTCTCTGCTTCAGATGTTCAGCGATGACATCAGTCTATCACTGGTAGCCCTATCCGCTATGACTCTGCTTTGCTGTGGTTCTGAAGAGAAGGGCTTTCTGGTGACACCCTAGAGGAAATTCCCCACACATTACATCATGTTTGCCTGCTGACTGCAAGGTATAAGGAGAAATATAGTCCACAGAAGTTTGGCAACTACCACATAGTGGCCAGGAAGGCCACACCACAGAAATTCCAGGAAGTTGTTGTTAAAAGTGATGGCCAGAAGATAACAAGCATTAGCAGGATGAAGAGTAATGTTTTACCTTAAGCACTTATTTTTAAGTCAAATTTACCTGAGCATGTGGATTGCTATTAGTGTGCTGATGTTAAAAAGCAGAATATATGTTGTGAGTAAAGATCTCCCTTAAAAAAATGTGCCAGAATTGGGTTTGGTTTTTTTCATGGAGCTCAGAGACTGTGATGGTATAAAACAAGTATAAGGTATCCCTTATTTTAAAATATTGACATCATTGTATGTGTCATGTATTTGCTTGCCAATGATATCAAGTGATATGAGATTATCATTAGCTGTTTTCAGGACAAAGGTTTTCTTGTAACTGAATGGCTTTTAGCAGTAAGTGTGTTTGGATACTGTTTTTTGGCCTTAGTGGTGGTGAAGAATCAAATGAGGTGTCTGCGATACTTCCCAAAACTTTCAAAAGAAATATTTTACAAAATGTAAGTAAATTATTCACTAAATAAAAACGTCTATAATCTTATATTATGGAATAGAGGCATGAAGTTGTAACTTTTTTCTTGCTTAGGAGTGGTCGGCATGATTTTATAGTCTTGTTATGGACACTATAGGTACACTCTCTGTAAATCCTTCTGATTCAGCAACAATTATTTCTTCATCCTGGCTCTGTAAATCCTCCTGATTGGGCAACAATCATCGCCTTGTCCTTTTTATATTTTACACAAAAGGTCCGACAAAGGCAGAACAAGAATATTTCATGTCACAAGGACTGCTAAAGCCAGAACTGATGCATCCAATCAATCTTTAAGTAAATCTTACAAAGACAAGCCATCTTGAGTCTGCTAAAATCAATTTTCGATGGCGTTTTAAATCCATTTCTCTCTGTTTGCATAAACATCCGATTTGAGGATCGGTTTTATCAAGGACTGAAAGGACAAATATCAGGATGTGATAAAACTGCTTGTGCTTGACTTTGTTTCTCTGTTTAGAACATTGTAAACATTGGATTATTGTATTGCACATGCCATTATTCAGCAATGCTAGGAACTTTCTAAACAAGCTGATCCTCTGCGGAAGTTTATCAGATCTGTTTTTAGAATAACATCAATAGTTTCACAATCCGGTGGTCATAAAATCAGTAATGATAAGCCTCAATTTACATTGTTTTGTGTCATATTAACCAAGTAGGTTTATCTTTTGTGTCACATGAACCACAAAGAGCACAATATATCTGTATAGCGTAGAGATGAGCACAATTTGTGTTTAATGTTTTTGGTGTGGACTCTATGCTGCAGTACTCTCCGTAGCAGTGGAGGCTCACCCAGGAGAAACAGAGCAACGCAAGCAACAGCATCAACATGGACAAATGCTACCGCTTACATTCCTTTTAGTATGATGTGCTATGAAGCAAAGCAAATATTTTTCATTGTAGGTATTGATCCACTCGGTGCAATAAGCTTCTTCTACAGAGAAAAAAAGTGTTCTCTTTGCATCTTGAGTATACAAACTCCATCAAAACTTTTAATCATGAAAGCAGTAAACCCAAAAGCAAAAAACAAACATTTATTATATTGCAGCTTACCAATTCTTAGATGCAATGGCTGCATTCGTTTTCTTTTTTAGGCTTTCTTTCTTCTATTTTCTTCTGGTGATCCAGCCAGCAAGTCTGTTTTTCCAAAAGCACAAGCTCGTCTGCAGAACGTATCAGTTTACATGGACGAGACAAAGAATTTAACACTGGCAGGAGTGATTACATTGATCAGTTTTTATTTATTCATGCAAAACCTTTATCCCAAAAGGGGATGGGGATTGTCTTCAATTTGTTAGTCTATCCAAATCTGCTAATTAATTTAACACTACATTCCTCCCAGACTGACAATGTTGCTGTCTGATGTGCCCCTGTGCTCATTCCTCCAGAGTGAGGGCACTTTAATACAGGAGGTGTGTCCCTGGCTAGATTGCAAGGTGAAAACAGAGTGGAAAAGCCCCAAAAAAAGAAAAGCCTTAAAAAAAGAAAATGAATGCAGCCACCACATCCAATGATTGGTAAGCTGCAATAAATGTTTGGTTTAATTTAGCTTTTTAGTGTTGTTCATACATACAGCCAAATAGAATTATATCCCTGTAATATATTGCTGCTGATTTCTTTTAAATATAAAAATCAAACAGTGTAAAACAAAAATAAAGTTGCTTCAAAGTATTAAATAAATAAAAGATTCTCTATAGTCATGACTATAAAAAAAAATATATATATATATATATATATATATATATATATATACAGTGGGGACGGAAAGTATTTAGACCCCCTTAAATTTTTCACTCTTTGTTATATTGCAGCCATTTTGTTAAAATCGTTTAGGTTAATTTTTGATGACTTTTTTGCAGATTTATTAAAAATGAAAAACAGAAATATCACATGATACTAAGTATTAAGACCCTTTGCTGTGACCCTCATATATTTAACTCAGGTGCTGTCCATTTCTTCTGATCATCCTTGAGATGGTTCTACACCTTCATTTGAGTTCAGCTGTGTTTCATTATACTGATTGGACTTGATAAGGAAAACCACACACCTGTCTATATAAGACCTTACAGCTTACAGTGCATGTCAGAGCAAATGAGAACCATGAGGTCAAAGGAACTGCCTGAAAACCTCAGAGACAGAATTTTGGCAAGGCACAGATATGGCCAAGGTTACAGAAAAAAAATCTGCTGCACTTAAGGTTCCTAAGAGCACAGTGGCCTCCATAATCCTTAAATGGAAGACGTTTGGGATGACCGGAACCCCTCCTAGAGCTGGCCGTCCGGCCAAACTGAGCTATCGGGGGAGAAGAGCCTTGGTGAGAGGGGTAAAGAAGAACCCAAAGATCACTGTGGCTGAGCTCCAGAGATGCAGTCGGGAGATGGGAGAGAGTTGTAGAAAGTCAACTATCACTGCAGCCCTCCACCAGTTGGGGCTTTATGGCAGAGTGGCCCGACGGAAGCCTCTCCTCAGTGCAAGACACATGAAAGCCCACATGGAGTTTGCTAAAAAACACCTGAAGGACTCCAAGATGGTGAGAAATAAGATTTTCTGGTCGGATGAGACCAAGATCGAACTTTTTGGCCTTAATTCTAAGCGGTATGTTTGGAGAAAACCAGGCACTGCTCATCACCTGTCCAATACAGTCCCAACTGTGAAGCATGGTGGTGGCAGCCTCATGCTGTGGGGGTGTTTTTCAGCTGCAGGGACAGGACGACAGGTTGCAATTGAGGGAAAGATGAATGCGGCCAAGTACAGGGATATCCTGGACGAAAACCTTCTCCAGAGTGCTCAGGACCTCAGAATGGGCCGAAGGTTTACCTTCCAACAAGACAATGACCCTAAGCACACAGCTAAAATAACGAAGGAGTGGCTTCACAACAACTCCGTGACTGTTCTTGAATGGCCCAGCCAGAGCCCTGACTTAAACCCAATTGAGCATCTCTGGAGAGACCTGAAAATGGCTGTCCACCAACGTTTACCATCCAACCTGACAGAACTGGAGAGGATCTGCAAGGAGGAATGGCAGAGGATCCCCAAATCCAGATGTGAAAAACTTGTTGCATCTTTCCCAAAAAGACTCATGGCTGTATTAGACCAAAAGGGTGCTTCTACTAAATACTGAGCAAAGGGTCTGAATACTTATGTCCATGTGATATTTCAGTTTTTCTTTTTTAATAAATCTGCAAAAATGTCAACAATTCTGTGTTTTTCTGTCAATATGGGGTGCTGTGTGTACATTAATGAGGAAAAAATGTACTTAAATGATTTTAGCAAATGGCTGCAATATAACAAAGAGTGAAAAATTTAAGGGGGTCTGAATACTTTCCGTCCCCACTGTATATATATTTTATTTTGCTGAGTGGATAGAATTTTTTTCACAGCAATGGTGATTGGTGTAAGTAAGTAGAAATATTAATTTATATGGAAACTCAAGTTCCTTTATTTAGTGAACTGCAGAATATAATTTATCTGTATACTGTATATCTGTTGAGCTGTAATAATGGAATTATGGGTAAGTTAACATAATATTTCTAATTATATGACATTTTAATGTCTGCTTGATGCCACAGAAGTAATATATATGTCTGTGCACTCTCCAATCTAACAGATTTGGTCAGACAAGCCCCTGTCTTCCACAGAACTATAACTCTGCATAAGGACACTTGTGAGTGGCATAGAGCACTACAAGAGTGAGAGGACAATAACCTAATTTCCACAAATAGAAATTTGTAGTTTAAAATACTTAAAACAAAAAATACAGTAAAAAGCAAAACATATTGTGGCACAGGACTACAAAGAAATAAGATGAGAATTAAAGTGGTTCTAAAGGCAGAAGGTTTTTTCACCTTAATGCATTCTATGCATTAAGGTGAAAAACCTTCTGGGTGTAACTTCCCCACAGCCCCCCTTATATTTACCTGAGCCTCATCTTGATCCAGCGATGTGCACAAGCGGCCCTCCCATGTCTCTCTCTGCTTATTGACCTACACAACAGCGGGAGCCATTGGCTCCTGCTGCTGTCAATCACAGCCAGTGAGCTAATGAGGAGAGCATGGGGTGGGACTGAGCCGCATTCTGTGCATTAATGGACAATGTCTATTCACAGGAGTGCGGCTCGGGAGGCTTGTTATTAGAGGCATTTGGCGGGGGGAGGAGCCAGGACCACTGGAGGGGGACGCAAAAAAAAGAGGATTGTGGCTGCTCTGTGCAAAACCATTTAAACAACCTTTAGAATCACTTTAATTTGAGCTGTCAGCACTAGGTGTAGCAACATACAGTGAGGTTAATGCTTTAAAACAAACTTTTATTCAAAATAAGTAATAACTAAAAGACAGGTGGGCACACACACTGTATAAATTAATCGTAATCCAAAAGTCCTAAAACACAGTGTCATATGCCAATTTAGTACATTATGTGGCACCAACATCAGAAGAATTTACAGGGAGTGTCATATATCTCAGTATGGGAAATGAAACACCATAGGGTTATTTTACCAAAAGTAACTTGGCTGTATATTTTGCTTTACAAGGTAATTTTCCCCTGGCTTAATGAATGAGGTGATGCTCTATTTACTTCCATCATCCAATACTGTGCAAGCTAAAAATGCATTTTTTTTTCCCCTTGAAAATTAATTGGTATTCATTGTAAAGTGGATTTGGACAACATTCACTAAGCTAAATGAAAGTTCATTTGCAAAGTGAGCAGCCTATTTGCCTTTAGTAGATCAACCCCTGTGACTCTGCTGATGTCAGTGCCTCACCAATGCACTTCTGCAGCAGACCACATGACCTATGCTGCCTAATAAATCGCAAGACAGAAACTTCAGGTTGCTTTCATTTTGAGAGAATGCTAACAATTAGAATGCTTAAAGTATAACTAAAGGAAAAACTTTTTTTTTAGTTTTAGAGTCGAGAGGGATTGGAAAGTCTGTAAGTTTTTAATGCTGCCTGTACCCCGTTATGGAGATTTACCCTCTCTAATTGTCCTGTTTACCATTACCATTGCAAGTGAAAGTAAAAGAAAATCCTACATTTTGGGTTGTCCCCAGAAAAGTAATAGAGGGGAAATCATCCAATGGGGACACTAGTTCTGGTGATCTGGGGGTCCCCAAGGAATTCCCTTATTTTGCAGGGATTTCCTCTCACTTCCTGTTTGGCTATGGAATAGGAAGTGTAGAGAAATCTCGACAATCGCTCACAGATGGCAACAAAAAAAACATCTTGCTCTATCCAAAACGGGAAAAGAAATGTTTTGCCTATAGTTCTACTTTAAACATATTGCAGCATTGTATTACTTGTATTATATTTAGTGGAATGGTCTGTAATCATATCTGTGTTGTAAAACCACACTTTCAAGCAATACAAATCAGAGCACTTTGATCAATGGTAATATCATTTTATAAAATAAGCATTAATGCTACAATTATTACTTATGACAATAATATAGAGGAATTCTATTTAGGTTTAAATACTGCATATTAATTGTTTTTCTAAAAGCAATTTTAATTTGTTATACTGCCTTCCAAAACTAATAATATTAGTTTGAATGGAGAGCTTTAAACGTACACCCCCCTAAATGAAGAGCCAACTTGGTGGTTTTGTTTAATGCACTTTTTTCCACTATGCTAACGTCTTCTCTAACACCTTCAATTGCCCCTTGCCAGACCTTGCAAGACCTAAAAGAGGCTGCAACAGACCGTAACAGAGATCAGTGCTGTGAATATAACCTTTCTTAAAGGTTAAGGTGGAAAGAATCCCTTTTTTTAAACTTTGTACCTACAGGTAAGTCTATAATAAGGATTACCTGTAGGTATAGTGAATACCTTCTAAACTTGCACGGTTTAGAAGGCATTCACACTACATGCAGCCGGTGACATCACTGGCGCATGTGCTCTGAAGGGACGTCATACCTGTTGCCGTCCCTTTAGAGGTCCATGCCACGGTCTGTGACTCCCAGAGTGACATCATCGTGGTGCGTCCAGTCAGACGGTTGGAGGACACAAATCCGGAAGGAAGACCGGGTGAAGTCGGAAGCGCCTTCAGCAGTGACAGCTCACCATTGGAGGGCTTCATTCTAAGGTAAGTATTTCATAATGTGCTAGTATGCGATGCCATTGTCTTACTGGGTTAAAAAAATGTGGTTTACTACCGCTTTCAGTTGCCCATAAAGTAATTTACCTTATTAAAAACATCTATTGGTGGAACTTAGAAACCTTGGCATGCAGAATCAAAGTCTGGGCATTAAAGCTGAACTCCGGCCTTACCTTGAGTCCTACACAGTTGTACAGCTTTTTCAACTGTACTGAAGAAGTCTACTATCATTTTATCAATATCATGTCAATATCATGTGATATTCTCACTGGGCTGCAAAAAAATGCTAATGCAGCCTTCCTAGGAAGGCCTCAGTGATAACACAAACATCCATTTCCTTTTGTTTATGTGCAGTTGCAGGGCAGGCAATGGCTTGGCCACAATAGATTGGCCCATCACTGGCAGGTTACTCCCAGGTTCAAATAAACATCCTTTCAAACCGAACCCAAGCTCATTTCTACTCTTGAGAGGAGTAGTGAGGCAAGATGTTGTAATGTTTTAAGGAAGCTATGCAGAGTACCCTTATAGCTTCTCCCACCAGCCATGATCTTCCTGCATTACATAGAGTAGCATAGCGAGAAGGTAATGAAAATAGAAAGATTTCATTTAAAAATATGTGACCATCATGACCATATTCACAAGGGTGAACAGAGGAGCCAGGCAAGGCAAAATAAAACCAGGTTACACTTCAGTTTTAACAACCTCCCTACCCCATATTGTAAAAGATATCAGGGAGGTGGATGTGTATTTCTGGAGTGCTGTATATAAACATCACTCCAGAAAGCACACGCAGGTGACCAATGCACCACAGATGACAGGAACGGTGTACAGGGACAAATTGTACCTTGTGATTGCTAAAATGATAAATCACAGTAAGCACAAATGTAAACACTTTATATGTAGGAGTCCTCCCCTTTCTGACACAATGGAGAAAGAGAAGAAGAGAAGAAGTAGTATTTATGGATGAAGAAGAATGATGAAGGGATCCTAGGCAGCAGCAGGTGATTCATGGCAAGGGGTATTAATAGATTGTGAGATGATGTTTTTTTTAACCCATTCACCCCCACAATGTCTCTATATGACCTGTATATTAATTTCTTCTTCTCCTTTATTCTATGCATTAACCCCCCCCATCTGCATCTCCCCACTGTGTGATCTGCATATCACCTGTTCCGCTCTCTGACCTAGACAGTAATAACACTATGGGGTTGATTTTCTAAAGACAAATAGACTGTGCACTTTGTAAATTTGTTATTTAGAGCTTAGTAAATTAGCAGAAGCTTTGCTTACACCCATCCAATCATGTGCAGACAAAAAAATGCTGTTTTTTTATTATTTTCCTTGCACGTGATTGGGTATTCTTTCCAAAGTGAAGCTTTACCTCATTTACTATGCTCTGGAGCAGCTGCACTGAAAGAGTGCAACTGCACGTTGCAAAGTTCACAGTCTATTTGCCTTTAGTAAATCAACCCCTCTGTATCTAGTGCACTGTTATAAAGCTCCATGTTTTAAACCCCTCAATACCAGCATGCTTCTTCATTTCCAAAAAAGGGTGACAAACTATAGATAACCTTGGGCTGCATACTTTCCAAAAATGGGTTATTTTAGAGTGTGCATACAGTCTTGGCATTTCTATTTAAAGTAGAACTAAACCCTCCTGTCCTTTTTAGCCAAGGAAGTTGCCATCTTAAGTCTAATGCACACAGGCCCGGATTTACTCCCTTTGCCGCCCCAAGGCCGGGTCCTTCAATGCTGCCCCCCCCCCCACACACACACCACATCCTTTATCGATGACTTCTACAATAGATCAATTAAAAACATATCTCCACACACGAGAACACTGTACAATTAAAGCCAGTTATTTTCAGACTAAAAATACTTCAGGGTAAGGATTTTTCGCAGGCAAATTTTCAAGGCAATGGCTGGTGTTAGTGCTTCAATCATCCCCAGCACCATGGTTGTTATGGTGTCAGGATAATTGAAACACATTATTTCTATCATTACATTGTAATATAAACTGAAATAGTTCAACTCACCATAATGCAGAATCATTGGGAGCCCAGGGCGTGTCACTTGCCACCATCTCTTGTCACTTGCCACACTGCCTGCCACCAGATGGGGATGTCACTTGCCACACTGCCTGCCACCAGATGGAGATGTCAGTTGCCACGCTGCCTGCCACCAGATGGGGATGTCACTTGCTACACTGCCTGCCACCAGATGGGGATGCCCCTTGCCACACTGCCTGCCACCAGATGGGGATGTCTCTTGCCACGCTGCCTGCCACCAGATGGGGATGTCCCTTGCCACACTGCCTGCCACCAGATGGGGATGTCTCTTGCCACGCTGCCTGCCACCAGATGGGGATGTCCCTTGCCACACTGCCTGCCACCAGATGGGGATGTCTCTTGCCACGCTGCCTGCCACCAGATGGGGGTGTCACTTGCCACGCTGCCTGCCACCAGATGGGGGTGTCACTTGCCACGCTGCCTGCCACCAGATGGGGATGTCTCTTGCCACGCTGCCTGCCACCAGATGGGGGTGTCACTTGCCACACTGCCTGCCACCAGATGGGGGTGTCACTTGCCACGCTGCCTGCCACCAGATGGGGATGCCCCTTGCCACACTGCCTGCCACCAGATGGGGATGCCCCTTGCCACGCTGCCTGCCACCAGATGGGGATGCCCCTTGCCACACTGCCTGCCACCAGATGGGGATGTCTCTTGCCACGCTGCCTGCCACCAGATGGGGGTGTCACTTGCCACGCTGCCTGCCACCAGATGGGGGTGTCACTTGCCACGCTGCCTGCCACCAGATGGGGATGTCTCTTGCCACGCTGCCTGCCACCAGATGGGGGTGTCACTTGCCACGCTGCCTGCCACCAGATGGGGGTGTCACTTGCCACGCTGCCTGCCACCAGATGGGGGTGTCACTTGCCACGCTGCCTGCCACCAGATGGGGATGCCCCTTGCCACGCTGCCTGCCACCAGATGGGGATGCCCCTTGCCACACTGCCTGCCACCAGATGGGGATGCCCCTTGCCACACTGCCTGCCACCAGATGGGGATGTCTCTTGCCACCATATTGGGATGTCCCTTGCCATGCTGCCTGCCATCAGAAGGAGGGCGGAACAGCGGTGCGGGCAATGAGAGATGTCATCTCTCTCCCCCGCCGCCGCACCGCTGCCATTGCTAGCTACTCTCGATTTTTTAAAAATGGCGCCGGACGGCGCAATCACGCTACTGCGCATGCGCCGCCCGGCCGAGCGCTTACGAGCTTTCCCGAGCCCGGCCGGCTTCGGAACGGCGCATGCGCTGTTGCGTGGTCGGCTCGCGGGCGCGGCCATCTTTTCTATGGGCACTGGTGCCCATAACAGACTTTAACAGGCAGCACGAAAGGGGGGGCGGCCGCGAAGTCGCTGCAGGAGCGGCGCCGCCCCTACACCACTGCCGCCCCGAGGCCTGGCCTCGGTGGCCTTGTGACAAATCCGGCCCTGAATGCACACGGGCTAAATGGCAGGCGAAATCGGCCGATTCAATAAAAAACGTCCAACATTTGACCCGTGTATATGGCAGCTGGTCCGACATGCATGTCTCTCAGAAATGCATGCTGGAAAACCAGCAGCCAACCAGCTCCCGATTAGTGCTCTCAGCCAATGGCTGAGAGCACTGACAGGAGTCCTGTACAGCTTGCTGTACTAACATCCGATTGTTAGTACAGCAGCTCCACTCTGAGCTGTGACTGAGCCTCCGGCTGAATGAAAAACAACCAGTGCTGTGTACCAGGCTTTAGTCTTTGTTTGATCTGCAACTGCCATGGTACTTCACATGTGATAAGTTATGACACCAGCCATTTGATGGTTTGACAGTTTGGTTGAGAGCACAAGCAAATGTGACAGTTAGCAATCCTGGCATGCCTTAAATGTAATTGTTTTCTGATACCGTTAGATAGATGGGTTTAGTTCTGCTTTAATATGTTTTGTAACAGAAAGTAAGAAAACAGTTTATAGAAAAAAATAGGTAATACATGCCACCGAAAGAAAACGCTCTCTCAAAAAAAGTTTTACATTTAATTTGGGTACAGTGTTGCATGATCGAGTAATTGTCAAAGTATCACAGTACTGAAGCCTTAAAAATGGCCTGGTAATAAAGTGGTATATACAGGCTAGCACTTTAGTGGTTAGGCATCCTGAGAACTTAGGGTTGCCACCTTTTCTTTAAGCCAAACCCAAACACTTTCACGGCACATGGCAATTTTCTTGCAGTACACGCTATAGGAGGATTGTAAAATACCTGGGACACCTTTTGGGTTACCCAAAGAGAGTAGTAATGAGGTGTGCTATGGTGAACAGTGGCTGTGGCCAAATTGCATTAACAGTGGGGGGGATTTAAAGGGGCATGGTTAAATAAAACAAAAGCATTTGTGTACCCATAAAATATGATTTGATTAACAAAAGCAATTGCAGTTAAAATATGAAACTAGCTTACCTTAAAAGTGGACACTGTCAGCCAGTAGAGCAGTGGATGGCATCAGTAGGGCACAGAATGGTGTCAGTAGAGCAGTGGACGGTGTCAGTAGAGCAGTGGATGGCGTCAGTAGAGCAGAGGACGGTGTCAGTAGGGCAGTGGATGGCGTCAGTAGAGCAGTAGACAGTGTCAGTAGGGCAGATGACAGTGTCAGTAGGGCAGAGGACGGTGTCAGTAGAGCAGTGGACAGTGTCAGTAGGGCAGAGGATGTTGTCAGTAGGTCAGAGGACAGTGTCTGTAGAGCAGTGGACAGTGTCAGTAGGGCAGTGGCAGTGTCAGTAGGGCAGAGGACGTTGTCAGTAGGTCAGAGGACGGTGTCTGTAGAGCAGTGGACGGTGTCAGTAGGGCAGTGGACAGTGTCAATAAGGCAGTGGACGGTGTCAGTAGAGCAGTGGACAGTGTCAGTAGGGCAGTGGACGGTGTCAGTAGAGCAGTGGACGGTGTCAGTAGAGCAGTGGACGGTGTCAATAGGGCAGTGGACGGTGTCAATAGGGCAGTGGGCGGTGTCAATAGGGCAGTGGACGGTGTCAATAGGGCAGTGGACGGTGTCAGTAGGGTAGTAGACGGTTTCAGTAGAGCAGTGGAGGGTGTCAGTAGGGCAGTGGACGGTGTCAGTAGAGCAGTGGATGGTGTCAGTAGGGCAGTGGACGGTGTGAGTAGAGCAGTGGACGGTGTCAGTAGGGCAGTGGACGCTGTCAGTAGAGCAGTGGACGGTGTCAATAGGGCAGTGGACAGTGTCAGTAGGGTTGTGGACGGTGTCAGTAGAGCAGTGGAGGTTGTCAATAGGGCAGTAGATGGTGTCAGTAGGGCAGTAGACGGTGTCAGTAGGGCAGTGGACGGTGTCAGTAGGGCAGTGTACCTCCATCCAAAAACCTGAATCGGTTCTACTGAACCCAACCCCATACAAACTGTTCACAAAGTGGCACTGTGCATTCTACAACCCTTCCAATCACCTTTTATTACAAAAAAAGCCCAAAAAATTCAAAGCAATCCACAGGCACCCCACAAATAGAGAAGAAAATAGCAGATTAAATATCAGACAGTGTCTGTGCCCCACCCCAATAGAGACCTCCATTACAGTGAGACAAAAAACCCTTAACTTCCAGATGTGTGTGTGAACCTGTTAGAGGGCGGAGTATGTAATACCATGCTTTCTCCTGCAAAAGCATCCCAGGTTGCCAGGACACCAGTCCAGTGGCCCTCTATTCCATGTCTCTGGCGGCATCATCGCTTGAGCGGGGGAAGAAGGGGGATGTGTGCTGTTTGGGGTAGCTGACAGGGGGGGGTAGCTGACAGAGGAGGGTGAGGGTAGATGACAGAGGGAGGGTAGCTGACAGAGGAGGGGGTAGCTGACAGAGGGGGTAGCTGAAAGAGGAGGGGGATGCTAGCTGACAGAGGAGGGGGGTAGCTGACAGAGGAGGGGAGTAGCTGACACAGGATGGGGTAGCTGACAGAGGAGGGGGAGGGTAGCTGACAGAGGGGGTAGCTGACAGAGGAGGGGGATGCTAGCTGACAGAGGAGGGGGTAGCTGACAGAGGAGGGGAGTAGCTGACAGAGGAGGGGGGTATCTGACAGAGGAGGGGGGTGGTAGCTGACAGAGGAGGGGGGTGGTAGCTGACAGAGGAGGGGGATGGTAGCTGACAGAGGAGGGGGATAGCTGACAGAGGGGGTAGCTGGCAGAGGAGGGGGAGGGTAGCTGACAGAGGAGGGTAGCTGACAGAGGGGGTAGCTGACAAAGGGGGGTAGCTGAGAGGGGGGGTAGCTGACAGAGGGGTAGCTGACAGAGGATGGGGAGGGTAGCTAACAGAGGATGGTAGCTGACAGAGGGGGGATGGCTTACAGAGAGGACGTAGCTGACAGAGGGGGGTTAGAGGGCAGATGAGAAATAGACCTCAGTGAGGAGACACACAGTGCACGCCAGGCAGGGAGGCAGGACTCTGGGCGTCCGCAATCACCCACAGTCCAGCCCCGCCTCTACATGTGACAGCCTCCACCAGGCCAATCACAAACCCTCGTGTCCGCCGCCTGCATGTGACCCATTCAGCCAATCACAGGGCGCCCACTGTCCATCGCTGAGCTGGGTTCAGAGCGCACAGGCTCAGGCACATTTATGGCAGGCACTGGAATCGCCGCTCTAGATGTTGCGGCGGGTGCCACTGGTCACGGTTGAACGTGAACGTGCCCGGGTTTCTGGTGGGTTTAAACCCGGGCACATGTGTCAAAACCTGGACTGTCCGGGTCAAAACCGGACAGGTGGCAACCCTATGAGAACTGCTGGTTTAGTGTTCTTAAGCAGTGTGAAAAACAAAGGCCATTGAATGGAAGATTGTTTCTAGTTCATGTATTTCCATGCTAACTTTGCAAAAACAGAATGAAGCTTTAAAGGGTTGAAGTAAACTTGTGTTATTATAAGACTAGGCAAGATAACATAACTTTTGTAAAACAGTTACCATAGGGTGCCTGCTGCTAGGTTTATAGCACCTTGTCTCCTCAGTGCACCATTGGAGCCCCAGAGCAATGGGTATGGCATGCACATGGACATCCCACTTGCCCAACAGTTCAAGCAGTGACTGAGGAACCTGTAGCTATGCCAAAGAATTTCTGTGTATGTCTAAGCATTTGCAAACACTAACCAGCAAAAACCTTCAAAGGCTTACTAGGGAGGTGGGTGGTGTGGTAAAGGTATAAGCAGGGAACCTTATGGTGCCTTTTCTATGCTAGCTTTGGTACTTGCCTACTATGATGAGAATACAGGTTTACTTTAAGCAGATATTGTCTAACTCCAGGAGGCCTGTGTATTCTTAGGCAACCCATAGATGATTTGATTTTCTTTTATTCCACAATGGGTGGAAGGTGTGGGAAACTTTCCCAGTCAGGAGAAATCAATGATCACTGCAGGAGTTACATGTAAATAGGTCCAACAGGACAGTTGTATCTAAGTTAATTGATGGAGCGATTTGGGGACAATAAGCTTGTCCATACATGGATTGAAATTCAGTTGGTTCCTGCTGAACTGGCTGAATTTCGATCCAAGTATTGCTTTACTTAAATGTTGGAGTGGTGTGTGTATTTCTTCTAGATCTGTGCAGTATTGCAGCATAAAACCTTTCTGCAGGCAGCCTGTAGTGGATGTGCCTGCTGGGCCCCTCCCAAAGCTTTGCTTTCAGCAGAAGCTATGTGCAACTCGATGTCACTTCCACATTTACACAGTAATACTTTTGTGTGCAAATGAATTTGGTGCACACAAAGTAGATGACTATCCGTTATGGCTATCTATCCTAACCTTTAACCATTTGCCTACTAGGCACTTTCACTCTCTTCCTCACTGGGCCAATATTCAGCTTTCAATACTGTTACACTTTGAAAGCAACACTGTACCCAAATTATTTTTTTTATTTTTTTTTTAGACAGAGCTTTCTTTTGGTGGGTTTTGAATCACCACTGGGTTTTTGATTGTTTGCTAATCAAGTGAAAACTACCGACAAATTTGAAAAAAAAAAAAAATATGTGTTAGTTTCTGAAAATTTTGAAAATAAGTAATTTTTCTTCTTCACTTATGTGTGCAGATGGGGATGTAGTGATGGGCACTAATAGGCTGCACTAATGGGCACTAATATGCTCCACCAATTGACACTGATATGATGCACTGATTGACACTGATGGGCTACACTGATAATCAGGGAACTGAAGATTAGTGCCCTGATTATCATTATACATGTCCCCTGTCACAGGATAACCGGTTATCGGCTTCCCTTTCCTCACACAGTGATAGCGCAGAGGCAAGGGAAATGCCAATAACTGGCATTTGTTTACAGCTGTGATTGGACACAATTGATCGCATGGTAAAGGGCTGCTGTGATTGGCCCTTTCCCTCGATCTGTGATCAGCTGTGCCTGATGGACAGTGTTCACAGTGTGCCCCGAGGGCATGCAGGGGGGCAGGGTTCTGGGATGATGTCAATAGATGCCCTCTCAGAACTGGACGACTGTGCTGTAGCCATCTTTTGGCTATAGCATGGTCAACAACTAGTTATGGAATATTTTAAAATTAAATTGTTGTGCCCAGCGTTCAGCTTTAAAGGCTGTGTGTGCAATGTGTGTACATATTTATCATGCTCACCTGTACTGCTTATATATGAGAGCAATCTGTATTCCAAGTGCCTGTTAAAGCTCTGATTTGGTGTCAAAAGCCTGACATCTCAAAACACTCTGTGATACACAGAGTTAAATCATAAAAGCATTAAGTCTATTGTAAAGTTTTATTAGCCTGAAGTTTAGTATACCGTCTGTGACAGTCAGACAACAAGGCAGTTTTACTTTTAGAACTTATATTTCTAAAAATTGTTTACTTTATTCCAGATGGTAAAATTAAATTACATAAACACAGTCAGCAAGTTGAATCCTCAGATGTATTCATTTCCAGCACAGAAGCTTCAAAAACCCGTCCATAATTTTGTTAGTGATGTTTGCAAACAGCTGTACCTGACATGACTGCATGTTGTATGTGTCAGCGTTAAAAAATTAAATATTCTTAAACCCCAATGTAAAGCAATTGTACAGTTAGCAAAACATGGTCAAACAAAACGTCAAATGCATGTATCATGACAGAAGTGGCCTGGAAAGTAATAATAACACCTCTAAGACTGGGCTCTTTCACAAATGTGTATGAAATATACAGAGGATATATAACAATCTAAAGGCTAAGTGTAGTAAGTCATATCAACTAATATGAAATCTTTTGCTGCTGCTGCTGCTGAAAGTTGATTTTAGAGTGTTTGTCACTACTCAATGCACTATATTGCTTGTTGTTCCAAATAAAATACTTTTCTAAACATAACTGAGAAAAATAAAATAGGATTTTTGTACTCACCATAAAATCTTTTTCTCTGACTCCATCGAGTAACACATAGCCTAAGAAACCCAGGGGTTATACCGTTGCCTACAGAAGAAATGTACATTAGGCACATAGAAAACTGAAGCGCTTTTGAAGCTATAACCCTTTTCACACCACAGTTGCTCAGTTGTGGCAAGAAGTCCAAGAGGTAGCAAAATCATATGAGGGGAGAGAGCTGTGCCCCTCAATGGATAAATGGATTTTATGGTGATTACAAAAATTTAGATTTTTGACTCTCGGTCAATTGGGAGACACGAATGGAAACCGAGGGCATTTAATAGCAAACAGAAGCTTCAATTGAAACTAGCACCCATAGAGGCATATACATTGACTATGACAAAAATCTCAAGAAAAACTCATTGCCTTAGTAGATTGGCTTTTTAGCAGTAAAAGTTGAGACTTTATCTCCCAATTAATAGGTCTATAAAATAGCCCATCTAATCCACTTAAAATAATGGATCTGGAAGCCAGAGAACCTCTTTTAGGACCACATGTAATAACAAAAACATTAAAAGTGTCATTATAAGAAAGGTAGTCAGTGGGGTTGATTTACTAAAACTGGAGTGTACAAAATCTGGAGCAGTTCTACATAGAAACCAATCAGCTTCCAGGTTTTATTGTCAAAGCTTAGTTGAAGAAGCTGAACTTAAAAGCTGATTGGCTCCCATGTACAGCTGCACCAGATTCTGAGTGTGTCAGTTTTAGTAAATCTCCCTCAGTGTGTCTATAAGTGGCAGTGACAGTGGCAGAAAGGTAATCTCTGATAACCCTCTCCACATCTAGGTAAAGTGTGATGTTCTTGAGATAAACAGGTACCGGATACAAGGAAGATAACACAATATCCTCGCCAAGGTGAAAGGCAGAGATCACCAGAAAGGAAGAAGAAGGCCCACTGAAAAGCATGTGCGGAAACTGCTAGAGACGTACATCAGTGAAAATATGTTTTCCAGGTTGATGATAAATATTGAGGGAAGTGGATTTACACACTTTAAACATGTCCCAGATAATGTAATTCAATATTTCCCTGTCACTCAGAATCAGTGTTTTAACAGCCAGGCCATAAAAGCAAGTGACCAAGAAGAAGGATGAAAGATCAGTACTTGAGATTTAAGGTAGGATAAAAATGTTTTGACCTGTGTCTTTTTCCTTAGCTTTGCTTAGCTGAGGTAAGTAATCACTCTTTCCCATCATAATTTTAATGATCTCATCCTTTGAAGAGCCAAATAGATGGTCTCCAGTGAAGGGTGCATGTAACAAGATCTTTTTACCCCATTGCTCCACTGACCAAGACTTAAGCCAGAGCGCAATGCAGATCTGGAAAGAATAAAGGGACACCTGAGACATAACCCAGCTATCATCTTGCCACATCACACATAAAGCTCAATGGGTGGATCATCTGGTCAGCACAATCAATCAGTTGAGTGTAAGCACTAGCAGCCACTAGATCCCTCCTCAGTGATTTAGACCAATCAGCCAAAAACTAGAAAATGAGTGTGGAGACAAGCACTGGTGTGAGAAACAGGTGGGTTGACTGCCGAAGAAGTAGACAATGTTGACACAAAATTCTCTGCAAAGTGATAGAGCATGCCAGGATCATTTAAAGGACAAGGAATGGGTTGTCTGGATGTTTCCAGTATTTGCAGATAAAATCACAGAATAGGGGAAGATGAGGTTACACCTTGTTGAAAGGTTTAGGTCTATGAGAACCAAACCTAGACACCGTGGTAGAGTGGTGTCTAATTTTAAAGTGCAAAGTGCAGCTCCAAGTAAAACAGAAACCCTTCCAGCCCAACCTCTCTCTTTGGTTCCAGACAGGATGCACAGTCAAAAAGGTTGCTGTACCATTAAAAAAAAACTACTGACCCCCCCACACGCACACCAGAAATATTGATTTTGACCAGAATTATTAGGAGAGGCTGGATTTAAAAGAGCAAAGAGGCAAACATGCTGTGCATCTCAGAATACCCTTTGGAGGTGCATGTGAAGAATTTTTGCACTGAAGTTGCACAGTAAAAGAAAACTGGAAAAGCAGGAATATATGTGAGCACTTCTTTCCAGTGTTGCATTAGCAGAGTTCCTTCCATGAAGAAAGAAAGCCTTGGGAAAATGATGATTCCGGCAATAAGCAGTGCTCAGCCTCCAGTGCAGTGAAAGAATACAGCTGAGCTAAATGATAAATAGGAGGGATCACAATTCCACAAATGCAATTGGAAGGTATAAGACTAACTTAATAGTGACAAGTAAAGTCCAGGGAAAAAATAAGGAATTGTATTCCTTCTAATAGTGCTCAGCTAGCTGCAGAACTTCTCTAACAAGCACAAAACACAGCTTCAGGTATAAAAACAGAGGAAGTCACCTGCTAGCCACTAAAAATGAGTCTTAGGAGACAAGAAAGGATGAACTACTGCAACTCTGGTCATGATAACCCAGCAAGAAATCCCCAGATGCAGTGGCCCAAATTGAAAAGTGCATTCCGGGTTAACAGACAGGTTGTCACTGCCAATTGTAGGACAGTATACTTAATGAAGGAAAACACGCATTCATTGCATAATTGAGAGACCACGAAATCCAAAAATCCACCTGAATCTGAAAATTTCTGTTGATAGTAGAAAAATATTCAAGCACAAAATATAGCAGTAAGGAAAGACACATTCAACTAAATTTACTAAGCAAAACCTGACCAGGCTTTGTGTGGGAGGAGTTATAGCCTTAGTGGGGCTGCCATAGCTTTCTGTTGCCTAGTCTCCATTTCTCTTGTATGTGGCAGAATAACAGTAACACCAAGCTGTGTCCCTCAGGGAATGGTAGAAAAATACATATTTTAAACTAATCTTCATCCTCCACTGCATCCACCCACTAACTCACTCACTGCCCAGGAGATTGCCAATCACTTCAAAAATAATACCCTCCCTTCCAGATTGCAAGCTCTAATTAACCAGGCCCTCTGATTCCCCCTGTATTATATTATATTATATTGCAACTGTATTGTTTGCCCTAACGTTGTAAAGCACTGTGCAAACTGTTGGCACTATATAAATCCTGTATAATAATAACTAATTAAAGCTGAACTCCAGGTTGAACCAAGAGACACCATGGATAAGTATTTGTTAATAACAAATAAAATGAATTACAAAGTGTCAATCTTTTATCTCTACTCTAAGACCACCTTCTTTTACATTTACAGTTGCATTCTACTGCAGATTTCCATCCACGCATGGTACAACTTGTCATGTTTTTGATGTGGACATAATTGAAATACAAGGTAGCTAAGCATCTGTAAAGAAAAGGCAAGTCCACGAGCACAAGATGAAGACTGGACACTTTCCAAAATAATAATAATATACATTTTAGATAAAGAAGGGTTCCAGGTTCTTAAGCTCTCTTGATGATGGTGAGGTAAATGTTATTATGTACTGTACATTATACTCACAACACAGGATTCTTCATCTTTAAACTTGGGTTTCAGCTTCTGCTGTCAGTGGGTTACTTTGCAGGTAGCTAGTTGTCAATGAGTTCCCTATAGATTTTTGTGAGGTCCACATCTCATTGTGGTTGCCTACAGAGTGGTATTGTGAAAGCAGAAGTTTTCCAATTTGCTGAAGTTGCTTTATGCATAAAGATCTCTGGATTTAGGGTAACCAAGGTAAGTGCAATTTACATGATTACACTTACCTTGCCTAAATCTACAGGTTTTTGCCACCTTGAGTTTTTTATTCAAACATAGCATGTTCTTACATTTGAAAAAATGATTTTGAGAAATATCACCGGACCCTTAAGTATAAAAACTGCTGTGTCTCCTACATGTACACTGTGAAATACCCTCAGGCAGGTGCAGTACAATTTGGGGTGGACACAAAACATGGGGCCTGGAATATGATACAGTATGTCCGTAAAGGAACATAGCATGGACATAGATGGACAAGCTAGGGTTCAGTATGGGAGATCTATGTAAAGGGATGGAACTAAAATATATTAATGATGGTGAGTGCTCATGATTGTTGTAGACATAAAAGGGATAGGGGAGAAAGAAGGTGTCTAGCTTAGGACATCAGAAATGGTCCTTTGATCTTTCAAGTAGCTTGAGAGAGTAAGAGAAGTGTGTGTGTGTGTGTGTGTGTGGGGGGGGGGTTGAATCTCTTTACTCACGGTGTGTATTTGGGTGAATGGGAGGCATAGCTCAACAAATCATTAACTTGGTATTAGCAATGATCACGGTCACATTCTTGTACCTTTTGAAACACTATGGGTAACACACTGGTTATCAATTTGGCTTTGCAGGACTCTGATCCGGGTTTGTAAACCCCATAAGTAACACTGTCTGTATGTTCCATTTTTCTTGCTTATTTTACAAAATTTAGTCTGTTTTTAAATATCTTTGTTCTGTATATCCACATTGGGGAACATTAGACTGTAAGCTTCTTCAGGGGAAAGGTCTGATAATGAACAATTCTTGCTCCAAGGCTTACCATACACGTTACAATCTGACAATGCAATCTTTGTACAATTAACCTTAGATTTACCAAAACTGTGTAATATAAAGACCTAGCTAAACTATAAATTCCATTTGTTCATCCCTCTATGCATTACAATGCATTTTATACTGCAGATATTAATTTGTGAATTGAATGTAAATATGTATATGTGTGTGTGTAATAGTGGTATAATCATATGTACCCTTGTCAAGACTGTCCATTTTTCTGAGCACTTCCACAAAAAGAGTTACCCCTACTTCATATTACAGGCATACCCCACTTTTAAATACACAATGGGGTTTATTTACTAAAGCTAGAAAGTGCAAAATCAGGCTCACTTCTGTATACTAATGAGCGTCTAACCCCAGCTTGTTCAATTAAGCTTTGGTAATAAAACCTGGAAGCTCATTGGTTTCTATGCAGAAGTGAGCCTGATTTTGCACTTTCCAGCTTTAGTAAATAAACCCCATTACGTACTTAAAAGTGGGGTATGCCTGTAGTTTGGCTGCATCAAATTTTTTTTTCCAGTTCAAAATAGTTGTATTCACGAAAATGTTATATCAGCATTATCAAGTCCATTGAAACAATGATAAGGTACATGAACTTACAAAGTAAACAGTGATTTCAAATAGTTAAAAAGAAGAAGAGCTTATGTAAGATCTTTGTGGACTGGCGCTGTGTTCAAACTGGGTTTGTTAGCAGTAGGATTAATGCTGGGTTGTTTAGGGAATATAAAGTTAAGCAAGTAATTTTCATTTGGAATGGGCAAATGTCATGTAGAAATTAAAAAGGTAATTTTCCACTTACAGATTATACCAATACAGACACTTTTGGTTCAGTAGTTAAATATTAAAGCACTCAGCCATGTTATTATCATTTATGTGCCATTTATTTTTAGTTTGTTGCTCTATGGAAATATTTTAATGAACCTGGCAAGAAAATATTCATAAAAATAGGGAAAATGTAGATAAAATGTAAACTTCAGCAATAAAGAGTTTAATCTAATCAGCAGCAAGATGAGCTGGGAATAAAGAGTGCCTTTAAATCAAGCTTCAGATAGTGAAGGATGAATTAGAAAGAATTATTTATGGAAAGTAGTGCATCTATCGAGAAACAGATATGATGATTAACCCATTAATACATTTTTGAATATGAGGCTGAAATTAAGGTCATTTATTTATGGAAACCATTTCTTGGGATTCATTTATTTTATCAAGTCAAAAATAGACTGAGGGTGTCTTTTAACTAACTATATTCATTAGTTTACCTCACAATAACTTTACCTATAAAATGTTCAACTCACATGCACAGATATTAGTTGGGTATGCAATGGCTATCTTTAACCACAGCAAGCCTTTTTATTTTATCTCTGACCCAAATTGCATCACTATCTGGTCTCATAGAACAGAGGTGTCCAATATTAGTCCTCGAAGGCCAGGATCCACATTTCTATAACAGAGAGAATGAAGTAAGTAATGTTTTACAAAGAGTTACAGAATTACTCTGTTTATACCAAAATCCTGACCTGTGTGTGTGGACCTCAAGGACTGGAGTTGGACACCTCTGTCATCAAACAATTACACTACTGTCACAATTATCTTTAGTCAGGAACTAGTAATATTTGAAAGAGCAAAAACTCATCTCAAAATCTTTGATCCTTGACTTTGTAACTATAAAGTACATGTAGCAAACTCAGCTGTTCCATGTAATATAACATTCAGTGAATTAAAAACTTGATTTTATAACAGTAAAAAATACACAGTGATGGGCTACCATTGCCTTTGCACAGCAAGCAAGAAAGTCAATTTGTTTTATTAATGGGGAAACTTGAAGCACTAACTACGGCTACTGCTTTTTTGAGCGTCGGGCAATGAAACAAGGTTTCTCATTAGAATTGCATGGATAGGGTTCCATTAATTGAAATAATTACGCAATTCTCCTAATTAAGCAAAATAACTGTCGCCTCCCCGGCGGTATTCCCGAGTGTGGCTCGGGGTTAAAATTCAGTCCCATTAGCGGTAACCCCGAGCCACACTCGGGATCGCATTGCAGGATCCTGGTGCAGCGTTACTTACCTTGTTCCCAGGATCCTGTGATGTCCCCCGCAGTGTCCGTGGGCTCTGTCCTCCTCCGAAGCCTCTCCTTGCCAGGCTCCGTTCCCAGCGAGCGTCGCGACGCACGGGGGCGGAGCCTGGCGGCAAATTCAAAAAATTTTAAAAATCATAACACATACAGTACTGTAATCTTACAGATTACAGTACTGTATGAAATAATGTCACATCCCTTTTGTCCCCAATGCTTTGTCCTATGCCCTGCATGCATTTTTATATTATATATACTGTTCTTTCTGCCTGGAAACTGGAGATTGTCCATAGCAACCAAAAAGTGTCCCTTTACATCAAAAGTGGCTTTAGACCAGCTAGAAAACAGCGATAGTAAATTAGAACACTTGAAGAATTGAGAGATAGTGAATCGTGGGGAAATTTATTTTATTATTATTTTATTTTTTATTTTTTTTAATTATTTATTTTTATTTATTATGTTATAATTTATGTTTTTGTGTTTCAAACTTTATCATACCCGGGATATCTACTAGACTCTTGTTTTAACAGATTTAAGTGCGTTATTGTTAAGAATTACAGGCCTACAATATAAAACGCCAAATTTCCATGTAAAATAATTGTACCGCTTTCAGCACCTAAAATCCAAAATAATCATACCACCAGGGAGGTTAAGGTGTCTTATGACTCCCTAAATAACCAAGAAGCTCAGATATATATTCTACAAATGCAGCTTCAATATATTGCTGGGACTGAGGCCAACAGCAGTTTTGCCACTTTCCTGCAGTCTAGTCTTCCTACATTCCAAATACTAGCAATAGTTATGACTTTCCAAAGCAACATGGCGCAATATAGGTAAGTGAGAACACCATCTCACTTCAGTGATAAAAAAAACAGCCTGAACTTGTAGATAGACCACTGGGTCCTACCCCTCATTTTAGTAACTAAAGACATTTTTACTTAAGCCTTCATCAAGCATAAACAATTTGGAGTTCAACTCTCAGTTTGTCAATTGTATACAAGGCTTCAGTTAAAAAAAACAACAGGAATACTTTAAATATGTTTTATAAATCTGGTGCTTTATTCATTTTATTTCATAAAAGCTGCTTTGAAGTGTGAGGTGACAAAAGATTTGTATGCAAAGATGCAGTATATTAAAAGTTGCTTATTATCGTTAACCGGCTACACCTAGTCCAATTCCTGTCTTGTTTCACCTCCAGGACATGAATACATACACTGTAGCCTGGGATAAAAATTAAGAGGAAGGAGGCATATGACCCACTTTCTTCTCTGGGCAGAAAGAAAGGTGAAGATCGTCAAGGCAAAATACGAGTACGTGGGGGTAAACCTTTTGCTTCAGAGAGCAGTCAAGAAAGCACCAATTATTTTGTCACTATGATATGGTAAGCCTTATTGTTAATATAGAAGAAAAAGAATATAACATTTTTTGCCAATAGTAACTATTTACATGCTTGTTATTAGTAGAAAAAAGGTTGGTTATTCTGGTTAAATTTTTTCCCAAAATAGCAGGCAAAAACATTACTGTAAAAAAAAAATAATAAAAACTAGGGTTGTGCAAAGTGGATAATATTCATTTCCCTAAAATTTTAGAGATTTTTCACCAAAATGTCAAACTTTTTGTGAAATCCATTGGACTCAATGGGGAAGATGAACTTAAGGTGGAAAACAGGCAGTGAAACACAAACTAAATTACAATTAAAATTACAATACACAAATAACGATCAAATACAAACAAAGAAAACAACATAATTACAAAGCAAATAAAATAAAATAAAATCAACTACCCTAAACACACTTAAAAAAAAAAAAAAAAAACATACCCTCTAAATTAAGAAAAAAAAAAGAGCAGTTTTTATTTTATCAAGTATATTTCACCAATGCATCCCAATGAGTAATCAATTGGGCACAATTTTGCTGACGTTAAAATTAATTTTGCCAAAATTCTGTTCATCTTTCCACTCATCTCAAAACAACAACAAAAAAAGCAAAAAAAAAAAATATATTGGTATTGTTATTCAAAAATAAATGATCTAGGGTGCCTACCTGAGACTCTGGGGAAAAAATGCATAAGTACCTCTATTTAGAACAAAAGGCTTAAAAAAAGCTATTTTGGTCAAAATAACTGTTATGAATTTATCGACGTTGTTTAATGGGACATGAAGGGAGAAATAAACCACGCTCTTCAATAATTACAGGATGTGCCAAGACATATAATAAGATAATTTAACAAGGATTAACTTTAAAAGAAATTAAGATTTTTAGCTTAGATTCAAGCAAGTCACCTTTGTGTTCATTTACTAGAAATAGGACTGAAAGCTTCCTTGGCACGTAGAGCAATACACAGTCCTGGTTAGTACACTACCACCATTACCATTTGTCCAAAAGCTCACAAGAGCCATGCAATAATTATTCTCTCTTCGTATCTGTTCACACAATAGAGGCAGAAAAAGAAGGCTCCTGCCAGACGACCTTCCAAACAGTTCATTTAACATAATTAGGTCATATACAACTTAACCCCAGCTGTTACACACACACACACATGGCCTTCTGGATATACTGTACACAGCAAAACCAACCCATCGGTAAACCATATTTATAGCTAGTCTACTGACTGACCTATATTGCTTTTACAGTGCAGTTGATGAGATATGAGAGAAAGAATCCAACTGCTTGTAGACACTCATGTCTTTGGACGAACACAAGTCTCTATATAATGATAAATAAAAAAATATACAAAGATAGAGAGACTGATAAATAGGGACTCAATCAGTCCAACAATAAATCAATACATTTAACTTAATGATAATAAACACACATTGCAAGATAGATAGATGGATGGATAGATGGATGATTGGATGGATGGATGGATAGATAGATAGATAGATAGATAGATAGATAGATAGATAGATAGATAGATAGATAGATAGATAGATAGATAGATAGATAGATAGATAGATAGATAGATAGATAGATAGATAGATAGATAGATAGAATGAATAGGCATAGAGGCTTCATCTACATCGCCCTGTGCAATGCTTAAAGAGATGTGAAATAAATGATAATATGGCTGTCATTAAGCTTGATAGGAATCTTTTACAGTCATCTGATGCTGAGAATTAGTTGATAGCAGTTCACAGGAAAAATCACTCTGCCATCTCTTCCAGGCCTGTCATTTGTCACTCTGTACAAGCCCCCCACATAACACAGTTAATGTATTTCCCATCATAAAGTAGATATTTATGCAAAACATAAAAATGATCATACAATTTCTGTTCAGAGCTGCACAGGCAGAAAACAAGGATTAGAATAGAGTTGAGTCTGCTAAACAGCCCTTGCAAAATGATAATAGCTGTCCCGATATGCAACAAACGTGTCCTCAAAAGAAGGTGGCTTTGAAAGATACCAGACTTGGTGACTGCTAATAGCTAACTGACCAGCGCTACACTTTCAAAATATTTTCATTTTAGTTATAACAAGAAAAATAAAGACACTAACAATCCTACTTAAAGAGCAGCAGCGATATGTAAATTGCTGTAAACAAGAACAGCCAATCCGGTCTCAGTTTTGTAGAAAATGATTTGAGTTACTATTGATAAATGCACTTGAAATGGAGAAACACACACCACACTAGTTTCACTTTTATACCATTGCTCTTTCTTTTCCAAAAACACACTTCACACAAATAGTTGAGTAATACCATATAGGAAACGTCTGTAACACTCTTAATCACAATGTTATAAAGCAAAGAAAAATTGATACATTTTCTTCCTACCCAATTTATGGCTATAATTTTTAAAAACTGAAGAAATCCCAAAAGATTACATGAATCACCTGTTTAGTTATAACCCTTTGACTTGTACATATGTCTGCCCATAAGATCTAGATGTCAGTGACTAGCATACAAAGGACATTTGGTGTTAAACAGAGAAGGGACAGCTGTGCCAGGCAAGAATATGACAGCGTTCTCTGAAAACACTTCATCAGCTTATGTCCGGCTAATAATACATCAGTTAGGACGGGAACATGCAAACCATTTGTGCAAATGTTCTAAGCACAATCTTTGTATTCTAGACATTCTGCCGGAAAATAAGCTTCCTTTGGATGAATCCTAATTCACTGAACATTGACAAACTGATCAACGCTTGCTCTTGTGCCAACTCTGGACAGAATACAAGACCGCAGCTGTTCCTTCATGCCAGTAGAGTTTCAAGTTGTTGCTGCTACAACATTTCTTGAGTAGTTTGGCTCAGGAATACGCCACCTGGATCAATCTAAGATCATTTGCAAAGGCAATTTCCAAGTTGTACATTTAGGAATATGTCTATCACATAATAACCTGTACAAAATTGGTGTGAGTTGTGGGTAATTCATTTTGGCCACCATTTTCATTCATGCTAGGCATTTCAGTAAAAAGGCATTTTGCAGAGACTGATATATACAGAGTCCACAAAGAATGCCGCTAAATACTGAACCTAACAATTTTAATGATTCATTATTTATAATATCAACACTGTAGACTATGAAATTGCCTTAAGGGATCAGAAAGAAACCTTTTTGCTCAGTTGGACCAAATTGGACCACACTTTTAAAGGTTTTTTGCTTTCCTCTGGGACAACTGCGGGTTTGGTCTACTGAATTTGTGGGTTTATATTTTCTTTGTTTTTGTCTTTTGGTTGAATTTGATGAAAGTGTATTTTTCAACCAAACTATTGAACTGTGAACCTGATGTCATGAATGCTGCAATGAAAATTCCATTGATGTGGCCAGCCAACAAAGAAGCAATTTTTGCTTGGAGATGGTACAATTACTGAAATCAGTGTATAAATTACTTTCTAAGAAGTACTAGACAATTTTATGCTCACGGTTACTGCTGGCAGCAGCAATGCTTTTCTTTTTATCCAGTTTTCAGAAATAAGGCCCACTTTCTTTAAGTACCATGATAAAACAGTAGCATATGGCAAAACTGATGTTTTCAGAAATTGTCCATATATTTTTACTGTATCCTGCCTCTATAGGTAGGAAATAATGCAAATAGTATATACTATCCATAAAATATAATGCAGCAAAGATTCATGCAGACACTATATGATTTCTGCTTAGCCCAACCAGAGTACGGAATACTGACAAAAAGGGAAATCTGCAGAGCACAAAAGCATCTTGAAATGCTCTATATTTCAGAAAGTGGGACAACCTCTGCAAGCCCATAGTGCATGAAACTGTACCTATACATGCAGGTTGATGAGTACTAAAATTATCTTTACGTTGAAGTTTAAAATGAACAGTTTTCAAATCTGAAAAATCAGACATGTTGGTTTAAAAATATTGCAATGAGTGTTTAATAGCTACCAAATCTGTCAACTTTACTTGGAGATGTAGAAAAGTCACTTCATACATAGCATAAGTCTATATGCGGATGTATGAAAGTTAACTCCCTTAGGTTATAATAATATTTGCTGGCCTTCACTTTAGAGAGAACTGAACATTGCAATTCAGCCTTGGTACTTACTTGTTAAGCAATGGGAGGGGGAAATTACATTTCAATTACAGTCATAGTTTCTAACAGCTTTTATTGTAATGAGGATGTTGTACAGAAGTTTACCTGGCCATACAAAGTCTTTTAAATGCAACAAAAGATCCAACATAATTGTTGGGGTTCTTAGTTCAAACCCAACTGGAATTAATTTCCTCAATAGCACTATTTTGCTAAATAGACCCTGCAGAACCATACAGTCATCTTCATAGAACAAAATAACAATTGAGGGTGCTCAGCATTTCAAGCAAAGTCTTAGTATAGGCCAACTTTTACCACCACTCATAGTTAACTGCAGCCAAGTGTGGATTGAGCCTTCTTACTTCTCAACATACAAAGAGTATGTTGAATGAGGTAGTGCTGTGGTATTCCATTTGAATGCATAAGGCAAAAATCCTTTATATTTATTGCATTCATCTTAGCAACTTCCTACTTTTAAGGCCAAACAAGCTTTTTGCAATCCTTGCTTTTTTAGTCATAGATGATAATAAAAGCCAATTATGTAAACAATTTTTTTTTCATAACTAATCACTAAATTTGTCTTTGATTAAAAAAAAAGTACATACATTCATATTTTCGACTGAGGTAAAAACAAATTTTCAAATTGGACAGGAATCAAAAAGAGCAAGGGAAAGGTGAATTCAGTTTTAGTGAAGCACAGCATGGCACTATCTGGTCTATTTGTTTATTGCTAAGAGTGCATCAGGAGGGTGCAGGAGCTGACTCTTTGAAGAAATCAGTGTTCAATGTATGTAGGACACATCAAAGAGTATTTGCGTACTCTACAAACAAAATATTAAACATGGTTTATTAGTGAGGTACATGAGTTTATAATTGTTTGCATCAGTCCAAAGAAAACAAAATAGGTACTCATTTTACAAACGCTGTACTTTGGTTTTCTAACTCTCATGTAGAGTGTAATAGTGTCCTAGTGCATAATACTAATGTGGGTGGTTTATTAAAAGGTATTAATCACGTTTTTTTAAAATACAACTTGGTTAGATAGAAAATTAAAAACAAACTTTTCTCTTAAGTTGATTTAATGTTTGATGTTAATTTTTTTTTAAATGGAGTGCAACTTACACCCTTAACTGCTTGCCGACCAGCCGATGTCATTATACTGAGGCAGGTCAGCTCTTGCGCAAACCGGCGTAGGTGTACCTTGGTCTTTGCACAGAAGATAGCGGGCACACCCGTGCCCGCGGGTCCAGCGGACTCGATGTCCACCAGCCACCTGCGATCACGGTGTACAGGGGCAGAATGGGGAACTGCCTATGTAAGCAAGGCGATTCTCCATTCTGCCGTATGACATGTCAAGATCTTCTGTTCCCAGTGGTCGGGAACAGCGATCTCTGTCATGTCCCTGGTAGCCCATCTCCCCTACAGTTAGAACACAACCAGGGAACACACTTAACCCCTTGATCGCCCCTAGTGTTAACCCCTTTCCTGCCAGTGTCATTTGTACATTGATCAGTGCATTTTTATACTACTAATCAATGTAATAATGTCACTGGTCTCCAAAAAGTGTAATTAAGGCATCAGATTTGTCTGCCACAATGTCGCAATCCAGCTAAAAATTGCAGATCACTGCCATTACAAGTAAAAACAATTAAAAAAAAATAAAAGTTCCTTAATCTATCCCATAGTTTGTAGACGCGATAACTTTTGCACAAACCAATCAATATACGCCTATTGCGATTTGTGGAAGAATACATATCAGACTAAACTGATGAATACATTTAAAAAAAAAAAAAATGGGGATATGTATTATAGCACAAAGTAAAAAAACACATTTTTTTTTCAAAATTATCAGTCTTTTTTGTTTATAGTGTAGAAAATAAAAACTGCGGAGGTGATCAAATACCACCATTATTTGTGGGAAAAAAAGGACATCAATTTTGTTTGGGTACAGTATCGCACGACCATGCAATTGTCAGTTAAAGTGATTTAGTGCCGTATCGCAAAAAATGACCTAGTCATTAAGGGGGCAAATCCTTCCAGGGCTGAAGTGGTTAAGTAACTCAAGTGACATTGCTCAGGTGATACCCTGAAAACTCAATAACTGTAGAAGAAGACACTCCAAGCCTCTTTGCTGATTCTCAAAACATGGTAGATAGAGCAGTAGTACTCCAATTAGTGTATTCGAGGATATCAGGCATCTTACATGCTCCACCAATAATTTCAATAAATCTAAATATAATTGGAGAGGGATTGTATTGTACTGATTCACATATAGTCAAATCAGGGTGATCTAAGATGGATCTGTACTCAGGTACATTAGTTTGATCATTTCTAGCTGTTATGACATTTAAAAAAAGACATTTAAGATATAATAAACAAAGCATGTACCCTTATCTACAGCGTGAGGAAATTTAGGTTAAAGGTAAAGTTTTCATTTTTTATTTTATTTTTGTATGAAGATGTAAATATGCATAAACAACATCAGTATAACATAAAACTATTCCCACTTCACAAGTCCTAAAGCAGTAAGTGAATAACAGGACATGCCTAGGTCATTGTGATCAAAGTAAACTATATTTTTGGTTGGTAGAAAAAGAGCTAATTACAACAATTTAAAATTTTAAGGACTGTCACTCTCATTAGTTATTCTTCTTAAGTCATATGTTACCCCACAGTCACCTATCAGAATAAAACTTTCTCCAACTCGTATTTCTGGATGTCATTTTTGGCTTTGGGGCAACACAGAAAAGGTATTACTCAAGACAAATGCTAAATGTGGCTGAGTGTGAAGAACTAGACTTAACGTTTGCTTGAACTGGCATTTAGCACTTAACTCATCACGGCAAAGATTCTACCCTGGAAAATTACATTTATAGTCTTTTTAAATGTTATTGAGCTGCACATGTTATTGACTGTTTTGCTTTCACCAACAATGTACAAGCTCTTGGAAAACACTTTGCTGCTTTTCAGCAACAGAAAAACAGCCTGATGCACAAAAGACAAAGTAAGGATGAAGACGATGGGAGCATTTATCGATGCATGGATCATCTTATTTGCCGTGTGTAAAAAAAAGCATTATTTTAATCATCATTATAGATCTCATGGGTGCGCTTTTATATGGTGATGTGGGCCATTATTATCCATTTCTCACTCAGTGGCAGCTCTAGAGACTATTGGACAACTGGAGATCAACTATTGTAGTCTGAGCATGATAAGCAATTTAAACTCTAACTGAGCCCACTTCTTTAACAATTGATTTCAATACACAGGATGCACTACAGGAAAAAAAAGGTCATAGCTCAAAATGGTGCCGAACATTTGTGCTTGTACATACAACTTGTGTATTTAGTGCAGTTTGGTTCATATTGCTAAAAACATATAGTAAATGTAAAACTAAAAACTAGTAACCTAAAATTTGAAATGTGAGAGGGCATTTATCTAGAAAGCTACATATCGGTTTTTCGCACATAAAACTACACAACCCTAGCAGTTGGTGATGGTGTTTTTCTGGAAATATCTATTTACCAACCACATAAATACACATTAGTGGACAATTTTGTGTCTTTTGTAAGTGTAGAAATTAAATAAAGAATTATTGGAAGCCTTCAATGTGCCTCAAAAGAAGGAGACATTTTAATTATGGTTAGCAATGATGCTATGGGTTCTTCCCAAGATGTATCACTAACTAGGCTATAGTGACATTAGCTGCATCCAGTTCCAATTGGTCACAGTGAATTGAAATGACATTGTTGACAATAGGCAGATAGCATGATTCTGCTGGGACCAGGTGTATGATAATCTGTCTGAACCTACTTCTATATCAGTCCCTCTAAAGTCCCACACAAGAGACTGCCCACTGAGAGGCGCACTATCTCTGTTGTGAATACCTATGCATAGAGAACAGCAAAAAGTATTGCCAGTTGACTCAAACTGTTCAATAAATGCCTGTTCTTTTGAAATCTAGAACAGACTCTTATATCCAGCTGTGCAGAATACACGTTTGAAGTGGAGATAATTAAACACTCCTCTTTTTTTTTGGTGTAGGTTGGAAAAGGGAAGCTTCACCGGGTTTTGAAAAGGGAATTCAGATTTATCTAATCCTACTGACGCCTGTCCTGAGTATAGTGAAATATCTGAAAGGATGAGACTAGCGTGTAATATTATTCAATTTTAACACCGATCTGGCATAGTTAGCTTCTGTATAGAGAATACATAGAATATCAAATCAATATAAAGCAGATAGTTTAAACAGAAAAATATGTGAAAATTAAGATATTTCAGATTATGTTTCTGCCTTTGTCCTGCAAGCATATATGTTTCAATGTCATAACAATGCATCAATAAATATAAATATACATACTGTAAATAAAATGAAGTTCACAGTATAGGCTAAATCAAACAACTAGACAAATGCAACTTCTACAATGGAAACCGTTCTTTTTAGTTTAGCTAAGACCAGTGCACACAGTGTCCCATAACAACCAACCAAAAATCACCTTTTCATAGTGCTAAGTGTCAAGAACACAGATTCCTATGGGTTACTGCTTTGTTTTAATAAACAAGTATGAACTTTTTAATGGGTGGTATGCAATCATCAAAAAAAGTAAACCATTCATTAACGCAGCTGTATATGATATCAGTTAAAGTTAAAAATCTTGTTAGAATGTTAAATTGAAGAGAGATCAGAAACGTTCTCTATTTTTTTTTTTTTTTAAATCTATCCTCGCAAACTCACAGTGACAAGCTCTACGTTGTACTTTCTTCACCTTCCCTGTAAATCAGGTCAAACAAAGGCAAACTCACAAGAGACTGGACAGATTCATGAGATTCACTTCAGTGCATTCCACATCCCAGTATAATGTCTTGTTCACACTGTGTACTGTTCACTTTAAAGAGAGTCAATGTGCCTCTATCGCTGTCTCTCAAAGTAGGGAAATCCTCCTGCTGTCCAGTTATGCTCCACTAGCTTCTGAATATGCACCTATTTTGCCTTTATTTCAAAGGCATACTATAGGGCAGGATGAAGACCTTGAATATATTATGTATACCCCATTGCATCCGCATTTCAATATATTTTGCATCCAGAATACTGTTCCATAGAAATATACAGCATGTGTGTTTGCATGTGCGCTTTTCTGTGTACACTGTGTACACTAATATTATTATTATATAAATACTAACACAGACATATTGCTCCCATCATTATTGCTGATTTGTTTTCTATCATCATCTCCAATAGTGCTGTACAAAGTAAGGGCAACAAAGGCTATAACAGTGACATATTATACATACAAGAAAGAGGATATACTAGAAATGATCAGCATACAAACATATTAAAGAAGCCTTAGTCTTTGATTTCAAATACAAAATCCGGGAAATATATATATATATATATATATATATATATATATATATATATATATATATATATATATATACATATAAAAAAAAAAATATATATATATATATATATACATATACATATACATTTAAAAAAAAAGAATATATATATATATACATATACATAAAAAAAAGAATATATATATACATATATATATATATATATATATAAAATATATATTATACATTATATGTATATACATATATATATACACACACACAGCACACACATACAAATATAACAGGGTACAGTCTGCAAAAAGCATACAGTCCACCTAACACATTTATAACTCATATACTCAAAGCCAATCTGTTGCAAGTTCACTTAGCACTTAAAGGCTTAAGTTCCCGAGCCATTTGCAGAATTGTGTTAATAGAGTAATACTATACAAACACATAATTGATCGTGCAACCTAAGCTATTGACGAGTTGAATGATAAAATCAGCAGTGGATTATGTGAAAATATTCATTCAGAAAGCCAAAAAAAAAAACAGTAAGAAAAAAAAAACACACAGAGGCATACCAAAGAAGGGAGTCAGAGAGCACCTGCCAGCCTTCTCTCTTCTGCTATTGCTGTGCTTCTGTTCATGAATAAAGGAAGTGGTTGAGGAGGATGGATCGGGCAAACTACAGAGATACTCAGGGGCTACTGAAACAAGACGCTCAGGCGAAACAACAGATAGGTGATGTGCTGCCAAGCATATGTAAAAAGAAAACGCAACTTAACTCTTTCACAGCTGGCCAAGGACCTTGTTTACAAAAAAAGTGCTCCATTTCACCAGGGAGATAAGAAATTTAGATAACTATTGTGGCCTGCTTGAGCTCTGGGGTTATAATAAAAGTCTGCTATGGTGTAAAATAAATATGGTATATTACATTTCTGTGCCAGGTCCAATATACAGTATTAGCAACAACAATACCAAGAATGCTATAACTATAAACTAATAATATATGTTTCCAGAATATACAGTACACTACGTATGCTCTAAGTATTGCTTATTGTTACTGTGACATTGTTTACGTCTTATACAATGCTGTAAAAACATTCAATGAATCTAAAAAAACAAAACAAGTGAACATACAAGTGAATCTAATACAATGTATATGTATATATGTTAAAATAAATTTACGGGCAAAAAGCTGATGCACTCCATGGGATTTACTTCATATACACATAAATACACACTATATATATATATATATATATATATATATATATATATATATATATAAATATATATATATATATATATATATATATATATATATATAAATATATATATATATATATATATATATATATATATATATATATATATATATATATATATATATATATATATATATATATATAAAATATATTATATAAAATCAGATGTGCATGTGACTTATATATAACATACACATACAATATATATATATATATATATATATATATATATATATATATATATATATGTATATATGCACACACACACAGACGCACACACACGTGGATTAGGGAAAGGTAAGGAAGCATAGCCCTGTCCAAAAGAACCTACAATTGAAAGTTCATGCATCAGAGACTTGCTTTCTCCTCTATACAAATCACTCTGTGACTGTTACCCTCTTGAACCATTTGTTAAAGTCAAAATGTGGCACAAAGCACGTCATTTTGAATTTTATGTTTAATTTATTTCCAATATATTGATCAAATGACCTAGGAAAAATCTAATAAGTTTATTGTGTAATTAAAGTTTTGGGCAGGGCAGAAAAGATAAAGTAGTTTCATATAGAGTGAAATCAATTCAAGGCAGGATATAATGATTAATTGGATGTTACTAGTACATTAAATAACACACTGACAGAGATGTTATAAATGTCCATGGACTTTATGTGTGAGTCTCGGACAGCATGATCTAATAATTGACAGTGCTATTAAGGCATTATCACTCCTAAAGGGTATTCTTCAAAATTTGATATACCACAAGTATCACATAACTGGGAATGACATATCTCTCTTTTGTACTTTTCCATACAGACAATGAATCACCATCTTGTGCTATATTTTGCCATCCATTGTCAGACAGCGCTTTTAATATTCCTCACTTACACTCCAAATTTATACATTGCAACAACACTTCTGACCTTAAAGCTCAACATATGCAGTGTGATCAAGTGTGTGGGTATATATATATATATATATATATATATATATATATATATATATATATATATATATATCCAGAGAGAGAGAGAGAGAAAGAGAACAAGAAAAAGGGTATTGGGGTATTGTAATGGCATACATGCATATGAATAGACATATAGTGTATGCATTAACATATATACTGTATGTACTTGCACAGATATAGATGTGTAGATAAAATCTCTCTCTCTCTCTCTCTCTCTCTCTCTCTCTCTATATATATATATCTATATATACGCACATACATACACACACGCACTTATCTGCACACGTGCTGCCAACCTACTGGTAGGCAGAGCAACCTTCAAGAGGTCAACGCAGCCTCCTGCACCTATGCTCTGTATTCAGGTAAAGAGTGCTTCTCAAGCTTTGTACATTGCTATTGGCAGAAGTGCCTATAACAGAAAAGAGTGCTTACATAAAAATAATCTATAAAAAGCATGCTGACACTGCCCACTAGTTAATAAAAATAACTGTAAAGGAACAGTCAATGACTGCCAAAATATCAACAATGATGATAAAAGATGAAACAAAAAAAATATACATAAATTTAGGTAATAAAACTGGTAGCGTTGATTTTAGGGAGGGAGCTGGTAGAGAACATTTCCCTTTTTAACGTGTTTAAGAAATATCTATATTTATTGAATAATTACGTAATAGAAAACAAGCACCATCTATTCAAATAAAATAAAGCACTTTTTTGTAAGTAAATATATATAATACCTGTAATATTTTTTTCTACAGCTTTCATTCAAAGCAGATTATAAAGATCCATATTATACATTATAATAGCAGTATTTAATAAATTCAATAATTTAGCATAATATTCTACCTAGGAGCCTCCACAGGACCAATATAGTGTTTCAGTGGGCAAAACACATGCAATGCAAGTTAAAAGGCTAAATGAAATGCTGCACAGTGAGTTCATAAAGCAGAAGAACACACAAAGTATAATTTTATTGTTCTACTAAAAAGGACAGTCCAAGATGACATTTGCTTCTAGCATATGATAAGTTCATAGCTATTAAAAAGCTTTTTGTAAACTGTGGGGCTTTCAGTCTGCTGTGAAATAATGCAAGGCGATTACTGCCACCCACATATAGTAAGAGTGCTTGATCAAATCATCTTCTGATTTTGTTTTGTTTTGCTCTATTTTGGCAACCAAGAGAGATATTCTTATCCTGAAGCCAAAACTACCCATTGACTATGATGAATAAAAATGGCTTGGGCACGTGGCTAGATTAAAAGTATCACACTTTATATAGTAACCCTAATAAAAGAATAACTCTATATTTCCTACTGCCAGTATTGCCTGGATCACTGGTACACTCCCACATGTAAACGCAAAACATCAGCTACAACACCAAGGCCACAATATTTGAACCACATTTAAAGATGTCGTACTCCAAAATAATGACAACATACCAACTAGCCTCATGCTCGAAAATATGGGCATAAAAAATAATCCAGATTCAAATTAGTAGGTAGGACAAAAGGTCTTTTTAAATTGTGTGAAAGGGTTGGGGCAATTAGTCAAGGGGTAAAAAAATAGAAAAGTAAACAGAAAACCTAAATGCAACTATTTCACAAGTAAATAGATGCACTTCTGTATAAAGAATGCATACTTGCATGTCATCATTCATAGGTTTAGCTAATATACATGTTAAGACTTAAATAAGGGAACATGAGAACAAAGTAAAAATCTACACAGGAACCAATGAAAACAATTAGTTGAAAAGCAATGTGTCTGAGCTTCCACCTAACAAGATGGAATGGTAGAACAGAGATTTGAATGCCTCTGTCTGAAAGTGCAGTTATTCCTTAAGTATGTGGCATTGACTATACTTGCAAGATTTCCATAATAGCAGTGTATTACTGCCTATTGATAATGAGTGGGAGGGCTTATACGGTTGGTCACTAGGAGCCTAAACAGGGCTCAATATTTAATGTATACAAGCTAGCTAAAAGCAATAAAAGGGAGCAGAGGTTTCATTGCATTGCAATAGCTTTACTTCAAGAAAAGAGAGCAGAGATCACGCACTTAGTCTATTATCATCAAGATTAAAAACAATATTTAATATTATCCACTCATGCTTAGAAAATATTTACACTGCCATAGCATACTATTATGAATAGATAAGAGTATTGGACCCATGGTCACACATGTTGAGAAGGTCTCTAAGACTATGTGTCAATCAGCCTGAATAGCTTATATAAAAAATATTAATTATGTTACTTCCCAGTATTTTTAAACTGGTATCCTAAAATAAACCTTTATCTCTTGTAGTTTATTTATTTTTTCTAAATGGTTAGGTCGTAGAAAGGATTTGTTGATAATACTTATGACAACATTTATCTTTCCTCTCAAAAGTTTAAACATTCATAATATCATTAATAAGATAACTATGCACATTCAGAGGTGAAATAGGGGAATATTGCCTTTCCCAGGATGCTTCCTATGTGTGACAAATCAAAGTCTCCCATAAATGCAATTAGGTTCTGAAGCTTCCACAGAGAGCCTGAGAAGCCATAACGCTTATTTTCAAACAAATGGCATTTTCAAGATCGAGAAATATTGCTATCAATCACAAAGCAAGTTAATTCTCTATAATAAGGCAGGTTTGGATGCAGCCTGATCTATTGTGGAATGCTTGTATTTAAATTGATTACAAAGGCACTGGAAATGTATGCAGCCCTCCAAACCACTTCTATGCATTGTAACATTAATCTCAATTGTAAAGAGAGCTTCATAATGCCTGCTATGAAAAAGTAGGAAATAAATCAGACTTTATCAGGTGGATCAATTAATCATTTTTTAAATATCAAGTGTATATTTTTTAAAGTGAAGCATGTTAACAAACAATTGATTGGAAGCTGCATGTTTTAACTGCTTAAATGTTGATAGGTCATACAAGGAAAGAGTAAAGTTTGGAACTACAGTAGAACAATAACTCAGCTTGGCATATAAATAGCAAAACCTATACAATTACGTAATCAATTAGGCATAATATAGTTAAAGCCCATTCTCTACAATTAAAGTGGCTAAACATCGCTAACTTTATTAAAAGTGAAAAATAAAATACAGCATGAAATGTTACTTCGACAAAGATACGATCCTTCTGACTTCTAAACTGTTTAGCTAAGAATGTATGTGAGTGTTCCTTAGGACAATAATTCATTTCATGCTATATGCAAGAGATTAAATCTAGTTCTATTTTTAATGTAAAAAATCATTATTTTACATAAAGTCGGGTTTTATTGCTATTGTCATGCATGAAATGATAGTAATTATTTCCAAATGATAGTTAAAGATAAATATATCAGAAATATATCTATTGAAAAATTATATTGTTCATACAATATATCAGACAGTAAAGAAAAAAAAGCAGCTTCAAGCTTCTATGAATAAAATGCATGACCCTTTCGGTACTTTCTTCTTCTTTTCTGACAAACGTGTGTTATTGAAACTTACAGTGTGAGCTTGACTCCTGGTCTCTGTATGATGCTTCCTAAGTTATTACTATGAGACATAATTACTCTGGCTCAGTGGGGCTTAGCAGAAGCACTAGCCTCAACTGGCTAAATGGATTAGATGTGTTAGGCAAAGTTTTCCTTTTCTGTGAAAGCAACTAAATGTGATAAGAAAAAGCACTTGATAGAACAAGTAAAACTTATCCCAAAAAAAAAAGTTGTGTGTTTTATATGGGTTGTACTTAGTTATCGTATTGCTGTTATCGACATAACATATATTCCATTGCATTGCAGTCCTTCAAATGTCACTCCTAAATATATATGAGTTCCTCAATCTTTAAATTTAGTAAAGTAGTGACCAATCATGCAAAGGCCTAACCCAATTGTACAGTGCTGAAGACTCTGTTTATTTATTTTATTGAAGTTTATTCATTCCATCTAAATTTAAGCAAAAGAGTAACCCTGCTGGCATTAATCATGCAGTAAACAGAAATAAAAGGGAAGTCTCAGCGTTTTTTAATATAAAAAAGACCACCAGTTTTAGAATCATGAAACAAATACATAAGAACCACATGCAATGATATGAAGTGAGGGCTCTTTTATACAGTCTTGCTGTCTTATTTAACCAGATGGTGGAAAGAACAGTGGTGTACAGCAACCAATAACAACCAATCAGATTAGACTTTTCACCAGTTTAGAGCAGTCAGTAAAATAATACTGTATATGATCTCTAATTAGTCGCTATAGGATACTATTCTCTTCTGTCTTAGCAAAGGATCCATGAGTTTTCAGATAACAAAATAGTAAATATCTAATGTCCACTAACCAAAGAACTGTAGTATAAAATACATTAAATTTCAAAGCTAGATGATAGATTACTTCTGCTGTTATGTGGTACATAAGAACAAGTGTACTCTAGTAATATCTGTACAAGCTAGGTTGAGGAATGTTGATTTTTACTCGGTGTTGTGGCGGGTTGAAAACATACATTAATGTAATAAAAAGATAGTTCTTTTCAGAAGCAATACGAATAACGCGTTTAGAGTGACTTATAACATTTTAGTGCAAAAGCTCCGGCAAAGCTCATTTCAACTACTGTACCATTAAGCTCTACTCTTCTAGTGGCCATTAAGGCACAAAAAGGAGTTCAAACAGAGAGCTTGAGAAATATTTTAATATAGATATAAGGGGCAGCTTGAATTGCCATTAAGTTCCATTAACTTGTGCGTTACGGGATTGCTGTTCTATAAAATGGTAATTATATTGTCAGTAAGATTTCTATTCTACAATTGACTCTTTACCTGATTTATGGCAGTATTTTACTGAATTAGTGAGCGCTGACAAACTGCAATAACACTTTGAAAAAAGTTATCAAGCCTGTTTTATGACTTTAGACTAAACTACAGAACACACCAAGCAGAACTAGAACCATATTCCCATGCCAAGAATAAAAGACCACCCACTGAATTCTTTGACTGCTTCCAAATCTCTGGCATATGTTCCAAGTGCAAGTTAGAACAGAGACTGCGATCCACAGCTTTACAGGATGTCACTGTAGTGATTAAAGTGGGACAGCTGGCATTAGCACTGGTCACTTACTAGTCTAGGCTTCAAGGAATAAGTTTAAGGTCAAGTGCTGGATAGGAGGACTGCAGTATCAGGTCATGTGGAATGACCTAGAAGCAGATGTAACAATAAAAAAGTGGCCTTGGGTTATTTTTTAGTTTTCAAACTGAATGTTAAAAGTCATTTTAGAACACAGAGGCTCAGATCCTCAGTGTTACAGGGATGCTACTGTAGTCATCATCATGGGACAGATGGCATTATCCCTGGTCACTTACACTAGTCTAGGCTTCAAGGAACAAGTGTTTAAGGTCAAGTGTGATTTGGATGACTGCAGCTTGCTAAGGTCATGTGAATTGACCTAGACGCAGAGACATGATAGGGAAAAGTGGCCTTAGGTTATTTTTTAGTTCTGATGCTGATGTTAAAAGTGCTTTAAGAACACAGGGGCTTAGATCCACAGCATTACAGGGATGCCACTGTAGTCATTATCATGGGACAGATAGCATTAGATCTGCTCACTTACACTAGTCTGGGCTTCAAGGAGTAAGTTTTTATGGTCCTTTGCGAAGTAGCATGACTGCAGCTTGCATAAGGTCATTTGAAATGACCTAGAAGCAGACAAAATAGGAAACATTGGCCTTGGATTTTCTAGTTCTCAAACTAGATGTTAAGGTCCCTTTAGAACACTGAATGCATGTGTTTTTACTATAGCTTAGTAGTAGCATTCTCTCCTGTCCATCAATCGGTGACGCTAAGTGGTGGAGGACTATGTATAATAATACACAGAGGAATGCTGATTGTTGTCCTGCCCATGTGACCAGCCTAATGGTATAGCTGTATATATCACATTTGTAACAGAGCTGGCAGGTTAAGTCTGGCTGTATTAACACCGCATGTGCCTGAGACTGATTGATTTGTTCCCTTGTTCCGGAACAAAACCAAGTAAGACTTCCCTCTCCCACACCAACCTTCCTACTAGTGCTGTGTTGACAAAATAGTAGTTCTTTCTAAATCAGTGCTCTTTTACTGCAATTAACAGAAATCAAGCAGCGATGTCAGGGCTGCTTGCACAATAAAATCCCCCTTTGTCCTACATAGAAGGAAATGAACTTTCTGGCAAGAAAGCAGCAGCTGTGGTGATATTGACACATCTCTTCCCAGCAGGGTTAAGGTCGGGATGATCACATGCTGACATCCACTCCTTGTAGGCTCTTATTGACTAGAAAACCAGTTAGTCCCTAGTTTAACCCCTTCTCAGCTGTCACAAGCACAAGCCCTGATCATGTCCCACAGACCTGTGGATTAATTTGAACACAGCTTTCTTTCTGAGCCTCACATGCTGCTTGCGAAGGGAGATTTGCTGAGTGTTAGTGTGTTAATCCTCCAGCATTGCACTATCAGGATGAGGGCAGGTTGCTGAGTACCCATCAGGCACAATGAGGAGGCTACAGGTTTCTGTTTCTTCGTAAGAACTCCAAAACAGAAGGACCGCTCTCCCTCCTTTCTGTCTACAGAGACGGGTCATTTGGCATGGTTCCTGCCCTTTGCATTGCAAATGTCAGAAAGATCAATGGCACCATCTGTCCCTACAATCCACCCCTGAACACAGAGGATGAACTTAGAGAGGGATGCTTTCTGCTAGCACCCAAGATCATGACAAGTTCTCAATGCTCTGAACTGTAAGCATTAAACATGCCAATGACAGCAATGGTAATAATAATAAAAAAAATAATCAGAGGATGAGTTAAATATTCATCATAAAGACTGTACACTTCAAAAATTAAAGCATTGACTTACCTGCTGCTGTTACACTTTTTATAGGTTACCCTCCTGGGATCCAAACCTGGAAAACATAACGCAAATTGTCGGTGCAGCGGAAGGTCAGTACAAACGAGGGGTCGAATAGAGGGGGGCAACTTGTGCTCAGTTCCAGGCAGCCACCTATCCTGTAGCAGAGATGCCAGCAGCTTAGTCCACACTTGTTTCTTGGTCCTGTGAGTTTCTTCTTCAACTGTGGATCACACACACCCCCTTGTGCCGACCCTGCGCACTATCTCCCTAGGTCATGTGTTGCCAGGCACACTGGGCGATGCAGCAGAGTAAATGGGACAAGTTGTCCAGGCTGGGAGCAGCTCCAGCAGCCACTGCCAGGCACACACGTGAAGCAGCTGCTGCTTTTGCCTCTACCCAGGAGCCTACCACGCTCCTCCCCAGCACAGAGCAAGGGGGGAGACCAGCGTCCTCTAAACACCGCAGCCACCAGCTTGCATATTTATAATCTTCCTCCGTTGCTCAGCGGGAAGGCTACTTTCGTATGTCCTTATCAAAGAGGGAGGAAAATGTGTGCCTATATACATTTTTAAGGGAAAAAAAAAAAAAGGACGCCTGCTTTTATTTGTGCTGCTGTTTGCAGGATTTCCCTACGGCTTGCCAATCCTTTCTCACTCCCCCTGTCTATGTCTGCTAATGCAAAGTACCGATGCTCCCATGCTGTGTCCAATCAGTGCATCTACTACTAGTGCAATGATTTAGGGGTCATCCATGAATAACACTTCACACTGATGAATGGCTCTTTGCAGCCTCCTGCCCTGATGAGGGTGTCTGCTCACTGCTGATTGCAAACACTAATGAACTTACAGCTTCATTAGCTGGGCTTTCTCGCCAGCGATATTGTGGTCTGAGCTGTGTGTGACTCCTGTAAATATTCTGAAAAATAGAACATTGTCCATTTTCACAAAACACTTACACACACACTAACACACACACACACACACACACCTCTCTTTCATCTCACAAAGAACCTGCACTGCATTTTAGAAACCTAAGTACGTGTGACAGCAAACTGAGGATCTTAGTAATTTCTCAACAAATCAAACGTAAAAATTCAAAAGAAGCACGAGCTAGCAGTAGAAGCAGGCAATTAGCTGCGGTTTGTACTGTAAGCCTGCTCTCTACTGTACTAAAGAGGAAATAGTATTAAAAAAAAAAAAAATAAGACATTTTCTCTCCAGGGGAGGCTCCAATATGCTGCAGACCCATGGAAACTACAGTAATAGCCGAAGTCAGTTGACAAATCTCAGACAAACTGATAGAAAGGCATGCAGAAAAAAAAAGAGATTGTATCTCCAAGCAATAAAAACTGGTACTCATGCTAATGGCAATAATAGAAGAGCATCCTGACATGGTTATGAAAAAGCACAAAGGAGCAAGAGTAACAAGAAAAATAAAGAGGTACACACTCAGTTAAGTTTAGTGGTCGCAATTTTTTGGCCATAGTATTTATTTAAAGGGGTAACCCAAATCTAATAAAATAACCAATTTAAATTCTAGGTATAGCCTTAAAGTGATCTAAATTTAAAAAATATTGATTATGTATTCTTAAAGGGGACCTTCACCCCAAATATAAATGTACTTCAGCATACCCATGTTATGAGTAAGGCTTTGTCTGAAATGTGTTGGTTACTACTTGATCCTGCCATGTAGCCACTAAAGAATTGTTGCAATGGATGTTACAGAGTAGCCAGCTTTATTGTACTGGATAATAAATGTACTTCTTACTGCCTTCTCACCCTATCATATGGTTTTTGTGCTCCAATGCCCCCCTCCCCTATGCAGACACAGATATAGTGAAGGGCTCTGCCTAGCCTTAGGGTCCCTTTGACACACCTGTGCATGTGCTAGAGTAACAAAGGTGCTGGCACCAGAGGGGGACAGAGTAACAGCTAAAGTGGCATGAAGTTCCTCTTTTAAGTGGTTCTAAAGGCAGAAGAATTTTTTTTTTTTATCTCAATGCATTGTATGCATTAAGATGAAAAAACTTCTATGTGCTGAAGCCCTCCTAATACTTACCTGAGCCCTATCTCAATCCAGTGATTTTGCACGAGAGCCTCGGCTGTCCGGGACTTTACCTCCTGATTGGCTGAGACACAGCAGCAGTGCCATTGGCTCCCGCTGCTGTCAATCAAAGTCAGTGAGCCAATGAGGAAAGAGAGGGGGCGGGGCCGAGCCACTGCTCCATGTCTGAATGGACACACAGAGCAGCGGCTCAGCTCGGGTGCTCCCATAGCAAGCTGCTTGCTGTTGGGGCAATCGGCAGGAGGGAGGGGCCAGGAAAAGAAGGAGGGAGGGGCCCAAGAAGAGGGGGATCTAGGCTGCTTTGTGTAAAACCACTGTGCAGAGCAGGTAAAAATAACATGTTTGTTATTTTTAAACCAAAAAAAACAGGACTTTAATATCACTTTAACTCAGTAAAGTACTTTCTATTGCTCTCAACCTCCTCTAAATCTCCAAATTCCTGTTTTTCTGCTGCGAACTGACTTCCTGTTAAGGGGACTGCATTTGTTCTCCATTCTACTACCATAAGTAGGAACATAGCCACCCTCTCTTGCTTGCTCCCAAGATGGACTAGGGGCTATGGACTATGAGATTTCTCTTGTGTGTATAGAACATTGCATGTGACCGCAACTAACTTGCACAGCGCATTCCAAACAAATGGAAGTAGGGTTAAAAGGAGAGGTTTGAGAGTTCACAGAGGGCATTAAAACATTTTTTATGGAAAATAAATTACAGGGCCATTAAGAAGTGGATGTGTAAGGGTTATTTTTGAAGAATAAGGATATTGTTTAATGTCACTTTAAAGGCACATACATCACCAAATAACCTATTAAAAAAATGCAGTCATGATGTCTATCTAGACTAGACTCGATGACAAAATCCTGACATAAGTATAATAAAAAAAATATATCAATGCCCTGTTCAGGCAAGCTGGCAAAACGGAAAGATCAAGGATCTATTTTGGAAGCAGAGACCGCCAAAACAACACCAATGGTAAGCACAGTCCTAAAAAGTCCAATAGCAAACTGCAAACAAAGAAGAGAAAAGAGGGAAGGAGAGAGAACACAGCACCTGTTGGGCTATGCCTTGGGGTCCCTGCTTAGAGCTAGGGGCCCAGGCATTCTGATTCTGTCCTATTTCACAAACTTTGAAAAGCCGAAGTGCCTTCCTAAAACATTTAGGTCTGTAATGATGACAGCATATATTAATGATAATTAGTGCTTGCATAGATATGATGCTGCGCAGTGCACACATTTTCTCATACACCATAACTCATGGACTAAACAGCTTAGAGCATCATTTTGCTATATGTATCTCAGGATAGAACTTGCCTAAGGTCATACAATACTGTCTCACACTGAGTTCATGTACAGTACAACCAATGTCATTATTATTAACTCTCAGTCATTTCCAGTGGATGCAAGCTGGATGTTACGCCTCAAGACCTAAGTGTGGATAATGTCAGCGATTTAGACATTTGTATATTAGCTTGACATTTACTGTATGCTTCTTTTATTCAATACAGGATAATATTGGCATTATCAAGTAAAAGCTGGAATGTATTTGAAAAGATATTGTGTAAGGTGTTCTTTTCGATGAGGCTATACATTCATAGAGATCTATTCTAACAAAAGAATTCATCTTTTTTTATTAATTAAACAAAATAAATAATTAATGTGGACCTGACAAGGTTTGCAAGCTTCCTACAATAACTTTGCTGTAGAATTTCCTGAAAATGCCTTAATTATTCTTCAAAACTATTCTGAAACCACAATAGACAAACATTTAGGTTCCTCCAGCCTAAAGTGGTATTAAAGGTTCGGCTTAAAAAACAAAAACAAAACAAACATGTTATACTTACCTGCTCTGTGCAAAACCAATGCACAGAGCAGGTAAGTATAACATGTTTGTTTTGTTTTTCTTGGGACCCTTGCTGCTGCTCCTGTCCCCCCCCCCTGACCAGTGCCCCCAATAGCAAGCCACTTGCTATGGGGGTACTTCTGCATGCTCGCTCCCAAGCCCTACTCTATGTGTCCATAAGACACATGGAGCCAAGGCTCGACCCCACCTCCCCACTCTCTCCCTATTGGCTCACTGGATGTGATTGACAGCAGTAGGAGCCATTTGGCTCCTGCTGCTGTCACAGCCAATAATGAGAGGGAGTCCTGAGACAGCCAAGGCTCTCGTGCACATCACTGGATCGAGAGGGGGCTCAGGTGAGTATTAAGGGGGCTGTGAAGGGAGCAGCACACTGAAGGTTTTTTACCTTCATGCATAGAATGCATGAAGGTAAAAAACCATCAGCCTTTACAACTACTTTAAAGTCGTGCCTTGCCTCTGTTCTCTATGTTAAAACCAGAGAGAGTGCCATGGTTTACTGATGAGGGCTTATGGATATTGGTGACACTGTAGCCTCTATTTAAAGTGGTTGTAAATCTTTAATTTTTTAATTTTTTTAACAACAAACACATTATACTTACCTGCTCTATGCAATGTTTTTTTCACAGAGCAGCCCTGATCCTCCTTTTTTTGGGTCCTCTGCCAGCGCTCCTGGCCCCTCCCCGCCAAGTTCCAACCATAGCAAACTGCTTGATATGGGGGCACTCATGCGGCCTCAGTCCCAAGCCACCTCTGTGTACCCATAGACATACAGGCGCAGCTCGTCCCTGCCCCCACTCCATCCTCACTGGCTGTGATTGACAGCAGTGAGAGCCAATGGTTCTCGCTGCTGTCTCTGAGCTTTTAAGGAGGAAGAGAGGAGAGAGTGCTGCTGCTCTTGTGCACATTGCTAGATTGAGATCGGGCTCTGGTAAGTATAAGGCAGGACTACGGGGGGGGGGGGTAACTGCACTCGGAAGGTTTTTTACTTTAATGCAGAGAATGCATTAAAGTAGTTCTAAAGGCCGAAGGATTTTTACCTTTATGTATGCTATGCATGAAGGGAAAAAAAATCTCCTCTGTGCAGTCCCCCCCCAGCCTTCTTATACTTACCTGAGCCTGATCTCGATCCAGCGATGTGCACAAGAGCAGCAGCTCTCCTGGCTCTCTCCCTCCTCATTGGCTCAGACACAGCAGTGGCAGCCATTGGTTCCTGCTGCTGCCAGTGAGGAGAGAGTGGTGGGTCGGCTGAGCCAAGCTCTGTGTGTCGTATGGATATACAGAGCAGGGCTAGGGAGCAACCATGCATGTGTGCCTCCATAGCAAGCGGCTTGCTAAGAAGGTACTCAGCAAAGGAAGGAGCCAGGAGTGGCAGCGGGGGGCCTGCAAAGAGGAGGATCAGGGTTACTCTGTGCAAAACCATTGCACAGAGCAGGTAAGTATGACATGTTTGTTTTTTTTTAAAAACTTTGCCTCTAGTTTCACTTTAAGGTAAAAAAAAACAAAAAACTTCAGCCTTTAAAACTACTTCTTTAATGTGCACTTGGTTCTGGAGGAGTTGTCTGGAGTACTGAAAAAAACATTTTGAACCATGCAAGGTACATAGGCACCATACAGTGCAGACACATTAGCTGCAGCAACAAAATTATTTCAAGAATGTTGCAGGTTCCCTTTAAATACATATTTATATAAAATATACAGTGGGGGAAGTAAGTATTTGATCCCCTGCAGATTTTGTAAGTTTGCCCACTTACAAAGAAATGGAGGGGCTATAATTTTTATTTTAAGTATATTTTAAATGATAGAGGCAGAATATCAACCAAAAATCCTGAAAAAAACACATAAAACAAATGCTATAAATTAAGTTTCAGTTCAGTGAGTAAAATAAGTATTTGATCCCCAAGAAAAACATGACTTTGTACTTGGTTGAGAAACCCTTGTTGGCAAGCAAAGAGGTAAGATGTTTCTTTTAGTTGGTGACCAGGTTTGCACATATCTCAGGAGGGATTTTGGCCCACTCTTCTTTACAGATCAAATCCTTAAGGTTTCTTGGCTGTCTCTTGGCAACTCGAAGTTTCAGTTCCCTCCATAAATTGTCTATAGGATTATGGTCTGGACACTGGCTAGGCTACTCCATGACCTTAATGTGCTTTTTGCCATTCCTTTGTTGCCTTGGCAGTATGTTTTGGGTCATTGTCATGGACAATGGATGGGGCCATGTATTGTAAAATATTGGATGAGAACCTTCTTCCCTCAGTCAGAACACTGAAGATGGGTCGTGAATGGGTCTTCCAACATGACAATGATCCAAAATAAAGCACCAAGGCAACAAAGGAGTGGCTCAAGAAGGAGCACATTAAGGTCACGGAGTGGCCAAGCCAGTCTCCAGACCTTAATCTTATAGACAATTTATGGAAACTTTGGGTTTATAGTATATAGTAGAATAAAATGTGTGTGTGTGTGTGTGTGTGTGTGTGTGTGGGGGGGGGGGGGGGGGGGTATGTGTGAATTTATTAGCCCTACTTTTATTTTAGCTAGAACAAAACATATAAAAGAACCCTTTTTTGGTGAAAGAAGTCGCTTTCTACACTAGTCTGGTCACTCTTACTTTGATCAATCTGATGTAGGAGTAATTGGATATGAAATAAATTGATATGTGCAGACATTTATCCTGGATTGTAGCATAGTTTTGCAGAATGTACCAGAATCCAGAATGTACCAGCACTCTATTGTTGCTGGGAACAGGCAGAAGAGGAATAACTGGTCACTGCTGTATGTGTGCATATACATAAATGTAAAATAAGATCCTTTTTGACATGAATTTCCAAAAAGTCCGCTTTTGGAAAACTTGCTTCAATCCTCTAAGACCCCTTTCACACTGAGGCGGTTTTCAGGTGCTTTTGGGCTAAAAATAGTGCCTGAAAAACGCCTCCCCTACAGCCCCAGTGTTAGAACCCAAGTGTTTTCACACTGGGGCGGTGCGCTTGCAGAACATTAGAAAAAGTCCTGCAAGCAGCATCTTTAAGGCTGTGTGGGAGTGGTGAATACACCGCTCCTCCACTGCCCCTGCCATTGGAATGAATGAGCACTTGCTTCAACAGCGGCGCTTTGTGGGTACTATTAACCCTTTATTCAGCTGCTAGCAGGGGTTAAAAGCGCCCCGCTAGCAACCGAAAAGCGCAGTTATTACAGAGGTAAAAATTAGCGGCGCTTTACCGCTGATGCCCCCCCTCCAAGTGTGAAAGTACTCTTAAGGTATCATTAAAAAAGATTCTTCATTGTAGGTCAGCTCTGTGAACCTCTCTAAAAGCTGAACTCCAGGCAAACATCTAAATACAAAGATGGAATATGAAAGTCGTTTAATTTTCAAAAGCTTTGCCACATAGCACAACTTTGTCTATCAGGGGAGTGGGCTTGATATTTATCTGCTGCAGATTCACTTTCACTTACAAGTCTTCTCCCCTTCCCCAGCCTGTGACTGAACAGTGAAAGTAGAAGCAGAAAGCTAACAAGCTAATTTTTCTGTTGCTCTGATCTCTTGTACTTGTAATTCAGGTAATTACACAGCTTGCATTTAAAAAAAAAATGTATTAATCAACAGAGCTGTAATCATTTGTTCCTTTTTTTAATGGGGAATCCAATAAGTGGCCAGACTGCTGGTTGGAAACTAAATAGTGGGGACCTTAAGTGGAGAGTGTGAACAAGTTTTGCTTTTGACTGCTGGTGATTGCTGTGTTGCATTTTTAGGTTCTTTTTGGGGCTTTTCCTTGCAGCTTTGTAACACCTTTATCTGTCACTTTTTAAACAGCCTTTTTTTTTAAGGGGAGTGGTTAATTGGTCACAGGTGCTTGAGGTCTAAATAACTTTCTGTAGAACTCATTTTGGGCCTGCTCATCTTTAAGTTTGCTAAGAAACTTAGGCCAAGTGGAACTGGACTAAGTGGTAAGTTCAAAACCAGAGTGGAAAACAGGAGGTTATAACAAGGGTCAAAGTACCTGTGTAGTGTGAGTGTGTACCTGTGTATTGTAAGTACATGAGTGCTGGGAGTGCACGTGGGCTGTATTGAATAATAGTGTCAGGTAGTACCTGTGTATTGTGAGTACTAGGGATGAGCCAAACACCCCCCTGTTCGGTTCGCACCAGAACATGCGAACAGGCAAAAAATTTGCGCGAATAATAAGGAATAAAAGTTATTTAAAACTACTCGCGGCTATAATGAATTGTAGGTCCGGCAATACACATAAAAGTTAATTGTTAAAAACAGCATGGGATTCCCCCACAGGGGAACCCCGAACCAAAATTTAAAAAAAAAAATGCGTGGGGGACCCCTGAAATTCCATACCAGGCCCTTCAGGTCTGGTATGGATATTAAGGGGAACCCCGTGTCAAAATGTAAAAAAAAACTGGCGTGGGGGTCCCCCTCAAAATCCATTTCAGACCCTTCAGGTCTGGTATGGATTTTAAGGGGAACCCTGCGCCAAAATTAAAAAAAAATGCCATGGGGATCCCCCCCCCTGAACCATACCAGACCACATGCCCTCAACATTGGGAGGGTGCTTTGGGGTAGGCCCAAGGGCCTCATCCCCACAACCCTTGCTCGGTGGTTGTGGGGGTCTGCGGGCGGGGGGCTTATCGGAATCTTGAAACGCCCCCTTTAACAAGGGAACCCCCAGATCCCGCCCCAAAAGTACCCCTACCATTTCACAAAAAAGTGTCAAAAATGTTAAAAATGACAAGAGACAAGAAGACTTTAAATAAAGGAATTGTCAAAAACTGTCTCTTGTCATTTTTAACATTTTTGACACTTTTTTTGTGAAATTGTAGGGGTACTCTTGTACCCCATTACCATTTCACACGGGGGGGCGGGATCTGGGGGTTCCCTTGTTAAAGGGGGCTTCCAGATTCCAATAAGCCCCCCGCCCGCAGACCCCCACAACCACCGGCCAAGGGTTGTAGGGATGAGGCCCTTGTCCTCATCAACATGGGGACAAGGTGCTTTGGGGGGCTACCTCAAAGCACCCTCCCAATGTTGAGGGCATGTGGCCTGGTACAGTTCTGGAGGGGGGGCGATCTCTCGTCCCCCCTCTTTTCCTGTGGCCTGCCAGGTTGCGTGCTCGGATAAGGGTCTGGTATGGATTTTTGGGGGAACTCCACGTCATTTTTAAAAAAAATTTTGGTGCAGGGTTTCCCTTAAAATCCATACCAGACCTGAGGGTCTGGTATAGATTTTAAAGGGGGACCCCCATGCCATTTTTTTTAAATTTTGGCGCAGGGTTCCCCTTAATATCCATACCAGACCTGAAGGGCCTGGTATGGAATTTAGGGGGACCCCCACGCCATTTTTTTAAAAATTTTGGTTTCGGGGTTCCCCTGTGGGGAAATCCCATGCCGTTTTTATCAATGAACTTTTATGTGTACTGTCAGACCAACAATTTATTAATAGCTGCGCCTAGTTTTAAATGACTTTTTTCCTTTGAAATGTCATTTTGCTGTCAGACTGTTCTAAACACGGGAAACATGTGCCCCTTTACAGGCATACTATAGACACCCCCTAGGTACCAAATTTAAAGAAATATTACACTTTTATTGTTTCACTTTAAGCATTATTAAAATCACTGCTCCCAAAAAAACGGCCGTTTTTGTCCCCTGGGGCAGCACCCAGGTCCCCAAACACTTTTTATGACAATACCATGCATATAAGCCTTTAAAATGATCACTTTTGATTTCTCCCATAGACTTTTAAAGGGTGTTCCACGGCTTTCGAATTTGCCGCGAACACCCCAAATTGTTCGCTGTTCGGCGAGCTGGTGAACAGCCGATATTCGAGTCGAACATGAGTTCGACTCGACTTCGAAGCTCATCTCTAGTGAGTACCTGAGTGTTGTCTGAGTAGTGTGTGTGTGGATTGTTAGTACTTGTGTATTGTGTATACTTGTCTATTGTGTGTGCACGTTGGTCTGCGAGTGCACGTGGGTCTGCAAGTACCTATATATTGTCTTGATGAGTATCTTTGTATTGTCTTGTTGAGTACCTGTGTATTATCTTGGTGAGTATTAGTGTTAGGAAGCTAGGTGTTAGGTAATTTGGATAGGGTATAATCGCCAATCCTCATTGAATTAGTAGGTACGATGCCCGGCAGATGTGGAGATGTGACCCTGTGTACATCTTGCGGCATGTATGCGTTCCTTGATCATCCAATTGAGGGCGAATACTGCTCTGCAAAATGTAAGCACATTGTTTCCCTGGAAGCCCAGGTTCTGAATCTGGGGAAGCAAATGTTGGCACTGAGAAGACCCTCCCTACTAAAGGAGAGCCGGAAACGTACCCAGCAGGTGTCGGCAGGGGCCAGCACAGAGGCGGGTGGAGACAAAGAGGAGCAGGCACTAGAAAAGAGTAGATGGGTGACAGTCAGGAAGGGTAGAGGGGGAAGTGCCAGGGAGGCCAATCCAGGGCTGAAGCATCGCAATAAGTACACTCCATTGAGTGACATTGGTGAACCCAGTCGGGGACCAGCACTGCTGGAACTGAGGGACTCCACTAGCTGCCAGGGGAAGAACTCTTCCAGTGAGAGTGGGGGGGAAGCAAAGAGAAAGGAAAGACAGATTCTGGTGGTAGGGGACTCAATTCTTAGAAGGACAGAGAGGGTAATCTGTAACAAAGACCTGAAGCGCCGAACTGTATGTTGTCTACCGGGCGATCGGGATTGGCTCATCACGAATCTGGTAAACAGATTACTGGGAGGGACTGGGGAAGACCCAGCTATCATGGTGCACGTTGGCACCAATGACAAAGTCAGAGGCAGATGGAGTGTCCTAAAGAACGATTTTAGGGACTTAGGAGTTAAATTGAGGAAAAGGACCTCCAAGGTAGTATTCTCAGGAATACAGGAATATTACCGGTACATCAAGCCACACCAGAAAGGCAGAGGGAGATTAGGGAAGTAAACAAGTGGGTAGTAAGGAGGGATTTGGGTTCATGGAGGGCTGGGCCAACTTCTCAGTCGGTCACCAGGACTATAGAAGGGACGAACTGCACCTAAATGAGGAGGGTGCCGATCAGCTGGGAGTAAAGATGGCCAAAAAGTTAGAGGGGTTTTTAAACTAGGCGGCAGGGGGGAGGGCCCAGAGGTAGAGATAGTCAGCGCGGAACATATTCCAGAGGGTAGTATTGGGGGCATTAGTGGTAGGTTGACTAATGCACAAAAACCCAAGGTAAGTATAGTAACAAGACCTAGTTGCATTCTTGGAACACCCAATAAGAGGATAGTATGCGACCGGTCTAAACTACGTGGCATGTTCACCAATGCCAGGAGCCTGGCCGACAAGATGGGTGAATTAGAGATACTGTTGTACAAGGAGGATTTGGATTTTGTGGGAATTTTAGAGACCTGGTTCAACAGCTTTCATGATTGGTTGGCAACCATTCAAGGCTATACCTTTTATCGCAGGGATAGAGAGGGTAAAAAAGGGGGAGGGGTAAACCTATTTTTTAAGAATAATGAACAAGTGAATGTGAGAGATGACATCACTAAGGGAGCCAGGGAGGAGGTGGAATCCTTATGGTTAGAGCTCCAAAGGGATGAAGCTAAGAGGAAAATAATACTAGGAGTATGCTATAGGCCCCCTAACCTGAGGGAGGAGGGGGAGATGGATCTCCTATCACAATTTGGATTAGCAGCAAGGATGGGAAGTGTTATCATAATGGGACATTTTAATTATCCAGACATAGACTGGGCGGAGGGAACCGCGCATTCATCTAAGGCTCGCCAGTTCCTAATTGTCTTGCAGGACAATTTCATGGTTCAGATGGTAGACGCACCAACTAGAAATAAAGCATTACTGGATCTACTGATTACCAACAAAACAGACCTGATCACGGATGTGGAAATACGGGGCAATTTAGAAAACAGCAATCACAGGTCAATTGGCTTCCTATCTTCTTTCTCCTTTTTCCCCCCTCCCCTTCCTTTTCCTTCCCCCCCCCACCCCGCATTATTGGGTTGAAAACTTTCCATCATACCTTTTTGCCCATAGTGAATGTCCTCTATGCCGTTGGTATTGACTTCTTGTTGCTTAGATACAATATTATGTACAAATTTTCTTGCTCTTTTTTTGTTTATTTTTATTACATTGTAACTTGTTTTGCGTGATTTGCTGTGCAAGGATGACCTCCCCCAAGTGCAATCCCCTGTGGTTCTGTCCCGCCTTGAGTTTCTTTTCTCTGTGGCGGACACATGTTCGCCCTGGCAGCTTTACAGCTGCTTGTGTCTCCGTGTTCGGGAACTTGATTCCCCTTGACAGGAGCGCGCGCTTGCGCAGTAGCACCCTACACTGCACCTGCGCAGTGCGGACGAACAGATCCGGTGACGTCAGGGACCGCCTCCCGTGCCGTCCCTGACTTCCGGGTTGGGGTGCTCTTATAGCGGCCGGATGGCCGCTATGTGAGCTTACAGCCTTCTGACACTGCACTCATCGAGGATACCGCTGTGGGTAAGTGCTGCCGCCCTCTCTCTCTCCCCCTTTCTCCCCAGTTCTGAACAATATCGTTTTTCACTCCCTGTATCCCTGTTGAATTTTCTCATGTGTTTTACCTATACGGCGCTCCCTGTGTGATCGCCTGCTGTATTACTGGAGCACCTTTCTGATACTCCTGTTTTTACACCACTTTCAACCGGCTACCTTAACCCCTTCTAGATGGCTGTTCTTGACTGTTGGGCTACTTTTTTCTAAGACTCTGCTGTTATGGTAATCCATTACTATTTTTGTTTGCAGCCATGGCTGTGACCCTTTTCGATATACATCTCTAGCCCACCTGTGTGTGGAGGGGAGGAGGGGCTTGCAGTGCCATCCTTACAGCGGTTGATGCCCCCTGTATATTTGTTATAGGACCCTTTACTATATGGTCCGCAATCTATGTGTCTACAATAATTAGTACTCCTGGGGTGAGTGCTAGTTCTTTATTCTTGTGTGCAACTCTTTCTAATATAGCCCTTCTCGTTATACTCCCTTCCTCTCTTCTTCCCGCTCCCCCCCTTTCCCCCCCTCCCCTCCCCCCCTCCCCTTTTTTCCCTCCCCTCTTCCCACTGTCACTCACCTTCACTGTTTTTTAGGTCTTTCATTTGCACACTGGTTTTTCCGGCACACCCCCCCTACTTTTCTTTCATATACTCCCCAGTCGATATTCAGTATATAATTTTATAAAAATTTACTTATTTAGAGGCTGTCTGTTATCCCCTGTGTCCGCCACAGGGGGAACCACTTGGGGCCTTGTACACCCACAGGGAATTGCCGAACGGGTGAGCTCATCCTTTTTCTACCTAGACTGTATGTAAATGTTTAAAGTAGTGTTTAATACATCTTGCTGCATTGAGAATATAGATTTCCTTGTTTTGTATTGGTTATAATTATTGTATGTTGTACCACAGATTCTGCTCTCCTGAGGAAGCGGTTAAAACCGCGAAACCGGTCGAGAATCCAAGCTCTATCTGTGTTGTATTTACTGCTTCCGTTTTTAATTACAACTGTATGTGACATTGTCATCATTTTTAATCATGTTTTCTATTAAAATGTAATTCTTTTATATTTTTTTCTTTATTCTTTTGTACTGAATACTTCACCTTATCTAGTACCGCAATAGTCCCCCCCGCCCTTAATAGGGCGTATTTTCCCTTGCATGGGGTATTGAGACAATGACCGACAGATGCAGCTAACTGCGGCCACTCCCTGCCTCCTGCTTTGTGCTTTTGCATTTGGCTTCAGTATAAATCACACAAATAGGAAACATAAGGGATGTTTATAAAGACACTGAATTTCAAAAGAGCAAACTTCCCTAAACTATGAACATTGCTAGAAGGCATCAATTGGGATAAAATATTAGGAACAAAGAACACGGAGGAGAGATGGGTTTGCTTTAAGAGCATATCAAATAAGGGCATTAGCCAATGCATTCCAATGGGTAATACATTTAAAAGAGCGAACAAAAGTCCTGAATGGCTTAACTCCAATGTAAAAATGCATATAAAAAGCAAAGGAAAACTCCTTAAAAAAATTCAAGGTTGAGGGATCATCATCAGCATTCAGACTTTATAAAGAATGCAACAAGAAATGTAAGGGTGCAAGTAGGGCGGCTAAGATAGAACACGAAAGACACATAGTGGAGGAAAGCAAAAAAATCCCAAGAAATCCTTTAAGTATGTAAACAGTAAAAAAGGGAGGACAGACCATATTGGCTCCATAAAGAATGAGGAAGGACATCTGCTTACAAAGGATGGGGAGATGGCGAAGGTGTTGAATTTATTCTTCTACTCAGTCTTCACAAGGGAATCGGGGGGCTTCATTAACCAAAACTGCAGTGTTTATCCTCATAACACATCACAAGAAGCACCTCCATGGTTAACAGAGGACAGAATTAAAATTAGACTTGGGAAACTTAACATTAATAGATCACCGGGACCAGATGGCTTGCACCCGAGAGTCAAGTAATTGCCAGACCATTGTTCCTCATTTTTACTGACAGTCTACTGACTGGAATGGTACCAGCTGATTGGAGAAAAGCCAATGTAGCACCAATATTTAAAAAGGGCCCAAAATACATCCCTGGGAATTACAGACCAGTTAGCCTAACATCAATAGTATGCAAGCTCTTGGAGGGGATGATAAGGGACTATATACAAGATTTTAGTAATGAGAACGGTATCATTAGCAGTAATCAGCATGTATTCATGAAGAATTGTTCTTGCCAAGCCAATCTATTAACCTTCTATTAGGCAGTGAGTAGCCATCTAGATAAAGGAAGGCCCATAGACGTGGTATATCTGGATTTTGCAAAAGCATTTGACACAGTTTCCATAAACCTTTACTGTACAAAATAAGGTCCGTTGGCATGGACCATAGGGTGAGTACATGGATTGAAAACTGGCTACAAGGGCGACTTCAGAGGGTGATGATAAATGGGGAGTACTCTGAATGGTCAGGGGTGGGTAGTGGGGTCCCCCAGGGCTCTGTGCTGGGACCAACCTATTTAATTTGTTCATAAATGACCTGGAGGATGAGGAAAACAGTTCAATCTCTGTATTTGTGGATGATACAACGCTAAGCAGGGCAATAACTTCTCCGCAGGATGTGGAAACCTTGCAAAAAGATCTGAACAAATTAATGAGGTGGGCAACTACATGACAAATGAGGTTTAATGTAGAAAATTGTAAAACAATGCATTTGGGTGGCAAAAATATGAATGCAATCTATACACTGGGGGGAATAGGATGGAAAAAGACCTGGGGTCCTAGTAGATGATAGGCTCAGCAATGGCATGCAATGCCAAGCTGCTGCTAACAAAGCAAACAGAATATTGGCATGCATTTACCACTTCAGCCCCGGAAGATTTTACCCCCTTCCTGACCAGAACACTTTTTCGCATTTTTTATTTCTTGCGCTATAAACTAAAAAGAGTGACAATTTTGAAAAAAAATATATATATTTTTTACTTTTTGCTATAATAAATATCCCCAAAAATGTTTTTTTTTTTTTTTAATTCTTCATCAGTTTAGGCCAATATATATTCTTCTACATATTTTTGCTAAAAATTGAATAAGCGTATATTGATTGGTTTGCACAAAAGTTATAGCGTCTACAAACTATGGGAAAGATTTATGGCATTTTTATTATTATTTTTTTTTACTAGTAATGGCGGTGATCTGTGATTTTTAGCAGTACTGCGACATTGCGACAGACAGATCGGACACCTTTGACACATTTTTGGGACCATTGACATTTATACAGCGGTCAGTGCTATTAAAATGCATTGATTACTGTGTAAATGTCACTGGCAGGGAAGGGGTTAACACTAGGGGCGATCAAGGGGTTAACTGTGTGTTTCCTCATGTGTTCTAACTGTGAGGGGATTGTACTGACTAGGAGCGGAGACAGATAGTTGTTGCTACTTAGTAGGAACACATGATCTGTCTCCTCTCCTCTGACAGGACAGGGATTTGTGTGATTACACACACAAATCCCCATGCTGGCTCTCGTGCACATGGTTGCATGTGGCCGGCGCCGACCGCTGTCAACACGAATCGAATCCCCCGCCGTGCAGCGCGCATGCCCTTTGGCGGCTCTTAAAGGGAATCCCGTATATATACGGGATTTCGCCCAGGAGAGCCATAGTGCCGCAGTAAATCTGTCGGGAACTGGTTAAAAAGGGGATCAACTCCAGAGATAAAACGATAATTCTCCCGCTCTACAAGACTCTGGGCTGGACGCACCTAGAGTATGCTGTACAGTTCTGGGCACCAGTCCTCAGGAAGGATGTACTAGAAATGGAGCGAGTACAAAGAAGGACAACAAAGCTAATAAAGGGTCTGGAGGATGTTAGTTATGAGGAAAGGTTGCGAGCACTGAACTTATTGTCTCTGGAGAAGAAACGCTTGAGAGGGGATATGATTTAAAATTACAAATACCGTACTGGTGACCCCACAATAGGGATAAAACTTTTTTTGTGGAAGGGAGTCTAACAAGACACGTGGTCGCTCATTAAAATTGGAAGAAAAGAGGTTTAACCTTAAACTACGTAGAGGGTTCTTTACTGTTATCAGCAGGGGGCATCGATAGTTTCAAAAAACTATTAGATAAGCACCTGAACGACCACAACATACAGGGATATACAATGTAATACTGACATAAAATCACACACATAGGTTGGACTTGATGGACTTGTGTCTTTTTTCAACCTCACCTACTACAGTATGTAATTATGAAACTAAAGTGCGGAAGGAACACTCAAAACTTCATGTTGGGAGAAAAAAGATCCAAGAACTATGGCAGGCAGAGCTCACCATCAGTGTTACCAGGACACATAGAAAGCCAGTGTGTCTGTGTGTGCATATTGCCTTCTTATTACCTGTTTTAACCCCACACTAGCGCACTGCAAACTTTTGCTTTGCACATGGGCCCTGTCAGCTAGGCTGTATGGGGCCCTGTGATTTCTAACAGTCACCCTGGGTAAAAGCAATAGTGACTGACATTGCTGGAATGGACGTTCTGCATTGAAATATGACTTCACAAATAGGGCTGAGCAAACTGAATGGCATGAGTCAGAGCTCACAGCAAATTTCTCCATTCCACTCAAAGCCAGAAAGTAGTTCTTCGCAATAAGCTGAAACAAAGCATCTTTTGGCTACATCAGTACCTTAGTAAGGGAGCACTTTACTTCCTTATTAGTGTAGCACCTGATAAGTAACTAGTCTATCACCAAACATATGTCAGGCAGAAAACACCTGTATCCTTTCTATTGATGCCACATCCCTGAAATTGATAAAAGTACAGTATATGGACATAATGGATGGGATTTTAATGGCACCAAGAGAATGTCACAACCATATAAAATAGAAAACGTTTACTGTACATCAAGATTAAAAACAGAGATATAAAGATTAAAAACATGAAAATAGATCATATACTGTATGTGGATACACGTATCTCTGGGGTATACATGTATCCACATCTATGGCCTAATTTCATGTTTTTAATCCTTGTATCCCTGTTTTTAATCATGATGTACAATAAACTTTTTCTATTTTACATATGGTTGTGACATTCTTTTGGTGCCACTAAAATCCATTATGTCCATATACTGTACTTGTAACTATACTAACACCTTATTTGGGAGGCCACTAAACACTCTGTTGAGTGCAAAAACAAATCAGTTCACCACAGTGCTGGGGCAAGGTCATCCAGTGCTCAGGACGAAGATGCCAAAATGCACCACCCTCCACTCGATATTGCATGCTCAGTCATCCATTGTAGCTGGGACCCCACTCCCTTCTGGTAATGAACTGTTCTCAGCATCACTGTACAGCTCTGAGTTTGCCAATCAGGTTTAAAGTGGACTCTGAATTGCACAGTGACATCGTAGGACCTTCCTGCCATGTGGATTATGAAAGACCCACAGTTTATTAGTGTACCTCTCAGGCACGATTACCATGGGCAGTAGTGTGGGTGATGCCGCATCCGCTGCAGGAGTGCCAGCAAAGGATGGAGCTCGTCCCTGCTCCTGTAGTCATTGGAAGGAAGAGAGGAAAGATCCCTGGTGCTGCACATCCATGGAGTCCTATGGTGGTAATAAGAGAGACAACCTCAGCCTGGGCTCCCGCTAGGCCATGCCCCCAATGTGTTTTGCTCCACCCCCCAGTGCTTAGTCATGGGGATCCATGATGGCTTTTGAAAGACCTGGGGAACCCCTGGGCACTGCAACTTGAAGACAGATGTGGACAGCATGACACAAGGCTGTGGTCACACGGTGCCAACAGTTGAAAGGGCTTACAGGGGTATAGTTAAATAGGACCTGAGCCTACTCATTGTATACACAGCATATATACAGTATCTCACAAAAGTGAGTACACCCCTCACATTTTTTGTAAATATTTTATTATATCTTTTCATGTGACAACACTGAAGAAATGACACTTTGCTACAATGTAGAGTAGTGAGAGTACAGCTTGTATAACAGCGCACATTTGCTGTCCCCTCAAAATAACTCAACACACAGCCATTAATGTCTAAACTGCTGGCAACAAAAGTGAGTACACCCCTAAGTGAAAAAGGTCTAAATTGGGCCCAATTAGCCATTTTCCCTCCCCGGAGTCATGTGACTCATTAGTGTTACAAGGTCTCTGTGTGAATAGGGAGCAGGTGTGTTAAATTTGGTGTTATCTCTCTCACTCTCTCATACTGGTCACTAGAAGTTAAACATGGCACCTCATGGCAAAGAACTCTCTGAGGATCTGAAAAAAAGAATTGTTGCTCTACATAAAGATGGCCTAGGCTATAAGAAGATTGCCAAGCCCCTGAAACTTTGTTGCAGCACATTGGCCAAGACCATACAGTGGCTTAACAGGACAGGTTTTACTCACAACAGGCTTCGCCATGGTCCGCCAAAGGAGTTAAGTGCACGTGCTCAGCATCATATCCAGAGGTTGTCTTTGGGAAATAGACATATGACTGCTGCCAGCATTGGTGCAGAGGTTGAAGGGTTGGGGGGTCATCCTGTCAGTGCTCAGACCATACACCTCACACTGCATGAAATTGGTCCGCATAGCTGTCGTCCCAGAAGGAAGCCTCATCTAAAGATGATGCACAAGAAAGCCCGCAAACAGTTTGCTGAAGACAAGCAGACTAAGGGCATGGATTACTGGAACCATGTCCTGTGGTCTGATGAGACCAAAATAAATGTAATTGGTTTAGATGGTGTCAAGCATGTGTGGCGGCAACCAGGTGAGGAGTACAAAGACAACTGTGTCTTGCCTACAGTCAAGCATAGTGGTGGGAGTGTCATGGTCTGGGGCTGCATGAGTGTTGCAGAGCTACAGTTCATTGAGGGAACCATGAATGCCAACATGTACTGTGACATAATGAAACAGAGCATGACCCCCTCCCTTCGGAGACTGGACTGCAGTGCATTATTCCAACATGTTAACGACCACAAACACACCTCCAAGACAACAACTGCCTTGGCAAAAAAGCTGAGGGTAAAGGTGATGGACTGGCCAAGCATGTCTCCAGACCTAAACCCTATTGAGCATCTGTGGGGCATCCTCAAACAGAAGGTGGAGGAGCACAAGGTCTCTAACATCCACCAGCTCCATGATGTCGTCATGGAGGAGTGTAATGCAGCATACACACGAGCAGACTTTTCGACTGGACTGGTCCCACGGACTGAGTCCGGCGGACAATTCGATCGTGTGTGGGCTTCATCGGACCTTCAGCGGATTTTTCCAGTCGAAAATCTGACGGTCTTTAGATTTGAAACATGCTTCAAATCTTTCCGATGGACTCGAGTCCGGTCGAAAAATCCACTCGTCTGTATGCTAGTCCGACGGACAAAAACCCATGCTAGGGCAGCTATTGGCTACTAGCTACCAACTTCCTTATTTTAGTCCAGTCGTACGTCATCACGTAAGAATCCGTCGGACTTTGGTGTAATCGTGTGTAGGTAAGTCCGTTCATTCAAAAGTCCGTCGGAAGTCCGTCAAAAGTCCGTCGGAAAGTCTGTCGGACCAGTCTGGTCGAAAAGTCCGCCGTGTGTACGTGGCATAAGAGGACTCCAGTGGCAACCTGTGAAGCTCTGGTGAACTCCGCGCCCAAGAGGGTTAAGGCAGTGCTACAAAATAATGGTGACCACACAAAATATTGACACTTTGGGCCCAATTTGGACATTTTCACTTAGGGGTGTACTCACTTTTGTTGCCAGCGGTTTAGACATTAATAGCTGTGTGAGTTATTTTGAGGGGACAGCAAACTAACACTGTTATGCAAGCTGTACACTCAATATTTTACATTGTAGCAAAGTGTCGTTTCTTCGGTCTTGTCACATGAAAAGATATAATAAAATATTTACAAAAATATGAGGAGTGTACTTACTTTTGTGAGATACTGTATGCTACAGTCCTTGTGCCTGCAAACTATGCTTCATAGAGAGCTCTGATTTATCATTATTAGTGTGCAACTTTTGAAGGGAGTCTTTCAAGAACTGAATGCAAGCAGAGAGACCCAAGAGCTGAATCATACCTGTGGATGTTTCTTAAAAAGCTAACAGCCCCTGAAAAACGGTATGCTGACTAACTAATACTGCCACCTTTTCCCCACCTCTTATGTCTGCACCACCCCCGATGGCCAATCCTGGGTAGGTGCTCGGGGTGCACTGCACCCAGGTGCCGTAGAGGGGGGGCATCGAAGTGCCAGAGTGCTCCCCTCCCTCCTCCTCTCCTTGTGTGCAGTGGGTTCACTATGGGGGTGCGGGGAGTGAAGTCTGCCAGTAAACACAAGCAGCCGTGTGTGACAAAAGAGAGGCGAGCCGTCGGATGCCAGCGTATCTTCCCCGACTCACCCCCAATCTCCGGTCAGCAGTGGAGAAGAGAGAACGACTCTCATCTTGTTCACTGCCCAGCTTGGTGCCCAGTTTGATTCCCTCCCCATTGGCCACAGTGAGGGCCAATCAGAAGAGGCGAGTGGAGCATCATGGAACCCAGGAAGAAACAGAGTGACTGCTACAGGAAAAAGAGATGGCTGTGCTGGGGGAAGCCAGAGAGAGTGCCACACTGTACCCGCACCACCAGAGAGAGAGAGCATCACGCTGTATCCGCACCACCAGAGAGAGCCATGCTGTACCCGTACCACCAGGGAGAGAGAGCACCACGCTGTATCCGCACCACCAGAGAGAGCCACGCTGTACCCGCACCACCAGAGTGAGCGCCACGCTGTATCTGCACCACCAGAGAGGGAGCCACACTGCCCAGCACCACCAGAGAGTAACACTGTACCTGCACCACCAGAGAGAGCACATCGCACTGTACCCACACCACTAGAGAGAGAGCGGTATGCTGTACCTGCACCATCAGAGAGAGCACCACGCTGTGCCTGCACGACCAGAGAGAGAAAGCACCATGCTGTACCCGCACCACGAGAGAGAGTGCATCAAACTGTACCCGCAACATCAGAGAGAGCGCCATGCTGTACCCACACCACCATAGAGCGAGCTACGCTGCTGCCAGCACCACCAGAGAGGGAGCCACACTGCCCAGTACCACCAGAGAGCCACGCTGTACCCACACCACCAGAGAGAGCATTATGCTGTACCTGCCCCACCAGAGAGAGCGCCATGCTGTACCCGCACCGCCAGAGAGAGAGAGAGAGCATCATTCTGTACCTGCACCACCAGAGAGAGTGCCACGCTGTACCTGCATCACCAGAGAGAGAGCGCCATGCTGTACCCACACCACCAGAGAGGGAGCCATGCTGCTGCCAGCACCACCAGAGAGGGAGCCACACTGCTCAGCACCACCAGAGAGCCATGTTGTACCAGCACCACCAGTGAGAGAGCTACACTGCTGCCCAGTGCCACCAGAGAGGGAGCCACGCTGCTGCCCAGTTCCACCAGAGAGGGAGCCACGCTGCTGCTTGCACCACCAGAGAGGGAGCCATACTGCTGCCAGTGCCACCAGAGAGGGAGCCACACTGCTGCCAGCACCACCAGAGAGAGAGAGCCATGCTGCTGCCCAGCACCACCAGAGAGAGAGCCGCGCTGCTGCCCAGCACCACCAGAGAAGGAGCCTCGCTGCTGCCCAGCACCACCAGAGAGAGAACTACGCTGCTGCCCAGCACCACCAGAGAGAGGGCCACACTGATGCCTAGCACCACCAGAGAGAGGGCCACTGTGCTACCCAGTACCACCAGAGAGTGAACCACGCTACTGCCAGCACCACCAGAGAGAGAACCACGCTGCTGCCCAGCACCACCAGAGAGAGAAAGACTGAGACACTGCCAGGGTACAGACATGCTACACTACTGATCAGGGTTGCCCTGTGCAACCCAGAGTGAGCGAACGTCCAGCCAGAGGGATCACTGTTGCAGTTTCACTGGGTCTGGTGAGAGGGTCTGTTGGCCATTATCCATTACTGCTCCTAAGGACTGAGCCATTAGGAAGTGCCTAACCTGCTATCCTCTAGGCCTTATTGACCACTGCAACATGCGCCAATGAGCTCCAATGCTGGGCTGCTGGCCAGGCTGCTGACCCAAAAATAGGAGGGTGGTGACACCATGTCTTACCACACCAGGTGACACCAACCCTAGTGATGCCACTACTTGTGTGTGTCTCACACACCGCACAAGCTTTGATCTGAAATGCCGATGGTGCTGTAACAAAGTCCCGCCTCCTGTGAGGTGGATGGAACACTGATCCAATGCAGTGAAATTGAATCAGTGTGACGTGTGTCCTAGAAGCCAGTCTAGGAGGCAGGACTTTGTTACAGTGGCCACCCAGGAGATTCAAATCCAAGCTCCATGACAACAGGAGATTGTCACCGCTCTGTGTGATACAGGGGCATTGGTAGGCTGCAATTGATAGGCAGCAGTTGGTGGGCACTGACAGGCTGCAATTGGTGGGCACTGGCAAGCTGCATTTGATGGGCATTGGTAGACTGCAATTGGTGGGCACTGGTAGGCTGCATTTGATGCATTGATCTCTTGTATCATTTCTACAGTCTCTGACCATCTCTTGTATCATTCCCGCAGTCTCTGACCATCTCTTGTATTATGTCTGCAGTCTCTGACCATCTCTTGTACTATGCCTGCAGTCTCTGACCATCTCTTGTATCATGTCTGCAGTCTCTGACCATCTCCTATAGTATGTTTGCAGTCTCTGGCATCTCCTTTATCATATCTGCAGTCTCTGACCATCTCCTATATTATGTCTGCAGTCTCTGACCATCTTGTGTATTATGTCTGCAGTCTCTGACCATCTCTTGTATTATGTCTGCAGTCTCTGACCATCTCTTGTACTATGCCTGCAGTCTCTGACCATCTCTTGTATCATGTCTGCAGTCTCTGACCATCTCCTATAGTATGTTTGCAGTCTTTGGCATCTCCTTTATCATATATGCAGTCTCTGACCATCTCCTATATTATGTCTGCAGTCTCTGACCATCTTGTGTATTATGTCTGCAGTCTCTGACCATCTCTTGTATTATGTCTGCAGTCTCTGACCATCTCTTGTACTATGCCTGCAGTCTCTGACCATCTCTTGTATCATGTCTGCAGTCTCTGACCATCTCCTATAGTATGTTTGCAGTCTCTGGCATCTCCTTTATCATATCTGCAGTCTCTGACCATCTCCTATATTATGTCTGCAGTCTCTGACCATCTCGTGTACTATGTCTGCAGTCTCTGACAATCTCTTATATCATTTCTGCAGTCTCTGACCATCTCATGTAGTATGTTTGCAGTCTCTGACCATCTCCTGTATCATGTCTGCAGTCTCAGACTATCTCCTGTATTATATCTGCAGTCTCAGACCATCTCCTGTATTATGCCTGCAGTCTCTGACCATCTTGTGTACTATGTCTGCAGTCTCTGACCATCTATTGTAAAATTTCTGCAGTCTCTGATCATCTCCTGTATTATGTTTGCAGTCTCTGACCATCTCTTTTATCATGTCTGCAGTCTCTGACCATCTCCTGTACTATGTCTGCATTCTCTGACCATCTCTTGTATCAGGTCTGCAGTCTCTGACCATCCATTGTATCATTTCTGCAGTCTCGGACCATCTCCTGTATTATGTCTGCAGTCTCTGACCATTTCGTATACTATGTCTGCAGTCTCTGACCATCTCTTGTATCATGTCTGCAGTCTCTGACTATCTATTGTATCATATCTGCAGTCTCTGACCATCTCCTTTATTATGTTTGCAGTCTCTGACCATCTCTTTTATCATGTCTGCAATCTCTGACCATCTCCTGTAATATGTCTGCAGTCTCCGACCATCTCTTGTATCAGGTCTGCAGTCTCTGACCATCTATTGTATAATTTCTGCAGTCTCTGACCATCTCCTGTATTATTTGGTTTGCAGTCTCTGACCATCTCCTGTATCATGTCTGCAGTCTCGGACCATCTCCTGTATTATGTCTGCAATCTCTGACCATCTCGTATACTATGTCTGCAGTCTCTGACCATCTCTTGTATCATGTCTGCAGTCTCTGACCATCTATTGTATCATTTCTGCAGTCTCTGACCATCTCCTGTATTATGTTTGCAGTCTCTGACCATCTCTTTTATCATGTCTGCAGTCTCTGACCATCTCCTGTACTATGTCTGCAGTCTCTGACCATCTTATGTATCAGGCCTGCAGTCTCTGACCATCTCCTGTATCAGGTCTGCAGTCTCTGACCATCTCTTGTATCAGGTCTGCAGTCTCTGACCATCTATTGTATCATATCTGCAGTCTCTGACCATCTCCTGTATTATGTTTGCAGTCTCTGACCATCTCTTTTATCATGTCTGCAGTCTCTGACCATCTCCTGTACTATGTCTGCAGTCTCTGACCATCTCTTGTATCAGGTTTGCAGTCTCTGACCATCTATTGTATCATTTCTGCAGTCTCTGACCATCTCCTGTATTATGTTTGCAGTCTCTGACCATCTCCTGTATCATGTCTGCAGTCTCGGACCATCTCCTGCATTATGTCTGCAGTCTCTGACAATCTTGTATACTATGTCTGCAGTCTCTGACCATCTTGTGTATTATGTCTGCAGTCCCTGACCATCTCTTGTATTATGTCTGCAGTCTCTGACCATCTCTTGTACTATGCCTGCAGTCTCTGACCATCTCTTGTATCATGTCTGCAGTCTCTGACCATCTCCTATAGTATGTTTGCAGTCTCTGGCATCTCCTTTATCATATCTGCAGTCTCTGACCATCTCCTATATTATGTCTGCAGTCTCTGACCATCTCGTGTACTATGTCTGCAGTCTCTGACAATCTCTTATATCATTTCTGCAGTCTCTGACCATCTCATGTAGTATGTTTGCAGTCTCTGACCATCTCCTGTATCATGTCTGCAGTCTCAGACTATCTCCTGTATTATATCTGCAGTCTCAGACCATCTCCTGTATTATGCCTGCAGTCTCTGACCATCTTGTGTACTATGTCTGCAGTCTCTGACCATCTATTGTAAAATTTCTGCAGTCTCTGATCATCTCCTGTATTATGTTTGCAGTCTCTGACCATCTCTTTTATCATGTCTGCAGTCTCTGACCATCTCCTGTACTATGTCTGCATTCTCTGACCATCTCTTGTATCAGGTCTGCAGTCTCTGACCATCCATTGTATCATTTCTGCAGTCTCGGACCATCTCCTGTATTATGTCTGCAGTCTCTGACCATTTCGTATACTATGTCTGCAGTCTCTGACCATCTCTTGTATCATGTCTGCAGTCTCTGACTATCTATTGTATCATATCTGCAGTCTCTGACCATCTCCTTTATTATGTTTGCAGTCTCTGACCATCTCTTTTATCATGTCTGCAATCTCTGACCATCTCCTGTAATATGTCTGCAGTCTCCGACCATCTCTTGTATCAGGTCTGCAGTCTCTGACCATCTATTGTATAATTTCTGCAGTCTCTGACCATCTCCTGTATTATTTGGTTTGCAGTCTCTGACCATCTCCTGTATCATGTCTGCAGTCTCGGACCATCTCCTGTATTATGTCTGCAATCTCTGACCATCTCGTATACTATGTCTGCAGTCTCTGACCATCTCTTGTATCATGTCTGCAGTCTCTGACCATCTATTGTATCATTTCTGCAGTCTCTGACCATCTCCTGTATTATGTTTGCAGTCTCTGACCATCTCTTTTATCATGTCTGCAGTCTCTGACCATCTCCTGTACTATGTCTGCAGTCTCTGACCATCTTATGTATCAGGCCTGCAGTCTCTGACCATCTCCTGTATCAGGTCTGCAGTCTCTGACCATCTCTTGTATCAGGTCTGCAGTCTCTGACCATCTATTGTATCATATCTGCAGTCTCTGACCATCTCCTGTATTATGTTTGCAGTCTCTGACCATCTCTTTTATCATGTCTGCAGTCTCTGACCATCTCCTGTACTATGTCTGCAGTCTCTGACCATCTCTTGTATCAGGTTTGCAGTCTCTGACCATCTATTGTATCATTTCTGCAGTCTCTGACCATCTCCTGTATTATGTTTGCAGTCTCTGACCATCTCCTGTATCATGTCTGCAGTCTCGGACCATCTCCTGCATTATGTCTGCAGTCTCTGACAATCTTGTATACTATGTCTGCAGTCTCTGACCATCTCTTGTATCATGTCTGCAGTCTCTGACCATCTTTTGTATCATGCCTGCAGTCTCTGACCATCTCCTGTATCATGTCTGCAGTCTTTGACCATCTCCTGTATCATGTCTGCAGTCTCTGACCATCTCCTGTACTATGTCTGCAGTCTCTTACCATCTCCTGTACTATGTCTGCAATCTCTGACCATCTTCTGTACTATGTCTGCAGTCTCTGACCATATTTTGTATCATGTCTGCAGTCTCTGATCATCTCCGGTAGTATATCTCCAGTCTCTGACTATATCTTGTATCATGTCTGCAATTTCTGACCATCTCTTGTATCATGTCTGTAGTCTCTAAACATCTCCGGTACTATGTCTACAGCATGTCTGGGGGCTCTAACAGACTCTCTAACAGAAGCACTCTCTGTGTCCATTAGCCCCCTCCAAGTCCCTTTAGTGTATTCTCTTCCTGTATTTTGTTTATTGTTAAAAGATCATGGGAGGATCCCAGGGTAACAAAGACTCCTTAGGGGAGCATCTCTGTATTTGAGTCATTGTCATTGAAACATTTGTAAAGGGGAGGAGTTAGTAAGATAACCACGCCCATGTGGGGGGAGCGCCAGAAATATTTCCGCACCCAGGCGTCTGCGACCCTAGGATCAGCCCTGACCACCCCACACAATGCAGCTCCCCTTGTACTCACATACAGTGCAGCCCTCATACATATGCATTCCAGCCCCCCCAATACAAACATACAATGCAGCCCCTTGCCTCCCCTCACCCTCACACATATATATAGACAATGCAACTCCATCCCTAACACAAACAGGCAATGCAGCCCCCTTGCTATCACACATACAGTACATACATAGCAGCCCCCTTCTCCTTTACATATACACACAATGCAGCCCACCTTCCCCTCATATAAAATTACAATGCACCACCCACCTTCCAAGCTACAAATATACAATGCAGCCCATATGCGCCCCCTCACACATACATACAATGCCACCCTTTCCTCACACATACAAACAATGCAGCCCACCTTCCTCCCTCCCTCATATTCATAGATATAATGTAGTCTTGCAAGCCCCCCTCCCACATACAAGCAATGCAGCTCCCCTCCAACATATAATGCAGCACCCCTTCTTCACACATGCAAACAATGCAGCCCACCTGCCCCTCTCACACTTACAATTTCACTTGTCCCCATGCTCTTCACACATACAATACAGCAACCAGTCCCCCTCCCACATGCAAACAGCCCCCTCTTCCTCCCTCACATATACACACAGTGCAACCCCCTTGTCACATACATGTACACAATGCAGCCCCCTTCCATAAAAACACTGGATCCATTTCTCCTCAAAAATAATGCACCCCCCCTTTCTTATACATACATACATACATACATACAAGGTAGCCCCCTGCCCCACAACAATAACTCACAGCAGTTCTCCTGAAGATACCAGCAGCCTTGAGTGGGCATGGCTCAGCATAGCCAACATGCATCTGCAGAGGTCGCATATCACCTATAGACATATGCCCATTTCCTTATCCAATATTATCAACAATTATCTTATGTTTTTATACTTTCTGTGGCAGTCTACTCCCTTCAATTCTTTGCTTGTTCATGCAAAACCACACCGTTGGGGTCATTTAAAAAAAAAAAAAAAAAAAAAGCAGATATCGCTATCCACTCTCCGCTATACACTGCAAGATTACTTGATTCTTAAAATGCAGGCTGTATTGAGAAACTGTGGTTCTTCATGCAGTTAAGCAAAAGGGACATTTTCGGTGCTCTTTTTTTCCCCTAAGAAGCAGTATGGCTGTAGCACTTTAGTGACAATAGATCTGACATCTGTCTACAAATTTGCATCCTATGTATGAAGACTAGCTGATTGGTAGAGTGAGGAATGTGTCTGAATGAGTCAGTCATTGCAGTCATTGCAAAGACAGAGATACCATATAAACAGCCATTTAGAAGGCAATTACACAAAGATGTAATGAAAGGTCATCCTGAGCTGACCTTGTAACATGAAAGTCATTTTACAGACACCTGTAGATCCTGTTTCCTTGTGTATAATTAGTAACCAGCCTATTGTCATGATACCACTGATTGCCAAATTTTGTTCAAAGATAACATACATAAAAATGACTTTTCAGTTCATGAGTGCACAATGAAAAACAAATCAGCAATACAGAACACAGCTGTAAATTCTTTTTTTAGGAAAAGAAAGAAAGAGTGTACTACAAAAAGATTATACTGTAATTTCAGTGAAAACAGCATGGCAAGTGCAATGCGAGTTAACAAGACAAATAACACAGAGGCTCCAACAGAAGCAGGGAGCAGCTGTTTAGCTGAAGGCCTGCTTTGCACCACTCCATGTACTGTCCATGGACTTAGAGAACCTTGAACTAAAACTAGCTTGGTCACAGATATATAGATACAAGTTTAGTTAAAAAGATATCAAAGCAATTTTATCTTATTTTGTTTTCCCTCCTATGCTTCTTCTTGTTAACAGTTTCTTTATTCTCCAAGTACAATGTGTTTGTATGAGTATATTAAATGACACAGGTATGGCTTCTAAGGGCAATGTATAATTTACTTCAAAGAGATTTGCACATACTGTATCTGCAAAAGTAAAACTGTCACGGACAGTGGTCCATATCTACTGCATGAAACACACAGGTAGATGACACCACTTGGAGACAAGGAGGTGCACAGAGGGTACAAGAACCACAGGGTTTCATTTACTGGAGGCACAGGGTAGCTCTTTAAGACACAGAGACAAGCTGGTGGCACTGTAATAGACTTCAAAACATAGAGGTGCAGTGGTGCACAGAGGTGTGCTCCAGTCACAGGGGTGTATTTGTAGACACTTGGGTGCAAGAGGAGACATGGAGCCACACAGAGGCATGCTGGAAACACAAGGTAGCTCTTGAAAACAGAGAGGCTGGTGGCACATGGGTATACCTGCAGACTATGAGGCACACAGAAGTTTCAGAGGTGTTCTGTAGTAGGCCCTGTATTTTTAACCAAAAAAAACACATGGGATGCCACTCAATCCAACAATTTTATATAATATACAGTGCATGCATAATTGTCCATATAAATCCAAGTGCCCACAATTTGCTGTGAATAACTCTTCACAATCCATGCAATAGTGATTATAGTGCGCATAGAAATTGATCCCACAATCCCAGTGCTACAACAAAAAATTCTTCACACTCTGTGTCAGCCACCTGACACAGTGGCTAAGGATGTGCTCTCACCTCAATCCTTTGACCTACAAATAAATATGGGTCCAAGTGCACTGTCCCCAATAAAAGGATCATAAGGAGTGCCCCCCTCAGGTCTCGCAGGTGCTTCACTTGCTCGCTTAGATATTCCGGGTAACTGTGCCTTTAAATCCTCCACTGTACCACTGCATGCATGCCTCTGCAAAGTCAACTCAGAGCCAACATGAATACCAACCATAGTGTAGTTTGAATTACCAGTATATTTATTAAAAATTACATTCACATTGAAATGAATTAAAATCGCATTGAATAGCAGCTCTCTCGCAGGACTTTTGGTCTTCCGAACTCAGCGTCATCTAGTTTCGCCACCCATATCGTGACTTCATCAGGGAGGGGATTAGGTGATGTATGGCAAGCATTTAACAGACTGCTTTGTTTATTTACTTGTTATCATAGCTACCCTACCGAAAGCTGGAGATCCCTGTCAGGGCTCCAGGCAGCCTCCACTATAGGGAGAGCTTAGGAAGAGCCATCCAGATGCTGCAGTGCATCAGTCTGTCCACTACATATACAGATAATTTGTTACACCTTTCTCTCATTAAGGTATGCTGTATGTATTACCTAAAATAAAATGTAAAGAAATCCACACAAAAGATCAAAAAACACTAAATGCTAACCTATCTCCAAACAACATAATTTCCAACGAAACGTGCTGGATGTGGCTGTGACGTGATCATGCACACTTGCTGACCGGAGTCAGGAGCCCAGAGCAGTATTGTTTCAGCCTGTTACATTGGAATAGCTGATGTTGGTAAAGCTGCAATTGTTTTTGTACATTCTGAGCATTTGTATGCTACTCATTTTGGCGCTATTGAGTATTAATTTAATTAAACTGGGTCTTACTTATTTCACAATGAATCTGTATCCATTTTTCCGGTGGTGTCATTGCATGGTGGATGAGAGGATCCCAGTGGAGATTGGCGATCGGGACACACGGTGGTGTAATTTACTTGAGCGCTGTCTGACCATTTATAATCTAATTGTTCATTGGATATGGTAAGATTGATAAAAGGCCTCCCTGAGTGATGACACATGGTGGTGGAAGCACTTTTATTCCTAACCTGAAGTGGAAGTGTGGGGACACTTTTAATCAAATACATGGACTTTCACTTAAGAATCATTACTAATCACCATATTTCTTTTTTTTTTACAATTGTGATTTTTATTGAATTATTTTCAAAAGAAAAAGAAAACATTGTTACAAGTCATATAGGTATCTAAATCGTAACATGAGATATAAAGATACAAATGAAAAATGTCCATGTATACAGAGCACAAGGGTGCTCCATATGCCATATCAGAAAATAAGAGCACAAAAAACAAATAAAAGACACTAACAAATTTATGGTATATAAGTATAAGTAGAGTATTTCTAAGAGGGGGGGGGGGGGGGGCACTGGCCTGTACATAAACACAGGTCTTAGGGTAGTATTCTATGACGTACTGGTTGGTAAGGGTATACCGTAATCCGATTGGTCCCAAGGATCCCATATTTTATTGAATTGAAGAACGCTATCATGGACTGAAGCCATCAAGTGTTCCATCCTTCGTATATCAGCTGAAAGAATCTGGACTATGGAGGAGGTGTGTTTGATAACCAACATACTGGGATAAGCCTTAGAACCCTAGAAGTATGTATGAAATCAGCCTATTATTTTTTTCTAGAAATACCAGAAAAAGGGAGGCCCAAAAGGTAATGCAAGGGGTCTAGCGGAAGAGACACATCCACCACCTTCTGTATTAATCGCATTACTTCATGCCAAAAGGGCTTGATCATAGAGCATTGCCAGAAGATATGAAATAAAGAGCCAGTGTCAGTCCCACAGCGCCAGCAATGTGCCGGGGCCGAGGGGTCATATTTATGAATAACTTCAGGAGTTTTATACCAAAAAAAGGGGAATTTAATGGACGTTTCCCTCTGGAGCACACATTTAGAGGACTTAAAAGTGGAAGACCATATCTTATCCCACATCTGTAAGGAGATGGGTCTACCTATCAAATGAGTCCATCTCCTCATATACAGTATAGATGTGCAGTCTCAGTGAGAGGGGTTGACTCATGGAGGATATTATGTATAGATGAGATTAAATGAAGTTGTTTTGACCCCTGGGCACACAAATACTCAAAGGGGGTGGGTTTATCTAGGGTCAGGGATGGGGAGTGAGAACGAAAGAGGTGTCTGACCTGTAAATAGAAATAAAAAAGGTGGGCTGGGATTTTAAATTTCTCACGTAGAGTGTCAAAGGTGTGTAGTCTGCGTGTTATAGGATGAACTAGATTCAGGAGTTGAAACAGCGAAGTTTTTATCCATGGGAGTACCCTACCCAGACACAAGCTGTCTGGTATGGATGGGTTGAAGAGGACATTCATGAGAGGAGGACAAGGGGAGATAAGAGAGAAGGTCTTAAGGCACTTACGCCAGATAGCGAAGGTGAATTTAATTGGAGCAGTACACCGGTGTTTGTAAATGGGATCTATGGAAAGGGAGGGAGTCCATACTAATGAGGATGGATGAACCGGATATAACACACCTTTCTCAATAAGGGACCAGTGATTAGGTGCCTGTAAGGAGGACCAGGATACAATGGCTCTTAGGTGTGAAGCATAGTAATATTTAACTATATCCTGTGCTCCCAAGCCCCCCCTATATCTTTTGGCAAAAATCATTGAACTCGCTATGCGATGGGCTCTGTCATTCCAAATGAATTTTAGAAAATTTCTTGGAATTGTCTTAAGCTGTGGGGTGGGGATAGCGACCAGTAATGTTTCAAAATGGTATAATAGGCTAGGTAAAATGGACATTTTTAGCACGTTAATCCTGCCTAGAAAGGATATGGGAAGTTTCGTCCAAATTTGTAGGGATTTATTAATGTCCAGGAACAGGGAAGGAGGGGGTAAGAAGGACACCCAAGTACTTAAGGGAATTAGTGCACCACTTGTAAGGATAGGAATCTTTGAGCTGGGATAGCAAAGAAGGTGAGATATGTATCGGAAGAGCTTCAGTTTTGGAGGTGTTAACTTTATAGCCCGAGCATGGTCTCACCATGTAATGGGGGATATGTCAGATTCAGTAACATAGGGAATGAGTGGGGCAGAGATAAAGACATGATCAAGGGGAGAGTACATTTTATGGGCCATAGAATAGAATGTGAATTGTTTAGCAGATGGGTGTTTGATCCTCCATGAGTCAAAAAGTTGTTGGGTTCTAATACATTTATGGAATGAATTTGCTTGAGATGTTATTTTTTTGAGGGGGTATCATTAAACAGTGTTTGCCTATCTCTAGTGGGGGACATGACCAGATTGAAATCCCCTCCAACAATCATGAAGGGTTGAGAATGATATTGAGAGGAGTCAAAAAGTATGTTGAGGAAATCAATCTGGCCAGTGTTGGGGGCGTAAAGATTAACTAAAGTGAAGGAGGAGTTCATATAGTCACAATCTAAGATCAGAAACCTCCCATGAGGGTCTGCATGGGTATTTTTAATCTTGATAGGACACGATCTTTTAATCAGGATTGCTACTCCCACCTTGCCCGTGGAGTCAGAGGCAAGGTAGGAGATGGGGAAGGATTTTGAGGCAAACCTAAATGAGCCATCTGCTCGGAAGTGTGTCCCTTGTATCATTATTACATCTGCGCCTGAGGATCTAAACTCCTTCAGTGCCACCCAACATTTCCGTATTGAGCCCAGCCCCTTTACATTGTATGACATGATCCTCAATGCCATATGTGCATTACCAACTTAAGAGCTCGTGTTAGTGTAAAAAACATAAGAATCCACAATACATAGAATATGTGGAGAAGGATATGAGGTTGGGAGGCAGCCCATATGGACAAATTAACCCTTCGGTACCTGAGCCTTAACCAATGTACCATGTGGAGATATGAACAGCAAAGGAAAAAAAAGAAAAATTAAAAAAATTGCAACTTCGACCTACAGAGTTGGCATCCGTGCATGGACATAGGAAAGAAGGAAAGAAAAAAACAAAAACATAAACACATAATAATACCAAAAATAACAAAAAGAAAAAAAACCTGTGGTTGAGTGCCTGAGACATGGCCATGTCTCAGGAGGCCCCAAAGAACAATAGAGGCCATGTAGGGACACATGAGGACCTCCACCAGGAGGGTCCGCCTACTCTCCTTATGAACTTGGCAGTATTTGCAAAGGGTCAGGTAAGAGAGATCCTGGTATATATATAAAAAGTAAGAAAGAAAAAAAAGTCAAAAACAGAAACAACTGTCAATCTGATGATCTGATGATAGTGACCATAACTTTAACATTAATACCCCATGGGTTGGGTAAGTATTACCCTCAGGAAAACATGGGGTAATTTGTAAACCTATAGTCCAGAGCACAAAACCGTGTTTTTCTTAGACTATGGAAAACTCCGAAAAATCTGAAAAAGCAGCGTGCCCCAGAGTTCCCGGATAGGGCATCAAGAAGGTTGCTTGGAGGGTCTTGGACGTTGTGGTGTGAATTGCTGTTTCTTTGATCTGCTTCTCACAGGGGTCCAGACACGGTTTGGTGTAGTAGGAAGTGGACGAGCCTGGACAGGAGGGGGAATTAGATCTTCAGGTATAGGGGGGAGGCCAAGGCCTTTAATGAAAGCTTCTCCCTCTTAAAGATCACAGAGATTGTGTTGGACGCCATCTTTGGATACGGTGAGGCGAAAGGGAAAGCCCCAGTAATAAGGAACCCGGTGATGCTGTAAATGAGATGTGATTGGGCGTTGGTTTCTCCGCTTGGCCAGGGTGGTAGGCGAGAAATCGCTGAAGATCTGTAATTTTGCCCCTTTGTACACAAGTTGGGTTTTGTTGCGAGTGGCCAGTGTTAGTGCCTCTTTGCTATCGTATTAGTGAAACCTCACTATAACATCCCTGGGTCTTGCTCCAGCCGGAGGTTTTGGGCCCAGAGAGTGGTGGGCCCTGTCAAGTCCACATCCACTACCGTGGGGGCTAGGAAATTGAAAAGGCCCAGAAGATAAAAGCGCAGAGCGGGGTCCCCCACTGTCTCAGGGATACCCCGGAAGTGCAGATTCTGCCTTCTCTCCCTGTTTTCCAAGTCCTCTTGTTGTACTTGTAGCTGAGACACTGTAAGTCTAAGGTTATGGTTTTCCTCCTCAATAGCCTGTACATAGTTAACCATTTCATCCAATTTGTATTCAAGGGCATCAGTATGTTCCCCATTTTGATTTATTTCCCCTCTCAATTCAGCTACTAGTTTGCTCACCTCTGCAGAGACAGTATGGGTGATTTGCTGTAATAGAAGCCTCAGCTTAGCGTCCAGCTTGGCATTCAAGATAGCTGGGGTGAGAACCACTTGTGGCATGGAGGGGGTGGGAGCGGGGATCTGGGTGTTCGCTGGGTGTGCATCCGTATCTTCCATCCCCAGGAGCGAATCCATAAATGCAAAGGGATCCATGGGAGAACTCGAGACTGCGGCTTGCGGCCTAGTTATATACCAGTCCATGTGAGTCTCCTGTTGCGGCCTAAAGATCGGTTTGTAGTACTGCTGCTGTTGGCCAATTTTGCCCATGGGGTGCCTGAAGAGTGTAGCTATCAATTAGGCTTACCCCCGGCGCTGTTTGTGGCTCTTGTAGCTTCACAAGGGTCCCGGAGGGCAGACGGAGTCTGGAGCTTTCTCAAAAGACGTCCTCCATGTTAGAAGACGCGCATGCGCCCCTAGTCACCATATTTCTGAATGAACTTATGGACTTTGTTGCACAAGCACGTTGCAAAATTCATTTGTTGTATTAACTTAATTGCACTTTAGTTGGTTTATGATTTAATATTTTATGCATATGTAGTGCTTCCTTTTGATATACTGTATTTTTATGTACCAACTTAATGCAAATATCGATTTTTGCCCTTGTGACTCCGTCATCTCCATTACCCCTGTGATGACGTCTATTATTGAGATGAAACGTACGTAGGGTTGAAGGACATAACAGTGACATCAGCATGCCCGCCGGGGCGCAGGACTTTAATTTCTGAACGCCTGATGTATTAATGTTATTTGTGAGTAGAATACTGCTCTTGTAATAAATTTCTTATGCTGGGAAATTGTGCAATGTGCAATTGTGTTGCTTTTCTACATACCGTGTTTATCGGCATATAACACACACTTTTCCCCCTGAAAATAGAGGGCAAATCATGGGTGCGTGTTATACAACGATATTTACTTAGCTGCCTCGGGGGGGGGGGGGGGGGTCGAGTGCCGCCAGATTACATATAACTGGCATCACCTCTACTCAGTGCTCAATCACACACAGTCCCGCCTCCTGGAAGGCTCGAAGGATAGACGTCACATGTTCTGGCATTGGACCAGTGTTCTGTCTATCTTAGGAGCCATCCAGGAAGCAGGACTGTGTGTGACTGAGCGCCGAGTAAACAGGAGATCCCTCTGTGTAATCAGGCAATGGCGAGGCTGCAGATTCACACTAATCAGGCTGCATTGATGGGCAATGCAGAGGCTGCAGATGGGCACTAATCAGACTGCAATGATGGGCAATGGAGAGGCTGCAGATGGCACTGATCAGGCTGCATTGATGAACAATGGAGAAGCTGCAGATGGGCACAAATCAGGATGCATTTATGGGCAATAGAGAGGCTGCAGATGGCGCTGATCAGGCTGCATTGATGGGCAATGGAGAGGCTGCATATGGGCACTGATCAGGCCGCATTGATGGTCAATGGAGAGGCTGCAGATGGGCATTGATCAGGCTGCAATAATGGGCAATGGCGAAGCTGCAGATGGGCACTGATCAGATTGAGAGAAAGTAATTAGCAGTATTTCCAGATCACTTGTACAACAATCATATCTACCACTTCCAAAACGGACCATATAAATAACTATCAATCCCAACACAATCCATACCCAATTTGGGTAATAATCTAACTATATAGATGGCCATATATCTGTGTGATTGATTGCTACTTACATAAAACAAAGTGCCAGCTAATTATAGAACCTCAATATTACAAAAAAATATCTCAAATATCGGAAAAGATAAATATAAGAAAAAAAATTGGAATTGCAAAATATTTATCTAATATGTAAAACCTCATTCAGTATGGGTATTAACTTATACCTACCAATATGCCAGAAACAATATGTAGGGAGAACCAAAAGACCTCTAACAGTAAGAATCCAGAAGCACATACAAACTATAGCCAAAGGATCAACTAAACACCACCCGTTCAAGCATTTTGCTAAATACAGTATCCTAGACCCCACTATGCTACAATTTTAGGGAGTTGAAGCATATAAATGTCATTGAGCCAGCTGGAGTCCAAATGGATATACGATCTTCAGACACTAGTCCCCAAAGCTCTGAATGTAGATATTAGTAAATAGTAGTCATTTTTATACCCAGGGGGAGTCCTGTCACATCACAACGCTAGTACATATTAAAGTAAGGTTTTTTTTTAAAGATTCTTTTTGCTACATCCAGTTATAATAACGATTAGTATATAATGTTGTAGTTAAGGATTAGTAGTTATATTGGTAGGTATAGGTTAATATCCATAATGAAAGGGGTTTTACATAATATTGAGGTTTTATAATTAACTGGCACTTTGTTTTATGTAAATAGTGATAAATCACATAGCTATATGATCATAAATATAGTTAGATCATTACCCACATTGGGTATGTGTCAGGGAAGACACATGCATGTGCACAGGCACATGGTTCTGTTTTTGACCTTTTTGCGGGTGCACATGAGCGATCATGCACACAGGTTCGTGAACATGCACATGCGTGAGTGTGCATTGGCTCCAGATGGGCTATTTAAACTGCATTGGTGCCTTGTGTCAGTGGTGTTTGGTCTATTACTTTTCTGAAGCATCTGTTCCTGTATCATTCATCCATTGTCGACACGATTTGCTCCTGACTTTGCCTGAACTCTGCCTGTACCGACCCCTGGCTCACCCCTGGACTATGTTTCTGCCTTATCCTTCTGCTTATCTGACTTGTTTGTTACCGAACTTGGCCTGGCTGCTGGCTACTCTTCTGCCTGCCATCTGTGTCTAATCTGCCTGCCAGTTGCCGACATGGACTGTCTAACCTTTTCTTGGATCTTCTCCCTGCACTTGATCCAGCTGTAGCTGTGCCTGTCATCAGTTCCTGCTCTTCTGCCTGCCTGCTACCAGCCATCTGCCTCCTGTGCATCTAGACACACATCAGCGGGCTCCAGCAGAAGTCTTATCAGGCACTCATGACCTGCTGTGCTCCACTGTTCCCTGCTACATTATTAGGGCTCCTGAGCCAGAGCTGTAAGAGAGGTCTTCTTCTATACTTTGGGCTCCATAACCAGGTATGTTACAGTATGGATTGTGTTGGGATTGATCATTATTTATATGGTTCATTGTGGAAGTGGTAGATATGATTATTGTACAAGTGATCTGGAAATACCGCTAATTACTTTCTCTCATATTCCTCTTGTGAACATCAACTATCTGTATATGTATTGGACAGGCCTATGCTACAGCACATGGATAGCTTAGACTGTGAGTAAGCTCTAGAGGAGGCTGTTCAGAGTGCTGACAGGGATATCCAGGCTTTAGTAGCGTAGCTATGACAACAAGTAAATAAAGCGGTCTGTTAATTGCTTGCCATAAATCACCCAATCCATCCCCTGATGAAGTCAAGTGATATGTGGCAATATGGCAGAACTAGGTGACACTGAATTCGGAGGACCCGAAGTACTGCTGTCCCGAAAGATTGCTTGCAATTCAATGTGATTCTAACTAATTTCAATGTGAGTATTTTTTAAATAAATTTACTGGTGATTCAATCTGCTACACTATGGTGGGAACCATGTTGGCTCTGACTTGACTTTGCAGAGGTACGCAGTGCTACAGTGGAGGCTTTAAAAGCACAGTTACCCTGAATATCTAAGTGGGCAAGTGAAGCACACGCCAGACCTGAGGGGGCATTCCTTATTATCCCTTTATTGGGGACAGCACACTTGGACCTATTCTTATTTGTTGGTCAAAGGGTTGAAGTGAGAGCACATCCTTTGTCCCTGTATCGAGTGTGAAGAATTTTTTTGTTGCAGCACTGGGATTTTGGGATCAATTTCTATGTGGAAAATATAGAGACACTTTGTATTAACTATTGCACGGATTGCAAAGAGTTAAGCACGGCATATTGAAGGCACTTGGATTTATATGGACACTAAGGCCCTGGATTAGCCCTGGCATGAACAATGTGGCTGGCTGATGAATGTTAAGCTTTCAAAGCCTATACCTGTGTGTGGGAGTGCCTATACATTATGAGTGACACCAGTGAGTTTCAATGCTCCACACAGGTAGAGAAAACCAGCCTGTTCCCTACTGCACCTCACCGAGCACTGAAGGCTTCACAAGCAATAGCCAGACACCCTGATGGGCCAGGAAGAGAATGGGGAACAGTGAAAACTATAAGTAACTACTTTTATCATTCATTGCTTGGGGTTATATGCTCCCAATTTTATAATTCTCCATGAGGTCTTCACTGTCATCCTGGAACCTCAGGGGCGATCTGCTCTCGACAATGATAAGGCTGCGGTAGCTAAGCTCAGCATTTTTTGCTTATCTACATTTGCATGCTGTTGACATCTATTGCTTTAGAGATTACGTTAGAGAATATAGGGCACAGAAATATTGTATAATATGCCTTCTAGTGGATTCTTTGTGGAAATGCATAGAGAAATTGCAAACCAATGACAGAAGCAAACTGGCTTAAAATCTAGACAAGACCATGCTGCAATAAAGGAAGATTTTCACACTGATGACCCAGAGAGCAATGAAGAGGACCTGGCCAGAGACTAAATCCTAACCCAATCATTCAATTACAAAATCCGTGTTTATTTTTTTTTTAACAAAGTAGTGTGAAAAGAACTGTAAAGTGCATTAAACCCTACAGTTAGCAGGTTGCATTTCCATTACAGTAGGCAATCCTACTTTAAGAAAATGTATTTATTAGTTATAGCTTACTGCACTTTGCAATTAGTTCTTTGTTTTTTTCAACCCCCCCCTTCCCCCTTTCAAATATTGTATCTAGAAATTAAAAAGGGATGCCCTGCCGTCTCTTGCTAGCAGATTTTCTTGCATATAAACCTGCGGGAGTTTCTGGAGGGTAGCAAATCATTTTTTAGCAGTACAGGACACATTTTTTACCTAATTTTTCAGCTTTGCCCAGTCAATGTACAGTTGTTAGGGCTAATGCAATGTTTTTGCACCTGGCACGCTTTGACAAATGACCCCCAAAGTATTTGGTGATTGATTGCAGTTTCCAGTTACATTGAAGAATTTACAAGTAACTTCAAGGTTGCATTGATCCCGTCTGAGTTAGAAACCCTTCTGCAAAACAATTCACTATGGTGACAATATATGTAAAGCACTTACGACATCGATATTTGCCAGATATCGAAGGCTGCATAAAGGATTGTCAGCCTTGTATGCAAGGTGAATAAAAAAAAGAGCAGGGGGGAGAGGAGAGCTCTGTATGTGAGCTGGAAATATCTTGCATCTGTCTAAATAGTACTGTGACTTTGATGCCCCCTGGCTGCCCTCATGCAATTCGCCTGAAAAGCTTTGTTTCTGCGGCGAGCTTACATTGTCTGTTATGACTGCATTTTCCACTTCACCGTTGGTAGGTGAGTGGAAGAAAAGATTGATTTGTAGACTAAATTGTAATTAAGGCAACACAAATCATGTAGCTGCGGGAAGCATGCTCGTTCACTATTTTCTCAAACATATACATTACTGTGTCATTTGCTTCTTGCCTAGTACTACCGGATTACAGAGATCCAATAAATAAATCAGTATCATGGATGTGATTTTCTGCTATTATTTTCATCAAAATCATGTTGCCTTGCAGAAATCATTTTATTTTTTCTTAACAACGTTCTAACACTAGAATGTGTTCACTAGTTAACCACTGTCACTTATGGTGGTCATAAACACTTCAATAAATGATACATTTATTTTCCAATTAAACTCTTTTGATAAGAATAATCGATCTACAATCAACAACCCAATTGATTGACATGCTACACGCAGGGAAGTGGATTTCAATTGATTGTTAAGATATGATCATTAAGTTATTAATTGCATCTCTGTTCCCCACGTGATTCTATAACCTGATTGATAGAAATACAATGGTATTTAGGAATTAAGTATCTCAGTGTTGCTGATTGCTATAAAATGATCGATAATTTTCCACCGTGGCTCTTATGCCATGTACACACGATCATACGATAATCTGATCATTAGTACTGAGCTTTCGAGAGCCAACAAGGACAGTTCATCCGATATTATTTGATCGGACGTGTACAAATGTTTTTTTCGTACGATGCCAGATCGTACGCTTTTTGTTTAATCAGTACAGCTGTCGTTCGAAAATACAATACAAATGCATTACAACACATAACATCACTTCTGATTTTTTATTCTGTCATACACAAATTTTCGTGACTTTAGTAAACTCATCAGATTCGATCTGAGATTAGCATGCAAAAAAAAATGGATGATCATCCGTCCGATAATCTCATTGTGTGTACCGGGCATTAGACTCAGTTTGAGTCTAAATCGATCAGAAGGAATAGCATTGATAGGATTGATAGCATTGCACATCGACCAGAAAAAAATCGAAGTGAGTGTGTCCACCATTAGTCTAAGTTCACATCTATGTGGCAATGCATGTGCATAGAGGTGCATTTTTATGCATGTTTTGGGCAACTCATTAATATGCATAGATTGTTCAATACAAAGAAAAACCTCTAATACAGTGCATGCACCTTTTTTAAATTCATTGCACCAAAATGCATGGTAATAGTTTACCGTGCTTTCTGGTGCACTAAAACGCACATGCATTAGCAAGTTGCATTGGGTTGCCTCAAATTGTTAGTTCACCTTTAAAAGAAAAAAAAGAAAAGAAAAGGTGAACTAACACCATACACTCTCCCAACCCTTGTGTTTCCTGATGTACTTACCTCTGGGGATGCTGAGCTGTCAGAGCCCATGCAGCTAATTCAGCAGTCCAAGGATTTGAAAACTCTGCCCTTCTCCCTCTTCTCTGTGCAGCACTTTTGGGATAGATTAGAGCTATTTACTGTGCAGGCACTGACCAATCAGAATTTCTCTGGTCCTTTCCGCAAGAGCTGCACAGAGGAGAGGGAGAAGAGTGGAGATTTCAAATCCTTGGACTGCTGGATCAGCTTCAGCATCCCCAGAGGTGAGTACAGCGGGGACGAGGGGCAGGGCAGGATTAAGAACATTATGGACCTGGTGCTGAGGATTATGGTGGGTATAAAAAATAAAAAATAAAAAAAAAATAATAATAAAAATGCAAAAAATGTTTTGTTATAACAAATTCAATTAAATAGTGAGAGGGAGGATGAGAGAGACAGAAAGGGGATGAGAGAGAAGTGAGGGGTAAGAGAGGGAGGATGAGAGAGAGAGAGAGAGAGAGAGAGAGAGGGGATTAGAGAGAGAGGATGTGAATGAGCATGCGTGAAAGTAACAACAACACAGCCCAGCCAAAGCAAGTGACCGAAGACACAGAACCCAGAAGGAAGACAGGGTGAAGATGGAACAAAAGTGTGCCCATTCTAGAGCTGGTAACATTGAGGATATTCAATATCATTTTAAAGATCTGTTTTTGTGTGTAAGAGGCATAGGGGAGGAGTATGGATGGTATAAAAGTGGGAAGTATGTGCAGGTGAGGGAGAGGAATGTGGAGGGTATAACAGTGGGCACTATGTACAGGAGAGGAATGTGGAGGGTATGATGGGGCCATATGTACAGGAGAGGTGTGTGGAGGGTGTGATAGGGGCAGTATGTACAGGAGAGGAGCGTGGAAGGTATTATGAGGGTGGTATCTACAGGAGAGGAGTGTAGAGAGAAACATAGTTGGCAGTATGTACAGGAGAGGAGTGTGGAGGGTATGACAGTTAGTAGTATGGAGTGGAGTGTGGAGGGTATCACAGTGGGCAGTATGTACAGAAGAGGAATGTGGAGGGTATGACAGTGAGCAGTATGCACAGGAGAGGAGTGTGGATGGTATGACAGTGTGCAGTATGTACAGGAGGGGAGTGTGGAGGGTATGACAGTAAGCGGTATGTACAGGAGAGGAATGTGGAGGGTATGACAGTGAGCCGTATGTACAGGAGAGGAGTGTGGAGGGTATGACAGTGGGCACTATGTATAGGAGAGAAGTGTGAAGGGTATTACAGTGGGCACTATGTATAGGAGAGGAGTGTGGAGGGTATGACAGTGGGCACTATGTACAGGTGAAGAGGATGTAGGAATCTGGGAAGGAAAAATGTAAAGGTTTGTGGAAGGATGTTTAGGGACTGCATAGTAGTTAAGCGGGCCATACATGAATTGAAATTAAGTCAATTAAGCAGAGACCAGCTATAATCAATATATGTATGGGCTAGCTGGTTGTACACAAGTCAATCTATTAATCGTTAATGAGTACAACCAGCTTGTCAGGTTTTTCCCAAAACAATCGGTGCTGCCAGCTATAGTTAGCAACACTGATCATTGTATTCTGTGGGTTGGGAAGGCTCCCCACTAGCAAAACACAATAACACTGCGGGATTGATTCCCCCATCCACAGGTCAGCAGGTGAGAAGGTGTGTGGGGACAGGCTGGGGCGAGAGGTCTGTCAGCAGGGGGGTGTGAGGTGGTCATGGAGGGATATCAATCAGCGGGTGGGAGGAGCGGCGTGCTGACGTCACCACACATTACCACGCTGATCCCGGAAGCGGGCAGCATATTGAAGCCGGCCGGCCATTGTTTTTATGAGCGATTATTGTACAGCATAACTGTAAGTGCAATTCTTTTTTACCTAATTAAACTGTGTTAAACATATTACGCTATGGGAGCCTTTTTTTGTTTATCCGTATGGGGGATGAGCGTCTAACATACTACTTAGAAGACCTGTGGTGGAGAGATACAGTGGGATCCTTCCTTACCAAGACCCTCGGCTGGGGTTGATAGCCACATGCCTGTATGATCTCTGTAACAGGAGATCAAAGGAGCTGGTAAGGGGCAGCATTTACATTGGTGAAGGAGCTCTTCTGTCATCACGTTCTTCTCGGTGTTAATACTGTATCACTCACACCACATGGATGCTTGTCTTACCCATCTTTGAAGAAACGTTCTGCCAGTGAACTTTTTCCCTTCCCCGTCATTAATTGGAATGGACTGAATGTACCCATTACTCCATGTTATATTTCTGTTTGATATGGTTACAAATAAGTTTTTCTTATTATTATTTGTTACTGCATCACGGGTGCATAACCTTCACACTGAGAGGTGTTTATTCTGTCTCATTTTAAATTCAGTATATCTTTTAGCGCAGCTATTTTTTGAATTATGTGTATTACAGTGTGGGTATCTCACATTTTCTAGTTGCAGCTTTGTGTCATTTTAAATACTCTGTATATTTTTTATAGAGGTTCTATAGGGATAGCGCAGTAATTTTTTCTGTTATAATTTTTTCTGTTATAAGGGTGGGGGGAGTAACTGGGAGTGATATCTTTTGGAGTAGGGTTTGTCATCTGCAGGTTGGGAAATGATCACCTGTGATATAAGTTGAAGGGAGGTGGCTAACATGGAAAGTGGCTGGGGAGTGACCTGATTGGTGGTGAGTGTGAAATGGATGATGTGTTTCAAGTTTCTTTCACATTTTGCAGTAATGCTTAGTGCCCTCTGAAAAGTGATATGTGGTGTATTGCTTTTCAACGAGTGGTATAGCAGCAGCTGACAGGCATTCATTAGGTGCTACTGCCACCTCCTTTTTTTTTTTTACATTGCTGAATGGCAGTTTTACATTGTTGGACTATGCTGCTACTGCGAGCGAGTTTGATAGGCGGTGCTGCCTGTCAAACTCTGCAGGCTCCAAGTTATTCATTGACCTCAGTGCCTCTGACAAGAAGTGAGGAGAGGCACTGTGAGCTCATCTTCTCAGTCTGCTGCAAACAGAGTGTGCCAGCTTGTATTTATAATGGCCATTCCATATGTAGCTTCTGACAGCCTGCGCAAGGAGCCCCATATCTCCAGGGCCATAGGTGATAAGAGCCCCAAAATTTGACTAGTAGTGGGGTAGACCTTCAGCTACCTACCCCCTAAATTTGGGCTCTCTGTGACCCCTGGTCACCGAGCCACGACCCTCAAAGTCAATAATTTTTTTTTTTTAAATGGGCCTATCTTAAGGTAAGGGGCCTGGAGCTGCAACTCCAATAGCCCCTATGTTAATCCGGCCCTGAGCAGGGGGGTTGGGAGAGTGTATGGTGTTAGTTTACCTCTTCCTTTTTTTCTGAAAAGGTGAACTAACACTTTAATGCCCCGTACACACGGTCAGATTTTCCGATGGAAAATATGTGATAGGACCTTGTTGTTGGAAATTCCGACCGCGTGTAGGCTCCATCACACATTTTCCATCAGATTTTCTGACACACAAAGTTTGAGAGCAGGCTATAAAATTTTCTGACAACCAAATCCGTTGTTGGAATTTCCGATCGTGTGTACACAAATCCGATGCACAAAGTGCCCCACATGCTCAGAATAAATAAAAAGATGAAAGCTATTGGCTACTGCCCCGTTTATAGTCCCGACGTACGTGTTTTACGTCACCGCGTTCAGAATGATCGGATTTTTGGATATATGACAACCCAGACTTCCCCCTGGGATCAAGAACTGCTTACTACACAATGTTACTACACAGTGTGAGTGTTTCCACAATGAAAAATTCAAGGATTATGTGACACTGAAATGGGACAGTGACATGTAAGGAGGGTGACTTCCATGGCATACACATGGCTACAATACACAAACCTTAACGCTGAGGACAGATTCAGAAATCACTGGTCTAATGCACTTAGGACGAACATAACGGACAATCAATGGAAAAAGGCTTGCATACTCACACATAAGTGCTCAATTAGCACTAAGACACAGGAAACGTCATACAAATTACTGACTGACTGGTATGCCACCCCAGCAAAACTCCACATATGGAATGCTCAGACTCCAAGCACATGCTGGAGATATGGGAACAACACAGGCACCCTTGTACACATTTGGTGGCACTGCCCTCCCCTGGCTTCATTTTGGCGTCAGGTCAGAGAACAGATCAAACACATAACAGAGACCATGTTGGTGCTCAATCAGGCATGTACTGGCCATCAGGACTACCGGGAGTTTCCCGGTGGGCCGATGGCTCAGTGGGCCATTTTCAGTGACAGGATCCTTTCATTCTGGGACAATACAGTGTCCCTGGATTGCCCCCTGTGCCGATCTGATGCCCCCTAAAAAGGCCACCATCGCCGCTTTACCGACTGTCACTTGTTCTGGCCGGGCAGGCTGGCCGAGACCCGCTTTGTAGTTCCACAGCTGCTGGCTCACTGCCCGAAATGGTTGCTACCCGCCTGGCGTGTAGCAACCAGTGACATCACCAGAGCGATGCCCCAGAATACAGAGCGGAGGAGGATTTAACTTCCTCCTCCTCCGTGCACGCCTAAGACTTAGCTCCACCTGCCTCCTCTGAGCTGAAGCCAAAACTAATGGAGCCTGGAGGACATGTGCGGGACACAGTGCACAGGGAGTAAAGGGGGGTACTTTCTGTGAGTGGAGGATCTGATGGTAAAGGGGGGTTCTTCCTGTGAGTGGGGGATCTGTTAAAGGGGGGTTCATTCAGTGAGTGGGGGATCTGATGGTAAAGGGGGGTACTTTCTGTGAGTGGAGGATCTGATGGTAAAGGGGGGTTCTTCCTGTGAGTGGGGGATCTGATGTTAAAGGGGGGTTCATTCTGTGAGTGGGGGATCTGATGGTAAAGGGGGGTACTTTCTGTGAGTGGAGGATCTGATGGTAAAGGGGGGTTCTTCCTGTGAGTGGAGGATCTGATGGTAAAGGGGGGTACTTTCTGTGAGTGGGGGATCTGATGGTGAGGGGGGGTTCTTTCAGTGAGTGGGGGATCTGATGGTAAAGAGGGGCTCATTCTGTAAGTGGGGTCTCTGATTGTAAAGGGGGGCTCTTTCTGTATGCATAGGATGACAGTGGCAGTCAGGGACGTATCCAGTTGCCTTGGGGTGGTGGTGGGGGGGGGGGGTGGTAAAATGCACCGTTGCCTAAGTACACAAAAATTCTTGCACTGGCCTGTCCTCAGGAACATGGATCAGGAGGCTATGTGTGAGTGGCCAGAGCCAGCGGTGCTGGAGCTGTCAGTGTCAGTTCACTGGGGGGCATGGCCGCCAGCTAGCCGTTGCACCCTGTTGCATTCTGGGAGTTGTAGTCCACACGCTCAAGCTCCCAGGGGGTGAAGGCATTGCTGAGGTGAAAGACCCTGACACCCCCAGGGCCAGCTGACCCCAAATCCCATCTATCCACCCCTCCATTTACCCTGCCCCAGTGCCCACCCAGTACCTCAAAAAAGGCCTGAACACTGTGGGTCCTGCTGGAAGCAGGCCATGGTCTGTGGCCAGCTCCTTGCAGGGCCCACATGTCAGTGGCCGGCTCCCAGCAGGACCAACTGGCCGCTTTGCAGGGCAATCCTGGGCGGGTGCACCTTGAGCAATTGCGTATAGTTTATATACTGTTTATGTGCATGTCTGCAAAATGAAAGTGGGCCAGTCTGGAAGAAGTCCAGGGCCAAATTTTTGTCTCAGTCCAGCCCTGTGCTCAATGCTGCCTGTTGCCTTCTACACATCTCAAACTTCCCACTCAAACGCTACAAAAATTATTTGACCAAACACCTCTTGAATGCAGCTAAGGCAGTGGTTCTCAACTCCTGTCCTCAGGACCCACTAACAGGCCAGAATTTAAGTATTACCTTGGGGGGATGCAGACTAGAATACTGCAATCACTGAGCAGCAAATAATATCACCTGTGATGTATTTCAGTTACCTTGCAAACCTGGCCTGTTAGTGGGTCCTGAGGACTGGAGTTGAGAACCACTGAGCTAAGGGATTGATACCAGCCCTCTGTAGAACTACACGAGTGCCTTCTGTGTCAGAGTGGCTGACTCGGATAGCTGAGATATGTGAAATGGAAGAGACGCTAGTACAAGCCATCGACAGGGTGGACAGATTCCTCAAAACTTGGTCCCCTTGGTTTGAATTCCGCTACTCTGATGGTTACAAAGAACTGAAACGGATAAACTGTATAGATTATAACTGACCTAATTATAAGCGCACCCAGATAACAGGTGTTATATGAGAATACATTCCATTATGTTACAGTTGCTGTGATATGATCTCACTTTCTCACCAGAGATAACTATATGCAATACTATTACCACCAAACGCAATATCTAGTTGTTATGCCATTTTACTCTTTTACATGATCTCTATACATGAATGTACACACTCTGTATTACTTGTTGAACTTCAAAGAACTTTGAATGTTTTAAAATTTAAACATATCAATGAATTCCATTAAAGTCTATGTGGTAGTAGGACATACTGTATTTTATTTGTCAATTGTGGCCATTTTTAGGGCAAGCTATTGTAAAAAAAATAAGAATAAAGGTTACAGAAGCTGGGCACTTCCCCACCATGTTATATTATGAGTCATGTTACTTATGCCACGATGATGTTTTGCAGCATGTTATTTTTCATGTCTGTTATTCTATGTATGTATTTACTGTTATACATTTGAATATCTATGGGAGAAATAAATATACATTTTTACCATTGATCATTAGTCCTGATAATATGCCTCATTCAAAGTCCCAAACCCTTTCCTTTTTACATTATTAGGAATGGAGGCGCATATAGATATGTGTCTCATTTAAAGTCCCAAACTTTTTCCACAAATACATTTTTTTATCTATACCTAATATACATATGCACTGAGCACATTATGGCATGAGATTACATATTTATAAGTTGCAATATATAATTTCTTGTGTGATTTATTGGAGTCTATTCTGTTAAAAAAGGTTTTTGATTATATAGTTTTGAACTGTTTTGCACAAATACTTTACTATTTAAGAGCATCTTTTTATTATATGGTTTATGCTACTATGCACACGTGATATGAATTGATAACTTTATTGTTTTTAAAGGGATAGCACAACACATATTGGTATTTATTATTATTTAAAACCTGTTTACAGATATTAATGGCTGCTGCTATCTATTCACACAGTTATATATGGTAGTTTAAATTTGGAGTTTAAACTAAGCGCAGAGACATAATGGGGTTGATTTACTAAAGGCCAATAGACTGTGCACCTTGGAAAGTGCAATTGCACTCTGCAAGTGCAGCTGCTCCAGAGCTTAGTAAATGAGGTAAAGCCTCACTTTGCAAAGAATACCCAATCACATGCAAGGAAAATAAAAAAAACAGCATTTTTGCTTGCACATGATTGGTTGATGAAAGTCAGCAGAGCTTCTGCTCATTTACTAAGCTCTGGAGCAACTGCTCTTGCAGTGTGCAACTGCACTTTCCAAAGTGCACAGTCTTTTTGCCTTTAGTAAATCAACCCCAATATGTTGTTTCAATATGACTAAATGCCAAAAAATATATACAGTATAGAAGGTACATATAGCAGGATCCTTTTCATGCTGCTTGGAAACACAATTCCTTCTAATTATAGACTTGAGGATGCCATAAACCTGTGTAGTATTACAGAACAATGCGATTTTCAATTGGCAAACACAGAGACAGTGTACAGTGGCAGCGCAAATTTAACCATGGAATAGATTTTTTTCTGCTTACAATTATGTCCGTTACATGCAGCACTGGTGCCCCAGTTTAATTCATTTCAGTTTTTAAAGGACTTATTTTAGGTAGTTTTAGCAGTAACACATGCAGGGGCGGACTGACAACTCATGGGGCCCCCGAGCAATAGGGGATCATGGGGCCCCCTTTGTCCCCGCCCACCCACACACAAGCCTCACCTTTACAAAGCTCCACGTATATATTGCACTGCTACATTACATGCATTGGTCACAGAATTTCTCTACTGTATGTTCAAAATAAATACCTAAAGAGTTAAGAAAATAAAGAAAAATAGACTCGCATTAACCACGTACATTTAATGCGGGGCTGCGTCTCCTGTGAGCAGAATCACGTACAGGTACTTGATTCTGCACCTGCGGGTCTGCGTGCTGTTTGACCCACTGCCACTGTGATTGGACACACCGAGAGCTGATCAGCGGGTCCAGCAGACCCGATGTCCGCCGGGCCCTGACGATCGTTTCCAACAGAGGCAGAACGGTGGTCTGTCGAGGTAAAAAAGTCCCCAGAGAGCCTCCCCCACTTACATCAGGGTCCCCAGAGAGCCTTCCCTTACATCAGGGTCCCCAGAGAGCCCCCCCTTACATCAGGGTCCCCAGAGAGACCCCAACCCCCCTTACATTAGGGTCCCAAGAGAGCCCCTCCTTACATTAGGGTCCCCAGAGAGCCTCCCCTTACATCAGGGTCCCCAGAGAGACCCCCTTACATCAGGGTCCCCAGAGAGCCCCCCTTACATCCAAGTCTCCAGAGAGCCCCCATACATCAGGGTCCCCAGAGAGCCACCCCATAAATCAGGGTCCCCAGAGATCCCTGCCTTAAATCAATGTCTTCAGAGAGCCCCCCCATACATCAGGGTCCACTCCTCAGAGAGCCCCCATACATCAGGTTCCCCAGAGAGCCCCCCCATACATCAGGGTCCCCAGAAAGCCCCCCATACATCAGGGTTCCCAGAGAGCCCCCCATACAACAGGGTCCCCAGAGAGCCCCCAAACATCAGGGTCCCAGAGAGCCCCCATAGATCTGGGTCCCCAGAGAGCCCCCATACATCAGGGTCCCAAAAGAGCCCCCCCATAGATCTGGGTCCCCAGAGAGCCCCCCATACATCGGGGTCCCCAGAGAGCCCCCTATACATCAGGGTCCCAGGGAGCCCCACCATAGATCTGGATTCCCAGAGAGCCCCCCATACATCAGGGTCCCAGAGAGCCCCACCATAGATCTGGGTTCCTAGAGAGCCCCCATACATCAGGGTCCCCAGAGAGCCCCCCATACATCAGGGTCCCCAGAGACCCACCCACACCTCAGGGTCCCAGAGAGCCCCACCATAGATCTGGGTTCCCAGAGAGCCCCCCATACATCAGGGTCCCAGAGAGACCCTCCATACATCAGGGTCCCTAGAGAGCCTCCCCCCATAAATCAGGGTCCCCAGAGAGCCCCCCCATACATTAGGGTCCCCAGAGAGCCTCCCCCATACATCAGGGTTCCCAGGGAGCCCCCCATACATCAGGGTCCCCAGAGAGCCCCCCATACATCAGGGTCCCAGAGAGACCCTCCAAACATCAGGGTCCCTAGAGAGCCTCCCCCATACATCAGGGTCCCCAGAGAGCCCCCCATACATCAGGGTTCCAGAGAACCCCACCATAGATCTGGGTTCCAGAGAGCCCCACCATAGATCTGGGTTCCCAGAGAGCCCCCCATACATCAGGGTTCCCAGAGAGCCCCCCCATACATCAGGGTCCCCAGAGAGCCCCCTATACATCAGGGTCCCAGAGAGCCCCCCCATACATCAGGGTCCCTAGAGAGCCTCCACCCCATACATCAGGGTCCCCAGAGAGCCTCCCCTTACATCAGGGTCCCCAGAGAGCCCCCAATACATCTGGGTTCCCAGAGAGCCCCCCCATACATCAGGGTCCCAGAGAGCCCCCCCATACATCAGGGTCCCAGAGAGCCCCACTATAGATCTGGGTTCCCAGAGAGCCCCACCTTAGATCTGGGTTCCCAGAGAGCCCCCATACATCAGGGTCCCCAGAAATTCCCCCATACATCAGGGTCCCCAGAGAGTCCCCCATACATCAGGGTCCCAAAGAGCCCCCCCATACATCATGGTCCCCAGAGAGCCCCCCATACATCAGCATCCCAGAGAGCCCCACCATAGATCTGGGTTCCCAGAGAGCCCCCCATACATCAGGGTTCCCAGAGAGCCCCCCCCATAAATCAGGGTCCCCAGAGAGCCCCCCCATAAATTAGGGTCCCTAGAGAGCCTCCCCCCATACATCAGGGTCCCCAGAGAGCCTCCCCTTACATCAGGGTCCGCAAAGAGCCCCATCCTTACATCAGGGTCCCCAGAGAGCCCCGACCCCCCTTACATCAGGGTCCCCAGAGAGCCCCCCTTACATCAGGGTCCACAGAGAGCCCCCAACCCCCCTTACATCGGGGTCCCCAGAGAGCCCCCCCTTACATTAGGGTCCCCAGAGAGCCCCCCTTACATCAAGGTCTCCAGAGAGCCCCCCCATACATCAGGGTCCCCAGAGAGCCCCCCCATACATCAGGGTCCCCAGAGAGCCCAGCCTTACATCAATATCTCCAGAGAGCCCCCCATACATCAGGGTCCACTCCCCAGAGAGCCCCCATACATCAGGTTCCCCAGAGAGCCCCCCCAAAGATCAGGGTCCCCAGAGAGCCCCCCTTACATCAAGGTCTCCAGAGAGCCCCCCATACATCAGGGTCCCCAGAAAGCCCCGACCCCCCTTACATCAGGGTCCCCAGAGAGCCCCGACCCCCCTTACATCAGGGTCCCCAGAGAGCCCCCCTTACATCAGGGTCCCCAGAGAGCCCCCAACCCCCCTTACATCAGGGTCCCCAGAGAGCCCCCCTTACATTAGGGTCCCCAGAGAGCCTCCCCTTACATTAGGGTCCCCAGAGAGCCCCCCTTACATCAAGGTCTCCAGAGAGCCCCCCATACATCAGGGTCCCAGAGAGCCCCCCCATACATCAGGGTCCCTAGAGAGCCTCCACCCCATACATCAGGGTCCCCAGAGAGCCTCCCCTTACATCAGGGTCCCCAGAGAGCCCCCCATACATCTGGGTTCCCAGAGAGCCCCCCCATACATCAGGGTCCCAGAGAGCCCCCCCATACATCAGGGTCCCAGAGAGCCCCACTATAGATCTGGGTTCCCAGAGAGCCCCACCTTAGATCTGGGTTCCCAGAGAGCCCCCATACATCAGGGTCCCCAGAAATTCCCCCATACATCAGGGTCCCCAGAGAGTCCCCCATACATCAGGGTCCCAAAGAGCCCCCCCATACATCATGGTTCCCAGAGAGCCCCCCATACATCAGCGTCCCAGAGAGCCCCACCATAGATCTGGGTTCCCAGAGAGCCCCCCATACATCAGGGTTCCCAGAGAGCCCCCCCATAAATCAGGGTCCCCAGAGAGCCCCCCCATAAATTAGGGTCCCTAGAGAGCCTCCCCCCATACATCAGGGTCCCCAGAGAGCCTCCCCTTACATCAGGGTCCGCAAAGAGCCCCATCCTTACATCAGGGTCCCCAGAGAGCCCCGACCCCCCTTACATCAGGGTCCCCAGAGAGCCCCCCTTACATCAGGGTCCCCAGAGAGCCCCCAACCCCCCTTACATCGGGGTCCCCAGAGAGCCCCCCCTTACATTAGGGTCCCCAGAGAGCCCCCCTTACATCAAGGTCTCCAGAGAGCCCCCCCATACATCAGGGTCCCCAGAGAGCCCCCCCATACATCAGGGTCCCCAGAGAGCCCAGCCTTACATCAATATCTCCAGAGAGCCCCCCATACATCAGGGTCCACTCCCCAGAGAGCCCCCATACATCAGGTTCCCCAGAGAGCCCCCCCAAAGATCAGGGTCCCCAGAGAGCCCCCCTTACATCAAGGTCTCCAGAGAGCCCCCCATACATCAGGGTCCCCAGAAAGCCCCGACCCCCCTTACATCAGGGTCCCCAGAGAGCCCCGACCCCCCTTACATCAGGGTCCCCAGAGAGCCCCCCTTACATCAGGGTCCCCAGAGAGCCCCCAACCCCCCTTACATCAGGGTCCCCAGAGAGCCCCCCTTACATTAGGGTCCCCAGAGAGCCTCCCCTTACATTAGGGTCCCCAGAGAGCCCCCCTTACATCAAGGTCTCCAGAGAGCCCCCCATACATCAGGGTCCCCAGAGAGCCCCCCCATACATAAGGGTCCCTAGAGAGCCCAGCCTTACATCAATGTCTCCAGAGAGCCCCCCATACATCAGGGTCCACTCCCCAGAGAGCCCCCATACATCAGGTTCCCCAGAGAGCCCCCCCATAGATCAGGGTCCCCAGAGAGCCCCCCATACATCAGGGTTCCCAGAGAGCCCCCCATACATCAGGGTCCCCAGAGAGCCTCCCCCCATACATGAGGGTTCCCAGAGAGCCCCACATACATCAGGGTCCCCAGAGAGCCCCCCCATACATCAGGGTCCCAGAGAGCACCCCCATACATCAGGGTCCCTAGAGAGCCTCCCCCCATACATCAGGGTCCCCAGAGAGCCCCCCATACATCAGGGTCCCCAGAGAACCCCCCATACATCAGGGTCTCAGAGAGCCCCACCATAGATCTGGGTTCCCAAAAAGCTCCGTCATACATCAGGGTCCCAGAAAACCCCCCACACATCAGGGTCCCAGAGAGCACCCCATAAATCAGGGTCCCAGAGAGCCCCCCCATACATCAGGGTCCCCAGAGAGCCCCCCATACATCAGGGTCCCCAGAGAGCCCCCCATACATCAGGGTCCCCAGAGAGCCTCCCCCCATACATAAGGGGCCCCAGAGAGCCTCCTCCATACATCAGGGTCCCCAGAAAACCCCCCCTTACATTAGGGTCCCCAGAGAGCCCACCTTACATCAAGGTCTCCAGAGAGCCCCCCCATACATCAGGGTCCACAGAGAGCCCCCCATACATCAGGGTCCACCCCCCAGAGAGCCCCCATACATCAGGTTCCCCAGAGAGCCCCCCCAAAGATCAGGGTCCCCAGAGAGCCCCCCTTACATCAAGGTCTCCAGAGAGCCCCCCATACATCAGGGTCCCCAGAAAGCCCCGACCCCCCTTACATCAGGGTCCCCAGAGAGCCCCGACCCCCCTTACATCAGGGTCCCCAGAGAGCCCCCCTTACATCATGGTCCCCAGAGAGCCCTCAACCCCCCTTACATCAGGGTCCCCAGAGAGCCCCCTTACATTAGGGTCCCCAGAGAGCCTCCCCTTACATTGGGGTCCCCAAAGAGCCCCCCTTACATCAAGGTCTCCTAAGAGCCCCCCATACATCAGGTCCCCAGAGAGCCCCCCATACATAATGGTCCCTAGAGAGCCCAGCCTTACATCAATGTCTCCAGAGAGCCCCCCATACATCAGGGTCCACTCCCCAGAGAGCCCCCATACATCAGGTTCCCCAGAGAGCCCCCCCATAGATCAGGGTCCCCAGAGAGCCCCCCCATAGATCAGGGTCCCCAGAGAGCCCCCCATACATCAGGGTTCCCAGAGAGCCCCCCATACATCAGGGTCCCCAGAGAGCCTCCCCCCATACATCAGGGTTCCCAGAGAGCCCCCCATACATTAGGGTCCCCAGAGAGCCCCCCCATACATCAGGGTCCCAGAGAGCACCCCCATACATCAGGGTCCCTAGAGAGCCTCCCCCCATACATCAGGGTCCCCAGAGAGCCCCCCATACATCAGGGTCCCCAGAGAACCCCCCATACATCAGGGTCTCAGAGAGCCCCACCATAGATCTGGGTTCCCAGAGAGCTCCGTCATACATCAGGGTCCCAGAAACCCCCCCATACATCAGGGTCCCCAGAGAGCCCCCATACATGAGGGTCCCAGAGAGCCCCATCATAGATCTGGGTTCCCAGAGAGCCCCCCAATGATCAGGGTTCCCAGAGAGCCCCCCCATACATCAGGGTCCCCAGAGAGCCCCCCTATACATCAGCATCCCAGAGAGCCCCCCCATACATCAGGGTCCCTAGAGAGCCTCCCCCCATACATCAGGGACCCCAGAGAGCCCCCCCCATACATCAGGGTCCCCAGAGAGCACCCCATACATCAGGGTCCCAGAGAGCACCCCATAAATCAGGGTCCCAGAGAGCCCCCCCATACATCAGGGTCCCCAGAGAGCCCCCCATACATCAGGGTCCCCAGAGAGCCCCCCATACATCAGGGTCCCCAGAGAGCCTCCCCCATACATCAGGGTCCCCAGAGAGCCTCCTCCATACATCAGGGTCCCCAGAGAGCCCCCCTCATACATCAGGGTCCCCAGAGAGCCCCCATACATCAGGGTCCCCAGAGAGCCTCCCCTTACATCAGGGTCCGCAAAGAGCCCCATCCTTACATCAGGGTCCCCAGAGAGCCCCGACCCCCCTTACATCAGGGTCCCCAGAGAGCCCCCCTTACATCAGGGTCCCCAGAGAGCCCCCAACCCCCCTTACATCGGGGTCCCCAGAGAGCCCCCCCTTACATTAGGGTCCCCAGAGAGCCCCCCTTACATCAAGGTCTCCAGAGAGCCCCCCCATACATCAGGGTCCCCAGAGAGCCCCCCCATACATCAGGGTCCCCAGAGAGCCCAGCCTTACATCAATATCTCCAGAGAGCCCCCCATACATCAGGGTCCACTCCCCAGAGAGCCCCCATACATCAGGTTCCCCAGAGAGCCCCCCCAAAGATCAGGGTCCCCAGAGAGCCCCCCTTACATCAAGGTCTCCAGAGAGCCCCCCATACATCAGGGTCCCCAGAAAGCCCCGACCCCCCTTACATCAGGGTCCCCAGAGAGCCCCGACCCCCCTTACATCAGGGTCCCCAGAGAGCCCCCCTTACATCAGGGTCCCCAGAGAGCCCCCAACCCCCCTTACATCAGGGTCCCCAGAGAGCCCCCCTTACATTAGGGTCCCCAGAGAGCCTCCCCTTACATTAGGGTCCCCAGAGAGCCCCCCTTACATCAAGGTCTCCAGAGAGCCCCCCATACATCAGGGTCCCCAGAGAGCCCCCCCATACATAAGGGTCCCTAGAGAGCCCAGCCTTACATCAATGTCTCCAGAGAGCCCCCCATACATCAGGGTCCACTCCCCAGAGAGCCCCCATACATCAGGTTCCCCAGAGAGCCCCCCCATAGATCAGGGTCCCCAGAGAGCCCCCCATACATCAGGGTTCCCAGAGAGCCCCCCATACATCAGGGTCCCCAGAGAGCCTCCCCCCATACATGAGGGTTCCCAGAGAGCCCCACATGCATCAGGGTCCCCAGAGAGCCCCCCCATACATCAGGGTCCCAGAGAGCACCCCCATACATCAGGGTCCCTAGAGAGCCTCCCCCCATACATCAGGGTCCCCAGAGAGCCCCCCATACATCAGGGTCCCCAGAGAACCCCCCATACATCAGGGTCTCAGAGAGCCCCACCATAGATCTGGGTTCCCAAAAAGCTCCGTCATACATCAGGGTCCCAGAAAACCCCCCACACATCAGGGTCCCAGAGAGCACCCCATAAATCAGGGTCCCAGAGAGCCCCCCCATACATCAGGGTCCCCAGAGAGCCCCCCATACATCAGGGTCCCCAGAGAGCCCCCCATACATCAGGGTCCCCAGAGAGCCTCCCCCCATACATAAGGGGCCCCAGAGAGCCTCCTCCATACATCAGGGTCCCCAGAAAACCCCCTCTTACATTAGGGTCCCCAGAGAGCCCCCCTTACATCAAGGTCTCCAGAGAGCCCCCCCATACATCAGGGTCCACAGAGAGCCCCCCATACATCAGGGTCCACTCCCCAGAGAGCCCCCATACATCAGGTTCCCCAGAGAGCCCCCCCAAAGATCAGGGTCCCCAGAGAGCCCCCCTTACATCAAGGTCTCCAGAGAGCCCCCCATACATCAGGGTCCCCAGAAAGCCCCGACCCCCCTTACATCAGGGTCCCCAGAGAGCCCCGACCCCCCTTACATCAGGGTCCCCAGAGAGCCCCCCTTACATCATGGTCCCCAGAGAGCCCTCAACCCCCCTTACATCAGGGTCCCCAGAGAGCCCCCTTACATTAGGGTCCCCAGAGAGCCTCCCCTTACATTGGGGTCCCCAAAGAGCCCCCCTTACATCAAGGTCTCCTAAGAGCCCCCCATACATCAGGTCCCCAGAGAGCCCCCCATACATAATGGTCCCTAGAGAGCCCAGCCTTACATCAATGTCTCCAGAGAGCCCCCCATACATCAGGGTCCACTCCCCAGAGAGCCCCCATACATCAGGTTCCCCAGAGAGCCCCCCCATAGATCAGGGTCCCCAGAGAGCCCCCCCATAGATCAGGGTCCCCAGAGAGCCCCCCATACATCAGGGTTCCCAGAGAGCCCCCCATACATCAGGGTCCCCAGAGAGCCTCCCCCCATACATCAGGGTTCCCAGAGAGCCCCCCATACATTAGGGTCCCCAGAGAGCCCCCCCATACATCAGGGTCCCAGAGAGCACCCCCATACATCAGGGTCCCTAGAGAGCCTCCCCCCATACATCAGGGTCCCCAGAGAGCCCCCCATACATCAGGGTCCCCAGAGAACCCCCCATACATCAGGGTCTCAGAGAGCCCCACCATAGATCTGGGTTCCCAGAGAGCTCCGTCATACATCAGGGTCCCAGAAACCCCCCCATACATCAGGGTCCCCAGAGAGCCCCCATACATGAGGGTCCCAGAGAGCCCCATCATAGATCTGGGTTCCCAGAGAGCCCCCCAATGATCAGGGTTCCCAGAGAGCCCCCCCATACATCAGGGTCCCCAGAGAGCCCCCCTATACATCAGCATCCCAGAGAGCCCCCCCATACATCAGGGTCCCTAGAGAGCCTCCCCCCATACATCAGGGACCCCAGAGAGCCCCCCCCATACATCAGGGTCCCCAGAGAGCACCCCATACATCAGGGTCCCAGAGAGCACCCCATAAATCAGGGTCCCAGAGAGCCCCCCCATACATCAGGGTCCCCAGAGAGCCCCCCATACATCAGGGTCCCCAGAGAGCCCCCCATACATCAGGGTCCCCAGAGAGCCTCCCCCATACATCAGGGTCCCCAGAGAGCCTCCTCCATACATCAGGGTCCCCAGAGAGCCCCCCTCATACATCAGGGTCCCCAGAGAGCCTCCCCCCATACATCAGGGTCCCCAGAGAGCCCACCATGCATTAAGGTCCCCAGAGAGCCTCCCCCATACATCAGGGTTCCAAGAGATCACCTCATACATCAGGGTCCCCAGAGAGCCTCCCCCCATACATCAGGGTCCCAGAGAGCCTCCCCCCATACATCAGGGTCCCCAGAGAGCCCCCCATACATCAGGGTTCCCAGAGAGCCCCCCCTACATCAGGGTCCCCAGAGAGCCCCCATACATCAGGGTCCCCAGAGAGCCCCCCCCCATACATCAAGGTCCCCAGAGAGCCCCCCATACATCAGGGTCCCCAGAAAGCCCCGACCCCCCTTACATCAGGGTCCCCAGAGAGCCCCGACCCCCTTACATCAGGGTCCCCAGAGAGCCCCCCTTACATCATGGTCCCCAGAGAGCCCTCAACCCCCCTTACATCAGGGTCCCCAGAGAGCCCCCTTACATTAGGGTCCCCAGAGAGCCTCCCCTTACATTGGGGTCCCCAAAGAGCCCCCCTTACATCAAGGTCTCCAGAGAGCCCCCCATACATCAGGGTCCCCAGAAAGCCCCGACCCCCCTTACATCAGGGTCCCCAGAGAGCCCCGACCCCCCTTACATCAGGGTCCCCAGAGAGCCCCCCTTACATCATGGTCCCCAGAGAGCCCTCAACCCCCCTTACATCAGGGTCCCCAGAGAGCCCCCTTACATTAGGGTCCCCAGAGAGCCTCCCCTTACATTGGGGTCCCCAAAGAGCCCCCCTTACATCAAGGTCTCCTAAGAGCCCCCCATACATCAGGTCCCCAGAGAGCCCCCCATACATAATGGTCCCTAGAGAGCCCAGCCTTACATCAATGTCTCCAGAGAGCCCCCCATACATCAGGGTCCACTCCCCAGAGAGCCCCCATACATCAGGTTCCCCAGAGAGCCCCCCCATAGATCAGGGTCCCCAGAGAGCCCCCCATAGATCAGGGTCCCCAGAGAGCCCCCCATACATCAGGGTTCCCAGAGAGCCCCCCATACATCAGGGTCCCCAGAGAGCCTCCCCCCATACATCAGGGTTCCCAGAGAGCCCCCCATACATTAGGGTCCCCAGAGAGCCCCCCCATACATCAGGGTCCCAGAGAGCACCCCCATACATCAGGGTCCCTAGAGAGCCTCCCCCCATACATCAGGGTCCCCAGAGAGCCCCCCATACATCAGGGTCCCCAGAGAACCCCCCATACATCAGGGTCTCAGAGAGCCCCACCATAGATCTGGGTTCCCAGAGAGCTCCGTCATACATCAGGGTCCCAGAAACCCCCCCATACATCAGGGTCCCCAGAGAGCCCCCATACATGAGGGTCCCAGAGAGCCCCATCATAGATCTGGGTTCCCAGAGAGCCCCCCAATGATCAGGGTTCCCAGAGAGCCCCCCCATACATCAGGGTCCCCAGAGAGCCCCCCTATACATCAGCATCCCAGAGAGCCCCCCCATACATCAGGGTCCCTAGAGAGCCTCCCCCCATACATCAGGGACCCAGAGAGCCCCCCCATACATCAGGGTCCCCAGAGAGCACCCCATACATCAGGGTCCCAGAGAGCACCCCATAAATCAGGGTCCCAGAGAGCCCCCCCATACATCAGGGTCCCCAGAGAGCCCCCCATACATCAGGGTCCCCAGAGAGCCCCCCATACATCAGGGTCCCCAGAGAGCCTCCCCCATACATCAGGGTCCCCAGAGAGCCTCCTCCATACATCAGGGTCCCCAGAGAGCCCCCCTCATACATCAGGGTCCCCAGAGAGCCTCCCCCCATACATCAGGGTCCCCAGAGAGCCCACCATGCATTAAGGTCCCCAGAGAGCCTCCCCCATACATCAGGGTTCCAAGAGATCACCTCATACATCAGGGTCCCCAGAGAGCCTCCCCCCATACATCAGGGTCCCAGAGAGCCTCCCCCCATACATCAGGGTCCCCAGAGAGCCCCCCATACATCAGGGTTCCCAGAGAGCCCCCCCTACATCAGGGTCCCCAGAGAGCCCCCATACATCAGGGTCCCCAGAGAGCCCCCCCCCATACATCAAGGTCCCCAGAGAGCCCCCCATACATCAGGGTCCCCAGTGAGCCTCCCCCTCATACATCAGGGTCCCCAGAGAGCCTCCCCCATACATCAGGGTACCGAGAGAGCCCCCCATACATCAGGGTTCCCAGAGAGCCCCCCATTCATCAGGGTTCCAAGAGAGCCCCTCATAAATCAGGGTCCCCAGAGAGCCTCCCCCCATACATCAAGGTCCCCAGAGAGCCCCCATACATCAGGGTCCCCAGAGAGCCTCCCCTCATACATCAGGGTCCCCAGAGAGCCTCCCCCATACATCAGGGTCCCGAGAGAGCCCCCCATACATCAGGGTTCCCAGAGAGCCCCCCCATACATCAGGGTTCCAAGAGAGCCCCTCATAAATCAGGGTCCCAGAGAGCCTCCCCCATACATCAGGGTCGCCAGAGAGCCTCCTCCTCATACATCAGGGTCCCCAGAGAGCCTCCCCCTATACATCAGGGTCCCAGAGAGCCCCCATACATCAGTGTCCCCAGAGAGCCTCCCCCCATACATCAGGGTCCCCAGAGAGCCCCCCATACATCAGGGTTCCCAGAGAGCCCCCCCTACATCAGGGTCCCCAGAGTGCCCCTCATACATCAGGGTCCCCAGAGAGCCTCCCCCATAAATCAAGGTCCCCAGAGAGCCCCCATACATCAGGGTCCCCAGAGAACATCCCCCATACATCAGGGTCCCGAGAGAGCCCCCCATACGTCAGGGTTCCCAGAGAGCCCCCCCATACATCAGGGTTCCCAGAGAGCCCCTCATACATCAGAGTCCCCAGAGAGCCTCCCCCCATACATTAGCGTCCCCAGAGAGCCTCCTTCTCATACACCAGGGTCCCCAGAGAGCCCCCTCATACATCAGGGTCCCCAGAGAGCCTCCCCCCATACATCAGGGTTCCCAGAGAGCCCCTCATACATCAGGGTCCCCAGAGAGCCTCCCCCCATACATCAGGGTCCCCAGAGAGCCTGACCCCCATACATCAGGGTCCCCAGAGAGCCCCCCATACATCAGGGTCCCCAGAGAGCCCCCATACATCAGGGTCCCCAGAGAGCCCCCCCCATACATCAAGGTCCCCAGAGAGCCCCCCATACATCAGGGTCCCCAGTGAGCCTCCCCCTCATACATCAGGGTCCCCAGAGAGCCTCCCCCATACATCAGGGTACCGAGAGAGCCCCCCATACATCAGGGTTCCCAGAGAGCCCCCCCATACATCAGGGTTCCAAGAGAGCCCCTCATAAATCAGGGTCCCCAGAGAGCCTCCCCCCATACATCAAGGTCCCCAGAGAGCCCCCCATACATCAGGGTCCCCAGAGAGCCTCCCCCTCATACATCAGGGTCCCCAGAGAGCCTCCCCCATACATCAGGGTCCCGAGAGAGCCCCCCATACATCAGGGTTCCCAGAGAGCCCCCCCATACATCAGGGTTCCAAGAGAGCCCCTCATAAATCAGGGTCCCCAGAGAGCCTCCCCCATACATCAGGGTCGCCAGAGAGCCTCCTCCTCATACATCAGGGTCCCCAGAGAGCCTCCCCCTATACATCAGGGTCCCCAGAGAGCCCCCCATACATCAGTGTCCCCAGAGAGCCTCCCCCCATACATCAGGGTCCCCAGAGAGCCCCCCATACATCAGGGTTCCCAGAGAGCCCCCCCTACATCAGGGTCCCCAGAGTGCCCCTCATACATCAGGGTCCCCAGAGAGCCTTCCCCATAAATCAAGGTCCCCAGAGAGCCCCCCATACATCAGGGTCCCCAGAGAACATCCCCCATACATCAGGGTCCCGAGAGAGCCCCCCATACGTCAGGGTTCCCAGAGAGCCCCCCCATACATCAGGGTTCCCAGAGAGCCCCTCATACATCAGAGTCCCCAGAGAGCCTCCCCCCCATACATTAGCGTCACCAGAGAGCCTCCTCCTCATACACCAGGGTCCCCAGAGAGCCCCTCATACATCAGGGTCCCCAGAGAGCCTCCCCCCATACATCAGGGTTCCCAGAGAGCCCCTCATACATCAGGGTCCCCAGAGAGCCTCCCCCCATACATCAGGGTCCCCAGAGAGCCTGACCCCCATACATCAGGGTCCCCAGAGAGCCCCCCATACATCAGGGTCCCCAGAGAGCCCCCCATACATCAGGGTCCCAGAGAGCACCCCATAAATCAGGGTCCCAGAGAGCCCCCTCATACATCAGGGTCCCAGAAACCCACCGTACATCAGGGTCCCCAGAGAGCCCCCATACATCAGGGTCCCAGAGAGCCCCACCATAGATCTGGGTTCCCAGAGTGCCCCCCAATCATCAGGGTTCCCAGAGAGCCCCCCCATACATCAGGGTCCCCAGAGAGCACCCCCATACATCAGGGTCCCAGAGAGCCCCCCCATACATCAGGGTCCCTAGAGAGCCTCCCCCCATACATCAGGGTCCCCAGAGAGCCCCCCCATACATCAGGGTCCCCAGAGAGCCCCCCATACATCAGGGTCCCAGAGAGCACTCCGTAAATCAGGGTCCCAGAGAGCCCCCCCATACATCAGGGTCCCCAGAGAGCCCCCCATACATCAGGGTCCCCAGAGAGCCCCCCATACATCAGGGTCCCCAGAGAGCCTCCCCCATACATCAGGGTCCCCAGAGAGCCCCCCCATACATCAGGGTCCCCAGAGAGCCCCCCTCATACATCAGGGTCCCCAGAGAGCCTCCCCCCATACATCAGGGTCCCCAGAGAGCCCCCCATATATCAAGGTCCCCCGAGACCCTCCCCCATACATCAGAGTTCCAAGAGATCACCTCATACATCAGGGTCCCCAGAGAGCCTCCCCCCATACATCAAGGTCCCAGAGAGCCTCCCCCCATACATCAGGGTCCCCAGAGAGCCCCCCATACATCAGGGTTCCCAGAGAGCCTCCCCCATACATCAGGGTCCCCAGAGAGCCCCCCCATACATCAGGGTCCCCAGAGAGCCCCCCTCATACATCAGGGTCCCCAGAGAGCCTCCCCCCATACATCAGGGTCCCCAGAGAGCCCCCCATATATCAAGGTCCCCAGAGACCCTCCCCCATACATCAGAGTTCCAAGAGATCACCTCATACATCAGGGTCCCCAGAGAGCCTCCCCCCATACATCAAGGTCCCAGAGAGCCTCCCCCCATACATCAGGGTCCCCAGAGAGCCCCCCATACATCAGGGTTCCCAGAGAGCCCCCCCTACATCAGGGTCCCCAGAGAGCCCCCCATACATCAGGGTCCCCAGAGAGCCCACCATACATCAGGGTTCCCAGAGAGCCCCCCATACATCAAGGTCCCCAGAGAGCCTCCCCCTCATACATCAGGGTCCCCAGAGAGCCTCCCCCATACATCAGGGTCCCGAGAGAGCCCCCCATACATCAGGGTTCCCAGAGAGCCCCCCCATACATCAGGGTTCCCAGAGAGCCCCTCATACATCAGGGTCTCCAGAGAGCCACCCCCCATATATCAGGGTCCCCAGAGAGCTTCTCCCATACATCAGGGTCCCCAGAGAGCCCCCCCATACATCAGGGTTCCCAGAGAGCCCCCCCTACATCAGCATCCCCAGAGAGCCCCCCCATACATAAGGGTCCCCAGAGAGCCTCCCCCCATACATCAGGGTCCCCAGAGAGCCCCCCATACATCAGGGTCCCCAGAGAGCCTACCCATCATACATCAGGGTCCCCAGAGAGCATCCCCCATACATTAGGGTCCTGAGAGAGCCCCCCCATACTTCAGGGTTCCCAGAGAGCCCCCCCATACATCAGGGTTCCCATTGAGCCCCTCATACATCAGAGTCCCCAGAGAGCCTCCTCACCATACATTAGCGTCCCCAGAGAGCCTCCTCCTCATACACCAGGGTCCCCTGAGAGCCCCCCCATACATAAGGGTCCCCAGAGAGCCCCCCATACATCAGGGTCCCCAGAAAGCCTCCCCCCATACATCAGGGTTCCCAGAGAGCCCCTCATACATTAGGGTCCCCAGAGAGCCTCCCCCCCATACATCAGGGTCCCCAGAGAGCCTGACCCCCATACATCAGGGTCCCCTGAGAGCCTCCCCCTCATACATCAGGGTCCCCAGAGAGCCCCCCATACATCAGGGTTCCCAGAGAGCCCACCCATACATCAGGGTTCCCAGAGAGCTCACCCATACATCAGGGTCCCCAGAGAGCCTCCCCCCATACATCAGGGTTCCCAGAGAGCCCACCCATACATCAGGGTCCCCAGAGAGCCTCCCCCCATACATCAAGGTCCCCAGAGAGCTTCCCCCAATACATCAAGGTCCCCAGAGAGCCCCCCATACATCAGGGTCCCCAGAGAGCCTCCACCTCATACATTATGGTCCCCAGAGAGCCTCCCCCTCATACATCAGGGTCCCCAGAGAGCCCCCCATACCTCAGGGTTCCCAGAGAGCCCACCCATACATCAGGGTTTCCAGAGAGCCCCCCCATACATCAGGGTTCCCAGAGAGCCCCTCATACATCAGAGTCCCCAGAGAGCCTCCTCACCATACATTAGCGTCCCCAGAGAGCCTCCTCCTCATACACCAGGGTCCCCTAAGAGCCCCCCCATACATCAGGGTCCCCAGAGAGCCCCCCATACATCAGGGTCCCCAGAGAGCCTCCCCCCATACATCAGGGTTCCCAGAGAGCCCCTCATACGTCAGGGTCCCCAGAGAGCCTCCCCCCATACATCAGGGTCCCCAGAGAGCCTGACCCCCATACATCAGGGTCCCCAGAGAGCCCCCCATACATCAGGGTCCCCTGAGAGCCTCCCCCTCATACATCAGGGTCCCCAGAGAGCCCCCCATACATCATGGTTCCCAGAGAGCACACCCATACATCAGGGTCCCCAGAGAGCCTCCCCCCATACATCAGGGTCCCCAGAGAGCCTCCCCCCATACATCAAGGTCCCCAGAGAGCCCCCCATACATCAGGGTCCCCAGAGAGCCTCCCCCTCATACATTAGGGTCCCCAGAGAGCCTCCCCCTCTACATCAGGGCCCCCAGAGAGCCCCCCATACCTCAGGGTTCCCAGAGAGCCCACCCATACATCAGGGTTCCCAGAGAGCCTCCCCCCCATACATCAGGGTCCCCAGAGAGCCTCCCCCCATACATCAAGGTCCCCAGAGAGCCCCCCATACATCAGGGGTCCCCAGAGAGCCTCCCCCTCATACATCAGGGTCCCCAGAGAGCCTCCCCCATACATCAGGGTCCCCAGAGAGCCCCCCATACATCAGGGTTCCCAGAGAGCCCCCCTATACATCAGGGTCCCCAGAGAGCCTCCCCCTTACATCAGGGTTCCCAGACTTAGCCCCTCCCCCCCACAGGTTCCCCTGTACCTGGCTGTGCTCCTCCAACCGCCAGCACAGGGGGAGGTGGGAGGTGGCGATCGGCAGCTCTATGGTGCCTGTGGATCTCACTGGGGCTTGCAGTTCTCCTCCTGATTCTGTACAGTGGAGAGGGGAGGGGCCTCTGACCTGGGCAGCAGTCGGCAACAGTGTACAAGCAGAACAACTCACTTTTACACTGAAGAGTGAAACTTGTAGCTGCCCGGGTCAGAGGCCCCTCCCCTCTCCACTGTATACACTCTGGAGGAGAAATACAAGCCCCAGGGAGATGCCGCGAGCACCATAGAGCTGCCGATCGCCGCCTCCCACTCCCCCACTGCATTCAAACTGAAAGCCAGAGGTGCAGGGGGAAGATGCTGTGTCTAGGGCCCCCCCACAGCGGCAGAACGGCTTCACCGCAGCACTGCCAGCAGCATACCCCTAGATCCGACGAGCATCTCTCAGGAGCTTCTCACGGGCCCCCTACTGGCCGCGGGCCCTCGATCGGCGTCCGCATGCCCGCATGGTCAATTCGCCTCTGGACACATGATTTTTCATCAAGCAGTAATAAGCCTACTTTGACAGGGATAGAAACTGGCCAGCGGTTTGCTGAGGCTGTCCTTGTTTTTGTAGATGCAAAGTTTTCTGCCACAAGTCAAATTTTAGCAAAGTCTCATTAAGATTTTTGAAATCCCACATGATACAGCGGCACAACATTTTCCAGTGATAGAATAGTTTTATTGAGCAAAACTCAGCTGAACTGTAGAGACATAAGGCACGGGCAGGTATTTTTTAAGGACTCAGAGGATCAGCCCGCAGATGATACTGAAGCGTAAATTTGGCCAGCATCAGGGAAATTGTAATCAGGCCCTAACTGGTGTATGCCTAACTTTTTTTTTTACTTTGGAGATAGGTTGGTGTGGTGAAAGTGAGTTATATAATGTAAGCTGGTTTAGGTGCACATTGTTTTGATACATCACCATATTATGGACAAAAGGCAACTCAAATAACTAAAGGTCATCAACAATTGAATGCTGCAATTTGAGCATGCATTATCAACATAAAATAAAAAACAATGTTCCCTAAAATAAATATACTCCAAAAGTACAGTTTGCTAACCAACTTTAATTTTTTTCCTATGCAGTTTGATATCTACATAATCATTCCCTACAATAGCCTCAACACATTTACAAGATAAAATCACCAACAAAGATAGCTGCCCTGCCCCCTACACTCTATACTCTGTGCTGAAAAGGAAAATTGCCAGTTCCTGTCACTACGCTCGTGCTCTTCTAGAAGCAAACTCAAGTTGTTGACCTCTTAAGCATAAACTGAGGTAGGTCAAACTGTGCTTAAAGTGTTACTAAACCCAGGACCCTGCATTCACTTTATCTGGTCTTTCACAGTAAATAGAACATGGAAATGCAATCATTTTAGTAAATATAAACTGCTAAATACCTTTTCTCATCAGTAGTATATAGCAGTCTTGTAACTTCTATCATTCCCTTTTTAAAGCTTGTAGGAGTTTTCATAATGCATTGGTTGTCCTATCAGGATGCAGAACCCCTGACACTCTGTCTGGACAGTGCTTATTGGCCCTGTGCTGATCACATGCACTCTCCCAAGAAAAAAAAAACACATCTGTAGCAATATAAACACCAAACTGAGCATGTGCAGCCTGACTCCACTAACTCTGTCTTATCTGGACATGTTTTGGAGTCAGTGGAAGAAGATGAGGATCTGTGCATACAGGATCAAACAGCCTTTTTTACACAAAGCAGAGGATTAACCCCTTAGGTTCCACGGTGAGTATAACAAGCATGTTTTACTGCATATACAGACTCATTTTACTGTTGTGGGTTTAGTAACACTTTAATGTCTTTGGTCAGCCTCTTGAGGTAAGTCACCACCCACAGCCCCGCAATACTGCGCTCAACTTCCCACCATGCTGCCAAGAACAACTACAGAGTGCTCCTTTTTAAAACAGTCACTTTATGTCAAATAATTGGAGCACTTTCTTTGAAGCACTTTGCATTTTTATGGATTGTCAGCACTTTAATGTTGCACTTTCTGAATTGTGGCACTATATTGTATAGAGTTTAGAGTATAGGGGGTAGCACAGCTATCTTTATTAGTGATTTCATAAGTAGGTTGTGATTGCACAACGGAAATAGAAGCAGCATCCCAACTTTTGCCCATTCACTTTTTTTGCACAGATTTATATTAGATACACAGTTTGAGGTAGCGCAGCATAATTTATAACATTTACAATATAGCTGCTTTAAACTACCGTTTTATAGTGAGGGGATTGGCATAGCCAAATGGCTCCTTAATAGCCAATCTATGGCTATTGGAGATGGTTCACAGGCCATATATGTAAACCTTGTGCCTTACAGTCTTATGTTGCTCTATCATGCTTGTGGACTATGTTTCTGCACAAGCTTTAAAAGGCATTTATTTTTTATTATGGGATTAAAAAAAGGTCACCTGAGCAAATTCTGTTAAAAGATCACCAGGACTGCAAATCTTCAAATCCCATCAGGAAACCAAGGTCACAACTAATCATCCCTATTGGTGGGATACAATAGACCTGAAGAGAGAAGGCTTTTTGGTATAATTCCCAATAGTATTAGAAATAAAAATATATAACTTTTCTTTTTTTTTTTTTACTTTCTAGCTTGCTGGAACTGACAATTTGTGAAGATCAAAGTACATTCCTTTGATCTGCACATAAAAGCAATATTCAAAACACATTGGGGCTGATTTACTAAAGCAAATGAGCATGAGCAGGGATAAATTGCTAAAGTATGCTTGTATTATAGGTCTACATGTACAAAGCATTCACGATCCCTGAACTTGATCGTACACTGGTGTTCAATACAAATGGTGTTGTCCTTGTTTGACGTGTGCATCAAACATTCCAATAATTCTGCTTTTGTGCCTTCTGTTCTGCTAAAATTCACATATGTGTGACAACATTTTACCTGAACCAAAGAAAAGAAAATGTAACAAGCTAGCTAAACAATGAAATGTACATAGCAAGGGGATCGGATATTGGTGTTGCCACCCGCCCGTTAATTTATGGGCAGCCCGTAAATTTAAGCCCATTTATGAGCAGCCCGTAAATGTCCGTTAAAAAAGAAGGAACAGAGGAGGAGCCCAGGAGGAGGTGAGGAGAGTGACACTGTGTGAGGGGGATAGCAAAAAGGGGGCAGAGGAGGACATTGGGGGGGTGAAGTCATGCAGGGGACAGAGAAGGACTCTGATGTGCTGCTCTGTGGAGAGGTGAAAGGGGCACAGGAGGAGGACACACTAATGTGGAGAGGTAATATGAAGGTGGACAGAGGAGGAAGCTACTGTGAGGGGGTGAGGAGGACACCACCATGTTTGCGGGCTCTGTCCACCTCCTGCTTCATGTCTGCAGCCTCTGTCCACCTCGTGTATCATGTTTGCAGCTTCTTTCCACCTCCTGCATCATGTCCGCTGTCTCTGTCCACCTCCTGTATCATGTTTGCAGCTTCTTTCCACCTCCTGTATCATGTCCGCAGCCTCTGACCATCTCTTGTCTTTTATCATGTCTGCAGTCTCTGAGGGAGAGTCCATAGAGGAACCAAGAGTGGGAGCGCCACTGGGATGGGGATCATAGGAGGAGTCAGACATGTGTGAAGAGAAAATTATAGAATAAAGCCAGAGCCTCCAAGCTGGAGCCATCTGACTGAGCCCTGCACGGTGCACCTGAGCGGAGGTCAGTGACAGCGCCGCCAGGCCAGTCTGAGGGGGGGTTACTGATGTAAGGCGGGGTAAATACAATAATGTAAGGTGACACTGATATAGAGGTTCCCCCTGTATTAGTAACCCCCCTTACCTTAGTGTATTCACTCTGCGGAAAGTGGTCTCTAGTCATCAGAGCCCCCATTATATCAGAGTTCTCCCTTAGATGATGATCTGAAGCATTCCCCTTTACATAAGAGTTCCCTTTTACTATACAGGTGAATCTTGTAGACTCTTATGTAAGGAAGAACTCTGTGCTGGCTGGGCTATAGTAACCTGACCTTCATGTCAATGGAGAAATATGGTTTTTGACTTTTGTTTAACTTTAACACATTGCTAATAGTACTATTTATGTGTTTATAGTTTAAATATTGATATTTGCACTGTTTAGCACTGACAACAGTCATTTTGGGTACTTTTTCACAGTGTCAGTAATAAATGTCGCTCTGTCAGTAAATGCCATGATTTTTGCCAGTAAAAAATTGGTGTCATTTGTAAATTTTGATGTCCTGAAAGTAAATTTCACTTTGGGGGCTGCCAACACTGTCTTGTAGGGCACCCAAGGTTTCTGTGTGGATAGTAGAAGACAGTTATGACTGATTGAACAATCTGAAGATAAAATAAAGAAAATAATAAAAAAAATATTATTTATTATTAAAAATAATAAAGAAAAATAATTAAAAAAAATAATAAAGGATTGAAGCTGGTTTCTCTGAGAAAAGGGGTCCATCACTTTCAGACACTAGCTAAAAGTGAGGACTTATGGAGTGGGGTAAGGGTTATTAGGGAAAGAGCCCCAGGTTCTTACTCATTTGCCGAACTACTCACGCAGATATACCGCGGAAGGTCGGCTCTCCTGCGCAAACTGACGTACCTGTACGTCAATCCGTAGAATAGCGGGCGCGCGCACCTGCGGGTTCCGCAGACTTAATGTCCACTGGCGGCCCGCGATTGCGTCGAGGAGAGGCAGAACAGAGAACTGCCTATGTAAACAAGGCATTTCCCTGTTCTGCCTAGTGACATGACAGAGATCTTCTGTTCCCGGTGATCGGGAACAGTGATCTCTGTCATGTTTCAGTAACTCCATCCCCCCTACAGTTAGAACACACTGAGGGAACACACTTAACCCCTTGATTGCCCCGTAGTGTTAACCCCTTCCCTGCCAGTGTAATTTTTACATTGATCAGTGCATTTTTTTTAGCACTGATCAATGTAATAACGGCACTAAACCGCAAAGAGTGTAATTTGGGGTCAGGTTTGTCCACCGCAATGTCACAGTCCCGTTAAAAATCACAGATCGCCGCCATTACCAGTAAAAATAATTTAAAAAAATAAAAGTCCCTAAATCTATCTCAGTTTGCAGACGCGATGACTTTTGTGCAAACCAATCAATATATGCCTATTGCGATTTTTTTTACCAGAAATATGTAGAATAATATATATCGGCCTAAACTGATGAATAGTTTTTTTATATATTTTTTTTTTGTGTATATGTATTATAGCAGAAAGTAAAAAAAATAGCTTTTTTTTCCAAATTGTCTGTCTTTTTTTTATAGCGCAAAAAATAAAAATCGCAGAGGTGATCAAATACCACCAAAAGAAAGCTCTATTTATGGTGAAAAAAGGAGGTAAATTTTGTGTGGGTACAGCATTGCACGACCACTCAATTGTCAGTTAAAGTGACGCAGTGCTGTAACGCAAAAAATTGTTTGTTTGAAAATTGTTGAAGTGGTTAAAAGCTTGCCAGTGTCCAATCACCCAAAGGTACAAGCCTATAAACCCAGATGTATAAATAAGTTGTCTGTGTGCCCGGTACTGTACAACATTATATATATTTATATATTATATATATATATATATACTTATATATATATATATATATAATATAAAGTTGGGAGATATGCAATATGTATATATACACAATACGTTTATATTTATGTATATATATTTTTATATATATATATATATATATATATATATATATATATATATATATATATATATATATATATATATATATATATATATATATATAATATATGCATATTGCATACTTCCCAAATTTTTAAGATGGGAGTGAGGGACACCTATAAGCAAAAGTATGCAGGCATAGGGCACTCCCATTGCCACGCCCCCTTAAAGGAGAATTGTACAAAAAAAACAAGATTGGTTAATCCCACAAATGCTTTTTTTTACCACTACTATTCCTTTATATTGGCTTTTGGAAATTACAAATGTAGCAATTTAGAAATCAGATGAAAGGTTTAGCACTGGAAAACACTTTTTGATATATAAAACGTGCATTTTATAAACATCTATATAGATCAGACCCAAATAAGGGACAAATGAGAATGAATGAGGGACAGAGGAGCATTGCTCCAAATCAGGGACAGCCCCTCGAAATCAGGGACAGTTGGGAGCTATGCATATTGGAATCTCCATTTTAAGCACCATTGTATGGAACCTTGGTGTGTGAACTTCTACACATGCACGCAGATATACTGTTCATGCATGTGCCATACAATTACCCCTTCACTTCAGCTAACCCCGCCCATATATAGTTAAGTAAAGTTTATTTACCTTTTGTCTAGAATTCCTTCTAAAAACAGCAATGTACTTCCTGGTGTCTAATGCCGCGTACACACGGGCGGACTTTTCGACCAGACTGGTCCGACGGACTTTCCGACGGACTTTCGACGGACTCTTGACGGACTTCCGACGGACTTTTGAACTAATGGACTTGCCTATACACGATCACACCAAAGTCCGACGGATTCGTACATGATGACGTACGACCGGACTAAAATAAGGAAGTTGATAGCCGGTAGTCAATAGCTGCCCTGGCATAGGTTTTCGTCCGTTGGACTAGCATACAGATGAGCGGATTTTTCGACCGGACTCGAGTCCGTCGGAAAGATTTGAAACATGTTTCAAATCTAAAGTCCGTCAGATTTTTGACCGAAAAAATCCGCTGCAGGTCCGATGGAGCCCAAACACAGTCGGATTGTCCGCCGGATTCGGTCCGTCGGACCAGTCCGGTCGAAAAGTCAGCCCGCGTGTACGCGGCATTAGGGTGCCTAGGCACTCCTACAGCCTCATATTTGCATCTCTGCAGTGTGAGATCTAGGCCACTACGGTCTCTGAAAGCTATTCTTGGTGGATTTAGATTGAGAAAGCCCTGTGACTCTATGACGATGACCATGCAGGCACAACACATAACAAGGCATGATAGGTCAGTAACAGGAAAAGATCATCTGCAGGGAGACCACAGAAAATACTAATTGCTAGTACGTTGCCCTCTGCCTGCCCTTTTTTGGGCACAGATTCCAGAGTTTTGTTTCTCTTTTTTCCAGTAATAGGGCACACAGATTTATTCCTAAAAGGTATGGATGTATATAAATATAAAAAAAATTGAGAAAATCACATTTTCATATTAGGCATACCTCGACCCATCTGACGTAGATTCAGGAGAGTTTACTACACAGTAAATTAATTGTATATACACCATAGTTCCTAGTAAATACCTTAAGTATGCAATCTGGTTTTCAAGCATAATGCCCTGTTGTATGCATATTTCTTAAAGTAATTCAGCACCATTGTAACAATAATGTTATTTTAATGTACAGTATACAGTATATGAATAGAATCTGCAGACACATTTATACAGGAGCAGCTTTCCAGCTGCTAAACTTACAGCCAATCTCAGCAATTTTTCTGAGTACAGCTTTTAGCTTCAGGGCAGGAAGTGCTGGGCTAACAAAGTGCACCCAATGTATTTAGATTACTTTTTTGGCAAACTGTGCACACCCAAGGTCTTTAAGTAGTTAAGCAGGCTGTTTATCGTATCCCTTGATATACTGATGAGGTAGTGTTTACAAATCTGTATATAAAATACAATAATCAAACATGGAACAAAAAGCAAGTCAAAATGATAAAATTACATGAAAAATACTTTCATAAAAATGTTAAACTAATGGAACAAAATGAAAATGCCATGTTGTTTCCTGTTAGAAGCCATGCATCACTGTAAGACCAACACTTTAGCTGGCCATGGCGGGCTTTATTTTGAGCTAATTCCTGATGAATTGGCTAAAATGTAGGCTGTGGGAGGCCCTGTCCATTGAGCCGGGTAGAAATGATTGACCGAACAATGACTATATCCTATTAGTGAGCAGGAATATATTGCAGGTGATGCCATGTAACAAATACATACCCCTACTGGTTTTCCCCATGCTATTGTTTAACTGCTGGCTGATGGTTTGTTTGACTCTTTTTTGGGGGGAAATGTTGTTGGTATACTGATGCTCCTCCCTGCTTTCTGTTCAATCCCTTCTACAGAGAATTTGTAAGATGTCGCCTGATTGCCATCTTCTGTTTCGGGGACTAATGCATTACCTCTTTATGTGGAGTCCTATCTTTTGAAAGGTAGCAGAGTTTTGGCCCACCCTTTGCAGCTATAACAGCTTCAACTCTTTTGGGAAGGCTGTTCACAAGGTTTATAAAGGTCCATAAAGACATGGATGAGCGAGTTTGGGGTGGAGGAACTTGACTGGCCTGTACAGAGTCCTGACCTCAACCCAACAGAACACCTTTGAGATGAATTAGAGCATAAGCTGCAAACCAGGCCTTCTACACATCAGTGCCTGACCTCACAAATGCACTTCTGGAAGAATGGTCAAACATTCCCATAGACACACTCCTAAACCCTGTGGACAGCCTTCCCAGAAGAATTAAAGCTGTTATAGCTGCAAAGGGTTAAGCCAGTTACCTGCAGAACTGCCTTAATTGTTTGTGGCATTAATTCAACAAGGTGTTGAGAAACATCCCTCAGAGATTTTTGTCTATATTGACATGATAGCATAACACAGTTGTGCAGATTTGTCGGCTGCACATCCATAATCTGAATCTCCTGTTCTACCACATCCCAAAGGTGCGCTATTGGATTGGGATCTGGTGACTGTGGAGGCCATTGGAGTACAGTGAACTCATTGTCATGTTCAAGAAACCAGTTTGAGATGATTTGAGCTTTGTAACATGGTGTACTATCCTGCTGGAAATAGCCATCAGAAGATGGGTAGACTTTAGTCATAAAGGGATGGACATGGTCAGCAACAATACTCAGGTAGACTGTGGCATTTAAACAATGCTGAATTGGTAGTCAGGGGCCAAAAGAATGGATCCATGCTTTCAAGTTGTTGATGCCAAGTTCTGACCCCACCATCTGAATGTCACAGCTGAAATCAACACTCATCAGACCAGGCAAGGTTTTTCCAATCTTCTATTGTCCAATTTTGGGGAGTCTGTGTGAATTGTAGCCTCGGTTTCCTGTTCTTGGCTGACAGGAGTGGCACCTGGTGTGGTCTTCTGCTGCTGTAGCCCATCGTCTTCAATGTTTAATGTGTTGTGCAATCAGAGATGGTATTCTGCATACCTTGGTTGTAACAAGTGCTTATTTGAGTTACTGTTGCCTTTCTATCATCTCAAACCAGTCTGCCCATTTCACTCTGACCTCTGATATCAACAAGGCATTTTCGCCCACACAACGGCAGCACACTGGATATTTTCTTTTTTTGACCATTCTCTGTAAATCCTAGAGATGGTTGTGCATGAAAATCCCAGTAGATCAGCAATTTTTGAAATACTCAGACCAGCTCATCTTGTACCAAAAATGCATTGAGTTGTTGCCATGTGATTGGCAATTAGCAATTGCCAATTAGCAATTTGTGCTACCAAGTGTACCTAATAAAGTGGCCGTTGAGTGTATTTATATATATATATATATATATATATACAATAATTAGAGATTATTTAACACATTTATACTTTTTCTTTAGATCTTTCTTTTGATATGCTGTATCACATCTATCTTGAAACTACTGTTTTGTGACAATTTGGTAAAGCAGTGTACTCCAAAATGGAATCATAGTACTGATGAAGTGGATGAACTCCCCGAAATGTGTAGCCTGTTTTGATGTTGCATATTAAATGTATAATATTATACAATAAATGACAACATTATCTCTGTTCAGGCACCCTCCAAGGTCAGTATCTATTTCCTGCATTAAGATGCTGGCTCAGAGATGATGCAGCCATATAAATCCGGGTGCCTTTGACATTCTTGGCAGTGTTCACAAATAACTTTAAAGTTGAAGTTTAGTGATTTTTTTTTTTAATCTTCGCCAGGGACAGTACTTGAATGACAAGTGCCCCATGTACTATAGTTGCTCTGTTCCTTGAAATCTCTCATCCTCTACCCCTCCTCCTGGATACTTTTGCAGCTGTGATCTTCCAATGCTGTGGGGCTTATTTCAAGTGGTTTCACCTGTCACTGGCACTAAATCCCTACATTTTAACTTTAATGTTGGTACTGCATCTCATTTTACTCACTTTCGCTTTACTCCCCACCACTCCATTCAACCCTAGGGAGGAAAGAGGAAAAACTAAGTACTTCCTGTTATGGGGAGCGTGTGACTCACTCTTCATTCTTCCATGTGATTGGCATAACATTTTTCACGGTGGGTTTCCTGATAGTGACAACATTGGACCATGCTTGCATTATGTGTGTTAAAATAGCAGAGACATAACTGGGAGACAGAGACAGAACGTTGTCACTTTATAAGGTTACTTTCACACTGAAAGTGCTAAAGCGCCGCTTGTTCTAGTTAGGGCTCCAAAACTTGTGTGCCTACAGGTTTCAGTGATGAAAATCTAATTATCACATAAAAAGATCATATAGGATTTTAGAGATTGAATTTACATATACTTTAATATCAAACCTGCCTTTTACCTTTAACCACTTCAGCCCCGGAAGGATTTACCCCCTTCCTGACCAGAGCACTTTTTACAATTCGGCACTGCGTCGCTTTAACTGCTAATTGCGCGGTCATGCAATGCTGTACCCAAACGAAATTTGCGTCCTTTTCTTCCCACAAATAGAGCTTTCTTTTGATGGTATTTGATCACCTCTGCCGTTTTTATTTTTTGCGCTATACACGGAAAAAGACCGAAAATTTTGAAAAAAAATGATATTTTCTACTTTTTGTTCTAAAAAAAATCCAATAAACTCAATTTTAGTCATACATTTAGGCCAAAATGTATTCGGCCACATGTCTTTGGTAAAAAAAATGTCAATAAGTGTATATTTATTGGTTTGCGCAAAAGTTATAGCGTCTACAAACTAGGGTACATTTTCTGGAATTTACACAGCCTTTAATTTATGACTGCCTATGTCGATTCTTGAGGTGCTAAAATGGCAGGGCAGTACAAAACCCCCACAAATGACCCCATTTTGGAAAGTAGACACCCCAAGGAATTTGCTGAGAGGCATGTTGAGCCCATTGAATATTCATTTTTTTTGTCCCAAGTGATTAAATAATGACAAAAAAAAAAAAAAAAAAAAAAAATTACAAAAAGTTGTCACTAAATGATATATTGCTCACACAGGCCATGGGCATATGTGGAATTGCACCCCAAAATACATTTAGCTGCTTCTCCCGAGTACGGGGATACCACATGTGTGGGACTTTTTGGGAGCCTAGCCGCGTACGGGGCCCCGAAAACCAAGCACCGCCTTCAGGATTTCTAAGGGCGTACATTTTTGATTTTACTCCTCACTACCTATCACGGTTTTGAAGGCCATAAAATGCCCAGATGACATAAACCCCCCCCAAATGACCCCATTTTGGAAAGTAGACACCCCAAGCTATTTGCTTTGAGGCATGTTGAGTCCATGGAATGTTTTATATTTTGACACAAGTTGCGGGAAAGTGACAATTTTTTTTTTTTTTTTTTTTTTTTTTTGCACAAAGTTGTCACTAAATGATATATTGCTCACACAGGCCATGGGCATATGTGGAATTGCACCCCAAAATACATTTAGCTGCTTCTCCTGAGTACGGGGATACCACATGTGTGGGACTTTTTAGGAGCCTAGCCGCGTACGGGACCCCGAAAACCAAGCACCGCCTTCAGGATTTCTAAGGGCGTACATTTTTGATTTTACTCCTCACTGCCTATCACAGTTTCGGAGGCCATGGACTGCCCAGGTGGCACAAACCCCCCCCCAAATGACCCCATTTTGGAAAGTAGACACCCCAAGCTATTTGCTGAGAGGCATGGTGAGTATTTTGCAGCTCTCATTTGTTTTTGAAAATAAAGAAAGATGAGAAAAAAAAATTTTTTTTTTCTTTTTTCAATTTTCAAAACTTTGTGACAAAAAGTGAGGTCTGCAAAATACTCACTATACCTCTCATCAAATAGCTTGGGGTGTCTACTTTCCAAAATGGGGTCATTTGGGGGATTTTTTTGCCACCTGGGCATTCCATGGCCCCCGAAACTGTGATAGGCGGTGAAGAGTGAAATCAAAAATTTACGGCCTTAGAAAGCCTGAAGGCGGTGCTTGGTTTTTCGGGGTCCCGTACGCGGCTAGGCTCCCAAAAAGTCTCACACATGTGGTATCCCCGTACTCAGGAGAAGCAGCAGAATGTATTTTGGGGTGTAATTTCACATATTCCCATGGCATGTTTGAGCAATATATCATTTAGTGACAACTTTGCGCAAAAAAAAATAAAAAAAATAAAAAATTGTCTCTTTCCCGCAACTTGTGTCACAATATAAATTATTCCATGGACTCAACATGACTCTCAGCAAATAGCTTGGGGTGTCTACTTTCCAAAATGGGGTCATTTGGGGGGGGTTTGAACTGTCCTGGCATTTTATGCACAACATCTAGAAGCTTATGTCACACATCACCCACTCTTCTAACCACTTGAAGACAAAGCCCTTTCTGACACTTATTGTTTACATAAAAAAATAATTTTTTTTTGCAAGAAAATTACTTTGAACCCCCAAACATTATATATTTTTTTTAAAGCAAATGCCCTACAGATTAAAATGGTGGGTGTTTCATTTTTTTTTTTCACACAGTATTTGCGCAGCGATTTTTCAAACGCATTTTTTGGGGAAAAAACACACTTTTTTACATTTTAATGCACTAAAACACACTATATTGCCCAAATGTTTGATGAGATAAAAAAGATGATCTTAGGCCGAGTACATAGATACCAAACATGACATGCTTTAAAATTGCGCACAAACGTGCAGTGGCGACAAACTAAATACATTTTTAAAAGCCTTTAAAAGCCTTTACAGGTTACCACTTTAGATTTACAGAGGAGGTCTACTGCTAAAATTACTGCCCTCGATCTGGCCTTCGCGGTGATACCTCACATGCATGGTGCAATTGCTGTTTACATTTGACGCCAGACCAACGCTTGCGTTCGCCTTAGCGCGAGAGCAGGGGGGACAGGGGTGCTTTTTTTTTTTTTTTTTTTTTTTTTCTTTATTATTATTATTTTTTTATCTTATTTTTAAACTGTTCCTTTCATTTTTTTTTTTTTAAATCATTTTTATTGTTATCTCAGGGAATGTAAATATCCCCTATGATAGCAATAGGTAGTGACAGGTACTCTTTTTTGCAAAAATTGGGGTCTATTAGACCCTAGATTTCTCCTCTGCCCTCAAAGCATCTGATCACACCAAGATCGGTGTGATAAAATGCTTTCCCAATTTCCCAATGGCGCTGTTTACATCCGGCGAAATCTACGTCATAAAATGCTCGTAGCTTCCGGTTTCTTAGGTCATAGAGATGTTTGGAGCCACTCTGGTCTCTGATCAGCTCTATGGTCAGCTGGCTGAATCACCGGCTGCATTTTCAGGTTCCCTGTTGAGACAGGAGAGCCAGAAAAAAACACGGAAGATGTTGGGGGGGGGGGGGGCATTCCCTCCCACTGCTTGTAAAAGCAGTCTAGAGGCTAATTAGCCACTAGGATTGCTTTTACATGAAAGCCGACCGCTGGCTGAAAAGAATGATACCAAGATGATACCTAAACCTGCAGGCATCATTCTGGTATAACCACTCAAAGTCGTGAATGGCATACCTGAAGACAAAAAAATGGTTAACAATAAAGCACAGTAAACGGTAAGGTATAAAAAATTGCATACCTGAAAAGCAAACATGATAAAACATAATAACAATAAAACATTGCAGAATAGAATACAGTAAAAAAGAGCAGAACAATAGAGAGAGAGAATAGAGAGAGAGAACAATAAAACGACAACTATTTTTATTTTATATTTTTGTTTGTGTTTTTTTTTTTTTTACACTTTTTTTTGTAACTAACTATAATAACTGTAACCGGTTCCAGGTTCGGGTCTCTCAAAATGCGATGGCATCTCGGGAGACCCTGTGAAAGTGTGCCTAGTCTGTGCAATGCTGTACCCTACGCTAATACTCAACTAGTGCATGGTAGCGTTCAAAACATTCACCAATGCAAAGACCAGGATTGTCAGGACAGGAGGGACAATAATAGCGGGTGTCACGCCTATATCCGCACTTGCTGCAGACACAACATATTTTTTGGGGGGTTCGCTGGGTAGGGGTACTCGGGAGGACATAAAGAAAATGCCTCTCATGCAGCCGACTGCATTTGGTTGGGGATGTGAATGGGGGAAGTATGGGCGCTGCAGAAGTGGTGGGTTCCCAATTAGGATTGGCGAATGCAGCAGGAAGGGCACTATGGGCATGACGGGCCTGTGTTTGTCTTTTTGGTGGCAGCGGGACACTACTTGTGCTTGCCACCTCACCAGCTTGAACTGCACTTATGTGACTCGCCACGTCACCAAGTGTTACTGCAGTGCTGGTTTGACTACGACCGGGGTGTACTAGGCCTCTGGTGCTTGCCAGTTCACCAAAACGCTACCAAAAAAACTGTTAGCGATCGCAGGGATCAGGCCTGACTCTGCGAACGCTGCAGTTATGCGTTTAGAGTTTTGTAAGTGACAGTGATCGATCGATACTGCACTTGGGTGGGCTGGGCCGGGCCGGGCGGAGGGGCAAAACGCAGGTGCTAGCAGGTATCTGGGCTGATCCCGCTAACACTGCGTTTTTGGGAACCCTAAACTGCTGGGGACGCTAGTATAGATCTGATCGGATCAGATATTGATCCGATCAGATACTATACCACTAAGGGAGGTGTACGCTGCGTGCGTGGGTGTTAGCGGTACTGGCGCTAACCTGACGCTGCCTGGGGCTGGTGCTTGCCAGTTCACCAAAATGCTACCAAAAAAACTGTTAGCGATCGCAGGGATCAGGCCTGACTCTGAACGCTGCAGTTATGCGTTTAGTGTTTTGTAAGTGACAGTGATCGATCGATACTGCACTTGGGTGGGCTGGGCTCGCCTGGGCGGAGGGGCAAAACGCAGGTGCTAGCAGGTATCTGGGCTGATCCCGCTAACACTGCGTTTTTGGGAACCCTAAACTGCTGGGGACGCTAGTATAGATCTGATCGGATCAGATATTGATCCGATCAGATACTATACCACTAAGGGAGGTGTATGGTGCGTGCGTGGGTGTTAGCGGTACTGGCGCTAATCTGACGCTGCCTGGGGCAACGCATATCACCGCCGGGCGATCAGGGGGCTAAACCTTTATTCGGTAATAAACGGCGGGTGCCCTGACACTATAAAAAATAAACTAACTAACCAGCGTCACCCGTAACAGTTATACGGTGATCAGTGGTGAAAGGGTTAACTAGGGGGCAATCAAGGGGTTAAAACATTTATTAGATAGTATATGGGGGTCCCTGTCGCTATAAAACACTGACGGCGAACCTAAATATTTACGTCCCTAACTAGCGTCACCAGTGACACTAATACAGCGATCAGAAAAATGATCGCTTAGCGACACTGGCGACAGGGGGTGATCAAGGGGTTAAAACTTTATTAGGGGGGGTACTGGCGCTAATCTGACGCTGCCTGGGGCGACGCATATCACCACCGGGCGATTAGGAGGCTAAACCTTTATTCGGTAATAAACAAATGATCGCTTAGCGACACTGGTGAGGGGGGGTGATCAAGGGGTTAAAACTTTATTAGGGGGGGTAAGGGGGGTACCCTAGACCTACAGGGGGGTTACAGTAACTGTCCTAACACTGCTAACTGTCACAAACTGACACTATGCAGTAATCAGGAAAAAAAAAAAAAAAAAAAAAAAAAACCTGCTTGGTGTCAGTTTGTGACAGGGGGGGGGGGGGTGATTGGGGGGGGATCGGGGGGCGATCGGGGGTGTAATGTATGCCTGGCATGTTCTACTGTGTGTGTTTGTGTTGTGCACTTACTTACATGTCATCTCTCCTCGGCGCTGGAACGGAAACTGACAGCCGAGGAGAGATGACATCACATCCTCTGCCTCTGTGTACTATACAGAGGCAGGGGATGTCTCTCATTGGCTGGGAGCGATCGCGAGGGGGGGGCCACGATCGGATGGTCTCCCTCTCGTCTCTCATCGCTCCCAACCAAATGCCGACCGCAGCTGGCACAGGGGGGGGGTCCGATCGGACCCCCCACCCGCGGGAAGGCAATCACGTTTCAGGTACGTGATTTTGCCTGCCCGTGCCGCTCTGCTCACGTATATAGGCGTGAGGCGGTCGGCAAGTGGTTAATTCTTATGCCCCGTACACACGGTCGGACATTGATCGGACATTCCGACAACAAAATCCTAGGATTTTTTCCGACGGATGTTGGCTCAAACTTGTCTTGCATACACACAGTCACACAAAGTTGTCGGAAAATCCGATCATTCTGAATGCGGTGATGTAAAACACGTATGTCGGGACTATAAACGGGGCAGTAGCCAATAGCTTTCATCTCTTTATTTATTCTGAGCATGCGTGGCACTTTGTGCGTCGGATTTGTGTACACACGATCGGAAATTCCGACAACGAATTTTGTTGTCGAAAATTTTTATAGCCTGCTCTCAAACTTTGTGTGTCAGAAAATCCAATGGAAAATGTGTGATGGATCCTACACACGGTCAGAATTTCCGACAACAAAGTCCTATTACACATTTTCCGTCGGAATATCCGACCGTGTGTACAGGGCATAACTATAACTATAAGCCCGACACATAAATTAACCACCTAATATAATACATTCCTCTCATACTAGTAAAGGGGAACTCTAGTCAAACATCCAAATATAAAATACACATTCCAGTCATCATTTGATACACTTTCTAGTTAGCGGTATCAATCTATTACTTTCTGTTTTAACAATACAGCTTCCTTGTTAGGCAAAACTGATGATGCCGATTCACTGTTTAGTGAGGCAGACATAGGTGAACCCAAAATATTATTGGTTTAACATGTTTTACCTATCTGGCTATGCTGTGAAAAAAGTGCATATAAACCTCACAATTAGCTGTGGAGAATAACAAATGAACACATATATATATACACAATAAAAAAAAGTGAAAATATATATATATTTCAGTGCATTCCAGTGCATTTTCACAGTTTGCCTGGATATTCAATATAATCTAAAGTATTACCAGGGGCGTACCTAGGGCATTTGACACCCGGGCCAAATCCTATTTCTGGCACCCCACGACAAAATCGCAGCGCATGAAGCTTGTCGCTTAAAAAGGAGCAGGAGCTTCTTTTGAGCGACAGTGTCACATGTTGTGATTTGCCGCAACTACTAATTTAAGAAGGTTAGAGTAGTATAGTAGCAGGTTAGGGCAGTATAGGGTATTATGGTGAAAGGCTAGGGCTGTATAGGGTATTATGGTGGCAGGCTAGGGCTGTATAAGGTATTATGGTGGCAGGTTAGGGCAGTATAGGGTATTATGGTGGCAGGTTAGGGCTGTATAAGGTATTATGGTGGCAGGTTAGGGCTGTATAGGGTATTATGGTGGCAGGTTAGGGCAGTGTAGGGTATTATGGTGGCAGGTTAGGGCAGTGTAGGGTATTATGGTGGCAGGTTAGGGCAGTATAGGGTATTATAGTGGCAGGCTAGGGCTGTATAGGGTATTATGGTGGCAGGTTAGGGTAGTATAGGGTATTATAGTGGCAGGTCTGGGCAATATAGGGTATTATGGTGGCAGGTTAGGACTGTATAGGGTATTATAGGGGCAGGTTATGGCTGTATAGGGTATTATAGGGGCAGGTTAGGGCTATATACAGTGACAATGTGCTCACTTACAGCATAGCTGCAGATGCAGATACTCATGGCTCCTGTGTGCTCTCCTCTTTCCCCTTCTTCAGCTGCAGGATCAGCCAGTAAACAAGTCTTTGGGAGGGGTGGAGGATGGAGCCACACCCCTGGCTTCACCCACCAACTCCAGCTGCCTTGGGACTTGGAAGACATTGAAGATCGTCGAGGGACAGCCTGCCTGATTGGATGACTGGGGAGACAGGCAGACGCCCTACCCTGCACCGCTGGGCCCCTTGCCGACCTGATGAACTTCTGATGCTTACAAAGTGGGGAAAGTGCAGGGGCGCCCGCTCATTATGATGGCCCTGCTGCAATCTCCTCTCCGGATCACAATGCACACCTCCGGATTGACACCCCCCACTAATGTGCGGCACCTGGGGTGGACCGCCCCCCCACCCCCCTCTTGCTATGCCACTGAGTATATCCCCTTTAAACACAACTCTACATTTATCCCTAACAGCTGAATTAACCCCCCTAATCTTTTACCATAACACTAACTTAAAAACTCTAAACTTATCCCTAACTAAGGGGTCTATGTGCAAAACATGAATTGGATAAATGTCACATACATTTGTGCAGGCTGAACAAATTTGCCCTGTATGTTCTCTAATACTATGATGTCTTATGATTGACAGTCCTATATAGTGGACAAAATGTGGTATACTTTTCTAAAATACCTCAAGGAGAAAATATACTGCATTTTAGCCACTAAATGGAGCTGACGCTCATAGGAAGGTCGTAGTATTAGAAAAAATACAGGGACAATTCACGTGGCTTGAATCAGTGTCACAATCAAAAATATTCAAAAACATTTTAAAAGTAGACCTCTAAGGATAGGTTCACATCATAACACCTGCGTTATGTCCATAGACATGTGCTTGCAATGTACATTGCATTTTAATGCTCGTTGTGGTGCATTCGCTATTTTTTTTAAGAAATACATATTTTTTACAGCATGCACTGCAGTGCATTGCAGTATACTACAGTGTGTTAAAATGCTGCTTGCCTCATTTTTTTTCAGTTTACACCGGCACAGCACTGTGAACCGGCACAATTGAGAACATACAGCCTAGCATAAGAAAACAGGAGCTGGAGGTTCAATGTGACCACATCTTTGATAGCTAGGATAGTTAATATCAGAGGACTAGGTCACTGAGTTTAGTATACGTTACAAATTACATTCACCTTGGACTATTCTGGGCTTTTGTGTGTTTTTTTCCCAAAAAATTGCTGAATACAGGACCTTTGAACTGTCTTACTGACTGAATCAAAGTCCTTACTATAAATATGACTGATATAATAACTGTTCCTAGCACATAAGTTTTCACTCCATATATATACAGTATGTTATACTTTTATCATTTATTTCTATTTTAAAAATGTGAGATGTAATTATGAAAGAAGAACAATGCTTTTAAGTGAAAATAAAACAAAAATAATTGACTAAATTTGCAATTATGTGAAGATGCACATTTTTATGTATATTAGCATACATATGTCGTGCTTCCTCAGAGATGAGTAAAACTAGGACCTTGGTAGATTTCGTTCCAAGCACAAGTGATTATCGCATTAACCTGTCGGCTATGTGTAATTTACCATGCACAGCCATTATTGTGACTTTTTTTCAAGCTAATCTGTGCATGTTTATCTCTATTAAAAATGTAATTTTAATTTACTTAATATAAAGATTTCAAAAGCAGATAACTATATTTCATAAAAAGAATTAAAAACCAAGATTAAAAAAATCAGTCAGATAGTCCACAATTTTGTTAGGAAGAAGGCATCATTTACTAAGCGAGCCTCATTAATGACCAATTATGAACGCGGAAAATCCATCTGTGACTGGCTTTGCACCTACAGTAAATATCAGTTTTGAATGGTATTATACATATGAAAATTGAGGTAGTGTTTTGCTGGTTTTTATGTATATAGCAATTTAAAATGTTCTTAAAGTGAATTTGTGCTTTTTTTATGCAGAACAAAGGAATAAGTTCATTTTGTTCTGGCTTTTACTTAATTTCCCTTCACTCCCTGCTTTTCTATTTGGCCACCAGAAGGGAAAAGAAAACCTTGTACTCCAGGATATGAAGAGCATGGGATTTACTCCCTTTCCTCCTGCATGACATCACTAATGCTTGATGAGTGACTGCTTAAGTGCCTGCAACTCCATCCATAATCTCTGATGAAACCACCACACAATTGACACAGACAATCATGTGGTGCAGATTCACCATAGATGATTGATGGTGGATCCCATTTCTCTGCTAGCTGGCCCACACTACACCACATTCCGGAGGCTTGTGAGGCAGCTCAAAGCGTGTGTTAGGCAACAGCTCATATATCAAGCCTGGCTGTTAGTTTATTATACAAACACAAGGGTAGCATGCTCCTTTTATGTACAACACATATATTTATTTAACACAAGTTACCACCACAGCACCAATCAGCATTGTCAGGCCACAGGAGAAGAAAGAAAACTTCCTCGGTGATGTCTGCAGGCTGCATCAAAAGAGGTATGCTTGCTCTACCCACTGATCCCTCAGTTCAAGTCTTACTTGCTGCCATGTGCATTGGTACTCACATGCAGATTGTCTTTGTGTCCCCACCTCCTACATCTTGAATGCCAATAGAGAGGATCATCACTCTCCAGCATTGTGATAAGAGAAATAATTGTTGAACCAGTCATATGAGGAGAAATCTTTAAAAAACCTATGAACTTGCTATAGGAGCGTAGATCTGTTATTCCTTTATCAATTATTCTCAGCTATAACAGGCAAAATTTGTGGATGGCACAAACATTAATTTTAGTTTTGGGTAACTGAAGCAATGCCGTTCTTTCTACAGCAGATTCCTTTTTGGAGGGCAGTGTAGCTAGAAACTCTTATTAGAGGAGTGGGTTCATGAGAGATACCAACGATTGTTAAGTGAAGCAGTGTTGACAACTAAGGATGGGTTTGGGCGTGTTCGCACAGCCCACGTGCAGAGCCCGCCAGGAAGTCGGCACAGTGCTGCGCTAATCACAGGCAGTGAGACATTTCTGGATCTCTGCAACCGCACATCGGGACAATGTCTCACTGCCTGTGATTAGTGCAGCGCCGTGCCGACTTCCTGGCGGGCTCTGCACGTGGGCTGTGCGAACACGCCCGAGCCCATCCTTATTGAAAACCTAATAATCAAAAGCAAGCAATCAGAAAGCAGTCTTAGTCAACTCAGTGAAAGACTAATGTTTATCTTTATTTAAAACATTTAGTTTTAGTTTTGGATAGAGTAGGAAATGGTTAGAACTGCTGTCAGGTTTATGTTGCTGTCTATGTCCCAAGGGGAAGAATACACTTCACTACCTGCCTCATAGACACTATGGGGTCAATTTACTAAAACTTTAGAGTGCAAAATTGGGTGCAGCTGTGCATGGTAGCCAATCAGCCTCTAACCTCAGCTTGTTCAATTAAGCTTTGACAAAAAAAAAAAAAAAACTGTGAGGTTATTGGTTTCTATGCAAGGTTGCACCAGATTTTGTACTTTCCAAATTTAGTAAATCAATCCCAATGGGTAGTGGGAGGAAATCTCTCAATTATAAGGTGAAATTCTGTATTAGATAGTTGTCACTGAAACCGTTGCCCCCATTGTAAGACTTCTTGCTTCATTGACAACTGTAACATTTTTCTTTTTCTGTCTCTTTCAGCCCCAGTGACAATAGTCACAAGGAAAAATATAAAGAGCGAATCTACCCAGTGTAGACACAGACAGCAAGAAAATGATTACAAAGGTTCTATACCTTCCACGCTTTATTAAAAAACAAAAATGGTGGATCTGGTTAGAGATACACTTTAATCCTTATTGGGTGGCATCTTGCTCTTTGCCTCACTAAGCAAGCTTGATAGCTGGTAAATCAGCTTATCAGTATCATCCTATAGATTACATAGCACCTTTGGGACTGACCCTTTACGTTTCCATAGGGCATACAACTAATGCCTTGAAAATGGGATGTATTAATCAAGGAACGAGGAAAAATCTCTTCATTTAAGCAAACAATTCTTCCAAAAGCTTTGATTTGCCAATTTACTGAAAATACAAATTACACATCTAAGAATATAATGCTTGTCCAAAATTGAAAGAAAGCATTACCATAGCACAGAAATGAGTGCTATAGTGCAGTAACTGAAGGTTTTGATTCTGAATGGATTCCAATACAATGTAAACCAGGTATTCCCTTGTGGTGATTCAAACCTATAATGGTCCATTTCATGTCATTTTCCATTCATACAACTCAGAAGCTATCTGTAGAAGTTAAGAGAGTGGAAGAAAAGGGAAAATGGAAAGCACACACACACTCACAGGCAATAGCCTTATCAGAAGAGAACATAATAACTGCCACACATTCTAGGACAAGATAAACACATCATTAGGAATATTTAAGCAGAATATTACTGAAAATGGTTTAGCTGGCTGGAGCTAGACCCAAAACCTATTGTCTTCAAGACCCTGGAGGGGATATAATCACCTTACCCTTGAAATAACTTTTAAGCCAAAAATATAGTGTGAGTTTAATGACTGAGGCTAGCCCTAGTTCAAATGGTGTTGGCAAGTTCTTCATTAATATAAAATACTAGATCAGTAGGAGATTTTGTTTACTATTGCTTCATGTGCTTTAAATCATGCTTTAAAGTGATACTAAAGTCTCGTTTTTTTTCTTTTCTATTAAAATAACAAACCCATTTTTAAGGCCTGGATTCTTTCCTAAATGTGCACAATATAACTGGATACTAACATTTATAGGTAAACTTGATCCAGGGAAAATCTGATTGCCTCTCGGGGGATCAGGAAGGAATTTTTCCCCCTGCTGTAGCAAATTGTTGCATGCTTTGCTGGGGTTTTTCACCTTCATCTGGATCAACTGTGGATATAGGATTGTCTATATGGGATTGTATTTGTTTTATTTTTTTTGGCTGAACTAGATGGACTTGTGTCTTTTTTCAATCTGACTAATTATGTAACTATGTAACTATGTTATACTTACCTGCTCTGTGTAGTGATTTTGCACAGAGCAGCCCAGATCCTAATCTTCTCGGGTCCCTGGCCTCAGCCCCTGGCCCCTCCCTCCTGTCGAGTGCCACCACAGCAAGAAGCTTGCTATGGGGGCACCCGAGCCGCAGCTCCGTGTATCTAATCAGAAATGAAGTCATGGTTTGGCCCGGCCCCCCTCTCTCCTCATTGGCTAACCGGGTTTGATTGACAGCAACAGGAGCCAATGGAGCTGCTGCTGTGTCTTAGCCAATCAGGAGGGAGAGTCCTGGACAGCCGAGGCACTTGTGGACATTGCTGGATAGAGATGGGGCTCAGGTAAGTATTATGGAGACTGAGAGGGGCAGCTGCACACAGAAGGCTTTTTATCTTAATGCATAGCATGCATTAAGATAAAAAAACCTTCTGCCTTTACAACCACTTTAAACACAGGTCAATACTGTAGATTTCCATGAAAGGTGCAGTGCGGATGACAGTCCTGAGATTGTTTTTAACCACTTGCCGACCGCCTACCGCATATATACTGCGGCAGAATGGCACGGGCAGGCAAAATCACGTACCCGTACGTGATCTGCCTCCCGCGGGCGGGGGGTCCGATCGGACCCCCCCCCGGTGCCATCGGCGGTCGGCATCTGACTGGGAGCGTCGGGAGGCGAGGGGGAGACCATCCGATCGTGGCCCCCCCTCGCGATCGCTCCCAGCCAATGGGAATCCTCCTCTGCCTGTGTGTCGTTTCACACAGGCAGAGGATGTGATGTCATCTCTCCTCGGTCTGGCAGTTTCCGTTCCAGCGCCGAGGAGAGAAGACAAGTGAGTGCACAACACACACACACACACAGTAGAACATGCCAGGCATACTTTACACCCCCGATCCCCCCCCGATCGCCCCCCGATCCCCCCCCAATCACCCCCCCCCCCCCTGTCACAAACTGACATTAGCAGTATTTTTTTTTTTTTTTTTTTCTGATTACTGCATAGTGTCAGTTTGTGACAGTTAGTTTTAGGGCAGATAGTATTACCCCCCTTTAGGTCTAGGATACCCCCCTAACCCCCCCTAATAAAGTTTTAACCCCTTGATCACCCCCTGTCACCAGTGTCGCTAAGCGATCATTTTTCTGATCGCTGTATTAGTGTCGCTGGTGACGCTAGTTAGGAACGTAAATATTTAGGTTCGCCGTCAGCGTTTTATAGCGACAGGGACCCCCATATACTACCTAATAAATGTTTTAACCCCTTGATTGCCCCCTAGTTAACCCTTTCACCACTGATCAATGTATAACTGTTACGGGTGACGCTGGTTAGTTCGTTTATTTTTTATAGTGTCAGGGCACCCGCCGTTTATTACCGAATAAAGGTTTAGCCCCCTGATCGCCCGGCGGTGATATGCGTCGCCCCAGGCAGCGTCAGATTAGCGCCAGTACCGCGAACACCCACGCACGCAGCATATGCCTCCCTTAGTGGTATAGTATCTGATCGGATCAATATCTGATCCGATCAAATCTATACTAGCGTCCCCAGCAGTTTAGGGTTCCCGAAAACGCAGTGTTAGCGGGATCAGCCCAGATACCCGCTAGCACCTGCGTTTTGCCCCTCCGCCCAGCCCAGCCCAGCCCACCCAAGTGCAGTATTGATCGATCACTGTCACTTACAAAACACTAAACGCATAACTGCAGCGTTCGCAGAGTCAGGCCTGATCCCTGCGATCGCTAACAGTTTTTTTGGTAGCGTTTTGGTGAACTGGCAAGCACCAGCCCCAGGCAGCGTCAGGTTAGCGCCAGTACCGCTAACACCCACGCACGCACCGTATACCTCCCTTAGTGGTATAGTATCTGATCGGATCAATATCTGATCCGATCAAATCTATACTAGCGTCCCCAGCAGTTTAGGGTTCCCAAAAACGCAGTGTTAGCGGGATCAGCCCAGATACCTGCTAGCACCTGCGTTTTGCCCCTCCGCCCGGCCCAGCCCAGCCCACCCAAGTGCAGTATCGATCGATCACTGTCACTTACAAAACACTAAACGCATAACTGCAGCGTTCGCAGAGTCAGGCCTGATCCCTGCGATCGCTAACAGTTTTTTTGGTAGCGTTTTGGTGAACTGGCAAGCACCAGCCCCAGGCAGCGTCAGATTAGCGCCAGTACCGCTAACACCCACGCACGCAGCATACGCCTCCCTTAGTGGTATAGTATCTGATCGGATCAATATCTGATCCGATCTGATCTATACTAGCGTCCCCAGCAGTTTAGGGTTCCCAAAAACGCAGTGTTAGCGGGATCAGCCCAGATACCTGCTAGCACCTGCGTTTTGCCCCTCCGCCCGGCCCGGCCCAGCCCACCCAAGTGCAGTATCGATCGATCACTGTCACTTACAAAACACTAAACGCATAACTGCAGCGTTCGCAGAGTCAGGCCGGATCCCTGTGATCGCTAACAGTTTTTTTTGTAGCGTTTTGGTGAACTGGCAAGCGCCAGCGGCCTAGTACACCCCGGTCGTAGTCAAACCAGCACTGCAGTAACACTTGGTGACGTGGCGAGTCACATAAGTGCAGTTCAAGCTGGTGAGGTGGCAAGCACAAGTAGTGTCCCGCTGCCACCAAAAAGACAAACACAGCCCCGTCGTGCCCATAGTGCCCTTCCTGCTGCATTCGCCAATCCTAATTGGGAACCCACCGCTTCTGCAGCACCCGTACTTACCCCCCATTCACATCCCCAACCAAATGCAGTCGGCTGCATGAGAGGCATTTTTATGTCCTCCCGAGTACCCCTACCCAACGAACCCCCCCAAAAAAGATGTCGTGTCTGCAGAAAGCGCGGATATAGGCGTGACACCCGCTATTATTGTCCCTCCTGTCCTGATAATCCTGGTCTTTGCATTGGTGAATGTTTTGAACGCTACCATGCACTAGTTGAGTATTAGCGTAGGGTACAGCATTGCACAGACTAGGCACACTTTCACAGGGTCTCCCGAGATGCCATCGCATTTTGAGAGACCCGAACCTGGAACCGGTTACAGTTATAAAAGTTAGTTACAAAAAAAAGTGTAAAAAAAAAAAAAAAACACAAACAAAAATATAAAATAAAAATAGTTGTCGTTTTATTGCTCTCTCTCTCTCTCTCTATTCTCTCTCTATTGTTCTGCTCTTTTTTACTGTATTCTATTCTGCAATGTTTTATTGTTGTTATGTTTTATCACGTTTGCTTTTCAGGTATGTAATTATTTATACTTTACCGTTTACTGTGCTTTATTGTTAACCATTTTTTTGTCTTCAGGTATGCCATTCACGACTTTGAGTGGTTATACCAGAATGATGCCTGCAGGTTTAGGTATCATCTTGGTATCATTCTTTTCAGCCAGCGGTCGGCTTTCATGTAAAAGCAATCCTAGTGGCTAATTAGCCTCTAGACTGCTTTTACAAGCAGTGGGAGGGAATGCCCCCCCCCCCCAACATCTTCCGTGTTTTTCTCTGGCTCTCCTGTCTCAACAGGGAACCTGAAAATGCAGCCGGTGATTCAGCCAGCTGACCATAGAGCTGATCAGAGACCAGAGTGGCTCCAAACATCTCTATGACCTAAGAAACCGGAAGCTACGAGCATTTTATAACGTAGATTTCGCCGGATGTAAACAGCGCCATTGGGAAATTGGGAAAGCATTTTATCACACCGATCTTGGTGTGATCAGATGCTTTGAGGGCAGAGGAGAAATCTAGGGTCTAATAGACCCCAATTTTTGCAAAAAAGAGTACCTGTCACTACCTATTGCTATCATAGGGGATATTTACATTCCCTGAGATAACAATAAAAATGATTTAAAAAAAAAAAAATGAAAGGAACAGTTTAAAAATAAGATAAAAAAATAATAATAATAAAGAGAAAAAAAAAAAAAAAAAAAAAAGCACCCCTGTCCCCCCTGCTCTCGCGCTAAGGTGAACGCAAGCGTTGGTCTGGCGTCAAATGTAAACAGCAATTGCACCATGCATGTGAGGTATCGCCGCGAAGGTCAGATCGAGGGCAGTAAGTTTAGCAGTAGACCTCCTCTGTAAATCTAAAGTGGTAACCTGTAAAGGCTTTTAAAGGCTTTTAAAAATGTATTTAGTTTGTCGCCACTGCACGTTTGTGCGCAATTTTAAAGCATGTCATGTTTGGTATCCATGTACTCGGCCTAAGATCATCTTTTTTATTTCATCAAACATTTGGGCAATATAGTGTGTTTTAGTGCATTAAAATGTAAAAAAGTGTGTTTTTTCCCCAAAAAATGCGTTTGAAAAATCGCTGCGCAAATACTGTGTGAAAAAAAAAAATGAAACACCCACCATTTTAATCTGTAGGGCATTTGCTTTAAAAAAAATATATAATGTTTGGGGGTTCAAAGTAATTTTCTTGCAAAAAAAAATTATTTTTTTATGTAAACAATAAGTGTCAGAAAGGGCTATGTCTTCAAGTGCTTAGAAGAGTGGGTGATGTGTGACATAAGCTTCTAGATGTTGTGCATAAAATGCCAGGACAGTTCAAAAACCCCCCAAATGACCCCATTTTGGAAAGTAGACACCCCAAGCTATTTGCTGAGAGTCATGTTGAGTCCATGGAATAATTTATATTGTGACACAAGTTGCGGGAAAGAGACAATTTTTTATTTTTTTTATTTTTTTTTGCGCAAAGTTGTCACTAAATGATATATTGCTCAAACATGCCATGGGAATATGTGAAATTACACCCCAAAATACATTCTGTTGCTTCTCCTGAGTACGGGGATACCACATGTGTGGGACTTTTTGGGAGCCTAGCCGCGTACGGGACCCCGAAAACCAAGCACCGCCTTCAGGCTTTCTAAGGCCGTAAATTTTTGATTTCACTCTTCACTGCCTATCACAGTTTCGGAGGCCATGGAATGCCCAGGTGGCACAAAACCCCCCCAAATGACCCCATTTTGGAAAGTAGACACCCCAAGCTATTTGATGAGAGGTATAGTGAGTATTTTGCAGACCTCACTTTTTGTCACAAAGTTTTGAAAATTGAAAAAAGAAAAAAAAACATTTTTTTTCTCGTCTTTCTTTATTTTCAAAAACAAATGAGAGCTGCAAAATACTCACCATGCCTCTCAGCAAATAGCTTGGGGTGTCTACTTTCCAAAATGGGGTCATTTGGGGGGGGTTTGTGCCACCTGGGCATTCCATGGCCTCCGAAACTGTGATAGGCAGTGAGGAGTAAAATCAAAAATGTACGCCCTTAGAAATCCTGAAGGCGGTGCTTGGTTTTCGGGGTCCCGTACGCGGCTAGGCTCCTAAAAAGTCCCACACATGTGGTATCCCCGTACTCAGGAGAAGCAGCTAAATGTATTTTGGGGTGAATTTCCACATATGCCCATGGCCTGTGTGAGCAATATATCATTTAGTGACAACTTTGTGCAAAAAAAAAAAAAAAAAAAAAAAAATTTGTCACTTTCCCGCAACTTGTGTCAAAATATAAAACATTCCATGGACTCAACATGCCTCAAAGCAAATAGCTTGGGGTGTCTACTTTCCAAAATGGGGTCATTTGGGGGGGTTTTATGTCATCTGGGCATTTTATGGCCTTCAAAACTGTGATAGGTAGTGAGGAGTAAAATCAAAAATGTACGCCCTTAGAAATCCTGAAGGCGTTGCTTGGTTTTCGGGGCCCCGTACGCGGCTAGGCTCCCAAAAAGTCCCACACATGTGGTATCCCCGTACTCAGGAGAAGCAGCTAAATGTATTTTGGGGTGCAATTCCACATATGCCCATGGCCTGTGTGAGCAATATATCATTTAGTGACAACTTTTTGTAATTTTTTTTTTTTTTTTTGTCATTATTCAATCACTTGGGACAAAAAAAATGAATATTCAATGGGCTCAACATGCCTCTCAGCAAATTCCTTGGGGTGTCTACTTTCCAAAATGGGGTCATTTGTGGGGGTTTTGTACTGCCCTGCCATTTTAGCACCTCAAGAAACGACATAGGCAGTCATAAATTAAAGGCTGTGTAAATTCCAGAAAATGTACCCTAGTTTGTAGACGCTATAACTTTTGCGCAAACCAATAAATATACACTTATTGACATTTTTTTTACCAAAGACATGTGGCCGAATACATTTTGGCCTAAATGTATGACTAAAATTGAGTTTATTGGATTTTTTTTAGAACAAAAAGTAGAAAATATCATTTTTTTTCAAAATTTTCGGTCTTTTTCCGTGTATAGCGCAAAAAATAAAAACGGCAGAGGTGATCAAATACCATCAAAAGAAAGCTCTATTTGTGGGAAGAAAAGGACGCAAATTTCGTTTGGGTACAGCATTGCATGACCGCGCAATTAGCAGTTAAAGCGACGCAGTGCCGAATTGTAAAAAGTGCTCTGGTCAGGAAGGGGGTAAAACCTTCCGGGGCTGAAGTGGTTAACCTACCATGCTTTGTGTTGCATTACTCTGATAGTCCCTTCTACTACTGGAGATGCATTTGCATTGCTGGCAAAAAAGATTAAACACAGCCTTTTACATTGGAATGCATTTGAGCTGCACTGTGTTCATATATTAAAAACAAGTTTAACGAGCCTTTAAAGGGTATGTAGACTCTTACAATAAACTTTCTCCCTAAGATCAATAAGTGGAACAAATACCTGGTAATCCTGACAGAAATTTAGTCTTACTTCTTTACTTGCTACCTGTTCTGTGCTCTTATCAGTTGCATTGTTCTCAGCTATCCCTGTGGATTACATACTACCTCCTAATAATATTTGGAAAAGATAGGGGTGGGGGGATCTGGCAACAAATATTGTTTACTTCTCTGAACTCTTAATTGTATATTCTAGTACTATCTTTTAACTTTCTGATCGTCCATGTTTTGTTTTGTTTTTTTCTTAAAACCCAACTCCCTCTAAAAGATTTTTATTTTGTGTAGAGTCTTAAAGGGTTAGGGCCTCTGACAGGCAAAATTACTAACAGTGTTAATATTGATGGTTGTGCTTTCCTGTACTGGTGAGGCTCTACAGCTCAGTAGATTATTTAAAGTGGTTGTTAAGCCACTACACTATAAACATACAATCCCCTCTGTAAAATAACATTATGTGCCCCAGTGACTCTCACGTGAGCACTGGGAGATGCTCTATTATAAGGTACAGATCGGCATCTTTTTTATATAACACGGACACTGGTGTACATAATTTTTTTACAGAGGGGATTGTATGTTCATAGTGTAGTTATGATAGCAGCAGGAGGGGAGGGCTGGGGAGTGGACGGAGATGACAGACAGGGAGGGGAAAGCACAGAGGAGAGCTGCAAATGATGAGGCACGTAAACTGATCACGGCGTCAGGGCTCAGCAGCCATGATAAACCGTGTTCACTTCATAGGGGGGAGGGTAGGACCAGGCAGGATCAGCCAGGTATTTTAGGTTATAGAAGGGGCCAAAGCATGCAGCACAGGCACTGTGATGTTAGTCATGCTTTAAGGGAACAGGATCTGTTTTTTTTTTTTCTAGGGTAACAAATGCTTTAAAACAAAAAGAGCTAGATGCATAAATGCACAAAATATAACTATATTCTAACATGTATAGGCGAACTCACCAGGGAAATTGATCCACAGAATATCCTATTGCCTCCTGGGGGGATCAGGAAGGATTTTTTCTTTCACTCGCTGGAGCTAATTGAATCATGCTTTATTGGGGCCTTTTGCCTTCTTCTGGATAAACCGGGTAAAATATTGTTTATATAGAGTTTTTTTTCCTGTTGATTGAATTGGATGGACATTTGTCTTTTTTATCTTTACTATGTATTTATGTAATTTCTCATACAGGTATGATGCCACATTGATTGCATTGTATTTTCAACTGCCCCTATACCTAGGAGCAGTTTTCCTATGTACTGGTATAACCAGAAGAAGAAAAGGTTCCACTTCAGTCAAGTACTGAAAATAGTCTTCATAAATTGTATTGCTCTTACTTCATTATTATTAACTGTTACATTGTCTTTTCTCTAAACTAGTGTAAGTAATGAGACAGGAAGCCAGTCAAATTTATCTAGTTTGCAGTTGCCTTGAAATGTGCTCAGAAAGGGAAAAATGTAAAAAATGCTTGAAAACCCAAGCATCTATAGCCACTATTCAGACTTGAAATCTACTGAATAAATAACAAGCAAAAACAAATTGTTATTAAAATAGACATAAAGCAACTGCATGGACATGTAAAATATGACTCTCTATATATCCCACTCTCTTATTTAGCTATCCATTTTACAAAGAATTACAGCTGCCATTGACCACATACAACAAAGGAACTCATTTCTTACAAAAGCATTAAATGCAACTTGGCAGCCAAGGAGTTATAATGATGTCCAATGATGCCTGCCCCATTGTCAGCAGGGTTTAGTATCTGTAAAAAGTTGCAGCAAACTTTATACAATTCCACGGTCTCATTCCAAGAACACATAAAGTGACCTAGGAACCCTCTTTATATCACCTATGTACTTGACAAGATGATAAAGATGATATATCTGTAGATCACTTCCAAGAAAGAAAGTCAACAGAATAGAGCAAGTCATTACAGAAAGGTAAGCCTAACCATTTCTGAAAATGGGCTTTTTATGTAATACAAACATTTTGGGTATACAACTACAAAGTGGCACATTGTACTCCTTTTTTTTCCTAATGCTCCAACATGTTTTTAAGAACAGCTAATTGCATGGTTACTATACTTGAATTAATAATAGCAATAACTAAAAGCACAGGCTAATGTACAAGCATCTTTCTATGTAGCGTTAGCATCATTTTGCAGAGAAATATTGCAGTACTGAGTTGGCTATGCATGAAAGAAAAAATGTCTATTAAAGTCCCAAGATTCACTGAAATCCAAGGGTGTGTTTCTTCAATAAATAGTAGAACTGCTCGACTTCTGCTGCGATACATAACCCTGTAGTGATCTAATTTGAGAATTCACAGGGTGTTATCGCAAACTGCAATGATTTATTTGAAGAACCAGGTTTTAGATTTACAAATGAACACAGATTTTTGCATGACAGACAAAAGCAATAAATGTACTGGGAGCTCCCTGCTGAAAATGCATTTCCTGTGGTTGGCTCACATGATTGTATTAGCTTGTGTTGTGCTGTGAACGTAAATATTCATAGTATATTCATAAGCAGGGGTGATGCAAGACAAAACTCACTTTTCCGTCTGGTGAACCTTATCTTAAGCCGTGTCAAGCATCATATGTAATTAACTCGTGTTATCTATAGAATATACATATAGCCATTTATATTATTCTAAGTAGAATCCTAAAAGACAAGATCAATGAACTTAAAAAAAAAAAAAAAACTCTTAAGGTATCACAGCTGGGGAGTGGGACATTACTTCTCAAGCAGAGATGTTAAGGCATGTTATCTAGTGATGGATTACAGCCACAATGCAAAACCTTATCACACCCAATTTAGTTTACTATAGCTTAAATGCTACACAGCTTATAGAAATAAAACATTTCTTCTGCAAACAAGCCACCACATGTCACTAGATACAGCTAAGAGAGGGCTGTACTGCATCTAAGTCCTTGCATATTTCATAAAAAATTTACTAAATATGACCATATAAATATACAAAGATAAGATACAACTGTATCAACAGAGCACAGAATTATTATTCAAACCACTAGCACCTTGTTATAGTACCTTTTTCAGACAATAGTATGGATATTATTTAAAGTTACTTATATTATGTATTACAGTTAGATTTTTTTTGACTGCACTTAAATTTTTTGGAAGCAAATGGCATGGCTAAGTGACTACTGTACAATAATATGTCTGAGTAACCATGGGCTTTATCTAACAAGCTACTATGCTTGAACGTTTACCCCTTCTACTAAGCTCCTGTCAGTCGATGCATAAGGTAATACATAGTACACCTTGTAAAGGAATGTGATGCACCAAAGCCACAGTATAAATTAGGAGCTGTTGGATAACACAATTTAGAGTGTGCTGAGAGCTGTCAAAAATCTGGTCACTGCATGAAAAGATACTGAACGTTATTCTCACTGACTGTAAATTATTAATAGTGCCCTCTGTTTGCCATGCATTTTTGCATAGGGAGAACATGCTGCTATTCTTTTTTTAACAAAAAAATAATAGCAATAATACTAATATATTGTTGTTGTTTATTATACCGTCCTATTTTTTGTAAGGATATACAGTACCTGGGAAAGTTTACTAACTTTTTTAAACTTGCCAAATTATCAAGCTTTACAGTCCAATTTTTTACAGCTGTTTAATGTCTTAGTTAATTTATTTGGAGCTGATGTTCTTTTTACTTAGTGCAGTGAAACTGTATTCACTCCATTTATTAATGTGCAAGAGAAATTCTTATTTTTTTAAAAATTCATATGCACATGACTAGGCCATCAAAGATAACACAGGTTCTCTAGACTGTTCTCTAGAAGTGAGAAATATACTTTATACAATACAGCCTTATTTCATATTGGTAGCTGAATGCATACAAAGTCTGAGATACAACTTAAAATATACAGATTCAGACACTATCTGATGGTGCATTGCACAAGAAACTGGAAAGCTTGGAGAAAAGCCACAAATTATTTTTGTTTATTTGTGTGACAAATGAGGTAACATTCTTCCAATGGCTTGATTGCCTTCTAACAACTGCAGTTTTTATGTATTTTTATGTAATTTGGCTTAAAATATAACAAAACATAACCAGTCTTAGTCTACATTTTGTCAAAATGGTCAAGCTGACTGTCAAGGTGCTGAAGTTTTTTTTACGCATTAACAAAAAAATGTATGAGTTCACTGACTCCAGACATAAACTAAAGTAATGCAATATTACTAAAAAAGTATTTTCTGTTGCTTTTATTTTTTGATTATTATGGAAAGTTCAGGTCTAAAGTCATTGTGGTTATTTAGTCATCTTCGCTTATGATTCCTAATAGCACATAGACCTTTTTTACCTATGGTATTAAAAAACTGGTTACTTCATTGTTCATGTCTGAGATTAGATAGTGGTACTGGGGATGTCTAATTTATATATATATATATATATATATATATATATATAATGCATTTTCATAGGTTATGGGTCTGCATGGCTGTGCATAAATCTGCAATCTGTTGCCAATTAGATTATTTTCTAATATATGAATGGCTTTTAAAAGATGTGGTTTCTATTTTTGGTCAACATTAAAGGATCGGTTTAATACAATGGGAACAAAAAAAACTATTTGCTGTAGGATGTGTTTCTGAGGTGCTTGCTCAATCTTATACAAGTTTCAACTTTCCGAGCAGGTTGAAATTTCCATAGACAATTTTGGGGTTCTAGAACTGGATCCTGACAAGGGGGAGGGAGTGAAGGAGAGGTAAGAAAAGTTGCATCATTGGTACCTGCTATGAAGTGGCAGGCAGGGTAATTTGAAGTGAACACTAGCATATATACTTTTCCAGCATTTCACAAGGAGCGGTTCACTTCACATTAGCGATAATCGCATCTCCTCAGCAAATCACTCTTAATTCTTGCAGAACAATTTGAAGTAGAATTCCATTATTAATTCATTAATTTCAGGTGGATCTGTTTTGCCTTCCTTTGGCCCAACACTGCTAAAGTTGTAAGACGTTTAATTTATTAGTCTTTTTCAATCTCATTAACTATTGAACTAGAGCAATGATTTCCTAAAGAAGTAGAGAACTTTCATTTTGCAAAATGAATGCTTATTTAGCTTAGAAAATAAAATCATCTAAGTTAACTTACGGTAAACCATCCAATAATGTGCAAACTTCCATTTTTTATTTTCCCTAACACATGATTGGGTAATTAAAGTGAATATAATGCTGCCCTATTTTCCCTAAATCAACACCTATTAATTCTTCCAAATTGAGCTGCAAGTTTAATTAGTAGAATAGAAAGCAACTATTACTATATCTCTGTAATAGGTTGATGTAATTCAGAATAGACATGTCACATGGAGCATATGATGTAAGTGGGATTGAGCAGAGCTTACTGTCGTTGTAAATAATATCATCACAATACGTCTGTAAATGAAGTAATTTTAAAATTAAAGCTTTGAAAAACTTACCAGTTTGTATTTCTTTAAAGAGTTTGCAGAGTACCACAGGAAGTTGAAAATTCATCAGGGATCAAAATGAAGCCATTCTATCACTGTGAAGTGAAAAAATAAGAATGATCAAACAGAATATTTAATGATGGTAATCAACCCTTCCCAATATTTCTCTAAACTTCTAGTGAAAACTGCCAAACTATACAGACACATAAAACATTGGCTAACTGCGTAAAATATTCACACAGGTGTGTGCATTCTGAATACCTAACTATAAAAATCATATTATTAAAGTAATACAGATAGGAGCACAAGCTAGCTTGAAGAGCAGGGCAGTCTTAATTGGCTGAAGAAATGCCTGGTTTAAGGGTCAGTGAATTGAACACATATCTTGTTCAACTAGCTTTCAAATGTCTGACACGCTTGCTCTTTTCAAAAGGATAAATGCCCATGTGATTTAACCACATAAGAACTTACTGTATTTACCTGTGTGAATATAGAATACCTGACTTCCTAGTTTTGTGCAAATCTACTTCCTAGTATTGATGGAAGTAAGAAGACACAAATAGCTATGGCTTCAAAAGCTTTTAAAAATTGTAAATTGCAAATTTATAATAGAAAGGGGCCTCTAAAGCTTAAAGTTGAAAGATACGTTTTTGTGTGCACATCGGATTGGCCAAAGTGCATGCTTCACTTAATGAGTGCCTATGTTGGGTGTTGTAAGCACGAATTTGTAGTGCTAATCTGGAGCTTAGGCACTTTAGTAAGTAATTTCTCTACTATCATGATGGCAAATAGTAAATATTAATAATATTCATTGTTTATATAATGCCATCTCCACCTTCCTATGCAGCAGATATATCTACACATATGCAACAAGGAATACTATAAAAGGATACAATAGGAGAAAGATCCCTGTCCATATGCTAAAATCTACAATCTAATAGATGATATAGTACATTAAACTATACTAGTTAAAAACAGAAAATTTACCATGCTTCGTCAAATGTACCCTTTTTTTTTAATCTATAGAACCAATTTAGGGATGTATTAGATTTTTAAATTAACACATTGTTACTCAAACTGTGTAAGTTTATATGTTAGTTAATAAAAAGTGTTGTTTGTGCAATAGTAATAATAATATTAATAACAATAGTAAAAATAATAATAATGATAAATAATAACAAATCCATTATGGATAATATTTTAATAAAACCATGTTGATTAAGCTGTAATATAGAACAGCACATGCAAAAAAAAAATTAATTATCAAGATATACCCAGATTTTTGGTGCGTCTCCCCCCTCCCCCCATCACACAAACACACACACACACATAGCGGTTTCTAAAACATAGTGTCCAAATTATAACACAATTATAATGTATTGGTAATATACATTTTGCGTGCCTTCAAACTACTTTTGAACTTTGGGTCTTCAAGATAGGAGTTTACATCTATTATGATATATAATTGTATTTTCTTCTGTATGAAATTAAGTGAGATTCAATTGTTAGCTTAATCATACCATAAAAAAAGTTATTGAACTTTAAAAGCAAAGTCTGAAACAATCCACTAAAATCACTTTGTCAATTGCTTAATAGAAGATGAAGCAAGTCAGAAGACTTAACTTTAAAATATATTTCCTAATTCTTGTCAATGATAATGAGCTGCAGCATACTATTGTGCTGTTTCTAACTAAAGAAGGTGCACTGCATAAGTGTGAGATTTTACAATTAAAAAAGTCAAACAGAGGTGAGCAATATTACAAGAACGGCCAGCATAAATAAATATTTGTTATCTTTCTAGTGTTAAAAGATGTAAAATAAAAATCATATTAGCACATAGCTCTTTAGAATGGCAGCTCAAACAGCAAAAACAAAACAACAAAAAAAACAAAAAAACCATGAGAAAAAACACTTTGATAGTTTTTATGCTGTTGCATGCAAAAGAACACCGGTTTCCTATTTGGAAACCATCTACACAGTACAATAACATCTACATTAGGCACTAAATAAACTATTTTCCATGTCAAAATAGCTAAGATATAGATTTCCTTCAATATCAAGAGTCTTTTCTACAGACTGAATTTGAAAAAGAGTCACACATTGCAAATAATATGTCTTGAGACACCATTTAAATGTGTTTGATCGTTTTTCTTTCATTCATTTATTTTGGAGAAGACTTTTGGTGGAAGATAAAACTTTATTTTTTTGTTGTTCATATATAATTTGAAACTTGGAAATGTTGCTTCGGCCCTGACATGGGCTCATTCATAATATACAGTATTTAAACTCATAATGCTATTTTCCATTTTATCGTGACATAAAGGCTTAGTTACCAAAGGTCATGAGAATTATTAATCAAACTGAATGAAGAGTCACTTTATATATCCAGTTTAAATAAATAAACAGGGACTTGCTTTTAACATGATTTGATAACTACGATGAATGAATTGCGTAAATACTCTGAACTTCTTTTGTAAACCAGCCTCATCAGGTGGATTTTCTAGACATTCATGCTATACAATGAAAATGGACAACCCCATATCCTCACTATAAAGCTCTACATTGCCCAAACATAAAGATGATGCCCTAAACTGTAAAGCGTATGCACCTGCTACCTAAACATATGCGTTATTAAAACTTTTGGTGGGGTTGAAGAAGAAAAAAATGATTAAACCAACTGGTGAAGTGGTTTACCAAAGATTCAGTGAATGAATGTAAGACTTACACCTGACAGTAATCTACATAGAAAAAAAAGGTTTTATCACTAGTACAAAAAAAAAAACCGAAAGAAACCAAAAATGATCTCAGTGCAGTTAAGTTAAACAAATTTGACAATTTGCAGCGCTTGCTAAGTTTTCAAACAGTTCCAGTGCTTCAGATATTTACCAGTTCACTTACAAGTATGACTGTAATTCAAGAAACTGGCCAATAATGCATCCAGTCAATTCACTGTCCTGGGAATTACAAAGAGACAGCTATGATTCCTTCCAATTAAACAATTCACAAGTCACAAGCTACCTCAATTGAGGTCAAGCAGAATGGCTGCCCTCCTAATTCTGCTGTTAAATATCAGAAGACTGCAGCTGTGCACATGAAAAAGAATGGAGGCAGGTGGAGTTACACATGATCTCTAGGTAATTAAAATGATTTCTCTCCTTTTTTGGATATCATAAAAGAAAATTATAAGTAGGTCAAAAGTACAAAACATGTGTTTTATTGACTATTGGATGATACATCCTACTTGAGTTAAATCTAGCTTGGATAATTTCACATTTACTGCAGTATAGATATCGTTACACTTTGATACATTTTGATCTTTTTCTCGTCTTGTTTGATCTCTTTCTTTAGTATTAAGTACACTTTTAATAGTTTAGTATCTTCCAATGGGTGCTTTAATTGGCTTGTATTTTCTTTTTGTATCATCGTGTGTGTTTGTGAAGATTTCTCTATTGAAAGACATTCATATCACATAAATACAGGATTATAATAGCACCAACAAAGATAGAGATGCTTGGTTCAGATTGTAGGGCACTATAAACGCGCTTTTATGCAACTTGCTAGGGATTATATTAATTTATTTATTTTTCATCTAACCAAAATATGGTCTTGATCAATTTTCACAAGTCAAGAAATATACACAGAATATTCAAATAAACATATGCAGGCAACATATGTAAATTATGAAATCATTGGGTAAACCACAATAAAACCTTTCTTTCTTATTATTATAGACCCAGCCACATCATCACTATGGGGGTTATTTACGAAAGGCAAATCCACTTTGCACTGAAAGTGCACTTGGAAGTGCAGTCACTCTAAATCCAAGGGGTAGATCTGAAATAAGTGGAAGCTCTGCTGATTTTATCATCCAATCATGTTCAAGCTAAAATGCAGTTTTTTATTTTCCTTGCATGTCCCTCTCGGATCTACAGCGACTGCACTTCCAAGTGCATTTTCAGTGCACTTTCAAGTGGATTTGCCTTTAGTAAATAACCCCTTATGTCTATGTCTTTGTATTTCTATGTGCAATGCAGGTAGATAATAGCTATTAGTGGGGCAAGGAAGCAGGTATGCATAGCGTGCTGTGAACATCTCAGAACCCTGCCTCTCAAGAACTTTCGGCCACTCATGTAAGCAGTGGACTGGCTCTTGCGAGGAGTTATACAAATATGGAATGCCTTGATGGGTGGATGTAAGTCAGGAGAACTGGGCAATCCAAGGCAGGATGCATTTGCATACAGTCAACACTAGGTAATGCTGAACCTCCATGATTGAAATAACCGAAATCCATTGAAGGTAAATTGATGCTGGATGTCCCTATTCAGGAAATGAGGTGGGCTTTGTCTGAATTGTATCATCTTATAATGCACACTGTGAGAAGCTCACACTGTGCAGTGACATCAGCATTTTCAGTACAAAAGAAGAACCTGTACACCTGTGCAAGGCTGAAGATAAAGCAGGAGTTCAGTTTTAAAGCAGATAGTGGGGTTGATTTACTAAATGAGAAGAAACTCTTCACTTAGCAAATTGAGCATTCCTTGAGCTTATAGCAAGTAAAGTGAAGCTGTATTGATTTCAATTCTCCAACCAAGTGAAAATAAATCCATATTTCTAAATATCTGCCACACATTTTTGGGTACACAAAGTGTACACAATTTACTCTTTCTAACAAGCTCAGTAAACATTCACTTTACAAAGCCTGCTTTAGTAAATTAGCTGAGAGATTGTGTTTCAGGTATTGGTAAATGCCTCATACATTGAAATATCTTTATGAATTTAAATTATTGAGATATAAAATCTCCCATACACAACAGGATCAAGAGGTATTTTTTTTTATTTGCCAGCATTTCCTTTGAAGGTTAAATCCCAGAACTTTGAATCAAGTTAGAATTAGAGCAAGAAATGTTTTTTGGCCAAGCCAATCACAAACTAAAAAGTTGAAGCTTTGTAGGAAAGGTCTAAGATTATGAAGCCTTTTAAGCTCTTGAACAAGCTTAATGAAATAACTGGATGAAAACAAGCAGACAAACACAAATACATAATTTTATGTAAAAGATATGTAATAATCACTAGAACATCAGCACATTTCCTAACAGAGCTTACTCCTTATTCTTCAAGCCTTAAACACAGACCAAAACTGACCGAATGACACTCCTAGTGGCATTATAAAACACATAATAATGAAAAATTCTAGGTTTATGACATTTTAAAACAGGGGTAAGAGACATTCAATAATAGAGAGTGGTGCTGTAAGACAGAGGTCATCATATTTCCGATTTCACATTCATATCTAGAGTTGAGTTTTTTTTTTCTTTTTAAATATACCTTTTTATATGTGTTCAATATATTTGCATATATTTATGCAAAGATAAGCACATCAATCTGCTGGAGTCAAAATTCATCCCTGTTCTACTGGCCATTCTTCTAAGAGACTTTTTTCTTAGAAATTTTACTCACCCCTAGCCATGTCTTTCAGTTTGTAGAGACGCAATTAAATACATATTTACAAAGTTTTCATGAGCCTCAGATTACTAAATAAAGACTGATCTTTGAAGTTTCTTACAGCTCTAGTTATTACTAAGCTAGAAATTATAAAAAATATTGTTGTCATTTTCACTATGGTAATAGTTTAATCTGTTCTTTGACTGACCTCTGATCAACATTATTCATAGAAAAACAGACATAGGCGTGTCTTTCAAAAAGTAAAAAAAAAAATCATCAATTATAAAATAATTCATCAAATATGAAGTGTGCAAACAGCAATGCAATTAGTAGGAAAGTCTAAAACATCAGTGCTCTGGAAAGTTTTTTTCTTGGTTAAAAGTAGAAACAGATGGGCTCATTGATCTACTGGTTTCCTATATGCCCTGGTAACTTTGTGAGCTCTCCCTTCCATAGTTCTTGGCTCTGTTGCTTCCTAACATGAACATCCCAAATCTCTTAGTTTCCACAAATATAAAATAAGTTAAATCTGAACTCCAGGCAGATATAAGGAGTGAAAATGAGTGCAGCAGTGTAAGTACCTAAAATTTTATCCTACAATACCCTTTACAGTAGAACTTGTAAATTGTATGTTAGTGCAAATAAAAAAAGTATCACGGACAGTACTCAATTTTCTCAGTAGAACTTGGAAAAGGGGAGGGAGAAGCAGCATAAGAAGCCAGTCGGGTGCCGTGCAATGCAAGGAATATGCTAATAGGATGAGAGAGCATAGTGGGAGAGATGGACTCCTCTGTGTGTTGCTTCTCATTTCAGTGTTCAGTCATAGGGTGGGTGTGGCTGCCTCAGAGAAACATCAGGTTCTCTCTCCTACCAGGCAAGATTATGTTGTGGGGCAGAGCTGTCTAACCCTTAGGTCTAGATGGATAGAAATGTTTTGCATCCTTTTGGCATGCAAAACAACTTTTATCTATGCGATTCATCTACGAAATTTAGATATTTGCCTAGAGTCTGTATTTAACATCCAACTCCAGGCAGATTAAAATGATCCCTTGCAGCGGTGCTATGTCCACACTGCAAGGGTTAACAGCTCATTTTGTCTAGGGTAGAGGAGATACAATTTTACTTACCTGGCCCTCTACTTCCTTGGAAGATGGAGCTCCTTCACAAGCTGGCGGTCAACTGTCTCTCGTCAACTTAACATCCAGATTAGGGCTATGGTCCCTGCTCTGGTCTTGATGACATCAGAACTCTAGAATGACAGAGTGTGGGTGTGCAAAACCTGCAGGGACTGGTCTAACTATATTTCCTATTATTGTTCCCCTAGACATAAACAAGCAATTGACTCTTGCAGTGTGGACACATTTCCACTGCAAGGGATAATATTTTACTTTCCTGGAGTTGGGACTTCAAAATCCAGCATTTAGACTGAGTCTCACACACACTGGCTGTGGCAATTGTGATGGCAAACTCAAAGATCCTTCTAACAAAGTTGTTGAGGAATATAACAAGGCATTAGATTGGTTGCATCTCCAATATTAGTAAAAACTCAACCATTAGTTTTGAGTGGTCTGACACTTTAACTGCAGTATTTGGAGGTGAAACAAGTTTTGTGTTGACTTTACACATATTCATCTTTACAAGACCAGTGGGAATGTTGAAGAAATAGCATTACAGATAAGAAGAAATATAATGAAGCAGGTAAGTCCTGCCGAACGTTGACACATGATGGACTAGCTTTGATTTGCACTCCAGCAGAGATAGGAATAGTCTAGATTTTCTGCATTGCTGATCTCTTTAAAATCGGGTCACAGAAAAAAAAATTCAAGAAGATGAAAAAAATATGTGTAACCGTCTGTTCAGGGGAAGTGTTTCTAATTGATCTGACATAGAACCATGCTGGTGATTTTTGTGTTTTGCAACCTTACACAGAACAAAATTAGAAAATAGGAAAGTTCCATCCACTGACCAGGATTACTTCAAAACACACATTTCCCAGATATACTTCCTACATTCTGATATAATAAACCACTACTATGTCACACATGTAAACATGATTGGTTTGAGCTATGATAGTCACTTCCTTCCGAAAAATGTGTTAAAAAATCCAGACAGTCCAAGAATATACAACAGTGAACTTTATTCCAAATTCTCTGACTTTTTAATTCATTTTTTGAATATATTTGTTTTCAGGTAGCAGGGGTATGTATGTCCAGTCAGATTATGTGAAAATAAAAATGAGAATTTCAGCATTATTGTTGTTGATATGATTAGTATTATTACTCTGTAGACTGGAAGTTCTTAACCTTAATTTTATGATTACAGGCACCCTTTGGAATGTTCAATATGCTCCTACTAATATATGCTATCATACTCTCTTTACCAGACTGTCAAAATCATCATAGTCATTGCTAGTTCTCTTAGGTACCAGTATAACTTCAAAAGCTGTCAATAATTTGGTGTTACTCTACATAGAAATAACTCGGAACAAAACAGCTGAAACTAAATTATAAGAATCTCATATTTTTGTATGTAAAGCAGCAAATCACAAATACATATGCCAGCTACAGCTAGTGAGATTTTTGTTGTTTTGTGCAATCAAAAGATGGAATAACAGTACAGTTACTAGCACTCAGATGTCATCTTACACATCAAGCCAATTTTTCCACTTTGATTTCAGATTTGACAATGCAGAAAATCTTTTATCTTTTTTTTATTTTTTATTATTCAAATATCCAGCCCCATACCCCCATCATAACCCATTAAGGTTATGCAGCAAGTATTTAATCATTCATTTTAACACTATAGCAACAGCAAAAAAATACATGAATAAATAAACCCTCAAATCAAAGACTGGACATAACTTGGTGTTATATAGCATTTCCTTTGCTTTGTTGTGTGCAAGGGAAAAAGAGCAAGCAATTAACTCACTAAGGACTCTTTCGCACAGGCATTGAAAATAGGTAGTTGCATTGTGTTTTTAACGCTTCCTGGATGCCTATCAATGCCACAAGTATTCAATCATTAATTTAACACTATAGCAATAGCAAAAAATACATAAATAATGCAGCAAGTATTCAATCCTTTCTTTCTGCCTAAGAACAGGAAGTGATGTCAGACGTCACTCCCGTCCTCCAAGGGCATAGAGCCGAGTGGGGCCTATCTTGCTCTCACTCGACTTCCTGCACCAGATCGGTTCTGGGCTTACCGACGGCTCCGGTAAGCTCAGAAACAACCGGAAGCAGGTGGGGGGATCACATTTATCAGAAAGCCGATAGTAGCTGCGGCCATAACCCCAGTATTTAACTGTAAATTAATTATGTACATTTACAGTTAGGTGGTCAGTAAGTGTTTTTTAACCACTAGTCGACCAGCCGCCACAGTTATACTGCGGCAGGTTGGTTCGGCTTGGCAAATTGCCATAGCTGTACGTTGCTCCTTTAAGACGTGACAGCAGGCGTGCACACGCGCCCAACGCGTGTCCTTTGAGCCTATGTGCATGCCCGGCGGGCACAATGACCATCGGGCAACTGCGATCGCTTGTGACAGAGCGAGAACCGGGATCTGTGTGTGTAAACACACAAATCCCTGGTCTCTCAGGGGAGAGGAGAGAGATTGTGTGTTCATACTAAGTATGAACACCGATCTCTCTCCTCCCCTAGTCAGTCCCATCCTCCCTACAGTTAGAACACACCCAGGGAATGCAGTTAACCCCTTGATCGCCCCTAGTGTTAACCCCTTCCCTGCCAATGTCATTTATACAGTAATGAATGGCTATTTTTAGTTCTGATCGCTGTATAAATGTCAATGGTCCCAAAATAGTGTCAAAAGTGTCTGATCTGACTGCCGCAATATCGCAGTCCCAATAAAAATCGCAGATTGCCACCATTACTAGTAAGAAAAATAATAATAATAAAAATGACATAAATCTAACCCCTATTTTGTGGACGCTATAATTGTGCAAACCAATCAATTTTTTATCAAAAATATGTAGAAGAATACATATCAGCCTAAACTGAGGAAATTCTTTTTTTTTTTTATTTGGGATACTTATTATAGCAAAAACTACAAAATATTGTTTTTTCAAAATTGTTGCTCTTTTTTTGTTCATCGCACAAAAAATAAAAAATGCAGAGGTGATCAAAGAGCACCAAAAGAAAGCTCTATTTGTGTGGGGAAAAAAGAACATAAATTTTGTTTGCATGACCACGCAATTGTCAGCTAAAGCAATGCAGTGCCGAATTGCAAAAAATGGCTTGGTTAGGAAGGGGACAAATCCTTCCGGGCTGAAGGAATGCCTGTCTGAAAGAGCCCTAACTGAATAGTAGTGCTACAGTGAAAATATCTTCTTGCTGATTTTTTAGCATTATGAGCATTATCTTCCAATTACTGGACATGTCACAATTGTTTTCAGAAATGCAATATGGTGCATTGCAATTAAGGATGAGCTCCGGCGTGTTTGCAAGCCGCACGTGCCGAGCCCGCCAGGAAGTCGGCACTGCACAGCGCTAATCACAGGCAGTGAGACAATGTCCTGATGTGCGGCTGCAGAGATCGAGAAATGTCTCACTGCCTGTGATTAGCGCTGTGCCGACTTTCTGGCGGGCTCGGCACGTGCGGCTTGCAAACACGCCTGAGCTCATCTTTAATTGCAATGTGTTGCTGGGTGTTGCAACACATGGGTTTTGCTTTAGTTGGTTTGGTGTGTTATTAAAAATGAATAGCACCTCAATGCCTCAACGCATGTCATGTGTGTTATCACGTGTTGCACAATTTCATGTTGCCACAATGCATAGATATAAATAAATTATAAATGACTGAGCACTCAAAGAACTTCAGAAAAAACTTCCAAACCTCAAATACAGAGGTAACATTTACATGCTTCCATAATTCAAAAGTTGAATTCCTTCTGGTAAGGGGGAAAAATGCATTTGTGTGGTCTTTTGGAATTTAGCTTGACAGAGTAATTGGTCCAATTCAGACAGTGGTCTGTAATCCGTTAAGCATGTTGTTGTCTGCGGGAGGAAACACACATAAACCTGCATGTAGTTAGGACATCAGAGCCTTGGAAACCAGTGCAAACCTCAGGACCGGTTCTTACAAAAATGAGTTGGCTAAAGTAAATTGTGTTGTCGTGCCCTGATATTTATTTTAGATGTGTTGCATTTTTTCGTATAGATGTGACTGGCATCATGCAGCTAACATCAGCATTCACTATTCAGGGCTTTTTTGTACTGCAGTGCAATGCATTGGTACAAACAGGCCCTGTTAAAAACTTTTCCCTTGTCCATTAATTTTGCAAGCACTGGCAAATGTAGCAAACTGCATGACAACACAACCCCTGTAAAAAAGCCTTCAAACAGTGATGTAAAATGTTCGCTCTTAGTAAACTATCCAATTTTTCTTCTATATTTTAAAGGGTAGTGATAAACTCCTTAGCAAGGGTAGAAATATTTCACATGTATAGTACTTTTGAGTTAAGCTTGACAGAGCCATTGAGCTTAAAGTATATAAATCTCAAACAAGCAAAATGTTTGAAATGACACTTAAGAGGAAAAGGACAATTTATTTAAGTTGCCTGGCTTATTATTTTTTTATATTGTGTCTTGAGGTTACATGAACAGTCCTTTTACTTCCTTTTACAGTTATGTGTTTCTAATTTTGTATTATATTTATATAAGAAAAAAAAACAATCTTTGTGGTTTTAGGGTATACCGTTTAGTGTAGTGATACAAAAATACTTTAGAAAGCAGTCCCATTTAGTTTCTGCTTTGGGAGAGGTCTTAGAATAATCAACTCTAGTCATACACCTATACGCAAGCTAGAAACCAATTAGATGTGTATATTTTCCGTGTTGTTACAAAGTCCACCTTCAAGTCCCCGACATGTAGGGGAAGGGCAATTGAACAAACTGAGTACAAATTGTGTTCTTGAAAGGAAATTAATACAGGGCATCAGTGCTAAAAGATTTCTAACTACTCTGCCTTTATACTTGCTGTAGAAATAAAATGGTTGCATGACAACAAATTCCTGTTAGGGAAATTAGCCTCCTCTCAGCCAGGTGGAGGTGGCCCTCCAGGGAGATTGTATGGTGTGGAGGCAGCTGTAGATTCACCACCAACAGATTGAAAGAGTCAAGTAGTGTGAATAAGGGAAAGCATTGATTTCTTTTGATTTGCTCATTTATAGTCATGACAAAGTCTTTTTAGGATGCTAACAGAAATTTAAAAATTCCATTACGCTGATCGGACATTTGAAGATTAAAAAAAACATGACACACTTTCTCCCTACTGGTAAAAAAAAATATATATATATATATATATATATATATATATATATATATATATATATATATTGATTGTTTTTTATCCCTTCACTAGAGGCAAACATGTTCATTATACTAGCAATATTGTCAAAAGTCAATATTCTAAATTTAAATTAATTTATAAGCAAGCAACTAATGTATCACTGAAGGAAAACATGTTTTAAAACAAACCGGTATTACTCTTTGACATCCAACATAAACACGTTGCTTTCAGAGCTACAATAATATCTGATTTGTACTGTGAATGTTGTAAAAAACTGTAAGACAAACATAATAAACAATCAATTGGTTCTAACAACCTTTAGCACAAATGCAACAGCAAAGAAAACAAAAATAGTTTTCTGTTTTCCTCTATTTTTTTTTCTATTTTGTAGTTCTGAACTAAAGGTCAAAGTGTGTAGTAGTTAATAACATGTTACAGATACCATTGGCCCCATAATTCAGCCCTAAATTGCCTCTAAAAAAAAGAAGAATCCTTTAATTAAAAAAACTGCACTGAACTAATCCCTCTAGCTGAAAAAAAGAAAAGTTTCAAGCAATCTTTTTCTGCTCTGGGAGAGAAAAAGCAGACAATACCATAACAGATCAGAAACATAAGCTATAGTATGCAGCCAGGAGCACAGCAGGGAACTGAATACTGCTCAGACTGTGTCATTTTTTTAATCCCCCATCTCAGTTTTCCCCGTCTGACCTCATGCTGAGATGAAGTTATCACAGAAGACAGCTTTACTCTCACCAATGAATCCAACCCTGGATCTGTATTATCCTTAGCAGATCAAAACACCGCTTTCATCAAACAGCATTATCTGCATAAAAGGCATGCAATTGCCCGATAATTTTACCCAAACTATGCTATTCATTTAAAGGACAAGAAAAGATATGTAATTCATTCTATTTTTGCCTGTAACAGCTAACTCCAAATTTACTCCTGGGAACTTTTTTTTTTACATTTTGGATCTCCCTAAAAATAGTTGGTTTTGATGTTTTCCATCCATTGCATAAGCTTGTTGACGTTGGACGGTAAAACGGAGAGCTTTTAGGCAGGCGTGATTGAAACTATTCTCGGTGCTTTCTGGGACAGGACGGTAAATACTGTTAGTTATGCTTCTGTGAACTTAAAATATCATTCATTTCTAGAACACAGAAATAAGCATGCAATGAAGCCAGCACTGCAGAAAATATGCATGCAGGGGCAGATTGAACGTTTCTACTCTAGGACAAATTAATCCATGTAGAGAAAGTACCAGTGGACCTCCCATTTCCATATACACACTAAAAGTAATAGAAAATGCAGAGCAGAGTGAAATGTTGGACAGAGAAGATCCCAATACCATACACACACTAAGGGCCAGAAATATAACATTATAACGTGTTAACTCAGATGTCCTGTGCATAATGCCTGCCAGTTTTGCTTTCAGCAATTTTTTTTTACAGGAACAGCACTTTTATTTGCAGTGCCTCACACATTATTTTGCTTTATCATCATTTACAGTATATATAATTTGTAATTATTTCAGATAGTGATGGTATTCCCTCTCCTTCCTCAACGGCTACCTATATGCCTTTGTGTGCAATAAGCATTCATGCCTAATAACAGTTGTATGAAAATAATTACATTACAATCTACCTGTATGGATTTAAAATCTGAGCTGAAATTTTTTTGTTGGGAAACACAACTTTGATAAAGTTGAACTGATATAACTACCCATAGACTTTTGCAGACATAGAGAAGAGAAGTAAAATGATAAAAATGTATTTAAGGAGACTCTGTAACTTTGCTTATGTGGTCTCTTTAAAATATTAAACTGGATATAAATGTACGTCATGTCCCCAGAACGCTTGTCATAATGTGCAAGTATAAATAGCATAGTTGTACATTATGGCAGACCTACCCCCCTGCAATATGTAATCAGTTCTCCCCCCTTGTCCATCAATGACCAGCTTCTTCTTTGTTCTTCCATTGGTTGACCACAGATGATGTAACATCCACACATGTGCACAAGAGTTGCATTGCTCTTCCACCACTCTGTGCAAATGTGGCAGTCAGGGTGCAAAAAAAATGTTAGCAGAGAGGGAAAGAGGTTTTGTAGTAGGAAAAGTCAAAGATGTTTGTTCTGCCAATAAACTCTGCCTGATAGCAATTTTTTATACTTTAAAGTGATTGTAAAGTATCGATTTTTTTTCTTTAAAAATAACAAACATAATATACTTACCTGCTCTGTGCAGTTTATTTGCACAGGGCACCCCGGATCCTCCTCTTCTTGAGTCACTTTTTGGCTCTCCTGCCCCTCCCTCCTGTCGAGTGCCCCCACAGAAAGCAGCTTGCTATTGGGGTACCTGATGCAAGTCACAGCTCCCTGTGTCCATTCAGACACGGAGCCCCTGTTTTGCCCCACCCCTTCTCTCTCCTGATTGGCTAACTGACTTTGACAGCAGCAGGAGCCAGTGGCATGGCTGCTGTGTCTCAGCAAATCAGGAGGAGACTCCTGGATGGCTGAGGCACTCATAGACAACGCTGGAGAGAAATAGGGCTCAGGTAAGTATTAGGGGGTGCTGGGGTGGCTGATGCAGACAGAAGCCTTTTTTTATAGAATGCATTAAGATAAAAAACCTTCTGACTTTACAACCCCTTTAACTTTAGTTCCACTTTAACGCTAGTGATGACAAGAAGCAAGTGAAGAGGCAAGAAGAATCAGTGAATCAGAAAACTGCATGTTTTTTATTTATCAGGATATATGTACATAGGATGAAGATAGTAAAACATTTTTAGAATCACATTTATCCAAATCATGTGCATATTGCTGCATGGGCTTAAATGATACAATCTCCTCTACCTGCAGTCCACTCATCAGCATGGCATGCCCATCAGCTGTGTCATCTTTTCCCCTGCTTTTCTTTTGCTGGTTATCCCAGATGCTCTCTTGGGAACCCTTTCTGTTCTGTCTCACCATCATTATAAGTAAGTCCCTCCTCTGCACTTACTCTGGTCTTTGCTTACATGTTCCTCTTGTCTTTCACCTCCATGCTTCTTCTTGCTGATGAAATAAATTAATAGAAGTGTGGGGTGCTGGAATACTTTGTATGAATGCTGATAGGTGTTTTAATGATTCATCTGGTATAAGAAAATTCCCTTTAGGCAACTCTCCAGGAGACAAGTCCTATTAGGAAGCTTGTATCTCAAACACAGCTTAAAAGTGCAAAACATAAAATGTGCAACGTGTCGAATAAATTGTATTCAGAAGATGCACACAGTGAAACATTCAATGTGTTCCAGGGTTTCTAAAGGGTACCCTTCATTACAGATTAGTAGTTAATGCAATGTCTTTTAGACAACAGAGTTAAAATAATCATTAAGGGAGATGTTCACATGAATTTCAATAACATAAAACAAACCTGTTCCAGTAGCTTGTTCTGCAGTTTTTTTGTTTCCCCCTTGCAGTACCTGTAGGGCATCAGACCCCGGTCACCTTCACCACCTTGTGACAAATGGTTGATCAAACTCACTATGCACTGTCACTGATATGCAATGATGCCACTCTCAGCCTCACCCTGCACAAAGATTTTTCAGCTTGCAAGACCACAACCTAAGTGCAAGCCAACTGAGAGCAAACATCATTAAGTTTCATTACCTACACAGTTAACTTTATACTCTGCCACCAGATATTTTTATTGTAAAATATCAAATGTTTACAATATCAGAAATAAACATTATGACTTGGGCTAACCAGCTGTAATACACAATGTCATCACAGAGAGGTATATCCAGAGGTTTGCCATATAGTAGCGCTCTTTAAAGAGATAGCGTTTTCTTAAGCTCAGTGCATTAGAGACAATATTAACACTTTCAAAATATTGTTTAATAATAGCAAATGTAAAATGGTGCAAACAAATATTTTCATACAAAAGATATTATAAATTAACAAAGAGAAATAAAAAGGAATTAAAGGTTAATATACTTAACAACTAGAGTTGGGTGAACAGTTTGAGCCGAGAAAAAGTTCGGCCCGAACATCTCCTGTTCGCCCATTCAGCGAACACCTGAATTAGCGGGGCACTCGGTGGGATGTTCACCAGCTGAGCGCCCCACAATGCACTATGCGCTGCACAGTGCATTTTAAGCCCTGACTGGGCAAAGCTTTGCCCATTCAGGGCACAGTGAATTAAGAAGCGGGCCAGGAAGCCTTAACAATGGATGAGTTCATAAGCTGTCAATGGGCATTCTCGCTGACAACTGCATGTCGGCAATAGAAAAATTTCAAAAAATACAGTGTGGGGTCCTCCCCAAAATCTACTTCAGACCCTTATCCGAGCATGCAGCCTGGTAGGCCAGGAAAGGGCTGGGGAAAAGCGAGCGCCCCTCCCCCCTCCTGAACCACACCAGGCCACATGCCCTCAACATAGGGGGTGCTTTGTTTCTTTTTCAGGTCTGGCGGTAGTGGTGGGTGTCATGATTGATGATGGGGCTACATCGGGGGACATTGATTTTTTTTTATTTTTAAGAAAGGAATTGTCAAAAACTGTGTATATGTTTTTATTTCTTTTTGACACTTTTTTTGGTGAATGGGTAGGGGTACTATGTACCCTATACTCATTCACATGGGGCAGAATCTGGGGGCCCCCTTCTTAAAGGGGCTTCCAGATTCTGATAAGTACCCTGCCCGCAGACCCCCAGAACCACAGCCCAAAGTTGTCAGAAAGCAGTCTTTGTCCCCATCAACTTGGCACCCCAAAGCACCCCCGATGTTGAGGGCATGTGGCCTGGTATGGTTCAGGAGTGGGGGGGCGCTTAACTTTTTTTTAAATTTTGGCATAGGGTTCACCTTAAAATCCATACCAGACCCAATGGGCCTGGTTTGAATAGGGGACCCCCATTCTGTTTTTTTCTCCTTTAGAAATTTCATTTTTGCTGCAGCAGGTTCTATACATGGTACAGATGCGCAAATTTACAGACAGTAAGGAGACCCCCAGGCACCATATTTAGAAGAATTTTTCATTTTTATTGTTTCACTTTAAGCATAAATAAAATCACTGCTCCTGTAAAAGTGATTTAAAAAAAAAAAAAAATTTGCATTGATACATGTTGGCCAATAACTTACATATAAGCCTTCAAAATGGTGGCTTTTAGTTTTTTAAGTTCAGGACCCATAGACTTTAATAGGGTTCACGATTCAGGTCTGAACTTTTTACATGTTTGGGAGTTCTGGTGCAAACCAGGGGGGGTGTTCGGCCCAACTCTATTAACAACGGACTGGTTCTGTGCATTTAGTAGAGTCAAATCAATGAGCATAAGATGGGTCAGTGGCTCTCACAGATCTTGCCTGATGTTCCTTGTTTTGACGGCAGACGGAGAGCTCTCAACTGTTGATGAAGCCCTTCTTTTCTGGTCCATGATGAGGGTCTTGACAGAAATTATTTGACCAATCAAGAGGTCTGAGGGGTGGCCGATGAGATGTCACAGGTTTATGCACATGCAGCTGCCCTCCCACAGATATAGTTTTCTATAAGTATTCATTTCATGAAATACCTACAGGTTACTGTCTGGTAACTTTTATATTATTGGCCAACTTGAAATGACCTTTTGAATGAATACACATATGATAAGTATCAGTTGGCTATTGGCTATTTCACCCAGGAGAGGTGATGAGCCTAATCTGCCTATGATACCTCTGCAGACAGTGGTGTCTGCTGCTAATTAACTGATACAGTTAAATATGTCCATTATTCTGGCTGCACTGTTATTATCACAGAAGTTATAAACTACACCAGAGTTTTGACTCTACAGGAAAAAATAGACAGCAATGTGTATTTTCTAATTACTCCAGCTAAACTATTTTTGATGGCTGATGGTGGTTAGCATGTTCTTGTTGTTTAAGAGGAAATCTGCTTTCCTTCTTAATTACTTAAACTTAGACAGAAGGTTTATGAGGGCTTTTTGCGATTCGGCACTGCATCGCTTTAACTGACAATTGCGTGGTCGTGGCTCCCAAACAAAATTTTCCCCACAAATAGAGCTTTCTTTTGGTGGTATTTGATCACCTCTGCGGTTTTTATTTTTAAACAAAAAAAGAGCGACAATTTTGAAAAAAAAACATTATTTTTTACTTTTTGCTATAATAAATATCCCCCAAAAATATATAAAAAAATTTTTTTTCCTCAGTTTAGGTCGATACGTATTCTTCTACATATTTTTAGTAAAAAAATCGCAATAAGCGTTTATTAATTGGTTTGCGCAAAAGTTATAGCGTCTACAAAATAGGGGATACCGTATATACTCAAGTATAAGTCGTTCCGAGTATAAGTCGAGGCCCTAATTTACCACAAAAAAAATGGGAAAAACTCATTGCCCGAGTATAAGACGAGGGTGAGAAATGCACAGCTACTGTAAGTGGAAAAGAGGGTCAACAATGCCCATTTGCAGCCTCACTGTGCCCATTTGCATGCCTCGCTGTGCCCATTTGCAGCCATAGGTCCCCTGAACTTCAAACTCGGTAGTTAAGGGTTCCTAGATGCCTCCTAGCTGCAGCCAAAATTTGGGGTCTCTGAACCCAAAGGGTCCCGAAATGACATTGCTGCAGATGGACACAGTTGACCAAATTTGGGGCCCCATATCTCGGGGCCACTTAGTGCTAGGAACCTCAAATTTGGTATGCAAACCCAGTGGAACTAGCACCAAAACATTTCCAAAGTTGAGGTTTCTAGCACCAAGTGGCCCCGAGATACAGGGCCCAAAAATCAGTTCAGAAAATGTCAAGCACTTTTCTGCAGCAGAGAATGACATTTTCCGAACCGGTTTTGGTTCCACTGGGTTAGCACACCAAATTTGGGGTTCCTAACACCAAGTGGCCCTGAGATACGGGGCCCCAAAGTCGGTTCGGAAAATGAAATTTTTTGCTGCAGAAAAGTGCTTGACTCGAGTATAAGTCGAGGGGGGCACTTTCAGCACAAAAAAATGTCCTGAAAAATTCGACTTATACTCGAGTATATACGGTAGTTTTATGGAATTTTTATTAATAATTTTTTTTTTTTTACTAGTAATGGCAGCGATCAGCGATTTTTATCGTGACTGCAACATTATGGCAGAAAGATCGGAAACTTTTGGTGCTATTTTGGGGCCATTCACCTTTTTACAGCAATCAGTGCGATTAAAAATGTATTAATTATTGTGTAAATGTGACTGGCAGTGAAGGGGTTAACCAGGAGGGGGCGCTGCAGGGGTTAAGTGTGTCCTAGTGATGTGTTCTAACTGTAGGGGGGATGGGCTACGTGTGTCTCGACACTGATCACCGATCCCGATCACAGGGAGCTGTGATCAGTGTCCTGTCACTAGGAAGAATGGGGAAATGCTTCTTTACATCAGCATTTCCCTGTTCTTCCTCTCCATGAGATGATCGCCGGTATCCCCGCGGACACACGGTGGCAAATTTAAAGGGACGTAACTGTACGCCCATTTGCCTGTCTGTGCCATTCTGCCGACGTAAATGTTCGTGCGGCGGTCGGCAAGTGGTTAATCTCTGTTAAGGGGGTTTGTGATGGCTAATACTAATTCACTCAGTGGGAAATTCTGATCAACTGTGTATTGTGTATTGTTAACAGACATGGAGAGTTGGAGATGATAAGCAAACCCTGACAGAGTGCAGTGTTCCATGCCAGATCTCCTGTAAAGGCCTCAATTAGATATTTACAGCTCTGACAAATCCCTGTTTATTAGTTATCTGTTAAGTATTGGTCAGCAGAACAATTGATGCTATTCTGAAGTTCTTTTGAAGTGTCCAGATCCTTAGAAAACGGTTTACTCAAGTTACATGACTATGAAGCTGCACATTTGAGATTATAGCTAAATTATGAAAAGGAGAGGTCTCTCATTTTAAAATGTCATGGCTGACCTAGGAATTCTACACAACATGGCTTCCTTGGCCCTTTCACATAGCCTTTTGGGGTGCTCAGTATTACTATTACATTACCTACTAAAGTGAAGGTGAATATTTTAATCTCCAAAATGCCTTGGCTGTTTCTTGTGCAAAATACGCATCTTCTGAGTAAAATGTTTTTAAACTGCACACACCTTGTTTCTAGTACTTTCCTCCATGAACTTTTAAGCTGTGTTTAAGATACAAGCCTTTCTCTGATGTCATCAGTAGTCCCAATTTTCTTCACCTCCTCTGCTCTTTTTTAACCGTTTGCCGTCCGCATAACTTATTTATACGGTGGCAGATCGGCTCTTCTGTGCCAGATCACGTACGTAATCCACACTAAGTACGTGATCCATGCTCATGGGCAGGTAGCATGTGTGCACCTGCCGGCCTGGTGGTGCTGTGATTTGACACAGCACCAATCATTCTTTAGATCCAAGCCAATGATTTTTGGCTTGGACCTGCTGATCGGTTCTGGCAAATCACAGGACAGCATGTGCCCCTGTTTACAAAACACAGGCACAGGAAGTGACAAGATCTTCTCTTATGGAGCCCTTTTAGGTTTCAGAGAAAGAAGAGATCAGTCACAGTGAGTCAAAGCAGCACACATACACTGTAAAACACCTAGAGAGGCACAATTAACCCCCTAGGTAACTCTTTTACTGGCCTGTCACCAGACTCATTAGTACAGTGTACAGATTTGTTCACTGATCGTATTATTAGTGTCACTCTCAAATAGTGTCAGATCGCCCACTACATATTTATTATCAGGTTTAACCCTTTGATTGCGAGCAACACTATCACAGACACACTATAAACCTCCATTACTAGTATAGTGTCTGAAAAGATGAGTATCTTTGATCAGATCAGCACTATACTAGCGTTTCCAATAGTATAGTGTCTCCAAAAATGCAACTTAGCCCCTCCACCCCCCCAAACAAATTATGTTGTAGCAGACACAGAACTAGCCGTGACACCTGCTTTTTTTGTCCCTCCTGTCCTAGCTTCCGCCGCTACCACACACTAGTGAAGTATTAGTATAGTGTACAGCACGGCACAGCCTAGGGTATACATTCACACAGGGTCTCGAAAGATTTTAGATAGTCAGGAAACTGGCTAGCGCATTTTGAGAGACTCTAAAATGACAGACTGTAATGTCTACAGTTTTTATAAGTTAAAAAAAAAAGTAAAAAAAAAACAAATTCAAAAGTAAAAAATATAAAATAAAATAAAGGCAAAAATAGTCGTCGTTTTATTGAGTTAATGTTCTGTTGTTACAGAAGAAAAGAATGTATATGCCCAAGCATGGGGGCCTGGGATAGTCAGTGGTCAAAACGCCTCTATGCTTGGGCATATATATTTTTCAATTTTTTTTTTGGCACAGATTTCAATCAAAAAAGTATTTTACTGAGTTAATGTTCTATTGTTACTGTGTTTTATTGCAGCTGCAGCACTAATATGTTAATTCTGACAGCAACATGGTGCTCTCAGAATACATACATCAGCGCTTGCAACGCAGCTGGAGAATATTTCACATTTACATTTAAAAAAAGGCTGTATATGCCCAAGCATGGGAGCCTGGGGTGCTCAGTGGGCGTATCACTCCTATGCTTCAGCATATACATTTTTCATTTTTTTTTGGTAGAGATTTCTTCATCCACATTGATCAATGTGAATGGAGAATTCTGGATGAAAAAAAAGAACATTACATGTATGCCCATCATTAGAAGTGGGTGGATGCAGGGCGGTATATTCTAATGGTGGGCATTCCATACACTTTTTCTGGAAGAGATTTCTTCATCCACATTGATCGATGTGAATGGAGGAATCTGTTAGGTTCTCTTTTTTATTTCAGCCCACAGGTTGCATGAAATAAAAGAACATTACAAATATTTTATCCCCAACAAGAACCAGTGAATTTGAGTGGTTATACCAGGATGCAGGCATCATCCCAGTATCGTTTTTTCAGCTGGCAGTCAGCTTTCATGTAAAAGCAATCCTAGTGGCTAAGCAGCTTTTTGGTTGCTTTTACAAGCAGCGGGGGGAGACATCCCTTTTGGGGGCCTGTATGTGACTAGGCTTCCAAATACTATCATGCATGTGGTATCCCCATACTCAAAAGAAGCAGCATAATGTACTTTGCGGTGTAATTCCACATATACCCATGCCATGTGTGAGCAATATATCTGGCGGTATGATTATGTCAGATTTTTGAATCTCAAAGCGGTGCATTGTTTTGCATAGAAATTTGGTGTTTTATATTGTAGGCCTGTAATTCTTAATAATAACTCACTTAACCTCTTCAATACAGGGCACTTTTGCACCTTTCTGCCCAGGCCAATTTTCAGCTTTCAGCACTGTCACTGTTTAAATGACAATTGCGCGGCCATGCTACACTGTACCCAAACTAGATTTTTATCATTTTGGTGGTATTTGATCACCTCTGCGGTTTTTATTTTTTGCTAAATTAATAAAAAAAGATCAACAATTTTGAAAAAAAAAATTGATAGGGCATTGATTGGCGGCACTGATGGGCACTCATAGGTGGCACTGCTGGGAACTGATGGACACTGAAAGGCTGCACTGATGGGTACTTATGGGTGGCACTGATGGCTGGCACTGATATATTGCACTGATAGGCATCACTGGTGGCACTGGCAGGCATTTTTCATTGGCACTGATTGGCAGCTGCCTGGGCACTGATTGGCATTTCCCTGATGGTCTAGGGTGGCATACCTGGTGGTCCAGTGTAATGGCATTCCCTGGTGGTCCTGGCAGCATCCTGGTGGTCCTGGGCAGGCATCCGAGGGGGGCTGCACTGATAAACAATCAGTGCAGACCCCCCTGTTAGGAGAGCAGCCGATCGGCTCTTCTCTACTTGCATCTGTCAGATGCGAGTAAGGAAAAGCCGATCAATGGCTCTTCCTGTTTACATTGTGATCAGCCGTGATTGGACACAGCTGATCACATGGTAAAGAGTCTCTGTCAGGGACTCTTTACCTAGATCAGAGTTGCGGTGTGTCAGACTGACACGCCGCAACAACGATCGATGCGATGCGTGCCCCTGGGGCTTAATATCCTGACAACGTCATATGACATCCAGTCAGGATATCGCAACCATTTGCCGACGTCATTTTGCTATATGGTGGGCTCCAAGTGATGAAATCTGTCCAAACAAGAGTCTAGTAGACATCCCGGGTATGATAAGGTTTGAAACACGAAATCATAAATTATAATATAATAAATAAGTATAAATAATTATAAAAAATAATAATATAATAATAATAAAATTAATTTCTCCAGGAATCACTATCGCTCAATTCTGCAAGTGTTCTAATTTACTATTGCTTTTTTTCTAGCTGGTTTAAAACCACTTTTGATGTAAAAGGGACACTTTTTGGATGCCATGGACATTCTCAAGTTTCCAGGCAGAAAGAACAGTATATATAATATAAAAGTGCATGCAGGGCACTGGACAAAGCACTAGGGACAAAAGGGAGGTGAAATGATTTGATACAGTAATGTAATCTTACAGATTACAGTGTACTGTATGTGTTATGTCTTTTGTACTTTTTGATTTTGCCATGGGCTCCACCCCCCATGCGTCGCAACGCTTGAAGGGAACGGAGCCCGGAACACAGGGCATCGGGCAAAGGATCCGGTTGAGGACACAGCGGGGGGGACATCGCATTCTGCAATGCAATCCTGAGTGTGGCTCGGGGTTAACGCTAATGGTAATGAAAATGAACTCAGAGCCACATTCGGGATTACCGCTAGGAAGGTTAAGTGACAACTTTTTGTCATTTTCCAAAAACTTGTGGCAAAAAATAAAATCTTCCATGGACTCAACATGCCTCTCAGCAACTAGCTTGGGGTATGTACTTTCCAAAAAAGGGTCATCTTGGTATTTCAGGGCCTTTAAAACTGCGATAGGTAGTGAAGAAGTGAAATAAGGAAATTACACATTTTCAGGCTTTCAAGGGGGTCATTGAATTTCAGGCTCTTGTGTGCAGCTAGGCTACCAAAAAGTCTCACACATGGGGTATTCCCATACTCAGGAGAAGTAGCAGAATATGTTTTGGGATGTCATTCCACATATACCCTTGGCATGTGCAAGAAATATCTCATCAACAACTTTGTGTAAACAAAAGAAGAAAAAGTTTTTTTGTCATTTTTAAAAAACTTGTGACAAAAAATAAATTCTTCCATGGGCTCAACATGCCTCTCAGCAAATTGCTTGGGGTGTATACTTTCCAAAAAGGGGTAGTTTGGGTGTTTTTTGTACTGGTACTGCCCAGTCATTTTAGCACTTTAAGAAGCCAGAAACACGGACTGTCAACCTCGGATGGGAACAGCTAACAGGGACATGTTTCAGAGGCAAGCCCCACCTCCTTTCTCATCCAAATGACAGCACAGAGCACTGGAGGTATTTCAAGCTGTTGGCTTATGTATTTTATCTATTTATAATTGAACTGTACTTCCCCAGAGCATGCTTAGTCAGAAAGTGAAAGCTGCATAAATTTCAGTATATATACCATCGTTTGTAGACGCTATAACTTTCACAAAACCAATTAACATACAGCTATTGGAATTTTTTACCAAAGACATGTACCAGAATACATTTTGGCCTAAATTTATGACCAAATTTGAGGTTATTGGATATATTTTATAACAAAAAGTAGAACAATATCATTAATTTTCAGTCTTTTTCTTTTATATCGCAAAAAAATAAAAAACCCAGTGGTGATCAAATACTAAAAAAAGAGGATCAATCAGCACAAAAAAAATCCCTAAATATGTAGTAGCTGTAACACTCAAGATCAATATATAAACTCCTGGGTTAGAGGGATTAAAAACAGATTTATTATGAAGGGTTGAGAGTAAGCTCCTTTGGACACATGAACCGTCCTGGTAACTGGATTGGAAAAAAAAATATTTCTTAATATTAAGACCCCTAATGTACTTCTGTACACTGATATATGTTTGGAATTTATTCAGGTTTTGTGTGGGAGCATATTTAAGTCCTCCACCCAACACCCGAATTTCTGAATCCCGAATCAGTTAAGGGAGTCCCACTAAGATTATAAATCCCAGCTCCTATTGGGGTTTTGTTCTTTTGAACTCTCCTGCCCCCTCTCCTTTCTCTCTGAGTTTTTTTTTTCGTAATTGGCCATTGTCGTTGGCAACTTGTTGTGGAGGGGAGGCATTGATGGTGCTCCCCTCCCAAATCCTCTCGAGGATCCATGAAAATCCCCTCACCTCTGGGGACCCTGATGTTGCAATGGGGAAAACTGGTTATGGGTAGAGATTTGATTTTCATATTGTTGAGGGAACTTCCCTAGATTGGGATAAGTTCCCTGATGCTCCAGTGCCTGCTGATAATTATTCTGAAAAAAAGAAGAATCCTCCCTGGGTTCATGGTAATCCCTAGACAGTGTATTATACGTGTATTGTCTATAGGGGGACTGATAAGAACCACCCCTTCTACCTCTCCCCCTCCTGTTCTTTCCTCTTTTGTTATGGAAGACTTGATAATGTCTATTTCCTGGTAGGGTACCAACTTCATCATATCCAGAACAATCATATGTGTACACAGTATTTTCTCTGGGTGTGGGTAATGGTGTGTTCACACACCCTGAGTTAGAGGGGACTGACTGATTAGGGAGCCCAGCTGGATCAACGGCGCCCATTTGCCATTTATATATATGAGGTGGTGCTCAATAAAAAAGGGTTGACGTGCGAGCCTCAACATACCGCTGATGAAGCCCCGCCCACTGGATCGATACGCGTGTGGGAGGACCCGATCACATTAGCCACAACCGCCTTCCATTCATTGTCTCGCTCAGACGTGTAAGTGAAATGCATCTATACCTTGCACTAGGTTAAAAGTGCTTTACTTAGGAGTAATTGTTTTATACAATAAAAGCATTATAATGCAGTAAACCATACAGAGAGCACTATCCACGTCTCATTGATTTTACATGATGCAACAAGTTTATCTACCATTCACTGTGAGTTCGGGTTGGCAATGTGGAGCAGTGTAGTCCTGTAGCTGTGGAATCCCTACAGAGGCACCAATCATCTCTTAACCCTTTTGGGGGAAGGCTTGTTTGACCTGTCTGTTGGTTCAGAAGGTCCATATAGTGAGGTGAGGGGCTTATATTGTTTGTGGTGGATGTCTGATCATGGATATACATAGCTAAGAATGACTTTTCTCTATTCATTCTCCGTTCCTGCTTTTTAATCTTCAGTGTTGACGAATCGACTGATCTCCCTGATTTTGGAAAATCTTTTTTAGATTGCATTTTGTGAAGCATATGTATGAATTTTAGTAATTAGTAAAAAACCTTCTGCCTTTAGAATCACTTTAACATTAATGGGTATTAACATCAGGGATAGTTAATCCAGGTAATATCCAATTGCCTCCTGGGAGATCAGGAAGGTATCCCCCCTAGTAAATTGGACCATGCTTTGTAGTGTTTTTTTTGTCTTCTTCTGGATCATATTGGATTAAGTATTACACTTTGGCTCAGCACTATCTAACACAACTCTTCTATACCCCTGCACAGGTATGTGTCAGCTCAACCACATATTCCACCTTTAATTGAAACTGGGATCTGCTTGCTAATTCTGTGTATGTGTCAGCTTTTGGTGATCTAGGCTGCTTTACCTCTGTCCATATCACTGTGATGTTTATTTTGCTTTCTTATTGTCTATACCTAAATTATGAGCTGTTGTTATCTTTATGACTGTGACCCTTCTGCTCTCTTGCTGTATCTTGTAGTCAGCCTTTGGTGTGAGAAGTTCATTCTGTTAGCCATGTGTTCCTCCTATGCAATCCTGACTAATTAATTGGCAATACCCCCACCCAAACTCAGTATAAATGTAGGCCTTTTCTAGGGGATGCACAGGCACAGATTGCATTGGCAACTATCATCTTGGATAAAGTATTCATATTGGATTAAGTACCGTATTACACTTCGGCTCAGCACTTCAGCGAATGCACATAGCAAAAACCCACAACAGACTTCTGCAGAACACTAAACAGACTACAAGTGACCTAAATCTCCATGAAACTTTTTCATCTCCCATTCCATCTTCCTCTCACCACTCTGTATCTGTATCATGCACGCCCTACTTTTCCTTCTCACAGTTGCATCCTCTCTCCTTAAATTCTCTCTCCTTCACCCATCTTCTCCACCCCACAGCTTATATATGTCACCCTCACTTCTGTCTTCACCTTATTACTGCATGTATCAGCTCCTGCTAATTCTGAACCCATATACCAATAAAACCTGCAGGATACTGGGACATGTACCCCCACATAAGTCAAACTCCCATATCACCTCTCTCACCCTTCTGCTTCTTCTAACTTTTTGAGATATTTCTCCAAATCCTGGACCACCATCATTTACCTTCGGCCAACATACTCAGTACCCCCCATCCTCTGATAGCAGCCGCAATCCACACAATCTCTTTTCTATTCCTCTTCAGCCTAGAACCAGCCTCCCTTTATCCTGTGCCCTTTGGAATGCCCGCTCTGTTTGTAACAAACTCACCACTGTCCATGACCTATTTATCACAAACTCCCTGAACCTACTTGCAATTACTGAGACCTGGATTCAGGAATCTGAACTTCCTTCTGATGCTGCTCTCTCCTATGGTGGCCTCCTGTGGACTTACTCTCCCAGGCCTAATGGATGGAAAGGGTGTGGTGTTGGACTCCTCCTATCCCCTCAAAGCACTTTTCAGGTTCTTCATCCACCCCCCTCTCTGTCCCTCTCCTCATTTGAAGCTCATTTTATTTGTCTATTTTCTCCAGTTTCATTGAGAATTGCTGTGATCTATCGCCCCCCTGTACCAGTATCAAACTACCTTGATGACTTCTCTGCCTGGCTACCCTACTTTCTCTCTTCTGAAATTCCAACAATCATTCTTGGTGACTTCAACATCCCTGTTAATCTTAACACTCCTGCTACTTCTATGCTGCTGAGCCTAACCCCCTCTTTTGACCTAAAGCAATGGACAAGCACTTCTACTCACTCTGTTGGCAACTGTCTTGACCTCATATTCTTCTACCTATGCACTCCGTACAACCTCTCCAATATTCCTTTTCCACTCTTTGATCACCACCTTATTAGTGTCACTCTCTCATTGTCTGCCTTCTCCTTGCTTTCCAAACTATTTCCAATAAAAACCTTTGCCATCTTAAAATTTCATCCTTGTCCTGCCCTACAGATATCTCCCTCACTTTACACTCCTTGTCCTCCTGCACAATCAATACTTCCCTCTTTTAACCCAGCTACTATAGAGGAAGTCACTAAACTTTTTTCTAACGCCCACCTAACCTCCTGCCCCCTGGACCCTGTTACTTCTCAAAAACTACAGTCACCATCTGACTCTATCCTACACTCTTTAACTCATATCTTCAACCTCTCACTTTCTACTGGCATCTTCCCCAATCCTCTAAAACATGTGCTAGTCACTCCCATACCAAAAAAGGCCTCACTAGACCCCACTAATCTTAACAACCTAAGACCCATCTCTTTACTCCCTTTTGCCCCCAAACTCCTTGAACATTGAGTCTACAACCGACTGAGTGACCACCTCATTAAGAATAACCTTCTTGATCCCCTTCAGTCTGGATTTCGCCCACAGCACTCCACAGAAACTGCCCTCCTAAAACTCATAAACGACTTACTAACAGCCAAAATCAACGGTCATTATTCAGTACTCTCATCGCACCTTCAGTGTCACTTACAACTCCACTTCCTCCTCTCCAACTCCTCTTACCGTTGGGGTCCCCCAAGGTTCTGTCCTTGGACCTCTACTATTCTTGATCTACATGTCCTCCCTGGGTCAGCTGATAGCCTCCCATGGCTTCCACTACCATTTATATGCTGATGACACCCAAATCTATCTCTCTGCCCCTCAGCTCACCCCATCAATCTCCTCATGCATCACTATTTACTAACAGACATATCAACCTGGATGTCAAACCACTTCCTCAAACTGAATCTATCTAAAACTGAGCTCTTAATATTTCCTCCCCCACGTGCCCCTTCCCCTGACTTCTCTGTCAGGATCAATGGCACATCTACAGTATCAGTCCGTCCTCACATGCCAGGGTGCTAGAGGTAACCTTAGTCTCAGAACTGTCTTTTCAGGCCCACATACAATCCCTGTCCAAATCATGCCGCCTTAGCCTCTGCAACATTTCCATATGACCCTTTTTAATTAATGACACCAACAAGCTTCTAATTGACTCCCTGGTTATCTCTCGCCTCGACTACTGCAACTCCCTCCTCATTGGATTACTTTTACATAGACTATCCCCCCTTCAGTCCATAATGAATGCTGCTGCAAGACTCATCCACCTTATCAACCATTCAGTGTCCTCCAACTCTCTCTGCCAATCCCTCCACTGGCTTCCACTCACCCAACGAATAAAATTCAAAGTACTAACAATAATTTACAAAGCCATCCATAACTCTGCCCCCAGCTACATCACTAACCTAGTCCCAAAATACCAACCAAGCAGCTCTCTTTCGTCCTCCCAAGACCTCCTGCTCTCTAGCTCCCTCGTCACCTCCTCTAATGCTCACCTCTAGGATTTCTCCAGAGCTTCTCCTATCCTTTGGAACTCCCTACCCCAATCTGTCCAACTGTCTCCTAATCTATCCATCTTTAGACGATCCCTGAAAACCCTTCTCTTTAAAGAAGCCTATCCTGCTTCTAACTAACACTGTTTTACTTCCTCCATCAGCTCATCCCCCACAGCTATTACCTTTTGTATCAATTGACCCTTCCTTTTTAGATTGTAAGCTTTAATGAACAGGGCCCTCTGATTCATCTTGTATCAAATTGTAATGTAACTGCAATGTCTGCCTTTATTTTCTTAAGCGCTGCGCAAACTGTTGGTGCTATATAAAACCTGTATAATAATAATAACTGTGGGTATAAGAATGTGTATATGGAGGTTTTCTATTTTATATATTTTTTGGTTAATCTAGATGGACGCGTGTCATATTTTCAACCTGACTATAAAAGTATGCTTCCAGACTACAATGATTCATTTTACACTGCGTCTGTCTGCTGGTCTGGTGGTAAAGTTGTAAACACCCCCCCCCCCCCCATAGTTTAGCTGTCTTAGTGTTAGTCAGCCTTTGGAAATAACGAACATAGACTCAAATTGACACTTTAACATTAAGAGAATGATTTAATAGAAGAGTATCTTTATCTCTTGGCCCACAAAACAATTTTTTAACTTAGCTTAGTGAATTGGTATTTGCATGGAACCTCCAGTCAAGTGTAGAAGAAGTTCTGATGTTTTCAAATTCTTCCTGCACTAGAAGTTTAAACTTAAAGATACATTTTCGCAATGAATCATTTATTTGTATGTGTTGTACATAAATGCATGTGACAGCCACTTTAGTCATGTTTAGAGATTATCTGTAAGGTGGCAATGAACATAAGATTATTTCTCTGTTGAATCTCCAACATCTGTAGGGATCCAATTGATATCTTATGTCTATGGCCACCTCTATGTAATATGGTCTATTAGATAAAGGATTTGCTGATCCAGATGTTTTCTGCCAGATTTGGTGCCAATCTAAAGCTTGTCAGTGTTCACAGAGAAAACAACTAGTGACACTTTTTAGTAGAAATGAGGGCAGACAGATTTAAAAACATTAACCAATTAGCAGTTTCCATCTGATAAGCTGCATTACTTCAGGTGTTTGCAGATGTTCTCTCCCTCATAGCTTTGACCATTAGTGCAAATGCTCAGACAAGGTGTTTGTGATTCTGAGATAGCTGGCCAAGTGCTTTGATGGTTATACTGTGCCTACGCGGCCAACTACCCTCTGAAGATAATGTTATAATATTATATCAACTATGGACAGCTACAAAAAAAGAAAAACTGAAGTAATGAATCTGAGACAGGCAGATACTTGATGACTTTTCTTGGGAGTGACAATGGATTGAATCTGTTGGAAACCTGCTCTATTCATTATTGACTTTGCCAAGGCTCAACCCCCCACCCTGGAATCACAAGAGAGTCCTGTAGTGAGTGGCACCAGGTTCTTTAGTGGTGTTGCTCTCTGCAACAGTCAGGATCCACCATCATAATGAACTCAAACATAGATCTGGTAAGAAAGGCGAAAGGCTAGAGGGATCCAAGGCCCTGGGATTGGGTGCCGTCCTAGTAGACCTGGGTTTAATTTGCTAGCAAATGGGAAGGAGCTCTGTACAGTAAATGTTTTTTTTAGAGAAGCTGCTTGCTCTGGCGCAGCTACCTACACACAAGTTCTGACAGTGGAGGGCGGCTGGTTGCAGATCACTTGCCCAGCGACATCTGCTTCATTGGGTGGCCTCTCCTGAGGCCTGATCCTGAGGAAAGAAAGCTGAGGAATTTGTACTCCCTAGGTGTGTCCAGGAACTCAGGAAATCATGGGATATTGCGTTTGAGGGGGTCTACATCTGCATCTGAGCATGATGAGTAAATGGGCACCCTGCTACAACTCTAGGCTAAATAAGAGAATCTCCTATCATGGCTTGTTTTTTACCCTTTTTTATGGAAGATTTCCTTCCTTAACTTTGCTTCTGATTGCTAGTGTCCCCTCAGCACCTATTCTGGGCCCAAGGTCATCTTATAACCACACGTCTGGTCTATATTTGCTGTCTTGTCTCCCCTGTTATAATATAGATGGCAAAATCACACCCACCCATTCTGCACCAAGGGAAGACCAGAGAGAAGTTGCTGAGGTTTGCACTAATTCTTTTCATGTATCACATAGCTGCAAGACCTTTCAGACTGAATTAGCAGTATCATTCTTGTATTTACTTTTTGCCTGAAATTGCTGTTTATAGTGGATTTAAACCCCAAATTTTTCTTTTCAATTAAGGCTTGCGCCTTGTACGGTATAGGATTTCATGCCATCTGTGCCCAGTCTTGCCACAAAGAGTTAATTCAGCTCTGAGCAGTCCTCTTATCTTTTTTCAATGAGATAAAACCGGCCAGACAGAGAACTAGGAGTCTGTTTCTCCCTCTTGCTGTGAGTGACAGGTGATTTACACATCACATGCACAAGCCTGAGAGAGACATTCTGTGTACTTCAGATACCCTCCTCCTTTCTTCTCCAGCTCTCCTAGGCTTGACTGCTCCACACCTCAGCATGATTGGGCATGTTGAAGTCATGTGGTGACTTTTCTGGGTTTTGACTGGATGTTAGTGGTCATAGCAGGAGTTCAGTGTAAGAAATACACAGGAGGGGAGCGCATGCGCGGTAGCTCGCAAGATGGCCGCGGCCTGCTAGAGCTCCGCTCCACCACAGCCCTGTGATCGCCACCGGAGCCCGCAAAACGAACCCACGATCCTGTCACCGGGTGGATCGGGTGGGGGAGACATCAGGGAATCATCTGATGACAGCGGCACAAGCGAGGAGGAACCTGAGCGAACGGATGGCCGCGGCGGCCGCTCCCCTCAGCTATGCTAAGATGGCGGCCAGAGGCCTACTCAGCGCGGAGGAAGCTGAGCCATCTATTGCAGATCAAGACTTGCCACCACCGCAATCTCCAGGTATCTCCTCTCCCCCCCGGGAATGGGCAGCTTCCCCTGCTTCCACGGAGTCCCTTTTAAACAGACTGAATGACGGTCTCCCCTCCACACCCCAGCTTGATCCGCACACAGGCATGTTCCTGTCAGTGAGCGAGGAAATGGCTTCCATCCCAGCCCCTAATGATTTCCCCTCCATGATGACAGCGTTCTCTCATCTGCTCTCTAAAAGTTTAGCAGCAAATGCAGCCCAAATTACATCATCCATCCATGCTGACCTGCAGCAAATAGGTTTGCGAATGGACACTATAGAAAAGAAGGCTGATCAATCAGTCGCAAGGATTAACCAGAATTCAGCCAGAATTCAGGACGTCCAAGACCAGCTAGAAGTGGCGTTGGCAAAGATCGATGACCTCGAGAACAGGTCCAGACGTTATAACTTTAGACTCAGGGGGCTCCCTGAGTCTGAAAAGGACGTGCAGGCTGCTGTAAAATCCCTGCTCCAGGCTCTTATCCCAGGTATACCTGAACACCGTTTGGAACTAGACAGGGCCCACAGAGCTCTTCAACCCCCCCGCTCGGATGGCCTCCCTCGAGACATCATAGTGAAACCACATTTTTATTCGGTGAAGGAGGAGGTCATGAAAAGGTCTAGGCTATCTGATAATCTCATGCTTCTTGGCCATAAAATCCAGGTGTTTGCGGATTTATCGCCATACACAGTACAGAAGAGGCGAGCACTGAAACCACTCTTACAGGTTTTGATGGAAAAAGACATTACATACAGATGGTCTTTTCCGCTTCGTTTAAATTTCTCCTACAGAAATAAGAGCCATGCCTTCTCATCGTTTGCTGAAGGGGAACGCCTATTTCTGCACCTGGGCCTAATTGAGCAGGAATCCTCCAGCTCCAAGTCAACAAAGGGATCTTCTTCATCATCCAAAAGGCCTCCACCAGCTAGCCCGCTGCAACCCACTTGGCTTCAATCAAGCTACAAGCGATCAAAAGAAAATGCCCCGACATGATTCTCAGGCTGTATTCATCACTTTTCTTATTGTATGGAGACTTGCCTTTGTTCCCCTCAGTCTGGCCACAGATGTCCCTCAGGACTTCCGGGACTAGCCCCTCATTTGAGGGCCCCCTTTGAATAGTGATCTTCACCATCTCTATCCAAGCGGGGGACTTCATCCAAGTTCATATCAGAATGGTTGTCACCTTCACCCACTGAGGTCGGACATTGCTGAGGGGAAGGGTTGGGGGCAGTACTCTCTTACAGTCCCCACTAGTTCACTTTCCTTCCATTTTCTGAAATCCTAGTTTATGCATTTAGGCCTCTCTAGCGTGGTTAGACGCTCTAGGGTAGGCATAGTTCTTTTACACATTAAGGGACTCCCAAACAGGTCATGGGAGATCTAAGCGGATTTCTGTTTTTATTTATTTTTCAGATACTTATCCCTCATCTCCCCTGGAGTTTCTGGTTCCCCCTTCTCACGGCTGGCGAGGGACACTTCGCGAGGGGCGAGAAGGGTGAATCACATAGGACCCACTCGTCTATGACTAGCTTTTGGTAGGTCGGTGCTTCCGGGTTCCCGGCCTTGAGAGCTGGGGATCGGGTCACTGATCTGGCAGGTTTTTTGTAGTGGGGGGGGGGGGTTTCCCCCCCCCCTTTTTTCTATTTTTTCTATTTTTATTTTTTTTAATTTTTTTTTTTTATTTTATTGTTTACCTTTTTTCCTTTTTACTCAAACCCGGTGACTCAAATATTTTTCAGTTGCACTATACCTGTTATTAGGTTGTTTAGGGCACTACATAGCATAGGCCTCCGTTTGGCCTTTAGTTGTACATTTATATTATAGGCGTCGGGGCTGTGGTGGACCCAGCACGCCTCCAGCGGATCCCAGGTCCACAGTAGGTGTACCTGGTTTCCTTTCCAGATCCCCATAGTAGGGGTTTCTGGTCCTCTCAGGATCTGAGGGTTGAGGTGGCTAGCCCACTTCAACCCAGGGGTGGGAAGGGGTCCAAGGACCCTAAGGCTTGTTATCAGGGAATGTACTGGATTGCTATACATATATCTCTGCCTAACATAATATTTTTTTTGCCTCTCTTCTTTTCTCGTCTCCTTCCTCCCTTCTCTTTACTTCTCTTGGCTCATCTGTGCTCTCCAAGGTTCCGGATGGTCTCGTGTCCTCTCATCGCAGGTCCAGATTATCTTTTCCATGGGTTCGTGTGGCTGCTTGACTTGATATCTCCGCCCGCATGGGGTAAGTCAAAAATTCTCATTATAGGAGCACCCCCTCTGGTTCATGGCTGACACGCAAGGTCCTTCCCCCTCCCTTTACATATTATCCCATAACACACAGGGACTCAACTCCCCCGTTAAACGCAGGAAACTGTTCCAATTATATCACACCATGCATGCAGATGTATTACTCCTTCAGGAGACCCATTTCCCTTCCACTTATAAGCCCTCCTTTCTCCACCAACGCTTCCCACAATTTTTTTTAGCTTCCGGAGAAAATAAAACTAAAGGAGTAGCCATCTGCTTTGCCAAACACATCAACATCTCACAATCAGCTATAATAACTGATCCTCAAGGCCGATATATTCTGGTGTCTGGCCATATAGACGGTGAACTCTACACGTTTGTCTCCTACTACTCTCCTAATAAAGGACAAAAAAACTTCTTTGAAACACTACTACACAAAATAAAACCCCACCTACGAGGCAGGATCATTGTTGGGGGAGACTCGAACACTGCATTCGACTCTTCTATTGACAAATCTGCTGGGAATAGGCCGACTTCTAGACGCCCCTCCAAACAAAGTGTTAAAATTGCGAAGTTGCTTTATGAGGAGGGACTGATTGATGTCTGGAGGGAAACTAACCCACGTAAGAGAGATTATACCCATTTTTCAGCACCGCATAATTCCTACGCCAGGATAGACCACATTTTCTCTCGATCAGCTTCTATTCCCCTAATCAGAAGATCTAGGATAGTAGATACCCCCTTGTCAGATCATTCGATGGTGACTCTCCTCATGCAGAGGTCTGGGGGGGCAGGGGGCCCGCCTCGCTGGCGCCTGCAGGAATCTCTCTTGAGTGACCCGGTACAATGCTCCTTATTGGAAGAGGCCATCAAAGAATACTTCCAAATTAATGCAACCGGTGAGGTCTCCCCGGTAACAGTATGGGCGGCACACAAGTCAGTAATTAGAGGGAAGTTAATCCAGATGTCTTCCAAACTTAAAACCGAACACAGAATAGACACAATCAGACTGACAGAGGAATACCATAAAGCTTCGAAGGCACACAAACATTATCCCTCGCCTGAATCTTTGGCAGACTTGGATAAGGCCAGAACCCTCCTAAACCTTCAGTTGACCACGGCTGCTGAACAACACCTTAGATGGACGGGGGCTAAACTTTACACGCAAAAAGATAAAATAGGATCTAAGCTAGCAGTCAAACTGAGCCCTAGACCCCGCTCCTTAGCATTCCCGAAAATTAAAGTATCTTCGGGGGACCTTACTCAAAATCCCGAAAAGATCATGACAGCCTTCCATAAATTTTATTCCGAACTCTACAAACCAAAATCCTCCCACACCCAAAGCACTCAGCATACTTTCTTGGACTCCCTGACACTACCTACCTTGTCACCCGAACACAGGGACCTCCTGGAGGCACCTTTCTCCAATCAGGAAATACTAGATACAATCAAATCACTAAAGGTAGGATCCTCACCAGGCCCAGACGGCTTTTCAAACGGTTACTATAAGAAGTTTGGCGCTTCTCTAGCTCCCCATCTGACGAAACTCATTAATGCGCTACGGGAAGGGTCTCTTCTTGAAGCTGACCTTAACTCGGCATATATATCAGTTATACCGAAGCCGGGCAAGGACGCCAGCGAGGTGGGCAACTATCGACCCATCTCGTTAATAAATAATGATATCAAAATCATGACTAAGATCCTGGCAAACAGAATAGCGAGCTTCATATCACTATATATACATGGAGATCAGGTGGGTTTTATCCCTGGGAGGCAAGGCCCCGACCAGATTCGCCGCTCCATAGACATTATCTCTCTTCTGCGATCACAGTGGGACGGGGGACCCCCCCAGAAAGGCTTTCTCCTATCGATTGACTTGAACAAGGCTTTTGACTCGGTGGACTGGGCTTACCTGTCTGGTATCCTACGGAGATGGAGTTTCGGTCCTCACTTTCTGAATTTAATTAATACACTTTACTCTAACCCTTCAGCACAAGTACGTCTGATGGGCAGATACTCATCTTCTTTTAGTATCAACAGGGGTACCAGACAGGGATGCCCTCTCTCCCCCCTCCTATTCGCTATGGCCATCGAAACGCTGGCCATAGCGATCAGATCGAATCCTGACATAAAGGGGGTGATGTGTGGGGGCCAGGAACACAAGTGTGCACTCTATGCAGATGACCTTCTTCTGTATGTTACCTCCCCATTAATCTCTACGCCTATGATTTATAGGACGCTGAAAGAGTTCTCCGCGATTTCGGGACTGGAAGTCAATATGACAAAATCCATGGCGCTAAATATCACCGTCCCCAATGACTCTCTCACACTCCTCTCACATAACTTCGACTTCTCCTGGGTCCCAGATGCTCTCCCTTATCTAGGGATCAAACTAACATCACATATGAACAATCTTTTCAAAGCTAATTACCCGCCTATGATTAATAAATGCAGAGCTGAGTTGGCAAAGTGGTCAGGGGGTGGTCTATCCTGGCTAGGTAGGATACATGCGGTTAAGATGACACTCCTCCCACGCCTATTATATCTTTTTCGTTCCCTTCCGATTCCCATCCGGAAGGACTTCCTAGGCAGCTTCCAGTCTGACATAACACGCTTTGTTTGGGGGGGCAAGGGTTACAGATGTCCTTCTCGCACTTTAGTACGCTTAAAATCACAGGGGGGACTGGGTCTACCAGACCTGTGGGGTTACTACCAGGCGGCACAATTAGCACAACTGTCAGTCATTTACTCCAGAAACTACAAACCGGATTGGGTTTCAATGGAGAGGAAAGCGATCCCTCTTAACACTATTGATTACCTCCTGTGGTCAGACACCAGAGGTAGGCCAGTCATATTGGCCCCCACCCTGTCACACTCGATAGCTTTAGGCACTAAGCTTTATACAAATCACTCTTTGATTTCCAGTCTGAAACCCTTGGCTCACCTATTTCATAATCCAAAGTTCCCCCCGGGACTTAATATAAAGGCGTTTCGCTGGTGGACAGACAAGGGCCTTTACCGCATAGGGCACTTCCTGTCCTCAAAGGGTCCGATTACCTTGGCCCACTGTAAGAAAAATCTAGACATGCCGGATTCTGAAAAATTCAGATTCACACAAATTTCCCACTATTTACACACTATTTGGTCCACTAGGAAGGACCCTCCCTATATTACTCCTTACGAGCAATGGTGCTCTGACTCCACGAACCAGAGGGGGGGAATCTCTCTAATTTATGCAGCACTTCAATCGAACTTGGAAAAACCATCTTATGCACGGGCCTGGGAAGAGGACACGGGCTGCTCCTGGAACGCATCTGATTGGTTTAGAGCTTCCCTACGCTCAACCAAAGGTATATGCAATGTATCCTTAATGGAAGCCAGTTTAAAAGTAATGAATAGATGGTACTACGTTCCCTCCAGACTGGCAACAATTTACTCGGGGACATCCCCAATCTGTTTTAGAGGATGTGAGCTAGAAGGCTCTATGTTTCATATATGGTGGACTTGTCCACGCATCAGATCCTTCTGGAAGAGAATTTTCCGCACCATTAGTACATTGACGGGTGAAATAATCGCCCCCAGTCCGATGATAGCACTGCTGAATCAACACATTCCTAATCTGCCTAAACGTCTACAAGCCCTTTCCTTCTTCATACTTGTGGGAGCCAAGATTACCTTGGCAAAAGCCTGGAAGAAGCCTTCGGTCTCCTTTCAGGCTTGCAAAAGGAAAATCTCTTGGATAATGGCACAAGAGCTGATAGTAGCAAAACTTACAGATAAGATTGAGAGGTTTACCACTACTTGGGAACCATGGGCCTCGCATTGTGGTATCTCAATCCTGCCTGGTGTGGAGAATACATCTCGGAACCTCTCCCCTCCTCTCTGACCTCTACTTCTCTAACTTTACCCTCATTTTCCCACGTTTCTTCTCTTCTCTATCGGGACACTCTGCCCGTTCCTCATCAGACGAACAGTCTTCTGTGTACAAGCACCCCTGAAGTATTAGTTCTTTTCTTTTTTGTTTAATGTATTTTGATGTTTCCTAAGCAGGGAATGGACGGTCGGGGTGGGAGTTCTACCCCCCAGGGAGATCCGTCTCCTATATTACAGGGAGTTGGTTCATAGATTTCTTTCCCCAGGGGTCGCCCCAGATGTCCCCACAGTAAGAGCCCATTGGGGTGGGGCTTCTGGGAACCCAGGGGAGAAAGTGCGGTCACAGCACCGGATAGTATTAGGCTAGTATCTTCTTGGATCACCTTCTGGGTGGGTGGCCTCCCGACCGTACCGTTCCCCTATTGGTTTGTCACTGCCGTTTGAAGCATACCTTACTGTTCAAAACAAAGGCTGGCAAATTTGGTATCACCAAAATTTATAGGTGCTTTATGTTCTGTATAGACATGGCAATAACTGTTACAGGATACTTTCTATGCCAATTTTCTATGTATATGGAAATTTTTTTTCTTACATTGTATGCTACTGATCTTCAATAAACCTTTTGAAAACCAAAAAAAAAAAAAAAAAAAAAAAAAAAAAAGACACAGGAGAAAATACATATTGACAAGGGGAGTGTAGAGGTGGATGGGAGTCTACTGACATCATTACTCCACCCACCGAGCTCTGGACAACAGACCCACCCACAGAATCTGCAGTTTTTGGGGTCTCATAACAGACAGAGGGGAGACATTTTACAGGTAAGGATACATGCAGGAGGCATGTATATCCTTATAGATAACCACTATGGCAGTAGTTTAGAAAGGATGAGAGTGGGTTTACATCCACTTTAATATAAAATTAAATAATATTTCAATTTACAAACATCATCAAAAGAAACATTAGCATGCATTTTTTTTTTGCTAGTCTCTTACCATAATTGCTACAGCTCTCCAGAAAGATGTCCAAGTGAAAAGTTTACCTTTCCTTAGATACTTCCTTAGCAGAATTTAATTAAACCCCATTTGTATTTAAAATGGGCACATAACATTAAACCAAGATCATTTTAGAAAACCATCAGTCTCCTGAAAAAAACACATCCTCTGCTCTGCTTTAGAATGTCATAGTCAAGTAGATATGGCATTATTAAAAAAAATTTACTTTTACCATGATATTTTACTCATTCACTGACAGACCTTAAAATTGACCCTACTTACAGCCTGGTAGAATGTGTGTGAGACAGTGGCCATGGCACCAACCCTGTATGACACTGACAAGATATGCAGTTGCCTATAGAAAACAACACCAATTAACAAATGCCACAGTACTCCATGAAAAAGGCAAGAGTTTGTGAAAAAGCTTCTGTAGTAAATACTATAATTTAGCAAATGCAAATTGAGAGCTGGGTGAAAAGGTGCATTTTTTATCTTCACATTTGCAACAGTTTTATGGATTTGGTAGTGTTCAGACAGGACAGCTGAATTCAACTAAGTAAGCCCCTGAATGTCAAATTCGGCCAGCTTAGATCACTTTCTAGCATCCCGCAAGGTTGTTACTGAGCACCTTTGATACTACGTGTCTGATCAGTTTCTCTCTGTCTTTTTGACCATTTTGCATATAGGGTGTGAAGAATGGCTTTGTTGTCAGAGCTGTGGCTGTCAGCTCCATGAAAGCTGCTGTAAAAGGTAGGCTTATCATATTTTAGTCTACCTTGTAATTTGAAAATTAAAAAATTCAATTTTTATTGTGGGAGTGAAAATGTCTGACTGTAAAGTAGTTTTTTCCCTCTTGTTGCATTATGAAAAGTATGTGCCATTAAACCTTACAATCCTTAAACCTTATAATTTTGGACATATATCAATAAAAAAAAATAACAACTGGAAAAGACATTGCCACTAGCAATGTGGTTTGGGTCTACCATGAGTACAAGGCGAATCCAGTCTGTTTGTTATTTGCCACCCCAGTGTATATTGGGGTAATTGATGGAATTGCATCTTCAGAGCCTCATCTGGCTTAAAAGGGTGGTTAATAGGCAAGTAATAGGGGGCTTGTTATGATCCAGCTCCCTCACTTTAAAAGTGGGGGTCAAAGAGTCCATAGCGTTGAGTTTTGAGAGTTGCTGTAGGAAAAGGAAAAGGAAGGCTGACAAGCTGCATTGGGACAGATTAGGATGTTAGGAAACTGAAAATGCTGATGAGCAGAACCAATACTTTTTCTTATAGTTGTGGGCTTATGTGTCTTTCATTTTATTCTGTGGTTGATTTAAGGTCAGCTGTCACTTTTAGTTTTTGCCCTGTCCATTGCGTTTTTTTCTTTTTCTTTCTGAACTTCTCTTTTAAAAATATGGACTTGTGTTTCAGGGGGCAGTATTTTTGGGTTTTTGTCTATTTTTTCTGTTTATTTATTATTTTATATATTTATTTTCCCAAAAAAAGTGTGCTTTTGTTTAAGAGGTAATTATTTTGTTTTTTTCACTTATTTTGTGGAGGGACATGTTGGTTTTTATTGTGTGTTGATAGGATCCTTTTCATGGGCTAATCCTTTTTCGGGTACAAGGCTTCCTTTAAAAAATAGGGCTTTCATTTCAGGGTTTTTTGGTGTTTCTTCGCCTTTGTCTGTTTCTTAATTTTTATTCTCATGTTGATAGATCTTTTTTTTTAATTTGAGGTGCTCAAAACACAGCATTCACTAGTTCCTGACCATCTGTTTTTGGAGCTGCCTTTTGTTTGCAGCATGCAGTTGCATTGTTTGAAAGCTAAATGCTCCTCTATCCCTGGAGATAAAATAAAATTAGGCATAAACTAATTAGACCTATTATCTCTGATTAAAACAATCCTGCTGTTGGGAACTTTTACACTGCAGTATCTCTGCAGCAATTTTTTACTCTGCAGCATATTAATTCTTGTAGTAAAACCCTTATCTGTTCTCTTTGTCTCTAACAAATTTAAGCCTATTTTAAATTGTCCTGCTTTTGGCCAATTTTACACTGTTGTGTTGTATGCAGTCTCTAAATTCTTGAAATAAAACATCTGCCTGTGTTCTTTTGTCAACAGTACATTTTGTCTAATTCTCACTCATGAAAATGTCCTGCTGTTGGTCAATTTTACAATGTGGTATTATCTGTCACCACTAAATGACAGATTCCCCAGTTGCGCTAAAGTAAATTAATAGCTGGGTATCCCAGAGATGTCATTGGTCAAATTTGGTTTGTGACCACATTTGGTCAATGACATCAGCCAGGATTGTCAGCTATATACCGTATTTTACAGCAACCAGGGAATCTGTCATTTAGTGGTGGAAGTGTGATGTGTACACACCTGCGAGTGATGAATCATCAAGACTGACAAGTATTACATTGCTGGATTTTTATTGACAGAGCATTATTAAAATTTAGTTTTATTTAGTTTGTGTTTTATTTTAACTAAAGGACTTTTTCAGTGTTTATTTATGTTTAACCCTTTGTGGAAATGGGTAAGGGGTACTAATTTTCCCCTGTGCTTATTCTTCTGGGAGGGGTGGATATTTGGCCACTTCTTTACAAAAATGGAGCTTCCATATTCCACTGTAAGTCCCCCAATATCATCCCACCTTCTTGTAGCATTTAACTTGGGGAGGAGGCCCTTGTTATTCAGTACTGGGAAAGAGTTGTTTGCAAGGGGGGAAGCTTTGTTGCCCCCACCCCCTTTCAAGGTACCCTTCCAGTTTCAAATGTGTCCTAGTCTGTTACAGAAAAGAGGAACAGCAAGCTTACTGCCCTCCATTTCCTGGCCACCCAGGCTAAATGTCTGGTTAAGTGTCTGTCTGGAATTTTAGAAAGAACTCCAGCTAACTGTAAAAATTGTAAAACACTACATACAGCTTTACAGCATCTCCAAACGTGTTATTTGAAACATTTAGCATTTTCAATGCTGCCCTTTGAGCTGCATGTGAAGATCCCCTCTTGACTGTACAGCATTTTTTTAAAAATTATTTTGCATTGCTTTATGTCTCCAATTTTTTGACAAAAGCTTTCCTTTTAGCTTTGAAAATGACCTGAACAAACTAACAAGATTTGCCTTCCATACACTTCAGTGGGGTCCAATGTTAAGTTTGGGGTTGGCAGGCTTTAAGCATGATTCAACTAACCTGATTTAAACCAAACCTTGGCAGATTTATTATCCTAATATCTCCAGAAATTCTTCTAGACGATCTTTTTTTTTTATTGATGTTGGTAGTATGTAGCAGGATATAGGAGGAGCTTGTTCGTATGATGCATATTTCATTAGGATTGTAATATGTAATTTAGAGCATTTCTGACACTTAACATTATATTGTCCTATTGCTTTAACCACTTCAGCTGTGTAAGGTTTACCCACTTCCTGACCAGGCCCTTTTTTCTGATACGGCATTATGTCACTTTAACTGACAAACTTTTCTCACAAATAGAGCTTTCTTTTGGTGGTATTTGAACGCCTCTGCGCTTTTAAGTTTTTGCGATATAAACAAAAAAAGACAGACAATTTTTTTAAAAAAATAATATTTTTTATTTTCTGCTATAATACATATCCAAAAAAAAAACAAATTTCTTTATCAATTTCGGCGAATATGTATTCTTCTACATATTTTTGGTAAAAAATATTTTTTAATGGTAATGGCGGCGATCTGTGATTTTTAGCTGGACTGCGACATTATGTTGGACAAATCTGACACTGAGTGACACTTTTTGGGAACCAGTTACACCAATACAGTGCTATAAAAATGCACTGATTACTGTATAAATGGCACTGGCAGGGAAGGGGTTAACAACAGGGGCGATCAAAGGGTTAAATGTTCCCTAAGCAGGTGCTTACTAACTGTGTGGGGCAGTGTCACACTAAAGGAAAAGGAGGAAAAGCTTAGCCGAATCACAAGATCTCTCTTTCTCTTCTTGACAGATCTACCGTTTGCCTTGTTTACACAGGCAGATGGCTGATCCATCTCTCCTGTGAACGATCGTCAGGTCATGGCATCCATCGTGGCTGTTGGATTGGTTACCGCTAAGTCCAATCCATACAGGTACGTGATTTTGCGCAGCCGGGCGACCCTGCCGCATTAAATGTACGTGGGGCGGTCCGGAAGCGGTTAAAGTAGATCTAAACTCAATTACTAAAATCTCGTATATGCTTTAAAATTTAAATATTACTCCAAATGTTGCTTTCAATCTTTTTTAACTTTTAATAAAAAAACAGTACCTGGTGATCCCACCATAAATACAATATTTGTCCAGGTACGTTCAGTTATGGGGTGACAACTCTCTCCGTACTCCTGTATTGTCATATTATATTAGCTTCTAAAGTGTGAAATTTAGAGACACATTCTGAGCATAAAATATTTCAGATGTCAAGGATGTGCTGAAATTCTAAATGATTAAAGGGATGTGCATGCTAAAGCAGTCAACTTGTGACTGAATGAGTATATATACATTAGGCCTGACTAACGTTTGACAATTTTGCTTGTCAATATTCATATAGCATGAGACATAGGATGGTTTTTCACATGCTCTACATCAAAATAAGTTATTTGTTTAGTCAACACATTTAAAACAAATTGTCGAGCTTGTAGGCAAATGTGTCTTTAAGTATGCTTTTAAATGTATATCCTGGCTCATACTATTAAGTTTTCATAGATTAGTAACATGCAAGAATACTAAGTTGTACAATGTCATATTTACAATATGTTAACAACTGAAATTAATTATATACCAGGAACCAACTGATATTGTTGCCTTACATCTGATCCTGGGTCCACTGTGCCATCCTGCCTTATCTTACCTCTTCCTTCAGCAGCATGAAATGCTCTACTTAACAAATTCTCTAACACGACCCCCAATAGATTTTGGCAATGTGAAGCTGAGGGTGGATCAACGATACATATCTGATGGTCGCGTCCCAAGATCCAACTCTTTTGGAAATTGGTACACGACACTATTCTTTCAGTCACTACAAAGAGAATTGCACAATACCTGCTTCATCATACTAATATTCCAAAAAAGCGTTACCTCAAATCACTAACAATGTTTATGATAAATGTGGCCAGAGACTGCATACCTTGCCATTGGCGTTCTTCTACCATCCCAATGAAAAAGGGAATGGTACTACAGACTCAACAACATAGAAAAAATTGAAGAACTCATCAGTATCTCACAAGAAATGTTATCCAAATTTACATCAACATGGTACTGTTGGCAACACTTTAAAAGGGTTGTAAAGTTAATTTTTTTTTTTTTTAAATAACAAACATGTCATACTTACCTCCACTGTGCAGCTCGTTTTGCACAGGGTGGCCCCGAACCTGCTCTTCTGGGGTCCCTCGGCGGCTGTTTCAGCTCCTCCCCGCAATAACTAACCACCTTAATGCGAGCTCCCGTGATACAGCCGGCGGCTATAGCCGCTCTCTGTATCACTCGGCTCCGCCCCCCAGCGCGCCGCGTCATTGGATGTGATTGACAATGGCCAATGGCTGCGCTGCTTTCGATGCATCCACTGTAGCCAATCAGCAGCCAGGCTGAGCGGCTTAATGGATGTCGGGAGCGAGCGGAATACTTTTGAGGTGTCAGGTAAGTAAAACGGGGGGGCTGGGGGCGGCGGTATTATCGGAAGTTTTTTCACCTTAATGCATAGAATGCATTAAGGTGAAAAAATTTATACCTTTACAACCCCTTTAAGACAACATCTGCATATTCAGAGAATGACAGTTGACCTCTTCATAGCATTAACGTTTGATAGAAATAGAAACCAACTAACTCTCAGCCCAATTACCATCTTTATGGTCCCTAGTGTGATATCAATGTATACAGGAACCATCCATTTCACCTCAAAACAAACTTTTTATCCAATAAACCACTATTTTTGCCTAATATGACTTGCGTGGAGAGATAGAAATTCCCAGTATCCCCTTCCTTACTCCTCCCTTTTCTTCCTCCCCCTTCTCCTGTCAATTATGACCATTCCTATTATTCCGTTACATCTCGTGCTATTCTTCATAAAACATAATCGAGCTAAGACACTTCTATAGCTATGATTATCTTCCCATAATTGACTCAAGCAAAGACTCTTTACAGACATCAATATATCAATTATTTTCTATGGTAACCTTGTAATATGGATCAACCAATAGATATGTTCTGACACAAATAATAATGCTTTTCTGTATACGTGTTTTCTTGTTCCTTCTTCATACTATCCAATTTGTTATTTCAGGTCATATTAATGTCAAAAAGTTTGATATGTTATTTGTATGCTTCTTAAACTTCAATAAAAATGTATGAAACAAAAAAGAAATGCTTTATAGTCACATCAGTAATTACAAGTATTTATTTAATGTAAGTGTATGAATAGTTCATCAGTAATTTATGCATCAGTTCCACTACTACACTATTCCAAAACTCAAAAGGAGGGTGATTAGTGAGTGTGATGGGTATCATAAACCCCTGAAGCTAGTTACAGGGTCTAGATATCATTTTAGAAATGTCTATAAGGAATTTTGACTAAGACATTTGGCACCCATGTAGCAAATTAGTGCAAACATGCATAAAGGGACAACATAAGCTCTCATCAGGCCCTTCCAACTTTGCCAACTTGAGATTTCTCCAAAAATAGCATGTGAGATCAAGCCACAATAGAGAAATATAACAGTCAGACATTTCCCTGATATTAATGTTTAACATTTTAATAGATTAAGTAATCCTGGCGGGTGTTCAGAGTTATAATTATCAAGTAGGCAATAAAAAGATGAAGTGGACAACTCTGGACAAATCATTTGTGAATTCCAAGCCACTTGTCACGAACCACCTTGTAGTACATTGATGGCACCTGCCATAGCGTATTCTATTTTCTTAGCAGATATATCCTGGGTTTAGTATTACGCCTACTCTGTCTGTTAATTGTATGGCCACCTATTGTGTATGTTAAAATGAAATGTAGGTAGATGGCATATATCAGGGCTGATAGGTATGAAACCAAAAAACTCCAACAAATGAATAATGAATATGGCACATCATCACAAAGTGTAAAGAAGACATTTTACATTTGTAGATATGAAGCCACCCAAAAGCATGCAGTGACAAAGATGGTCATAAAAGGATGTCAATGCATGCTCTCCATGCTATGCCATATAGCGCTATGTAATCAGTCACTCCTTGACACCAACTTAGGCTCAAAATCAATTGCCTTGCATGAGATGTCAGTCTTCACAGACATTCAGCAATCTCATCTCCATCTTTGCAATTCTAATGGCGTTTATTGCTATACCATTGCTGTCAATCAATTTCATCAGTCAATGACTTCAAGTGGATAAAACAGGGAAGACTATGTAGATTTCCAGAAATGCAAAGCTAACTTCTGTGCAATGTTTTTTCAAAACAGAACAAATAAAGGCTTTTAATGTTTACCTTTCGAGAGCTACACAATTCTACAGCTCAGTATATTCTTTTGAGAGGAGATGCATTCAAGTTATTGTAATAAATGTTTTTCACATTGTGCATAGCTAAATTATTGTTTGGAACAAACTGGTGTGCATTATGTTCAACTTGTATAAAATAAATGATCCTAAAATCCCCCATGCATAAAAGAAAATCATTTGAAGTTTGTTGTTGTTTGGCCTATTAGAATAGAAAATGTCCTTCATGACCCAAAATGGCATTCAGATAAATCTTTGAATCAATTCAATTTTATAGTGCCTATTTAACAAAGTGGGTGAATTCAGGCACATTTTAAGATGCCCACCAGGGGCTCATTTTTATCCTTTTGTTTTGGTGTGTCTAATGCCTGATGTGTTTTCTATTGAAATGAATTGACACATACAATATCTCACAAAAGTGAGTATACCCCTCACATTTTTGTAAATATTTTGTTATATCTTTTCATGTGACAACACTGAAGAAATGTACAGCTTGTATAACAGTGTAAATTTGCTGTCCCCTCAAAATAATTCAACACACAGCCATTAATGTCTAAACCGCTGGCAACAAAAGTGAGCACACCCCTAAGTGAAAATGTCCAAACTGGGCCCAATTAGCCATTTTCCCTCCCCAGTGTCATGTGACTTGTTAGTATTACAAGGTCTCAGGTGTGAATGGGGAACGGTGTGTTAAATTTGGTGTTATCCCTCTCACTCTCTCATGCTGGTCACTGGAAGCTCAACATGGCACCTCATGGCAAAGAACTCTCTGAGAATCTAAAAAAATTGCCAAGACCCTAAAACAGAGATTCAGCATGGTGGCCAAGACCATACAGCAGTTTAATAGGACAGGCTTAACTTCGAACAGGCCTTGCCATGGTCGACCAAAGAAGTTGAGTGCACGTGCTCAGCATCATATACAGAGGTTCTCTTTGGGAAATAGACATATGAGTGCCGGCATTGCTGCAGAGGTTAAAGGGGTGGGGGGGGTCAGCCTGTCAGTGCTCATACCATGCACACTGCATCACACTGCATCAAATTGGTCTGCATGGCTGTCATCCCAGAAGGAAGCCTCTTCTATAGATGATGGACAAGAAGCCCACAAACAGTTTGCTGAAGACAAGCAGACTACGGACACGGATTACTGGAACCATGTCCTGTGGTCTGATGAGACTAAGATAAATTTATTTGGTTCAGATGGTGTCAAGCGTGTGTGGCGGCAACCAGGTGAGGAGTACAAAGACAAGTGTGTCTTGCCTACAGTCAAGCATGGTGGTGGGAGTGTCATGGTCTGGGGCTGCATAAGTGCTGCTGGCACTGGGGAGCTACAGTTCATTGGGGGAACCATGAATGCCAACATGTACTGTTACATACTGAATTAGAGCATGATCCCCTCCCTTTCGGAGACTGGGCCACAGGGCAGTATTCCAACATGATAACGACCCCAAACACACCACCAAGACAACCACTGCCTTGCTAAAGAAGCTGAGGGTAAAGGTGATGGACTGGCCAAGCATGTCTCCAGACCTAAATCCTATTGAGCATCCATGGGGCATCCTCAAATGGAAGGTGGAGGAGCGCAAGGTCTCTAACATCCACCAGATCCATGATGTCATCATGCAGGAGTGGAAGAGGACTCCAGTGGCAAGCTGTGGTTAAGGCAGTGCTGGAAAATAATGGTGGCCAAAAAAAATATTGACACCTTGGGCCCAATTTGGACATTTTCACTTAGGGGTGTACTCACTTTTGTTGCCAGCACTTTAGACATTAATGGCTGTGTGTTGAGTTATTTTGAGAGGACAGAAAATGTACACTGTTATACAAGCTGTATACTCAATACTTACATTGTAGCAAAGTATAATTTTTTCAGATATAATAAAATATTTTGAAAAATGAGAGGTGAGTACTCACTTTTGTGAGATACTGTTTGTCATAAAAAGGGGGATTTACTCCAGAGATAAAACTAAAATCCTACCACTTCATAAAACTCAGGTTTGGCCACATCTGGAACATTTCTGTCCAGTTCTGGTCACCAGTCCTCAGGAAGGGTGTGCTGGAACTGGAGAGAGTCCAGAGAAGGGCAACAAAATGAATAAGGGGACTAGAGGACTTCAATTACAACTACAAGCACTAAATGTATGGAGAAGAGATGCTTGAGAGGAGATATGATAGCAATATATAAATACCTCAATGGTGATCCCAGCGTAGGAAGAAACCTTTTCAATCTCAGGGAGTGTAAGAGGACACGGGGCCACACAATGAGATTGGAGTTGAAGCAGTTTAACCTTAAGCTGTATAGAGGGATTTCCACTATCAGGGTGATAAGGATGTGGAACTCTCTTCCCCAATTAGTGGTGTCAGCAAGGAGTATTGATATAATTAAAAGATTCTTGGACGTGCATCTCAGTGAAAACAACATACAGGGATAATGGAAATGATTATCTACACTGACACATATACACCTACACAGATTGAATTGGATGGACTATTGTCTTTAACCTTACCTACTATGAACCTATGAAACTATATGAATGGACACCATGGGGTTGATTTAATGAAACTGGAGAGTACAAAATCTGGTGCAGTTGTGCATAGTAGCCAATCAGAATCTAACTCAGGTTTTTCATTTAAGCTTTGACAGAAAAAAACTGGAAGCTGATTGGTTCCTATGTAGTTGATGCATGAGAGTTTTCAGTAAATCAACCCCCATGTATTTTAATGTAAGTTGCAATGCACTTTACGTAGCATATCAGTGCACATCATAATGCACAGGAATGCATGAATGCATGAATGCGCGTTCCTGTATGTCATGACATGTATGGGAGTGGGGTATATTGATTTATTTTTTGCTGTCTGTTTTCCATCCATACACTTTGATATTTTCATCAAGCTGATTTGTTTTTTACGTACATCCCAAAAAAAAAAAAAATATTGAAATTATTGTACATTAAAGTTACATTTCGGCATAACATATTTAATTTAAACATACTCCTTAGATGCCAGAAAAAGGACATACAGTCAATCATTTTGTGTGCACTGCATGTCTTTTCAAATCCTGTTATTACTTTGTAAAAATAGCATCGACATTATCACTGCACTGTAAATAGCCCGTCAGACAGCAGAGCTGTAGGAGAGATCCCACGGGTCCACAGACTGCCTGCAAAACACATCACCACACAAAGAGAGGGGTTGATTTACTAAAGGCAAATAGACTTTGCACTTTGAAAAGTGCAGTTGCACACTGCAAGTGCATTGGCTCCAGAGCTTAGTAAATGAGGTAAAGCTTCACTTTGCAAAGAATACCCAATCACATGGCAGGGAAATTTAAAAAACAGCATTTTTGCTTGCACATGATTGGATGATGTAAGTCAGCAAAGCCTCCCCTTATTTACTAAGTGCTGGAGCAACTGCACCTGCAGAGTGCTTTGCCAAGTGCACAGTCTATTGGCATTTAGTAAACCAACCCCCAAAATTCAAGTAAGAATGCACAGGACTCTTGTAATGAAACAATATTTGTTTAGCTTCAGCTTTAACTTCTAAATCCACTTTTAATTTCTATATTGTTTAGATTATTTAGAAAACTAGACACCTGCAAGCATTGCACAAGCATACATAATACTATAAGTCAGTAAAGTGAAAAAGATAGAATATTAGGCTTTGCATCTAAAAATATGAAGCCCCCATACCTTATCAAAATCAATTGGAGGGATAAAGTGAGTAGTATTTGGCACTAATTCCAAACTTGACAAAGGATGATGCAATACGTTTGGTAAAAAAAAAAGGTAAGTAGGAACTATTGGTGTTAATGTATTGCTGAGAGCCAGGATAATGGTAGGGTAAGAGGTTGGGTTAGGGTCAGAATTAAAGTTAGGATTCAGAGATTAGGTCTAAGATTCATCTTAAAAATAAAGTGTAGAGATGGTCTCCCCCCCCCGTTCAGTTTCCAGCCAGGATGTCCAAACAGGGGAAAAGTTCTGACCCGAACGGCAAACCCCATTAAAGTCTTTGGAAGCTGAACACGAAAACCAAAAGTGCTCCTTTTGAAGGCTTATATGCAAGTAATTGGCCATAAAAGTGGCATGGGTGTCTGGGTACTGCCCTGGAGGACATGTATCAATGCAAATTTTTTGATTTTTTTTTAATTATCATTTTTTAAAGGAACAGTGATGTTAACCGCTTCAGCTCCGGAAGATTTTACCCCCTTCCTGACCAGAGCGATTCGGCACTGCGCTGCTTTAACTGACAATTGCGCGGTCGTGCGACGTGGCTCCCAAACAAAATTGATGTCCTTTTTTTCCCACAAATAGAGCTTTCTTTTGGTGGTATTTGATCACCTCTGTGATTTTTATTTTTTGCGCTATAAACAAAATAAGAGCGACAATTTTGAAAAAAATCTCATTATTTTTTACATTTTGCTATAATAAATATCCCCCAAAAATATATAAAAAAAACATTTTTTCTCCTCAGTTTAGGCCGATCGTATTCTTCTACATATTTTTGGTAAAAAAAAAATCGCAATAAGCGATAATTTTTTTTTTTACTAGTAATGGCGGCGATCAGCGATTTTTATTGTGACTGCGACGTTATGGCGGACATGTCGGACATTTTTTACACATTTTTGGGACCATTGTCATTTATACAGCGATCAGTGCGATTAAAAATGCAGTGAAGGGGTTAACCACTAGGGGGCGGGGAGGGGTTAAGTGTGTCCTTGGGGAGTGATTACTAACTGTAGGGGGATGGGCTGTGTGTGTGACGTCACTAATCTCTGCTCCGATGACAGGGAGCAGAGATCCAGTGACACTTGTCACTAGGCAGAACGGGGAGATGCTGTTTACATCAGCATCTAAGTGTTCGTCCTCTCCGTGAGGCGATCGCGGGTATACCCGCGGCAAACGAGTCCGCGGGACCTGCGACCCAACACACGGTGCTCCCAGCGGCGCGCACGCAAAGGCACGGCGGGGAATTCAAATGGCTGTACAGGTATGCCCATTTGCCCAGCTGTGCCATTCTGCCGACGTACATCGGCGTGCGCCGGTCGGGAACCGGTTATTGATGCTTACAGTGCAACAATAAAAATAAAAAAAACTTTTAAATATAGTGCCTGGGGTGTCCCCCTAGTCTGCTTGTAAAGTGGCACATCTGTAGCTTATATAGAACATGCTGCAGCAAAAATGGCATTTCTAAAAAAATAAAAATCAGTCAAATCACATTTAAATTGACTTGCCGTTGCAATTGCCGACACCCGGCTATTGAAAGAGAAAAATAAGAAAAAAATAAGAAAAAAATGGCGCTGGGTTCACCCTACCCCCCCAGTCCATATAGACCCATGCCAAAATTAAAAATCTATAGCAGACCCTAATCTTAGCATATAGCCTGGCAGGGGAAAAGGGGGGGGGGGGCGAGCAAAAAAAAAAAAAGCTAAAATCGAAAAAAAATAATATAGCATATACAATTGCGACACAAGTTATATTGTAATTGAATGTTATTAAACATCCAATCTACAGCTCTGTAATTTTCTATGCAATATGGTTACATGGAGGTGTTTGGTACAAAGAGTGTGTACAGAACGCCCTGCAGAAACATAATTTCCTGCTTCTATGATTGGCTCACTAATTTTCCCAGAAGGCTGCACTAAGATACAAATCAGATTTCAGGCATCCCCTGCAAATGTCATTTTTGGTGAGATATTCCAAATAGGAAATCATGTCCAACAGGATGCAGACCCTGCAATTTTCCTCAGAGCGCTGCAGGTGTAGCAGCTGGTTGATAATTATAAAAACACTTCCATTTGACTCACTCTACACATAGACCCAGAGAAACTAACAGTGATTTCTTCAGAATAACAAAAAGGTAGGAATCTGTAACAAAGTTTGTTAAAATCCTTGCAATGTACATAGATCACCCAGAGGGGGAAGTTTTTTCTTGAAGATTACTTTTTATTAATTGACTTTTACTGAATAAGATAATCATTGTTTTTATACAACTTTGTATCAATATCCAAACTTTCTAACCTAATAATATATAATAAAACAGCCTTGTATCTTTGTGGGACTCCCATGATTCCTTTGGGGTGATCAGGTAGGAGTTTGGTGCCTGTAAAGTATACATTGGCCTGTGGGTTTGTAGTTTATGCAGTACAACAGCTGGTGGTAATAGCAAGCATGTATTCCCACTTATCAGCTGATTTGAGGAAGTTATAGCAATGGCCTGTTTCCCTATCCACAGCAAGCAAGCAAGCAATGGAAGCGAGTTAGAATCTGCAATGAAGTTTTCCAAAAGACTTTCAATGCATATAATTGGACTTTTTCCCTCAACAATAAAGGATTTAATCCCTAAGAGGGCACTCTTATCTTTCAAGTTATGAGGTAAATTGGTATGACATTCTCTCCTCAAATGTAATATGGCAGAAACCCAGACACCATTTTGCTTGTATCAATGAAAATCTATGATCAGAGAACAATTAAATCAGAAGAATTCCATCTACTGGAATGTCAGCTGGACATGCTGAAAAAATCATTGGTTGATGCTTTGATCTCCGATGAGATAAGAGGCTCCCATTTATACTCCTACATGGAGAGCTTGCTTGGTATATATTATTTATTGGATGTTCTGTACATACTTATTCTAAGTGTTGAAAACTCTCCTACTGTGAAACCTGTCATGAGACAAATATGAAGACTGCAATGAATGACCTATCCTTGAAAATGCTTGTTTTGCATGCTTATTTTTTCAATAATCTGTGTTACTGACCCAGAACAAGCATCTAGATAAAGTCTTCTGACTTTTCTTCTGATCTTTTAACTTTCCTAATATTCTTACTTGTCCCAGGCCAGCGACTCAGAACTCAGAAAGAATTACAAACAGTAGATCAGCACAACATTGAGGCAGCCAGCATTTTCAGATGGAGGTCATCCAAAGCAACCCCCATATTTCTTTCAGTAATGTAACTTATCCTGAGATAAACAAAGGGTCTGCTAATAATGATCTTTTTTTCTCGGAAATGCAAGTTACCTGAATATCACTCTGTGCATGACCAACCTAATCACTTAGAACAATGCTTTTTCTAGACACGCTGGGGGAGATTCGCTAAAACTAGAGCAGCTGTGCATGGTAGCCAATCAGCTTCTTACTTCAGCTTGTTCAATTAAGCTTTGACAATAAAAACCTGGAAGCTGATTGGTTTCTATGCAGAGCTGCACTGAATTTTTCACTATCCAGTCTTAGTAAATCAACCCCACCATGTAGTGGGAAGCCTTGTGAAGTTCAACTTTATGTATGGCATTCGTTAGTTATCTACAATGTTGCTGTGCTTTTTCTAATCATAATCATCATAATTTTACCATTTCTCTTTCAACTGTTTTTTTTTCTTCTTACAATCAGCTGGATGTCATAAAAAGCATGTGCTTTCATGCATGGGATACTCATTTATAAGATTAGTGAACCAGAGCTATTCATCACCATTTATTACATGATGTAGAAAAATTCAGCCATTTACAGACTCGGGTCAACCTTTAACAAATGTGGAACAAATTGAAACCTGTAATGTGGTTTGTGTAGTGATGTAGTTGAGCAAAGTACTAATCTCTTTTGTGCCACCTGTCTTTTCTCTGCAGGCGGTCGTTATTACTGTGGGTTGTTACACTTACATCATGTTGAGTAAGTTACCTTAAATTGGCCAGTCTTGAATTTGATTCTAGCAGTAATGAGAACAATATGTCTATATAAGGTTCATAAGGTTCATTGTCTTTCTTTAATGAACTCTAGGATAGTGAAGTGGTAAGAGTTCAGAAAAGCATGCCTCTGCAAAATACAAACTTAGCATTCATACATATACATTTCCTGAATTTTTGTACAGTACATGCCTTTAGTCTATGATTTATCTTTGGTTGCATAGCATAGCCATTATGTCTTTGAGACGTTTTATTTTTACCCAAACTATCCTTAACCTGCAGCTTATAACAACTGGATTTTAGTGCATCTGTCTCACACAGGACCCAAACTTAACTGTATGTAAAACCAAAACAAATTTTAGAGTAGGAAAGGGTAAAATCCTTGTCAGTGTAATTTTTGCTTTATCACTGGGAAATGTCCCTTCACTTAATTTACTGCCACAGAGGAAGCAACAGGAAGATGGAGGAAACATGAGATGAATTTCCCTCTTAGACAGTTTATCCCAGAAAAGGTATTCCCACCCTTTCCTCTGAAAAAGCCCTTTTTTCTCAGTTTCCTTTTCTGCAACAATGGTAACCAGAACAAATGAGTCCCCCCCCCCCAGTGGGTATACAGACAGCAATAAAAACATTACAGAGGGTCTAATTCTTCCCCATGCTATAAAAAAAGGTTTTGCCTATAGATACACTTGAGCTGTGGCTTACAAGAGAAAGTAGCTTAGAAGCATTGGTCTTGATACTAAATTCTGACAATTTTCAAGGCTAAAAGGCATAGGGGGCCAGGGGCGGATCCGGGGGGGGGGGCAACGGAGCAATTGACACCCCCGAGAAATTTGTTGCAGGCCTGGCAGATGAGATAGCGTGTGGCTCCGTGAGGTTTGCGGGCGGTCCACGCGGTTTGTGGGCGGGCGGGCCAGGCTGCCGCGTCAGTGTGTGGGCGGCTCAGCGTGAGTGCACAGCTGGCCAATCAGCTATCCGGGGGTGGGGGGAGCAGACAGATGAGATCATCTCTCACCGCCCTGCATCCCTGCAGTAACTTCCGCCCTCACTGTGCAGGCAGTGTGGGTAGCAGAGAGATTACATTATCTCTCTGCTGCCTGACTCTGGGAGTCTGGGACACAGCAAGAAACAAGCAAAACAACACCTTAGCAGGCAAGTGACTATCCGCAAATTGTGGCAGGTGACAGGGCAAGTGACAATTCACAATGTGTGGCAGGTGACGTGGCAAGTAACAATTCGCAATGTGTGGCAGGTGACGTGGCAAGTGACAATTCGCAATGTGCAGCAGGTGACGTGGCAAGTGACAATCCACAATGTGTGGCAGGTGACGTGGCAAGTGACAATCTGCAATGTGTGGCAGGTGACATGACAAGTGACAATCCGCAATGTGTGGCAGGTGACGTGGCAAGTGACAATCCGCAAGGTGTGGCAGGTGACGTGGCAAGTGACAATTCGCAATGGGTGGCAGGTGACGTGGCTAGTGACAATCCGCAATGTGTGGCAGGTGATGTGGCAAGTGACAATCCGCAATGTGTGGCCGGTGATATGGCAAGTGACAATCCGCAAGGTGTGGCAGGTGATGTGGCAAGTGACAATTCGCAAGGCCTAGACCGCAGGTGACGTGGCAAGTGACAATTCGCAATTATGGCAGGTGACGTGGCAAGTGACAATTCACAATGTGTGGCAGGTGACATGGCAAGTGACAATTCGCAAGGCCTAGACCGCAGGTGACGTGGAAAGTGACAAATTACAATTATGGCAGGTGGCGTGCCAAGTGACAATCCACAATGTGTGGCAGGTGATGTGGCAAGTGACAATCCGCAATGTGTGGCTGGTGATGTGGCAAGTGACAATCAGCAAGGTGTGGCAGGTGATGTGGCAAGTGACAATTCGCAAGGCCTAGACCGCAGGTGACGTGGCAAGTGACAATTCGCAATTATGGCAAGTGACGTGGCAAGTGACAATTCGCAATTATGGCAGGTGACGTGGCAAGTGACAATTCGCAATGTGTGGCAGGTGACATGGCAAGTGACAATTCGTAAGGCCTAGACCGCAGGTGACGTGGAAAGTGACAATTCACAATTATGGCAGGTGGCGTGGCAAGTGACAATTCACAATGTGTGGCAGGTGACGTGGCAAGTGACAATTCGCAATGTGTGGCAGGTGACGTGGCGAGTGACAATTCGCAAGGCCTAGACCGCAGGGACACAGCAAGAAAAAAGCAAAACACCACCTTAGCAGGCAGGTGACTACCGGCAAATTGTGGCAGGTGACAGGGCAAGTGACAATTCACAATGTGTGGCAGGTGATGTGGCAAGTGACAATTCGCAATGTGTGGAAGGTGATGTGGCAAGTGACAATTCGCAATGTGCGGCAGGTGACGTGGCAAGTGACAATCCACAATGTGTGGCAGGTGACGTGGCAAGTGACAATCTGCAATGTGTGGCAGGTGACGTGGCAAATGACAATCCGGAATGTGTGGCAAGTGACGTGGCAAGTGACAATCCGCAAGGTGTGGCAGGTGACGTGGCAAGTGACAATTTGCAGTGGGTGGCAGGTGACGTGGCTAGTGACAATCCGCAATGTGTGGCAGGTGATGTGGCAAGTGACAATCCGCAATGTGTGGCCGGTGATGTGGCAAGTGACAATCCGCAAGGTGTGGCAGGTGATGTGGCAAGTGACAATTCGCAAGGCCTAGACCACAGGGGACGTGGCAAGTGACAATTCGCAATTATGGCAGGTGACGTGGCAAGTGACAATTCGCAGTGGGTGGCAGGTGACGTGGCTAGTGACAATCCGCAATGTGTGGCAGGTGATGTGGCAAGTGACAATCCGCAATGTGTGGCCGGTGATGTGGCAAGTGACAATCCGCAAGGTGTGGCAGGTGATGTGGCAAGTGACAATTCGTAAGACCTAGACTGCAGGTGACATGGCAAGTGACAATTCGCAATTATGGCAGGTGACGTGGCAAGTGACAATTCGCAATGTGTGGCAGGTGACATGGCAAGTGACAATTTGCAAGGCCTAGACCGCAGGTGACATGGAAAGTGACAATTCACAATTATGGCAGGTGGCGTGGCAAGTGACAATTCACAATGTGTGGCAGGTGACGTGGCAAGTGACAATTCACAATGTGTGCCAGGTGACGTGGCGAGTGACAATTCGCAAGGCCTAGACCGCAGGTGACGTGGCAAGTGACAATTCGCAATGTGTGGCAGGTGACGTGGCAAGTGACAATCCACAACATATAGCAGGTGACGTGGCAAGTGACAATCTGCATCTGGTGGCAGGCAAGTGACAATTCGCAACGTGTGGTAGGCGATGGTGGTAAGTGACACACTCGGGGCTCCCACTGATTCTGCATTATGGTGAGTTGAGCCATTTCATTTTATATTACAATGTAATAATAGAAATAATGCACTTCAATTATCCTGACACCATAACAACCATGGTCGTGTGATGAATGAAGCGCCAACATCAGCCATTTCCCCGATAAATTGCCCACAAAAAAAGTATTTCTGACAGTGCCCCTCCCTAGACAAGACTCTGGATCCGCCCCTGTAGGGGACTGGGTACAGCTATGGAGGGCTTTTAACCCCTTTATGACCAAGTTAAAAACAAATCTTAATGCCCGAACCTAATTTTGCAACTTTAACATGTGTTAGTAAAATTGTACATATTATTACAACTACTTAGTGAATCCAGGTGGATATACCTTGTTTTATTCAGGACAGATCCGACTTGCATTTGGCAACGGTATATTTTTATGCCATTACCTTGACCCACCACCAAAAAAATCCCCACAAATAAATTCTCTTTCTCCTGACAATCACATTGATACCACACATGTGTGCGTTATTTGTTCTTTTTTACCCATAGTGGAGCCAGGAAACAATAGTGTGCAATTTTGAAACTTAGGCTGAGTTCACACATACGTGATGTGGGAACCAGCGCGGTTCCTGTGTGGGCTCCCACATCACATGTCTCTCAAAGGCAGTTCACACTGCCCTTTGTGAACCTCTGCGGGTGTCAATACAAAGTTAATAGCACACCCAGATCAATTCGCAGGTCACAGTGTGAACTGTGAAATGGTGCAGGAATCAGATCGCATGGGTGTGAACACCCATGCAATCCAATTCCAGTGCAGACCAAAAAAAGGGTCTTGCACTATATATAGTCTGAATGTAATGTGAATTCAGCCATACAATCTGTATGGCTGAATTCGCATCGCACAGACATTGCATGTGATCTGCACAGCAGTGCGGTGAGAATCCCATGCAATGTATGATATAGCAAAAGTGTGAACCCAGCCTAAATATAGTTTTTCTTTTCCTAAAACACATTGAGCCTAACACTGTCACTAACTGACACACTGACACCAACTGATACTGCAACTAACTGGCACTTCCACTACCTGGCACCTACACTGGAACTAACTGACATTAACACTGCCACTGACACTGTTACTAACTGACATTGACACTAACTGCCAATAACAGTGACACTTATGCCATATATACACGATCGGACATTGATCAGACATTCCAACAACAAAATCCATGGATTTTTTCCGACGGATGTTGGCTCAAACTTGTCTTGCATACACACGGTCACACAAAGTTGTCGGAAATCCGATCATTCTGAACGCGGTGACATAAAACAGGTACGTTGGGACTATAAATGGGGCAATAGCCAATAGCTTTCGTCTTTTAATTTATTCTGAGCATGCATGGCACTTTGTGCGTCGGATTTGTGTACACACTATTGGAATTTAACCGATCGGATTTTGTTGTCGGAAAATTGTATAGCCTGCTCTCAAACCTTGTCGGAAATTTCGACAGAAGAAGTCCGATGGAGCCCACACACGATCTGAATTTCCGACAACACAATCCGATCGCACTTTTTCCGTCGGAAAATCCGACCGTGTGTACAGGGCATTACACTAACACTTACTAAACTAACTAGAAAAAGCCGTGAAATAGTTCATCTTTATTTCTTTTAACAACTTTTTTTTTTTGTACAGACCTCTCCTTTAGAGGAAAAGATACAACGTATATTTTCTATCTCGTGATCACATGATCAGGATCCAGTTTTACCAGCTTCTGATCTTTAGCATGAGACCAGGAGATGCCACCGACAGCTCCGCCCCAGTGTTGGGAGCATGCGATCGAGCACGCTTCCAGCACAAACACAGGAGCACATATACTGGGTGTATTAAGGATTCGTTCAATCTGTTCGGGGGGGCGTGGCCAACCGGAGCAGAAGATGGACGCTTAATTGCATAGCTCAGCAGCCAGGGGACACAATCCAGCGCAATCGGCCCAAACCACGACTCCATCCGCACCCATCCTCGCTCCAGGCACTCAGGAGACAAAGATGCAGCCATCCAGAAAAAGATTTACGGAGCACAAGCCCCAAAAACTGACGGAATTTGCTTACAAGCCGGCGGGCTGGGATTCCCAAGATGGCGCCGACTAGGCCGCGCCGCCCGAATCGTACACGGACCTCCCGGATGACATCCAGGACACACGGCACTCCACAGGTACGAATCCTGACAAGCACCAAGCCCCAGAGTGTGACCCTCTCCCCAGCAGCCCAGCAAAAGCTCGGATGAGGCTAGATACACTGCCGCTGCACACACAGCGCCAGCCAACTGAGGCCCAGGCTCCCATCTCCTTCTCCATAGACCAGGCCCTGCACTCCTCCATGGCCTCCTACCCCACATCAGGGCAGCCAGTCATGGACACAACTCTGAAGGACATGCTTCTGTCCCTGCAGTCCTCCCTCATGAATGATCTTTCATCCATGTTTCACAGAGTCACCTCTGACATTCACAAGCTAGATGACAGAATGACTAATGCTGAGAGGGGAATACAGGCCTGCACTTCCACAGTAAATGAAGTGATTGATTCTTATGACATGGTTAAGGAAGAACAGGCATGGATGTGCGCCAAAATGGCGGATTTAGAAGACAGGTCACGCAGGAACAACATTAAACTGAGGGGAGTCCCAGAGTCCATACTCCCCGTGGACTTACCGCGTTACGCGAAAGAATTGATACACCTAGTGATACCTGAAGCCTCCCCACGAGACGCCATCATTGACAGAATACACAGAATCGCCAAACCGTCCCACCTGGCAGCCTCAGTCCCTAGAGATGTACTGATGAGGGTTCACTTCTATCAAACCAAAGAAAAGCTCCTTATGGGCCTCAGAGCTAAATCTCCACTACCTGGCCCCTATACTGGGATACAACTTTTCCCTGACCTGTCCAAGTACACCCTCCAACTGCGACGTCAACTGAACCCGATAACCAAAGGCCTGCAGAACCATAAGGTACCATACAAATGGCGCCACCCAGCCACCATCCTTGTTGTCCGCAATGGTCAGACACACGCAATAGGAGACCTGGACAAAGGCCTAAAGCTCCTCCACTCCTGGAGCATAATCCCTGATATGGCTGTATCTGCCCCACAAACCAATGGTGCCTTACCACCTCGTAGACAACAAACTCAACATCTCACCTGAGGATGCTCGCATCTCCACTACAATGGCCGACAACTCATTCCACAGTCCCCCTGAGCTCTGACAGCCTGTTATCTTAACTCTCTACCTCCGGTGATACTGACTCTGTTTACCCCCAAGTAGAGGTTTCAACGGTGTCAAACACCCCCTCTAATCTTTGCTCCAGCTGTAATATACAGCAATATCATATCCATCAACAGCGAATCAAAACCCAAGTTCCTTTCCCACTAGTTTCCACACTCTATACCAGTGATCTGTTAATGCATCTCTCTATTGGTTACTGACATATTGCTCTATCATCAGCACTCTAGTCCACTTCTATTTCAGACCCTTGGATTGTCACCGGCACACCACTGCGCTCTAACTCCAAGACTCATCAGCAGCCAGAAGCAACAGCATCCCTATACCGGTACCTCAACACATCTGCACTCGGACTTCCACCTCCAGATCAACGTAGCTGACCCCATCTACCAACAGTCTCATCCACCAGCAACGAACCGTAAGTGTTGCACTCAACACCCAACATCCCCACAGCCGCAAAATGCCATTTACTATACTGTCAATAAATGCCAACGGCCTCAATCATCCTGCCAAGAGACACTCACTATGGAGATCAGCTACAGATCTTCACAGTGACATCCTTTGCCCCCAGGAAACACATCTGCTTACCAATGATACATCCCTATGCAAGAACAACCGCTTTCCCCATATGTTCCACGCCACCCATTCAACTAAAACCAGAGGGGTCATGATTGCAATCAGAGACTCACTAGACTTCCAACTTCTAGATATCGAACAGGACCCCGAAGGTCGTTTTATCATACTTGCCTGCAAAGTCAACAAAGTGACCTACACCATAATCAACGCCTATGCCCCAAATTCATGCCAAACGAAATTCCTCCACAAAGTCCTACGTAAAGCCAAACACATTCAAACAGGGCACCTAATAATATGTGGAGACTTTAATCTCGTCCCTGAATTATCCATCGACTCAACATCGTCAGCAACTAGAAGAGACTCACCTCTGAAAAGATTTATCTCTACCCAAGACCTCTACGACGTTTGGCGCTGTTATCATGGCTCCAAACAGGACTACACTTTTTTTCCTCCAGGCACCGCTCATATTTAAGGATAGACCTGTTCTTAACCGACAGGTTTATTCTACAAAATATATCTACCTCCACAATCCACGCCACGACATGGTCGGACCATGCCCCAATCTCTATCACGATCCAAGATTCTAACTTACAAAAAAATACATTTATTTGGCGAGTAAACAACCACATCATTCAACACAACCAATATGCGCCATCTACTGCAGAACAAATAACCGATTTCTTTTCACTAAACAAAGGTTCGGTGCCCGACCCTGCCGTGGTGTGGAGTGCGCACAAAGCGTACATGAGAGGAATATTAATTAAATTAAGTTCCCACCAGAAGAAAAAGAGGACGCAACGTATAGACGACCTAACAACCCAAATAGCAGCCCTAGAATTGAAACACAAATCTGACCCCCGAGACAGGAACTTAGAACACTACTCCTTCATTCTTACGAATTCCTCCAGAAAAAATTTAAGGCGACATCGTATTCTACCTCTAACAAAGCGGGGAAGAAACTAGCACAAAGACTAAAAGGTAGGCGCACCAAAGCCAAAATCTCTCAACTTTTCCACCCTCACACCAAAACCCCATTGAGCAACCCCCAAGACATTGCCAATGCCTTCAGTGCATATTATGGAGACTTATATAATCTAAAAAAAGACCCTCTAACACCCCAACCTACTCCAGACGATATTGACCATTTTCTCAGGAAAGTCAAACTACCCACACTGACAACAGACCAACTGAACGCCTTAAATGCCCCCTTCACAGAAATAGAGATAAAAACGACAATCGCCTCACTACCTAGCGGCAAAGCCCCAGGCCCTGACGGTCTAACTGGGGAATACTACAAGCAATTTTCACCCCACTTGACCCCATACCTAACTGAATTATATAACCACGTTGCCTCCTCTTCTGCTTTCTCTAAAGAATACTTGAATGCTTTGGTGATAACATTACCAAAACCAGGGAAACAGTCGAATGTACCTCAAAATTTCTGCCCAATCTCTCTACTTAATCTTGACCTAAAAATTTACGCCAAAACCATAGCAACAAGATTGATCAAAATTATGCCTACTCTTATACACCATGACCAGACGGGGTTCACAAAAGGCAGACAATCATCTGATGCCACCAGAAGGATGATAAACATAATCCACCACGCTGAATCCACCGGAACGCCTTCTCTGCTCCTATCCTTGGATGCAGAGAAGGCGTTCGATAGGGTGCATTGGATAAATGGAATACCGCGCCAATCCAACAAAGGAAGCAGCCAACACTACAAAACGACTGTATTTGTGCACATTAAAAAATAAAAAGTGTAGCGCTATGGTGGTAAAACAGATGTGAGATATAAGAAAGAAGGAAATTTGTTTATATTTGAAGAAACCAATATCTTCATCTAATCCAAAACCTATATGTGCTAGATAGTGTAGTGAATATGGATATGACATCCAGTGTAATCACTCATGTGAATGAAAGGTACTCTATCTTGCTAGGAAGAGTAAAAAAGCATCAAAAAAATTGAATGTATAAAAAAGATTAATATTGTTTACAACATTCAAACTTAACAGTGATGAAAAAAATATATATAGTGTCTGAAGTGTCCATAATGGATGAAACTCCCAGATAAATAATATAAATGTATTAGTCCATATGTTATACGGTGTGGTTGGCCCAAATTGAATCCCAAGCGGATGGTAACACAGGGAACAATCCAAATTTCAGTAAAAGATGGAATACTCTTACCGACTTTGATGGACTCACAGGCCTTTGGCGGTGAGTCAACTAGGCTTGTACTGTCTCATGATGACAGTGACAGGATGGCTTGTACACCGGAAAGGTTCTCCCTCAGGCTATTTTTAAGGTTAAAAAATTTGATGGTTTCCGAGCTTCACTTGGAATGGGACATAGCCTTTCTTGAGCAATATTTGAAGGAGCGTTTAGTCCCAAGAGGTTTGAGATGGAATATCCATCCCCAACAGGGTGAATTAGACCTTGAATCCTGGTTCCGTTATTTTAACGAGGCAGGACTCTCCTTACTTGGGTTCCTGATTGAAAAAAAGCGTTTAAGGAAAATAACCTTGGACACAGAAATCAAAGAAATCAGGGATAAGCTCCTCCCCCACAAAAAATCAGCTGAATATAACTCACTCTCTACTAACCTTAAAGACCATTTAGAAAAGGAAGAACGTGAACAGAGGGTTAAAAAACAGAAAAAGTACACAAGGGACATCTGTGACTACAAGAATGGATGTGTGTTTAATTGGCAGGAGAAAAACCCACCAATCATGCCCTCAGAGACAGGGCAAGCACCCACTAACAGTCTAGTCCCTCCTAGTTCACAACAAACAATTAATAGAATTGTACCTAATAAACATGATGTGTACCATTCACCAGTCAGACCCTTTACACCCATACCCCAATACAAGAACCCAACCTCTAATAATGTGGGAAGGGGGAGGAATAACAGAGGTAGGGCAAAGGGAAATAAGAACCAAAGACCATATCAAGAATATCATAGACAAGATTCGTCCCCCTGGAGAAGAAATAATGACCATCATGATCATTACTCAGATTACCAATACCCTCAGAGAACTCCGGTTCATACGCAGAACAGGTTTTCACCTCTTAGAGAGAGAAGATATAACGATGACCCATACTCCAGATATCCCTATTCTGATAGAGATGATGGATATCATATGAGATCACCATTTAATTATAATCAGAACCTGCCAGGCCCATCCTTGAGGAAGGATTTTCACAAGGAGGGGGAAAGCTATTCAAGAAACCCAAATCCGGGCGCGGCACCAGAGGGGGGCGGCGCGCCAGGAAAAAGAAAACGTGTCTAAAAGACAGTGGCATTTTTAATTTGAGCAACGTAGAACTAACAATAGCCGAAAAATCAGTACTTGATAAAGGGCTGAAATATGTACCTCCAAAAAAATTAAATAAATTTACAACTTTCATAGATGTACACAAATACATCAGGAAGTTGAATATCCAAAGATACATCATGTCCAATCCTATTAAACCTCGGACTACTGATATTACATCACATGCTGTCCATTCAGATCTAGCTAACCCATCGCTGTTCAATCCTCCTTGTTCAGTGGCACCCTCTATTAAAGTATTTCGAGATCTGGTCCTTAAAGATCTCGATAAGTTACCAGATAAAAAAATATATAATGATCCCAACCTAAAAATTGGACTTAAATCCCTTTGTGAACGTAAAAACCTTGTCATTCGTCCAGCTGACAAGGGGGGTGGGATCGTTATTCTCGATAAAGCAGATTACCATACTGAGATGATGAGAATTCTTGGCGACACAGACACCTACCTTAAACTAACCAAAAATCCTACATTTGAGTTTAAGAAAACTTTGGTGGACTTGATAGACACTGGCTCTCAGCTGGGAATTCTCGACAAGAAGGAGAAAAGTTTCCTTATCCCAACTGCTCCACGCATTCCTATCATTTACTACTTACCGAAAGTCCACAAGAATGTCACCCGACCCCCTGGTCGCCCCATTATAAGTGGCATAAATTCTATAACATCCCGTATCGGGAAATATATTGATTTCTTTCTCCAACCATTAGTGAAATCCACACCGTCTTACCTAAGAGACACTAAGGACACCATTGCCAAACTAGAACGTGTTGCATACAGTAAGGATCTTATTCTTGCCACAGCGGACGTTAAGGCGCTTTACACCTGTATACCCCACAATGCAGGTTTTGAAGCAGTCCATTCTTTCCTTTCCAGGGATGGTACGATTCCAGGTACTCAGAAGAGGTTCATTATGGATTTATTGTGTTTTGCCACCAAACACAACTACTTCTGGTACAATGGGGATTTCTACCTCCAAAAAAAGGGGGTAGCGATGGGGGCAAAGTTTGCCCCTAGCTTGGCCAATATATTTATGGCCAAATGGGAGGAGGATGTCGTCTATGCCCTAGACCCTCCGCAGCTGGTGTTGTGGTCTAGGTACATTGACGACATCCTCCTCCTATGGAAAGGTAGTATGGAATCTTTGGATGATTTTATACGCTTCTTGAACAATAACCAAATCGGGATAGAGTTGACCTATGAGGCCAGTCAGTCGACCATTCACTTCCTCGATCTAGAGATTTCAGTGGTTGATGACCACCTCACCACTAAAACTTTTTTCAAGGCCACCGATCGGAATGGTTACATTCCGATCGACAGCTGCCATCACGCAGCGTGGCTAAAATCCATTCCCCGGAGCCAGATGTTGCGGATCAGACGCAACTGCTCAAAACTCACTGATTATTTCAACCAAGCGGATGTGTTGAAGTCGAGATTTATTGATAAAGGATATGATGTATCAGAGATAGATGAAGTGATACACAATGTCGCCTTAGTGGATAGGAATTCACTTATCTCTGAACAACCTAAACCCATTGTAGAAAATAAACATAAGTGGTCCTTCCTTACGAATTTTTCAATTCAACACAAACAAGTTAAGGATATCTTCCACAGGCACTGGAATGTTCTGAAAAACGATACTGTTCTTGGACCAGTGCTCCCGGAACAAGCTGGGGTGATTTACAGAGGGGCTATGTCCCTTAGGGGACAAGTTGCACCCAATGTAACTGACCCCCCAGTTGTCCCTTCATTTTTCCAAAATATGAAGGGCTTTTTTCCATGTCGGAAATGTAGGGTGTGTAAATACAATACACTTAAATCCCGGAAGATTGATACCTTCGGATCAACCATCACGGGGAAAGAATATTTGGTTAAACACTTTGTTACATGTTCCACGAGATATATTGTATATCTCATCACTTGCCCTTGCGGGAAACAGTATGTGGGGCGGACTATTCGTACTTTTGCTATAAGGGTCAATGAACATATTAAATCCATTAAAAAGGGACGCACAAATCATAGTGTTCCCAACCATTATTTAACTTGTCACAATCGAGACCCTACTGGCACTAAGTTCCAAATAATAGACAAATTTACCCCCCACTGGAGAGGAGAGTCATGCATAAGAGGAGTATCAAGGCTTGAAACTTTTTGGATATATCAATTAAGATGTTTCACGCCATATGGGTTGAATGTTGAGTGGGACATCAACTCATTCATTAATCAATCTTAATTTTTTCATTTTTTCATTTATTCCTTTTATTCACTTACTCCTAACTGTACTGACTATTATTGGTTGGTGTCAACCCTATTTAAGTTATGACACTTTTGTGGGTTGTTTCCAACTAATATAAGGTGGCTTCTTATATATAGAGATTAGTTCTACCATTAACATTGTGCTCAGAAAATCAATTTTTTTATATAAATTTTTTATATTTTTTTAATTTTATATATATTTTTTAATTAATGAGATAAGTACTGCTATTATGTATTTCTAGCATGGTTCCTTGTTCCTTCTAGGGACATTAATCACATAAGTGCCATGACCTGACATAATTTAAGATGATCGTTGAAGTATATATATATGTATACATATTTAATTCATATATGTATATATTTAACAATTAGTATAATGCTGCCGGAATGCTTACTGACTTCCAGGATTAACAGTTTAATATAATCCACGGGGTATCCAATTACACTCCAAATCTGGGGTCACATATGTATTATTGCCGCAGAGTATAATGATAGCCGTTATTTTATTTTAACTTGTACATTTATTTACTTCCTTCCTCTATGACCCGCTTGGAACGCATTTGCGCTCCAACAGCCTCCGTGATGTGTGTTTTACTTCCGGTATGACACAATGATGCACACCTATCAGCACGTCAGACGTTACCACATGATGTTGGTCGTGTGTGCGTCATACGGCGGCGGCTCTAATTGGGTGATTCACTGAGGAACGCACCTCCCTGTTCAATGAGTGCGCATAGCGTGATGTTACCCACATCGAGGCTTGGTGGGTAGAGGCGGATCCACTATTTCGTCTCCCCATTGGCTAATCTCGGTAACACGTGACTTAGGGTGGAACGCACGCCAGTGTTTCAGGAAGTCAGCGTGCACGACGCTGTAACAGCTGGTTTCAATGGATTATTACTATGTATGTATAAAAGCGTGGAGGTGGCAGGACGGCATATGCCCCAGCCGAAGTCTTTTTAGACGAAACCGGTCGGGTTTCTTTGCTGTACCCAGCCACCTTTTACCACGCTTACCAACTTTTAATCACTTTGTATTACTTGAATCGATTCTGCTAATTTTTACTTTGTTGGACTGTTTGAGGATCTTGAGTGATCTAATAAATGCTATTTGAAAAATAGTTTTTTGGATTTACACCATGTGGAGGCTCCTTGTTTTTTCCTCATATATGGTCCATGTATGCTGATAAAGACGGAGACTGCGGAGACCTTTTTGGGTGGATTCCTGGCCCCCCATCTGAGGGAGAACCTTTCCGGTGTACAAGCCATCCTGTCACTGTCATCATGAGACAGTACAAGCCTAGTTGACTCACCGCCAAAGGCCTGTGAGTCCATCAAAGTCGGTAAGAGTATTCCATCTTTTACTGAAATTTGGATTGTTCCCTGTGTTACCATCCGCTTGGGATTCAATTTGGGCCAACCACACCGTATAACATATGGACTAATACATTTATATTATTTATCTGGGAGTTTCATCCATTATGGACACTTCAGACACTATATATATTTTTTTCATCACTGTTAAGTTTGAATGTTGTAAACAATATTAATCTTTTTTATACATTCAATTTTTTTGATGCTTTTTTACTCTTCCTAGCAAGATAGAGTACCTTTCATTCACATGAGTGATTACACTGGATGTCATATCCATATTCACTACACTATCTAGCACATATAGGTTTTGGATTAGATGAAGATATTGGTTTCTTCAAATATAAACAAATTTCCTTCTTTCTTATATCTCACATCTGTTTTACCACCATAGCGCTACACTTTTTATTTTTTTTTTGATAGGGTGCATTGGACCCATCTTGAAAAGGTCCTCCAAAAGTTTGGTTTCCAGGGTCAGATTCTTGGAGCCATCATGGCACTGTACTCCCACCCCGAAGCTCAGGTTTACACAGAGGGCATGCTTTCCTGCCCATTTCCCATAACCAATGGCACCCGCCAAGGTTGCCCTCTATCTCCCCTCATATTTAATATGCTCATGGAGCCCCTAGCAGAAAGTATCCGTTCTCATCCCAACATCTCTGGCCTACACATTGGAACCACGCACCATAAGATCAGCTTATTTGCGGACGACATCATTCTTATCCTATCCAATCCGACTGTTTCCCTGGCTGAAGTACAGCATATGCTTCAATGGTTTAGTTCAATCTCCTACTACAAGGTGAACACATCCAAATCCTTCATCCTAGACATAAATATAAACGCCACCATAAAAAACCTTTTACAACTGCAATATCCTTTTGCATGGGCCGACACTGACATCTCTTACCTGGGCATTAAACTCCCAAGAAACACTAAAAGCCTCTATTCAAGTAATTTCCCTCCACTACTCCAGACTATACAACAAACATCACAACAAATAGCAAAACACGAACTTTCTTGGACAGGAAAGCTTGCGGCCTTTAAAATGATATGCCTCCCCCAAATACTTTATTATTTCAGAACCCTACCAATTCCACTACCCGCCACATTTTTTAGATCCCTACGCACAATGTACAACAAACTCCTGTGGAACGGTAAACGTCCCAGGTGTGCACATAAACAACTGGTTAAACACAAGCAAGTGGGTGGCACGAGCTCTATAGATTTTGAAGATTACCATCTAGCAGCCATTTTGGCCCAATTACCTTGCTGGTTCCAACCATCTCCAACTACGCTATGGGGGCAAATTGAATGCTCCTCAATCACAAGATCAGACCTGAAAACCTGGTTACTGAGTACCCCACTGGGCTCACCAATCCCAAAATCCCTATCTCCAACTATTAAAGCATCGGCGCAAGCCTGGAAAAAAATGTCCACTTCAATGAGCCACACTCCACATGAACCACAAACACATATCCCTCTAGCCACCTTGAAACATATAACACCTGAACTATCAGTAACCTCATGGACACATAAAGGTATAGGGTCCCTACAACATCTACTGCAGGACAACTCCCTCAAACCATTCTCCCAATTGCAAACTGAATATGCAATACCCACATCTGAACATTTCACCTACCTCCGTATACAACACTGCCTCAAAATGGTCCCCCTTCCTCTGTACAGCATCCACCCCAAGACTTGGGACTATCTCACCAACCCTAACACAAATCTCAGAGGAATCTCATACTTCTACAACTCCCTCCACCAAAAACATACCTTCACCAAACTAAAACCACACAAGAAATGGGAAATTGATCTAGACCACGAATTCACAGACAATCAATGGCATCACGCCTTCAAGTCAATATATAAGGCCACAAAATGCGCGGCCCTTTGGGAATTGGCGCAAAAAATATCTCTGCGTTGGTACATGACCCCTGCCAGAATCGCGTCCATTAATCCTCAAATGCCCAACACATGCTGGAGATGTAATGCATCCCCAAGTGATCTTCTTCATGTTTTCTGGTCATGCCACCTTCTTAAAAAGTACTGGGATAGTATTTTCCAGTTAATCTCTCACATCACCCACATCAAAACTCCCCCCTCCCCAGCACTTGCGATCCTGAATCTTACTATTGAAAACCTTCCTCACCCCTTTAGAATAGTGACCACCCACGTCCTGTTGGCAGCTAGACTTAACATAGCTAGACACTGGAAGACGGCCACACCTTTAACCCTAACCCAAGTCGTCGACTTGGTATCATTACACTACAGCTATGAACATACATCTGCTTCTGACACAATACATTATACAAAAATACAATCCAGCTGGCAACCATGGACCACCTGGACTAGACACTGCGCAATTCACGTCTAAGTTACTGCAGTACAACCCCTTCCTCTTGACCGAGCAATACTAAGAATAGAGTAAGTTTACATGCATATTTTCAACTGGTAACCTTCCAAAATAACTTTTTTCTTTGGAATGTAACAAAATGAGATGGTCCACTTCGCTCCTGTGGCTCTAGAGATCCCACATGGGGTGTCACACTAATGAAGTGGACCAGTCACGACTACAAATATTACCAATGTTAGTGATACTGGTTATTATGTACTTAATGCACTAGTTTATTGTGTATGGACAAAGTTGTACTCTACCCAGTATGGAGTTATTTTCAATGCATTGTCCACTCATACGTCGATGCATGACGTACAATGTTCAATTGTACAATGTATACTCTGTGAAAATTAATAAAAATTATTGAATAAAAAAAAAAAAAGGATTCGTTCAATCTTGGCGTTCCGAATCGTGGGTGGAATTGCAGTGATTCTGCCTGCGATTCAAAATATCGGCAAATCACGGGATGTTCGTGCAATAATTGATCACTTCCCATGGAACCCCGATCAAGGCACAATTTTGCTGCTTTTCGTCGGGCAACAATCAAAATAAAATCGTGCAAACAGAATTTTGTCATCCAAAAGAAGTACAAGGATCAGGGGCGTTGCTAGGGGGTGGCTATTGGGGCTAAAGCCCCAAATCTGGGGCCCATAGCCCCGAGTCTCTTGCTGCAGGGTCCCTGCCTAATCAGCGGGTTGCGGCTGCTGCGGCAGGCTGGCTGGCTGAATGAGAGAGGCGGAGGAGAGGAAAGAAGCAAGCTCTTCACATCCGGGCCTCTTCAATTTGGGAGCGAGGTGTGGTGAGCAGCAGAGAGATGACATAATCTCTCACTGTTTGCCACAAATCGGCGCTCCCCCGCCCTCACAGCATGGTCATCGTGGAGCTCCACTTTGCAGCCAGACCCCCTTGCTTCAATGTCGGAGGTGCGGCGGGGAGCAGCGAGATGACATCATCTCTCACTGCCCACCCCGCATCACCGCTCTCCTGCTCTTACTAAATGGACCAGTGCTGTCAGCCTGCCACCAATGCAGCGTCAATGCACATTTGGTGGCACTGGCTGGCATGGCAAGTGACAATCCACATCAGTTGGCAAGTGGCAACCCATCTCTGGTGGCAGGCGACATGGCAAGTGACAATCCACATCTAGTGGCAGGTGACGGTAACAAGTAAGACGCTGCATCTGGTGGCAGGAGATGTGGCAAGTGACACTCCCAGGGCTCCCACTGATTCTGCAGTATGGTGAGTTGAACCACTTCATTATATGTTAGAATGTAACAATAGAAATAATGCATTTCAATCACCCTGACACCATATCAACCATTATGCCATGATGATTGAAGCGCCAACACCAGCCATCGCCCGTGAAAAATTGCTTACCACTGGTCCCCCCCGCGCAGGCATGCAAAAAGGTTGGTGACCGCTGCTATGGGCTCTAGCCCCAGATCTTTTGCAGACCTAGCAACTCCCCTGACAAGGATCATGGCAAAAACACGTCACAATCAGGGTGCCATTGGAAGTGACGGGGATTGCATGGGTGTACTGTGATTTGCCGCTATTTAGAATCGCGGGTAGAATTTCGGCAATTCTGCCTGCACTTCGGAATGCCAAGATGTGAACGGATCATTAAGCCCAAGTCCTTGACACTGCATATATGGTTTAAGTGGTTGTAAAGAGGTACAGCACTAGGGAGTTCGCCGAACAGCGAACAATTTGGGGTGTTCGCGGCAAATTCGAATGCTGCGGAACACCTTTTAAAAGTCTATGGGAGAAATCAAAAGTGCTAATTTTAAAGGCTAATATGCAAGTTATTGTCATAAAAAGTGTTTGGAGACCCAGGTCCTGCCCCAGGGGACATGGATCAATGCAAAAAAAAGTTTTAAAAACGGCCGTTTTTTCAGAAGCAGTGATTTTAATAATGCTTAAAGTCAAACAATAAAAGTGTAATATCCCTTTAAATTTCGTACCTGGGGGGTGTCTATAGTATGCCTGTAAAGGGGTGCATGTTTCCTGTGTTTAGAACAGTCTGACAGCAAAATTACATTTTGAAGGAAAAAACTCATTTAAAACTACCCGCAGCTATTGCATTGCCGACAATACACATAGAAGTTCATTGATAAAAACGGCATGGGAATTCCCCAAAGGGGAACCCCGAACCAAAATTAAAAAAAAAAAATGATGTGGGAATCCCCCTAAATTCCATACCAGGCCCTTCAGGTCTGATATGGATATTAAGGGGAACCCCGGCCAAAATTTTAAAAAAAAAATGACGTGGGGTTCCCCCTAAATTCCATACCAGACCCTTCAGGTCTGGTATGGATTTTAAGGGGAACCCCGCGCCAAAAAAAAAAAAAAAATGGCGTGGGGTCCCCCCAAAAATCCATACCAGACCCTTATTCGAGCACGCAACCTGGCAGGCCGCAGGAAAAGAGGGGGGACGAGAGTGCGCCCCCCCCCTCCTGAACCGTACCAGGCCACATGCCCTCAACATTGGGAGGGTGCTTTGGGGTAGCCCCCCAAAACACCTTGTCCCCATGTTGATGAGGACAAGGGCCTCATCCCCACAACCCTGGCCGGTGGTTGTGGGGGTCTGCGGGCGGGGGGCTTATCAGAATCTGGAAGCCCCCTCTAACAAGGGGACCCCCAGATCCCACCCCCCCTGTGTGAAATGGTAAGGGGGTACAAAAGTACCCCTACCATTTCACTAAAAAACTGTCAAAAATGTTAAAAATGACAAGAGACAGTTTTTGACAATTCCTTTATTTAAATACTTCTTCTTTCTTCTATCTTCCTTAATCTTCTGGTTCTTCTGGCTCTTCTGGTTCTTCCTCCGGCGTTCTCGTCCAACATCTCCTCCGTGGCGTCTTCTATCTTCTTCTCCTCGGGCCGCTCCGCACCCATGGCATGGAGGGAGGCTCCCGCTCTTCTCTTCATCTTCTTCTCTTCTTCTCTTCTTCTCTTCTTCTCTTCTTCTCTTCTTCTCTTCTCCTCTTCTCCTCTTCTCCTCTTCTCCTCTTCTCCTCTTCTCCTCTTCTCCTCTTCATTTTCTTCTCCGGGCTGCTCTGCACCCATGCTGGCATGGAGGGAGGCTCCCACTGTGTGATGGCGCTCCTCGTCTGACAGTTCTTAAATAACGAGGGGCAGGGCCACCCAGTGACCCCGCCCCCCTCTGACGCACGGTGACTTGTCGGGACTTCCCTGTGACGTCACGGGGAATGCCACAGGGAAGTCCCGTCATGTCCCGTGCGTCAGAGGGGGGCGGGGTCACCGGGTGGCCCTGCCCCCCGTTATTTAAGAACTGTCAGATGAGGAGCGCCATCACACAGCGGGAGCCTCCCTCCATGCCAGCATGGGTGCGGAGCGGCCCGGAGAAGAAAATGAAGAAGAGAAGAAGAGAAGAAGAGAAGAAAAGAAGAAGAGAAGAAGATTAAGAAGATGAAGAGAAGAGCGGGAGCCTCCCTCCATGCTATGGGTGTGGAGCAGCCCGAGGAGAAGAAGATAGAAGACGCTGCGGAGGAGATGCTGGATGAGAACGCCGGAGGAAGAACCAGAAGAGCCAGAAGAACCAGAAGAACCAGAAGATGAAGGAAAATAGAAGAAAGAAGAAGTATTTAAATAAAGGAATTGTCAAAAACTGTCTCTTGTCATTTTTAACATTTTTGACAGTTTTTTAGTGAAATGGTAGGGGTACTTTTGTACCCCCTTACCATTTCACACGGGGGGGGCAGGATCTGGGGGTCCCCTTGTTAAAGGGGGCTTCCAGATTCCGATAAGCCCCCTGCCCGCAGACCCCCACAACCACCGGCCAGGGTTGTGGGGATGAGGCCCTTGTCCTCATCAACATGGGGACAAGGTGTTTTGGGGGGCTACCCCAAAGCACCCTCCCAATGTTGAGGGCATGTGGCCTGGTACAGTTCAGGAGGGGGGGCGCACTCTCGTCCCCCCCTCTTTTCCTGCGTGCTCGGATAAGGGTCTGGTATGGAATTTGGGGGAAACCCCACGTCATTTTTTTTTTAAAATTTTGGCCGGGGTTCCCCTTAATATCCATACCAGACCTGAAGGGCCTGGTATGGAATTTAGGGGGACTCCCACGTCATTTTTTTTTTAAATTTTGGTTCGGGGTTCCCCTTTGGGGAATTCCCATGCCGTTTTTATCAATGAACTTCTATGTGTATTGTCGGCAATGCAATAGCCGCGGGTAGTTTTAAATGAGTTTTTTCCTTCAAAATGTCATTTTGCTGTCAGACTGTTCTAAACACAGGAAACATGCGCCCCTTTACAGGCATACTATAGACACCCCCCAGGTACGAAATTTAAAGGGATATTACACTTTTATTGTTTGACTTTAAGCATTATTAAAATCACTGCTCCTGAAAAAACGGCGGTTTTTAAAACTTTTTTTTGCATTGATCCATGTCCCCTGGGGCAGGACCCGGGTCCACAAACACTTTTTATGACAACAACTTGCATATTAGCCTTTAAAATTAGCACTTTTGATTATTCATGTTCGTGTCCCATAGACTTTAACGGTGTTCGCGTGTTCGAACAAACTTTTTTCCTGTTCGCATGTTCTGGTGCGAACCGAACAGGGGGGTGTTCGGCTCATCCCTATACAGCACACAATAATACATTTATTGGGTTTTGCAAAACATGCAAGCCATAGGGAAAGATTTACTAAAACACACATTCTCTGGTGAAGCTGTGCATAGGAACCAATAAGCTCCTAACTTCAGCTTGTTCAATCAAGCTTTCACTATAAAAGCTAGAAGATGATTGGTTAATATGCATATCTGCACCAGATTCTGTATGCACCAGTTTTAGTAAATCTTCCTCATTGTATCAATACATCTATAGGATAAGGTCACAAACCCCAAAAAAGTAAATTGGATCTAGCAGAAAAGGTTGGCATTCAATTGGTCAAATTTCACTGTTCATGGCAATTAGAATGAATATAGATAATCTGAAGGACTAAGGAGATATGAATGGAGGGTCCCCTAAGGACCGACCCAAAAAGAGGTAAATCATCATACTTATAAGGGTAAATTAACAAGCAAAAAGGAACACACGGAGACCTAATAACCCAAAATAAGAGGCAAAGCATTTAGTGGAAGTGGAATGCTTCCATAATGAGTTTTTCCTGAAATAAATTTTGTTAATGTGACTTTGAAGGTAGCACGGAAAACCCTTTAAATGACATGTTTGGATTATGATCTTGCTCCCTTCAGCTCCCCTCAGCTCAGCTTAGGGTTAATAAACAGAAATGTTGGAAAGTGTGAGAATCGCTGATTGTTTATAGTATTAAGCATGGAAAAAGCTAGGTTGGCCCATACCAAGCCAACTTTATTATATTTTCAACACACAAGACAGTGCTTTTGTTCTATCACACTAATGTAATGACTGGCATTTTCTTTGTGTCCTATTTACACTGAAACGCAGCCCGGGAATGCACTGCTATGATTTACGATCAAATGCCACATGCTGCATTTTCCTGCAGTGCTCTGACAAAGATTGCATGTCCCTGTCCATCGCACTGCTTTACAGTTACATGAATGAAGTTTCACTTTTCTGGGAATAAAGTTTGTTGGATAAAAAAGAAAAAAACAACTCCATATTCACAGAATCCCCCTAACCTAGTATATTAAATGGTTCCCCAAATATTTGAAATATAGACTTCAGGTATAGGTTTAGTAGAAATTCTATAGTGTCAAGATGGCACATTCCCAGTCACAATTTCTTTTTTGGTTTTATTCATGTTTGTTTTGATTTTTAAATTTTTATACTGATATACATTTGCATTTTTTTGTTGTTAGTCTGCACGCAGAGATGAGGCAGTTTCTCTACTTTGGTAGCATAAGCTTTCTCCTCCCAGGTACTTAACAGCCAGTATTATTTACTTATTTCATTTGCATCTGGGAAAATGAATCATAGCTGCTATAGGCTGTCTTCCCTTTCACAAAGCCATATAGAGTCTTACAGCCATAGACTGCCCATTCTTCTCCAAATCAGGAACATCCAAAAAAACAAAAATAAAACCAGGCAAGCCCTAAAACTGACTGTGAGTGCGTGGGGGCTAGGAAAACTGGCACTTGTTTTTCCATCTTACCAGTTTACTAAGAGCATTAGTTGAGTCACTGTATTCCTTTTGTGTTTGATTTATATCCAACTCCTCATTGGGGATGGACATCTAGGGATGATTCCCAAACATTATGTCAAACTGCAGCAGCATATATAATGCCTTGTATAGTTATACACTCTACTGGGAAGCATTAATCACTGTTCAGGGGAGGGTAGAAAGAAGGCAGGGTGGGATGTCAGCTCGTACTTGTATTCTATGTGATGGCATACAATGTCTTATGGGTATCCCTATGTCAAGCAATTATGAGATGTTTAAGAGGTTATGGAAATCTGCAGATTCCGTAAAGTGTAGCCAGCAGGCCCAGGGTTTTTTAAATGTTGTCGGGGTCTCCCTTCCTTGGTGAATTAGAGCCTCCAGCTATTCTCTTTATGTGTTGGAGCCACTCAGAAATATTAGGGGAGGTGTTATTTCTCCAATGTACAGGTATGCATTGTTTGGCACCATTGATAAGGTGGAGGGCAAGAGATTTTTTTGTAGGCCGATTGGGGTATAGATGTGTGGTGAAGCAGATATTGGGCCAGGGTGAAGTCTGGAGTGTAGGTTGTTATTTGAGTGGTAAGGCGATGTATGTCTTCACATAAGGGTTGTATTAGCGGGCAGTCCCACCAGATGTGGAGCATGGAGCCTTAGGTTAATTTGCATCTCCAGCATAGGGGGAGACATTGGGATGGTATTTTTGAATCTTTTCTGGGGTCCTGTACCACCTAGAGTAGATTTTGAAACCATTTTCTTGTGCTGATATGCTGATGGACCCTTTGTGAATGTGGGCATAGATTCGCTCCCAGTCATCCTTAGGCAGATCCAATGCAAGTTCTTTTTCCCAGTGCTGGCTAATTGTGTTTGCCTTGGGATTGCAGCCTGTGAACAGGAGTGAATATGTGTCTGAGATCAAGTGTCTTTGGGGTTCTGTTCTGGTGCAGATTGCTTCAAAGGGAGTGTAGTCCCTGTGCCAATTGGAGAGAGGCTTAGAGCTATTGAGAATGTGTTTGATTTGTATATATTTGAAGAAAGGAATGATTTGATCAGGGTATTGAGAGGAGAGGGCTGGATATGGTAGCTCGCCTTTATCAAAAAAGTGTCTTGCACTAAGTGAAGGTTTGTGGTGTGGGTTATTTGGGTTGAGCTCTGAAAGACCAGGAGGGAAGTCAGGGTTCCGATCAATAGGGGTTAAGGGTCCAGGTGAGGAGGTTAGATTAAGTTTCTTGCATGCAACCCTGAAGTTTTTTAGGGTCGGGCCTATTAACGGGTGAGTGGCGCTTTCTTTAGGGATACTGTTCTGTTTAATCCATGGTAGGTGGTAGATTGGTACATGGGCAAATGATTCCTCAATTTTAATCCATTCTTTAGTATTTGCGTGGACGTGCCAGTCGATTATTCTAGTCAAGTGGCATGACCAGTGGTATTTGTAAACATCTGGAAGTCCCAGCTCAGTCTAGGGGTTTTGGAGGACCAGATGAAATTTCTGCAAATCCGTTTGTATGTTTTAAAAAGTGTTAAGAGAATTTTAATCGGTAAGGTCTGAAAAAGATAAAGGATTCTGGGTAGGATGTTCATTTTTACAATTGCTGCTCTTTCAAACCAAGAGAAGGGGCCCGTGTTCCATTTTTGGAGGTCATGTTGGATGGCTTTAAGAATAGGGAGGAAGTATTTAGAGTATAGATCGGGTAATTTTGTGGGGAGATGGATACCCAAGTAAGTGATAGCGTGGGGTTCCCAGCCAAAGTGAAAATTAGTTTGGCTTTGTGTCATGATGGCTGTGGGAAGGGAGATGTTCAGAGCCCAGGATTTTGCTAAATTAATTTGGAGGTTGGAGAGTGTTTTAAAGAGAGAGAAGTCTTTTAATAAATTGGGTATAGTGGTAATGGGGTCTGTAAGGAATAGCAGAATGTCATCTGTGTATGCTGCTAATTTGTATTGTCTGTTTTTAATGTCGACTCCTTTGCTGTCGGGGTTGGCTCTTATTCTGCGAAGGAGAGGTTCCTGGGTAAGCATGAAGATAAGGGGGGATAAGGGGCAGCCTTGGCGTGTGCCATTCGATATGAAGAAGGCGTCCGATAGGTGTCCATTGGCTCAGAAATGGTACTTTTAATCCTATATCATTTATAAAGATATATAATTGTCAGTATGTGTATACCACCTCGTTTTGTGGGGACCCCCGTATATAGTCTTGTGGAAAAAATTTCTTTGTACAGTCCAGCTAAGCTACTGATAATGGGCGACTTTAATGCTATACTTGATCCTGTTTTGGATAGACCAATTCCTTTCTAATTGGGCCCAGATGGTAGACTTGGTAGAAGCTTGGCGATGAAAAAATACATTAATTAGATTATATTCGTGTTTTTCAACCTCCTGTTAATGCGGCGACACTAGCGGATATGGTAGATGTTAAATATTTACCAAATGGATTATCTGACCATGCTCCGCTTATGCTTACACTTCGTCTGCACTTTCTTGATGCAACACAATGGAGATTAGGCACACATTGGATTTCACATCCAGATATAGGTAATAAAATCCCGCCCCTTCTAGTAGAGTATTGGGAGTGTAATACAGGGTCATCCATTTCGGCAATACTATGGGATGCTTTTAAGGCCTATGCAAGAGGACAATATATATCCGCTATTAAAGCGGTCAATAAGTCTCAACGAGTAAAGAATGATGCGTTAAAATTTATAGTAGAGGAAAAAACAGCCCAATATACTGCGGATCCTTCAGAATTCATGGCTGGAATCAGTCGCACTGGCCTGGTTAACAGATAATGAGAGGGAGATGCTAGTATGTCCTATAACATCGGAGGAAGTCCTTTCTGTCATTGGCTACTTTACATTGGGGAAGTCACTGGGACTGGATGGCCTTCCTATTGAATTTTATAGGACTCATGGAGAGCTTTTAGCTCCTCCACTGGCCTCTCTTTACTCTGATTGTCTGAAGGAGGGAGCCTTGCCAGACTGAATGGGGTTGATTTACTAAAGGCAAAAAGACTGTGCACTTTGGAAAGTGCAGTTGCACACTGCAAGAGCAGTTGCTCCAGAGCTTAGTAAATGAGCAGAAGCTCTGCTGACTTTCATCAACCAATCATGTGCAAGCAAAAATGCATTTTTTTTATTTTCCTTGCATGTGATTGGGTATTCTTTGCAAAGTGAAGTTTTACCTCATTTACTAAGCTCTGGAGCAGCTGCACTTGCAGAGTGCAATTGCACTTTCCAAGGTGCACAGTCTATTGGCCTTTAGTAAATCAACCCCAATGAGTCATGAGTCATGCTCATATGGTTTTAATCTACAAGCATTCAAAAGATCCATCCTCCTTTGATTCATAGTATGGGTGATCCCTATAGGGGATGCCTGGGGCTATTGGTTACATAGTTAGTAAGGTTGAATAAAGACACCAGTCTAACCTGAGTGAGTGTGGGTACCTGTCTATAATTATCCCTATTTATATAAGGTACCATATAGTGCCATCAATTTACACAGCGCTCCACACATACATCGCACACTCACATCAGTCCCTACCCTCAAGGAGCCCACATTCCAAGGTCCCCAACTCACATTCAGCTGCTAGGGACAATTTTGGACAGAAGCCAATTAACCTACCAGCATGTCTTTGAAGTGTGGGAGGAAACCAAAGTACCCAGAGATAACTTACCCAGGCACAGGGAGAGCATGCAAACTCCAGGCAGGTAGTGGAATGTTTGGGATTTGAACCAGCGACCCTTTGTACTGCTAGGCTGGAGTGCTACCCACTACACCACTGTGCCGCCCACAGGGGACCAATGTTTGCTTCCTCCTGTCCCTATGGGGTTCGGCTTGACATTTGAATGGATACATAGGATGGACTAGAAAAAATATTATAATTACTATAATCTTTGTTTCTTTTCTTTTTCTTTTTTTCCTATGCAATGTGATGGGATCGTGTTATTCTACTAATATATTTCAGAAATTACATAAAAAGATTTATTAAAAAAAGAAAGAAAAAAAAGATATTAAAAAGTAAGGGTCCCAACACTGAACCTTGGGGTACACCACTGATAACCTTAGACCATTCAGAGTAAGAGTCATTAACCACTACTCTCTGAATCCTGTCTTTTAGCCAGTTTTCTATTCATTTACAAATTGATCTTTCCAAGCCTGTAGACTTTACCTTACACATAAGCCATGTGTGGGGAACTGTGTCAAACGTTTTGCAAAATCCAAGTATACCATGTCCACAGCCACCCCTCTGTCCAAGATTTTACTTGCCTCCTCATAAAAATAAATCAGGTTTGTTTGACAACTTCTGTCTTTCATGAATCCATGCTGTCTGTTGCTTAAAATATTTTTTTCCAGCAAGAACTCATCTATGTGGTCTTTTATTAACCGCTTCAGCCCCGGAAGATTTTACCCCCTTCCTGACCAGAGCGTTTTTTGCGATTCGGCACTGCGTTGCTTTAACTGACAATTGCGCGGTCGTGCAACATGTCTCCCAAACAAAATTGACGTCCTTTTTTCCCTACAAAAAGAGATTTCTGTTGGTAGTATTTGATCACCTCTGCGATTTTTATTTTTTGCGCTATAAACAAAATAAGAGCGACAATTTTGAAAAAAAACGCATTATTTTTTACATTTTGCTATAATAAATATCCCCCAAAAATATATATAAATTTTTTTTTTCCTCAGTTTAGGCCGATCGTATTCTTCTACATATTTTTGGTTAAAAAAAAAAAAAATCGCAATAAGCGTTTGATTGGTTTGCACAAAAGTTATAGCGTTTTCAAAATAGGGGATAGTTTTATGGCATTTTTATTAATAATTTTTTTTTTACTAGTAATGGTGGCGATCAGCGATTTTTATAGTGACTGCGACATTATGACGGACATGTCGGACATTTTTGACACATTTTTGTGACTATTGATATTTATACAGCAATCAGTGCTATAAAAATGCACTGATTCCTGTGTAAATGACACTGGCAGTGAAGGGGTTAACCACTAGGAGGCGGGGAGGGGTTAAGTCAGTACTTGGGAGTGATTACTAACTGTAGGGGGATGGGCTAGCAGTGTCACTACACTGATCACTGCTCCCGATGACAGGGAGCAGAGATCAGTGACACTTGTCACTAGGCAGAACGGAGAGATGCTGATTACATCAGCATCTCCCCGTTCGTCCTCTCCATGAGGCGATCACGTGTATCCCCGCAGTGATCGAGTCCACGGGACCCGCGACCCGACTCATGGAGTTCCCGGCCGGCGGCGCGCACGCAATGGCACGGCGGGGAATTCAAATGGACGTACCTGTAAGTTCATTTGCCCAGCCGTGCCATTCTGCTGACGTACATTGGCCGGTCGGGAAGGGGTTAAACTCTCCAGAATCTTACGACTATAGAAGTTAAACTAACAGGTCTATAGTTACTTGGCAAAGACTTTGATTCCTTTTTAAATATGGGCACCACATTGGCCCTGCGTCAATCCAGTAGTATTAGAAACAATGACCTTGAAATGATAGAGCTCAATTCTTTTAGGATCCGTGGGTGGATGCCATCTGGTCCAGGTGCTTTATCCACCTTTATTCTGTCTAAATATTTCTGGACCATATCACTTTTGAGCCAATGTGGATCATTTGGGGCTGTGTCACTACCATCCCCATTATGGACAAGAGCTTCCCCATGCTCCTTTGTATACACAGAGCTGAAGAAAGTATTTAATAATTTTGTCTTCTCTTTGTCCCCAGTCACCCACTCCAGATTATTTTGTAAAGGGCCAACATGCTCAGACCTGACCTTTTAAATATATTTGAAGAGTTTTTGGGGGTTTGTCCTATCTTTTGCAATCTGTCGTTCGTTATGAATTTTTGCATCTTTGATTTCCTTTTTACATATTCTGCTATATTCTTTGTAACATTTAACCACTTGACCACTGGGCACTTAAACCCCCTTAATAACCAGACCAATTTTCAGCTTTTGGTGCTCTCACATTTTGAATGACAATTACTCAGTCATGCAACACTGTATCTATATGAATTTTTTGTCCTTTTTTTCACACAAATAGAGCTTTCTTTTGGTGGTATTTAATCACCGCTGGGTTCTTTATTTTTTGCGCTATAAAAGAAAAAAGACCGAAAAATCTGTAAAAAAATACATTTTTCTTCGTTTCTGTTATAAAATTTTGAAAATTAGTAATTTTTCTTCATATATTTTGGCCAAAATTTATACCGCTACATATCTTTGGTAAAAATAACCCAAATTGGTGTATATTATTTGGTCTTTGTGAAAGTTATAGCGTCCACAAGCTATGGTACCAATATCTGAAAATTGATCACACCTGAAGTACTGACGGCCTACCTCATTTCTTGAGACCCTAACATGCCAGAAAAGTACAAATACCCCCCAAATGACCCCTTTTGGGAAAGAAGACATTCCAAGGTATTTAGAAAGATGCATGATGAGTTTTTTGAAGTTGTCATTTTTTCCCACAATTCTTTGCAAAATCAAGTTTTTTTTTTTTTCTTTTTTTTTTTTCACAAAATTGTCATATTAGCAGGTTATTTCTCACACACAGCATATGCATACCACAAATTACACCCCAAAACACATTCTGCTATTAGTCCCGAGTATGGCGATACCACATGTGTGAGACTTTTACACAGCGTGGCCACATACAGAGGCCCAACATGCAGGGGAGCACCTTCAGGCGTTCTGGAACACCCAGGCCAATTCTGACATTTCTCTCCTACATGTAAAAATCATCATTTATTTGCTAGAAAATTACATAGAACCCCAAAACATTATATATGTTTTTTTAGCAAAGACCCTAGAGAATACAATGGCGGTCATTGCAACTTTTTATCTCGCACGATATTTGCGCAGCAATTTTTCGAACGCGTTTTTTTTGGAAAAAAAAACAGTTTTTTGCTTAAAAAAAAACAAAACAGTAAGGTTAGCCCAATGTTTTTGCATAATATGAAATATGAAGTTACGCCGAGTTAATAGATACCTCACATGTCACCTTTCAAAATTGCACACGCTTGTGGAATGGCGCCAAACTTCACCACTTAAAAATCCCCATAGGCGACGCTTTAAAATTTTTTACAGGTTACAAATTTTGAGTTACAGAGGAGGTCTAGGGCCAAAATTATTGCTCTCGCTCTACCGATCGCAGCGATACCTCACATGTGTGGTTTGAACACCTTTTTCATATGTGGGCGGGACTTACGTATGCGTTCGCTTCTGCATGCGAGCACATAGACAGGGGCGCTTTAAAAAATTTTTATTTTTTTTTATTGTTCATTTTACTTTATTTATTTTAGTTTGACACTTTTTTCCAAAAAAAAAATTTTTTTGATCACTTTTATTCCTATTACAAGGAATGTAAACATCCCTTGTAATAGGAATATGGCATGACAGGTCCTCTTTACAGTGAGATATGGGGTCAATAAGACCCCACATCTCACCTCTAGGCTGTTCCTGAAATAAAAAAAAAAAAAAAAAAAGATCCTGGCTTCGATCGTAGCGGTGAGTCGGTAGAAGCACCGGAGGGCGGCGTGAGGGGGGGGGGGGGCGTCCCCTCTCGCCTCCTGTAAGAACGATCAAGCAGTGTAACAGCCGCTATGATCATTCTTATGGTGTAGGGAAGCGCCGGCTGAAAAAGATGATATCTGAATGATGCCTGTAACTGTACCCATCATTCAGATATCCCCACACAAAGTCAAGGACGTTGTATGACGGAAGGCGGGAAGTGGTTAAAATGCTTTTTTTTTAACACAAAGTTGTCCATTTATACAATATTTCTAACACATAGCATGTTTATACCAAAAATGACACCCCAAAATAGATTCTCCTACTCCTCCTGAGTACGGCGATACCACATGTGTGAGACTTCCACAGCCTGGCCACATACAGAGGCTGGGTATGGCTGAGCATGGCAGGGTATGGCTGAGCATGGCAGGGTATTGCAGAGTATCGCCAAGTATGACTGGGTATGGCAGAGTATGGCTGGGTATCACCAAGTATTGCAGAATATCGCCGAGTATGGCTGGGCATGGCAGAGTATGGCTGGGTATCACCGAGTATTGCAGAGTATGGTTGGGTATCACCGAGTATTGCAGAGTATGGCTGGGTATTGCGGGGTATTGCGGGTTATGGCAGAGTATTGCAGATTTTTGTGGGGTATTGCAGAGCATGGCTGGGTATGGCAGAGTATGGCAGAGTATGGCAGAGTATGGCAGAGTATGGCTGGGTATCACTGAGTATTGCAGAGTATGGCTGGGTATTGCGGGATATTTCAGGGTATTTCGGAGTATTGCAGGGTATGGCAGAGTATTGCGGGGTATTGCAGGGTATGGCAGAGTATTGCGGGGTATTTCAGGGTATGGCAGAGTATTGCGGGGTATTGCAGGGTATGGCAGAGTATTGCGGGGTATTGCAGGGTATTGCAGGGTATGGCAGAGTATTGCAAGGTATGGCAGAGTATTGCAGGGTATGGCAGAGTATTGCGGGGTATGGCAGAGTATTGCGGGGTATTTCAGGGTATGGCAGAGTATTGCGGGGTATTTTGGGGTATGGCAGAGTATTGCGGGGTATGGCAGAGTATTGCGGGGTATTGCAGGGTATGGCAGAGTACTGCGGGGTATTGCAGGGTATGGCAGAGTATTGCAGGGTATGGCAGAGTATTGCGGGGTATTTTGGGGTATGGCAGAGTATAACGGGGTATTTTGGGGTATGGCAGAGTATTGCGGGGTATTCCAGGGTATTGCGGGGTATTCCAGGGTATGGCAGAGTATTGCGGGGTATTGCAGGGTATGGCAGAGTATTGCAGGGTATGGCAGAGTATGGCAGAGTATTGCGGGGTATTGCAGGGTATGGCAGAGTATTGCAGAGTATTGTGGGGTATTCCAGAGTATTGCAGGGGTATTGCAGAGTATTGTGGGGTATGGCAGAGTATTGCAGGGGTATTGCAGAGTACTGTGGGGTATTCCAGGGTATTGCAGAGTATTGTGGGGCATTGCAGAGGGAATTGCAGAGTATTGCACAGCATGCAGAGTAGTGAGGGATGGCTGAACATGGATGGATGGATGGCTGGATGTCTCTGTGCAGCGCTGTGGGCACTACAGATGCAGCCCACAACGCTGCAGCCATCCATCCATCCGCCTCTCCGGTCACTGTGTACCGATCGGTACACAGGCGGGGAGGAGAGGGGGAGGAGAGGAACCGGCGTCATCAGATGACGCCGGTTTGTTGACATGTGATCGCTCCGTCATTTGACAGAGCGATCACATGGTAAACGGCCGCGATCAGCGGCCATTTACCGGGATCTGTGATGCGCCGGGTCCTCTGGACCCGGCGGTCACGGATGCTCTCGAGTGCGCGCCCTAGGGGGCGCGCGAGAGCAGAATTCTGGGAGGACGTCCCTGGACGCCCTCCCAGAGTTAAACAACCGCCCTGTAGCCGTCATTTGGCTATGGGCCGGTTGTTAAGTGGTTAAGCGATGATATAGTTCCTTCATTTTTATATTTTTTAAAAGCTCTTTTCTTATTTATAGCCATTTTAACTTTGGCCGTGAGCCACATAGGTTTTATTTTTAGTCTTTTAAACTTATTGCCCATGGGAATATACATTTCAGTGAGTTCACATACAGTATTTTTGAAGAATTCCCATCTCTGTTCTGTGTCTATTGATGCCAATATTCCCTCCCAGTCTAAGTCCTGGAGAGCAGCCCTCATCTTAGGAAAATTTGCTCTCTTAAAGTTAAGTGTTATCTTACCCGTATGAGTTTGTTGCTTACAGCTAACATTAAATGAAATCATGTTATGGTCACTGCTACCCAGGTGCTCTTTTATATGAATATTAAATACTCCTCCAGCCTTCCCATAAACCTCTCCCCCAGCACAGTAAACCCCCTTCCATTTAGGTGGAAACCATCTTTAGCATATAGGTTGCACCCCAATGAAAAGTCAGCCCAGTGTTCTAAAAACCCAAATTCCTCCGCCTTACACCAGGTCTTTAGCCATGCATTCAGTTCTCTAATCACTCCCTGCCTTTCCTGTATTGTGCATGGCACAGGCAATATTTCAGAGAATATCACCTTGGATGTCCTTCCCTTCAACTTGCAGCCTAGTTCTTTAAATTGGTTCTTAAGGAGCCTCCACCTTCCATATATTCTGTCATTGGTTCCAACATGGGCCAAGACAGCTGGGTCATGCCCAGCCCCTCACAGTAATTTATCAACCCGGTCCACCACATGATATACCCTGGCACCAGGGAGACAGCAAACCATTCGGTTGAGGCAATCCTGGTGACATATTATTATCAGTCTTTCTGATTATAGAATCCCCTATTACCAACAACTGTCTAGGCCTACCTGCACTCCCCTCACCACCCCTACTAGATGGGCTGCTCTCCCGGCTGTTAGGGGAAGCAATGACATCAGGGGTCGCCACCTCTGAGCTTGATACCCCACATCTTCACCCGACTTGGCAAATCTGTTAGAGTGCTCAAACCTAGGGCTGGCCTTCTTTTTCTGTGAGCCCCTACCACTCCCTCTAACTGTTTTAACCCATCTTAATATCGGATAATCCTGACTTACCCCTCCACGCACTCCATTAACCCCACTGACCACCTGCTCAGTGAACAGAGGACTCCTTTCAAGGTTTCCAGTTCTGCCCAGTGTTGCAATTTGCTCCTCCAGATCTCTAATGCGAGCTTCCAGAAGGACTCACATCTGTCGCAGCAGTATCCATCCTGGAGCTGTTGCTCCATTGTTGTATACATGTGGCACACTATGCACTGCACAAAACCTTCAATCTTCCTAACCCACATTTTCCCTGTTACAATAATAATGTTACTAACAGGGAATGTCAAATGTTACATACAGGTTTAATGACTCCTGTTATAAACTCCTGTTTTCAACTCTGGTTTTTAACTCACCACTTAGTCCAGTTCTACTTGGTTAGAGTTCCAGCAAGCAAATAAATGGTGTCAAACTCAAGGATGAGCAGGCTCAAAAATGAGTTCTAAAGAAAGTTATATAGGACCTCAAGCACCTGTGACCAATTAACTACTCCGCTTTAGTCTGAAGGAAGGAAAGAAAAAAAAAGGCTGTTTAAAAAGTGACAGAAAAGGGTGGTAAAAAACTGCAAGGAAAGACCCCAAAAAGAACCAAAATATGCAAACACAGCATATGCAAACACAGTATTCACCAGCAGTCAACAGCAAAACTGTTTTTCACTCTCCACTCAAGTTCACACTCTTCAGCTTCCAAACAGCAAATCTGGCAAATTCAGATGCACTACAGAAAGTTATATAGGACCTCAAGCACCTATGACCAATTAATCACTCCCCTTAATTAGTAGTCTGAAGGAAGAAAAAAAAAAAAAGGCTGTTTAACTGCTCCAGCCCCGGAAGATTTGACTGCTCAATGACCAGGCCATTTTTTGTGATTCGGCACTGCGTCACTTTAACTATTGCGCGGTCGTGCAACGCTGTACATAAACAAAATTGACGTCCTTTTTTTCCCACAAATAGTGATTTATTTTGGTGATATTTGATCGCCTCTGTGGTTTTTATTTTTTGCGCTATAAACAAAAGAAGAGCGACAATTTTGAAAAAAAAAACATATCTATAAAACAATATCTTTTACTTTTTGCTATAATAAATATCCCATATTTTCTATCAAAAACATTTTTTTCCCTCAGTTTAGGCCAATATGTATTCTTCTACATATTTTTGGTAAAAAAAAATTGCAATAAGCTTATATTGATTGGTTTGCGCAAAAGTTATAGCATCTACAAAATAGAGGATAGATTTATGGTATTTTTATTACGACATATTTTTCAGTAATAATGGCGGCGATTTTTATCAAAACTGTGACATTATGGTGGACACATCGGACACTTTTGACACATTTTTTAAACTATTGACAATTACACAGCGATTGGTGCTATAAAAATGCACTGATTACTGTGTACACACACAGATCCCGGTTCTCCCCCTGTCATGAGAGATCGTGGGAGCCCGCCGGGCACTCGCATCGGGTCAGGCACATGCTGCTGGCGTGCACACCCATAGTGGCCAAAAGGCGAAGCGATGTAACATAGCGTCGTTTTGCCCAGCTGTGCCATTTTGCCGCAGTAAACTGCAGTGGCTGGTTGCCAAGCAGTTAAAAAGTGACAGAAAAAAATGGTAAAAAGCTGCACGGAAAGACCCCAAAAAGGACCTAATTTCATTTAAGAAATACATTTCATTCCTTTAAGAAAAGACCAAACATTTTGCCTGTTATTCTCACTGTTGATACTGATGCTGCCTAAATTTCTGCCTCAAGGAACTTCTCCTTCCTCTTCTTTCCCTTTGGAAAAAAATCAATTGACCCCCTGAAATTAAAAAAAGACTAAAGCCCCCCCTTTTTTTGTCTCTGTTCTCATTGCCTTGTGTGTCTATATGTCTATATGTGTTGGTTGTCTTGGTTGTGAAGTGTGTGTCTGTGACACAAAGTCTATGGAGTAATTTAGTATTCATCAGCCCACCATGCAAGGAGTGATGGACCTTAGTGTAAAATTGCTCCCAGGTTTGGCCTTTGAGTAACCCTCCCACTCGACAGGAAATTATAGACTTTGCTGCAATATGGCCCCCAAGATTCAGTCTGTGGTCTATCGCAGTGTTTCTCAACTCCAGTCCTCAAGGCACACCAACAGGTCATGTTTTCAGGATTTCCACTATTTTGCACAGGTGATTTGATCAGTTTCACTGCCTTAGTAATTACCATAGCTGTTTCATCTGAGGGAAATCCTGAAAACATGACCTGTTGGTGCGCCTTGAGGACTGGAGTTGAGAAACACTGGTCTATCGTTTTAAAAAAAGGCTGATCATAAAAAACCCCAGCTTGTCTTCACACATTATGGCCTATGTGAGCATCCCACATACTGTCCTGCCTCTGCTTAATTTTTGTTCACAGTTGTTTCTGATATACTATAACATGAATACCAATCTGCCCAATCACGTGAAATAAAGTGGTGTAAACAAATTTTGAATAATTAATAATAGCTGCTATCACTAACAAGTGTTCTCACTTCACTCAAAAGGTGCAAATAATCAATAGACAGTGCTAAAAAAAAAATCAATAACAATAAAAGTGTAACTAAAAATGGTAATCAATAAACATACATTGCCAAAAGTTCATATTTAGTATCTGTGACTGATTGAAGTGAATTAAAAAAATCAATACATCCACGGTGCAAAAATCCAAAATGCTTGTGCTTTCCTCCACCAGTCTCACAGGCTGCTCACCTCACATCTGACTCAAATAAGCAGTGTTCCCCTCTGGGGATAATATAGAAGGCTGGCGTGGTGCTGGTAATCACTTTCCTCCTTTAAATCGCTTATTCCCATGGGATAAAAAAACCTGATCATCTCACCAGATATGATGGATATGCAAAAGAAGGAAGGCAGAATCTAGTGCTCTCCAGTGCTAAATACTCAAAGAATTATCACCACTATGCTGGAGACAGTGCGGAGCTGTAGGAACTCTCCACCACTTATTGTGGTCTTGTCCTAAAATATCAGCCTTATCCCGCATACACACGATCGGTTTTCTCATCGGAAAAAGATATGACGGCTTTTCCGACGGGATTCCGCTCAAGTTTGCCTTGCATATACGCGGTCATGCAAAAGTTCACTGAAATTGCGACTGTCAAGAACGCGGTGACGTACAACACTATGACGAGCCGAGAAAATGACGTTCAATGCTTCCGAGCATGTGTTGAATTGTTTCCGAGCATGCGTAGGGATTTTGCGCATCAGAATTGCCACAGACGATCGCATTTTCGGATAGGAACTTTTCCCGACTGAAAAATTGAGAGCATGCTCTCAATCTTTTGCTGGCTGGAATTCCACCAGCAAAAGACCAATGGAGCATACACACAGTCGCATTTTCCGATGAAAAACTCTCATCTGTCTTTTGCGGGCTGAAATTCCGACCATGTGTATGTGGCATTATAGATAGCGGTATTTCATCTAATCAAAATGGGCTTATACTTACCATTTCCCCTGACATAGCACTATTTTCCCTAGGTCTAGCTAATGTGCCACATAAATTAACCACTTAAGGACCGCCTCACGCCGATTTACGTCGGCAAGGTGGCACGGACAGGCAGAATCACGTACATATACGTGATCTGCCTTCCGCGGGTGGGGGGTCCGATCGGACCCCCCCGGTGCCCGAGGTGGTCCGCTTCTGACCAGCGGCAATCAGAGATGAGGGGGAGACCATCCGTTTGTGGCCCCCCCCTCGCGATCGCTGCCGGCCAATGAAATAATTCCTTTGCTGCTGTATGCTAAACAGCAAAGGAAATGATGTCATCTCTCCTCGGCTCGGTATTTTCCGTTCCGGCGCCGAGGAGAGAAGACTGCAATGTGAGTGTAAAACACACACAGTAGAACATGCCAGGCACACAAAACACCCCCCTTTACCCCCCCGATCCCCCCCCGATCACCCCCTAATCCCCCCTCCCCCCCGTCACACTGACACCAAGTAGTTTTTTTTTTTTTCTGATTACTGCATGGTGTCAGTTTGTGACAGTTAGTGTGTTAGGGCAGTTAGTATTAGCCCCCTTTAGGTCTAGGGTACCCCCCTAACTACCCCTAATAAAATTTTAACCCCTTGATCACCCCCTGTCGCCAGTGTCACTAAGCGATCATTTTTCCGATCGCTGTATTAGTGTCGCTGGTGACGCTAGTTAGGGAGGTAAATATTTAGGTTAGCCGTCAGCGTTTTATAGCGACAGGGACCCCCATATACTACCTAATAAATGTTTTAACCCCTTGATTGCCCCCTAGTTAACCCTTTCACCACTGATCAACGTATAACTGTTACGGGTGACGCTGGTTAGTTTGTTTATTTTTTATAGTGTCAGGGCACCCGCCGTTTATTACCGAATAAAGGTTTAGCCCCCTGATCGCCCGGCGGTGATATGCGTCGCCCCAGGCAGCGTCAGATTAGCGCCAGTACCGCTAACACCCATGCACGCAGCATACGCCTCCCTTAGTGGTATAGTATCTGAACAGATCAATATCTGATCCGATCAGATCTATACTAGCGTCCCCAGCAGTTTAGGGTTCCCAAAAATGCAGTGTTAGCTTGATCAGCCCAGATACCTGCTAGCACCTGCATTTTGCCCCTCCGCCTGGCCCAGCCCAGCCCACCCAAGTGCAGTATCGATCGATCACTGTCACTTACAAAACACTAAACGCATAACTGCAGCGTTCGCAGAGTCAGGCCTGATCCCTGCGATCGCTAACAGTTTTTTTGGTAGCATTTTGGTGAACTGGCAAGCACCATCCCCAGGCAGCATCAGGTTAGCGCCAGTACTGCTAACACCCACGCATGCACCGTACACCTCCCTTAGTGGTATAGTATCTGATCGGATCAATATCTGATCCGATCAGATCTATACTAGCGTCCCCAGCAGTTTAGGGTTCCCAAAAACGCAGTGTTAGCGGGATCAACCCAGATACCTGCTAGCACCTGCATTTTGCCCCTCTGCCCGGTCCAGCCCAGCCCACCCAAGTGCAGTATCGATCGATCACTGTCACTTACAAAACATTAACGCATAACTGCAGCGTTCGCAGAGTCAGGCCTGATCCCTTCGATCGCTAACAGTTTTTTTGGTAGCGTTTTGGTGAACTGACAAGTACCAGCGGCCTAGTACACCCCGGTCGTAGTCAAACCAGCACTGCAGTAACACTTGGTGATGTGGCGAGTCCCATAAGTGCAGTTCAAGCTGGCGAGGTGGCAAGCTCAAGTAGTGTCCCGCTGCCACCAAGAAGAAGACAAACACAGGCCAGTCGTGCCCATAGTGCCCTTCCTGCTGCATTCGCCAATCCTACTTGGGAACCCACCACTTCTGCAGCGCCCGTACTTCCCCCATTCACATCCCCAACCAAATGTAGTCGGCTGCATGAGAGGCATTTTCTTTATGTCCTCCCGAGTACCCCTACCCAGCAAACTCCTCCAAAAAAGATGTTGTGTCTGCAGCAAGCGTGGATATAGGCGTGACACCCGCTATTCTTGTCCCTCCTGTCCTGACAATCCTGGTCTTTGCATTGGTGAATGTTTTGAACGCTACCATTCACTAGTTGCGTATTAGCGTAGGGTACAGCATTGCACAGACTAGGCACACTTTCACAGGGTCTCCCAAGATGCCATTGCATTTTAAGAGACCCGAACCTGGAACCGGTTACAGTTATAAAAGTTAGCTACAAAAAAAAGTGTAAAAAAAAAAAAAAAAATTTAAAATAAAAAAAGATAGTTGTCGTTTTATTGTTCTCTCTCTCTCTATTCTCTCTCTATTGTTCTGCTCTTTTTTACTGTATTCTATTCTGCAATGTTTTATTGTTATTATGTTTTATCATGTTTGCTTTTCAGGTATGCAATTTTTTATACTTTACCGTTTACTGTGTTTTATTGTTAACCATTTTTTTGTCTTCAGGTACGCCATTCACGACTTTGAGTGGTTATACCAGAATGATGCCTGCAGGTTTAGGTATCATCTTGGTATCATTCTTTTCAGCCAGCGGTCGGCTTTCATGTAAAAGCAATCCTAGTAGCTAATTAGCCTCTAGACTGCTTTTACAAGCAGTGGGAGGGAATGCCCCCCCCACCATCTTCCGTGTGGCTCTCCTGTCTCAACAGGGAACCTGAGAATGCAGCCGGTGATTTAGCCAGCTGACCATAGAGCTGATCAGAGACCAGAGTGGCTCCAAACATCTCTATGGCCTAGGAAACCGGAAGCTACGAGCATTTCATGACTTAGATTTCGCCGGAAGTAAACAGCGCCATTGGGAAATTGGGAAAGCATTTTAACACACCGATCTTGGTGTGGTCAGATGCTTTGAGGGCAGAGGAGAGATCTAGGGTCTAATAGACCCCAATTTTTTTTAAAAAGAGTACCTGTCACTACCTATTGCTATCATAGGGGATATTTACATTCCCTGAGATAACAATAAAAATGATTAAAAAAAAAATAAATGAAAGGAACAGTTTAAAAATAAGATAAAAAAGCAAAAAAATAATAAAGAAAAAAAAAAAAAAAGCACCCCTGTCCCCCCCTGCTCTCACGCAAAGGCGAACGCAAGCGTCGGTCTGGCGTCAAATGTAAACAGCAATTGCACCATGCATGTGAGGTGTCACCGCGAACGTCAGATCGAGGGCAGTAATTTTAGCAGTAGAACTTTTTTGCACAAAGTTGTCACTAAATGATATATTGCTCAAACATGCCATGGGAATATGTGAAATTATACCCCAAAATACATTCTGTTGCTTCTCCTGAGTAGCGGGATACCAGATGTGTGAGACTTTTCGGGAGCCTAGCCGCGTACAGGACCCCGAAAACCAAGCACCGCCTTCAGGCTTTCTAAGGGCGTAAATTTTTGATTTCACTCTTCACTACCTATCACAGTTTCAAAGGCCATGGAATGCCAAGTTGGCACAAAACCCCCCCAAATTACCCCATTTTGGAAAGTAGACACCCCAAGCTATTTGCTGAGAGGTATAGTGAGTATTTTGCAGACCTCACTTTTTGTCACAAAGTTTTGAAAATTGAAAAAAGAAAAAAAAAAAGTTTTTTCTTGTCTTTCTTCATTTTCAAAAACAAATGAGAGCTGCAAAATACTCACCATGCCTCTCAGCAAATAGCTTAAAAAAGAGAGAGAGGAGCGCCACTAAGTAAAATCATTTATTCACCAATATAAAAACAAAGTATCAACTTACATTTAGGAGCGGTATATAGAACGGACAGATGTGATTCCTGATAGAAGAGGGGGAAGGGAACAGTCAGTGATTCCCCGGGGATGCCTCCAAACATGACGCAGTCTGGCGGGGAGGCCAGGACGGTACACAGCCTGTCTCTGCGGGAGGACGGAGCGGCAGCCCAGGAAGCCGCTGGCAATGTTGTCAATGATTTTTTCTCCTCTCCTCTCCTTTCTCCTTGTCAAAATATAAAATATTCCATGGACTCAACATGCCTCTCAGCAAATAGCTTGGAGTGTCTACTTTCCAAAATGGGGTCATTTGGGGGGGGGTTGTGCCATCTGGGAATTTTATGGCCTTCAAAACTGTGATAGGTAGTGAGGAGTGGAATCAAAAATTTACGCTCTTAGAAATCCTGAAGGCGATGATTGGTTTTCGGGGCCCCGTACGCGGCTAGGCTCCCAAAAAGTCCCACACATGTGGTATCCCCATACTCAGGAGAAGCAGCTGAAAGTATTTTGGGGTGCAATTCCACATAGGCCCACGGCCTGTGTGAGCAATATATCATTTAGTGACAACGTTTTGTAAATATTTTTTTTTTTTTGTCATTATTCAATCACTTGGGACAAAAAAAATAAATATTCAATGGGTTCAACATGCCTCTCAGAAATTTCCTTGGGGTGTCTACTTTCCAAAATGGGGTCATTTGGGGAGGTTTTGTACTGCCCTGCCATTTTAGCACCTCAAGAAATTACATAGGCAGTCATAAACTAAAAGCTGTGTAAATTCCAGAAAATGTACCCTAGTTTGTAGACGCTATAACTTTTGCGCAAACCAATAAATATACGCTTATTGACATTTTTTTTACCAAAGACATGTGGCCGAATACATTTTGGCCTAAATGTATGACTAAAATTGAGTTTATTGGATTTTTTTAATAACAAAAAGTAGAAAATATCATTTTTTTTTCAAAATTTTCGGTCTTTTTCCGTTTATAGCACAAAAAATAAAAACGGCAGAGGTGATCAAATTCCATCAAAAGAAAGCTCTATTTGTGGGAAGAAAAGGACGCAAATTTCGTTTGGGTACAGCATTGCATGACCGCGCAATTAGCAGTTAAAATGACGCAGTGCCAAATTGGAAAAAGTCCTCTGGTCCTTAGGCAGCATAATGGTCCGGGGCTAAAGTGGTTAAGAGGTCCACTTATACATATATTACTGGCAAATCATGTGGCACTGGAGAAATTCCCATACACCAACTATAAATGAAATAATTCAAATAACGCATACTCATGCCATATACAAAGGTTTATTTGCTCAGTGGGCAAATATCAGATAGTTAGCTCCACCTGGGAGGTATGGAATGCCTGGTATGACCAACATCAACGCCCACAAATTGGTTGCTTTTAAGTCCATTTGCATCTATAATGTCCATGATACCTACAATGACTGTGATCTCACCCAAGTTTAGTTGTGTTATGTTATATGTTATTTGTGCTTAAGTCGATTTCACATGCTTACATCAATCTTGCATGCCTTCGCAGTAGTAACATACATGAGAATAACTCATTCCTCACTACTTTTATAAAACTCCTCTATATCCACGCCAATCGGAGTTTTGTTTGTATCCAAGTTTTCCTATAATCTATAAACTTAATGGAAATCCAATAGGGTTAGGCTGGGTTGTGCTGTCTTTCTCTCCTTGGCACAGATTGTTCCCAGATGGGGTGCCTGGGGGATGGAGCAGCACCACACATCCTATGCTTTATCACTCAACGTAGTTTATACTGTTCCCTTATAACTGATAATTTGCTTTGTCAACCACCCTTACTCAAATGATTCTCATCACCGTATTTTACTGCATGACATACTCTGTTTAATTGTACCCTTTTGTTCATATAAAAAACTTCAATAAAAACTATTGAAATAAAAAGTAAATGCAAACCCAACTACTAAAATCTTATATAAGTGTTACATGGTGATATCACCTGGAAAGCCTATATTTATTTCAGTTGCTAGTTTTCATGAAAATAACAGCTGTCCTGTCAGCTACAATTCCATGTCTTTGAATGTGTTACATTTTCAAAGAAAACTATAAGCTGATGCATATTGCCCAGGCATATAGGCATATTCCACTGTTGCCAATACTTGAAGAAGACCTACAAACAAAACAATTGCAGCCAGCAACAATTAGGAAATATGCCTTGTAAAAAAAAACACATGCAGCCTGTTACAAATGCAGTGCATGTGGACAAGGACAAACTGTAAACAGACTACATAACATCAATAGCATTAAGATGTACTAAAGGATAGAAAAAAGTAACAGCCTTTCCATCTCCCAACCCCCTAATGCTCTATGATATACAACATTTTGATATCTGCATCATATACATAAAAGGTATACAGTACATGTACTTTATTTCCACTTGCCGACCACAATACGTATACATTGCGGTCTGGAAGTGGTATACCGGGATTATGGCTGAAGATATCATCCATAACCCCATTACCGTTTTTTTCAGTAGGTGGCCAGCTTTCTCATGAAACCAACCTGAGTGGCTCATGGAGATGGGGGGGAACGCACCCTCCCGCCGCTCACGGGTGTTTAGCGGGCTTACCGTTTCCACCGGTTCGCCTGAGAAATGATCTGACGGTGTGGTTGGCTGCTCCCATAGGCAATCAAAGAGTCCGACTCTATGGCCTTTGAGGAACGAAGCAACATCATGAGGTCACTTTCATTCCAGGCTGTAAGAAAATATATATTTTCTTTTTTTAAAGCAAAAATTCAAAGCATTTCTTTAATCTTTTGCTTTTAAAGGTAAAAAAAGAGATTTGGGGTCTTTTTGACCCCAAATCTCTCCATAAAGAGGATCTGTCATCCTTTTTCAATAAAAGTGATAAGAAAAAATAAAGGAACAGTGTAAAAATAAAAAAATAAAGTTGTGCACACATATTTAAATGATATTCGAACCACACATGTGAGGTATCGTCGCGAATGTCATGGCGAGAGCAATAATTCTAGTGCTAGATCTCCTCTGTAACTCTAAACAAGTGACCTGTAAAGGCATTTAAACTAATGCCTATAGAGATTTTTAAGTACCATAGTTTGTCGCCATTCCATTCCACAATTTTAAAACTTGACATGTTAGGTATCTACACTGAGCAAAATTATAAATGCAACACTTTTGTGTTTGTCCCTATTTATCATGAGCTGCACTCAAAGATCTACTACTTTTTCTATGTACACAAAAGGCCTATTGCTCTCAAATATTGTTCACAAATCTGTCTAAATCTGTGTTAGTGAGCACTTCTACTTTGCCAAGATAATCCATCCACCTCACAGGTGTGGCATATCAAGATGCTGATTAGACAGCATGATTATTGCACAGGTGTGCCTTAGGCTGGTCACAATAAAACGCCCCTCTAAAATGTGCAGTTTTACTGTATTGGGGGGATCTGGGGGCAGTGGCGTCTCCAGCTTTCATATTTAGGGGGGCACATGGGGGGACAGGGACAAAAGTAGGGGGGCCGACTATAAAACGCAATATATATATATATTATAGAGATTATATAGAGAGAGATGTTAGCCGAAGATTGCAGCTGCAGGCGGCCACTTAGATTTAAATAGTGTAATTGTTCTTTTAATGTTGGGCTAACATACATGCTCATCAATGCCGCCTACCAGTGCAGCTTATCAGTACCCATTGTTGCTGCCTAGTGCTCAATGCCCATCAGTGCCACCTATTAGTGCTCATCAATGCAGCCTATCAGTGCCCATCAGTGTAGCATATCAGTGTTTATCAATGCCACCTATCAGTGCCTCCTCATCAGTGCCGCCTATCAGTGCTCACCAATGTAGCCTATCAGTGCCCATCAATGCTGTCCATCAGTGCTCATAATCCCACCTATCAGTACCTCCTATCAGTTTCCCTCTATTGCCTCCTATCAGTGCCCATTATTGCCTCCTATCAGTGCCCATTAGGGCATGCAGAGAACACCCGACAGTGGGAGTGGCCTAAGAGAAATAGGTTAAATAGAATCTGATAAATGTGCATAGAAACTAAAGTGCTTAGTGGTAGTAAAATATTTTAAAAAATTATAATAACATGGAAAAAAACAGCACACTGCAGTGTGAATAAACAAACACTTAGAGAAATACCTAAATATTAAATAGATGTGCTAATTCATGTTGATTTCATGCTGTGCAAAATGAATTAAAGTGCTGAGTGCAAACAAAGTGATACATACATAACTAGAATAAGTGAAAAAAGTTGAAGCCATCAGATTAAATTCATTTATGCATTATGAACAAAAGCGGATCTCCTGACAGCTATTAGCCACCATTTCATTGTTCCTCCACCAAAAATAATGTGATGTGCAATAAAACAAAAGTTCATCTGGATGTTTGAGATCTTTACACCCACTTTGGTGCACCGCCACCACCACCACCACTACTGTGAGCATACAAGGCGCTACCAGAGGCTGCAGCCACAATACATAGGCCCAAACACACTTAATTGTAATCCGGCAGCAAAATTCCACTCTGACTGGCTCCAAATGAATAACCTGCATTGCAATTTTCAAAGGCTTGCCAACTGACATCATCACATGGTAGCTGCAGTCATAATATATGCATAAAAATAAAATCTACCATAGTGCATAAACCCTTTCAAAGATTATTTATTGCATAAAAATAAAATCTACCATAGTGCATAAACCCTTTCAAAGATTATTTATTTGAAAGTGCACTTTCAAATTTCAGTACAAACAAATGGCCACTGCCTTCGCCTATAACTGGCCTTTGCATCATGGAGCACATGGAAGGGCAATGCGTGCAAAACAAAACCAAAGACATTCCCAGATCAACTTACTGACCAGCCTGCAACCAACCAAATGATCCTGTCTAACAGTGTGCGTTTTGTTGATTGCTAAATGTTGATTGCTCTTCAGAGGGCAAAACTAGTGTGCATGAGCCAAAAGGGTTAAAGATGGAGCTAGCAGAGACAGGAAAGGGACAGACCACACAGATCTGATGGATTCCTTTCTTCCTGTCACAGAAGTCTCTGTAATAAACATGATTTTTGCTGATATAAATCAAGGTATGAGGTCTGTGTGTTCTGTCTTCTGATGCTGAGGATCTAACAGCCTGATAATTACAACATATATAATTTATATGTTTTCCCCTTGTCCTGTCCCCCTATGGAGAACACTGCCTGCACTAAACCTCACACCTATCACTCTGCAAGCTGCTGCACATCCTTCTTTTCCCCTCCATGAAGTATACATAAAAAGAGACTCACCTGGGAGAGAGCTGAGGGGTCTGGCTTCTTTTTCCTCTGGAGCTGCCTGAAATCAAAACACGGCGGCAGGGGAAGTGGGAGGGATTGTAGCACAGACACAGCCTGATTGGATAATACTGATCAGGTGCTTAAAAGTATCCCTCCCTCCTAATGCTGCACGGGGCACAGGAATGAGATCCTCTAGCCCTGCAACTAACATGCTGTTTGCGGCGGCGGGCTGAGGTGCGGGAGTGTCACTGGTAGCAGCACACCCAGGCTACAGTAAATATCTTCCCGAGGCAGCTGCTGATGGGGGTGCCATATGTGAAATTATGGGGCGTTAAAGCACCCACCTGGTGCCACCCCTGTATCAGTGTTCCCAACAGCTCAGAGCCCCAGAGCCGGCAATGACAGTTCTCTCTCCCCTCCTTCCTCTCTCGCACGGAATGATGAGAGAGGAGACACAGCCGATCAGCTCCCTCTCCCCTCTCCTGTGTGTGTACCGTGGGAAGTGTGAGCTCATTGGCTTCACACTTGGCTTCCCTCGAAGTACACACAAGAGGGGAGAAGGAGCAGATCGGCTGTGTCTCCTCTCTCATCATTCCGTGCGAGAGAGGAAGGAGGGGAGAGAGAACTGTCAATGCCGGCTCTGACATCACTGGTTGCTAGATGCAAGGCGGCTCTAGTACCCAGTGGCTGGGAGTAGACTCAGGAGGTGGAGGAGGAGCCGGAGCCAGCAATACGGCGGCTCAGTCTATACCTGTCCCCTGCATTCCCAGTGTCCATTTTTTTTAATTGGGGGGCACATAGGGGGGGAACAGTATAATGTTGGGGGGGACATGGCCCCCTCTGCCCCCCCTAGTGATGCCCCTGTCAGGGGGGGTCCGAAAACCAGTCAGTATCTGGTGTGACCACCATTTGCCTCACGGAAACCGGGATTCATCCATGAAGAGAACACCTCTCCAAAGTGCTAGATGCCATTGAATGTGAGCATTTGCCCACTAAAGTCGGTTACAATGATGAACTGCAGTCAGGTCGAGACCCTCATGAGGATGACGAGCATGCAGATGAGCTTCCCTGAGATTCTTTCTGGCAGTTTGTGCAGAAATTCTTTGGTTAGGCAAAACGATTATTGCAACAGCTGTCCATTTGGCTGGTCTCAGACGATCTTGGAAGTGAAGATGCTGGATGTGGAGGTCCTGGGCTGGTGTGGTTACATTTGGTCTGTGGTTGTGAGGCTGGTTGGATGTACTGCCAAAGTCTCTAAAAGGCTGTGACCTAGCCCTTTTATAGTGAGGGGGCTGGCTTAATCAAAAGCCCACTTACTGGACCTTTAAAGCCAGCTGACCTAAGTTAAAAGGCCAGAGAGTACATTATGATTACAAAGAAATCCAGTTTGGTGAAATCCTGTATAAAGTTACAGAGACCCAGAATTTTGAAAATACTTTTTTTATATATTATGCTCATGTTGGCGCATTTTATTATTCTCCTTTAATTATCTTTTTTGATACTTTTTACCACTTCAGCCCAGAGGATTTGGCAGCTCAATGACTAGAGGACTTTTTACAATTTGGCACTGCGCTTCTTTAACTGGTAATTGCGCAGTCATGCAATATTGTACCCAAAAAAAATCTGCGTCCTTTTTTTTCCACAAATAGAGCTTTCTTTTGATGGTATTTGATTGCCTCTGTGATTTTTATCTTTTGCAATATAAACGGAAAAAGACCAAAAATTTTGAAAAAAAATGATATTTTCTACTTTTTGTTATAAAATCAATTTTAGTCATACATTTAGGCCAAAATGTATTCAGCCACATGTCTTTGGTAAAAAAAATGTCAATAAGCGTATATTTATTGGTTTGCACAAAAGTTATAGGGGTTGATTTACTAAAAGAAAATTGACTGTGACTCCAGAGCTTAGTAAATGAGGAAAAGCTCTGCTGAATTCCATCATCCAAACATATGTAAGCGAAAAGGCTGTTTTTAAATTTTCCTTGCACGTGATTGCGTATTCTTTGCAAAGTGAAGCTTTACCTCATTTACTAAGCTCTGGAGCAACTGCACTTTGCAGGGTGCAATTGCACTTTGCAAAGTGCACAGTCTATTTGCCTTTAGTAAATCAACCCCATAGTGTCTACAAACTAGGGTACAATTTCTGGAATTTACGCAGCTTTTAGTGAATGACTGCCTATTTAAATTCTTGAGGTGCTAAAATGGCAGGGCAGTACAACCCCCCACCCAAATGACCCCATTTTGGAAAGTAGACACCCCAAGGAAATTTCTGACAGGCATGTTGAGCCCATTGAATTTTTTTTTTGTCACAAGTGATTGAACAATGACTAAAAAAAAAAAATACACAAGGTTGTCACTAAATTAGATATTGCTCACACATGGCATAGTTATATGTGGAATTACACCCCAAAATACATTCTGCTGCTTATCCTGAGTATGGGGATACCTCATGTGTGAGACTTTTAGGGAGCCTAGCCGTGTACAGGACCCCAAAATCCAATCACTGCCTTCAGGATTTCTAAGGGTGTAAATTTTTTATTTCACTCCTCACTACCGATCACAGTTTTGAAGGCCATAAAATGCCAAGATAGCACAAACCCCCCCAAATGACCCAATTTTGGAAAGTAGACACTCCAAGGTATTTGATGAGAGGCATGTTGAATCCATGGAATATGTTATATTTTGGCACAAGTTTTGGGAAAATGACATTTTTTTTGCACAAAGTTGTTACTAAATGATCTATTGCTCAAACATGCCATGGGCATATGTGAAATTACACCCCAAAATACATTCTGCTGCTTCTCCTGAGTACGGGGATACCACATATGTGAGACTTTTTGGGAGCCTAGCCGTGTACAGGACCCCAAAAAACAATCGCCGCCTTCAGGCTTTCTAGGGGCGAAAAATGGTGATTTCATTTCCTTACTACCTATCACAGTTTCACAGTTTCGGAGGCCATGAAATGACAAGATAGCACAATCCCCCCCCCCCCCAATGACCCCATTTTGGAAAGAAGACACTTTAAGCTATTTGCTGAGAGGCATGTTGAGTCCATGGAATATTTTATATTTTGCCACAAGTTTCGGGAAAATTCAATTTTTTTTTTACACAACGTTGTCACTAAATGATATATTGGTCAAACATGGCATGGTTATATGTAGAATTACACCACAAAATACATTCTGCCGCTTCTCCTGAATAGGAGGATACCACATGTATGGAACTTTTTGGCAGTCTAACCGCGTACAGGACCCCAAAAACCAATCACCGCCTTCAGGCTTTCTAAGGGCGTACATTTTTTATTTCACTCCTCACTGCCTATCACAGTTTCGAAGGCCATGGAATGCCCAGTTAGCACAACCCCCCCCCCCCAAATGACCCCATTTTGGAAAGTAGACACCCCAAGCTATCTGCTGAGAGGAATGTTGCGTATTTTGCGGATCTCACTTTTCGTCACAAAGAGGTTGATTTACTAAAGGCAAATAGACTGCAAGTGCAAGTGCAATTGCTCCAGAGATTAGTAAATGAGGTAAGGCTTGACTTTGCAAAGAGTACCCAATCCTGTGCAAGGAAATTGAAAAAAACTGCATTTTTGCTTGCACATGATTGGATGATGGAAGTCAACAGAGCTTCTGCTCATTTACTAAGCTCTGGAGCAACTGCTCTTGCAGAGGGCAACTGCACTTTGCAAAGTGCACAGCCTTTTTCCCTTTAGTAAATCAACCCCAAAGTTTTGAAAATTGAAAAAATACATTTTTTTTTTATTTCTTCATTTTCAAAAATAAATGAGATCTGCAAAATACTCACCATGCCTCTTAGCAAATACATTGGGGTGTCTACTTTCCAAAGTTGGGTCATTTTGGGGGGTTTTGTACTACCTGGACATTTCAGGGCCTCCGTAACTGTGATAGGTAGTGAGGAGTAAAATCACAATTTTATGCCTTTAGAAAGCCTGAAGGTGGTGATTGGTTTTCAAGGTCCTGTACATGGTAGGCTCCAAAAAAGTCTCACACATGTGGTATCCCTGTACACAGGAGAAGCAGCAGAATGTATTTTGGGGTGTAATTTCATATATGTCCATGGCATGTTTGAGCAATAGATCATTTAATGACAACTTTGTGCAAAAAAAAAAATTTTCCCGCAACTTGTGGCAAAATATAAAATATTCCATGGACTCAACATGCCTCTCATCAAACAGCTTGGGGTGTCTACTTTCCAAAATGTAGTCATTTGGGGGGGGGTGCTATCTTGGCATTTTATGGCCTTCAAAACTGTGATAGGTAGTGAGGAGTGAAATCAAAAATTTACACCCTTCGAAATCCTGAAGGCAGTGATTGGTTTTCGGGGTCCTGTACGCAGCTAGGCTCTCAAAAAGTCTCACACATGAGTTATCCCCATACTCAGGAGAAGCATTAGAATGCATTTTGGGGTGTAATTCCACATATAACCATGCCATGTGTGAACAATATATCATTTAGTGACAACTTTGTGCAAAAAAAGGAAAGTGTAATTTTCCTGAAACTTGTGACAAAATATAAAATATTCCATGGACTTAACATGCCTATCAGCAAAAAGCTTGGGGTGTCTACTTTCCAAAAATGGGTCATTTGGGGGGGGTTGAACTGTCCTGGCATTTTATGCACAACATTTAGAAGCTTATGTCGCACGTCACCCACTCTTCTAACCACTTGAAGACAAAGCCATTTCTGACAATATGTTTACATGAAAAAATATATTTTTTTTTGCAATAAAATTACTTTGAACCCCCAAACATTATATATTTTTTTAAAGCAAAGGCCCTACAGATTAAAATGGTGGGTGTTGCAATTTTGTTTCACACATTGATTTTTCAAACGCAAAATTAAATTTTAATGCACTAAAACACTATATTGCCCAAATGTTTGATGAAATAAAAAAGATGAACTTATGCCGGGTACATGGATACCAAACACGACATGTTTTAGAATTGCGCCCAAACGTGCAGCGGCGACAAACTACATACATTTTTAAAAGCCTTTAAAAGCATTTACAGGTTACCATTTTAGATCTATAGAGGAGGTCTACTACTATGATTACTGTATCAAAAAATATGTTAAAAAAAAAACAGTCTTTTAAAAATTAGCAGCACTTAAGTTCATATGTGAAATAAAATACAAATAAAGATGAAAAGTTCCACATGTCTTAATTGTGGGGTGGTAGCTGATCCGTTTATAAAGAATGTTGAACACCAACTCTCTGCTGATCAAAATCCCAGATAAATCCTTCACCACATTGCTTTTATGGGAATCCCCTATAGGTAATTCACTTACCAGAAGGTGATGGGTTAACAGCGTGCCTTTTACTGGTTTAACCCTTTCATGACTAAGCCTATTTTTGAAATTTGGTGTTTACAAGTTAAAATCCGTATTTTTTGCTAGAAAATTACTTAGAACCCCCAAACATTATATATATTTTTTTAGAAGAGAATCTAGAGAATAAAATGGCAATTGTTGCAATATTTTTTAGCACACGGTATTTGTGCAGCGGTGTTTTAAACGCAAATTTTTGGAAAAGTGACACTTTCATGAATTTTAAAAAATCCAAACAGTAAAGTTACCCCAATTTTTTTGTATAATGTGAAAGATGATGTTACGCCGAGTAAATAGAAACCAAACATGTCACCCTTTATAATTGCACGCACTCGTGGAATGGCGACGAACTACGGTACCTATGAATTTCCATAGGTGACGCTTTAAAATTTTTTTACGGTTACCAGGTTTGAGCTACAGAGGAGGTCTAGGGCTAGAATTATTGCTCTCGCTCTGACGATCGCGGCGATACCTCACATGTGTGGTTTGAACACCGTTTACATATGCGGGCGTGACTTCCGTATGCGTTTTCTTCGCTGCGCGAGCTCGCGGGGACAGGGGCACTTTAAAAATTTTTTTTTTTTTTTAATTTATTTTATTTATTTTTGTACTTTTATAAATTGTGTTTTAAATTTTTTTTTTTTTTTTTTTTTACTTTTATTGCTGTCACAAGCAATGTAAACATCCCTTGTGACAGTAATAGGTGGTGACAGGTACTCTTTATGGAGGGATGGGGGGTCTAAAAGACCCCCCATCCCTCCTTTACACTTCAAAGTATTCAGATCGCCGAAAACGGCGATTCTGAATACTGTGTACTTTTTTAAATTCAGCGCCATTGGCAGCCGAGTAAACGGGAAGTGACGTCATGACGTCGCTTCCGCGTTTTCAACAAGAAGGCTGGAACGAAGCCGCTCGCAGCTTCGTTCCAGTCCGCCCCCAGCCGCCGATGGCAGCCGAACAGACACCGGGACTCCTGATTGCACGGGAGGCCCGGTAACAGCGGCGGGAGGCGGCAGGAGGGGGGGGATGTCCCCTCCCGCTCCTCCGGTATAACAACCGAGCGGCTTTTAGCCGCATCGGTTGTTATACACGGGTAGCCGATCGCCCGCTGAAAACAACGGTACCGGGATGATGCCTGCAGCTGCGGGCATCATCCCGGTATAACCCCGGAAAGCCGAGTACGCATATGTGCGTACGGTCGGCGGGAAGGGGTTAATATCGATGGACTTAGTTCACTCAAATAGGACTGGATCCGTGAATGGATATTTGGATAGCTGTCAGCGCACTCGGCATACTTCCATCTAAATTAAGCTCATAACAAGCGAAGAAATAGAAGTTCCCATAGCGTAATCCAGTAAATTAAAATATTTAAAAACAAAGTGAACTAAGCTCGTCGATATTAAACCAATTGTATTTCACATATGAACTTCTTAAGCGCTGCTAATGTTTAAAAGACTTTGTTTTTTTTTAACATATTTTTTGATACAGTTTACATTTTTATAGTAGCAGCTATATATATTTTTATTTATCATATTTTTTTTCTTTTGCATGAGCGCTGAGGGAGAAATACTTTGTATCTGTTTATTTCTCATTGTTTGTGATACTAAAATTATAGCCCTCGATCTGACCTTCGCAGTGATACCTCACATGCATGGTGCAATTGCTGTTTACTTATGACACCAGACCGAAGCTTGCGTTCGCCTGGTGTCCCCCGCACGGGGGGACAGGGGTGTTTTTTTTTTTTATTATTATTTATTTTGCTTTTTTTTAATTATATTTTTAAACTGTTCCTTTCATTTTATTTGTTTTTATCATTTTTATTGTTATCTCAGGGAATGTGAATATCCCCTATGATAGCAACAGGTAGTGACAGGTACACGTTTTTTTAAAAATTGGGGTCTATTAGACCCTAGATCTCTCCTCTGCGCTTTAAAGCATCTGCCCTCAAAGCATCTGACCACACCAAGATTGGTGTGATAAAATGCTTTTCCAATTTCCCAATGGCGCTGTTTATATCTCAGGGAACAGTTGGGACAGGAGAGCCCGAGAAAACCATAAAAGATGATGGGGGGGGCGTTCCCTCCCGATGCTTATAAAAGCAGTCTTAGAGGCTAATTAGACACTAGGATTGCTTTTATATGAAAGATGATCGCTGAATGAAAAGAATGGTATCAAGATGATACCTAAACCTGCAGGCATCATTCTGCTATAACCACTCAAAGTCCAGCAACATACCAGTACGTTGCTGGTCCTTGTTGGGCATACATTGTAATGTTCTTTTTTTCATGCAGCCTGTGGGCTGAACGAAAAAAAGAGATTGATCGGTGGGTATGCCCACCATTAGAATACCACCCTTCATCCACACACTTCTAATGATGGGCATACATGCACCATTTTTTTAACTGTGGTGGTGAAATCACCTCCGACAGCGCTGGAGTCATGGCTTTACGTATCGCGGGAGCAAACGCTGTTGCTGTCAAGATAAATAAACCCTTGTTGCAGCTGAATGGTGTACCTGCTAAGCAAATGATGGTTAACAATAAAACAAAGTAACATTACAGTATAACAGTAAGACTTACCATACCTGCAAAGCAAATACAATAAAACATAGTAAACATAAAACATTGCTCCGGGCGCCACGGCCCGCCAGCATCTTGAGGCCTACAGAGCCTCCAGCTTCCCCGGGCTCGAGTGCCGCGATTGGCGGAGCGGGAGGCAGCCAATACATCCACATCTGTAGCGGCGGGCCCCGGGAGGCTGCTGGACTGCGTGGGGACCCGAGGGGCCGCGGGGAGGATCCATACGGGCTGATTCCGGGTGCCCGAGGCCCGCTGCCATCTTGAGGCCTACGGTGCCTGGCGCATCCTCCACCCACAGGTACTGTGCCCCATAGACACTGTGCTGCCTTCTCTGAGTCACCATCCCTGCAGAGGCTGTGTCTCGCAGTAAGCCCTGACCCTGTGCACCTTCTGTCCCGCTCCCTGCGTTCTGGTGCTTGCCTGCTGTCTCTCACCGAGAATAAAGCCCTCCTTCAGAACAGAATGCACTGCGGATGGGCCCTCCCAAGACCCGTTGCTCACATTCTAAAAAAAAGGCTTCTCACATCACTCCGTCAGTAGCCACATTGTCCGGGCGCCAGTCAGCGGCTGTAATGGCGGCGAACGTGCAAACAGTTGCAGAGTCAGGGGCTGCGGAGTCCCCCACGGGAGCAGAGATCCTGGAGGCCATTACGTCATGCAAAGAAACCCTGACTGCCAAGATAGACTTCCTAACTGTGGATGTCAGTCTCATCCGTGAAGACATGGATAAATTCCGGTCCCGTATAACCAAGGTGGAGGGCAGGGTCTCCACAGTGAAGGATGCGATCCAGTCGGATTACAGAGAGGTAAGGGCCCTGCAGCTCCAAGTAAAGGCGCTCCAGGAACGAGCCATAGACACTGAAAATTTGCATACTTGGTTTACCTGAGAGAGCTGAGGGCCCCAGACCAGCTGAGTTCACTGAACAGTTATTGTTCACCTTCTTTAATCTGGGTAATATGCCACCCACTTTTGTAGTGGAAAGAGCCCACAGGGTCCCATCACTCCCTCCAAGACCCGGGGCCCCTTCCTGCTATGCTTATTGAACTACCGTGATCACGACCGTATCTTGGCGAACCATGCCAGAAATCAAATATGAAAACATCAGGCTGTCTTTCTTTCCAGATTTCTCTCAAGAGGTACAGCAGTGCAGGAAGTCTTTCACAGATGTCAGATGCCGACTCCGAGAAAAGGGAATATGTTTTGGCCTACTATACCCCAGCAGGCTGAGGATCACTGATGGTGACAACACCCGCTTCTTTGACACCCCCGAGGCCACTGCGGCATGGTTGGATACCCGCTAGTGTCATAACAACAACTGGAACTGTGATGGATTTACAGTTTGCTGGGCCCAGCTAAGGACCTCACCTTCCTATAATGATCCTCCTTTCTGTCCCCTGTTGACTTCCAGCACAATCCATTATCTGCTCCTACATCTTTCTGCACTGCTGCACCTCACCATCATCTTAACCTTCTACTCTGTACCCTTTGCTGATGGAACTAAAGCTAGCTCCTCCTGCCTGAGGAGCTCCAGCAAGTATCATACAGACTTTGTTTTTGACCCCTAAAAGGTGATCTGTCCCAAATTCTCGCCTTGACACCCCCCCTCACTCAGGTCCCAGTGAGGACATCTGCAGCCCCCCCCCCCACCTTGGTCCAAGACGAGACCATAGTAACCAAAGTTTAAAGGGTTTACTGTTGTTAAGTTTTGGGTACAGGCCCGATCTGGTCACTCCCCAGTTTTTCGGGATGTCATCGGATGAGGGCAGGTTTGACACCTCATTATCATTACAGGTATTGTTTATTAGTTTTGTATATATTTATGTTTGTTTATAACTTGGTCTTCCACTAGTCATGATTCCACCTGGCACAGGCTCCCGAGGTCTTTGCTGCTCCTGAGATGTGCACACACACCTGCTTTGCACCTCCTTTCTTCCCCCTATCAACCTCCGCACAATGACAGGACGTGACACCCCCACCTTTAGTGTATTGTCCTGGAACGTCCGGGGGCTTAATTCCAAGTTTAAGTTTATCCTCTTCAAATACCTTAAATTGCACTCCCCACATATGATAATTCTCCAGGAAACGCACCTCATGGGCAGCAAACTAATGGCACTGAAAAAGCCATGGATCCAGAGAGCCTTCCATGCCTCTTACTCCACATATGCCAGAGGAGTCACAATACTGATCAGAAAATCTTTTACATGTGTGATGGAACAGGTTCACACTGACCCCCAAGGTAAATATGTGCTAATAGTGTTCACTGTCTGGGGAATCCAATATATTGTAGTAGGTGTTTACATCCCCCCCCCTTTTCCACCTCCACCCTATATACCATTCTAGAGAAAATCACTCCATACTGCCCGGCCAAACTATTACTCATGGGAGACTTCAATGCCATTCTGGCCCCAGACCTGGACAGACCCATCCCCCCAAACAATTCTTCACTGACTTGCTCTCATGGGCAGAGGCACTAGGGGTATCTGAGGTGTCGAGATGGAAGCATCCCATGACCAGAGCATACTCCTGTTTCTCTACTACACATAAAACCTCCTCCCGCATTGACCTCGCCTTTGCCAACCTGTCCATGCTGACAGATATATTGGACGCCTCCTACTTGCCCAGCGGACACTCAGATCACTGCCCCCTACTCCTTAGCATTCGCTCTTCGTCCTCTCGTTCCTCGTCCCTTTGGCGCTTGGGGACCCATTGGATCTCCCATACGAACCTGGCAAATACAATTCCACCATGCTTGACAGAATACGGGGTCCTCGTTCACAACAGTGACCTGGGATGCTTTTAAGGCTTTTACCAGAGGGCAATACATATCTTCTATTGCTGGGATCCAGAGGGAGCAAGTTGCTGCCACGACTGCCCTACAGACCTCTGTGCAATCCCAATCAGACATCTATGCTGCCGACCCCACTGACACACATTTTGACTCCCTCAATGCAGCAAAACGCGAGCTACACCTCCACCTCACCGAGGTCACTAGACTGGACCTTTACCGGAACAAACAACGGTTCTTTGAGCATGGAGATCGTAACGGTTGCCTCCTGGCGATGTTGGCACAACATGACAAATCCTTGACTGTGATCCCTAGTGTGGTGTCCCCTTCGGGAGAATTGGTCTCTTCCCTGTCAGACATACTAGAGGCATTTCGCTTACACTACGACTCACTCTATACCTCAGTGCTACCCTCGGATTTCCAGCCACGGGACCTCACACCCTGGTTGGACCCCTTGGCACTTGGCTGGTTGTCTGATGAGGAAAGAGAATTTCTAGTGAGGCAGATTTCCCCGGAGGAGGTACTGGAAGCGATTGGGTCTCCAGGCCAGGATGGGCTCCCCATTGAGTTCTACAAGACTCATGTTGACTTTTTTCCCCTCTGTCTGGCTGAGGGTGCCCTTCCGGCTTCCATGGGTCATGCCCACATCATTCTCATCCATAAAGCATCTAAAGACCCCACATCCTGTGCCTCCTACAGGCCAATCGCACTACTCAACACAGATTTCAAGATCCTCACCAAATTACAAACCACAAGACTACAGCCCCTATTGCCTTCTGTCATCGAGACTGACCAAACTTGTTTCATGGCCAATAGAGCAACAGATGTAAATTTGAGACGCCTGTTCACTAACATAAACGCACAACATCTTAATGAGGGATCCAGGGTGGTGGCCTCTCTCAACATCGAAAGGTCTATGACACGGTTGAGTGGCCTTTCCTTTGGGAGATCCTCCAACAGATGGGGTTTCCGCTGGTCTTCATTGAGTGGATTAAGGTCCTGTACCGTGACCCTACTTCGGCCATTAAGCTGGGAGGGGGCCTGTCACAATCCTTCCATCTGTCCAGAGGTACAGGGCAGGGCTGCCCTCTCTCTCCGGCCTTGCTTGCCATCGTGATGCAGCCACTTGCAGAAGCCCTTCGCACCTCTCCCCACATTAGGGGGCTGCAGGTTGGCTGGCTGGAGGAGAGGGTCGCCTTGTCCGGAGACAACCTCCTACTGTTGCTAAATGATGCAGGTCCATCGCTTGAGGGAGCTTTACAGATCCTCAACACCTTTTCCTCTGTCACGGGCCTCAGGGTCAACTGGACAAAATCCCTCCTGTTCCCCACAGACCCTGCGGCCCGTGCCACAGCTCCTACTGACATTCCCCTTCAGTGGGTTGAGACTTTTAAATACCTAGGGGTGGTGGTCTCCAGACAGGCCTCTGACTACTTAGTCCTAAACCTGTCCCCGGTAGTTCAGGAGACACGGCAACGGCTGAGGGCATGGAAATCATTGCCCCTTTTACTGATGGGACGTATAAATTTGTTTAAAATGAAAATATTACCCAAATTCACATATTTATTTCGCCACTCTCCACAGTGGGTTCCTAAATCCTTTTTCATATGTCTACATCGCCTCCTCGCCTCTCCCAATCCCCCAGATACAGCTGCACCACACTGGTACGCCCAACCTCTCAGGGTGGCTTGGCATGTTCGGATCTATATAAGTACTATTTAGCCACCCAGCTAGTAATGGCCACCTGGTGGCTCAATCTGGACATCTCCAATCCAGCTACCCAGGTCGAGATGGCAGTGCTGGGATCCCTTGAAGCGCTCAATTTTTTACTCTTTCGAGGCCCCCGGGCCCCCTATCCACTGACACCCTCCATGCGCACCACACTGCATGCATAGGGGGCAAGTCTCAAACTCAGAAAATACCCTAAACAGGCAATTTCACCCAATGCCCCCCTCTGGCTAAACCCAACCCTAGAGCACATCTACAAATTGCCTTAACCCCATGCCTGGACAAAATTTAACATCAAAACGGTGACACAGATTGTCTCCAACCAATCCCTATTCCCGCTTTCCAAATTGAACTCTGACTATAACTTACCACGGTCCTATTTTTTTCGATACCTTCAACTCTCCCATGCCTTCGGTTGCCAATTCTCCAACTCCCCTCCTCAACTGATTCAATCTTCACTAGAGGAAATACTTAAGTCAGATTGTGCAAAAAAACCCACTTCTCAATTGTATTCGCACTTGATTATCACCTCTCTTCCAACTTTGGAAAAGCTAAGATCTAAATGGTCCCATAACATTCCTAGTTTTGACAACGATGACAGGGATGACATTTGGGATTTCCCTTTTAACTCCCTGGTCTCTCTAAGAGACCGCCTGATCCAATTCAAGATAGTTCACCAGGCATATTTCACACCTCATAGAATACACAAAATGAACCTTGACTCCCCTCCCGGGTGTTGGAGATGTGGTGGGATTCCTGGTGACTTCACCCATATCTTCTGGACCTGCCTGGCAATTGCCGATTACTGGAAGGAGATATTAGACTTTATCATGCAAATCACCTCTCTACCACTACAACCATCAATGGCAATCTGCTTGCCCCCCCCTCCTCTCTCCCTGTGGAAAAAACTTGTCAACAACAGCTTACCTCTATATAAAGACACATACGCTAACAGAGGCTGCCCCAACAAATATGACAAAGTCTGGTCTAAATGGCTGGCAGACCCCTCCACTGCTTCAGAGGTCCCTTAATAGAATCCGCGCAAAATAACTCTCAAGTGGGTGCCAAATGTGAACAATGAGTACATCAGGTGTTATCCTATCATATACAAATGTAAACTACATTACCTAGTGACACAGTGAACTGTGCTGCTGTACATATCACCACATTCCGTGCTTTATACTTGTTATTTATGTATGACGTAACAAAAGTAAAATTCCCACAAAGACCACATTGACACCATGTAAGACCAATGTATGTTTAAATGTTGTTTATTTTTTGTTTCTCTTTTTGTTGTTCTTATTGCAAATCAATAAAAAGATATTTAAAAAAAACAAAAAAAAAAAACATTGCAATCTGTGCCTAAAAAAATATATGCCGAAGCATGGGGGCAATCCGCCCCAAATGTTAGGAGCAAATCGCTCCTCCACCCCTGCCCCCATGCTTCGGCATATATGCTCTTTTTTTTAAACTGTGTTGGTGAAATCACCTCCGACAGCGCTGGAGAAATGGCTTTATGTATCATGGGAGCAAATACTGTTGCTGTCAAGATAAATAAATCCGTGTTGCAGCTGAATAGCGTACCTGCTAAGCAAATGATGGTTAACAGTAAAACAAACATTACAGTATAACATACCATACCTGCAAAGCAAATACAATAAAACATAGTAAAAATAGAGAGAACGATAGATATAGAACAATAGTGAATGAACAGTAGAGCGGACAGTAGAGAGCGAACATAAGAGAGAGAACAATAGAGAGAGAGGAGAAAAATACAACCACAACTATTTTTGGATTTTTTATTTTATATTTTTTTGTGTGTTTTTGTGTGTTTTTTTTTTTTTTTCACTTTTTTCACTTTTATAAAAACTGTAAAAAAACTGTAAACTGAACATTGCAGATTAGAGTCTCTCAAAATGTGATGGCCATCACATCTTTCGAGATCCCGAGACCCTGTGTTAGTGTGCCTAGGACAGTGTGGTGCTGTACCCTACTCTGAAACTCCACTAGTGGTAGCATTTGAAACATTCACCAATGCAGAGACCAGGTTGGCCAGGACAGGAGGGACAATAAAAGCGGGTGTCATGCCTAAATCCGCGTTTGCTGCAGACACAATATCTTTTTTGGGGGTTTCTTTGGATAGGGGTACCAGGAAGGACAAAAGGAAAATGTCTCTCATGCAGCCGGCTCACTGCATTTGGATTGGGAAGTTGGGCAAGAGCACCGTCTGGAAAAAGAAGGTCTCTGACGATCTTTTCCTGGAATTTAAGGAAGGATCCAGTCTGCCCTGAAGCTTTGTATAGCACAGAAGCGTTCAGCAAAGCCAATTGAAATAAATAAACAGACACTTTTTTGTACCAGCATCTGGCCTTACGGGCAATTAGGTATGGTGTCAACAACTGGTCGTTGAGGTCCACCCCTCCCATGTTAAGGTTGTATTCATAGACACAGAGGGGTTTCTCCACAACACCATCACATGCCTGACGAAGGGGTCCTGCGCGGACCCGAAACGTTACACCTCTTTTGTGATGTAACTTCTTTTCATTAAAAACCTTCTTGGACAACTTCTTGCTGATCCATGGTGCGCTGGCGAAGATGTACATTTGTCTGATGCTTCCAGAACCCAACTGGTAATCGCTGCAGCACCCACTATTTATGTGCCATTTTACCAGGAACGTGTGCGATTGGAATATTGCATAGCCTCTCCACAACACCAGTCGTCATAGGAATTTGGACTGCCATGTCTGTAAGAAGCGAGGACAGAACCAAAACATTCTGAGAATCCCTCCACTTCACTGCTAACAAATTATTACACCTCAAGCAGGCTCCCTCCCCTGTCTAAGTCTGGATTCTACAAGCCATTGGGGGAAGCCCCGGCGATAAGATCGCACGGTGCCACATGCGCCAATTCCATAATCAAAAAGGTGACCAAAAAGTGTCATGCTTGTGTAATAATTGTCCTTGTACAAGTGGTACCCCTTTCCGAATAAGGGTGACACCAAGTCCCACACTATCTTACCAGCGCTCCCTATGTAGTCTGGGCAGTTCTCCAGTTTTACGTGACTATCTCTTCCCTCGTAAACCATAAAACTATATGTATAGCCTGAATACACATTAAGTGAATATAGGATGGAAATGTACACAGAAACTGTGCCCAAGCACACTGCCAAAACTAAGTGACTGAAGGCGAATTAAGAAACGTGAATAAAAATGGTCTAGATCAATCGTCCAAAATCTAGATTAATACGTCCTGAAGCTAACTTTTGGATGCTATGCGACCAGAAAGTCACTGGGCTAATAGATAAATAATCCCATATATTCGTGAGTAATAAAGTGAATCTCTATATAAGAAAACCCAAAACAATATTGTGAATCAAAAGGACACACATAACATAAAGTCTATTAGATCGCACAGTTCCTTCACATGAGGACAATTTGCAGACTTCAAGCTTATTCATTCATATGGTGAATTTGAATGGCAAATAAGGCTGGTGCCGGTGATGCTTGAGAGGAGACCTTTGGAATCGCAAACCTCGCGTTCCACCAAAGGGAGAAAAGAAAACACATAGCATAAAACCTAAGACAACGTGAGGTCACCTGCGCATAAAAGCGCTACTCACGGAATCAATGTGCAGAGCAGGCATTCAGATTTTGGGCCGTTGTTCACTGCTAGACGGCGTGCGTTGTACCTCTGTCACAGATCTTATACATCTTGACCCTGTATCTGGGAAGATACTGTTTGATAGACAAGCGGCCAGAAAACTTAATCAGGGACTCATCAACGCAGACAACTTGATCGGGAGTAAACAAGGCTGCAAAACGTTGGTTCAAGTGGTTTACGATGGGCCGAATTTTGTAGAGCCGATCAAATCCAGGGTCACCACGAGGACGACAGCGTTCATTGTCATTGAAGTGCATGAACCGCAAGATCTGCTCGTATCGTGTCCTGGCCATGGAGGCATAGAACACGGGCGTATGGTGAATTGGGTCAGTGGACCAATATGACTGCAACTCACTCTTTTTAGTTATGCCCATGAGGAGGGATGGGCCCAGAAAGGTCTTAAATTCGGAAACCGTAATTGGTTTCCATTCTCTGGCAAGGGTCAGCTGGGGATTAGCGGTGATGAATTGACCAGCATACAAATTGCTTTGGTCTACAATAGATCTATAGAGATCTTCAGTGAAAAACAGTGAATAAAAATCAAGTGACGTAAAATCAACTGTTTCCACCTGAATTCCGGGTTGGCCAGTGAATGGGGGAAGTACGGGTGCTGCAGAAGTGGTGGGTTCCCAAATAGTATTGGCAAATGCAGCTGGAAAGGCACAATGGGCTAGACGGGCCTGTGTTTGTCTTCTTCTTGGTGGCAGTGGGACACTACTCATGCTTGCCACCTTGCCAGCTTGCACTGCACTTATGGGACTCGCCACCTCACCAAGTGTTACTCCAGTGCTGGATATATGACCAGGATGTACTAGGCCGCTGGTGTTTGCCAGTTCACCAGAAGGAACAGTGGCGCTAGTATTATCTCTCTGCTCCATATGAGGGACCTGCGGTTCTTGCACCCAGGGTGGATTAACATAGGGGCTATTGGAGCTGCAGCTCCTGGCCCCGTACCTTAACATAGGCCCATTAAAAAAAACAAAGATTGACTTCGAGGGACATGACTCGGCGACCAGGGGTCACATAGAGCCCAGATTTAGAGGGTATGTAGCTGAAGGTCCACCCCACTACTGGTCAAATTTTGGGGCTCCTATCACCTATGGTCCTGGCGATATGGGGCTCTTTGCGCAGCCTGTCAGAAGCTACATACAGAGCTGGCCAGTTTAAATACAAGCTGGCACACTCTGTTTGCAGCAGACTGAGAGGATAAGCTCACAGTGCCTCTCCTCACTTCTTGTCAGAGGCACTGAGCTCAATGGATAGCTTGGAGCCTGCAGAGTTTGACAGGCAGCACTGCCTGTCAAACTCGATCGCAGTAGCAGCATAGTCCAACAATGTAAAACTGCCATTCAGCAATAAAAAAAAAAAAAAGGAGGAGGCAGTAGCACCTCATGAACGCCTGTCAGCTGCTGCTATACCACTCGTTGAAAAGCAATATACCCAGATCACTTTTCAGAGGGCAGTAAGCATTACTGCAAATGTGAAAGAAACTTGAAACACATCATCCATTTCACACTCACCACCAACCAGGTCACTCCCCAGCCACTTTCCCTGTTAGCCACCTCTCTTCAACTTATATCACAGGTGACCATTTCCCAACCTGCAGATGACAAACCCTACTCCAAAAGATATCACTTCCAGTTACTCCCCCCATCCACTGATTGATATCCCTCCATGACCACCTCACACCCCCTTGCTGACAGACCTCTCTCCCCAGCCTATCCCCACACACCCTCTTACCTGCTGACCTGTGGATGGGGGAATCACTCCCGCAGTGTTATTGTGCCAGTGAGGAGCCTTCCCAACCCGCAGAATACAATGATCAGTGTTGCTAACCATAGCTGGCAGTACTGATTGTTTTGGGACAAACCTGAAAGGCTGGTTGTACTCAAGTCGATTAATAGGTTGACTTGTGTACAGCCAGCTAGCCCAGACATAGATCGACTATGGCTGTTCTCTGCTTAATTGGCTTAATTTCAATTCATGTATGGCCCACTTAACCACTACATAGTCCCTAAACATCCTTCCACAAACCTTTACATTTTTCTTTCCCAGATTCCTTCACTCCACTCCTGTACATACTGCCAACTATCTTTTTTTTCCACACTCCTCTCCTGAACATAAAGCCCTCATAATACCTTCCATACTCCTCTCCTGTACATACTGCCCCTATCATACCCTCCACACTCCTCTCCTGTACATAGTGCCCACTGTTATACCCTCCACATTCCTCTCCCTCACCTGCACATACTTTCCACTTTTATACCATCCATACTCCTCCCCTATGCCTCTTACACACAAAAACAGTTCTTGAAAATTATATTGAATATCCTCAATGTTACCAGCTCTAAAATGGGCACACTTTTTTTCCATCTTCACCCTGTCTTCCTTCCGGGTTCTGTGCCTTCGGTCACTTGCCTTGGCCGGGCTGTGTTGCTGTCACATCCATGCATGCTCATTCACATCCTCGCTCTCTCTCTCATCCCCCTCTCTCTCTCATCCTCCCTCCCTTAGCCCTCACCCCTCTCTCATCCCCTCTCTCTCTCATCCTTCCTCTCTCTATTTAATTTAATTTGTTATAACAAAAAATTGTTTGCAATTTTAATTATTTTTATTTTATTTTTTTTATAAAAATTAGAAGAAAAGAGGTTTAACCTTAAACTACGTAGAGGGTTCTTTACTGTAAGAGCGGCAAGGATGTGGAATTCCCTTGCACAGGCGGTGGTCTCAGTGGGGAGCATTGATAGCTTCAAGAAACTATTAGATAAGCACCTGAATGACCGCAACGTAAGGGATATATAATGTAATACTGACACATAGTCACACGCATGGGTTGGACTTGATGGACTTGGGCCTTTTTTAACCTCACCTACTATGTAAGCCCCACCATAATCTTCAGCACCAGGCCCATGATGTTCTTAATCCGGCTCTGCTTGCACCTCAACGACAGCAGAAGAAGATCGGGGTCTGGTACGCCTGACCTTGGCAGGGACCACAACTCCATCGTCAGAGCCATTTGTCAGGGTGCCGCTGCTGTCTACAGGTTCGTATTCTGCACCTCAATCTGACAGATGAGTGACTTCCTCTTCACTATCTGTCATGCTCAGAAACGTGTAGGCCTCTTCACTAGTGTACCTTCGATTTCACATTTTGGTCTCTAAATTTACTGGTACACTAGTGAGACTTACAGGTAAAAAAGCTCCTGACTGTTAGCGACTGATTCAAACGCTACCAAAAGAACTGTTAGCATTCGCAGGGATCAGGCCTGACTCTGCGGATGCTGCACTTATGTGTTTTGTGTTTTGTAAGTGACAGTGATCGATTGATACTGCACTTGGGTGGGCTGGGCTGGGCGGAGGAGCTAAACGCAGGTGCTAGCAGGTATCTGGGCTGATCCTGCTAACACTGCATTTTTGGGAACCCTAAACTGCTGGGGACGCTAGTATAGTTCTGATCAGATCAGATATCAATCCGTTCAGACACTATACTACTAAGGGAGGCGTATGGTGCGTGCATGGGTGTTAGCGGTACTGGCACTAATCTGACGCTGCCTGGGGTGACACAGACCCTATCTGATGCTAAAACCTAACTTTGATCACCCGCCTGGTGATCAGGGGGCTAAACCTTTATTGGGTAAATTACGGCGGGTGCCCTGACGCTATGAAAAATAAACTAGCTATACTGCATCAACCGCAGTTTATTGGGGGGTTAGGGGGGTCCCTAGACCTATCTGGGCCTAAGACTAATTACCCTAACACTGATTTTTGTCACTAATGACACTAGTACAGCGATCAAAAAAAAAATCTGATTGCTGTACTGGGTGACACAGTGACAGGTGGTGAAGGGGTTAACTGGGGGGGGGGGGGTCGGGGGGTGGATTGTGTGCCTATGTGATCTGGTGTCAGTGTAGTGTTGTGCAACTCACTTTTTCGATACGCTCTCCTCTCAGTCTGATCGAGAGGACCGACACGAGGAGAGATCACATCACTTCCCCTGTCAGTGTTTACACTTACACGACAGGGGAAGGATCTCATTCTCCAGGAGCGATCATCAGGTCCAGGCCAGATTTCATTGGCTTGGGCCTGGGGATTGATCAGTTCCTGATCAAATCCGATCGTCGCAGATGGCGGGGGGGCGTGCACGCGTGCCCCCCAGCCGGCCACACTAATAGTAACGTGATTTTGTGCAGCCAGACCAACCTGCCGCATTAAAACTGCGCCGGCTGGTCCGGAACTGGTTAAGCAGTATAATGCCCCATTGAGTGTTAATGTTAGTTTCTGAGTAAATGAATGTGCATTTCTCTGGGTGATTTTTTTTTTTATTAGAAATGAAGTGACATTTGACATGTCACAATGGCATCTTTACAGCTCATCCACATTTTAATTAGCCACTCTCCTAAATCACTGATAACTGTGTTGATATTATTTTCTCAGTGATATGAAAACGAAAGAATGCCTATTGTGTTATTTAAAAATTACACAGCATTGACAAGTTTTCAGCAGTACACCACAGGAAGGAAATGAGGCTTATCACAGTTCAAATGCGGTTACAAAGCAATAATTAACTTACCTAATCAATTGTTCTGAATGGCAATAAATCAAAATGGATATAAAAATGCTCATCATCAGTACTGACCTCTTGAGTAAATTGTTCCTTGTACTGTGTCCTGAGTAGTGTTTATTTCTGTCTGAAGATAACAGTGAAAAGGTGGGATGCTATTGTTTTGCGCTGAGAGCTCTACTTGTTCCAGTCTGCTCTAGCACATCTATAAAAATACCCAAGTCCCAACTGCTCCTGTTTATACCTAATGAATGTTTACTTGTATTGATAAGAGTCAAATGAGCAGATTGCAGAAATTATCTACATTGTAGTAAGCAAAAAATAGGATCCCTAATGATATCTGTTTATTAAATAGATCAGCTTTCCTTTTTTTGTCTGTTGCCTTTAACATCCTTCCAGTGAAATGCACTGGGAGATTGTATAGAAATAAGTACTATCAGTGGGGGAATCTATCAAGGTCTTACTGTTAGATGTAAATTTAATGAACAACACTTTCAAAATTAAAATCAGGTGCAAGGTTAGAACAGACTTAAAACAGCATTTTATCCTAGTAAATTAGTCTGAAAATTACTGATATTTCTTGGAGAGTTTAAAGCACATTGTAGAAAGAGTGAAGATAGTGAAAAATATAAAAAAATCTTTCATTTGTATATTTAATAAACCAAAAGGGAGCATATTATAGTTCATTGTTAGGGTTTACATACACTTAAGGCTGACTACAAGATCACAGACATCTATCTGGATATCTCTACTCATGTATTATTAAGGAGAGGTCTCCGACAATGGTACAGCCCCCTTGGGCCAAAGCAGAACTGTAATTCTGTCCAGCAGAGGTAATATGTAACATTCTGATGGTTAGGCTCTTTTCATATCTATGCTATGCTATGCTTTGGCCCAAGGGGGCTGTACCATTGCCGGAGACCTCTCCTTAATAACACATGAGTGCAGATATCCAGATAGATGCCTGTGATCTCGTAGTCAGCCTGTATGTAAACCCTAACAATGAACTATAATCTGCTCTCTTTTGATCTATTAAATATACAAATCTATTAAATATACAAATACATTTTTGGTGCAGTTGCCAACGTGTATTTTTACCATAGGGATTAATGGCAGCACATGCAAGACACATGTAAAAAGCATAAAAAACACACCAATAAATGAAAAGCAATGATATGTGAAAGAGACCTCATGAAATACTTCTGGTGGGGGGAGCTAGTGGAAACTGTACAGACACCATGGTATAATATATCCTCAAACATCACAACAGCAATGAAAGTCAAGTCATTCTCTCAGCAGCTCAGCTCACCCTGCTTCCTAACCAAAGTCATTACTGAGAGGGGAAAGCTGGGTGAGTTGAGCTGCTGAGAAAAAATTACTTTAGTACTTAAGCTGTGAACATTTGGGATTAAATGCTCAACAGTGCTTCCAGCTACAGAGGTCAGTGAGAGCTTGTTTTATTTGTTTTAAGCTAGTTTATTGATAGTTTATTTTAAGACTAAGCAAATTCTTGAATAACTGTTCATGACCTGACCACAAGCTCACTTTACTAACATACTGACTGTTTTTTCCACTCCTGGTTATCATTATACCCTCCTCACCACACAGTAAATAGCCACTAGGGATGAGCCCGATGTTCGAGTCATGGGGGTTCCCCCAAAATCCATACCAGGCCCTTCAAGTCTGGTATGGTTATTAAGGGGAACCCTGTGACAATTTTTTTTTTAAAAAGGGGTAGGGGTCCCCCCAAAATCCATACCAGGCCCTTCAGAGGAACCCAAAGCCAAAATTAAGAACAAAAATGGAGTAGTGGTCCGGTTGGAGGATTGTCAGTCTGCCATTTAAATATATTACCATTATTGAAGTCATCAAGATCCCTGATATATTTCTTCTTTTTCTTATTTTGGACTTCTAAGTCCCATTTGGAAAGTTTATTTTTAAGCTCAAATATGTCCCAATTTAGCAAATTGGGACATATTTTTGAGAAAAAAAAAGTTAAAACTTGGTGGGACATCACGTCCTTTGAACAATATTTAGCTGTTAAATTTATCACACGACCTCTGAGGGATGAGGAATCCATGAAGGAATGGGGAGTTCTTTATAAAGAAAGGTTTATAATTGCTTGATTTTTTTCTTTTACCTAAACCAAGGAAAACTAAAGTTTTAGAGTCACAGATTTGAGATATTAAAAATCTTGTGGAACCACATAAGGACAGCGAGAAGTTCCACAGATTATCAGTTGTGCTTAAAAATAAACTTTCTAAATGGGACTTAGAAGTCCAAAATAAGAAAAAAAAGAAATATATCAGATCTTGATGACTTCAATAATGGTAATACAGTATCTCACAAAAAGTGAGTACACCCTTCACATTTTTGTAAATATTTTATTATATCTTTTCATGTGACAACACTGAAGAAATGACACTTTGCTACAATTTAAGGTAGTGAGTGTACAGTTTTTGTAACAGTGTAAATTTGCTGATAAACTTAATTGGTTCAGATGGTGTCAAGCGTGTGTGGCGGCGACCAGGTGAGGAGTACAAAGACAAGTGTGTCCTGCCTACAGTCAAGCATGGTGGTGGGAGTGTCATGGTCTGGGGCTGCATGAGTGCTGCCAACACTCGGGAGCTACAGTTCATTGAGTGAACCATGAATGCCAACATGTACTGTGACATACTGAAGCAGAGCATGATCCCCTCCCTTCGGAAACTGGGCTGCAGGCCAATATTCCAACATGATAACGACCCCAAACACACCTCCAGGATGACTACTGCCTTTCTAAAGAAGCTGAGAGTAAAGGTGATGGATGGCCAAGCATGTCTCCAGACCTAAACCCTATTGAGCATCTGTGGGGCATCCTCAAATGGAAGGTGGAGGAGCGCAAGGTCTCTAACATCCACCAGCTCCGTGATGTCATCATGGAGGAGTGGAAGCGGACTCCAGTGGCAACCTGTGAAGCTCTGGTGAACTCTATGCCCAAGAGGGTTAAGGTAGTGCTGGAAAATAATGATGGCCACACAAAATATTAGGCCCAAGTTGGACATTTTCACTTAGGGGGTGTACTCTCTTTTGTTGCCAGCGGTTTAGACAATAATGGCTGTGTGTTGAGTTATTTTGAGGGGACAGCAAATTTACACTGTTATACAAGCTGTACACTAACTACTTTACATTTTACAAAATATATAATAAAATATTTACAAAAATGTGAGGGGTGTACTCTCTTTTGTGAGATACTGTATATTTAAATGGCAGACTGTCAATCCTCCAACCCAACCAATTCCTGATAAAGTACCTAATCAGGGAATTACTGATAACCCTCTACCAACCCCTAGTAGGAATCCCATACACAGGTGTGACTACCCTGAACAGGACTTTATCCGTCAGGGGAACCATCAAGTCCATAGAGGGAATAATCAGAGGGGAAGGAATAGGAGGGGAAGGGGAAGGATAGGATGACAACATCAGTCCTCCTTTAGAAATAATTTCCAGTATCAATATAATTATGAGTCTTCTCAGAATTGGAAAGATTACTGGCAGGATCCAGACCCCCACACTAACTATTATGGTAGGGGTAAATCTCCCTCGGGGGGTAGACAAGTTCCCATTTCTAACAGGTTTGCTCCTTTACAAAATCATGCAACTCACGAAAGGGGGGATTTTTCAGGGGCTCAGAGTGGCCCAGGGAGGGGCCCCCAGTGTACTAGCCAAATCCGGGGGAATGGTAGAGACATTCATCTCAACAAACCCCACAAGGAAACGTCCAACCATGAGAAAGAAAGGAAAGAGGGAAAGGAGAGGGGGGTAGGAGAATACAAAAGACCAAAACCCCAGTAGGAACAGATATTTACAACTTAAGTAGTAGCTCAATAAGTGAGGATGAGATGCGTATACTGGACAGAGGGCTTAAATTTGCCCCCACTCAGAACCTCAATAAATTCCAGACTTATGTGAATATCCATAAATACATTAGGAATTTTAACATTAAAAAATACTTTATATCTAACCCTATCAGAACTCCTGCAGTAGATGTGGGTATCTATTCAAATCTTTGCAACAAGTCCACCTTCAATCCCCTAAACACAGATAACAAATACTTGGAAGTGTTCAAAAACATGGTGTTTAATGATCTAGATAGGATGAGGATAAGGAAGGTGGTGGATCCCCAGTATATCGGGAAGGGTATGGAGTCACTCGAGGAACGAAAGGAGATTATCATACGCCCAGCCGATAAGGGAGGAGGTTTGGTCATTTTGAAAAAAAAATATATTACCAAGTGGAGATGAGTCAGCTATTGAGTGACCGTGTTACTTACAAAATTCTAACTAAAGATCCAGTGTTGGATTATAAGAATGAATTGCATGTGTTAGTAGAGGAAGGTAAGACCAAGGGTGTTCTGAATAAGAAGGAGGCAGCTAAAGCTGGCCATACACCTATAGATTATCTGCAGATTTTCTATGGTTAGATAGAAAATGTGCAACAGATCTCTCCATGTTCGCTAAACTGTGTGGATGGAGGAATCTCCCACTTTTTCCATCTAACCATAGAAAATCTGCAGATAATCTATAGGTGTATGGCCAGCCTTACTTTGATCCCTTGTTTTGTAGAACTCCCATAATATACAGTCTACCAAAAATCCAAATATGTCAATCCACCTGGCAGACCTATTCGTAAATGGAATTGACTCCATTTCATTTAGAGTAGGACAGTATATTCACTCTTTTCTCCAGCCATTAGTCCTCAAGGCAGATGCCTTTCTCAAAGACACCAGACACATTATACAGGTTATTGAATCGGTCAGTTGTACACCATCTATTATCATTATATTATTATTATTATTATTATACAGGATTTATATAGCGCCGACAGTTTACGCAGCGCTTTACAACAACATTAGGGCAGACAGTACAAGTACAATACAATTCAATACAGGAGGAATCAGAGGGCCCTGCTCGTTAGAGCTTACAATCTAGGACAATCTATATTATTATTATCACAATTATTTTTATGATAGATTTTTTATATATTTAATTACTGTGTGCACTTATGCCCATTTAAAGACGGGAGTCATAGTACACTATTTGTCCTCTCCTTAGGTTTTGATAACCATTTGATAGGTGCAATATGCATTCTTTCCATCTTGATGGGCTTGATAATGTACACTAGTTTCATCCTGACAGGTTATGCCTGTTATGAATGTTCTGTTTTTATCTGACTCAAGTGTTAGGTCACTTCCTGGCTTGTTCCGGGAGCCAGCAGGGTTTCCATGGAGATTAATCATGTGTAAAACCCCTAACGTCCTTAGGTGTCATTCTATGATATTTAAAGCAGGTGTCTCACATCATTCCGTCACCACTGAGGAAGTTCTGCCGCCTGGTACGCAACGTGTATGGAACCACATGACTAGCGTGATGTCACCCGGATCTTGTCGTTGATCCTCGTGGATTAGCTTACTATTTGCCCTGTCACCTTGCACTGAAGAACAGTGCTATACTTGTAAGTACAACTTTTTATTTTAAATAAATGCTTTTATTAAATGGAGAGCACTATATTCTGCTGCTTCTATTCCATGTATGAGTGAACTGGAGCTTATGTTTAGAGCACAAGGGATCTCATTATCATTGGAGTACACTCCTCTCCAGCGTTCAGCATATCCAGTGATCCAGCCGTTATACCCTTTTGAGGGAACTGCCTGTGTGACCTGTCTGATTTACTCAGGGATCCATTCATTGAGGTGAGCTGCTAGGAATATCGCTGGTGGAGGTTGTCACATGATCACCTTGTATCTCATCCATAGAAGCAGTCATTTGGACTAGTCATTTTGGTGTTTATTATTCATCTTAAAATGAACATTATGAGCTATTATCATATGAATTTGAATAATTTGTTTCATTCAGATGCTTCAAACATTCAAATGAAACAAATTAATTTTGTTGTTTTATTATTATTTATTTTGGATTTGTTGAAATTCTTTACTGATGCATTTGGAAATTCGGATACATCCGAGTTTCCAAATTAGGAAAATTTTGTCTGAAACTTATATCCAGAACAAAATCAATGGCACATGTCTAAATACAGCAGCAGGGTTTTGAATATAAAAAAATTTGGAATGGAAATGTGTACTTCAAAATTTGCTTTTGGTAGAGAAGAAGCAAAAAACTATAATTGGAAAATAATATTTATTCTATGCAGTTATGTTTAGTATATGTACAACTTTGAAGTTTCCACTTTTTCTTTCTTTTTTTATTTACACCATCTACCTTTTCTGTACATTGGGCCCAATTTACACCATCTACGTTTTCTGTGCACAGTTGTGCTCATAAGTTTACATACCCTGGCAGAATTTATGATTTCTTGGCCATTTTTCAGAGAATATGAATGATAACACAAAAAGTTTTCTTTCACTCATGGTTAGTGTTTGGCTGAAGCCATTTATTATCAATCAACTGTGTTTACTCTTTTTAAATCATAATGACAACAGGAACTACCCAAATGACCCTGATCAAAATTTTACATACCCCAGTTCCTTATACCGTGTATTGCCCCTTTTAACATCAATGACAGCATGAAGTCTTTTGTGGTATTTGTGGATGAGGCTCTTTATCTTCTCAGGTGGTAAAGCTGCCCATTCCTCTTGGCAAAAAGCCTCCAGTTCCTGTAAATTCTTGGGCTGTCTTGCATAAACTGCACGTTTGAGATCTCCCCAGAGTGGCTCAATGATATTGAGGTCCAGAGACTGAGATGGCCACTCCAGAACCTTCACTTTATTCTGCTGTAGCCAATGACAGGTCGACTTGGCCTTGTGTTTTGGATCACTGTCATGTTGGAATGTCCAAGTACGTCCCATGCGCAGCTTCCTGGCTGATGAACACAAATGTTCCTACAGTAGTTTTTAATAACATACTGCATTCATCTTGCCATCAATTTTGACCAAATTACCTATGACTTTGTAGCTCACACATCCCCAAAACATCAGCGATCCACCTTCGTGTTTCCCAGTAGGAATGGTCTACCTTTCATCATAGGCCTTGTTGACTCCTCTCCAAATGTAGCCTTTATGATCGTGGCCAAAAAGCTCAATTTTGGTCTCATCACTCCAAATGACTTTGTGCCAGAAGATTCGAGGCTTGTCTCTGTGCTGTTTGGCGTATTGTAATTGGGATACTTTGTGGCATTTGCGTAGTAATGGATTTCTTCTGGCTACTCAACCATGCAGCCCATCTTTCTTCAAGTGCCTCCTTATTGTGCATCTTGAAACAGCGTCACCACATGTTTTCAGAGAGTCCTGTATTCCACCTGAAGTTATTTGTGGGTTTTTCTTTGCATCAGGAACAATTTTCCTGACTGTTGTGGCTGAAATTTTAGTTGGTCTACCTGACCGTAGTTTTGTTTCAACAGAACCCCTCATTTTCCACTTCTTAATTAGAGTTTGAACACTGCTGATTGGCATTCTCAATCCTTGGATATCTTTTTATATCCCTTTCCTGTTTTATACAGTTCAACTACCTTTTCCCGCAGATCCTTTGACAATTCTTTTGCTTTCCCCATGACTCAGAATCCAGAAAGGTCAGTGCACCAGTGGATGCAAGGGTCTGTCAGGAGTACAGAAACTCATTCACCTTTTATACACACACTAATTATAAGCAAACAGATCACAGGTGAGGATGATTACCTTTAATAGCCATTCAAACCCCTTTTTGTCAACTTGTGTGCATGTTATCGGGCCAAAATTTCTGTTGTGATTATGATTTAAACAAAGTAAACGCAGTTGATTGATAATAATGGGTTCAGCCAAACACTAACCATGAGTGAAAGAAATATTATTGTGTTATCATTCATATTCTCTGAAAAATAGCCAAGGAATCATAAATTCTGCCAGGGTTTGTAAACTTATGAGCACAACTGTATATAGTTGATACATTTATTCATGAGTGGAACATTGTTCATAAGTAATAAAGGAACTCTGTTTCACAACCTTAAGACCCTCTTTGGACACTGACCAAAAGCCAATATCGAGAAATAATATAACACATAAATTAACCCCCATTTTTTGTTCTTTCAATTTAATGTACTGCCCATTGAGGAAGCTGCTGATGACGGGGTCCTCCAACAGGATAGTGAAGTCAGATTTGTTCTGATTAAGCAGCCTACAATCTATTTATTCAAGCTGATATATTGAGTTTCAAGTGCCCTGATGCCTAGCAGTTTCACCTATTCCATATTCTTGGGAACTTGACTGTCTGACAGGCAATGTTATGTCAGACGCGTCTCTTTAGGGATGAGTGTTTCTACCTGGGATCAGTTTGCAAACAGTTTCACAAATCTTGTTTAAAGATTGTGAACTTTGTGGCAAATCCTACTGAAATCAATAAAGGTTAATCTTGTTATTCAAGCACTGCCATAGGACACACGTACTAATCCCAAAGTTAAAACAAATAAGAAAACACTTTTCACCCTGCACAGGATAGTCAGCTTTGCCTAAAGGCTGCTAGACATGCTGACAATATGACTACTTTGAGCACATCCTTTTATAGAAATAATTGTCTCTTGTGACTCAGCTGACCAGTGAAAAGGTTATGCAATGTATAGTTATTTCCCTACTTTTGGTGGTGAACCTGCAAAATTTTGGGGAAAAAGTTTACGGATTGTGAACTTCATGAAACTCAGTGGATGCACTGCAAACCCATGGTAGGTGTGAACCAGAACCTCATCCTTACCTCTCTTAAGAGTCGGGGGCTTAGGTGTACTTCAAAGGGCTGTCAATGACGTCAAAGGGAATCACTGAAAATAGGAAAAATAATCACTATTAAATAAAAATCACTGGCCCACTACATTAATTACGTAATACTTCATATTTTAACACTGACAAAGCTGAAAGACAAGCGTCTTCCTATATTTCCATTTACTTAACATACAGTATAATAACATTTAGGATGATAATTTTTACGCATTGTCTATCTATTCAATGATGAAAACTCACACAGAAGATAAAATATGGTCACTGGGGCAAGAGATCAACTAACATAGAACTATCAACATTTTACAACTGCATATTCCTTGAGAAATAATGGATATCATTATCAGCAGCGCCTGTCCTAAGAAACTTGGCAAGGTTAGTATTGTTTGTTACAGCTTTGCCTATATTAACATACACATTAATATTTATAAATATTTGATGTCATGTTAATTTTTCATATGAAATGATTCATAGAATTATTGGTCTGTACCATTGGAGGGCATTTGCAAATGTTTCTAGATAGAGCAGAAAGGATACAGTTTTCCTTAAAGAACTCACTTGTACATGATTATACTTATAATACACCATTTTGAAACAAAAACAAGTCTTGTAAGTAAGTAAATTACCAAAACCATGCATATTGTCCATTAGCAGTTTAAATAAAACATAAAGAAAGGTTTATATTGATCCATTTGCTGTATATTAAAACTTTGTTCCCCTTTTAATGCAGAGAAAGTGATGCTATACTATAATTTACCTTTCAGAAAGCAAACAAATAAAAGCAATTTAATGCTAATGCAACATATTACTCTTAGTTTGTTACGGCAGAAATATGCTCTCTGGTATACTGAAATGGAATTATAAATTAAATTCTATTTTTTTAAAGCAGAACAGCATATGCAAGCCCTGTAATTCTTGATGAATTGCATAAAATCAATAAAGAGATTAAGATATTGAGGTAACGATATTTCATTTTATTATCATTAATCTCTGATCAATTGTATCTTGTTTTGGAAGACACAGAGAACACTTATATTGTATATTATTTATTTATGTTAATCATTTATTAGAAAGATGCTAGAAATATACTGTATGTGTAAAGTGAACAAAAAAAGAAAAGCAAAGCTTGCAGCTGTAGTCTAGAGGATGATCAGAATTTTTGCATGACACATTAAAGGTCTACAGCTGTGACCCAGTCCACTTTATCTCTTTGGAACCTTGCCAATTTTTTTGTTCATCTGCCTTACTATTTTCAAAAGGCCTTCATAATCTGCAGATTAGGTTGTCTAAAATCTGTTACTAGTCAGTTAAAGGAACTTTCACAAGGCAAGGCACATATGGAAGCGGGCATGCCCTCTGATGCAGCTTACTATATTACTTCTGTTGCAATAAAACAAATCCTATTCATTGAGTTACTACCTCAAAATTACCATCAAAATTGTAAAAGGCTGATTTGCTACTTCCATCAGAGCTCAAGCCTAGTACACATTGGACAAATGTCGGACAGCATAGGCCGGTTCAATAGAAACCGGCCGTCATTTAGCAGTGTGCATTGGAGTCGGTCCAACAGAAGCCAGAAGGGTAAAAGTAAGAGTGCAGCGTTGGATAATAAACCAGTGTTACAAGTGTATGTAATATGTATGATTACAATAATGTAAATAATATAAAAAATGATCGTGATCAAATACAAAAAAACATCCGGTGAAAAATAGTCCATACGTGATTATTGTGTTAGAGCAAATATATGTGCATATTAAAACACAGATTGTGACAACAAAAAATTCATGAGTGAAAGTGTCCAAGGGTCCTGTACTGGAATTTTTTTATTTGGACACTTTCACTCATGAATTTTTTGTCAATAGTCAATGCTTTACTAAGGCACTGTCTTGAGGATTTAAAGTTGTAGTAATGTCTGTATTTTGATTTTTTTTCACTTCAAATTTGTATTTAGAGGATTTCAGATTACAAAGATAATATAGCATTGTGAATAACAGTAAATGGTCTTAAGAACATGTGACCCTATCTCATAGATAACAATTATGAATTTATGACAGCTGTGTAATGATGCATCAAGTACTAGGTATCATTAGAACAAGGGTGGGGGAAAGGGGGGGTAAAGGGAAATACCCAGGGTGTTAGCAGAATAGCAAGGCAGTTGCAGGCAGTAGTAGAAGGGAAATAAATGCAGTAAATATACTTTCATAGTGTAACAGTTTTACATCAGGTAGTCAGAGTTAATACTCTTAGGGGATGGTAGTACTTGCAAAGTAATTGGTCCAGGGGGCCCAGTGTTCCTGTAGTTTAGGTTATGTAAGATGTGCTTTTGCATACATAAGTTCCATCTGGAAGTGTTGATTTAGTGTGGCGTGTAGTTGTTGGCTTGAGGGAAGGGTGCTGCTTTTCCAGTTGCATACAATCAAAAGTCGCGCTGCGATGAAGATGTGTGTAAGAATAGATCGGTATGGAAGGGGCCAGGTCTCGAGGTCTAGTCCTAATGATGTTGGGGGGTACCCCCCTTGTTGGGGGGTAAGCATTGTATGGATTCCTGTGATTTTGCCAATAAGGGATTGCACTTTAGATGCTAATTAATAGTCCTGTGAGCCTCCAGGTGGTTGACCAAATCAGGTCTCCAAAATAGTGTATCTTACAAATGATCAGCTGCTAACGTTACGCATGTCTCATATACCATGCAAGATAATCAAATCAAGTTATAAATTGCTGCGCTAGCAAAATGATAAATATAAATATATAATTAATAAAGTGGTATTATGCTCCCTCGTGACATGTATAAAATGTCCAAAATATTATACATTAATGTGCAATAAACTTCAATAAATAAATGAATTAATAAGAGTGCTTCAATAAGCCTGTGAAAAATATATATAAATATTCCAAAATATTTGTGCATTATTCAAACAAATAATAAATAAATATTTCAAGAAAAAAATCATCCATGCGATTCAGTGTTGCATCCATGCAATGCAGTGCTGTATCTCTGTAATTCAGTGATAGTGCAATGTTCAAACAATATTAGATAAAAAATTCCAAAGAAATATCTTCCATGCGATTCAGTGCTACATCCATGTAATTCAGTGTGGAATCTGTGCGATCCGGTGCTGTATAGCTTAGTGCTATGATCAAATTAACAGTCCATAAACATTCCAAAATCCATCCATGTGTTTCAGTGAACACAAACTAAAGTGTTGTGTGCTCATATAAGTGCTCCCCCCCAGGTGATAGCCCCTCACCTTAGGGCATGTGACCTTGCGATTAAGCTTGGTCAAAATGCGCCTTAGAACCTCTATGGGTTCCGTATTGTATGCGGTATATTAATATAAAGAGAACTTCATGGTGCAGTATGTATTACCTTTATTAAAAATCACAATAAAAACCCACAATGGGTACTCACAATGTCAAGGTGCTTACAGTGCGCCACTCTAAAACAGCGGTAATGATTGATTGATGGCGGCCAGGACGGAACGCTACACGCACCATCTGTTGGGAACGATTAGTACGCCACCCCATTACCGGCCGCCGTCACCCGATCGTTACAGCTGTTTTAGAGTGGTGCACTGTAAGCGCCTTGACATTTTGAGTACCCATTTTGGGTTTTTATTGTGACTTTTAACCGCTTCAATACCCGGCCATAGTCAAATGACGTCCACAGATGGGATCTCCCATCCTGGGTGGGCGTCATATGACGGCCTCGGCTTTCCGCCGCTACTGAGGGCCCCCGGGGGCCCGCAGAGCGGCGATCGGGGTACCGTTGTGTCCCTCAGGACACAGCCGTTCCCCGATGGGGGTATTGAAGCAGCGGCGGCAGGCGGCGGAGCGTCGGTAACGGCGGATGCAGAGCGGCATTGGGAAGCGTGTATTAGGCGGGTTCCGGCGGAAGAGGAGTGATCAGAGTGGTGATCGGGGCTGAGGCTTTTCCCCTGGATACAGCTCAGCCCCGATCACTGTAGCCAATGGCATAGCTCTGCATCACAAGACCGGCTGTGTCCAATCACAGCTGGTCACTAATGTAAACAAACACACACAGTCAGACAGTAACTGCTGTTGCTGGGCTCTTCTCCTCACACACCGATCCAGTGTGAGGAGAAGAGATCAGCTAACAGTGAGTTACTAATTACATGTACTACTGTGCCCAGATCGCCCCTCCTAAATAAAGAGTACCTGTCACCTCAGTACCTGTCACCTCAGTACCTGTCACCTCAGTAACTGTCACCTCAGAGTACCTGTCACCTCAAAAAGTACCTGTCATCTCAAAGTACCTGTCCATCAGGAGTACCCGCCACCTCATCACCTGCCACCAGAGTACCCGCCACCTCATCACCTGCCACCAGAGTACCCGCCACCTCATCACCTGCCACCAGAGTACCCGCCACCTCATCACCTGCCACCAGAGTACCCGCCACCTCATCACCTGCCACCAGAGTACTTGCCACCAGAGTACCCGCCACCTCACCACCAGAGTACCTGCCACCAGAGTACCTGCCACCTCATCACCTGCCACCAGAGTACCCGCCACCTCATCACCTGCCACCAGAGTACCCGCCACCTCATCACCTGCCACCAGAGTACCCGCCACCTCATCACCTGCCACCAGAGTACCCGCCACCTCATCATCTGCCACCAGACTACCCGCCACCTCATCACTTGCCACCAGAGTACATACAGCCAGTCAGCCACTATGTCCAGAAAGATGTACACCCCAGAAGAGGCATACCAGATACTGAGTCTGACCGATGAGAGCAACGGGGAGCTCTCACCGCTCAGTTCAGATTCTGGTTCTGATTCGGAATATGAGCCCCCTGAAGGCAGCACATCAGGATCCAAATCAGAGGAGGAAGTAGTCCATCCAAAAAGACGACGGTCTGAAAACCAGGCAGCTACCAGCAGTGCCAGCGGCGGTAGACCCCAGGAGGAGGGGCCCAGTACAAGCGCTGCTAGACCCCAGGAGGAAAGGCCCAGCACAAGTGGACGCCAAAGAAGTAGGGCCCAAACCCATCTTCCAGATTCCTTGGCAAACCCATTGTGGCTGCCTTCTACCACAGGGTCAGCCACGATCCCCCCTTTTACAGCACAGCCGGGTGTGCAGGTCAACACTGCAGGATTTTCACAAATGGACTTTTTTAATTTATTTTTCCCGAACGATTTGATTCAAGGCATCGTGGACCAAACAAATTTCTTTGCCCAACAATTTATTGCAACCAACCCCAGCTCCAGCTATGCCCGCCCTTTTGAGTGGAGACCGCTAACAGTAGTGGAGCTAAAATTGTTTTTAGGCCTAACCCTAACATGGGGCTTACAAAAGAAAATGAAATTCATAAGAATTGGTCGACCAAACCCATCCACCATATGCCAATTTTTTCAGCAGCCATGTCCAGGACCCAATACGAAATCATAATGCGCTTCTTGCATTTCAATGACAACTCACAGTGCCCCCCCCGAAATCACCCAAACTTTGACAAATTATATAAAGTTCGCCCCCTAATTAATTTTTTTTCCCAGAAGTTTGCCGAAGTTTATGTCCCTGAAAAAAATATATCTGTGGACGAATCCCTGGTGCATTTCACAGGCCGGCTGGGAATCAAACAATATATCCCCAGTAAGAGGGCGAGGTATGGCTTGAAGCTTAACAAGCTTTGTGAAAGTGCCACCGGTTATGTGTACGCATTCCGCGTGTACGAAGATTCCCAGCTCCAGCCCCCTGAGTGTCCCTCGTACATGGGAATAAGTGGGAAAATTGTTTGAGAGTTGGCATTTCCACTCCTCCAAAAGGGGTACCATATTTATATGGATAACTATTATACGAGTTTGCCCCTTCTCCGCCACCTATATCTCAAACAAACTTTGGCCTGTGGTACAACTAGAAAAAACCGAAAGGGCTTCCCACAGCGTCTTGTCACCACAAACATTCCAAGGGGGGAATCGACAAGCTTGAGGAACGAAGAAGTGTTGGCTGTGAAGTGGAGGGATAGAAAAGACGTGTACGTCATGTCCACCATCCACGATGACACCTCGGTGGAACTTCACAGAAGACGCGGTACCGTTCGCAAGCCTACCTGTATCACTGAGTACAATAAATACATGGGGGGGGGTGGATTTAAACGATCAGTTGTTGCAGCCCTATCTTTCAACAAGAAAATCCTTATTCTGGTACAAAAAGTCGCAATTTACTTTTTTCATTTGGCCCTTTTAAATTCTTTCATAATCTACCAAAAATCCACAGAAACACCCACCACCTTCTTAAAGTTTATTGAAGACATTGTCACTGTCCTGATTTATCAGCAAGTATCCCCCCCAGAAAGCATTCACTCCGATTCTGTCAGCAGACTACATGAGCGCCATTTCCCAGACCATATTCCACCAACAGGATCCGGAAGACGACGCCAAAAAAAATGTCGGGTGTGCACCAAAAGAGGAATTAGGAAAGATACCAGCTTCCATTGTACCGACTGTACCTCCCAACCTGGCCTTTGCATCGGAGAATGCTTCAGGCGATATCACACTCTGGAAAATTATTAGTCCATATTTCTAATACTGCCATTTCCCCATTTTTCATTTCTGTCCTGAATATCTCCCTTCCTCAACCAACCATATTATTGCCTTCCATGTGAACCGACCCTGGCCTGTTTCTCGACTATGCCTCTGCCTACCGTCTGCATTGTTTTTCCGCCATGTTTTTGCCTTTCACGTGAACTGATCCTGGACTGTATCGACTATGCCTCTGCCTACCGTCTATTTCTGCCTTTTACCTGCACTGACCTCGGCCTGTTGACCATGTTTTTGCCTGCCCCTTGGATTGATCTTTCACCCTGCTACACAGGGGTCTCACATATGTGAGGGGCTCCAGAATAGTGTTCGGAGTTCAGAAAACCAGTTTTTGGTTTTCTGTGTTCCCATAACAGGGTCTGGTTGCCCGGAGGCTTCAAAGCGATTTGGGTGGGAGAAGCCTCTACCCCTGTCCCCATTCTATCCTGATCGATGCCCTAAGCTTGATGGCACTGCCTGCTCCCTGGACAAATACTCTGGCTGTGCTGACCATACCTCTGCCTGCTGCATGTACTAACTATGGACAGTATTCCTGCCTGCTGCATGGACGATCCTTTGATCCTTTTGCTGCTGCTGACCACATCCCTGCCTGCTATCTGGGCTAATGCTTTGGCTGTGCTGACATCTCTACCTGTACTGACTATTCCTGCCTGCTGCCTCTTTTGCTGTCGCTGTCCACGTTCCTGCCTGCTGCCTGGACCGATGCTCTTCTCTGTGGACCACTGCACTACTAAAACTGCAGGTAATCTTTTCTTTACCCTTTACTCAGCAGAATGTATTTTGGTTTGTAATTGGTATGTACAGTACATGCTATGTGTTAGAAATATGAAAGGCCTTCAACAAGGTGATAGGTTGGCAGGAATTTGTGTGTAATGTATGCTCCTAGAACAACTGACAGTGCTACTTGGATGTTGGGCCTCTGTATGTGGCCAGACTATGTAAAAGTCTCACACATGTGGTATCGCCATACTCAGGAGGAGTAGCAGAATGTATTTTGGGGTGTCATTTTTGCTATGTACATGCTATGTGTTGTAAATATCTTATGAATGGACAACTTTGTGTAAAAAAAATGCGTTTTCATTTTTTTTCCACAGTTTCCAAAAACTACGGGAAAAAAATGAACCATTCAAAAGACTAATTATGCCTCATAGATTATACGTTGGGGTGTTAGCTTTCCAAAATGGGGTCATTTTTAAGGGCATTTCCGTTGTCCTGGTGCTCCAGGGCCTTCAAAATTGTAATAGGTGGTTGAGAAATGAGATGTGTAATTTATGCTCCTAGAATGCCTGGAGCTGCTACTTCAATGTTGGGCCTCTGTATGTGGCCAGGCTGTGTAAAAGTCTCACACATTTGGTATCGCCACACTCAGGAGGAGTAGCAGAATGTATTTTGGGGTGTCATTTTTGCTATGTACATGCTATGTGTTGGAAATATTTTATGAATGGACAACTTTGTGTAAAAAAAAATGCCTTTTCATTTTTTTTCCACAGTTTCCAAAAACTTCGGGGAAAAAAATAAAGCATTCAAAAGACTAATTATGCCTTATAGATTATACGTTGGGGTGTTAGCTTTCCAAAATGGGGTCATTTTGTGGGCGTTTCCGTTGTCCTGGTGCTCCAGGGCCTTCAAAATTGTAATAGGTGGTTGAGAAATGAGATGTGTAATTTATGCTCCTAGAATGCCTGGAGCTGCTACTTCAATGTTGGGCCTCTGTATGTGGCCAGGCTGTGTAAAAGTCTCACACATTTGGTATCGCCACACTCAGGAGGAGTAGCAGAATGTATTTTGGGGTGTCATTTTTGCTATATACATGCTATGTGTTTGAAATATCTTATGAATGGACAAATTTGTGTAAAAAAAAATGCGTTTTCATTTTTTTTTCCACAGTTTCCAAAAACTTCGGGAAAATAATGAACCATTCAAAAGACTAAATATGCCTCATAGATTATACGTTGGGGTGTTAGCTTTCCAAAATGGGGTCATTTTGTGGGCGTTTCCATTGTCCTGGTGCTCCAGGGCCTTCAAAAGTGTGATAGGTTGTCATCATATGAGATGTGCAATTTATGCTCGTAAAACGCCTGACGGTGCTAGTTGGATGTTAGACCTCTGTATGTGGCCAGGCTGTGTAAAAGTCTCACACACATGGTATCACTATACTCAGGAGGAGTAGCAGAATGTATTTTGGGGTGTCATTGCAAGTATGCATGTGCTGTGTGAGAGAAATAACTTGTTATTATGACAATTTTGTGCAAAAAAAAAAAAAAAAATTTCCAAGAATTGTGGGAAAAAATTACAACTTCAAAAAGCTCACCATGCCTCTTGCTAAATACCTTGGAATGTCTGCTTTCCAAAAAGGGGTAATTTGGGGGGTATTTGTACTTTCCTGGCTTGTTAGGGCCTCAAGAAATGAGATAGGCCTTCAGTACATCAGGTGTGATCAGATGTGATCATTTTTCAATGATTTGCACCATAGCTTGTAGACTCTATAACTTTCACAGAGACCAAATAATATACACTAATTTGGGTTACTTTTACTAAAGATATGTAGCAGTATACATTTTGGCCCAAATTTATGAAGAAAAATTACTTATTTGCAAAATTTTACAATAAAAACTAAAAAAAAGTGTTTTTTTTTCAAAAATTTCTCTCTTTTTTCGCTTATATTGCAAAAAATAAAAAAAACAGCAGTGATTAAATACCATCAAAAGAAAGCTATGTTTGTGAGAAAAAAATGATAAAAATTTGGTTTGGGTACAGTGTAGCATGACTGAGTAATTGTCATTTAAAGTGTGAGAGCGCTGAAAGCTAAAATTTGGTCTGGGAAGGAAGGGTGTATAAAAGCCCTGTATTGAAGTGGTTAATAAAGGTAACACATACTGCACCATGAAGTTCTCTTTATATTGATATACCGAGGTATAAACTGGACTGCTGTGAGGAACAGAGGCACAAGTGTAACCTATCCAGGATTCAGCATACAATACCGAACCCATAGAGGTTCTAAGGTGCATTTTGACCAAGCTTTATCGCAAGGTCACACGCCCTAAGGTGAGGGGCTACTACCTGGGGGGGGGAGCACTTATATGAGCACACAGCACTTTAGTTTGTGTTCACTGAAACACATGGATGGATTTTGGAATGTTTATGGACTGTTAATGTGATCGTAGCACTAAGCTACACAGCACCGAATTGCACAGATTCCACACTGAATTACATGGATGTAGCACTGAATCGCATGGAAGATATTTCTTTGGAATTTTTTATCTAATATTGTTTGAACATTTCACTATCACTGAATTACAGAGATACAGCACTGCATTGCATGGATGCAACACCGGATCGCATGGATGATTTTTTTCTTGAAATATTTATTTATTATTTGTTTGAATAGTGCAAAAATATTTTGGAATATTTATATATATTTTTCACAGGCTTATTGAAGCACTCTTATTAATTCATTTATTTATTGAAGTTTATTGCACATGAATGTATAGTATTTTGGACATTTTATACATGCCATGAGAGAGCACAATACAACTTATTAATTATATATTTATATTTATCACTTTGCTAGCGCAGCGTTTTATAACTTGAAGGGATTGCACTTTGTTCCAGAAAGGGGCAAGTAGTGGGCAAGTCCACTAGATGTGCATGGTTGATGCTAGATCTCCGAATCCGCTCCAGCAAGTGGCTGAGTGTGAGGGAGAAATGCGGGCAAGTTTTGCTGGTGTTTGGTACCAATGTTGTAGGAGTTTCTGAGCAGTTTCCCAGTGGGTGAGGCATCTAGAGAACTTAAGTGGGGCTTTTGCAGCATAGTGTCAGGTTGTAACATCTCTTGTGAAGTTGAGGGTTTGTTCCCATTTGACCATTTAGTTTAGTATGATTCTGTGTGGAGTTAAGCACTTTATAGATGTGAGAAATCCCTTTATCAGGGTATGAGGTATTTTCATAAAAACTTAGAATGTCAGTGGTGAGGGTATTGTCTGACCACATGATCGTTTTTAGAGGATGGCGTATGCAGAGAAATTAGTGAAAATCCCTATTGGGGATCTTGAATTGTGAGTGTGGGTCTTCAAATGTGCGCAAGATATTTTTATCATATAAGTCTTTGATTTTTGAAATGCCAGCTGTTGACCAGGTAGTGGTGGATAAATCTGCGCATATAAGTTTCAAGGCGAGATGGGGAGGAACTTCAGAGCTTGTGAAGCCAACCCTCTGGCGAGTTGATGGAATGATTTCCAGACTTTGATCGTGGCGTTTAATGTGTTAAGATTGGAATGATGCGGGTTGTATTGCAGCCAGATAGCGGCAAGAATAGATCTAGTGGAGTGTCCTAGGGAAGTCTCCTCAATTTGGACCCATGAGGGGTATTCCACTAGGGACCACCATTGTTTAGCCTGGTTTAGAAGGATGGATTTATAATATTGTTTAATATCTGGTACTCCCAGTCCGGCTTTGGATGTTGCTGTACACATGGTGGAGTGTTTTATTCTAGGATGTTTGCTGTCCCAAATGCAGGTTTTGATGATTCTTTGCATTGTGGACAATTGTGTGGATAATATGAGCACAGAGAGTGTTTGGAGGAAGTATAAGCCGTTTTAGCTGTTCTGAGGTAAGGGAGGGTAATTGTAGGGAATCAAGGAATTGTGATATTTGCACCAGTCTGGATCAGGATCTGATGGGGGGCCTTTTAGATTGTATAAAGACGCATAGTAGCAGCTAAAGCAATTCGCTATATCCTTTGGGTTATCAACTCTTTGTCCTTTAGATGTCTGCATAAAAAGAATTTTTGTTGCTGCTGCTTTTTGTTTAACTTGTTTGGCCAAATGAGATCCAGGTCTGTTCCCAAAGGCATACCAGTCTGCTCTGAAGCGTTTATTGTGATGATCAAATGAAGCTTTTAGAAAAGAATGTAATTTTTCCCTAAGGTCACGTGGGCGGATGGTGTCTGCGTCGTTGGGTGCTAATTTGTTGGATTGTTCCAATTTACGAATTTGGTCTATGTAAGTGTTTACTGTTGGGTTCGCTTCTCCCTGGCCCCAAGTTTGTTGAAAGTTCCCCTAATATATGATTTATGTTCATTCCAGAGTAATGAGTCATTTGTTACAGAACCAACACTGCAATTGAAGTATATTTCTATTTCCAGTCTGATCTCCTCCTGATACTTGGGTTGAGAAAAAATGGATGTGTTCATGCACCAGGAAGTATGTTTTATCCGATCTATATCAAGTGCAAGGGTGATGGTTACTGGTATGTGGTCAGACCACGTGATTAGGCCTATTTCAGCTTTCGGTATGGATTTCACAGTGGTTTTGTGTGTCAGGAAGAGATCAGTCCTAGAGTAAGATTTTTGGGTTGCTGAGTAAAATGTGTAATCCCTCTCCGCTCCATGTAGACAGCGCCAGGGATGAAATAAGTCTTCCAATCACATGAGGGAAGAGAGGGCCATGGGTCTATTTCCTCGGTGGCCGGAGGAGTCAATTGTTTGGTCAGCTACCCTGTTTCCCCCGAAAATAATACCTAGCGTGATGATCGGTGATGGCAGCAATATAAACCCTACCCCCCAAATAAGCCCCAGTTAAAGTCCTTGTAGGTCTTATTTTCAGGGTAGGGCTTATTTTCGGGGAAACAGGGTAGTACTTATTTGGGGGGTAGGGCTTATATTGCAGCCAAGACCGACAATCACGCTAGGTCTTATTTTCGGGGAAACAGGGTACATCATTAAAGTCTCTGCAGAGGATTACATGTTCCCTTGGATAGTGGGACAATTTGCTCATAGTTTGTTTAAAGAATATCTTGTGATAGGTAATAGATGCGCAGAGATTAGCAATCACCAATGGTGTATTGTCAAAGATGACTTCTAAAATAATGTATCTGCTGATGGGTCAAGATGTTGAAGTTGGAAGGAAAAAGTGTTTCTAATGGTGATCATTATGCCTTGCACCTTTTTAGTTGCGTGTGCATGGAACACGTGAGGTTATATGAAGGAGCTTTACCTTGCAGAAAGTGTGTCTCCTGTACGCACAATACGTCCGTTCTCTGGGATAAGGCTTCTTGCCACAGCCTGGATCTTTTAAATGGGGAATTAAGATCTTTTTCATTTATGGTAGTGATACGTAATGACATGTTTGCATGACGTTAGCGATAAGGCGCAGGTGCAGAGAAGGATCACTAACCGTTTTAAGGCATTTCTTGGTATGGGTAGGTAGGGAGGGAGGGTGATACCTGGACTTGTGTTAGGTACAACAGTAAAAACAGAGCAATAGTATCTGATATAGCAAAAGGCAGAGATACACAGAAGAATTTGCGTTAAAAGTAGCAGTATCAGATCAGATCTTGTGTGTCTGCCCGCTGACATGAGGTAAAAGTCCATGAGTCGGCGCGGTCTCAGGATTTTCTTTTTCTTACGGGACATAGCCCGTTCATGTCCCCATACTGTGAGCTGCCTTTTGGGGCAGTTGCGGATGGCTGTAGTGCTGTGAGCCGCCATGGAGAGCCGAGTGTCGGCGGAGCTTCACAGCCGAGTGGCCATCTTCAGTAGTGGCCAGGACACACCCTCCTGTATTTTGATTTTAACCTACAGGTATTGTATGCTTATAATAAAGCTTACCTGTAGGTCAAATGAAGGATCACTGACCGTTTTAAGGCATTTCTTGGTATGGGTAGGTAGGGAGGGAGGGTGATACCTGGACTTGTGTTAGGTACAACAGTAAAAACAGAGCAATAGTATCTGATATAGCAAAAGGCAGAGATACACAGAAGAATTTGCGTTAAAAGTAGCAGTATCAGATAAACTTAATCAGAGCAGTGTGCGTAACACACTTTGTGCTGGGGGTGCATGAGTTAATCATGACCAGAAGTCCTGTGCGAACTTCAAAAAAAAAATAGAGATAGAATGCTCACAAAGTTCCCAATACTCGGGGCATTTGTGTAACAGCATTAATATGAGTCAGCCTATTTAGTGGGCAAGGGGACAAGCAGTTAACCAGGGATTCTTTCAATATAGATTCAGTAGAGTTGTCGGTATATCCAGGTCTTCTGACTTACGTTGTTTCGTGGCGGGATGACCTGAAGAGGTGGGGAGAGGCCCCAATTTTGCAGCTGCTTGTATTCATCTTTTGGGGTGTTTATGATGATTAGTTGACCTTGGTAGGTGACCAGGAGCTTCATGGGAAAGTCCCAGCAGTATATGATATTGTGATCTCTCAGAGTTAGTGGTGAGTGCTGGTGAGGGGATTCCTCCATGCCAGAGAGGTTTTCCAGAGCCTCTTCTGTCTGTGAGGGGTATAGGGGAGAAGAATGGCTGCTCGCCTCAGCGCCATCTTGTGTGTCTGCCCGCTGACATGAGGTAAAAGTCCATGAGTCGGCGCGGTCTCAGGATTTTCTTTTTCTTACGGGACATAACACGTTCATGTCCCCATACTGTGAGCTGCCTTTTGTGGCAGTTGCGGATGGCTGTAGTGCTGTGAGCCACCATGGAGAGCCGAGTGTCGGCGGAGCTTCACAGCCGAGTGGCCATCTTCAGTAGCGGCCAGGACACACCCTCCTGTATTTTGATTTTAACCTACAGGTATTGTATGCTTATAATAAAGCTTACCTGTAGGTCAAATGAATATCTCCTAAGCGTGCACCATTTAGGAGATATTCTGGGGAGTAAGGATGGGCGAATGGTTCGACCAGAGCATCAGTTCTAACCAAACATTTGCCTGCTCTACTGTTTGCTGAACACCTCCCTAGGTGTTCGCCCCCGACGAACAGCCTGCAATGCACTGAGCTCTGCACAGTGCATTCTGTGCCCTGATTGGGCAAAGCTTTGCCCAATCAGGGTGCAGTGTATGCTGGTTGTTAAGGAGGGCCTGGTATGGACTGGGGGCACCCCACGCCCTTTTTTTCTTTATTTTTTCATTAGCCAGGTGCCGGAACTTGTAACTGTGAGACATTTTAAATGGGATTTGACTAGTTTTCTTTTCTTTAAAAATTAAATTTTTGCTGCAGCAAGTTTTATGCATGCTACAGATGCGCCACTTTACAGGAACATTAGGGGACCCCCCCCTGCAGGCACTATATGTAAAGGAATTTTTAATTGTTATTATTATTTTTGTACTTTAAGGATAATTAAAAGCACTGCTCCTGCAAAAACAATTGTCTTTACATTTTTTTTTTCTATTGATACATGTCCCACAGGGCAGTACCCAGACCCCCATACCCCTTTTATGGCAAATTACTTACATATAAGTCTTAAAAATGGGCACTTTTGATGTTTCCTGTTAGTCTCTTATAGACTTCAATTGGGTTTGCCATTTGGGTTAGAACATTTCCCCTGTTTCCCCATTTCCCCTGTAGGGTGTTACTAGCGAGCAGCAGCAGGTGACTTCACCAGTGCATGAACTCTGAAGGAACAGCATACCTGTGGCATTCCTTTAGAGCTCTGTGCCATGGCTGTGACTCCCGCAGGGCCACTTGAATGGCCAAACCATGATGACGTCCATTCAAGTGGCTGCAGGCCACTTCCGGAAGGAAGACCAGGTGAAGATGGGATCCTCTGTAGTGGTGAACAGCGTGCTGCTGGAGGGCTTCATGTGAAGGCAAGTTTTTATCAATGTGCTAGTATGTGGTACATACAAACACATTATGCCTTTACCTTACAGGGTTTTTTTTTATTACTGCTTTAAAGTGTAATGCCAGCATTCATATTGGAATGGGGTAGAATCTCTGTTAGGTTTGTATTGCTGTCTATTTGGGGATATCAGACCTTAATATTTGACCTGGGCAGTGTGAGCAAGCAAGAGTGAATCCAAAATGTTATGAACAGGTGTGGAGAAGATATACCTGCCCCTATTAAGAAGGGTTTTCTAACAAACTAATGCTGAGTTTTCTTTTGTCGAGAATTTGAATTTTGCTTACAGTGGCATTACTTACAAAGTTAGCAATACTTATTGCGATATTCAAACGCATAAGATGTGATTTTTAAGTCATACAGTATGTGCATGTAATACATATTTATATTGCTTGAGGATTCATGTCAACATGCTGGTCAAAGAGTATGCAGATAATTTTAGCATCGCTCTGGACAGACAATAAAGAGAGACACAAAAATCCAACCCATTTCTTCAGCTGTTTTGAACCACTGCTTGCAAAAGTAGTCTGATTGTATCAATAGGCATAAAGATTATTACATAATTTGACAGAAACTGACTGGATCAGGTGATAATCCTATTAACTCTAGAGGTTCTATTACAGTTTATTGAAGAACTGATCAAACATACTGTTTTAAGCTAGGAAAGAGTCCCTAGCCCTCAACAATGCCTTTGTAGATTTTTTTTATATATTTATCATGCCTCTCTTCATGAAAGCTCCACAAGAAAGGATGAACAAATCGTATCATCATTATACAGTATTATACAGAACGGTTTTCTATATGTGAAAACTATATGAGAGGTTGAGCAGGGACCTCTAACAAACTGATAACTGTTGGATTCATTTTACTAGGTAATACTGTTTACTGAAATACTTGCCAATTTTGCCTAATTTAGAGAATAATTCATGCATTTCTTTCAATACATGAATTGACAAATAGTCAAAGTATAACACTGGTTGCATCTAAGGTGCTCAAGTAAATTCTGACATTTCTCACATACAATACATGTAAAAATCAGCATTTTTTTGTTAGAAAATTACTTAGAACCCACACACATTATACATTTTAAGTAAAGGCCCTGGAGAATAAAATGGTGTTTTTTTGCAATTTTTAAAACAGACATTTTTTGGGACAAAAAAACTTTAATGAATTTTAGTGCACATAAACACAATTTAATACAGATTTGTTGGTAAGAAAAAAAGATGATGTTGTGCCAAGTAAATAGATACCAAAATAATTGTGCAGACCCATGGAATGGTGACAAATTATGGTACTTAAAAATCTCCATAGGCGATGCTTTAAAAGTCATAACAGGTTACCAGTTTAGAGTTACACAGGAGGTCTGGTGCTAGAAATATTGCTTCTCATGTTTGCGGCGATACCTCACATGTATGGAGCAATCACCATTTACATATGTGTGCGGGACCTATACATGCATTTGCATTTGCATGTAAGCACAGGGGAATGGGGCGCTTTAAAAAAAAAATTTTATAATTGCATTTATTTATTTTGACACTGTCCTATTCAATTTTTTATCAACTTTATTTCTAACACAAGGGAAGAACAACCTCCCTTGTGATAGCATGAGCCATGAAAAGTCCTCTTTATAGAGAGATCTGGGGTCTGATAAACCCCAGATTTCTCCTCTGTCCTCTAAAGCAGCTAATCAAACAGAGAATTGTTTGATCAGCTCCTTTACTAGCTTGTAATGGCCAGTAAACAAAAGAAAAAAACGGAAATGACAAGATCCTTGTCTCTTCTGGTTTCATACACCATAAAGATGATCAGGGAACATAATTTCCTCCTTCCTCTCTATGGTCAGCTGGCATGACCATTAGCAGCGGTCCCGGGCTCCCTGGTGGGATGGGGGAGCACAAAAACATTGGCGCATGGCAAGGGGGGGCCCTTTCACAGCTTGTAAAAGTGATCAAGCTGCTGTTTAGCTGTTGTGATCATTTTTACCAGAAAAGATATTGCCGGATCTAAAGGATGGTATTTGGATCATGACTGTAGCTGCAGCCATCATCCAGATAGCATCACCACTTCCCGAGGATGCACATATATGTACTTTGGCCATTGAGTGTTCAAACTGAAAAATGTTTGGTGACCACAAGTGTGATCATTCTTTTTCTAAACCTAAGATTAAAGGACAAGTCACAGGCTCTTTGGGTACTCAGGATTCATTGTGAGTCCAAGCAGAAGCCATAATAACTGTAAAGGGTAGTCCACTAACTGCCATATCTCTATGCCATGTTAGTTGTGAGTGATATAATTACCCTGTAATGAAAGCGTGAAACATGTATCTAGTCTTCATTTACCTTTTCCTGGCACTTACAATATTCCTTTTTCAAAGAAAAATCTCACTTTCACTCATGATAAGAAAGGTGCCTTTTTGTCCACCAATACACACAACACTGCAACCAACACAGCTTTTTAAATTACATTATTTTTTTTTATTACTACTTCTTTAAATGCTACTTGTCTGTACTTTAAACAATTTCTTCTTTCTGCATTTTGTCTATAAATGTAAATTTGTTTACCAGCTATATTGTACAAACTGCATGCACTAAAGTCACATGCGGCCTCTTCTTTATGAAAGGATTGATTAATGTGATATAAAAAGTATGTATCCATTTTTAATGGTTTATAGCAATAAACTTATCAGAAGCAATTTTGCCCATGGAAATCTGCACTAGGATAAACAAGTCATAGTAACTGCATAATAATACTATATTGATAAGATACATAATGCCAGTACCAACAAAATTAAATGCATAAATTACATTTAGTGATGAAGACAGTGTAATTTCTGCAAGAGACGTGCTTCTACTTGTAACATTAACTAACCACTCAGTCATTAACATACAAAATATGCATTTATCAAAAACAATCATATTACATCTCAGTATTTTTGTAAAAAAAATGTAATGTTTTACAATGAAAAGAAGTTTTCTCAAATACACATTTAAGAAAAAAGAAGGTAAAAGCTTTCAAAATATTGATTTAATCTCCAGCTTGTATTTATGAGAATCTACAGTTAAATTACATTTTTTGTGTGTCCCTTGTCAGAAAAACAAAACAGATCTCTGAAAGACAAGTTGTGGGGAATACATGTTTTTGTTGCAGCCAACAGCCCCTTGCAGAAGTCATTGAGTTTCAATAAATATAACTACAGTGAAACTGTCATACAGAATTAAGCTCAAAGCATCATTGTAAGACGGCTCTAAAGCAATGGTCTACAGACCACAGCAGACTTTCAGCATACAGAGTGATTTGCTTCATTAAGACACGTGGATAGTTGTCTTTTAGGTTTGTTAAAAAAAATTATACCCGGTACTAAGTTTAAAACAAAAATATACAAAATATTATGGACAGCTTTTTAAATAAAAAAAAAAAACAACACGTAGAACCTCAATGCAAAAAGTGGGAATGATTACAATATTTTATTTATAGCAAGTGCTTTAAAAAAGATAATACAAAAGATAATATAACAATACAAACATAAGTGAAAAAAAGTATAAATGTAGTGTATTCATTTTAGAGTTTACAATCTAATAGAAAGCCAAGATATGGGGGCGTGGCTTGGACGGGACCGGAGATGGCCGCTTGAGAAGAGAGCTCCGGCACAACGAGGACAAACTCAGCCTATTCTATACCACCGCCAGCCAGCCTTAGCCATGGGTAAGTCGAATAGAAGCAACTTGGCACCCCGCTCCATCAAGGAGACAGATAAACAATCTGGGACACAGCTAAACAATAATATCCCCGACATATTCCGCTCCAAGGCCGCAACCCTCCACGAGGAGACACAGGCCTCACAGGCTTTCCAAGGCCTCATCCCCGGCCTCGCCTAGTTACATCGCGATCGCGCCGGTGGACATCCACGGTGCAACTTCCACAAATCCATCCTTATTGGATCTGCAAAGAGATCTCCAAAAGGTCGCGCTGGACATAAAACATACACTAACAACCGCCATATCAGACCTAAAAAGGGACATTCAATCAATGCACAATCTGAAGTGGAGGAAACCTCTGAAATACAGGCAGCTGCCATCAGGCAAGTACAAAAAGCTCATGATCCGCATCTCCCTCATATCTTTGAACTCCAGAGACAAGTGGAAGATCTCGATAATAGAGGACGCAGGCATAATATAAGAGTAAGGGGGATCCCTGAAGGCATAGATCCATTAGCACTGACGCAAACAGTGTGCACAATATTCAATGACCTCCTTGACCGGCCTGCAGACTCCCCTATTGACATAGAAAGACTTCATCGTGCACTAAGACCCCCTCCCTGGGACTCGGAACCCCCTCGGGACATAATGTGCTGTCTAGTAAACTTTCCGCTCAAAGAGGAGATTCTCAGAAAAGCGAGAGACAGAGGCCGTATTTTATACAATGGCGCAGACATTAAATTGTTCCAAGACCTATCTCAGATAACACTACAAAACAGACGCACACTACGCCCCCTGCTGGAAACGATACGGGCACGCAATATACAATATAGGTGGAAGTTCCCATTTTGCCTCTCAGCTACCACTAGAGGTCAGCTACCACTAGAATACCTCCCCATATTCTGCGAACAGCTCGATATCCCAGCAATTGAACTGCCTGAATGGTATTCCTATTACTTCCCATCGGAACCATGAAAGGCTGTCTCTTACAATGCTTCACCAAAAGCACAACGCCACTGATCCAGACGCCGAAGACTAGACCCTACATCCCCTGGAGAATGTATTTCACGCTGAGATGTACCACCGCACGCCTTGAATCGTGCAGACACCCCGCACAAGAATCACAGGGATGACTAACTTAGTGCTATACCCACTCCAGAGTCACGTAAAGTATATGCCTGAACTTTTCTCTTCAAGATGATGAACACTCGTCAGAATTACACCTTCAACTAAGGTACTGTATTCTACCCAGAAAAGAACACCACCTTGTTAAGATCACAAACACCCCTCTTCAACCTCCTCGGACTGAACTTCCACAGACATTAAGAGACTAAATACCGCATAATTATTCCAAAATCTTTTTGTCGCAAGTTAAAGGGAAAGGTACAGTTTTAGTTTCTGAATGCCTTAACAGTTAGCCTATTCCCTACAGCGGTAATAGCTATATGCCTCAATAATAGCAAGGTTTTAATGCACTGCCTTCGTTGATATGTTTTCCTTTTTTTTGTGTTTTTTCCTTTTTTACTATTTTTTCTCTCATGTGTCTCGCTGTAATAGAAAATGTTCAGTTCTAGGCTGCACAATAGTGGTGGAGGGACAGGTTCCTTATCCTTGGACTGATCTCTCCCCACTATGAAATAACAACCCCTCGTGGATTCGTGGGACCTGCTTCCCTATTGTGGGGGGGCGGAGCTTGGGAACCATGCCGGGGAGTAAATAGACACTGGGAACTCAAAACTAACATGGGGAATCCCCTCATGTTAACATTTGATACTGTTTGATATGTTTGTTATCCTAGTAGGAATTAGTTGGGTAGATATATATACACATAAAGAAGTCTTGATCACATACTTAGAACCTTAGAACTCACCTATGTAACGCTTTATTTGGATAGAATAATTAATGAACACATCAATCATATGAGTAAAAGGGTGTTTATGCAAATATCCCCCTTATAGTCACGGTTTACACCACATAGATAACTATATCTCTTTATTACTCCATCACAACATATTTGAAGACACATTACTGTACCTTAATAGTCCTTAAGTGTGCCAACACCTCTGATCACTTTCCAAGTTTATTGTCTCACCACAGTGGTCCTATTGGACTCAAACTGACACCCCGGACCCTTTCTTAATTAGGTGGTTAGGTATTCCGATAACCACCTCCAGTGATTTACCATATACAGAGCGCGGATACTCCACGACTGCGTAAACCAATACATCCTCATACCCCGAGTCACAATCCGTGAGAAAGCACCTGCTTAACGAACGATCTAAAACCCCTTCCTCCCCCCTTTCTTCTGGTTCTCTATCTCCTTCCTAACTTCTCTTTCTACCTCCATTACCCTAGATCCCAGTGAGGGCTGCTCTTCCAATCCACACATACACCTCTATCTTCTTCCTCTAGACTTTAAAAATGCACTCGAAGTTGAGAAATAATAAGACACAAGTGTCACTAAAATGGATATCCCTCAACGTTGAAGGCCTAAACCTACCTGAAAAGAGGTCACAAGTCCTTTTAGCTCTGACAAAACACAAAGCACACTATCTCCTACCTCAAGAGACACATTTCAGAACTAACGCCATTCCCAAACTGACAAACCACATCTATAAACAAGTCATCCAGGAAGCCAAAAAAAAAGGGGTCTCAATTCTCATATCCAAGCAAGCTGACTTTCAAATGACAGACACACTAGTTGACCCAGAAGGCAGATTTATATTTATAAAAGGAACATATGCTGCTAAGCCCATCACTATAACCAACATCTACTGCCCAAATGAACACCAGGTGTCCTTTGTTAAAAAAATCTGTGACCTTCTACAAACTTTCCAAACCGGATTATTGCTATTGGGAGGTGACTTTAATATGCCATTAAATCCCAGTCTTGACACATCCACCGGCACATCCACTCTTTCATATAGGGCACTACGCCAAATCAAACTTCAATTACAAAACCTTACACTCCACGACACTTGGTGCACCATGTATCCATCTGATAAAGACTATACCTTTTATTCAGCTCCACACCAAAAATACTCCAGAATAGATTATTTATTCTTATCACAGAATGACCTACCCCTACTCACGCCGGCGACTATAGAACCAATAATTCTATCTGATCACCACCCCATCTCAGTAACACTCACATTCCCTGAAAAAAGAGAAATGACCAAAACATGGCGACTAAACCCCACTCTTCTCAAGGACCCAGATAATTTGACCCAGATACACTCCCGCATACAAAATTACTTCTTAGAAAACAATACCCCAGATATCGCACCAATCACTATATGGGAAGCACAGAAGTGTGTACTAAGGGGAGAAATCATTACACTCACAACCACAATTAAAAGGAGACACCAGGAACAAATTAGATCCTTGATTCAAACCATAAACCGGCTAGAGGCTACACATAAGCAAACAACGTCACAAAATACACTACAGGAACTACTTCAAGCCCACTCTACATTACTAGACGAATTAGGAAAGCGTACCAGAAGGCGATATGTACTTCAACAGAAAGTGTTCTATGAACACAGCAATAAGAGCGGGAGACTACTAGCTCGCACAGTCCAAGCAACCAAAGCACCCTCTAGAATCCACCAGATCCGAGATAAATAATGCACTCTCCTCTCCAAAAATGCAGACATCGCCAAACATTTTGAAGAATACTACTCTAAATTATATAACATAAAACAACATAATGAATCCAAACCAAAAAAGGGCGACCGAAATTCCCAATTAAAGGAATTTTTAGCGCAGTTCTGCCCCAAACCTTTCACATCCCAACAAGCAGAACTCATGGAGAGCCCTCTCTCCACGGAGGAACTTCAACTAGCAATCAAACAGATGAGCGTCGGAAAGAACCCTGGCCCAGACGGTTTTCCATTAATATATTATAAAAGCTTCCAAGACACTTTGATTCCAGAAATGCTTAAATCCTTCAATTCCCTCACAGACCCGCACACATCAACAAGCAGATTACTAGAAGCACATATAACCCTCATACCAAAGGAAGGCAAGGATCATTTGCAAGCCTCAAACTACAGGCCGATTTCTCTACTGAATGTAGATATCAAATTATACGCCAAAATATTGGCCAACAGGCTACTACCAATTATCCCTGGCCTCATATCCCCCGACCAAGTCGGGTTTATTCCGAGTAGAGAGGCCAGGGATAACACTATACGTACCCTAAATACTGTATACAACATTGGCTAGCCATATCTGGAAATAAAGGCTTTCTCCTATCCCTGGATGCTGAGAAGGCATTTGACAGGGTGGCCTCAGATTACATGCAGGAGGTCCTCAAGGGCATAGGCCTTATGCCACGCATGTACACGCATATTAACGCACTATATACCAACCCTTCAGCCAGGATAAGGGTAAATGGCCTCCTGCCTTCCCTATAAGCAACGGTACCCGCCAAGGATGCACACTTTCCCCATTGATCTATGTCTTGACATTAGAACCCCTGCTAAATAAAATACGCACCAATTCAGATATCAAAGGTATACCCATTGCACATAAAGAATTTAAAGTAGCCGCTTTTGCGGATGACGTCTTACTCACCCTTCAAGATCCTCGAATCTGCCTACCCAACTTACTAAGTGACTTAAAACATTTTAGAGAATTGTCAAACCTAAAAATTAACTACCGTATTTATCGGCGTATAACACGCACGGCGTATAACATGCACCCCAAGTTTAGGAGGGAATTTTAAGGAAAAAAAAACTTTTAGGAGGGAAGTTGAAGGGAAAAAAACCTACATTTAAATGCCCATCAATGCAGCCTTCTCAGTGCAGCCTTGCCCCAGTGCAGCCATGCCAGTGCAGCCTTGTCAGTGCAGCCTTGTCAGTGCAGCCTTGTTAGTGCAGCCTTGTCAGTGCAGCCTTGTTAGTGCAGCCTTGTTAGTGCAGCCTTGTCAGTGCAGCCTTCCCCAGTGCAGCCTTGCCAGTGCAGCCTTGTTAGTGCAGCCTTATCAGTGCAGCCTTCCCCAGTGCAGCCTTGTCAGTGCAGCCTTCCCCAGTGCAGCCTTGCCCCAGTGCAGCCTAGTTAGTGTAGCCTTGTCAGTGCAGCCTTCCCCAGTGCAGGCTTGCCCCAGTGCAGGCTTGCCCCAGTGCAGCCTTGCCCCAGTGCAGCCTTCAATCCTGTGATCCCCTGCCATCCTGGGCTTCAAAATCGCTGACCGCGATTTGAAAATGGTGCCGCCGGTGCCGAAATACACAGAGCCGGTCCTCGGCTCTTCTCGGCGGCTCTCGTTCACTTTCGGCTCCACTCGTAGTCCTGTCCGGGATGGGTACACTCAGCTAGGTTCGGGCGGCGCTCGAGTGAACCCGAAAGTGGCCGAGAAGAGCCGAGGACTGGCTCTGTGTATTTCGGCTCCGGCGGCGCCATTTTCAAATCGCGATCGGCGATTTTGAAGATCTGACAGCTCAGGATCGCAGGGGATCAGCGTATAACACGCACCCGTGATTTTTCCCTGATTTTAAGGGGAAAAAAGTGCATGTTATACGCCGATAAATACGGTATTCTAAGTCCCATGCCTTGAATATATCTCTTACCCCGCAAGAAGTAGCCCATGCCCAACTATCATTCCCATTTCAATGGGAAAAAGAAGCCATTACGTATCTAGGAATCCGGATTACCAAACGAACAATAGAAAAAGCATGGGTGGCAATAGAACACTTTTATAGCCACACTCCCACACATATTCTCCCCTGGCTTCCAACACGATTATGGCCTCAGACCCTCAAGTCACATCCCTTTATATCTCCTACTCTATTAGCCTTTAACAAAGCCATAACACTACATAACTTATTTATCCACCTGGCCTCTCACCTCCCTATGAGGAAATCCAGAATTCCCACCTGGTGAAACTACGATGTTCCTACAAAATGAATGGCCACATAAAGAGATAAGGGCTCACCAATTTTTTTAACAAGGGCATCATACGATCATACCAAGACCTGAAATTAGAATCTCTTATAACCACATTCCCTTTCTGGTCATATAGACAAATAAGACACTATCTAACATCTAAAAACACAACCGCAATCTGGGCCAGGAAATTAACAACATTTAAAACCCTCTGCTCGAGTGATTCACCTCAGAGACACATTATCTCTCAAATTTACTCACTCCTCCATGACAACAATCTAACAGCACCTATTGAAATCCCACACTACTCATGGGACGCAGACTTACAATTAACATTGGCAGAGGAAGAATGGGGAACCATATACTATTACGCACACAAAGGGTCAATGAATGTAGCGATACAAGAAAATGGCTACAAAATTATAACTAAATGGTATAGGACCCCATCACGACTACACAAATTTTCTCCCTCAATACCTGATGTATGCTGGAGATGTAAAAAGCAGCAGGATCCATGATACATATTTGGTGGGAGTGCGACTCCATCCAGATTTTCTGGAGGGAGGTACACTCCATCATAGAACAAGTCTCCACATACACCTTGAACTACAGCCCCGCTCAATATCTATTACATCATATTACACTATCCAAACACGACTACTTCAAATCCCTGGCTATGCATATGGTCAATGCAGCGAGACTCTGCATCCCAACGCATTGGAGATCAACAGACATACCCACAATTAGAGAATGGTTACAGAAAATATCCAAAATAGCAGAAATGGAAGAACTGATTCTTATAGCTCAGGAACGCATACAAAAATTCACAACTACATGGGCCTGTTGGAGCCACTTCAAAACAACAGGTTACTATAAATCTCTTTTCCCAACATAACGTGCATCAATTCAAACTCGTCTATAAAACTAGACCCCACAGTATCTCCTTCCCCCAAGGTGCGGGACGGAAGGAGAAGACACACAATTAAAGAGCAGCCGTCACCCCCCCATCCTCCCCCCCTAGTCACCCCACTGTCCCCTTTCTAGAACCACACCTCACCTTATCCTCCCATTTCTCAATATTCAAGTTCCCTTTCTAAACACCATACATGGGAAAAGTCCTACGATCACCATATCATAAGTCGACTAAAGGAAAAATCACACAAACATAACATAACTAACTGTTCGGTGCCAAATAACACTTCATAGACACCCAACCCTACCTTGAACAAAACTAAGCCAAGTCAATTGTTCTAAGTGTTTACGCTACCAGTTAAGATGAGACTTGTCATACCAAAGGGTATCCATATTTTTGAATCCAGTTGTACCGAATGTAATTACAAGACTTTCTCAATAACTAAAATACACTTGGTAATAAATAAAACATAATGTTCAATTTTCCATGACTAAAGATGTGAGACTATGCATTTTTGTATAAACCATGGAAGCTTCTTTTGTCTATTATACATATGTTAAACAAAATGTAAAAGTTGTATGTACAATCGCTTCAATAAAAACTTTTATGGAAAAAAAAAGAAAGCCAAGATATTGTATAATAAAAGTAAAATAGGGATCAGTCATTTATGGATTAAAGTTTGGCAAATTACCATGCACAAATGCTAAAAATGTCAATACATTTGATAATACTGTATGCAGGAGTAGGGAAAGGGGGGAGGGGGGCTGCAGGTGCAGTGTTTTGATGGGAGGGAGGAGCAAATAAAAAAATACATTTTAAAGTAATGCTGTGTACACACGACCGGACTTTCAACGGACTGAATCACGTCGGACTTTTCGACGGACTTTCGACTGACTTTTCGATGGACTTTCGTTAAATCGGACTTGTCTACACACAATCACACCAAAGTCCGACGGATTTGACCGTGATGACGTACGACCGGACTAGAATATGCAAGTTCATAGCCAGTAGCCAATAGCTGCCCTAGCGTCGGTTTTCGTCCGTCGGACTAGCATACAGAAGAACTGATTTTTCGACCGGACTCGAGTCTGTCTGTACAGACACGTTTCAAGTTAGATAGATACTAATAAAATATATGATATAGTTCTCATGATTCCTTTGTTGAGAATATTTATATTATTGTGTAACAGCACCAAATTAGTCAGAGTCATGTGACTTTGTTTAGTTGTAATGATTGGAGTATTTTTATTTGTAATGATATGGATTTTTGTATGCCAAGCTTGACTTTCTGTCGTGTCTATAAAGTCCTATTGAAGTCACATGACTTTTTTTTATATTTTATTATTACATAGTTACATATTTGGTGAGGTTGAAAAAAGACCATCAAGTCCAACCTGTGTGTATCTTTTTATGTCAGTATTACATTGTATATCCCTGTATGCAATGGTTGCTCAGGTGCCTATCTAATAGTTTTTTTTAATTGATTTATGCTCCCTGCTGAAATCACTGCCTGTGGATCACACACATAGGTTGGACTTGATGGACTTGTGTCTTTTTTCAACCTCACCTACTATGTAACTATGTAACTATATATAAGAGAATTCCACATCCTTACCACTCTTACAGTAAAGAACCCTCTACGCAGTTTAAGGTTAAACCACTTCTATTCTAATTTTAGTGAATGGCTGCGTGTCTTTTTAAATTCTCTTTTGCAGAAGAGTTTTATCCCTATTTTGGGGTCACCAGTACGGTATTTGTACTTTGAAATCATATCCCCTCTCAAGCGTCTCATCTCCAGAGAGAATAAGTTCAGTGCTTGCAATCTTTCCCCATAGCTGAGATCCTCCAGTCTCTTAATTAGCTTTGTTGCCCTTCTCTGGACTCTCTCCAGTCCTTCCTGAGGACTGGAGCCCAGAACTGGACGGCATACTCCAGGTGCGGCCGGACCAGAGTCTTGTAGAGTGGGATAATTATCGTTTCATCTCTGGAGTTAATCCCCTTTTTAATGCATGCTAAAACTCTTTTGGCCTTGCTTGCAGCAGCTTGACATTGCATGCCAATGCTGATCCTGTCATCTCCTAGGACCCCCAGGTCCTTTTCCTGCCTAGATTCCCTCAGAGGTTCACCCCCTAGTGAGTAGATTGCATTCATGTTTTTGCTAACCATATGCATTATTTTAAAATGTTCTACATCGATCACCATTTGCCAGGTAGTTGCCCACTTCATTAATTTGTTCAGATCTTCTTGCAAGGTTTCCACATCCTGCGGAGAAATTACTGCCCTGCTTATCTTAGTATCGTCCGCAAATACTGAGATTGAGCTGCTTATCCCATCCTCCAGGTCGTTTATGAATAAATTAAATAGGATTGGACCCAGGACAGAACCCTGGGAGACCCCAATTTCCACACCGGACCAATCTGAGCACTCCCCATTTATCAATACCTTCTGAACTCTCCCCTGTAGCCAGTTTCCAATCCATGTACTCACCCTTTGATTCATGCTGACAGACCTTAGTTTGTACAGTAAACGTTTATGGGGAACTGTATCAAATGCCTTCGCAAAATCCAGATACACTGCATCTACGGGCCTTCCTTTATCTAGATGGCAGCTCACCTCCTCATAGAAGGTTAATAGATTGGTTTGGCAAGAATGATTCTTCATAAATACATCTCAAAAATCTTGTATATAGGCCCTTATTATCCCCTTCAAGAGCTTGCAAACTATTGATGTTAGGCTATCTGGTCTGTAATTCCCTGGGATATATCTTGGTCCTTTTTTAAATATTGGTGCTACTTTGGCTTTTCTCCAATCTTCTGGTACCATACCAGTCAGTAGACAATCGTCTGGCCATTACTTGACTGAGTTCCTTAAGGACCCACGGGTGCAAGCCATCTGGTCCCGGTGACTTATTAATGTTAAGGTTATCAAGTCTATTCCTAATTCTATCCTCTGTTAGCCATGAGGGTGCTTCCTGTGATGTGTCATGAGGATAAATATTGCAGTCTTCGTTACTGAATCCCCCCGTTTCCCTCGTGAAGGCTGAGGAGAAGAATAAATTTAATACCTTCGCCATCTCTCTGTCTTTTGTAACTAGATTCCCTTCATCATTATTTATGGGGCCAATATGATCCAACCTTCCTCTTTTACTATTTATATACCTAAAGAATTTCTTGTTTTTTTTTTAACTCTCCTCCGCTATGTGCCTTTTGTGTTCTATCTTGGCCACCCTGCTTTGCACTTACATTTCTTGTTGCATTCTTTGTAAAGTTGGAATGCTGACAAAGATTGTATTTTTTGAAGGCCTTCTCCTTTGCTTTTATATGCATTTTTACAATGGAGTTAAGCCACTCAGGATTTCTTTTGTCTCTTTTAAATTTATTTCCCATTGGGATGCACTGGCTAATACCCTTATTTAATACGTTCTTAAAGCACACCCATTTTTCCTCTGTGTGCTATGTTCCTAGGATTTTATCCCATTAAATATCTTCTAGCAAGGAGCATCGTTTATGGAAGTTGGCTCTTTTGAAATTCAGTGTCTCTGTATTCCCCTTATGTTTCCTATTTGTCTGATTTATACTGAAACTAATTGACCTGTGGTCGTTGTTTCCTAAATTGCCCCGTATTTCCACATCTGTGATCAGGTCTGCATTGTTAGTAATCAGTAGGTCTCGTAACGCATTGTTCCTTGTTGGTGCAATTACCATCTGATCCATGAAATTGTCCTTTAAGACATTTAGGAAATAGCAAGCCTTAGATGAATGCGTGGTTCCTTCCGCCCAGTCTATGTCTGGATAATTAAAATCCCCCATTATGATGACACTTCCCATCCTCGCTGCCATTCCTTCTCATCCAACATCAGTGCCTGACCTCACAAATGCGCTTTTGGAAGATTGGTCAAACAATCCCATAGACACACTCCTAAACCTTGTGGACAGCCTTCCCAGAAGAGTTGAAGCTGTTATAGCTGCAGAGGGTGGGCCAACTCAACATTGAACCCTACGGACTAAGACTGGGATGCCATTAAAGTTTGTGTGCGTGTAAAGGCAGGTGTCCCAATATTTTTGACAATATAGTGTATATAGTGAGGTGACATAGGTTTTTTTTTCAGAGTGTACTGAATATACTTGAGAAAGAAGCTTTTAGCTCTGAAATGCAGCCAAATTAAGTGATGTAGTAAAACTATATTTTTTATTAAATAAAACAAAAACAAACATGTTATACTTACTTGGTCTGTACAAAGGTTTTGCACAAAGCAACTCTGATCCCCCTCTTCTCGGGTCCCTGGCAGATGCTTCTGACTTCACCTCCTGCCGAGCGCCCACCAAGCCTCTTGCTATGGTGCTCCTGAGCTCTGCTCTGTGTGTCCATTGACACACACAGTACAGTTCAGCTCTGTTCCGTTTCCTGCTAACTGGCTGTGTTTGACGGTAGGGCACCTGCTGCTGTGTCTGAGCCAATAAGGAGGAAGAGAGCCTAGAGAGCCACTGATTTCATGCAGAAAATGCATTAAGGTAAAAAAAAAAAAAACTTCTCTCTCTAGAACCTCTTTAATAATCATATTTTTAAAGAGCTAAAATAATAGAAACCATGTTATAAAATATGGTGTTGGTCTGAAGATGTATTTGCATTGTGTCACGGTAAACACCAGTAATGACTATAATAAATATTAAGGGACAATACAAGTGGAACCAAAGTGTTGGACATTTTCTCACCTATTGGTAAGTTGAGACACCTGGGAGCATGATCAGGGGGTGCAAAATGTGCACATTGCTGTAAAAAAAGGTCAATTGTGTTGTAACCTAGCAGCAGCAGTGCTTAGGTTATACTGTATTTGTCAGATATTGCCATGGGGTTGTTTAAAGGGACACTAATAGTATTTCTAAATACAGTGCCTTGAAAAATAATTCATACCCCTTTTTCCACATTTTTTCATGTTAAAACCAAAAACGGAAATGTATTTTATTGGGATTTTATGTGATAGACCAATACAAAGTGGCACATAATTGTGAAGTTGAAGGAAAATGAAAAATGATTTTCAACAATTTTTACAAATAAATACTGTATGTGAAAAGTGTGGTGTGCATTAGTATTCAGCCAGTCAAAACTTGTATAACCACCTTTCGCTGCAATTACAGCTGCAAGTCTTTTTGGGTACCGTATATTCTCGGGTAAAAGCTGAGTTTTTAAGCCCATTTTTTTAAAGTTAATAAAAGTCCAAATTGGAAGAGAAAAAGGGGCGGGGCCGTGCCGCTGGGTGACGCTGTTGAATCGCTTCTCTCTCCCTCCCATGCTGTTTCAGATCGCCGTGCAGCCAGCCGCATAACGATGTCTCACCTCCTCTTGTGACAGATGGCACAGTGACATCACTACCACGGCTGCACAGCGATCTAACACAGAGGGACATTGATCGTGATACAGTTCACAGTACCTGGGAAGAAAAAAGAAGAAGAATCTTTACAAGGTATTTACAAGGCAAAAATATGAGGTTTGTCCATGCAAGTAAAATATATGTTAGTTTTATACTACAGTAACTCTCTGGGTAATTTACTATAGGTATCTGGGACTTCTTTACTTTGGACCAAGCTGCATTTCATGATTCATGCATGATTTCAGAGGTCAGTAGAATCTCCCTTGTTTTATTATATCAGATCGCTGTGACTGTCAGATTGCTGTGATAGTCAGATTGCTGTGATAGTCAGATTGCTGTGATTGTCAGATCGATGTGATTGTCAGATATCGTCGTGCAGCCATGGTAACTATGTCCCGCCTCCTATGACACACGGCACAATGATTCCTAGCATTTGATCACTGTGCCGTCTATCACAAGAGGAGGCGGGACATCATTACCATGGCTGTATGGCAATCAGACACAGCGATCTTACAATCATAGCAATCTGACAATCACGGCGATCTGACAATCACGGCAATCTGACTTAAGCTTTTATTTAAAGCGGTGTTTAACCCAAAAACAAAAATTAGTTATAGTACAGCTTACTAATCCTTAGATGTGGTGGATGAATTTGTTTTCTTTCTTCTGTCTTTTTTCCCCTTTTTTTTCACAGAGTGATCCTGTTATTTTAACTTTCTTTCAAAGTGGTATTTACCGTAGATGGCTGAGACAAACTGTTTGACATTTACAATGGCTACCGTGTACATAATGGGCAATGGAAGGCTATGTACGGTACCGGTATAATGGACACTGGCAGGCTGTATATAATGGGCATTGGCAGGCTGTATATAATGGACACTGGCAGGCTGTATATAATGGACACTGGCAGGTTGTATATAATAGACACTGGCAGGCTGTATAAAATGGGTATTGGCAGGCTGTATATAATAGACACTGTCAGGCTGTATATAATGGACACTGGCAGGTTGTATATAATGAGCATTGGCAGACTGTATATAATGGGCATTGGCAGGCTGTATATGATGAACACTGGCAGGCTGTATATAATGGGCATTAGCAGGCTGTATATAATGGACACTGGCAGGTTGTATATAATGGGCATTGTCAGTCTGTATATAATGGGCACTGGCAGGCTGTATACAATGGACACTGGCAGGTTGTATATAATGGGCATTGGCAGGCTGTATATAATGGACACTGGCAGGCTGTATATAATGGACACTGGCAGGTTGTATATAATGGGCATTGTATATAATGGACACTGGCATTATAATGGGCATTGTATATAATGGACACTGGCATTATAATGGGCATTGTATATAATGGACACTGGCAGGCTGTATATAATGGACACTGGCAGGCTGCATTTCATGGGCACTGGTAGAATGTATATTATGAGCCTTAACACAGGCTGCTCTATGCAAACAGTCATGTCATCACATTCTGTAATATCATCAGCCTGCATTACGCCTCAAACTATACAAGTTTTTTTTTTATCCTGTTACAAATGGATCCCAATACTTCTACCGGTAATCCTGGACCAAAACAAAAATGCAAGTCATACGAAGCTGGTTTCAAACTTAAGGTTGTGTCAAGAGCAGAAGAAAGCAATAACAGTATTGCAAGTAGGGAATTTTGTGTTAATGAAAAACAAGTGAGGGAGTGGTGGAAAATGAAAGCTGACAATCTCCCTTGTTTTATTATATCAGATCGCTGTGACTGTCAGATTGCTGTGATAGTCAGATCGATGTGATTGTCAGATCGCTGTGATTGTCAGATATCGTCGTGCAGCCATGGTAACTATGCCCCGCCTCCTATGACACACGGCACAATGATTCCTAGCATTTGATCACTGTGCCGTCTATCACAAGAGGAGGCGGGACATCATTACCATGGCTGTACGGCAATCAGACACAGCGATCTGACAATCATAGCAATCTGACAATCACGGCGATCTGACAATCACAGCAATCTGACTTAAGCTTTTATTTAAAGCGGTGTTTAACCCAACCCAAAAACAAAAATTAGTTATAGTACAGCTTACTAATCCTTAGATGTGGTGGATGAATTTGTTTTCTTTCTTCTGTCTTTTTTTCCCCTTTTTTTCACCAAGTGATCCTGTTATTTTAACTTTCTTTCAAAGTTTTGTTTACCGTAGATGGCTGAGACAAACTGTTTGACATTTACAATGGCTACCGTGTATATAATGGGCAATGGCAGGCTATATACGGTACCGGTATAATGGACACTGGCAGGCTGTATATAATGGGCATTGGCAGGCTGTATATAATGAACACTGGCAGGCTGTATATAATGGACACTGGCGGGTTATATATAATAGACACTGGCAGGCTGTATATATTGGGTATTGGCAGGCTGTATATAATGGACACTGTCAGGCTGTATATAATGGACACTGGCAGGTTGTATATAATGAGCATTGGCAGGCTGTATATAATGGGCATTGGCAGGCTGTATATGATGAACACTGGCAGGCTGTATATAATGGGCATTGGCAGGCTGTATATAATGGACACTGGCAGGTTGTATATAATGGGAATTGTCAGTCTGTATATAATTGGCACTGGCAGGCTGTATATAATGGACACTGGCAGGTTGTATATAATGGGCATTGGCAGGCTGTATATAATGGACACTGGCAGGCTGTATATAATGGACACTGGCGGGTTGTATATAATGGGCATTGGAAGGCTGTATATAATGGACACTGGCAGGCTTTATATAATGGGTATTGGCAGGCTGTATATAATAGACACTGTCAGGCTGTATATAATGGACACTGGCAGGCTGTATATAATGAGCATTGGCAGGCTGTATATAATGGACACTGGCAGGCTGTATATAATGAGCATTGGCAGGCTGTATATAATGGACACTGGCAGGCTGTATATAATGGACACTGGCAGGCTGCATTTCATGGGCACTGGTAGAATGTATATTATGAGCCCTAACACAGGCTGCTCGATGCAAACAGTCATGTCATCACATTCTGTAATATCATCAGCCTGCATTACGCCTCAAACTATACAAGTTTTTTTTTTTTATCCTGTTACAAATGGATCCCAATACTTCTACCGGTAATCCTGGACCAAAACAAAAATGCAAGTCATACGAAGGGGGTTTCAAACTTAAGGTTGTGTCAAGAGCAGAAGAAAGCAATAACAGTATTGCAAGTAGGGAATTTTGTGTTGATGAAAAACAAGCGAGGGAGTGGTGGAAAATGAAAGCTGACTTGGAAAAGATTCCAAAAGCAAAAAAAGCTTGACGTGGTTTAACAACTTCATATGGGGCTCTAGAGACTGAATTGCATAAATAGGTTATGGAGTGTCGTCAAAATGGTTGCTACGTAACACGCATGGAAATTCAGTTACGTGCCTTTCAAATGGCTAAACATGACAAATTAAAAGCACCAGGCATTGAAAATTTTCTTGCATCAGCAGGATGGTGTACCCGCTTCATGAATAGGTTTGCCCTATGTTTGCGGCAAAGAACAAAGATTTCACAGAAGTTGCCAATAGACCTTGATTAAAAAGTGATGTCATTCCATTCATTCATCATAAAACAAAGAAGGATCCATAACTATGACCTGGGAGATATTGGAAATATGGATGAAACACCTATGACCTTTGATCTTCCAAGCAACAGAACTGTGGCAAGTTTGGGAGGCAAAACTATTTTTCTCAGAACCACAGGAAATGAAAAAAAAGATTTCACAGTCGTTCTGTCATGTTTGGCTAATGGAAATAAGCTGCAGCCTGTCATTATTTTTAAAAGAAAGACCTTGCCTAAAAAGGTCAAATTCCCACCACGAATTACAGTGTGCACACATATTAAAGGCTGGATGGATGAAGACGGAACAAAAAAATGGCTGGAAGAAATTTGGAATGGACGACCAGGAGCAGCCTTAAAGAAAAAAACATCATTGCTAGTTTGTGATATGTTCAGAGCCCACACATCTGATGACATAAATAAATTGGCAAAGTCTTCTCAAGTTACTTTGGCCGTTATTCCAGGTGGGCTTACATCTGTATTGCAGAGCCTAGATGTGTGTTTAAATAAACCTTTCAAAGACCATGTGCGAAATATGTGACATGAATGGATGTCATCTGGTCAAGCCTGACTGACAAAAGGTAGAAATCTGATGAAGCCCAACAGAATTGATAGCAAAGTAGGTTTGTGATGCATAGGAAGAGATTCCAGAGGACATGGTGCAATGCGCCTTCAAGAAATGTGGCATTAGTAATGCTATGGATGGCAGTGAAGACAGCGCTTTGTATGAGAATGACAGCAGTGATAGTGATGACTGCCAACTCAGTGATAAAGACAATGTCTATGCTGATAACCTCACACGAGCTAATGCTGAAGCTTTGTTTGGACATACAGATTATGAGGAGGAATCCAGTTTTGAAGGATTTTAACTCTTGTGTGTTAGCTTGGTTGCTAATTGAGCTAAGGTTTTTGTACTTTTAAAGTTATTGTTGATACCATATTGTTTTTCTTGACCCTCTTTTCCACTTACAGAGCTAGTTTACTGTTTTTCTTCAGAATAAATATTCAAAAACATTATTGGTATCTATTTTTATTTTTGAAATTTACTGGTAGCTGCTACATTTCCCACCCTAGGCTTATACTCGAGTCAATGTGTTTTTCCAGTTTTTTTGTGGTAAAATTAGGTGCCTCGGCTTATATTCGGGTCAGCCTAAACTCGAGTATATACAGTACGATATGTCTCTACCAGCTTTGCAGATCTCGAGAGTGAAATTTTTGCCCATTCTTCTTTGCAAAATAGCTCAAGCTCTGTCAGATTGGATGGAGAGCGTCTGTGAACAGCAATTTTCAAGTCTTGCCCTAGATTTTCAATTGGATTTAGGTCTAGACTGTTATTGGGCCATTCTAACACATGAATATGCTTTGATCTAAACCATTTAATTGTAGCTCTGGCTGTATGTTTAGGGTCGTTGTCCTGCTGGAAGGTGAACCTCCACCCCAGTCTCAAGTCTTTTGCAGACTCTAATGCTGCATACACACGATCAGACATTCCGACAACGAAATCCTGGGATTTTTTTCCGACGGATGTTGGCGCAAGCTTGTCTTGCATATACACGGACGCACAAATGTTGTCTGAAATTGCGGTCGTCAAGAGCGCGCTGACGTACAACACGTACAACGGCACTATAAAGAAGAAGTTCAATAGCCAGTGTACCACCCTTTGGGTTGCTTCTGCTAATCTCGTGTTAGTAGAAGTTTGGTGAGAGACGATTCACACTTTTCAGCCTCGTGCTTTTCAGATCGTTACTGCTCTTCAGTTTGTGCTTGTGAGTTCGTATCTGGTTTTCAGCGCGTGTAGTCAGTCTGCATCTGGGTTTCAGTGTGTTCTATTTATAGTACGTATTTGACTTTCAGTGTGTTCTTGTCTGCTCGTTTCTGATTTTTAGCTCGCTCTTCTCAGGTTCTTTCTGATTTTTAGTGCGTTCTGTTCGTTCTCACCAGCCGACTGTTTTCAAGCCATGTTGCGTAGAGTTCATGCTGTGCAGAGGCTTGGTGCTGGGGTTCTTACTTTGACCCAAGCCCAGTTCATGAACAGGGGGAGGAGAAGTTCATGGACGAAGAATTGGTTGCTCCAGCGTGACCAATTCTCGCACATGCCTTTGTTGCGAGAGATCTATGAGAATAATACTGATGATTTCAGGAATTATCTCTGGATGACGGACCCCGATTTTCACCGTTTGTTGGCTTTGCTGTCCCCTTATATTACCAAGCAGGACACCTGCATGCGGCAAACCATCACTCCTGAACAGAGGCTAGTCACCACTTTGCGGTACTTGGTGACAGGGAGAAGTCTGCAGGACATCAAGTTCTCGACAGGCATCTCCCCCCAGGCTCTGGGGATCACTATTCTGGAGACCTGTTCTGCCATCATTTAGGTCCTGCAGAAGGACTATATTAAGTACGTTTTATCCTTTAACATCACATTATATGTATTTAATGTTTGCTAATATATTATATACTATATTTTGTCCTCTTTGTCCTCATGCATGCTGGAAGTTTTTAATGCTCCTTTTTTGTCATTCATGCATATTTGCCTTCACCAACCTCCCCAGCATGCTATCCTGGGCCCATACACACCTAGCCTAGTCATTTAACAATGTATTTTGTCAGCTCCATAGTAATACTTTACCCTAAACACCCCCTAAAATGTGTACAAATGTTATTTGTGTCCTTAAATTCATGCAGAGTGCCAGAGGCTTTTTTTGGGGGTAACAAAATCATTTGGAACCCTCCCTCCCCCCCAACTGCTTAGCCAACCGATACCAATCCTCTGCTGACTTTGCCAAACCCATACACACTATACCTACCTCTTTTGTGGTCATATTTATGGATCAATTCACCAAAGCATGTAGTGGAAGGGCCTGCCTGAATACTTTCAAATGGTACTGTTTAAAGTTTTGTTCTCCTATTATCTTGATAGGTAATTGTAGAATGTAAAAATGTGATTATATTTGTACAGTGTGTATTCATATTTTTGTATTATGATACTTCTTACCTGTCCAGTGGGCTGCCAATAGTGTACAGTAAGGAGGGGCTGACCAAAGTAACATACATTATTTATGCATTCAGCTCTCAATAAAGTGGAGAGGGTTACCTGTCCAAAACATACCCCCCTAAAATTTTTACAATGGGCCATCAGAGGGGGTGAGTAATCTGATAAGTGGACCTTAGATTTTTTTCTTTAAATATGCCTTCAAATAAATGTTATACTGATGTTGGCCAAGAATGTTTGTGTCTAATCTGCTTGCAATGTTATGTGCAAAAGTCCTAATTAATTTTTTTCTTGTTTTACTCCACAGTTTCCTTCAACGCCACAGGAATGGCAGACTGTGGCTTCCCAATTTGCCCATTGGTGGGACTTTTTCAACTGCGGAGGGGGCTCTGCTCTGTCTATTGTGTATTTATTCCTGCAGTTCTGGCTGTGTGTGGCAGGGCTGACCAGGCTGAAACAGAGGAGAACATAGCGTTGGGCTGTCTGAGATACCACACCAAGCTGCAAGGTAGCAGCACAAGCGCATTCTAACCTTCTTTTTGGGTAAAGAGGTCATGGCTGTTTGTTTACTGCTGACGTTGTGACGACCCCTAGTGGATGCCAATGCGGGTTCCCGTTGCCAGTGTCATTTGTATCTGCGAGCTATGATCCTCTGTAGTGGGGGATTGTGGCCTTTCGGTAAGGAGTGACCCCTTCCGTTCTTGGTGGTGGACTGCTTTTTTTCACAGATGAATATTCGCTAATCACTTGGACTTTCATTTATATTGGTGGTTTGGGGCCACCTCTTTCACTGCAGTTTAGTTTACTTTTTGGACTTTTTAAAAAAAAATAATAAAAAAAAAAAAAAGATCACACGAGGGTTTATTTAGATTTATTCTTATTCATATTGTGTGTTATATAATTGTGCCCTCTCATTTGTGTCACTGTTTATAATTTATGCACAATTTGCCATTTATTTAGCGTGATTCTTTTTGCTTTCTAATTTTCTAGTAACAATTGGTGTTTTATTGTCAGAATTGCTGCTGTTTATACAATTTTTTGATTTTCGATTTATGTCACATTTATACATCACATAGCGTCGTTTTTTCCCCTTTCTTTTTACTACTGTAAACAACAACTTCAGCAAAAAACTTCTATTGAGCATTGAAAGAAGAAGACACACATTGATGATTTGAAAAAAATGTACTCTGTGCACATTCACATGTGCTTTTAGAAAAGGGTTCACAAACCAACATATTTTTGAAATCCTATTTTTTTGTTTACAGTAGAAATATCCTTTTTTGTAGTAAGCAGGCATGTTTTTTAAACCATACAACCATACACAACTCAGTTACTTACAAAGTTAAACTTTGAAAAATTGCAGGCAATATCAGACATTAGTATGTCCAAACTGTGTTGATATTGCCTTCATCAGATGGGGTGAAGTCGCCCCTGTGAAAGCCATATTTTGAAGATGCACACAAATTGAGAGTCAAAATGGGGATTTCCCTCCTGATCCCATGCTTAAAGTCAACATGTGCTAGCTCCCATCATGGGGGATCAATGGACGTGTTTCGGGGGTGCAACCCCTTCCTCTCATCTACTTGAGTTGTGAGGAAGGGGTTGCACCCACAAAACGCGTACATTGATATCCTGTGATGGCATATAGCACATGTTGACACATGGTGTGCATCTTTAAAATTTGGCTTTCAAAATTTTGAAGAAAAGTTAGAAAAATAGAAAGAATTTGATAAACGGTGGTGTGTTTTCTAATTCTGCCCAAAACATCAATGATGTTTTTGAGTCTTTTTTTCCACATCATTGATGTCTTCCGTGATCTTCTGTAAATCCAGATGAGAACATGTGCACTGGCACTTGTGAAATGTGTTTCTTCTTCAACAACATCCACATCACCTAAAAAAAACCCCACACCATGTATTAGAAATATGCAGGCATCCATTTATTACCTGAAGCTGTGGTCTCAGACACTCACCTGTTGTGGTCAATATTTCGCCCAATTTATAAACCTCTCCTTCCTCCACATCCTCTGGTTGTTGTTTTTAGATTTTCCCTTCTTTAGGAGGTTTGGGGTCCCTGTTGACCTCAGAGGTCCCCAGTCTTTTCTCCCCTATGTGAATAAAATAAAGGTATACTTAGCACACAGATATATGAGGCAAGAAATAGTAATATGAAACATTGCTTGGAAGTGTCGTACAATTGTCTGTTTTGGCAGAGTTCAAAACTGAACACATGATTTTTTTCCCTTTACAAAGCTGGAAAAATTACCTTTTTTGTTAAAGTATCACACATGTAGAGACCCCTAGTATCCACTGGAGCACTTATGTGGGACACCCTAAAAAGTTTGTTCTAGTGTCCCACACTAGTGCTCCTGCGTCCAGATGTGTAAACAGTTACTGAGTGTCCTGTCCTTACCCTGAATAAAGTTTGCATTTCATTCTAGTTACAAACCCATCTAGACAACAATGTACTAAACTTTTTTTAATACAAATAGGCATGACCCTATGTAGTTAATCTGCATCTGCCAAAAACATTGTATTAGTGGGCGAACTAACGATGTTTACTATGAACGAACACTGCGCCCATGAACCTGAAACTTGCCATTTCAAACTGTACTTCAGTAAAGAAAAGCACATGGAGCAGCACGAACGTAATAATAATAATAGGAACACATGACAAAATACTTTTTTGCAGCACTCTCTTGATCCTTCTGTACTGATCCTGCTCCCTCAATTTGAGGTCTGACCATCGTTTCCTCAATTGCTCCTTGGATCGCCGTACCCCAAAATTCTTTGGCACACTTTTCACAACTTTAGTCATGATCTTGGCCTTTCTCACATTTGGGTTTGGGTAAGGTCCATACTTCCCGTCATAGTCGGCCCTCTTGAAGATGTCCACCATCTCCACCACCGCTACAAAGACCATATCTGAGGCCTTAAATATCATCCAGGATTGGAACGTTCGTGGCTCTGGGCTTTTGTCGTTGCTGTTGCTGTGTACAGGCACTTGCTCTTTCTCCGCCATGCGCTCTTCCACTGTGCAGAAAGAGAAGGGGCGGGGAAAATACTAGATAGAAGGTCAGGGGCGGGCGGAGTTTAATGCATGCGCAGTGTATATAAAGCGTAACATGTGTATGTCGTACATACGATCTGTTAGCGGAGGAAGGAGTAGCGGAAGCGCCGGTCGTGATAACGAAGGTACAATTTTAACTTGGGCCTATACTGCTTATAGATTGAGGCCTATATTGGGACAAGATTATGAGAGTTTAGCCTGACATTAGGGTTTGTCTTGTGTTGTGTCTTGCAGAGAAAATGGATCTATTGAATGATAAGGACTTTATCCCCATATTCATTGATATGTACAGGGAGGTGCCCTGTCCAAAATATTTCTTGTCCAAAAATTAATGATGTTAACTAGATGTTATTATTGATCACTAATTTCTGATTTAAAAGTGTTTTACATATCAATAAACAGTAGTGGTCACAAATGATTGGGACAAGAATGAAAAATGCTGGGGACAGAATGATAGTCTTTTCTATTTGTTAACATTCAATTTGCAACAGTCATGAGCTGAAAACTGTGTGCGATCGATGAACCAAGAACTAAAACTATGTCCCCTTTTCATACACAGGAACGTCTCAGCCAGGAGGAGGCCATGGAAAGTGGCAGCCAGGAGGTGGTGGGGGTAAGTGGCAGCCAGGAGGTGGCTGGGCCCAGTAGCCTGCCCAAATCCCAGGTCCCTCCCCTCCGCCTTCCAAAAAAAAGGTCCAGGAAGACGAGTAACCTGGAGGAGGCTGCACTTGGGCTATTTTGGAAGGCTACTGTGGCCCTCAGAACCCCACCAATATTCAAGAGGACTATGCCTGGATGGCAGCCAGCAAAATGCAGGAAATTGAGGAGGGCCAATGCCTCTTCTATGAGGAAGTAATCTTAAAAGGCATAAATAAGGGGTTGAGGGGCGAACTCACAAGCCAAAGCCAGGTTTGTGAGTTCAACCATCATCCTCCTCCTCCTCCACCTCCTGCCACAACTCCAACAACAGAGCCACAGCCTGGAAGCAAGCGTGTAAGGAAGACAAGAGAGTGATGGCCTGGGTTCGGTATGGTCTGAAAAAAGACGTGGGCTGTTGTAAGGCTGTGGCCCGGGGACATATATGTCATCTGCTGCTGATACTGATCCCTTGGAGTCCTGGACCGGATTGTGCTCACTATTATAAGACTCCTCATGCTACCAATTTTGGCTGTAAAATAGTTGATGTGTGCCCTTGCCAATTTCACCAGTTTATCCAGCGTTGCCTTCCTCTTTTTTTTGTTATGACCCATAATAAATGGCTATTTTTTGTTCACAAATACTTGCCTATGTGTTTTACTTCAAAAAGGACAGTTTGTTTGTGAGTAGGCAGGTACATTTTAAAAAGACAATGTCAAATTAACAAGGGACACCAACAACAAACAAACTCCTTGAGGTTAAAAAATACAAGATAATAATGGTGTTGTGGTAACTTGACATACAAGACAACAAAAAATATTATGGTTTAGAAAAAAAAAAAAAAACAGGAGATCTTGATATAAAAATAGATCATTATAGATCATTATAAAAAAAAATGGAAATCTTCATCAAAAATTAAAAAAAAGATTACTATAAAAATAAATTCAAAACATTATGATGGAGATCTGACGAAAAAAAATTAAAAATATTATTCATGAGATCACAAGAAATAATAAAGAAATCAGTTTGTGAGAACTCTGTGTGAATTTCAGCAGCAAAACAACTTCATTATTCTAGCATTATAAAGAAGAAGAGAATGCGCTGCATTAATAGATTAAAAAATGTGCAGTGTGATGAATGTGCTATCTCCATTATGAACGCTAGTTTACCAGACTGAGCGCTTCCGTCTCGTACTTGATTCAGAGCATGTACGGAATTTTGTGCATCGGAATTGTGTACACATGCTCAGAAATTCCGACAACGGATTTTGTTGTCGGAAAATTTGAGAAACCAGCTCTCAAATTTTTGTTGTCGGAAATTCCGACAAAAAATGTCCGATGGAGCCTACACATGGTTGGAATTTCCGACAACAAGCTCCCATCGAACATTTGTTGTCGGGAAATCCGATCGTGTGTACGCAGCATAACAGGTTTTCTTCTAAGATTGCCCTGTATTTGGCTCCATCCATCTTCCCATCAACTCTGACCAGCTTCCCTATCCCTGCTAAAGAAAAGCATCCCCACAACAGGATGCTGTCACCACCATGTTGCACGGTGCGGATGGTGTGTTCAGGGTGATGTGCAGTGTTAGTTTTCCGCCACACATAGCTTTTTGCTTTTAGGTCAGAAAGTTAAAATTTTTGGGTCTCATCTGACCAGAGCACCTTCTTCCACATGTTTGCTGTGTCCCCCGCATGGTTTCTAGCAAACTGCAAATGGGACTTCTTCTGGCTTTCTTTCAACAATGGCTTTTTTCTTGCCACTCTTCAATAAAGGCCACATTTGTGGAATGCACAACTAATAGTTGTCCTGTGGACAGATTCTCCCATCTGAGCTGTGGATCTCTGCAGCCCCTCCAGAGTTACCATGGGCCCCTTGGCTGCTTCTCTGATTAATGCTCTCCTCACCCAGCCTGTCGGTTTAGGTGGACGGCCATGTCTTGGTAGGTTTGCAGTTGTGCCATAATCTTTCCATTTATGGATGAGGGATTGAACAGTGCCCCATGAGATGTTCAAAGCTTGGGATTTTGCTTTAAACGTCTTCACAACTTTATCCCTGACCTGTCTGGTGTGTTCCTTGGCCTTCATGATGCTGTTTGTTCACTAAGGTTCTCTAACAAACCTCTGAGGGCTTCACAGAACAGTTGTATTTATACTGAGATTAAATTACACACAGGTGGCTCTATCTACTAATTAGGTAACTTCTGAAGGCAATTGGTTCCACTAGATTTTAGTTAGGGATTTCAGAGTAAAGGGGGCTAAATACAAATGCACGCCACACTTTTCAGATATTTATTTGTAAACAATTTTGAAAGCCATTTATCATTTTCCTTCCACTTCACAATCATGTGCCACTTTGTGTTGGTCTATCATGTAAAATCCCAATAAAATACATTTACTTTTTGGTTGTAACAGGACAAAATGTGGACAATTTCAAGGGGTATGAATACTTTTTCAAGGCACTGTACTGATATTGCAATTGTACATAAAACCAAGAGCAAACCTTTTAAATACTATAACTTACCAATCCTTACAGTAGATTGTTGTGGCTGAATTAGTTTCCTCTTTTTAGACTTGTTACCTCTTTTTTGAAATTGTAATCATGCCAAAAACACACTCTCTGTCCTAAGGTGACAATGCTATTTCACTGTACTGTATCTATGAAGATGCACCTTAGGCTGCTCACTTCTGAATTGGCCTATAGAACACCTCCCCATCTTCATAAAGTGTGAGAGGGGTGTTCTGTAGCCCACAGAGGTGAACTGGACAGGATTGATAATACTGGTTAAAATTTCAGTGCAGTAGAGGGATGGAAGCTACAGAGTCACTGGTTTGAGGAGTATTGTACATATATATATATATATATATATATATATATATATATATATATATATATATATTAACCTTGCTCACACATACAAGTGTTCATACACATGCTGAAGCTGTAAAAAGGTGATGCTTACAAATGGACATGTGAATGTGCATGCAGGTTGTACACTTGTGAGTGAGCTGATCACTCTCATTTGACAGTGATCAGCTGACAAAGAAATGTTACCTATTTAGTGAGTTAATATAAAAATCTGTCTTCCCTTGTGTCTTAAGATGGCCATACTCTGATCAAAATTCAGCACGTTTAGCAAGGACTGGACAAATCTGGATCAGTTTGTAGCAGTTCCCGCTAAACAGAAGTCAATCGGTTGATTGACTTCTGTCAAAGAGATATGCTCAAACTTTTTTCTCAACCAGCGACTGATCAATGTATTTTGACAGCTGCACATAGAGCTGCCAGAATATAATGTTCTGGTGTGGGGGGTTCCTCTATTCAACTAATTTGAGTGGATGAAGAAATCAGTTAGTGTATGGCCAGATACAGTCTCATGTGGCAGAGAGAAGCTGAAACTGACACAAAAGCAAACAATACCCCTGTCTAAGAGGAGGCTAAATGACACAATTGAAATAAGTGGAATATGTGTATTTTTTAATTATTATTATTATACAGGATTTATCTAGCGCCAACATTTTACGGAGCGCTTTACAACATAAGTATATTAAGTAAGCATTAAATATAAGTATAGGCAAGTTGTTAAAAAGTTAAAAGTAGAGTTGGAAGATTTGTATCCTAATATCTTTCTACAGTCTGGGGAAAGTGCCCCATCCAATAGCTAATTGTTTATTGGTTGTTCTTTGAGTTGTCACTTGCTATCCTTGTCTCACATTTGCACTCTTTGCTGTCAGTGCCTGAAGCCGTCCATACATGGATTGAAATATGGCCGGTACACCAGGGACCAGCCAAATTTCCTATATGTATGGGCAAGCTTGTTGTACACAAGTTGATCAAATCAACTATCATTTGACTTGTGTACAACCAGACTGTTGGGTTTTTCCCAAAAGTTACGTGCTGCGGCTACAGCTGGCAGCACTGATCATTGTATTCTAACAGTGGGGAAGGCTTCCCACTGTCAGAGTACAATACCTCAACTGGAGTGATTCCCTCATCCACTTTGAATATGTTGAAGGAAAAAATAGATCAATATATGGGCTGCCTTACTGCCTTTCAAACAAGAGCACTTCATCAAAAGGTACACGGTATAGTGTCCCTAGCCCTACTTCATAATCACCTTGTCTTAAAAATTATCCTATCTGAGAGTAAAAATAATATTGTATATAATGATTTGTAAAAACCTGGCAAAGCAACTTGTTCCCATGTAGATGCCAAAGACTATACTGGATGTCAGAAATACAAGTGTAGATCTGTACACAAAAAAAAAAAAATTATATATATATATATATATATATATATATATATATACACAATGATCGATATAAAATCAACAATATTTCAATGACATCCCTTAAAATAAATACTGTTTCTAAGAATATGCACAATGTGTGCAACAACTGTGTTTCTGTTCCACTAACGTGTAATATGTCTTCTTGGCAGTAAGTTGAACTTTAATCAGCCTCCGGCTTAGGGTTCTTATGCACTCCTGAACCCAGCTGGCATTCAGAGCAATCCAACATGGCACCAGACCAGCTGTGCCTCAGCTGAGTTAATAGAAATTCATGGCATATGTCTCATGGTGTTAAGAATAAAAAATATCACTTTAACCAGGAATGAAGATTCCATAAAGAAGATCTATGCAAGCTGGAGTGGGCATATTACATGCCTACTATGCATATGAATGTTATTAAATGGGTAGAAATAATAAGATCTTTTGATACATTTTTATAGTTTAGCTTTATAATTGTGTAAGGAAATGTTGCTTAGATTCACTCACTCTGTTTGTCCTGATGATCATTGTCACTAGGAATGAACATGACAGAGAATCTTGAGTTGTCATTAGAACAGAAAAAGATGGTAAATGGGAAAACTTGTTCTGGTTAGGGAAGAGCTTAAGGATTGGTCTGAACACAACTTCAAGACCAAAGCTTGGCTGTGCGGGCATTTGAACAAATACTTGAACATTTACCAATTCGGCAATTACACATGACACCATGGGGCTGATTTACTAAACATTTGCACCATGAATTGGCTCACCAATTGCCTCCTCCCGTGCGTCTGGAAGAGAATAGTAAATGGGGAATTGCGTGATGTTACCGGCGCAAATGTTACAAAACATTTGCGCCGGTAACATCACGCAATTCCCCATTTACTATTCTCTTCCAGACGCACGGGAGGAGGCAATTGGTGAGCCACTATAGACGTGGTGCACGGCATCTTTAACTTAAAATTTAAACAACCTGGAAGTGCCAATATTATGGGGGTGATGTGGGGTGATGTGAGGAAGTATAGTAAAAACTGCCCAAGTAACAAATATGCACAAAATAGAATGAGAAAGTAACTTTATTTGAACAAGCTTGCTGCGCCGGCAAGTACATTTAGAACTGCGGGAGGTCAATTTATGCACTACGCATGCGCAAACGGCATTTGCACTTGTTCAAATGCTTTGGTTCACTGTGCCAGCAAAATCTTAGTAAATGTCAAGCAACTTAAATGCATTTGCATAGGTTAAATGGGCGCACCTCTAAACTTTTTTTTTTAACGCTGGTTCACTTCACGGCTGTGATCAAATGTCGGTCCGGCAATACACATGAAAGTTCATTGATAAAAACAGCATTAAGAAAAAAAACAAAACTAAGAAAAAAATGTGTGGGGTTCCCCCGAAATTCCATACCAGGCCCTTCGGGTCTGGTATGGATATTAAGGGGAACCCCATGCCAAAAAAAAAAAAGGCGTGGGGGTCCCCCTCAAAATCCACATCAGGCCCTTCAGGTCTGGTATGGATTTTAAGGGGAACCTCGTGCCAATTTTTTTTTTAAAAATGGTGTGGGGTTCCCCCTAAAAATCCATACCAGACCCTTATCCAACCCTTAACCTGGCAGGCTGCAGGAAAAGAGAGGGGGACAAGAGAGCGCCCCCCTGCTGAACCATACCAGGCCATATGCCCTCAACATTGGGAGGGTGCTTTGGGGTCCCCCCCAAAGCACCTTGTCCCCATGTTGATGAGGACAAGGGCCTCATTCCCACAATCCTTGTCCAGTGGTTGTGGGGGTCTGCGGGTGGGGGGCTTATCGGAATCTGGAACCCCTCTTTAACAAGGGAACCCCCAGATCCCAGCCCCCCCTGTGTGAAATGGTAAGGGGGTACAAAAGTACCCCTACCATTTCACAAAAAATTGTCAAAAATGTTAAAAATGACAAGAGACCGTTTTTGACAATTCCTTTATTTAAAGCCTTCTTCTTTCCATCTTCTTCGGGTCTTCTTCCTTCCTTCTTCCTTCGGTTTCTTCCTCAATCTTCTTCTTCCTCTGGTTCTTCCTCTGATCCTCTGCTTCTTGCTCCGGTGCTCATCCGGAATCTTCCTCCGCACCGTCTTCTTCCCTGCTTCCTTTTGGGCCACTCCGCATCCATGGGAGGCTCCCAATATGTGATGCTTCTCTTCTTCTGACACTTTTTAAATAACGGAGGGTGGGGCCACCCGGTGACCCCGCTCCCTCTGAAGCACGGTTCCATTATATAAGTGTCAGAAGAAGAGAAGCGTCACACAGCAGGAGCCTCCCATGGATGCGGAGCGGCCCAAGAACAAAGCGGGGAAGAAGACGCCGCGGAGGAAGATGCCGGACAAGAACACCGGAGCAAGAAGCAGAGGATTGGAGGAAGAACCAGAGGAAGAAGAAGATGGAGGAAGAAACTGAAGGAAGAAGGAAGGAAGAAGGAAGAAGACCCGAAGAAGATGGAAAGAAGAAGGCTTTAAATAAAGGAATTGTCAAAATGGTCTCTTGTCATTTTTGACATTTCACATAGGGGGGGGGCGGGATCTGGGGGTCCCCTTGTTAAAGGGGGCTTCCAGATTCTGATAAGCCCCCCGCCCGCAGACCCCCACAACCACCAGACAAGGGTTGTGGGAATGAGGCCCTTGTCCCCATCAACATGTCCCCCCCCTCAACAGGACATGTTTAGGAAATTTATCTTATCTAAAATAGCTGTCCAAAACACAAAGCCATTGACTTTGATTTCAAGCACCTGTGCAAGATGAAGGAAAACCTGCAAACATGGCCTGTTGGGGGGTACTTCAGGACAGGGTTGAGAAGCACTGATTTAGAGCACTGAACTAAAATCAAGCTGAAGACAATCCTATTCTAAATGTGGACATTTGAGGGAAATCAAGAATTTTTTTTTTTTTTTTTTAGGTTGGGCTTTGTGTCCCTCTTCTTAACCACTTGCCGACCGCCTCACGCCTATATACGTGAGCAGGTCGGCACGGGCAGGCAAAATCACGTACCTAGTACGTGATGCCTTCCCGCGGGCGGGGGGTCCGATCGGACCCCCCCCCGGTGCCCTGAGTGGTCGGCTCTCGTTCGCGGGCGATTAGGGGTCAGGGGGAGGCCATCCATTGATGGCCACCCCCTCCCGATCGCTCCCACGAATCGAATGCTTCCTCTCCCTCTGTAATGTAAACAGAGGGAGAGGAAGTGATGTCATCTCTCACGGAGCCGGTCTTTTTGATCCGACGCCGAGGAGAGAAGACATCCAAGTAAGTGCACCAACACCACACGTTCAGTAGAACACGCCAGGCACACTTTTCACCCCCCTGTCACCCCCCGATCACCCCCCGATCACCCCCCTGTACCCACTGTCACTCTGACACCAATAGCAGTTTTTTTTTTTTTTTTGCATTGGTGTCAGTTTGTCAGTTATAAGTGTTAGGGCTGTTAGGGTAGCCCCCTTTAGGTCTAGGGTACCCCCCCTTAGGTCCAGGGTACCCCCTAACCCCCCCTAATAAAAGTTAACCCCTTGATTACCCCCCGTCACCAGTGTTGCTAAGCGATCGTTATTCTGATCGCTGTATTAGTGACACAGGTGACGCTAGTTTAGGGAGGTAAGTATATAGGTTCGCTGTCAGTGTTTTATAGCGACAGGGACCCCCATATACTACCTGCTAAAGGTTTTAACCCCCTGATTGCCCCCTAGTTAACCCTTTCACCAGCGATCACCGTATAAGTGTTACGGGTGACGCTGGTTAGATAGTTTGTTTTTTGTAGTTTATTATAGTTTATTACAGTTTATTACAGTTTATTATAGTTTTAGGGCACCCGCCGTTTATTACCCTATAAAGGTTTAACCCCCTAATTGCCCGGCGGTGATAGAAGTTAAGTTTTTAGGATCAAATAAGGTCTGCGTCGCCCCAGGCAGCGTCAGGTTAGCGCCAGTACCGCTAAAACCCACGCACGCAGCATACACCTCCCTTAGTGCTATAGTATCTGAACGGATCGATATCTGATCCGATCAGATCTATACTCCCCAGAAGTTTAGGGTTCCCTGAAACACAGTGTTAGCGGGATCAGCCCAGATACCTGCTAGCACCTGCGTTTTGCTCCTCGGCCCAGCCCAGCCCAGCCCACCCAAGTGCAGTATCGATCAATTACTGACACTTACAAAACACTAAGCACACATAACTGCAGCGGTTGCAGAGTCAGGCCTGATCCCTGCGATCGCTAACAGTTTTTTGGTAGCGTTTTGAATCAGTCGCTGACAGTCGGGAGCTTTTTTGCCTGTGAGTCTCACTAGTGTACCCCTAAATTTAGAGGCCAAAATGGCAAATCGAAGGTACACTAGTGAAGAGGCCTACAGGATTCTGAGCATGACAGATAGTGAAGAGGAAGTCACTCATCTGTCAAGTTCAGGCTCAGAATACGATCCTGTAGAGGACAGCGGCTCCATGACAGATAGCTCTGACGACGGAGTTGTGGTCCCTGCTAAGGTCAGGCGTACCAGACCCCGAACTTATGCTGTCCTTGAAGTGCATGAACCGCAGGGCTCTCGTAGGGAGCAGAGAGGTACTAGTGCCGCTACTCCTTCTGGTGAACTGGCAAGAACCAGCGGCCTAGTACACCCTGGTCGTACATCCAGCACTGCAGTATCACGTGGTGACGTGGCGAGTCCCATAAGTGCAGTTCAAGCTGGCGAGGTGGCAAGCACTAGTAGTGTCCCGCTGCCACCAAGAAGACGAACACAGGCCCGTCGTGCCCATAGTGCCCTTCCTGCTGCATTGGCCAATCCGAATTGGGTACCCACCACTTCTGCAGCACCCGTACTTCCCCCTTTCACTGGCCAACCCGGAATTCAGGTGGAAACAGTTGACTTTATGCCACTGGATTTTTATTCGCTGTTTTTCACCGAAGATCTCTTTAGATCTATTGTGGACCAAAGCAATTTATACGCTGGTCAATACATCGCCACTATGCCCCAGTCCACCCTTGCCAGAGATTGGAGACCAATTACGGTCTCCGAATTTAAGATCTTTCTGGGCCTTTCCCTCCTCATGGGGTTGAATAAAAAGAGTGAGTTGCGGTCATATTGGTCCACTGACCCAATTTACCATTCACCCTTGTTCTCTGCTTCCATGGCCAGGGCACGATACGAGCAGATTTTGCGGTTCATGCACTTCAACGACAATGAACTCTGTCATCCTCGTGGAGACCCTGAATACGATCGGCTCTACAAAATTCGGCCCCTCGTAAACCACTTCAACCAACGTTTTGCAGACTTGTTTACCCCCCATCAAGTTGTCTGCGTTGATGAGTCCCTGGTTAAATTTTCTGGCCGCTTGTCATTCAAACAGTACCTTCCCAGCAAGCGTGCCAGATACGGGGTCAAGATGTATAAGCTCTGTGACAGGGCCACAGGCTATACATGTAGATTTATGGTTTACGAGGGCAAAGATAGTCACGTAGAGCCGACAAACTGCCCTGACTACATAGGAAGCGCTGGCAAGATAGTGTGGGACTTGGTGTCACCCTTATTCGGAAAGGGGTACCACTTGTACGTGGACAATTATTATACGAGCGTGCCACTTTTTAGCCACCTTTTTGATCATCAGATTGGAGCATGTGGCACCGTGCGACCTAATCGCCGGGGCTTTCCCCAGCGGCTTGTAGATTCCCGTCTTAGGCTGGGGGAGAGAGCCTGCTTGAAGTATAATAATTTGCTCGCTATGAAGTGGAGGGATAAGAAGAATGTTTTCGTTCTCACCTCCCTTCATGCAGACACGATGGTCCAAATTCCTACGGCGACTGGTGTTGTGGAGAAACCCCTCTGTGTCCACGAATATAACCTTAATATGGGAGGGGTGGACCTCAACGACCAGTTGTTGGCGCCGTACCTAATTGCCCGTAAGGCCAGACGCTGGTACAAAAAAGTGTCTGTTTACTTATTTCAATTGGCTTTGCTGAATGCTTATGTGCTATACAGAGCTTCAGGACGGACTGGATCCTTCCTTAAATTCCAGGAAGAGATCGTCAGAGCCCTTCTGTATCCAGACGGTGCTCCACCTCACCATCCCCAACCAAATGCAGTAAGCCGGCTGCATGAGAGGCATTTTCTTTATGCCCTCCCGAGTACCCCTACCCAACGAACCCCCCAAAAAAGATGTCGTGTCTGCAGCAAGCGCGGATTTAGGCGTGACACCCGGTATTGTTGTCCCCTCTGTCCTGGCAATCCTGGTCTTTGCATTGGTGAATGTTTTGAACGCTACCACACACTAGTGGAGTATTAGCGTAGGGTACAGCACTGCACAGACTAGGCACACTTCCACAGGGTCTCCCAAGATGCTGTCGCATTTTGAGAGACCCAAACCTGGTAAAAGTTAAAAAAGTTAAAGTTACAAAAAAAAGTGTAAAAAAAACAAAAAAAAGTAAAAAAAAGAAAAAAACACAAAAAAAATATAAAATAAAAAAACCAAAAATAGTTGTTGTTTTATTGTTCTCTCTCTATTCTCTCTCTATTGTTCTGCATTCTATACTGCAATGTTTTATTGTTATGTTTTTATCATGTTTGCTTTATAGGTATGCAATTTTTTTATACTTTGTTTTTTTTATTGTTAACCACCTTTGTGTTTTCAGGTACGCCATTCAGCTGCAGAGCGGATTTATTTATCTTGACAGCAACAGCGTTTGCTCCCACGATACATAAAGCCGCGACTCCAGCGCTGTCGGAGGTGATTTCACCACCACAGTTACATACTTCAGCATATATGCCGAAGCGTGGGGGCAGCAGTGGGTGGAGGAGCGATTTGCTCCTGCCTTTTGCGGGAGGATGCCCCCATGCTTCGGCATATATATATTTTTAGGTAGGCACAGGTTGCGTTAAATGTTTTATTTTTTACTATGTTTTTTTTGTATTTTGCTTTGCAGGTATGGTAAGTAATACTGTTATACTGTAATGTTACTTTGTTTTTTGTTAACCATCATTTGCTTAGCAGGTACGCCATTCAGCTGCAGAGCGGATTTATTTATCTTGACAGCAACAGCGTTTGCTCCCACGATACATAAAGCCGCGACTCCAGCGCTGTCGGAGGTGATTTCACCACCACAGTTACATACTTCAGCATATATGCCGAAGCGTGGGGGCAGTAGTGGGTGGAGGAGCGATTTGCTCCTGCCTTTTGCGGGAGGATGCCCCCATGCTTCGGCATATATAAATGGTGCATGTATGCCCATCATTAGAAGTGGGTGGATGAAGGGAGGTATTCTAATGGTGGGCATACCCACCGATCAATATCTTTTTTTCGTTCAGCCCACAGGCTGCATGAAAAAAAAGTTTACAATGTATGCCCAACAAGGACCAGCAACGTACAGGTATGTTGCTGGACTTTGAGTGGTTATACCAGAATGATGCCTGCAGGTTTAGGTATCATCTTGGTATCATTCTTTTCAGCCAGTGGTCGGCTTTCTTGTAAAAGCAATCCTAGCGGCTAATTAGCCTCTAGACTGCTTTTACAAGCAGTGGGAGGGAATGCCCCCCCCCCCCACACCGTCGTCCATGTTTTTCTCTGGCTCTCCTGTCCCAACAGGGAACTTGAGAATGCAGCCGGTGATTCAGCCAGCTGACCATAGAGCTGATCAGAGACCAGAATGGCTCCAAACATCTCTATGGCCTAAGAAACTGGAAGCTACAAGCATTTCATGACTTAGATTTCGCCGGATGTAAACAGCGCCATTGGGAAATTGGGAAAGCATTTTATCACACCGATCTTGGTGTGGTCAGATGCTTTGAGGGCAGAGGAGAGATCTAGGGTCTAATAGACCCCAATTTTTTCTAAAAAGAGTACCTGTCACTACCTATTGCTATCATGGGGGATATTTACATTCCCTGAGATAACAATAAAAATGATAAAAAAAAAAATAAAAATGAAAGGAACAGTTTAAAAATAAGATAAAAAAGCAAAAAAAATAATTAAAAAAAAAAAAAAAAAAAAAGCACCCCTGCCCCCCCCCCTGCTCTCGCACAAAGGCGAACGCAAGCGTCGGTCTGGCGTCAAATGTAAACAGCAATTGCACCATGCATGTGAGGTATCACCGCGAAGGTCAGATCGAGGGCAGTAATTTTAGCAGTAGACCTCCTCTGTAAATCTAAAGTGGTAACCTGTAAAGGCTTTTAAAGGCTTTTAAAAATGTATTTAGTTTGTCGCCACTGCACGTTTGTGCGCAATTTTAAAGCATGTCATGTTTGGTATCCATGTACTCGGCCTAAGATCATCTTTTTTATTTCATCAAACATTTTGACAAAATAGTGTGTTTTAGTGTATTAAAATTTAAAAAAGTGTGTTTTTTCCCCAAAAAATGCGTTTGAAAAATCGCTGTGCAAATACTGTGTGAAAAAAAAAAATTAAACACCCACCATTTTAATCTGTAGGGCATTTGCTTTAAAAAAATATATAATGTTTGGGGGTTCAAAGTAATTTTTTTGCAAAAAAAAATAATTTTTTCATGTAAACAATAAGTGTCAGAAAGGGCTTTGTCTTCAAGTGGTTAGAAGAGTGGTCGATGTGTGACATAAGCTTCTAAATGTTGTGCATAAAATGCCAGGACAGTTCAAAACTCCCCCAAATGACCCCATTTTGGAAAGTAGACACCCCAAGCTATTTGCTGAGAGGCATGTCGAGTCCATTGAATATTTTATATTGTGACACAAGTTGCGGGAAAAAGACAAATTTTTTTTTTTTTTTTTTTTTTTGCACAAAGTTGTTACTAAATGATATATTGCTCAAACATGCCATGGGAATATGTGAAATTACACCCCAAAATACATTCTGTTGCTTCTCCTGAGTACGGGGATACCACATGTGTGAGACTTTTTGGGAGCCTAGCCGCGTACGGGACCCCAAAAACCAAGCCCCGCCTTCAGGCTTTCTAAGGGCGTAAATTTTTGATTTCACTCTTCACTGCCTATCACAGTTTCGGAGGCCATGGAATGCCCAGATGGCACAACCCCCCCCCCCAAATGACCCCATTTTGGAAAATAGACACCCAAAGCTATTTGCTGAGAGGTATAGTGAGTATTTTGCAGACCTCACTTTTTTTCACAAAGTTTTGAAAATTGAAAAAAGAAAAAAAAAATACGTTTTTCTTGCCTTTCTTCATTTTCAAAAACAAATGAGAGCTGCAAAATACTCACCATGCCTCTCAGCAAATAGCTTGGGGTGTCTACTTTCCAAAATGGGGTCATTTGGGGGGGGTTTGTGCCATCTTGGCATTTTATGGCCTTCAAAACTGTGATAGGTAGTGAGGAGTAAAATCAAAAATGTATGCCCTTAGAAATCCTGAAGGCGGTGCTTGGTTTTCGGGGCCCCGTACGCGGCTAGGCTCCCAAAAAGTCCCACACATGTGGTATCCCCGTACTCAGGAGAAGCAGCAGAATATATTTTGGGGTGTAATTCCACATATGCCCATGGCATGTTTGAACAATATATCATTTAGTGACAACTTTGTGCAAAAAAAAAAAAAAAATTGTCACTTTCCCGCAACTTGTGTCAAAATATAAAATATTCCATGGACTCAACATGCCTCTCAGCAAATAGCTTGGGGTGTCTACTTTCCAAAATGGGGTCAATTGGGGGGGGTTTGTGCCATCTGGGCATTTTATGGCCTTCAAAAATGTGATAGGTAGTGGGGAGTGAAATTACAACTTTACACCCTTAGAAATCCTGAAGGCGGTGCTGGGTTTTCGGGGCCCCGTACGCAGCTAGGCTCCCAAAAAGTCCCACACATGTGGTATCCCCGTACTCAGGAGAATCAGCAGAATGTATTTTGGGGTGCAATTCCACATATGCCCATGGCCTGTGTGAACAATATATCATTTAGTGACAACTTTGTGCAAAAAAAAAAAAAATTCTCACATTCCCGCAACTTGTGTCAAAAAATAAAATATTCCATGGACTCAACATGCCTCTCAGCAAATAGCTTGGGGTGTCTACTTTCCAAAATGGGGTCATTTGGGGGGGTTTTGTGCCATCTTGGCATTTTATGGCCTTCAAAACTGTGATAGGTAGTGAGAAGTGAAATCAAAAATTTATGCCCTTAGAAATCCTGAAGGCGGTGCTTGGTTTTCGGGGCCCCGTACGCGGCTAGGCTCCCAAAAAGTCCCACACATGTGGTATCCCCGTACTCAGGAGAAGCAGCAGAATATATTTTGGGGTGCAATTCCACATATGCCCATGGCATGTTTGAGGAATATATCATTTAGTGACAACTTTGTGCAAAAAATAAAAAAATAAAAAAAAAATTGTCACTTTCCAGCAACTTGTGTCAAAATATAAAATATTCCATGGACTCAACATGCCTCTGAGCAAATAGCTTGGGGTGTCTACTTTCCAAAATGGGGTCATTTGGGGGGGTTTTGTGCCATCTTGGCATTTTATGGCCTTCAAAACTCTGATAGGTAGTGAGGAGTGAAATGAAAAATTTATGCCCTTAGAAATCCTAAAGGCGGTGATTGGTTTTCGGGGCCCCGTACGCGGCTAGGCTCCCAAAAAGTCCCACACATGTGGTATCCCCATACTCAGGAGAAGCAGCTAAATGTATTTTGGGGTACAATTCCACATATGCCCATGGCCTGTGTGAGCAATATATCATTTAGTGACAACTTTGTGCAAAAAAAAAAAAAATTGTCACATTCCCACAACTTGTGTCAAAAAATAAAATATTCCATGGACTCAACATACCTCTCAGCAAATAGCTTGGGGTGTCTACTTTCCAAAATGGGGTCATTTGGGGGTGTTTTGTGCCATCTTGGCATTTTATGGCCTTCAAAACTGTGATAGGTAGTGAGGAGTGTAATCAAAAATCTATGCCCTTAGAAATCCTGAAGGCGGTGCTTGGTTTTCGGGGCCCCATACGCGGCTAGGCTCCCAAAAAGTCCCACACATGTGGTATCCCCGTACTCAGGAGAAGCAGCTGAATGTATTTTGGGGTGCAATTCCACATATGCCCATGGCCTGTGTGAGCAATATATCATTTAGTGACAACTTTTTGTAAATTTTTTTTTTTTTTTTTTTTTGTCATTATTCAATCACCTGGGACAAAAAAAATAAATATTCAGTGGGTTCAACATGCCTCTCAGCAATTTCCTTGGGGTGTCTACTTTCCAAAATGGGGTCATTTGGGGGGGTTTTGTACTGCCCTGCCATTTTAGCACCTCAAGAAATGACATAGGCAGTCATAAACTAAAAGCTGTGTAAATTCCAGAAAATGTACCCTAGTTTGTAGGCGCTATAACTTTTGCGCAAACCAATAAATATACGCTTATTGACTTTTTTTTTACCAAAGACATGTGGCCGAATACATTTTGGCCTAAATGTATGACTAAAATTGAGTTTATTGGATTTTTTTTATAACAAAAAGTAGAAAATATCATTTTTTTTCAAAATTTTCGGTCTTTTTCCGTTTATAGCGCAAAAAATAAAAATGGCAGAGGTGATCAAATACCATCAAAAGAAAGCTCTATTTGTGGGAAGAAAAGGACGCAAATTTCGTTTGGGTACACCATTGCATGACCGCGCAATTAGCAGTTAAAGCGTCGCAGTGCCAAATTGTAAAAAGTGCTCTGGTCAGGAAGGGGGTAAATCCTTCCGGGGCTGAAGTGGTTAAAATTGGCTTTGCTTCCTGTCACATAGCCAAACAGGAAGTGAGAGTAAAACCCTAACAATATTTTTCCTTGGGGACACACAGGTCAATCTAACTAGTGTCCCCATTATGCAAATTGCACTCTAGCACTTTGTTGTGTACACCCCAAATTATTAGGTATTTTGGGGTTTATTAAAGGCAAATCCCTTCTGCAATACAAGTGTAGTTGATGGAAATCAGAGGGGAAGCACTGGTGATTTTATCATCCAATCATGTAGAGGCAAAGATGCTGTTTTTTTTCTTTTCCTTGCATGTCCCCCTCGGATCTCCAGCAACTGCACTTCTAAGTGCACTTGTAGTACAAAGTGGGTTTACTTTTTAGTAAATAAACCCCAAGACACATAATAATTTGGAATGTACATGGCAAAATGCTAGAGTGCAATTTCCCGAATGGGAAAACTATTTAGATTGACCTGTGTGTCCCCAAGGACATACATTGGTGGGGTTTTACCCTCACTTCCTGTTTGGCTATGTGACAGAAAGTGAATAATTTTGAATGAGAAATTTTCAAAATTTGGGAGTTGTCTTCACTCTATCAGGGGTGTAGACATCTGACAAAACTTCTAATCCCTCTGCAGTCTATCACCAAGCAAAAATAAGAAAGGATTTTAATTTAGTTTAAGTTTGCAAAGACACATTCCTAAGTTCAATTGTGATGTATGTTAATGGCCCATTTAGACCTTTAATAGAAAGTCATCAGTTGCCTTTGACTCTAAACATGATTTTTGGCCAGTCCTAGAAATCTGCATCTGTTTTTCTATTAACCACTTGGTGTCTCTGCTATAGCCAAACGATGTCCACAGCGTGGACCTGAATTTCTGGGAGGCTGTCATAGGACGGGCTCCCCGTGTGCTCCTTGCAGAGCGCACACTGAGTCACTGAGACTCGGGTGATCACAGATCGAAGTAAGGGCCAATCCCGGCCCCTTACCATGCGATTAGCTGTTAGCCAATGACAGCTGATCACATGATGTAAACTAAAGCTCGGTAATTGTTTATTTTTTCTCCTCACGCTGACAGCATGAGGATAAAAATAAAAGCTGATCACCGGCTTAGGTGCAAGGGACATTGGTCCCAAAGAGGCAATTCTGCCTCATCTGTGCCCACCAGTGCCACCTATCAATGCCCACCAGTGGTCCTAAGCAGTGCTGCCTATCAGTGTAACCAATCAGTGCCCATCAGTGACGCCTCATCAGCGTATATCAATCAATGAAAAATTACCTGTTTGCAAAATTTAATATCAATATATCCAAAAATATACAAATTTTTTTATAAAAATCTGTCTTTTCTTTTTTTTTGAACAAAAGAAAAAAAACCACAGAGGTGATCGAATACCATCAAAAGAAGGCTCTATTTGTGGGAAAATTAAAAAAACAAAGCATTTGGCTAAGTATGACCGCGCAATTTTCATTCAAAGTGCATCAGTGCTGAAAATTGATCTGGACAGCAGGGGGGTTTAAGTGCCCAGTAAGCAAGTGGTTAATTTCCATGCATATGGATTTCTGTAATAAAGATGTGTGCCCGCTGTGTATACGGCATGTGCGCATGGGTGTAAGCAAGTCGCACACATATGAACGTTACTCATTGTAAATCATGGGGTACAACTTGTGATGCAACTTTTCAGTCCCAAGTGGCCTTAGGCTCTCTTTCCACTACTGCGAGTTGTTGTGCGACTTGACACATGTGAAGTCGCAGGACAAGTCAAAACACATGTATTATAAAAGCTGAATTTTAACCACCGGTCAATCTGGGATAATGACACAAAGTCAAAATAGCGGTGCTAAATGTTTGTGCACAAGGAGTATTAAATCCCCTAAAGTGACATGTGACTCACAATTTACAAATGAGAATATAACTGACATGTGCTAAAATATAATAAATGCTATAGCCCTAAATTGACAAATAGCACTAAACACCCTGTGACAAGTGAAGTGATATGATGCAGCTAGTGAAGCTACAAAAAAAAAAAAAAAAAACATTTTTCCAAAATATTAAAAATAAAGTCCATAAAATATTGAAGAGGATCTATAGTCGATGTGAAGATCTCTTAATCCATTCACCACACCAATGTGTCTGTGATACCACTCCCCTAAAAAGAAACGCACTCACCGAATTCCAATGCCTACATTCTCATGTTAGGCTAAAGCGCATTTAAACCACATGGATAAGGTTTTAGAGGAAGCATCCGAACTCCAGCCATGCGTCTCATATAATCTCCACATGTGAATAAAAAAGTGTACCAATAGTGTAATACTGTAAACAAAGCTTTAATGAAAACACTAAACAGCCTTCAAGATTTAAACTCACATGGTACAAGTTAAAAGACGGCAAAAGTGACTAAGGTAAGCCTTTCAAAGCCTCCAGAGCAGCGGATAAAACGGCCACGGTGGACCCAAGATGTGCAGGCATAAGGTTGAATCTCACCCCCCCCTAGCACATGTCAGTTACAGTATATTCTCATTTGTAAATTGTGAGTCACATGTCACTTTAGGGGATTTAATACTCCTTGTGCACAAACATTTAGCGCCGCTATTTTGACTTTGTGTCATTATCCCAGATTGACCAGTAGTTAAAATTCAGCTTTTATATTTGATCCTTTTAAGTGGCAGCTTCCACATACTCTGTATCTATCCAGAGGTGCAGTGGCGGTATTTTGAGTAGCGGCGCCTTTTTCTCAATTATACCCACAGGAAAACACATGTATTTCAACGTTCCCCCGTTCTAATTGGTGCAACTTCAAAAAAAGTTCTTGCATTACTTTGTTCCAACTTCAGTGCGACTTTATCTCCGATGTTTTGAACTAGTCACATGGCATGGCATTAAGACTCGGTTTCCACTATTGCAAGCCCAAAGTAGCATGTTTTTTGCAACTTTTTGCCGAAACTTGAAGCGATGCCTGTGTATTTTTGAGGTCTATAGACCTCAAGTCGCATCAAAGTGGGACCAAAGTAGTGCAGGGACTACATTGAAGTTGCTGTGACTTAAAGTCGCACACATATGATTGGTACTCATTGTAAATCATGGGGTAGAACTTGTGATGCAACTTTTTAGTCCCACGTGGCATGACAAGTCGCAATAGTGGAAAACAAGCCATAAAAGCATACTGTAAATCACACAACTTTGGGGTTGAAATAGTGGAAACAGAGCATTAGGCTAAAGCGGTAATAGGAAGATGCACTGTAAGAATTACTTCTAATTGTAGAAAATCAAACAGGCTCTTGCACTGAATCTAATTTATGGAAGATATAACTGATTGCCCAGTGTATGGTGACCTTTAAAGATAAGAAAACATGAATTTCTGGTGTTTAAGCCTCAAACACTTTGAACAAACTTTCCCGTGGATTTTTGTACAAAGGGCGTTGGCCTTAGGGCTCTTTCACAAGGATGTGTCCATGTACGGAGCCCGCTCTGCTCAGCGGGGGATCACTCCGTCAATCCCCGCTGAGCAGGCAGATGACAGGTCTGTCTCTGCACACTGTGCAGGGAGGGACCTGTCAGAGTGCCATTCTCCTCTATAGGGGATCGAATGATGACGGACCGTAGAGTCCGTCGTCACCCGATCCGATCCACAGACGGATGGAAAAATAGATTTTTCCTCCGTTACACTTTTTCGGATTGGAGTGGGTCGGATGTCAGTGGACATGTCACCACTGACATCCGACCCTCCATAGAGGTCTATGGAGTGTCCGTTCAGGTCCCTCGGGCTTTCACACTGGAGTGAATGGAGCCACTTCTTTAGGGCATTTTTCAGGCGCTATTTTTAGCGCTATGGCGCCTGAAAAACGCCCCCTTTCACACGGAAGGACAGAATTGTGCTTTTAGCTGCGTTTTCTACTGCAGCTAAACACACACAATGCTTTCCTATGGCCTCATTCACACACTGCATTTAGCTGAGTTTTGATTACATGCGGTTTGCTGCGGATAGAAAAAATAGAATTGACTGCATCCAGGAGCGATTTAGCGCAACTATCTGCACATAACCGCAGGTAATCGCAGTGCACTGTGTCAGCTGCGGATAGCAGCGCCGAGCTGGCTCGCTCATCGGGAAAGGAAAAAATGTTTTTTGCTTTCCCAATGAGCGACAAGCACGGGGATCCATCTTGGATCCCCGCCAATACCAGGCACTGTTTGGTATGAACCTTGAGGGAGAACTCCACGCCAAATTTTAAATAAAAAAAAACGGCATGGGTTCCCCTCCAAGGCCCTTCAGTCTGGTATGGATTTTAACCTCCCTGGCGGTATGATTATTTCAGATTTTAGGTGCTGAAAGCGGTACAATTATTTTTCATGGAAATTTGGCGTTTTATATTGTAGGCCTGTAATTCTTAACAATAACACACTTAAATCTGTCCAAACAAGAGTCTAGTAGATATAAAATCTGAATTAGGGGATTGGCGCTGTTCACTAGTGTGAAATAAATAAATACACTATAAACAAACTGCTACTACAAGGAGGGCCTTTCACCCCAACTAAAAATAAATGAATAAAAAGTGTGCCACAAGTGCTAAAAATGGTCACAAAAGTGTGCAGACTACCTAAGATGAAAGAATTATATATAATGCATCAAAAAATCTTAAATGTAAAAAGAACTCCAAATAATGGTTGATCGATCAGGTGTGTATAGAAAGTGATTGTCAATGTCCACTGAAAAGGATGACGTGTATGTGAAAAATGCAATGAGAATTGTATATATCAGTGAGTGATACCTAAAATTGGGGACAGACGTGTAGTTGCCCACTGTAGATAAGTGTGTGTACTAGTGTAGTAAAATATACATGGAAAAAAAATGTGTGCGAAAAATAAACAAAAAACAAAAATATAGAAAAAGAAAAAGAAAACATATGAAAAAACAACCAACAAAGTCCAGGTAACCACAAATATAGTGGTCAACAAGCAGTACAAAAACCCCAGGTGCCGTGAATATTAGTTCTGTCATTCAATAAAACAGTTCTAGTGCAATCTTCAGAGTTTACAGGTAAGTCCGTCCCAATAGCTGTATACTGTCCAGTGCGGAGTCCCCTCTAGTGCCCCCACTCACCAGAGCGCCCAACCCCTGCAGGGGTAATGGGCATGTAGATCCAAATCTGATGATCCAATCGGTCGGTGTCCCCCTCACCACCTTTTATCACTTGTGTCACCAGATCGTTCTCAAAGGACATCCATCCGGACCAATTACCATATGCAGGGAAAAGAGAAGAGCCTCATAGTGTAATTCCGAAAGTAATTTTATTAAGCTCAAGCTCACAACAGGAATAAATAAAATCCAGAGATTTAATGTAAATGGAAACAAATGGCACTCTGCCGGCTAGCTCCACGTGAGAAGCCGCAGACAGAGCAGTGTGAGCGGCGTGCGTTCCACAGCCGTCTGCCGATGCCGGAAGTGCAGGACAAAAACGAAAGGATAAAAAGACGTATGCGTACCAAGAGACCACGCCTTACGCGTTTCGTCATCAAGACGTCATCTGAGGCGCGGCCATCTTGGTACACCATACGTCTATAAATACTACACGGAGGCGCCACGGAAGCCAATCGAAAAAAGCGGTGTATGACGAACACATCCGCCCTGTTAGTAAAAGAATGGGAGGATTCGATGTAGTGCAAATGGGGGATATGCTGTCAGACACCCCCTGGTGGGGGTTTAAGCAATGGATAATAGATTCCAGGTAAAATAAGAAAGAGCGCCTCCGTGTGTTCCAATAACTTATTGCCACCATTTTACCAAAAACAATCCATACTACAACGAAATAAGTAGTACAAAAATCAATTTAGCAGAAGGGGAATGCAAAAAGGAAGGGCCTAATCAATACAGACAATACAATATCATATACACCAAATCATATATAATGCCACACTATAAACATGACCCAATATTGAGATGCCTATATATGAATACTCATGGATAAATACATATATACATACTCATAAAAAAAAAAAACATTTAAATGGTCATCAAAAATTATTACAAAAAATTTTTTTTTTTTTTTTTTCAAAAGATTCTTTGATAAAAAGGTTATTATAAATATCCCTGGTTCCACAATACGTTAGTGGATTATAAAAGCAGAATAAGACAAGAATAAAATTGGAAGGTTAAAAGCAGATACCATATGAGATAAAAATCCAGAAAAAATATATATATCTTATATATGAAAAAGCGGAGTAAAACTGGTCGAGAATGATTGTAATATTTCCGATGTGGGGCCTGGGACATGCCATATGGGAAGTGTGCAACCAGGCTCCGGATACCAAGGGATATATCCTTAGATCCAAGTCTGTGGTCCCACATACAGCAACATTACTATCCACATCCAAAAACAATTTTTTTGTGTATGAGTAAAGAAGGGGGTACTATAACTTTAAAAAATTTTTTTGTGAATAGGGTATACCATAGAGTGAGATTTGGTTAGGAAGGGAGAACGTGGGTGCCCAAAATACACTAGCTGTCTCACGTGACAGATATTGTGCTAAAATCCAAGGGTATAGGGACCGGAAGGGGAGAATAGTCATGGACCCTATATAATTATATACGTGTCATACTGTGTGCTGTAAACACAAGGGATGGAGTGGAGTCCCTATGTACATATGGATATTAAAAATTAGATAAAAAACAGTTAAGATCGATATCCACATTAAGTCCTCTAGGGACCAGACTGTCCAAACGGTATATCCATCTAGTTTCGTTTTGGGATATCAATACCTTCTTACTCCCCCCCCTCCAATTGTCCTTGATCGTATCTATACCGTAGAACACCAAACCCGATGGATCTCTGTGATGGAACTCATCAAAGTGCCTGGAAAGGTTATGTTTAGGAAACCCCTTTCTTATATTGGTAATGTGCTCCCTAATACGCACACGTAGGGGTCTCGTGGTCCTGCCCACATATTGTTTCCGACATGGACACTCAATGACATAAGTCACATGGGTGGTGTTACACGTAATCAATTCTCTGATGTCAAACTCTGTACCTTTCCTAGAAAAGAAAGAGGACCTTTTCTTCGGTTGCTTTTTGCTGACCCGACACGCCAGACAATTCTGGCATCTATAAAAGCCTTTAAGGCCTGAGAACAGCTTAATGTTTTTTGGAGGGTCTATAACATTATGTACCAATTGGTTCCTGAGGGTAGGGGCCCTTCTGTAAATAAACCGTGGCTTTCTGGCAAGAATGTTCCCCAACGTTCTGTCGGATTTTAAAATGGGCCAATATTTCCTCACTATATGTTCTATATTCCTGTATTGAGTATTAAAACCCGTAATAAAGGCTATGTCCCCTGGCGAATCCCTTTGCGTGTTGTTTCCCTTAGTGACTAGGAGGGAATCCCGGTCCAAATTCATTATCTCATTTTTCAGTTGCCGTAGGGAATCAATATGGTAACCCTTATCAGTAAATTTTTTAATCAACATATCAGATTGTTCACAGTAATCCTCAACGTTCCGACAGTTCCTCCTTATTCTCAACAGCTGTCCCTTAGGGATGTTATCTTTCCATTTGGGGTGGTGACAGCTGGAGATGGGGATATACCCATTCCGGTCGGTGGTTTTGAAGTATGTTTTCGTGAACAATTCATCCCCTTCCTTAAAGATTTGAAGGTCTAAATAATCAATCGTGTAAAAGTCCGATTTTCCAGTAAACGAGATGCCAAAGATGTTCTGATTAAGTTCTTCAAGAAATTTTTGAAATGTGTCCGGGTTGCCTTCCCATAGAATGATGACATCATCGATGTAACGGCGGTAAAATTTAATTTCTGGTCTCGAAATCCCATATATGTAGCGTTCTTCCAACATGTCCATAAATAAATTCGCCACACTGGGGGCGTATTTAGCCCCCATGGCTACCCCTTTTTTCTGAACGTAGAACTCTTTCTTATACCAGAAATAGTTGCTCTCCATGGCCAGCTCCAATCCTTCCAGAATGAATTCAATCTGTTCATGTCTTAATTTAGATCTTTCATGCAAAGCTTTTTTTACCCCTCTCAGTCCGTCTTTCTGAGAAATACTCGTATACAGGGAATTGACATCTATGGTGGCCAATAGCCATTGGCCACTCCCTGAAATGGTCTTAAATTCATTAATCAACTGGGTGCTGTCCCTAAGGTAAGACTTCCCTTCCACCACTAGTGGTTTCAAGAATTGATCGATGTATTCCCCCAGTCTAGAGAATAGGGAGTCCACTCCACTTATAATGGGCCTCCCCGGTGGTTTGTTCAGTCTTTTATGTATTTTGGGCAAATGATATATGACCGGGGTTTTAGTGGATTCGGGAATCAAATATTGGGCCTCTTTCTTATTAAGAATACCTGCTTCCAACCCTTTCTTTACAAATTTCTTCAGTTTCTTCTTATATTGTAGCTTAGGGTTATGTTTCAATTTGTTGTAGGTATTTTCTACTCTCAATAGGTTATCCATCTCTTCCTCATAATCCTCTTTCTTCAAAATGACTAGTCCCCCCCCCTTGTCAGCAGGTCGTATCACCACTTGCTTCTTTTGACCGATTTCTTTAATAGTTTTCCAAATATGGATGCTTCTTGACTTCTTAGTTTTCATTTTAGCCAAGTCACTCTCCACCATACGCTTAAAAGCCCCTATACACTGATCCCCTGGAACTTTGGGGTTAAAAATGGAATTATTTTTGAGATGGGTATGGCTGTAGACTTCTGGTTCAGGTGGGGGGGTGGGCTTATTGTTCAGAGCAAAGTGCTTTTTTATCTTCAATTTTCTGATAAATTTCTGTAGGTCAATATATACCTCAAATTTGTCGATGCTTTTCTCGGGTGCGTACTTAAGTCCAAGATCCAATATCTTGAGTTCCTCCCTTGAAAAAACTACCTCACTAAGATTAAAGATGCCCTGGCCTAATATACCCTTCTCCTTTTTCTTCCTCCCTCCTCGTTTTCCTCTGGCCTGTTTCTTCCGTACTCTCTGTATGCCTGTTCCGGTTCCCTCTCTGTATTCCTGCTCTCTCCACTCCCCGCATTCCTCCGTGGGTATAGTGGTAAGGGATGACCTGGATGGCCATTCACCCCCTGCGTCCTGTATGTACTCATGGGTCCATCCCCTCTTCTTCGAGTGTCGTAGGGTTCTGCCTGTGTTCCTCTCCAACCTGGACGCCGATACTGTACTCTCGCGTTCCATCTCCCAGGTGGTCTGTCCCTGGGTCTCCCCTGAAAAAAATCCCTACCCCCTGGGTTTTGTCTCGTGTTCCTAGGGCCCCAATGTGGTGAGTAAGGTCTATTCTCTCTAATGGGGGAGAACCTATTATGGGTCGGAACATTGTACCGTGGGGTGCCTGGTGACCTCCCATAATGATGCTCATCTCTACTGTTGCCTTCATATCCCCGAGTATAAATCGGAGTCCTCGGTATATCACCCCCTCTGATGGAAGGTATATGTTCAAATCTAGTCTGTCTTGGGATATTCTGGTTGGGTATTTCCATCCTATCCTCATCCTCACTGGAATTCTCATCCAGCGAAAATACATCAGGGTCTTCATTCATCATTTCATTATCCGTCTGCCATTTATAAACTTTCCGGTTGGTGTAGTCCAAAACATCCCTTTTAAACTTTTTTTGTTTTTTAGCTTGAATCTCTAGATCATATTTTTTAATGATCTCTTGTAGTTCCTTTTCCTTGGTTATGTAGTCACTTTGATTGCTATATGGTTGTAAAAGGGCTTTGATATTGCTAATATTAGTTTCGATACCTCGTAATTTTAATTGTCTTCTTTTGACTATATTGCTTAAAAGTTCCTTTTCACATTTAGCAAAAAACGCAAACCACTCTTCCATGAGTCCAGAGTCATTGAGGCCGTCATTGGGATTAAGGTCCCACCTCAACCTCCTAGGGGTCATGTTTTCTCCTATATAAGTCTCAAGTGTGGCAACATCCCACCATACCCTGAGCTGCTTCTCTAGAGCATGTCTGAGTTGTTTAAATAGACTATTCATATCCTGTGAGATGTTGACTTGTTCCTGACTGAAAACCCCTGTGAGGTCAATATTGCGATTCGACATATAGCCAAAAATGTCCATAGCTGCAGAACTGGGTTTAAAATACTCAAGGTATTAATCAGAAACGTATATGATGGTGTCCCGCGCTTAGGACAGGCTTGTGACTGAACTGCAGCCCCCCAGATAAAGAAAGCCCCAAAGGTGCGATCCAAATAGTTATAAAATCTGAATTAGGGGATTGGCGCTGTTCACTAGTGTGAAATAAATAAATACACTATAAACAAACTGCTACTACAAGGAGGGCCTTTCACCCCAACTAAAAATAAATGAATAAAAAGTGTGCCACAAGTGCTAAAAATGGTCACAAAAGTGTGCAGACTACCTAAGATGAAAGAATTATATATAATGCATCAAAAAATCTTAAATGTAAAAAGAACTCCAAATAATGGTTGATCGATCAGGTGTGTATAGAAAGTGATTGTCAATGTCCACTGAAAAGGATGACGTGTATGTGAAAAATGCAATGAGAATTGTATATATCAGTGAGTGATACCTAAAATTGGGGACAGACGTGTAGTTGCCCACTGTAGATAAGTGTGTGTACTAGTGTAGTAAAATATACATGGAAAAAAAATGTGTGCGAAAAATAAACAAAAAACAAAAATATAGAAAAAGAAAAAGAAAACATATGAAAAAACAACCAACAAAGTCCAGGTAACCACAAATATAGTGGTCAACAAGCAGTACAAAAACCCCAGGTGCCGTGAATATTAGTTCTGTCATTCAATAAAACAGTTCTAGTGCAATCTTCAGAGTTTACAGGTAAGTCCGTCCCAATAGCTGTATACTGTCCAGTGCGGAGTCCCCTCTAGTGCCCCCACTCACCAGAGCGCCCAACCCCTGCAGGGGTAATGGGCATGTAGATCCAAATCTGATGATCCAATCGGTCGGTGTCCCCCTCACCACCTTTTATCACTTGTGTCACCAGATCGTTCTCAAAGGACATCCATCCGGACCAATTACCATATGCAGGGAAAAGAGAAGAGCCTCATAGTGTAATTCCGAAAGTAATTTTATTAAGCTCAAGCTCACAACAGGAATAAATAAAATCCAGAGATTTAATGTAAATGGAAACAAATGGCACTCTGCCGGCTAGCTCCACGTGAGAAGCCGCAGACAGAGCAGTGTGAGCGGCGTGCGTTCCACAGCCGTCTGCCGATGCCGGAAGTGCAGGACAAAAACGAAAGGATAAAAAGACGTATGCGTACCAAGAGACCACGCCTTACGCGTTTCGTCATCAAGACGTCATCTGAGGCGCGGCCATCTTGGTACACCATACGTCTATAAATACTACACGGAGGCGCCACGGAAGCCAATCGAAAAAAGCGGTGTATGACGAACACATCCGCCCTGTTAGTAAAAGAATGGGAGGATTCGATGTAGTGCAAATGGGGGATATGCTGTCAGACACCCCCTGGTGGGGGTTTAAGCAATGGATAATAGATTCCAGGTAAAATAAGAAAGAGCGCCTCCGTGTGTTCCAATAACTTATTGCCACCATTTTACCAAAAACAATCCATACTACAACGAAATAAGTAGTACAAAAATCAATTTAGCAGAAGGGGAATGCAAAAAGGAAGGGCCTAATCAATACAGACAATACAATATCATATACACCAAATCATATATAATGCCACACTATAAACATGACCCAATATTGAGATGCCTATATATGAATACTCATGGATAAATACATATATACATACTCATAAAAAAAAAAAAAACATTTAAATGGTCATCAAAAATTATTACAAAAAATTTTTTTTTTTTTTTTTTTTCAAAAGATTCTTTGATAAAAAGGTTATTATAAATATCCCTGGTTCCACAATACGTTAGTGGATTATAAAAGCAGAATAAGACAAGAATAAAATTGGAAGGTTAAAAGCAGATACCATATGAGATAAAAATCCAGAAAAAATATATATATCTTATATATGAAAAAGCGGAGTAAAACTGGTCGAGAATGATTGTAATATTTCCGATGTGGGGCCGAAACTAGATGGATATACCGTTTGGACAGTCTGGTCCCTAGAGGACTTAATGTGGATATCGATCTTAACTGTTTTTTATCTAATTTTTAATATCCATATGTACATAGGGACTCCACTCCATCCCTTGTGTTTACAGCACACAGTATGACACGTATATAATTATATAGGGTCCATGACTATTCTCCCCTTCCGGTCCCTATACCCTTGGATTTTAGCACAATATCTGTCACGTGAGACAGCTAGTGTATTTTGGGCACCCACGTTCTCCCTTCCTAACCAAATCTCACTCTATGGTATACCCTATTCACAAAAAAATTTTTTAAAGTTATAGTACCCCCTTTTTTACTCATACACAAAAAAATTGTTTTTGGATGTGGATAGTAATGTTGCTGTATGTGGGACCACAGACTTGGATCTAAGGATATATCCCTTGGTATCCGGAGCCTGGTTGCACACTTCCCATATGGCATGTCCCAGGCCCCACATCGGAAATATTACAATCATTCTCGACCAGTTTTACTCCGCTTTTTCATATATAAGATATATATATTTTTTCTGGATTTTTATCTCATATGGTATCTGCTTTTAACCTTCCAATTTTATTCTTGTCTTATTCTGCTTTTATAATCCACTAACGTATTGTGGAACCAGGGATATTTATAATAACCTTTTTATCAAAGAATCTTTTGAAAAAAAAAAAAAAAAAAAATTTTTTGTAATAATTTTTGATGACCATTTAAATGTTTTTTTTTTATGAGTATGTATATATGTATTTATCCATGAGTATTCATATATAGGCATCTCAATATTGGGTCATGTTTATAGTGTGGCATTATATATGATTTGGTGTATATGATATTGTATTGTCTGTATTGATTAGGCCCTTCCTTTTTGCATTCCCCTTCTGCTAAATTGATTTTTGTACTACTTATTTCGTTGTAGTATGGATTGTTTTTGGTAAAATGGTGGCAATAAGTTATTGGAACACACGGAGGCGCTCTTTCTTATTTTACCTGGAATCTATTATCCATTGCTTAAACCCCCACCAGGGGGTGTCTGACAGCATATCCCCCATTTGCACTACATCGAATCCTCCCATTCTTTTACTAACAGGGCGGATGTGTTCGTCATACACCGCTTTTTTCGATTGGCTTCCGTGGCGCCTCCGTGTAGTATTTATAGACGTATGGTGTACCAAGATGGCCGCGCCTCAGATGACGTCTTGATGACGAAACGCGTAAGGCGTGGTCTCTTGGTACGCATACGTCTTTTTATCCTTTCGTTTTTGTCCTGCACTTCCGGCATCGGCAGACGGCTGTGGAACGCACGCCGCTCACACTGCTCTGTCTGCGGCTTCTCACGTGGAGCTAGCCGGCAGAGTGCCATTTGTTTCCATTTACATTAAATCTCTGGATTTTATTTATTCCTGTTGTGAGCTTGAGCTTAATAAAATTACTTTCGGAATTACACTATGAGGCTCTTCTCTTTTCCCTGCATATGGTAATTGGTCCGGATGGATGTCCTTTGAGAACGATCTGGTGACACAAGTGATAAAAGGTGGTGAGGGGGACACCGACCGATTGGATCATCAGATTTGGATCTACATGCCCATTACCCCTGCAGGGGTTGGGCGCTCTGGTGAGTGGGGGCACTAGAGGGGACTCCGCACTGGACAGTATACAGCTATTGGGACGGACTTACCTGTAAACTCTGAAGATTGCACTAGAACTGTTTTATTGAATGACAGAACTAATATTCACGGCACCTGGGGTTTTTGTACTGCTTGTTGACCACTATATTTGTGGTTACCTGGACTTTGTTGGTTGTTTTTTCATATGTTTTCTTTTTCTTTTTCTATATTTTTGTTTTTTGTTTATTTTTCGCACACATTTTTTTTCCATGTATATTTTACTACACTAGTACACACACTTATCTACAGTGGGCAACTACACGTCTGTCCCCAATTTTAGGTATCACTCACTGATATATACAATTCTCATTGCATTTTTCACATACACGTCATCCTTTTCAGTGGACATTGACAATCACTTTCTATACACACCTGATCGATCAACCATTATTTGGAGTTCTTTTTACATTTAAGATTTTTTGATGCATTATATATAATTCTTTCATCTTAGGTAGTCTGCACACTTTTGTGACCATTTTTAGCACTTGTGGCACACTTTTTATTCATTTATTTTTAGTTGGGGTGAAAGGCCCTCCTTGTAGTAGCAGTTTGTTTATAGTGTATTTATTTATTTCACACTAGTGAACAGCGCCAATCCCCTAATTCAGATTTTATAACTATTTGGATCGCACCTTTGGGGCTTTCTTTATCTGGGGGGCTGCAGTTCAGTCACAAGCCTGTCCTAAGCGCGGGACACCATCATATAAGAGTCTAGTAGATATCCTGGGTATGATAAAGTTTGAAACACAAAAGCATAAATTATAATATAATAAATAAAATTAAATAATTAAAAAAAAATATATAATAATAATAAAATTTCCCCACGATTCACTATCGCTCAATTCTGCAAGTGTTCTAATTTACTATCGCTGTTTTCTAGCTGGTCTAAAGCCACTTTTGACGTAAAGGGACACTTTTTGGTTGCTATGGACAGGCAGAAAGAACAGTATATATAATATAAAACTGCATGCAGGGCATAGGACAAAGCACTGGGGACAAAATGGATGTGAAATAATTTCATACAGTACTGTAATCTGTAAGATGCCTAATAAATTACTTAATTAAGAACCGGATGCCTGGAGAAGAAGCCGGAGAGTAGGAGAAGAACCGGACACCGGGAGAAGAGGCCGGAGAGCACAGAGAAGAACCGGAGACTGGGAGAAGATCCAGAGAGTGCGGAGAAGAGGCCGGAGAGCGTGGAAGAGACCCCCAAAGTCAGAAGAAGACTCCCGGAGCTGCCTAATAAATTACTTTGAAAACCTGTCTAGTGTGTTTTTTTCTTGACACTTTTTTCCCCCAGGTGAATGGGTAGGGGTACCATGTACCCCATACTCATTCACATAGGGTGGGGGGCTGGGATCTGGGGGCCCGCTTATTAAAGGGGGATCCCGGATTCTGATAAGCCCCCCGCCCGCAGACCCCAACAACCAATGGCCAGGGTTGTCGGGAAGAGGCCCTTGTCCTCATCAACATGGGGACAAGGTGCTTTGGGGTGGGGGGGCTGCAGTGCGCCCCCCTTCCCCAAAGCACCCATCTCCCATGTTGAGGGCATGCAGCTTGGTACGGTTCAGCAGGGGGGGCGCTCACTCGTCTCCACCCCCTTTCCTGACTGGCCGGATCTGGTATGGATTTTGGGGGGACCCCCACGCCGTTTTTTCGGCATGGGGGTTCCCCTTAAAATCCATACCAGACCGAAGGGCCTGTTATGCCCCTGGAGGGGGAACCCATGCCGGTTTTTCTTGCGCTGCTTTAATAGGAAGATGTGTTTTTCCTATTGCAGTGAGCGCGAGATGTACCTCGCCGAGAACCAATGCGATGGGATTGCGCTGGAAACATTCTCGCGTGCAGGTACTGCTGTGCATACACCGGTTCACGCGCTCAATTAAGGATTTATTCGGCGCACCAATTAAGGTATGAACCAGCGCAGCGCATTCATCTTAGTAAATGACCCCCCATGTTTCCTTAACAACCAGTGACTTCACTTGCCCCATTCTCCTGAAGCACCTGGTAGGAATCAGGGGGGAATCCCATGCATTTTTTTTGTATAGGAGTTCTCCCTTAACTAGTTGCTGCCCGCCCACATATAATGGGCAGGCAGCATGAGCAGGCTGGATCACATACATGTACATCATCCAGCCTTTTCCAGGTTAGGGGTGCCCTGCACATCGCTGGGTGGCCCCTGATGACGTCACTTATGACAAACACTTTGGGTGGAGCTATGCACACATGCTACCACGCATGCGGAGTCGATGTCAGCCATCTTGACTTCTGGACAAATGATTGTTGCCAATACATGCTTGTTTTAAGTCTTACAAAGTTAATGTTACTCTTTTTACTTATTCAACTTTTAAACTGTATCACACTATGTCGGCCGTTTTTTATTTACATGAAATCTTGGCTATCTGAGCTCTCAACGGTGCATCCATCACGAAGGTAGGACACTGTCCATCTGTTTACTTTTTTTGGTGCGGTTCATCTGGCTTGAGGGAAGGATATCCCAGGGATCAGGATCTTGGCTTTACCAATTGAGACTACCCTTATCAGGGGGTCACTTTAAACATGGTAAGCGAGGTGTGACAACTCTGTTATTTATTTCATCACTATCCACGGAATGCAGGATTTCTTATCTATATCTCTTTAAAGCACCTTTAATGGGACTTTTTTTTGTATGGACTTTAACAGGTTCAACATATCAATTAATAATTAGCGCTACACTTTTGTTTTTTATTTAAATTCTTAATTTTACAAAAAATTGTGCCAAAAAATTACAAATTTATGCCTCTTACTAAATACGTTGGACTGTCTACTTTCCAAAAAGGGGCCATTTCGGGGTGTATTTGTACTGTCCTGGAATTTTAGGACTTCAAGAAATGAGATTGAGTATATCAGAACTGATTCATTTTCAAATACATATACCCTAGTTTGTAGACTCTATAACTATAGTTTTATTTTGCCAAAGGAATGTAACAGACTATATTTGGGCCTAAATTCATGAAGAAAGATTATTCATTTGCAAAAAAAAATCCAAAAATTCTGTATTTTTTTATTTATAGAGCAAAAAATGAAAAAAAAAAACAATGATTATTAAGTACCACCAAAAGAAAGCTTGATTTGTGTGAAAAAATATATACATTTAATTTGGGTACAGTGTTGCATGACTGAGTAATTACCAGTTAAATTAGGGTAGTACTGGTCATTAAGGGGGTAAAACCTTCTAGAGGGCAAGTAGTTAACATCATAATCAGACCCTCATCCTGAATCTGGTATAGATGATGGGAATCCCTTGTCACTTTGTTTACAAACAGAACCAAAGAGGTAGAAGTTGTCATTTTGCTGGAAATTTAAGCACACCTTTTAGGCCCCTTCCACACGAGGCAGATCTGTTCAGCACAGTACGCCAGCTCAGCGGGAGATCGCTTCATTTGATCTCCTGAGCCGGCAGATGACAGGTCTGTCTCTGCTCACTGAGCAGGGAGGGACCTGTCAGAGCCCCGCTGATTTCTATGGGGCGATCGGACAAAAACGGATAGCATGTCTGTTTTCATCAGATCTCATCTGATCGGATCCGCCAGATGGATGGCTGAACATATCACCATACGTCTGTTTTTAGCGGATTGGATGGCAGGCGGGTGTCAGCAGACAGAAATGACACTTTGCTACAATGTAAAGTAGTGAGTGTACAACTTGTATAACAGTGTAAATTTGCTGTCCCCTCAACATAACTCCACACACAGCCATTAATGTCTAAATTGCTGGCAATAAAAGTGAGTACACCCCTAAGTGAAAATGTCCAAATTGGGCCCAATTAGCCATTTTCCCTCCCCGGTGTCATGTGACTCGTTAGGGTTACAAGGTCTCAGGTGTGAATGGGGAGCAGGTGTGTTAAATTTGGTGTTATCTCTCTCACTCTCTCATAGTGGTCACTGGAAGTTCAACATTGCAACTCAGGGCAAAGAACTCTCTGAGGATCTGAAAAAAAGAATTGTTGCTCTACATAAAGATGGCCTAGGCCAGTGATTGCAAACCTTGTCACCCCAGATGTTTTGGAAATACATTTCCCATGATGCTCAACTACACCGCAGAGTGCATGAGCATCAAGGGAAATGTAGTTCCAAAACATCTGGCCTAGGCTATAAGAAGATTGCCAAGACCTTGAAACTGAGCTGAAGCACGGTGGCCAAGACCATACAGCGGTATAACAGGACAGGTTCCATTTAGAACAGCCCTCGCCATGGTCAAAGAAGTTGAGTGCAGGTACTCAGCATTATATACAGAGGTTGTCTTTGGGAAATAGATGTATGAGTGCTGCCAGCATTGCTGCAGAGGTTGAAGGGATGGGGGGTCAGCCTATCAGTGCTCAGGCCATACGCCGCACACTGCATCAAATTGGCTGTTGTCCCAGAAGGAAGCCTCTTCTAAAGATGATGCACAAGAAAGCCTGCAAACAGTTTGCTGAAGACAAGCAGACTAAGGACATGGATTACTGGAACCATGTCCTGTGGTCTGATGAGACCAAGATAAACTTATTTGGTTCAGATGGTGGCAAGCGTGTGTGGCGGCAACAGGGTAAGGAGTACAAAGACAAGTGTGTCTTGCCTACAGTCAAGCATTATGGTGGTACTGTCATGGTCTGGGGCTTCATCAGTGCTGCCGAACTGGGGAGCTATAGTTTATTGAGGAAACCATGAATGCCAAGATGTACTGTGACATACTGAAGCAGAGCATGATCCTCTCCCTTCGGAGACTGGGCCACAGGGCAGTGTTCCAACATGATAACGACCCCAAACAAACCTCCAAGATGACCACTGCCTTGCTAAAGAAACTGAGGGTAAAGGTGATGGACTGGCCAAGCATGTCTCCAGATCTAAACCCTATTGAGCATCTGTGGAGCATCCTCAAATGGAAGGTGGAGGAGCACAAGGTCTTTAAAATCCACCAGCTTCGTGATGTCATCATGGAGGAGTGGAAGAGGACTCCAGCGGCAACCTGTGAAGCTCATGCCCAAGAGGGTTAAGGCAGTGTTGGAAAATAAAGGTGGACACCGAAAATATTGACACTGTGGGCCCAATTTGGACATTTTCACTTAGGAGTGTACTCACTTTTGTTGCCAGCAGTTTAGACATTAATGGCTGTGTGTTGAGTTATTTTGAGGGGACAGCAAATTTACACTGTTATGCAAGCTGTACACTCACTACTTTACATTGCAGTAAAGTATCATTTCAGTGTTGCCACATGAAAAGATATAATAAAATATTTACAAAATTGTGAGGGGTGTACTCACTTTTGTGAGATACTGTACATGGCTAGAAAAAGACCTTAATCTCCTTGGCGGTAATCCCGAGTGTGTCTCGGAGGGGGAACTTTCATTACCAAAAGCGGTAACCTTGAGCCACACTCAGGATCGCATCACAGGATTCAGGCAAAGTTACTTACCTTGTCCCCAGGATCCTGCGATTTCTCCCCACTGTGTGTGCAAACTGTGTACTCACTCAATCTATCACAGTGCCGGGCTCCATTCCCTGCGAGCGTCGCGACACATGAGGACGGAGCCCGGTGCCAAATTCAAAAAGTGAAAAACACATAATACATACAGTACACTGTAATCTTACAGATTACATTACTGTATCAAATTATTTCACATCCCTTTTGTCCCTAATGCTTTGTCCAGTGCCCTGCATGTACTTTTATATTATATTATATATACTTTTATATTATATATACTGTTCTTTCTGCCTGGAAACTTGAGATTGTCCATAGCAACCAAAAAGTGTTCCTTTACGTCAAAAGCGGTTTTAGACCAGCTAGAAAACAGCGATAATAAATTAGAATCACTTGCAGAATTGAGCGATAGTAATTTGTGGGGAAATTGAATGTGAAAATGACAGCTATACAGTGGGGATGGAAAGTATTCAGACCCTGTTAAATGTTTCACTCTTTGTTATATTGCAGCCATTTGCTAAAATAATTTAAGTTCATTTTTTCTCTCATTAATGTACACACAGCACCCCATATTGACAGAAAAACACAGAATTTTTGCAGATTTATTAAAAAAGAAAAACTGAAATATCACATGGTCCTAAGTATTCAGACCTTTTGCTCAGTATTTAGTAGAAGCACCCTTTTGATCTAATACAGCCATGAGGCTTTTTGGGAAAGATGCAACAAGTTTTTCACATCTGGATTTGGGGATCCTCTGCCATTCCTTCTTGCAGATCCTCTCCAGTTCTGTCAGGTTGGATGGTAAACGTTGGTTGACAGTAATTTTTAGGTCTCTCCAGAGATGCTCAATTGGGTTTAAGTCAGGGCTCTGGCTGGGCCATTCAAGAACAGTCATGGAGTTGTTGTGAAGCCACTCCTTCGTTATTTTAGCTGTGTGCTTAGGGTCATTGTCTTGTTGGAAGGTAAACCTTCGGCCCAGTCTGACGTCCTGAGCACTCTGTAGAAGGTTTTTGTCCAGGATATCCCTGTACTTGGCCGCATCATCTTTCCATCGATTGCAAGCAATTGTCCTGTCCTTGCAGCTGAAAAATACCCCCACAGCATGATGCTGCCACCACCATGCTTCACTGTTGGGACTGTATTGGACAGGTGATGAGCAGTGCCTGTTTTTTTCCACACATACTTCTTAGAATTAAGGCCAAAAAGTTCTATATTGGTCTCATCAGAGCAGAGAATCTTATTTCTCACCATCTTGGAGTCCTTCAGGTGTTTTTTTTAGCAAACTCCATGCAGGCTTTCATGTGTCTTGCACTGAGGAGAGGCTTCCAACGGGTCACTCTGCCATAAAGCTCCGACTGGTGGAGGGCTGCAGTGATAGTTGACTTTCTACAACTTCCTTCCATCTCCTGACTGCATCTCTGGAGCTCAGCCACAGTGATCTTTGGGTTCTTCTTTACCTCTCTCACCAAGGCTCTTCTCCCCCGATAGCTCAGTTTGGCCGGACGGCCAGCTCTAGGAAGGGTTCTGGTCGTCCCAAACATCTTCCATTTAAGGATTATGGAGGCCACTGTGCTCTTAGGAACCTTAAGTGCAGCAGAAATTTTTCTGTAACCTTGGTCAGATCTGTGCCTTGCCACAATTCTGTCTCTGAGCTCTTCAGGCAGTTCCTTTGACCTCATGATTCTCATTTGCTCTGACATGCACTGTGAGTTGTCTTATAGTCTTATATAGACAGGTGTGTGGCTTTCCTAAGCAAGTCTAATCGGTATAATCAAACACAACTGGACTCAAATGAAGGTGTAGAAACATCTCAAGGATGATCAGAAGAAATGGACAGCACCTGAGTTAAATATATGAGTGTCACAGCAAAGGGTCTGAATACTTAGGACCATGTGATATTTCAGTTTTTCTTTTTTAATAAAGCTGCAAAAATGTCAACAATTCTGTGTTTTTCTGTCAATATGGGGTGCTGTGTGTACATTAATGAGGAAAAAAAAACAAACTTAAATTATTTTAGCAAATGGCTGCAATAAAACAAAGAGTGAAAGCATACTTTCCGTCCCCACTATAATTCTGCAACTGAGCAAATTTCAGTGTTTTTGATTTGATTACATTATTGAATAAATGTTATTATCATTATATTATTATTTGTTATAATTATTTATATTTACTTATTATATTATAATTTATGGTTTTGTGTTTCAAACTTTATCATACCTGAGATGTCTACTAGACTCTTGTTTGGAGATATTTAAGTGTGTTATTCCTAAGAACTACAGGCCTACAATATAAAACTCCAAATTTCCAATGCGAAACAATGTGCCGCTTTAAGCATCAAAAATCTGACATAATCATACCGCCAGGGAGGTTAATGTGTTAAAATGTGTTATATGGGTTCAAATTCCCTCCCTGCTGAAAAAACAGATCTCAAAGCATATGTAAACTCAATCATTAAAATCTGACATAGGCTTCAACATGTTAATGCAATTTTAAAGGTAAGGTTTATTATATTTAAAGTCAAGCTTTCATTAAAATAATACTTGGTGATCCTGCCATGAAGGTACTTGTTCAGACCATTTCTGTAACAGTTTGAGTATGCTCTCTCCCTGACCTAGGCTTCTGCTGGAGGATGCAAGTAGCCATTTCAACAAACACTGCACAGGCATGGCCCACTGTTGTCACTAACAGTGGCAGTAAAAAGACATCAGGACATCAGCATTGCTGACATGTGGACTTGTGGAGTATGAAAGAAAGGTGGAAATAAATATGTTTTATGACAATTAATTATGATAGAAATTGCTTTAGAAAACCAAATGTCATTAAGTTAGGATTTAAATGTTACATAATTTGTGAGCCATGGCTTTTTCTGTGGTTGTTTACAACGGTCATTGTTAGTGACTAACTTCTAGTAAGTAAATGGTATTTTAGGGGATTGTGAGTAAGTTGCCCTCCGTTTTAATTGGGTTTCGCACTTCATGATTGCAGCTATGAGTTTACATGGCAATAGGTACATAGCAGAAAAATGTATATGGAAGGAGATGAGCAAGCTAGAAAGCATTCCTAAACACTGTTTTGCACTGTTTAGTCAATCCTAAGAAAGATGACCTAAATATGCTGTCATCGGCAACATTTTCAATATGGATATATTAGCCATATATGGATATCTGGTCAGATGCTTAAGATAATAGGATTTTTAAATACAGCTTACCTGTAAAATCCTTTTCTTGGGAATACATCACGGGACACAGAGGCTTGGTAATTACTTAGTGGGTTAGATAGTATCTTCAGGTGATTGGACACTGGTAACCCTAATTATAAAGTGATTTTCTTCCCTATATAACCCCTCCCATATGGAGAGTACCTCAGTTTTGTAGCAAAGCAACAAGTACCCCAACGTATAATCCCAAAGAGGGGCGGGAGCTCTGTGTCCTGTGATGTATTCCCAAGAAAAGGATTTTACAGGTAAGCTGTATTTAAAAATCCTATTTTCTTGTTCATACATCACGGGACACAGAGGCTTGGTAATTACTTAGTGGGATGTCCTAAAGCAATGCCCAAATTGAGGAGAGGGAGACACAGATCAGAAAATACATAGACCACCTACGGACAAGAGGATCTAAACACTGCGCCCAAAGGCGGCATCCTCATGCCCTCTTACATCCACCTGATAGGATCTAGTGAATGTATGGACTGAAGACCAATTTGCAGCCTTGCAGATCTGAGCCATGGAGGTCTGGTGATGCACTGCCCATGAAGCACTAACCGCTCTAGTTGAGTGCACTTTAACCTGAAAAGGAGGAATCTTCTTCTTTATACCATAGGCCTGAATAATAACTTGCCGAAGCCATCTGTAAATAGTGACAGACACAACAGACAATCAGTCTTTCGTATATGAGCGGTTGCCTGCAGATAAATACTGACTGCTCTTACAACATCTAGAGAGTGTAATAACTCCTCTTTCGCAGACTTTGGATCTGGAAAAAAGTAGAGTAGGACCACATCTTCATTCAGATGGTAGCCTGAAACCACCTTAGGTAAAAAAGTCGGATGAGGACGCAGCACCACCTTGTCTTTGTGAATAATCAAATATGGCTCTTTATAAGAAAGAGCTGCTAATCCTGATACCCTTCTACCCGAGGAAATGACTACCAAAAAGACCAGTTTCTTTGTCAGAAGAACTAAAGAAGCATGGTGCAATGGTTCAATGGGTTGTTCTTGCAAAACTGACATCTCATGGGTACACAGGAGGTTTGACTAGCGGATTCAAGCGCAGTGCACCCTGAACAAAGGCCCGGACTAGGGAATGTGAGGCAATTGGCCTTTGAAAGAATACTGATAAGGCCAAGATCTGGACCTTGATAGTGCTCAAAGCCAGCCTCATTTCAATGCCTAACTGAAGAAAGGCAAGAATCCTGCTAATGGCATACTTTCTAGGATGCCACCCCCTGAGTTCACACCAGGAAACATATGCCTTCCAGATTCTGTAGTAGATGAGCGTGGAGGCTAGGTTCCTAGCATTAATCAGAGTGAAAAGGACTGATTCCGAGAGCCCACGGCTTTTCAGAATGTGGGTCTCAGCAACCAAACCGTTAAATTCAGACTTCGTAAAGCAGGATGGAATATTGGACCTTGTCAGAGTAGATCTGGATGCAGCGGAAGAAACCAAGGTCTTTCCACTGCCATCTTTACGATCTCTGCATACCAAGGTTGTCTGGGCCAAGTCGGGGCCATCAGAATGACCGACTTTGCTTCCCTTTTAACCCTCCGAAGGAACCGCAGAAGATGCGGAACCGCGGAATTGGCGCGATTGCCAATTTTTTACCCCTGGAATAAAGACCGCAGACAGGCAAGGAATATGCCCAGAAAAAAATGTGATTCACCTCCTTTTGGGCATCCAGGCTCCTGGTGCCTCCTTGGTGATTGATATAAGCCACAGCTGTGGCATTGTCGGACTGTATCCAGACAGGATGACCCTGTAGTCTGAAAGTCCAGATCTTGAGGGCTAAACTAATTGCCCGAATTTCCAGAATGTTGACGGGCAAGAGATTTTCGGCTCTGGACCATCTTCCCTGGGTGGAAGCTTCTTCCAGAACTGCTCCCCAGCCCATTAGGCTGGCATCTGTGATTTCGGGTTTACAAGTAACTGGGACAAAGGACTTTCCTTTTAAAAGATTCTTGGTCAGTAACCTCTGGTGCAACCCTGGGGATAGACACATTGGAAGATCCAAGGCTTGAACAATCTTGTTCCAGGCAGAGAGGATGCTTTTTTGTAAAGCTCTTGAGTGAAACAGCCTCGAAGGAGGCGACCATCTTCCCCAATAGTCTCATACATAGTCGGATAGAGGGATTTCTCTTTGCTGAGACTACCTGGACCAAATCTTTTATGGCCCTGGCTTTTGACCTGGGTAAGAACACTCTGCTTTGGACTGTGTCTATGACCATGCCCAAATACTCCAGCCTCTTTAAGAGCTGCAAGATGGATTTCTCTAGATTGAGGACTCAGCCTAGGTACTTTAAGTACTTTACCGTGCAGAGCACATTGTGGCTTAGGCATGTTACGAACTGTTCTGTGAGTAGCAAATCATCCAGATAAGCTGTCACAGTTATGCCCTGAACCCTTAGATTTGCCAGGGGTGGGGCTAGAACTTTAACTTTTGTGAACACTCGAGGAGCGGTAGCAAGACCAAAAGGAAGGGCCACAAATTGAAAGTGGCGCTGATCCACCGGAAACCTTAGGAATCTTTGGTGAGTGGGAAAT